>OX493264.1:59721338-61139963 GCA_950370525.1 Bellardia bayeri
CATTTAATTTATGGACAATTGTTTTTTTCATTTTTTTTTGTATAACTTGATACTTTTGCTATTTTTTTAACACAACTTGAGCATACATACATATGTATATAAAGTTTGACATAACGAACATGACTAAAAAAAAACAGCTGGCGTTTCAACACCACCTTGTAGAGTTATTTCACCATGTACAGAACCGAATATTTGGTCAGAAAACGTGAAACGTTGTAAGATACTTCAGAAGGTCGTGTACTTGATTAAAAGTATCCAACGTGTTATAACTGGCGCCCAGCAAAACCATATATATTTTTGCTCGGTCGAAAAATTAATTTTCAAAAAAAAGTTAAAATTTATTTGAAGTGGAGTGTTTCAATGTGACATTTAAAGCCACACCACAATGAAAGTAATTTCTTCATAAAATTATCATAATAATTTAAAAAACAATTATAATTAAAAAAAATACAATAAACATCATATTATTTATAAAGGAAATAATATATGTATGTAACTTTAAAATTCTTTATAAAAGACGTGTGAAATTAAGCTTGATTCATAACTATTGCTACACTTATTAATATACGTTTAACTACTACAAGTTAGGATAAGTTAAAAAAAATTAACTATTAAACTTGAACGAGATAAATATAAAAAATAAAACAAATAAAATGAATAGAAACCATGTATTTGTACGTTGAGGCAGCGGTCTGAAATTTTGAATCAGATTCGAAATTTGACAAACGCAATCCAACAATTGCAACCAAGCCGAGTGGAACCTTACAATCATGAAACAGTTGCCAAAGCTTATATTGAACGAGATGCTGCACTAATTTTAGAATTTACAAGAATAAATAAACTTTTATTAAACGCCAATAAAACGCAGATGGTAAGATTTAAACCAACCAGTCAACGAAATAACCCATTTAGTGTATATGTAGATGGAAAAGAAATAGTAGAGTCTACGTCCATAAAGTTTCTGGGTACCTACTTGCAAAATAATCTCTCATGGAGTCTACATATTCAATATGTTAAATCTAAATCTTCTCAGGCTATAGGCATACTGTACAAATTCAAAAACAAGTTTGGTGAAAATACAAAACGGATGATCTACAATGCTTTAATTCAAAGCCATTTTAATTATTTGGCAACTTTGTATGGATATAAAAAAACCTATGAATTAAGATCATTACAGCGCGTGCAAAATAAGGCCCTTAAAGCTGTTTATAATCTTCCTTTAATGTTTTCAACCACAGCATTATACCGAGACGTATCTAAAACTATATTACCAATATTTGGAATACATAAGCTACAGCTGCTCCTATATGTCTTTAAATGCATTCACAATATTGGTCATCATACCATTGCTTTTTCACGAATTCAGCAAACATTTAACACACGTAACAACATGAACTTGGCTGTGTCATTATGTCGATTTGAAACAACTAAGCAACGCATAGAATACATGGGTAGTCGCGAATATAATAATTTACCTCAACATTTAAAGTCAATAACTAGAATTTCGTTATTTAAAAGTGATTTGAAAAAATATTTATTTGAAAATCTTGAAGACCTTTTGATGTAAAATCTATCTCAAAACTTCTTTTTTTTATCTAACTATTTGTTTTTTTTTCTGTTTTCTTCAACATTAACTTTGTATATTTTGTTAGCAGAAATTGTATATTATAATGCCAACTTGCCTCTTTAAAGCCTATATGGCGCTGAGGCACTACTTTGTAAATGAATTTTTTATGAATAAAATTTAAAAAAAAAAAAAAAAAAAAAAAAAAAAAAAAACCTTTAATACCAGTAACTATTCAGCCCGGTGTAGACACCGGTAACACAAATTTAGATCTTGTTAAATCTCTTCCACAATTTGGTGGGGACTCAAGGGATTACCCAGCTTGGAGAGAGGCGGCAAAATTTGCCATGAATTATTACCTTAAGGGTTCCAAAACATATTATGTTGCTATGGGAATTTTGAGAAATAAAATAATTGGCGAAGCAAATTCGACCTTAAGCGCATTTAATACCATATTTAATTTCGATGCAATCATTTCACGTCTTGATCAATCGTATTCAGATAAAAGACCACTATATTTACTGGAAAATGAATTAAGTATTTTGAGGCAGGGCAAGTTATCGATCACCGAATGTTACGATAAAGTAAACAAACAACTAAAACATATTGTTAATAAGATTTTAATGACTAACTATGGCAGGGAAGAGGTAATCGAAGCTTTAAATGACCGTGCACGTTCAAACGCATTACGCGTTTTTTTATCTGGCCTTCGAAAACCTTTATGTGACATTTGCCTTTCGGCAAAACCGCCTGATTTACCCACGGCCTTGGCAACGGCTCAAGAATTATTGCAAAATTACGAAAGGTATAAATTTGCAAATGCATTTGCTAACTCCAAGAATTCTTTGTCATCAAATGCACATAGTTCCAGCAATATGTCTAGTCAGGCAATTGTTTACCAACATTCTCCAAACCATTGACAAACGCTACAATTTTTTTTTTTTTTATAATACATTATATTTATTTATTGAATCTTCAGATATTGAAATGACAATAAGTTTTCGAATCTTAATACTAAAAGAAAATAATAAGTCCAGCCAGTGCTAGACAAAATATTATGATACTACAAAAAAATTTACATCCACTGATCCAGTCATCTGTTTTGCGTTTGAGTTAAAGCAAGGGTATCCCTCCTTCTCAACCGAACATGGCCACTAAAGTTAAGGATGTCTCGTGCAAGTGGGTTTGGATGGTGTTCAAGTTTGCTGACATATTTTGAGGCGTATTTTGTAAATTCGTCTTTCACCAAAGGAATGCCTAGATCTTTGTGAATTCGAGAATTTTTAACGTACCATGGAGCTGCAGTAATTATACGTAGAATTTTATTTTGACCTCTTTGAATTTTTTCAATGTTGGATGCTGAGGCAGTACCCCATAATTGAATTCCATAACACCATATTGGCTTTAGAATTGCATTGTACAACAAAAGTTTACAATCCAACTTTAATGTAGAATTTCTGCCGATTAGCCAATTAAGTTGCACTGCTTTTAATCTCATCTGTGTAAGTTTTGCGTCAATATGAGACTTCCAGGTTAAACGACGTCGAGGTGGATTCCGAGGTATTTGACTTCATTGTGTTGCGGAATAATTTGGTTATTTATTCTGATGAACGAGCAGGTATCTTTTCGCAATGTGAAAGTTATATGAATACATTTCTGTTCGTTAACCCTGATTTTCCAAAGCTCAAGCCAATTCTCTAGTTTATAAATATAATTCTGCAAATTCTGTGATGCTATTTGATGGTCCTTATGAACGCTAATAAAGGCTGTATCGTCAGCAAAAGTTGAAGTATGTATATTGGGGTCTGACGGCATATCGGATGCATAAATCAAATATAAAGTAGGACCCAGTATGCTACCCTGGGGTACTCCTGCTTCAATTGGCTGAGCGGGGCTTAAGAAATCGCCTTCTTTGATTGTAAATGCTACCCCGGGGTACTCCTGCTTCAATTGGCTGAGCGGGGCTTAAGAAATCGCCTTCTTTGATTGTAAATTTGCGACCATATAAATAACTTTTCATAAGTTTGTGGGTGTTAGCAGGCAGAGCTAATTTTATTTTGTGCATTAAACCTTCATGCCAGACTTTGTCGAACGCTTGGGAAACAAACGACCGTCTTATCACATTTACTAATCTGTGTGTTTGTTCGATGGTACTGTGTTTAGCTCTGAACCCGAATTGATGATTTGGAATACATTGAGTGTCGTTCAGAATTGGAATCAACTTAGCCATTAACAATTTTTCAAACAGTTTTGAAATTGTCGGCAGTAGGCTAATTGGCCTATATGACTCTACTTTGGTG
The DNA here is from genome assembly GCA_950370525.1 of Bellardia bayeri. Classification (NCBI taxonomy): domain Eukaryota; kingdom Metazoa; phylum Arthropoda; class Insecta; order Diptera; family Calliphoridae; genus Bellardia; species Bellardia bayeri. The sequence continues at coordinate 59,725,203 of OX493264.1, forward strand.
AGGTCCTTCCCTGGCTTAGGAATCATGGATACCTTCCAATCTGCAGGATAGTATTCTAGGCGTAAAATAGCATTGAAGATAAAGAGAATAATTCTTCTAGCTACACGAGGTAACTCCACAAGCATTTTGTTGCTGATTTTATCCATACCTGGAGCTTTTTTAAGGTTCAGAGTACCAATAGCGCTTTGAATATCATTAAAGCTAAGTCTTAGAGGTACAGGAGGTCTAATAACGAGTGGTGGCAAATCAGTTGCATTATTTGAGTTGTTTATAGTAAACACATTTCTCAAATGGTTAACAAATAAAGTCCCCTTCTCGGAATCGTTTCTAGCCCAGTCACCAGTCGGATTTCGCAAAGGAGGCTTTCCTCTAACTGGTCTTTTTAAACCTCGTGCCGCCTTCCATAACGAATAGTCAGATTGTGGGGAACTGTCAATTCCCTCCAAGTATGATTTAAGTGAAGCCAATCTTTGGGTTTCTAAGAAATTTCTTAGTATATTTCTGCATTCTCGTAGCCTAGCTTTCAGTTGAGGAGACCTGTGAATTTGCCACTCTCTTCTAACTCTTCTTTTTTCTGTCAGGAGATGTTCGAGTTCAGCGAAATAAGTTCTGTTTGTCCTATTTCTGCATTCAACGTCATATGTGGAAGCGTGATGCACAGCTCTTCGTATGTCCTCAGTAAACTTGCCAATCGACCCATCAATATCCTCGGTAGTTCTCAACACTACATTTTCCGTGCAGTGGGAACTTAAATACTTTTTATACTTTATCCAACTTACTCTGGATTTAGACATGTCCCGAAATGGAGAGCCATACCCTTGAAGGAAACGCATTGAAATAATAGAAGGAGAGTGATCTGAAGACAAGTCTAATGAAGGCTCCACTTGTATCGATTCTACAGGGATATTTTTCACTACTCCGAAGTCAATAATATCGGGAATCTTCCGTCGGTCCGTCGGCCAGTAGGTGGGATGCCCGCTTGAGAGTACATCTAAGCCCATTTTGGCAATGGTGTTGAAGAGTTCAAGACCCTTCGGGGTCACTAGACGTGAACCCCAAAATGTGTGTTTGGCGTTAAAGTCACCAGCAACCAAAAATCTAGCTCCAAGGGAATTGAAGAAGCTGTAGTATTGATGTTCTTTTATTGAAAATCGAGGCGGCGAATAAATTGATGATAAAACAAAGTTGAATTGACAGAATTCAATACAAATGTTTGTTGCTTGTAGGTAATCCTTACATATGTTGTTCATTAAATAATGTTTTATTCTGTTCTTTATAAGAATTGCCGAACCTCCACATGCTCTTCCGCGGGGATCTTTAGTATCATACAACACGTAGCCATTAATTTTGAAGTACCCTGTCGCCGTCAAGTGAGTTTCAGCAATCATCATGACATCAATCTGCTTATCCATCAGGAAGTGTTCCAGTTCGTTTTTATGTTGGCGGAGGCCGTTCGCGTTCCAAAAACAAATTTTTAAACAAATCATTTCTTTAAAATTGCTTGTAAGATAGTGGATTGCATTTTCAGCATTTCCTGCATCATGGATGTCATAGTGGTCGTAAAAGTGTTCATAGTTTGGACAAGTGTCTGCAAAGTAGTCTCTAGAGTGTTAATATTAGGCTCGTAATATTGAGATTTAGGTTCCTGCTCCAAACCTGGCATATTAGATTTAACCACGTTAGCGTAAGAAACTTGTCTAGAACTAGGCGCGTTTTCATGACTAGTGGGCCGTAACAATTGAGGAAAATTGTTACTCGATGCAAAATTAGGCTGTTGAGGATGATTAGGTAATACTGACGTCTTGTTGATCCTTATGCCTTTCAAATGAGTATAAACTGGACAACCTCTATAATTTGCGGTATGATTACCTCCGCAGTTACTGCATTTTTTGATTTTTGAGTCGGTTTTCGACTTATCACATTGAGCAGTTGTATGTAGTTCCCCACACGCAACACAAACTGACGGCAATTTACAATACGCTTTAGTGTGACCAAATTCTTGACAATTAAGACACTGGACGGGTCCCTGACGCTTATGCGGTTCTTCCACGGTGATTCTACGATGCAGAAGGTAAATCAGATTGTAGATGGGATGGGACTCGTTTTTCTTTAAGACTGTATCTCCGGGTTCCAATTCCACCCTGAACATTGGCTGAGGAATCTTTTCACGGTTTCTAATATTCGTTATGCTCTTAATTTTGAAGCCATTTTCCATTAAACTAGTCTTTATCTCGTCAGGATCAACATCTGGGTCTATACCCTTTAGAACGACTTGGAGTCCTGTTGCGCTTTTCAGCTGGTAGGTATAGAAATCCCTACTCTCCCTCTCCAACTGGTTGGACAATTTTCGAAAGTCATCTTCCTTTTTCACTTGAATTTTGGTTTCGCTGATATTTCCATGTTTAATTGAGGTTACGCTAAACATATTTTCACCTATTACCGAAACAATTCCTTGTACCAATTTACTGGAAGTGGGCTCTCTCAGATAAATTGGTGGGGGCTTATCGCTTAAGAACTGTGACGTATTTATCCATACCTACTTGTTTTCTAGGTTTGACTGCACTATTTGATGTAGAAGATATTGATGTTTTATCATCTGATGAAATCACTATATTGGGCGAACAGGAACGGCGCCGTTCTACGGCTCTTGTAGTGAGAAGATTCTCCACAGATTTTTTTAAGGATTCTTCCTCAGAGATCCATAAAGATTTTCTAGTCGAGCTAAGCTCTTTCTCAGAATTACATCTGAGAGGAACACTTATACAGTTTTTATGCGATTTTTAATGTTTTTTATTATTTTTTTTTTTTAATGTTTTTTATTTTTTAATGTTTTTTATTTTTTTTTTTTTACCGGAGGTATTTTTACCTATTACGAATTATTTTTTAACTTTTTTGTTTTATTTCGACCTATTACACTTTTTCACCTATTACGATTTTTTCACCGAAAATTCAGCCGCACTAAAAATAACACGTCCGAACAGTTCAACAACACTATGTGTAAACGCTACAATGCTGTAACGCTACAATATGATAACCGTATTCCAATGGAAATCGGTAACGCGACATCGTATTTTCGAAAACCAACAGCATTCAGAAATAATGTAGGTATTGAACATCAGGGATTTAACCCTGAATACAGTAGACAAAAAGTCATCGCTCATGGAAATACTCCCAAAAGATTACACGCCAGCAACAATTTAGGCCAATCGCCTGTTTAAAAGCTGCAAAGAATTAATTACGTTGAAAATTATCAATCGAATGAGAGAATCCATGAAAGCGAAGATTTTTATACTATTGAGTCTGAGAATGATGTAGTAGATGACCTTAATTTTTTAGTATAAAATCGCTATATTCTGAAAAAATCAAATAATGGTCAAGAGCTTAACATTTTGGTTGACACGGGGACATCTAAAAATTACATACGGACTTTCGATTTTCTTAGGGGTAGAATCAGTAGAATCTCCATTTCAAATAAAATCAATAAATGGCTATACCTGCATTAGACAAAAATGCAAAATAAATCTACTTAATCACAGAACAACATTTTTTTATTACCATCTCTAACCTCCTTTGACGGAATAGTAAGATATGATTTTTTTGAGGAAATTGAAGCTACGATTGATACCAAAAAATGGAATTCTTTTTCACAAATTCGGAAAAGAATCAATTAATCATTTTTCGTGCAACCAGGTTAATTCAATAGAAATTAACAGGGACAACGTTCCGTCGGATTTACTAAGTTATTTCGAAATGCTTATTCAAAATAATTTAAATGCATTTGCAGACCCAGACAGCCAACCGGCAAGTCGAAGCCACAATAAATCTATCTAAACAGGAGCCCATCTATTCTCGTAGTTACCCATATCCCATTTCCGCATCCGATTTTGTAAACAAAGAAATAGAAAGTCTTCTTAAGGACGGAATTATAAGAAAATCTTCGTCGCCTTATAATTCGCCAATACATGTGGTAAAAAAGGAGTTGATCACAACGGTAGACAGAAGTTGCGAATGGTGATTGACTTCCGTAAAATTACCGATATTACCGTAATTTTATCGAATTTAGGTAAATCCAAATATTTCACAACGCTCGATTTAAAATCCGGATTTCACCAGATTACATTGGCTGAAAGGGACAGACGCAAAACAGCGTTCAATGTAAATAACGGGAAATACGAATTCTGCCGCCTACCGTTTGGACTTAAAAATGCTCCCAGTATTTTCCAGCGGGCCATTGACGACATTCTGCGCAATGAAATAGGTAAAACATGCTTTGTTTATATGGATGATGTGATTATATTTTCATCAGATGCAAACAGCCATATTCGCGCTGTTGAAAAAGTTCTAAAAAATTGGCAGACGCTGGAATGCGAATTTCTACAGAGAAATCAAGATTTTTTAAACCTGAGGTTTAGTTTTTGGGATTTCTTATTTCGCAAAACGGAAAAAGTTAAAGATATTCTAAATTTTCAGACGCCTAAAACGCTAAGAGCATTGAGGTCCTTTATTGGGTTAGCAGGATACTATCGCAGGGAGACAATGGCAATATTGGATCCAAAGCATCAAAGAACGTTAAAATTAATTTGTCTCAAGAGGCTATTGATGCTTTTGATAAAGTCAAAAGAATTTTAGCATCAGAGGATGTGCTTCTTCAGCACCCGGATTTCGACAAGCCTTTCGAGCTTACGACTGATGCTAGTTCTAATGCGATAGGTGCCGTTCTTTCACAAAACTGCAAACCAATTACAATGATTTCACGCACTCTTTCCTCAACGGAACAAAACTATGCTACAAACGAGCGTGAATTTCTCTCCATTGTGTAGTCACTGCAAAAGTTACGACATTACTTATATGGTGTCAAGAATATTCACATATCCACCGATCATCAGCCGCTTATCTTTGCTACCTCTGATAAAAATCCAAATCCGAAAATTAAAAGATGGCAAGCGTTTATAGCTAACTTTGCTCCAGTTTTCTTTTATAAACCTGGCAAAGAAAATGTCGTAGCTAACGCTTTATCACGCCAATTTATGAACAACTTTTCTCAAACAAGTTCGGAAACAGTACATAGCGAAATGTCCTTCTCGAAGACGATAAAATCAATAAGCGCTCCTGTTAACCAATTCTTAAGTCAATTGATTATTTCTAAGGGTCCAAGTAGCAGTAAAATTACAAAGTTTTTATTTAAAAAATTTAAAAGGCATACAATTAATTTTAGTGACAGCCAAAATCTTTTGCTAACTTTGCAAAACTGTGTCAATCCCCAAGTGGTTATGGCAATACATTGTGATTTAAGCACTCTAGCAGAAATCCAGGACGAGATACTTAATCACTTTCCACTGATAAGATTTGTTCATTCTCAAAAACTTGTAATCGACTTAACGAATAAGGACGATCAATTAGAAACATTAAACACAGAGCACAACCGCGCCCATAGATCTTTACGTGAAAATTATAAACAAATAACATCGGAATATTTTTTTTTCCCAAAATAAGGCAAATGCTCCAGTTGATTATTAAAAACTGCAAAATATGTTTGGAAAGTAAATATAATAGGAAACCTCCACAGCCTTTAATTGGTGCATCACCAATACCAGATCTTCCTGGTCAGAAACTCCACATGGATATCTTTTCAACAAGTAAAGTTTGCAATTGCTATTCCAATCGCTTCTAGAGCATTAATTGATGTTAAAACTGGACTCTTACAAATTTTGAACAATTTTAAAAACACGAAATTGTTAGTTTCTGATAATGAGAAATCTTTTCAATCGAATACAATCGAGGTTCCACTCGACTTTGCTTGAAATTGCAAGGTGTGTTAAAGCACAGTGCAATATACCCGATGTTTCTGATTTGATACTGGTCGCTACTTATAAATATAATAATACTATCCACTCTATTACTCAAGCAAAACCAATAGATATTATTCAACAATTTAATGCAGATATCTTAAAAACTATATATGATATAATTGTAGCTGCGCAGGCAAGAATTGAAACAAAATTGGAAATTGCAAAACGATCATTTAGCGTATAGTATTTGTTCGTAGGAACAAAAGATTAGGCAACAAATTTGAAAAAGTTTATTTGGAAAAGTTCAAAATATCATTCTTAATTATAATTGATGTTAATGTTGTAACTTTTACTAGTAACATGTACTATAGGTATTTTTCTATACCACACAAACTAACAAAAAAAAATTATTCTATGCAAATAAAAGATTATTTCATAATTTATTTTTCCGACGTTTCGTTGGAGATTCCCAACATTATCAGGGATATTTTATTAGATATATAATCTTTCGTCAATAGTTCTGCATTTAGAATATTTTACATATATAAAACATAAATTTAATTAAACAATATCACACTATAATTAAATTTTATTAAACTAAGTATCACAGCAGCAGAAAGCATGTCTGACAGAATTGTTGAAGATTTGGATCCCGAAGGGACTTCAAAGAACTGATTTCAACATCCAGACAGACAGAAAATTATATTGTGGAAATTACATACGGAATGACAAACTTATATATACCCTTCTCATGAAGGTGAAGGGTATAATGAAGAACTGATGGAAATGAGAGCCACGGAGAAAAGAAGAATTCAAGAAGAATTCAAAAAGCAGATTGGATTAAACATTGATAAACCACTCGTAGGATATGGAAGCACAAATGATGGAAACACACCTAGACGATTTTTCAACGATTTTGAAACAACTTTAGATATAACGGGAATTAATATGGAATTACTGAAAAAAGTCAATATTATTTTAATGGCAATAAATAGTAAGTACAAAGTGAATGCAACAAAATTTGGCGAGTATTCCACAGAAATTGTAAAACTTCTATTATCGTTGTACCCTTGGAAAGAAATGACACCAACAGTACATAAAGTATTATGTCATGGAAAAATCATAATTGAACATAATATTTTGCGCTTAGGACAACTTACAGAAGAACCCCAAGAATCGAGAAATAGGGACTTCAAGTATGTTCAGCAGTTCAGCTCCAGAAAGTGTTCTCGACAATCTCAAAATGAAGACATTTTAAATAATCTAATTTTATCATCAGATCCAGTTTAAATATATTAAAAATTAAAAACTTCATAGAAGACTTTCTGCAAAAAAAGATAATTTTATTTTTTTTTTTAATTTAAATTTTTAAACTGCTATAGCTTTTTGGTTTATGAACATTTTTTGTCGAAATGCAAAAGTGAAAATTTAGATTTGTTATTGAATCCCACATTTCCCAAAAAAAATTTTCAAAAATCCCAAAATTGGGATTTTTTTGATTTTTGGATCTATTGAAGGCACCAAGCTCGGGGCTATGAAATCCCTTTGCATAATATTGAAGAACAGATTGGGGCATACAAAACAGGTCTTAGTTTTTTGAAAGCAGCTATGCGATTTCAGAATATGTTGTCTAAAGTTTAAATTTTCATAAAAAATAGGTGTACTTCGAAAGGCTCTGGACCACGCAATAATAAAAATTTTGATATTATTTTGCTTTTATAATATTTCCCGAAATGTTACCTTTCAGAAAAATATAAACACATTATCTTTTTCTCATTTTCTGTATAATTTAAAATTAATGTATTTACTTTTTTCGAAAAAAATTGCGGAAAAACGACTTTTTTATTTTTTTTTAAGTTTTCATGCACATAACTTTTGACTCAGTAGATATTTCTTTCTTAAGAAAGAATGCAAAAAAAGACACTTCAAGAAAATCGGGAAAGAATTGGATCCGTTATTAGCAAAATAGCAGACCAAGGTAGGCAAAAAAAATAAAATTTTACTTTTCAAATGCGAATAACTCGTAATCTATAAGAGATAATATATGGCTAAAGCAATGTTTGGTATCATTTTTAATTTTTGGTATACCCGAGGTGCCCCACTTTGGGGCATTGTGGCTCGGCCCCCTTAGTTATTTAAGCCCAAATTCAAAACTTAAACTTATCAGCACCTCCTCTATAGCAATGGGAAATTTTATTAAAATCGACAAGTTACAGATTTATATCCACTTTTTTTTCAGATCCCCCACTGTGCGATGGTAATTAATGGCTATATACGAGTATGCAATAAAGTCCAAACCCAAAATCGTTCAACAACGGCACAATTAAGAAACGTTTGGTATATTATATTTAAATATTACCGTGAAAGAATTGTTACCGATAAAAATTACTTACCAAGAAGTGTCGATACTCAGGTGATATTGACTCCAAATAGAGTATCCGATCTTCTATAATTTTTAGACGTTGGTATATATTTTTTATTTTGGATTGTGGAACATTAATGTGTTCTTCAATGTTTTCTAATCTCTCCAATATTGTCGGATATTTTAAAATTACAGATTCATCTTTTAAGTGAGCTCGTTTGTACTCCTTTTGTGATTCCAAATGTTCTATTTCATAAGGTATCATAAGTTTATCCAGTGCATTTAAATAGTCTGGCCGCGTTTGTGGTCCAACATTGTTTTCCACACGTCTTACTAAAACAAATCGAATAAAAAATAAAATTATATTTCATTCAAAAAATTTTAATTAAAATTTACTTTAAAAGTCGAATGTCATGAAAACATTTATTGAATAATAAAATTTATTTTAAGAAAAAACTACCATTTGCGACATTAACGATTTTCAGGGAGTTTCACAATTGCACGTTTTGGGCATAAACTTACAAAATTAAAAAAAAAAAAATAATTTGTCTTTTAATTTTTATGATTTTTTAGTTTATTGGTGATTAATTAATCAGAAAATTAATTTAAATCACGGCACATATTTGTATAAGATATGGATTTTCCAGTGTACTTATTTTTTCTCACATTTTAAGATAGATTAATAAGAATATTGTACATAATTACCTTTCAAATGACATTTCGAATATTCCTGCTTAACGACAGTACTATTTACTCTAGCACAAGACGTTGCTTCATTCTCATTTTCATCATTTCCCAGCTCTTCTAGAGTTGTTATCTTAGCTTGATGAGAATTAACTTGACTTTGTCGTTTGACATCAGTAAAATCCATAATATTACACAAATCAATTTCATCACGTTTCTTTTCAACAAAACATTGAATTCGTCTTTTTATTTCATCTTCGCAAGCAGCAATTTGAACCAACTGATTTGGTAGTGAATAAGAATCTTCAATATCGCACATCTTTTCGTCAAAAAGATTTAGTTTGTCACTGCAGCCACCTCCAGCTAAAATCACATTAAATCAATCAAATTAAACTACCTAACTAGATACATGTAAAAGTAAAGTAAAGAGCTTTCTGAAATAACATGTTAAGCCAGCCATACGAATTCGAAAACTAATTTTTAATAACTCCACCAAAAATATTTTCTTTATTTATTGCATTTAGATATTTGTTCTGTAAATCGAGTTATTTTAAAAACAAACATTTCTAAAATGAATAATTGACAATTGACGTTCTGAAAATCGCACGATTTTGTATGTTGAAACTGGTTTGGAAAATAATACGAGTAAATTATGTCGATTTGAAATACATGCATGTAAATTCGTTATAAAAATAAAATTCAGGGGTATATGTATATTTACTACATACATACATAAAAACAAGTAAGAGTGCTATATTCGGCTATGCCAAATCTTATATACCCTTCACCTATGTTGTGGATGCATAATAATATTATATAATATATATATTATACTAATACACTTTGTTTGATAGTGTTTTTGATGAAATTTTCAGAGGTTGTCTCGGATTTTTGCTTATATTTCCGTTATTTATGGACGGATTTTGCTGATTGTAAATAGCAAACTTCTTGAAAGCATGTCTGATAGAATTATTGAAGATTTGGATCCCGAAGATATCTGGGGACTTCAGAAAACTGATTTCAACATCCAGACAGACGGACATGGCTTAATAGACTCCGCTGTCTATAAGGATCCAGAATATATATACTTTATAGGGTCGGAAAATTATATTGTGGAAATTACAAACGGAATGACAAACTTATATATACCCTTCTCATGAAGGTGAAGGGTATAATAATAGGTGCATTATAGGCACTTTTTGTTTACTTACGTATTTCTTGATATTTGGTTTGGAAACAAATTAATTTTCTTAAATTGTCGTTAATTGTATAGACAAATATGTAACTAGATATACATAGTCTAATTTTTAAATAAAGGTCGAATTCAAAGGAATTTTAAATGGATAATATTGCGTGAATATATTTTCATCTTGTTGTTTTTTACCAGGACAAGAATTTTAATAATTAAATTTTGAGGCTTATCTATTTATTTCACAAAACCCTTTAATTATGTATATATAAGGAATGTTAAGATTGATAAAATAACTGACACACATATATTTTTAATTGAACAAGTTATTAGAATAAATTATGGCTAAAGCAAAAATCACAAGTATACCTCATATTTATTTTAATGATATTAAAACTTTTCTGTATAAAAATATAATAAAAGGCCAACATAAACTAATTGTTTTTAAGTTATATAACCAAAATATGATGAAAATGAAATTTTAAACTGGTAGTTAACAATATTTCTATAGTTTTAAATTGGCATTTTTAATAGTAAATAAATTTGTTAAAAAACAAGTTAGTAGTGCTACATTCGGCTGTGCCGAATCTTAAATACCCTTCACCTAAATATAATGAGAAATACATTAGTTATAGGACTAACATATTCTTATACAGTCTTAGCGCAAATTTTACGAGCAACATAATTTATTTCAAATGCTTTGAAATTTTATCTAATTTTGACTATTTATGTAAGTATGTAATTACCAATTCTTATCATAATTTACTGATGATCATATCAATCTTGAATGTATTTTAGAGTATAAAAAGGGTGATAAGATGAGGCTTCTTTTAGTTGAATTTGATCTCAATAACATTATTTACAAGAATTTTACGGGTGGTATAGTAGAAGTGGAATAATATATACTAATAGCATCAAAATCATGTATCCAATAACGTTATTTCTATATATTTATATAACCGATTATTTTCTGGATTAAAATTTCTGATCTGTATAAAAGTTAGTTTGATATCAATGTTTATTAGATATTTTTGTGTGTTTTTCGGAAAAAGTCCTTATATGGCCGCTATGACCAATTATAGGCCGATATTCTTAAATTTTGGAAAAGAGAATATTAAGCAAATGAGTATACCTCACGTCGAATTTCAACTTTTAGTATTAACGTGAATTTTGGAAGTGGACCTTGGAGATATGGTCAAATATGAACCGATATTCAAAAAAATTGTAGTATGGTTTTTGTGTATGTATATATAAATGATCTACGTAGTTTTGAGTCGGTACCGATATTTATAAGATACATATAAATATAATATAATCTGATGTGGATGACCAATTATGGGCCGACCATCATAAAATTTTGTACAACAATTTACATGTCAATAGTAATTATTTGTGTCAAATTTGAACCTGGTAACAATATTTATATTAGATTTATACGTATTGAATTGAATTTTGGAAGTGGATTTTATATGTGGTCCATAGACCGAACTAAACAAAATATCGGTTGGCGATTTTTGTTATACGAAACTTATTTTTGCTGAATTTTGTATTGATATTGCAATTTTATATGCATTTTTGTTATACGAAACTTATTTTTGCTTAATTTTGTATTGATATTGCAATTTTATAGGCATTTGATTTGTATGGGGTTTGTCATTCGTTCGTATAAATAAATTGTACAAAATTGTATGGTATTATCTGCAATTATACATATTTAAACAAAATTGCAAAAAACTGTTGAAAATATCACATTTTGACGGAGGGTCTCATACATTTTAGTCAATAAATTTTGTTCTACTATACCGATTTTGCTGATTAGAAGAATTATAAATACCTTTTTGTAAACTGCTTATTTGGGTTACGTATTTTGCACGTGAAAGCGTTTTTCTCAGTCAGACAGACGGACATAGCTCAATCGACTTAGAATTTCATAAGGAACAAGAATATATATACTTTGTTGTGTTTCAGATAAATATTTCGCAGTGTTTCACACGGAATGGTAAACTTATATATATCCACCACTTGTGGTGGTAGAGGGTATAATAAAAAATAAAAGATCGAATAAAATTTTTTCAAGATATAGGCTACAATTATTTTGTGAGAAGAACCATTAACCCTGTAACAATTCATATTTCATATTTTTTACTGTTTATATTTATATCTGTGCTTGCCCAAATTTTTTATTCACACGCTACCTAGGTATCAACCATGACACAGAAATTAATTCCGTTCTGAAGTGGAATTAATTCTGTATTTTGTTACTATAGAAAAAGTACAAGGAACAAATTTTTCGGATGAAACCACTTTTAATTTGCTGTGCGGAATTGTAATTTTAAAAATTTTCGTTTTACCTTTTCTATGGAAGCAAAATGCGGAATTAATTCCACTTCCGAATTCTGTAACATTGGTATATTTTAAAAATTTGTTTACTGTTAATATTCACCCCTATCGTGAATAAAAATTCCACGTGAAATTTGTTCACTTTTATTTTTTTAACATTGAATTTAAATAGGAAAAATGTGAAAAGTGAACAAATTTCACGTGCAATTTTTATTCACGATAGGTCCTTCTAATGGGCTTGAATAACAAGTAAAAAAGTAATATGTATGTATGGGAGTGTATTCAAACTTAACAATGGAACATTTAAATATCTAATAACAAATATTCAGGCTATTTCTACTATTCGGTAGGATTTTTTCTTAACCACTGACATTCCTTGTTTTCTTTCCATGTAGTCTCATCTCCAATGTATATTTCCTTCTTCCATATCGGTACACGTTTCTTAAGTTCATCGATTGCAACTTCGACTGCGTCCAATGATGTTTTACGATGTGGTGATGAAATTGCAATTACGACACTAGCTTCTCGAACACCTACTATACCCAAACGATGGTAAATAGCGATATTTACAATGTCTGGCCATTGACGTCTTAGCTCTTCACAAATAAGTTCAATTTGTTTAATTGCCATTGGTTCATATGCTTCATATTCTAAAGACAACACCTGTAAGCAGTGCACGTATTGAGTAAATAATTTTAATCATTTAAAAAATAAAGCTTTTTATACCCTCTTTCCCTCAAAACAATCACGAGTCGTACCAACAAATAATGATATTGCTCCACAAGAATCTTCGGATACTTTGTTGCTTATTTCGCCAACATTTAAAGATTCGCGAGTAAGTATTAAATGATTCATGTCGACAGTCTATGTTGCAATAACTCAACTCTTTACCCACCACTTATCGGTGGTATAATAGCAATTTCGTCACCTTCTTTTAATTGCAGTTCTGACTGCAAGTCGTCACAGTAGTTTTCGTTGATAGCTAGAATTAAACTATCTTTTAACACTTGCAAGTTGAAGTCTCTACAAATTTCGCTTAATAGATCGAATGCAACAATTTTAGGTGTACTTAACTTATAAGTAACTTCGTTTAGTCCAGACAGTTCACGTGTTTTAGCAAAAAAAAGTATTCGGACATTTACTGACGTTAAGTTAGTGCTCATTTTTACTTTTAAACAAACTGAGGACGATCCATAATTATAAAAAATCGATCTATCTTGCAAAAATGGTATAAATTATGAACAAAAATCACTGTCTTTTTTTAAATTATGTTATCAATACAACAGAGTGTACTCTGTGCAACAGAGACCTGCGCCGACCAAATTTGACGGCAGCGGCTCAAATTCAACTGTTGCTAAAAATGTGCATGTACCATGGTGAAAATAAATACCTGGTGACAGCATTGCTACCACAATTAAAACAAGGCAAGAACAACATTACTGTCAAAAACATCTGGCATAAAATAAAGAAAACAAATATACAAACATGGATTAAAACAGAAAACAATTGTGATTTTTTTGTTTTCTTTTATTTTCTCAAAGAATTTTTCTTTAAATTACGCATAATATTTATTTAAATATACAAGTAATACGTAATTTTGCAAAGTAAAACATGCAAAATTCTTTATTTTCAAAATTAATGTATGTATAGGTATTGTATAACAACAATGAATTTTTCTGCAGCAAAAAAAAATTACTTTAAAGAGGAATCTTAATATTTATCTTACAAAAAAAGAACTAACATTTTTAGCAAAAAAACTCAAAAAACAAACACACTATTTAAAATAATATAGTTTTTTTTAACACTTTTAAGCTATTTTTCGCAGATAAAACGGTGACAAAAACTCAATTTTTCAAAAACATAATAATTTTGTACGTTTTTATAAAAACTTTGTCTATTTGTAAACAACTTTTTGACATTTTCAATTTCACCATGAACAGAGCAAAAAATAAACAGCTGGCGGTATGCTGTCACCTGGTATAAATACCATGGCATGTACCATGGTGAAATTAAATACCAGGTGACAGCATTGCTACAACAATTACAACAAGGCAAAAACAACAGGCATTTTTGTTTGTGTAATACTTTCGTTCCTGTCAAAAACATCTGGCATAAAATAAAGAAAACAAACATACAAACATGGATAAAAACAGAAAACAATAGTAGTGAAAAATTGTTTATTTTATTTTCTTAAACAATTTCGAAACTCGTGATGATTTTGTTCGGGGCATTTTGATTGATTTTGATTCTAGACAGTCGTATCTGTGTTTCCCTCTAGCCACGCGAACAGTATGCTTGAAAGCTGAACAATTGGCTGATATATTGGCAATTAAGACTGCTGCTATAAAAATTATGAAATTACCTCTGAAACAGGATGAAAGTGATTACTTTTCCAGCAGTGATGAAGAAGATTCACAACCTTTTTCTCCCCTATCTGATGATGCCAATAGTGAGGCCATTTAAATAACAGATTTGTATAATTTTGTTAATACAGGCTACTTTATTTTTTAGTTTTCCTATCGTAAGTGGTCGATTCTTTGTCCAGAGGTTTTCAGGAGAAATCAAATCCAGATTTCTATATACCCGAAATTAATTCTTCCCGCTACGCGTACAACATGTCTCTCAAAGAGGTCAACTTTAATGTGGTTAAGGCTATTTTCAGTTTGCCCACCATTAAGGAACCCTCTAATAATAATGTTTTAATTAAAATTAATGCAGTCTTATTCTTCCAAAAAAAATTTTATTTTTATTCAAATTTTAAAATAAAAGATTGGAAATATACATAATAAAAAAAAAAATTTATAGTGTGTTCTCGAACTGGCTTTATTGGAAATAAAGCTGCTTGGAGTAAGATTCTTTTGGCATAACTTACTCCACTGTTCTCTTTTTCTTGGGTCTTGAGGAACCTTAAAGAAACCTTAAAGAAAGTACCACTTATATCTAAATTCATTCACACATTTCGGGATGGACAACCGGGACTAAGGGAAATTCTAAGACCGAAAGTACTCCTTTTTTACGGCATAAGATGCAACAACGCATTTTTCTGCAGCAAAAAAAAATCACTTTTAAAGAGGAATCTTAACATTTATCTTACAGAAAAAAACTTACACTTTTAGTAAAACACCTCAAAAAACAAACACACTATTTAATATAATATAGTTTTTTTTTAAACACTTTTAAGCTATTTTACGAAGATAAAACGGCGAAAACACTCAATTTTTCAAAAACAAAATAATTTTGTAACGTTTTTATATAAACTTTGACTATTTGTAAACAACTTTTTGACATTTTCAATTTCACCATGAACAGAGCAAAAAATAATCAGCTGGCGCTATGCTGTCACCTTGTATTTAATTTCACCATGGCATGTACCATGTAATTTCAATTAGTACTAATATTGTTATAAATTTTCGAAATGAAGAAAACACCTATTTTCAACCGCAAACCAACAACTAAATTTCTGTTACGCATGTGTTTACCATGTGCACAATAAAAACAAACAAAATAAGTAAACAAAAACAAAGACAAAAATATAGCAAAGTTTCTCTTATTACCAACAAGTCAATTATTAACGAATTTTACAATTTTAAAGAACCACGGATAGAGCCCTAGATGGGGGCTATTGAAATCCGCTTTCAAAATGCGTAAACCGCTCAATTTGAAAGTTTTACAGAGCAACAACCTTTTTAAAATTTTTTTTTATTTTAATATGGAATGCCCTATAAACGCCTAATTTTTCGAAAGTGACAGTTTTGAATTTCAATAGCCCTAGTTACAGGCTATTGAAATCCGTTTTCAAAATTCAAAAACCGCTAAAATAACTGGTAATATTCATATGAAACTTGATATTTTAGGTTAAATTTGAAACCTTATTTTTTGAAAAAATACTAAAATTTATAACATGGGCACCACAAAATTAGGTTCCTGAGTGGATTCTCTATCCGTGGTTCTTTAAAATTGTAAAATTCGTTAATAATTGACTTGTTGGTAATAAGAGAAACTTTGCTATATTTTTGTCTTTGTTTTTGTTTACTTATTTTGTTTGTTTTTATTGTTCACATGGTAAAAACGTGCGTAACAAAAAAAAGGTTGTTGGGTTGCGGTTGAAAATAGTTGTTTTCTTCATATCGATATAAAAATGCCCTCTTGGTGATCTGGGGATTTGTTGGGGATGACAACAATTTTAAGGGATTTTTTTGGGGTTTTTATTTATATTTTATTATTTATAGTGGATGGTTTTTAATAAAGAAGAAGTATGAAAATATTTAAAAAAAATATATTTTTTAGTGTTTAAAATGGCTGCAAATACTAATTTTATTAAAAAAAATCATAATGTTTCTTGGGAACGCGAAGATTCGGCAAAAGGTTTGAAATGTACATATACGAGTATTGCGTTGAACGGGTTTTTTCAATAATGAATACTATCAAAACAAAAATACGTAACAAAATGCAATATGAATTACTTTAAAAATAATTCAATTTGTTGTGAGAAATTTAATCCATCTGCTGAAATGATAAAGCTTTTTAATACAAGCAATATGTACAACTACATTTCTGAGGCTGAGAAATCAGAAGATTTTTATTCTGAAGTTTTGGAAATGCTAAACTCTGGTAAATAATTTTTTATACTTCTATATATGTATTAAATTATGTGTAATTATTTTTTTTTCTTTAAAAGATTTATAATTACAAATTTAATTAGTTTGACTATTAATATATGTAGCTATCGATAAAAATGAATTTTATTCAATAAATATGTTATTTTTTAAATAAAATAAAAATTTTACAAAAAAAAATATATAAATAAAAAAAAAAAACAGTTTGGGGATTTTTAGGGATGACAAATCCAAAATTGGGGATAAGCTATAAAAAAAACTGGCAGCACTGGTGCGTGTTATTATAAAGAACACAGATACTCTGTGATAAAGAATAGGTTATGCGTGTCGCTTAAAATTTTTGTTGGAAGCTAAAAAATTAATATTTAAATTTGTCTTATAAGAAAACAGTAGCTGAAAATCATAAAGAAATGAAGTTACGCTTTAATTCTTTTGATATTGTATGTGGTGTTAGGGAACTGCAATCGTAAGTTGATATAACTATATTATTGGTATTACATACGTATGTAAATTCCAACACATTAATGTACTTATTTTACAGGTTAGTCGGACTGCGAGTTAATCAGATCTATGATATCGACAATAAAACTTACCTTATTCGACTCCAAGGCGGAGGAGAAATAAAAAAAATGCTTCTTATTGAGTCGGGTATACGTTTTCATACAACATCATTTGAATGGCCGAAAAATATGTCCCCTTCAGGATTTAGCATGAAATTAAGGAAACACTTGAAAAATAAACGTCTCGAGAAGCTACAACAACTGGGAGTTGATCGCATTGTGAATTTCCAATTTGGTATTGGTGAAGCAGCTTATCACATTATTGTTGAGTTATATGATCGGGGTAACATTATCCTAACTGACCACGAAATGACAATTCTTTATATTCTCCGGCCTCATCATGAAGGTGAAGACGTTCGATTCGCTGTACGTGAAAAATATCCAGAAGAACGTGCAAAGAAGGAATCGCCATTGCCAAGTGAAGATGAGCTGCGAAATGTTATATTAACAGCTAAGCCCGGTGATAATTTGAAACGTTTAATTATGCCAATGGTGGATTGTGGTCCCTCAGTAATAGACCACGTACTTACAAGGTATAAACTCGACACTTGCATTGTTTCTGGAGGAAATTCTTTAGAAAATACTAATAACAGTGATATTGTTGACAATGAGAGTAAAAAAAAATCGAAGAAGTATAGAAATAAACGAGATCAGCACAAGCATTTAAATACTCGAGAATTTAACATGGAAGATGATTTAAAGACGTTGATGTTAGCATTAAAGGTATGTAAAAATGACAATTTGTCACAGGGCCTACATACGTATATAAAAAGCTATGTGAAAGTTTTTAATTTATTCTATTCAATAATTTTGAAGCCTAGGAGTTGGCAAATAAAAGCTTACCACTCAAACAATATAAGTAGATGTTATAAATATGGGAAGAAATGGAAACATTTTTTTAATTACCTGTTCAGCTTCGTATCATTGTTTGAAAACATCGATGTTATACAATTCGTCAAAAAAGTTTCGTATTTTTTTTTTTGGAATAGTAGACAAAAATTATCGCTTAAATATACGACCAAGTAATAATCAGCGTCTCGGCAACAAATATGTACATACATCTAACATAATATTTGTTTGTTTACTATCTTCAACGTTAAGTGCATATATAAAAATATATGAAATATATAAAAATAAATAATAAGTAAATTGTTGCTTTTTTATCAGACGTTGGTTTTTAAGAATTCTCAATGATACACTCACCAGATTTATTTATCCATTAAATTCTTCATAAGAAAATATTTTGCTTCACAAGAAAATTTACAAATACAAAAGGCTGTGTAATAGATACATTTTCTCTCGGAGACCTTTCTCTCATTGTAATTTCCTTTAAAAATAAATATAATAACATGACAAGTTCAATTTGGTTCATAAGATCGTAGAGTCCAATCTAACCACATTGCTTACTACTAAGAAAAATGTCTGCCAATATGACAGAACCTACCGTGATTTGATTTAAAATATCTATTGTCACTCAAGTTTATATAAGTAATGCATTATTTGCATAAAATCCGGCCACACAATTAAAGCTTTGGTTAGTAAAACAACAAATTTAATTAGTAAAGAAATATATGTACGAAAGAATAATTAAAATAGAAAAAATCGTGCACAAATTTCTGAAAATCCGACATTGTCAATTTTTTCAAAAACCCTTCCATTTATTGGATATAATGTTTGATATTAAATATCCTTTCCGGTTAAATAATAGTGGATGTGATTATTTATAAAATTGTAAATCAATTGAGTAAATTTATTATAGATTGATTATTTAACTGATTGTTCGACCTTTTTATTAATTAAACAATATTTTTTTTCGAGATTAAGGTCAGTTTTTATTTTTTTATTTTTTCCGATATTTCGCTACACAATGTGTAGCATCTTCAGGGAAACAATAACAAAATTTAAAATTAATAGCAATAAAAATAACGGCTGGTTAAATTTCAAGGGCCGATGTTGATTTTGAATAAAACACAAACTATTTAGGAAATTATTGTAATTTTATTTTATTATGATATATTGGTATTACTCAATTACGTATGGAACAAAATATCGGCCAAATGGGCGCCGCGACCACGGCGGCACACCTCCATCCGATGGTCCAAATTTTCGATGGCCCTGAGGCATAATGGAGGTTCTATGCCGTTAATGTGCCGAATTATCTCATCCTTTAGCTCTTGAATTGTTGCTGGCTTATCACCGGGATAGTGATTCAAATTTGCACAATGTGATGATAATGCTGTTTTTTGTGATGATATATCTCTATATTTTTGATCAGATTTGTGTCCAGCTATTCTAGTTTTTAATTTATTTTTAGTTGTACCTAATATACTTTGTTACATTTTTCATTGTTATTACCATTACATGGTATTTTAATTTTAAAGTAGATACAGATAATGTTGCTCAAACTTATAGACACTTACCGCCTGGCCCACGATGTCGAACGATAACGTTCGCTTAGATAAGACTTAAGACACAAACTTTTTATCGTATCAATTTTTTACTCAATCAAGTTTGTTTATTCCACAATCAAGTTTGTGTCTTAAGTCTTATCTAAGCGAACGTTATCGTTCGACATCGTGGGCCAGGGGGTTAATTTATAAAAACACAAAAACTGAAAACTAAAATATTTTTCATATCAATATTTTTGTTTGTGTAATATTTAAATTCTGACAATTACTGTTATTTTTTGAAAAATATTTTTATTGTTATTAATTTTAAATTTTGTTATTGTTTCCCTGAAGATGCTACACATTGTGTAGCGAAATATCGAAAAAATAAAAACTGACCTTAATCTCGAAAAGAAAATTGTTTAATTTATTATAGATTTCAAAAACTAAACTGAAATAATATATGTATTTCAATTTTATAACATAAAATTCAATTACAAAATGATTTAAGAAATTATTGTTTTACAAAGTGTATTAAATAAGTATTAAAAACATTTTGTTCAACACCCCTTCTCAATTGGTAAAACATTAGGTAAGGCCAATCATTTTACGTTATTTTGTTATCTTTATATTTTGCAATGGTTTTGTTAAAAGATCTGCTAACATATCTTCAGTAGGACAATATTCGAATTTAATTTCTTTAGCTTGCTTGATTTCGCGTACAAAATAGTTATTAACATCAATATGCTTTGTACAAGAATTGATTTTTTCTATGTCTAGTAATTTCAAACAGCTTTGATTATCCTCTTTCAGAGTAATATCAGCAATATTTAATTTGAGATCCTTAAATAGCATTCTCAACCACAAAAGTTCTTGAGTAGCTTCAGCTAAGGAAACAAACTCTGCTTCAGTTGAAGATAAGGTTACTTGCTTTTGTTTTCTGCTTGCATATGAAATTGTTGCTCCTCCTAGTTGAAACACGTATCCACTTGTGGATTTTCTTTCTTTTATGTCACCAGCAAAATTGACATCTGCATATCCAATAACTTTGAGAATTTCTGCTCCAATATATAGCTTTAAGTTTTTAGTTCCATTTAAGTATTTAAATATTCGTTTAACCTCATTCCAGTCTCTTTGTGTTGGACATGATACTTTTCGACTTAGAATGGATACAGCAACAGTAATATCAAGTTTTGTGTTATTTGATAAATATAATAATGATCCAATTGCACGTCGGTATAAATCATTTGATTCTAACTGATTACTTGATGATACATTTTCTTTTATATATCCAACGTCTAATGGTATTTTAGATGGTTTCGAATTTGATAATCCATAGTTTTCTAAAATTTTATTGATATAACTCTGTTGATGTAAGAAAAATTTTTAATAAATATTTAAATTTAAATAAATATGAAATTTCTTTAATTAAATCTTCTATAAGTGATTTATTTTTCGTAATAATTAGTATATCATCAACATAAACTAGTAAATACATAATATTATCGTTATTTCCTTTTGTATATAAACAGCAGTCAGTATTTCCCATTCTGAATCCTAAACTTATTAAAAATTCATTAAGTTTTTCATTCCAACATCTCGCTGACTGTTTGAGTCCATAAATAGTTTTGTTTAATTTACAAACTAGATTATTTTTATTTGGCATTTCAAATCCTTTTGGTTGTTTTAAATAAATTTCATTTTCCAAGTCACCATTTAG
The DNA here is from genome assembly GCA_950370525.1 of Bellardia bayeri. Taxonomy (NCBI): domain Eukaryota; kingdom Metazoa; phylum Arthropoda; class Insecta; order Diptera; family Calliphoridae; genus Bellardia; species Bellardia bayeri. The sequence continues at coordinate 59,746,850 of OX493264.1, forward strand.
AAATGCTGTATTAAAATCAATATGGTGAACCAACATATTTTTGTATGATGCAATTGCCAGAAGAGTTCTAAATGTGGATTGTTTAATTACAGGAGCAAATACTTCATCATACTCTTGTCCATATTTTTGTGAAAAACCTTTTGCTACAAGACGAGCTTTGTATTTAGTAGAACCATATCTTGATTTTATATAACCACTTACTTCCAACAGCTTTTCTTCCTTTTGGTAATTCAACTAAATCCCAAGCATTATTTTCATACATTGATTGTATTTCATCCTCCATAGCAACCATCCATTTTTCATTATCTGGACTTTTTATTGCTTTTTTATAGTTAGTTGGTTCAAATAAAGCAGCTCTACAATCGTATCTTGATGGTGGTATTCCTTTGTTGGTTCTAGAGGATTTTCTAATATTTGGTTGTGTTTGATCAACAACTTCCTCATTTCGAGTTGAATTACCAATAATTATATTATTAGTACTTAAAATCTCTACAAAACATTCACTGTCACTATCAGCTGTGTCAAAGCTTTCTTCATGCTCATCTTGAATCTCATTAGACAATTTCTTTTTCAGAACAATTCAATAGATTTATAGGAACTATACCTTTATTTGAATTTTTATTACTGCTACAGATATCAATAATTTCAATAAATTTAACATCTCTTGAGATAGTTATCTTATCAGTATCTTTATCAATAATTTTAAATGCTTTCGATTCATCGCAGAATCCAACTAGATATCCATTCTTAGCTACATTTTCAAGTTTCTTTCGAAATTGTTTATTTATATGAAAATATACTTCACAACCAAAAGTTCTAATATGTTTCATCGATGGTTGTTTTTTTAACCACAATTCATAAGGTGTTTTATTTGTTGATTTTGAGGGTAGTCTATTTTGTAAACCGCCTCAGCCCAATATTTTAGTTCCAAACCAGATTGTATAAGTAAACAACGAGTCATTTCAATTAGACTTCTATTCTTACGTTCAGCTTACGTTTTTGACTAAGCGTGCCATGCAATGCGATTTGATATTATTTTTTCCAAGTTTTGATAGATGTGATAGCAAAGAGATAGGACGGTATCCAGTAAAATCTGTTAGGATTTTTGTTTGGCTTAGAAATTACTGCTGTGATTGCTGAATATAAATATTTTATTTTAAATAAGAACACGCGTAAATAATGTTTTAATAAACTTTATTCTACTAGTACAATATCAAGAATAAAAAAGATCAGAAAAAGTATATACATAAGAATAAGAGGAAAAAGCATAACAGTAAGGAAAAAAAAGGAGTAAGAATAATTAAGCAGCAACGACGTAGTTGCCAGATTGGATACAATAGTTCTCCCAGGCATAATATCGACGTTTAACGATCATAATTATGCAAATAAGCAAGTTCTTTGCGAATTCGACCCGATCTTCGAGGTGTTGACTGTCCCGCTTCTTCGACAATGATGCGATGTGGAGCTTCATTTCTCGGGTTTTGTTGGCTCGTGGATGGTGTTTGCAAATCGCTGAAGTTCGGATCTGATGCTTGTGGAATTTCGGCAAGGTCTTGAAGATTTGGTATATGATGTTGCTTCGGCTTTTCTGTAGACTGTTCAACGGACTTATCCAATGATTTTCCAATAATTGTGGCTTTTAACTGATTGATGTGACGCTTGAACTCGAATCCATTGTCTAATCGTACCCAATAGTGAAGATGACCAAATTTTTTACGAATTGTCCCAAGTTTCCAGAGAGATTTATTTTCCGAGTAATAGGGAGCTAATACTCGATCTCCCTTGGATTATGTTCTATGGGCTTAATAGCATCTAATTGTATGCGGATTTGCCGGTTTAAATATTGTTCAGATAGGGTTTTCCCATTATTCATTGGCGATGCACGATACCTAAAAAGGATTTCTCTTACCTTCACTTTAACTGGTCGAGAATCAGACTCCATCGCTTTTAATCTTCGCTTTAATGTCTGGACGATACCCACTTGCTTACAGAATTGTTGAAACTCGAAACTTGTAAAAATCGTTGCGTTGTCTGATACAAGAACATCAGGGTAACCATGCCTTACAAACAAGTCGAGAAGAATTTCTATTGTTAACTTTGTAGTTGGGGCCTCTTTTATAATTCCAATCTCGGCTCATTTAGATTTTGCATCGATAACTACTAAATAATATCCTTGAAAAATGCCTGCATAATCAATATGCACACGTTGCCAATTTCGTTGCGGTTCATCCCAGTTATGTAATGGTGCTTTTGTTGGGTTTGAATTTGTTTTTACACATTATGTGCATTCTCGAACTTTTCTTTCAATATCCTTATCAATGGATTTCCAATAAACGTATCTTCTAGCTAGTTGTTTCATTTTGCATACGTTAATGTGCGTCTTGTGTAATTCTTCTAACACGGCTTCTTGGAGAGAATTTGGAATGACGACCCGGTTATTTCTGAACAGTATGTTTCTATTGATTGTGAACTTGGAATCGTCATTACTATTGTTTTGGAGGTTTGAAATAATATTATATAATTCGATATCTTCTTTTGTTGCTTTTTTCAAAGTCTCGTAATTTAAATTGATGGTTGAAATCTGTTGAATTGACATTTCGCATAGTTGATTTACTTCTTCGTTACTTGCTTGATGTGTACGAATATCTGTTTTCATGTTGATCGGAGCTCGAGACAAACAGTCGGCGTTGACATTATCGATACCTTTTTGATGGATGATTTCATAATTAAATCCCGAAAGGAAAGCTGCATACCTTTGTAGGCGAGCATAAGTCATCTGAGGAAGTTTTGCATTTTCATTGAAAATTCGAAATAATGGCTTATTATCCGTTATGAGTTGAAAGTTTCTTCCAAATAAATATTGATAAAAATGGTCCACAGCAAAAACAATCGCCAGTGCTTCGCGATCTATTTGTGAATAGTTTTTTTCAGCGTCTGTTAATGATCTGGATGCGAAAGCTATTGGACGATCTTCGCCATTTATAATGTGTGAAAGTACTCCAGCAATGCCTGTTGGACTCGCGTCACATGCTAACCGTAAAGGCAGGTGAAGACTATAAGGCACTAATACACAATCACTTGCTATTTCCATTTTAATTTTGCTGAAAGCTATATTACATTGCGCAGACCAAATAAATTTTGAGTTTTTCTTCGTAAGATTTCTTAATGACGTCGTAAGTGTTGAACAATTAGGAATGAAACGCGAATAATACGTTACCATTCCTAAGAAACGTCTAACATCATCGATAGAATTTGGAACTGGCATGTTTTTTATTGCTAATATTTTGGCATTTTATTTCAAAATTTTATTATGTTTTATAATGTGGCCAAGGAATTCTATTTCCTCTTGAAAAAATTGCATTTGGCTCTGTTTAAATGTAAATCGAAGTTTTCAAGCTGCTGTAAACACTTAATCAAGTTTTCTGAACATTCTTGTTTTGTAGAGCCGTGAGCTATAATGTCGTCAAAATACGATTCAGTTTTAGGTATATCTTGCAAAACTTGATTAATAATCCGATTGAATTCTGACGGTGCGGTTTTGATACCAAATGATAATCGATTTACCTTGTGTGTTCCTCGATGCGTAGCCATTGTTTGTATTTGACTGGAATCGTCGTCTACAGGAATATGTAAGTAGGCTTTATATAAATCTAAACGACAGAAATATTTGGAGTCCCGCAATGAATTAAAGATGTCTTTAATTTTACGTATAGGATGATGGGCATCGACCAAACGTTGATTAACTCCAACTTTGTAATCAACACATAAACGTAGACCTCCGTCCGATTTAGGGATGACAAGAGGCGAACCCCTTATTTCAGTTTTTGTTATAACACCGGCTGACTCCAGCTGATCCAGTTCTTGATTAACTTTTTCGATTAAAGCGTAAGGTATTTCACGTTGTTTGTTAAATATTCCCCTATAATCCTCGAGTAGAGTAAGGGAAACTTTATGTTGTTTTACACAACCAATTTTTTGCTCAAAAATTTTAGAAAATTTTTCGATTATTGAATCAATGCAAAAATTAGATTCTTGTTTACACGTATTTATTTAGTTAATGTTATTTAGACCAATGTTAAGTTTTCGTATACAGTCGCGCCCTAAAATAGCTGTATATTCATCTGGTACAATGTAAATTTCTTCCTTTATTGAATTGTTACCATATGCGCCTTCTACTCGAACTTTGCCATCTGGTCTAAAAACATTACGTGTATAAGATCTGAACTTGATATTTGTTGGTAAAATTGGAACATTGAGGTTTAATTTTGAAAATTGATTCTTTGGTAGAAATGTATGTCCAGATCCGGTATCAATTTCGAACTTGACTGGATTTCCTTCAATATTGATATCAACAAAAAATCTGTCAACATTTTTTGAATTGTTGCTTCGAATGTCGACAATTTTTAAAACGCCGTAATCTTGAATTTGATGCGTTGAGCCTTGATTTGCTTTTGTTTTATTCATGCGTGCTTTAATACAAACTTTTACGACATGACCTGTTTTTTTGCATTCTGAATATTTTAGGTTATGTTTGTTGAAACGGCAATCTTTGGCATAGTGGTTATTCTTGCCGCACCTGAGACACAAGCCTCCTAACCCCAATTCATTGTAGTCGATTTCTGGTCTGCCGAATTTTTTATTTGATTTTTGATGAAATTTTTTATTTTTATTGAATGCTGGTTTGCCTGCAATTCTGTTTACTTCTATAGAAGTTGACTGAAGATTTGCATTCGGAAATTTGTTGTTATTGTTTCTTGCGGCCTCAAATGCAATAGCTTTTGTTGCAATACTGTTGAATTCGGGCAATTCTTCCAGTTGAAGCAATCGTTCACGAATGTTGTTGTCTTTAATTCCTCGAATGAACTGTGCTCGCAGGAAATTATCTGAAATTGACTTTTTACACTCGCATTGAAATTCGCAGTCGCCTATATCAGTACGCAAAGCAGCAACATAATCGGCAATTGTTTGATCGTCACTTTGGTACTTTGACAAGAATTGGTGTTGCATCACCAATACATTTTGTTTTGGTACTTCTAAGAGCTTTATTAACTCATCATAACTTAGTTCGTTGGGTAGTTTTGGTGCTGATAATGCTGCAATTGTATTAAAATTTGTTGATCCAATTGAGTTTAATAATAACTTCACACAATACTCCTTATTCTTTTCCACGCCCTTCATTTTGGTATAAATTTTAAAACGTTGTTTATATTGGCGGAAAGACTCTTTTGATGTATCAAGGGGTTCGAAGTTTGGTACTAATGCAACATTATTAGTCGCCTTTTCCACAGGGGTTGCTGGTGAAGTATTGCGTGTAATATTTTCTAGAATCTTTGTGTGTAGTTCCATGAATTGCTGAAATTGTTCTTTGTCCATCTTGAATTTTGCAGGTTATGTTGTGTGACTATTGAAGAAACTTTTTTTTTTAATTCCAATTAATATTGGTAATTTTGATGGCAGTCGAATGAATTTAGTGTCTATCGATTTATTCTTGAATTATTTTTCAGCTCGTCGCCAATTTATTGTATTTTAAATAAGAACACGCGTAAATAATGTTTTAATAAACTAGTGTTGTTTTTATCCGACCTTAAAAAGTGTTAATAAACTTTATTCTACTAGTACAATATCAAGAATAAAAAAAGATCAGAAAAAGTATATATATAAGAATAAGGGGAAAAAGCATAACAGTAAGGAAAAAAAGGAGTAAGAATAATTAAGCAGCAACGTAGTGTCCAGATTGGATACAATAATAAAATATTTGAATATAAAATTGTACCTGTTTAGAAGTGGCTCCTTTTCTTTTATATTATTATTGAGGTATTTGTTTTTCCTCACGGGCTATTTTGATCAATAATTCTTTCTTTTTATTTCAACAAATATGTATATAAAAACCCATAAATGTTTTTTATTTACATTTCTTTTATCCAACGTTTCGTTCGCTTTTTTCGAACTTCATCAGGGGTACTTTTATTTCCGTAATAATCTAGTAACAAATACATAAATAACAATTATAATTAAATCTAGAACTTTTATAAAATCATAGTTTAACTTACGAATTAAGGTTTACATTTGTATTGTACTTTTCAATTATTTAATTTTAAAAAAACTGGATTACACGACACCGAATTAAATATTTAATAAATTAAATACTATACAAACATTGAATAATAAGTCAAACTTAATGCTATCATCACAGAACCATAACTAATTCTAATCATTAACTATTGCAGCAGAGTATTGCAGTTTTGTATTATCCTTGTCTTCTTTGGTGTTCATCATATTTTTAATGTTTTGTTCTATACGTAAACTTTCGAGAGTGTAACGTTTGTTCTCTCTCTTTTCTTTGTCTAGTATTTTTATGTTGTCGAAGTCCATTTTGTGATTGCAATATTTTACATGCAGATATAGTGCCGTCGTTATTTTTCCTTTTTTTACGTCTGTTTTGTGCTCATGAATTCTCGTCTCAAGTCTTCTTTTTGTTGTTCCAATGTAAACCATATTACACCTTTCCCTTTCGTTACCTTTACATTTTATTTCATACACCACATTATCCATTTTACATATGTCCAGTTTTGTTTTGTTGTATGTAAACAATTGCCTTAGTGTACTGTTTGATCTGTGTGCAATTGTTGCTGTTTTGTCTGGGATTAAATTCTTTAATGTTTTTGTCTCAGTTAGTCTCGGGATGTATGGTACACTGTAAAAATATTGTTCTGTTTCTGATTTTTTGTTTCCTTTGATATTTGTTTCTTTAAAAACTTTGTTTATTAATGAGTTTATTATGTGTGTTGGATAATTGTTCATAGTGTGTGTTGGGTGGGGTGACGTTTAAATGTCTAATTTGGCTTGCAACATCGTTGACCTCGTAGACCGTTGTGCTATCATTTAGATGTGCTGAGGCACAATGGTTTAATTTAAACGTTTGAGCCAAAACTTCAGCTGTCTCACGTTAGGTGTAGTATACAGTATTATTATGTTTTAATATTGTGATGCAGCTAGTTTTTTTCCTTAAATTTTTAGATACCTTCCAAAACGGGGGAGATGCATAGTCCAGTTTTGACAAAGTGATATTCCATGAATGGATTCTAAATTTCATTATTTCTGTTTAAAATTTTTTGTTTAAACGTAACACTGCTTCGTGGTCAATGGTATCTCTATATCTTTTCCAGTTTCTTCTGAACACGTTCCTCATATGCATCATAATAATAATATTTTTAGGTAATGATCTGGTCGTTATTGATATATCTTTTGAGGGACAGATTTGTCCATAGCATTTTGTATTACATAGTTGAAAATATTTACCAAATTATAATGGAGACCCACATTACATATAATAGGTAAATGATCCGAGCTTAGGTCATTAATAACTTTCGACAGCAGACATTTTTGCTAATATGTTGGTTAAGAACGGATCTAGTATTGATGGTTGTTTATTTGAATCCACTGGTATATAAGTACATTCATGTGGAAAAGTTATTTGGAAATGAGTTAACTGAATTTGTTCCTGTAAAATGTTACCCCAGGCATTATTTCTTAGACATCCCCAATAATTATGTCTGCAATTTATATCTCCACCAAAAATATATTTCTTATTAGTATTAGTTATCTCTCGAAGATCAGATTTGAATTTTAGCTTCTTGGAAATGTTGGAACCAACTCTGCCTCCTGTAAAATAACACGAATAAATATCAATGAAGTCATCTCCACATTTAACTCTTACACCAACACCAACATTTTCGACCAGTTCTGTTGTTTTTGGCGGTAACAGTTGATGTTGTATTTTTTTATTTAAAGTGCTACTCCTCCTCCTGAACCTGTTTGACGATCGTATCTATAGCAAAAGAAATTATTATGTCTATTGAATTTTTATCATTTAACCAGGTTTCGCAAATTTGGCAAATGTCAACATTATATTTTTCCAAGAAATTAAAAAGCTTTCCTTTTTTGTGCGAATACTACGTGCATTCCATGATAATAACGTTATATTATTGTTTATTGGTACAAAAATTTGCATGCTATTTTGGTAACACCCTGAAATAGCACTTGTCGAGTATTACAACTTTTAAGATTTAAATTAATTCAAAAGTGAGGTTTTTTAGTTTTTGAAATGAGAACAGATTTTTGTTGGCGTTTGCATTATTGTTGCCAGCATCATAAAATTGCGTGAATAGATGACTTGGTGGTGTATTCAACTAAATTCCACTTTAATTTAAAGAGTTAGGGAAATTTTTATTGTAGTTAGATCTACTGTTAATCGTTTGTTGATTTTGTCTAGGACTCTTAGGTTGAGGACGTTGACGAATATGTTTGTACGTTTTACGTTACACCTACTGGAACCATGACCATACATTTGCCAGTTTTGGGTGCCCCGATAGACTAGGCGATAGTTTGACGGACTATCAGTCAGAGGGTTGCGGGTTCGATTCCCGCCAAAGACTGGGTGTTTTCAGCAGTGTTGTAATTTATACTTATTTCAAAGGTTATTTCTTGTTGAATAAAAACACAAGTTACTTATTTGATGTACAAAAAGAGAATGAAATATAATTCTATTTATTAATTCTAATAATAGGTGCTAAATTACCGCATTCGTGTACGAATGAGCTATCTATCGAAAAATGATTTCGGTATCGAAATTATGATAAAATGTACTAAATTTCTTGCTCGAAATCGAATGCCATAATCTCAAATAAGAAAATTACGATCAATTTTACTCGATATCGAATGCGGTAATTTGGTCCCAGGGTTGATATAAAGTAATTCAAGTGATGCCAACCTAATGTCTAGATAAGCTTTTTAATTTCAACATGCAGACAAGCCAAAAAGCTTCGCAGTTTGTGTTTATTTTTTATAAAAAAAAAAAGTTGTAGCATTGGGTCAGTTTGGATTTATTTGGTTTTTGGATATTAATATAATTAATTACAGAGTAATTTTGCCGCAGTTCCTTTAGGGAGATTGATTTTCTTTCGAAATATTGTTACGCTCGGGCTATTAAAAATTTTCAATATTGATGGAAAATACAAAAACTGGGCTTAAGGCATATAAAGGTTAAATAGGCTAGCACTGCCAGAGGTGATATGGTTCTTGGCCCAAGTCTTCGACGCGTACACATAAAAACAAATTGCCTTAAAATCACCACAATAAAATTACTATGCAAACAGAAAAAAATGTACCAATATTAGCTGTCCGAAAATGAGCAAAAAAAAAAATTAAATGACTTGATGGCAATGTCACTTTGGGTACCATATTTCCCTCCCAAAATTCCATAGGAATACTCCAGTGGCAACATGGGTACCATATGTCTCATGCTACCCCAAGAAACTTTCACTGCGTTATACCTACCAAATGTATGCTTAGCCTGTCACTCTCAAATAAATGAATTTACACATTCATTTCCATATTCATTATAAAATTCAATTTAATAAAAGTTTTCATGTTATGTTAGTAAGGCCTACAATACAATATATAATAAGTATGGTATAATATTAAAATATAATATATAAATTTATAAAAATAAAAAAAATTAATTGAGAATTTTTCCTCTTGCGAGTATTTGAAAATTTTTAATTTGAAGTTTTACTTAATACAACCTAATACAAAAATAAATTGTAGTGTATAATTGTTTTCAAACAATTTGTATATTTGACTTGAAGTAAAACTTCGAATAAAAATTTTTTAAAAATAAAAAAAAAATTAAAAAAAAACTGGATATTAAAGAAGTGGTGATGATAATGAAAGGATGACTTAATGATGATGATATGGATATGATGCCAATGATGTGAGGATGACAATGACGATGGTATGAATGTGATGATGGTGCGTAGATAATGATGATGATACCAATGAAGATGATATGAGGCTGCTGATAATGCAAATGTAGGGATGAATTTGCCAATGGTTGTGGTATCTGGGAGTTAGTGTAGTTGGTGATGGAGTTTCTGGCGGTTGTAGAGGTTGTAATAATGGTACGCCTTTGATGGTGTTTCTGCCTGGGAAACGTTAGTTAAATTTTCCTTGGTGTTTGGGCTTAAATTAGGAAATAGGTTGATTATCCCTTTTGCGATATTAATTTATTTGTAGTGTCGGGCTTTTTATCTGCATTTCAGTTATTTCCTTAACCCTACGATGAGTAAGAAAGTCCCTAGGGACCTTTTTGCCTTTTCAAACTGAAATTACTCCTACTTCGTCCACTACAACTACAATGGAAATACTCGACAACAGCGACTCATCAACAGCAAAACTGCGGCTATTGACGATATTTGGCAAATGTTGCAACATAACTTGGCAGCAGCTTACACTCCTCATGAAGCACTAACAGTTGATAAGCAGTTGTTCCCTTACAGAGGCCGCACCCGCTTCACGCAATATATTCCGTCAAAGCCAGCTAAGTATGGTAGTTATGCGACTCACAGAGTTATTACCTGTGAAGGGAATGATATATTCTGGAAAACTGCCAAACCAACAACGGGAGATAAACCAAGGGCAGAACGTAGTGCTGGATCTTGTGGAAAAATACTATATATGCGGATAATTTCTTTACCACTCTTGACTTGGCGCGTATTTTGATGAGGAGGAAGACCGCATATGTTGGTACAGTGCGCTACAACAAAACATTCATTCCACAGGAGTTCAAAAAGAACCCGAAGCGCACCATCATTACTACATTATTTGGGTTCAACGAAGGGAATATAGCGTTATGCTCATACGTGCCGAAAAAAAATAAAGTGGTGAACGTGCTCTCCACAATGCACTACACCTGCCGCGTTGATGAGTAAACCGAGAAGCGGAAGCCCTATGCCATATTAGATTACAACGCAAACAAATGCGGCGTTGATAGCATGGGTCAAATGCTAGGCACTTACAGCTGCAAAAGAGCAACACAACGATGGCCGTTGGCCATGTTTTATAATATGCTGGACATCGCTGCATTGGCTGCTTTTACGATTTACAACGAAATGAAGCCTATAAAAAGAAGTGACAACGGCGGTCGTTCTTGTTACTGCTAACGAAACAATTGGGCACACCAAATATCGATGGAAGCATTTCTTTTCATTTCAGGTATTACCAAGACCGATGGAAGGCAATGCACCGTTGTTTGCGGCTAGGTCAAGTAGACCGTCATGTCGCCTTTGCCGTTCTGAGTACGGACGGCAGAAGAAAACGAGGGCATACTGCTTCGGCTGCGGCAACGCTGTTTGCGGAGAACATAGCACACTTTTACATCGTTGCAACACTTGCGCATAGGGCGGGGGACAAGAAGTACACGCTCAACAACAATAATTTTTAAACTTTTTTATAATAGTCTTAAGAAAATTCAAGCAAAAAAAAATTTAAAAAATTGAAAAAATTATTTTTGTATCTAGAATTTAGTTATAAACAATAAAAACAAAAAAAATCAAAAAAAAATTTTATATGAAAAAAAACATGATTTACAAAAAAGGTCCGTAGGGACCTTTTCACACGGCAGTGAAGTTCAGAACTGTCACTCATCGGAGGGTTAAACACTTTTGATTTTTAGGTTTAATTGTTATTTAACACTTTTTTTCTGTTAATGTCTTTGCTTTTTTATTAAATACTTAATAAGATTTTCTTATAATGTACACAATTAAGTTGTTTTAGTTTGCTTTAATTTAAATTGTTACGGGTACATTTTTTTGTTGTTGGTTAATAATTATTAAATGTTCGTATTGTTACACATTTTTTTTTTTCTTTTTTTTTCGGGAAGGGAGGGAAAATGCCTTTCGCATCTCAGATACTGTCGTCACAGTTCTGGTATGTGGAGCTTGCATCCACTAAAAACCCCCCTTTTTCGAGCCGATTTCCACCCTGGGACCGCTCTCGCATTGCTTCAGGGTGGGGCTCCGCTGTTTTCTCCTATCGAGCTGTCATCGTTGTACCTACGTCTAGGTCCCGCTTTTTATTTCGTAATACCTTTTCCGCGAACGTCGCGATGGTTTTCCAAGTGCCTTCGTTTTCCAGCATATGATCGACAATATTTTCTGGAGATATTACTCCAACGAGTTCCTCTACGAACTGCCGTTCAACTCTCCATCTCTCACACACGAAAAAAGTGTGTTCTGCGTCGTCTAAACAGTTATCTCCATAGATACAGGTGGCTGTGTCTAATTTTCCCATCCAGTGGAGGTATTGTAGGAAGTATCCATGTCCAGAAAGCATCTGTGTTACGAAGTAGTTTATCTCGCCGTGTTGTCTGTTCACCCACTTGTCTAAGTCGGTTATCAGTCTTGCTGTCCATCTGCCACGTGATTCGTTATGCCATATTTCTTGCCAGTACTGCATTGTCTGTGCCCGTACCACCCGTGTTGCAGCTGTTTCTCTGTTTGTTCCTTGTCTTCCGCTTTGTATACGCTTTATCCATAGTTCTTTCCGTTCTTCAGCCAGGAGATCAATTGGGATAGTTCCGCTTATAACTAGAACTGCGGGCTCCGAAACGGTGCGGTAAGCCGAGGCGACTCTTAGGGCGGCAGTGCGTTGTACAGCCGACAGCATTTTTCTTCGGCGCTTATTCTGTAGGGCGTCGGCCCAAATTTCGCACCCTTATAGTAATATCGACTGTGTCGTTGCTATCATCAGCTTCCTTTTGCTGTAGGTTGGTCCTCCTATGTTTGCCATGAGTCTGCTAAGTGAAGCCGTTGCATGCGCTGCCTTTGTTGCTGCATATTCAAATTGTGCTCTGAACGTTAGTTTGGAATCTAGTCTTAATCCTAGATATCTTATCCACTTCTTCGTCTTAATTGTCTCAGACAAGACTCGCATATCTACCTCCAGTGGAATGTGCTTCCTTGTTAGTATAAGCAATTCAGTTTTATCCGTGGCAAGCTTGAGGCTGTGGGAATCCAACCATAACTTGGTCCTAAGCATCACTTGATTTAACTTGCTTTGTGCTTCTTCCATGGTACGGGCCGCAATAACTGCTGCAATGTCGTCCGCGTAACCAACCAGGTAAGTATCTGTTGGCATATCAATATGAAGAATATCGTCATAGCTGATGTTCCACAGTAGAGGGCCTAGGATCGAGCCCTGTGCGGCTCCAGCCGTAATCTGTTTTTCTTGTGTCCTCCCTGCGTTTTCGTATATAAGTACACGATCTCTGAGGTAGCTTTTAACCATCCTCATGATATATGTGGGTGCTTTAAACCGTGTCTCTAGAGCGTTTATCATGTTAGTCCACTTTGCGCTGTTAAAAGCATTTCTAACATCCAATGTCGCGAGTATGACGATGCGTCGCGAAAAATGGTTTCCCGTTTGTGCTTTTTGAACTCCTTCTATAACATTCTGAATAGCATCTATTGTTGACATACCAGATCTGAAGCCGTATTGTCTTGAGGATAGACTACCGGCGTTGTCTATAGCCTCCTGTATTCGGGGTTTGAGCAGCAACTCTAATAGTTTCCCTGCAGTGTCCAGCATGCACAGGGGTCGATATGCTGATGGTGTTTCTGTACGTACGTTCACTATATTTTCCATTATATGCTCCTTTAAGTCAGGCGGTGAAAATCGTGCGCCAAGCTTCCTCATGACTAGTTTGTATCCTAAGCCCCATGGGTTATTGTTAAGGTCCGACATTAATTCCTCCCATTTTTGCTCTTACTTTTTTGTATAGCGCCTTTTAGCTCTTTTTTAGCCCTCTTGTACTCTTCGGCTTCCGATGCTGCAGCGTGAATTCGTCTGGCTCTAGTGTATTTTCTTCTGCATCTGAGACACTCTCGCCTTAGGTTGAAGATTTCATCATTCCACCAGTATACTGCTTCTTTCCGATGTTTTCTACCAATAGTAGGCATCGCCGCATTGCATGCCTCTTTAATGAGTATCATGGTGTTTCGTACTACGTTTCCAGAGCCTAGTGTATTTGCATCTATGCCTTGGCGTTGTGCAATTTTTACTAAAAGCGCCTCTGTGTCTAGTTTTCTCACATTCCATTTTCGAGTGGTTGTCATGGTGTTGGGCCGAATTGTGGTTGTACTTCTTTCCACACTGTACGTAATGTACTGGTGATCGCTTCCTGTGTAATCTTCCAGGACCGTCCAGTTTATCACCTTGCCTGCTATACTTTCCGAGGCCAGTGTGATGTCTGGGATAGTACCCTCGCATCCCGGTCTCCTAAAAGTAGCGGTGCTTCCTTTGTTCAGTACAACGAGCCCCATTCCAGCAATCATGTCCAATACCAGTCTACCTCTGGAGTTTGTTATACGTGAGCCCCATTCGTATGCGTGAGAGTTGAAATCGCCTCCAATTAAAAGGGGGCCTCCAATGTCGATACCCTTATCCTCTATACTGTACAGCTTGTCTTGAAAGGCTTTTTGTTCCTCGTTTGGTGTCAAGTAACAACTAAAGAGCGTGAGTTCATTTGTTTTGAGCCAAACGAAACCATTTTCGAAACCTTTGTCCTCGATGCTTAAGGTGGAATGCGTCGGTACCCATATGGCTGCAGTTCTACTGGTATCTTCAATCCAAGTTCCATTTTTTTTCTTGGCGTACTGTTCACTAATAATTACTATATCAACTTTTTTTTCTATGACTAGCTGATCCAAGAGAGCATCAGCTGTTTTGCTTCTATGCATATTGGCCTGTAGAATTTTCATTTTGGGATTTTCGTTGTCATACAGCATTTCTTCGACCCTGCTAAGTGGTTTGTCTGCCTATATCCCGCGTTTTGGCATGCCTTCATAAAATGTCCAGGTTCGCCACACCGTATGCATATCCCTTGGCTTTTTCTGTCGGGCCCTGTGCATTTCCACTGCTCATGTCCTGTACCGAAGCATCTGAAACATTTCTTCACATTTTCGTACTTTCTCAACTTTACACGGCACCAGCCTATCTTGATGTACCCTATTTTGAGAAGTTCTTCACCTATACCCTGAGATATCGTTACGAAGGCACGGACGAGTTCCCTGCTATTTGGTTTCGTGATATTTATAGCCATGGGTTCACTATGCGTCTGCATCGTGCTTCGGATGGATTCCTCGACTTCCTCGGCTGTAGTAAGGATATCAAGATCTCGAATTTCTACTGTGATTTTCGAAGCCATGTTTTTTATGTTGGCTGATTCTTTGAGTATGTCTTTGACTCTAAGCAGTAATTCGGGGTTAATTTGTTCACCCTTTTCCATCTCTACTAGCAGTGACCCTGTTCTTGTGTTCCGGATCGTTCTCACCTTGCAATTCTCCACCTTTTGATTTCTCAATGTCCTTAACACATCTGCGTAAGTGTAGCCTTCACTTGGTTTGACTAATAAGGCTTCCGCTTTCCTTTTTTCAGGTCTACTCCTGTTACTTGTACTGGCTTCATCTTTATTCTTTAGTCTTTGTTGCATGTGTTGATCTTCATTTGACCCCTTCTTTATTGGTTTTTCCCCCCGTAGGAGTTTTTTCCCATGCACCACCTTTTGCCATCCGGCTTCCTCCCTTTCGCAGGGTCTCTTGCTTGTATTTTGTGTTTCAGCTGGGCTATTAGCTGTTCGCTTTGTGTTGCTCGTGTTAGGTGTCTCAGTGCCTTCTTGTGAGTTTGATGCGATATGCTGAGTTTGCGTAGATTTTTTATCTTTCTCTGTTTTGAGCCAGTTTGCTCTGCACGTTTCGGCTATACACACAAGCTCTTCTATCTGTTGGATTCCTTCGCGTACATCCATGCTGATATTTCGTTGTCTCTGCATAGCCACATTTATTTTCCCCAGAGCCTTTTTTATATTCAAGATAGCTGTTTCCTCTTCTATTCTCATCTTGGCAATGAACTCTTGGTTTGGAGAGTTGTGCTGGTTTACCGTATGGTTTTTTAAGCTGGGTGTTAGAGAAGTGGTGGGGGTTGCCTCCGGTTCTCTACCTTTCGATTTTGATGATTGTATTTTCGCTGGACCTGAAGGTTTCTTACTAATTTTCAACGGAGTAACCTCTTCCTCGTTACCGTTTTCCCTTTGTGATAGCTGTGGCGCTATTTTGTCTGTGGTATCCCTTTGGGTTTTTGCACCTAATCTTTCGGTAGATTGTGGCCTCATATCCGTTGGCGAGTGCAAGATTTTACCCTTTTTTCGAAAGACGCTAGCCTCGTCTTCCATTTCGGCATATCCGCTCTTCTCGGCTAGTACATCGGTGTTGTTGTTTATAGTTGACATATTTTATTCGATTGGGTCCCAACTTTAAGCCGCTATCGCTGCTCGAATGTACAGTTCCCATTTAGACCCCCGGGGTTATCTATGCAGGCAGGGAGGCCCTGCGAGGGTTGACACAGGTCCTTATGGGAGTCTGTGTTCAGAGCCAGGGTCGGGTGTTAGGCTGGAGTAAACTCAACCGCGCCTGTACCACCAACTTAACGGCGACGAAGCAGCGAACGTACTTAAAGGCTTGCCTGGTTTTAGTGGGACGGAGGCACTTGTTGCATTTACCTGAAAGCCGTTTCCACCGGATTTCACTCCTGGTAACAGAATACAACAAGTGTCGGCCAGAGGGTCGTCAATTCATATCGCGTTCCAGTATACCGTAATCGAAGACCTTACTGGTCTCGGTCTTCGATGCGCTGCCCACACAGTCAGTTCGCTATCAGCGGGTGCTGAGTAATTATCCAGTGGCGCCACGAGGAGGCCGTGTGACAACTTGGTTCGAGTAGGGACAAGGATCGCGACATGGCCATCCCCAAGCGGATGGCAATCAGTGCTTTCCCTTGTATGCTCGCGCCCAGAACCACACATTACACATTGGTGTTATTTATATTCTAATTTTAGTTTTTCTTTTTTTTAATAAAATTTTTGGATTTATATATTTAATTAACAATTATTATTGTATAACACCACTTGTTCACCACCGACTTAAACAACCGTCCTCTTTAACAACTTTTTCACTATTCAATTCTAAGCGTCTTTTTCTTTTGCCCTCTTTAGTTACTAACTTTGAGACGAAATAATTCTAGAATATTTCATCATTCAACTGGAATGTAACGGTAACTTTCCAATCGTATGATCCATAAAAAAAATGTTTTTCTCCTATTTTGAGGATGAGTTAACAAAAGGAAAGCAAGATAATAAAAGTTATGGTGTAGAAACGTCAAACAAAAATATTTTAGGGTTACCGACAGTGCGTAAAATCCGATATACAAGGGAATTGTGTAGTACGAGAAATAAACGCAATTGTTTCAATAAAAAGATTCCCAACAATATAAAGTATTAAAAATGCTACCATGGAGGTCTAAGAAGTACATTTTATTTATATAGTTGGTACGAAATCCAAAAACCCATTTTCCATCACTGATTGGAATACATTTTGTGCATTGTTTTGGGTTTTGTCAGTTTGTTTCTCTCCTAATTTTGGGATATTGTAGTTCTTTTCTTTCTTTTACGATCTGGGGATTTGTCTGGATCTAGAATTAAAAAATAGTTTCCTCCTGATTAAGAGACCAAGATCTTCCCTAAATCTGATATAGAAATTTATTTTTTTATTCATTTAACGAGGAAAAACAGTATATATTTGTTTTTGTTCTTTTTTTAAAGTATGCAGAGAGTAAATGTAGAGTTGCCGTTGTTAACGAAGCGAGGATTAGTAAACACGTCTGTATACTACGAGCACTTAGTATTCACGGATTAATATGTTAATGATTAAACTCTGGCACAGATGTAGTCTTGTCTGATCCACGTTTTTTTTTTTGAAAATCTAAGACTGAAGTTATTGAAAATAGTCCCTCCATCTACATTTATCCGATTTATTTTTTAACTGACTTGATTTTTGTAAATTAAAAATGTTTTCTTTAAACTTTCAGGATATATTAAAAATTATGAATGAAGCTCATCGATATGTTAGCAGGGGATACATAATACAAAAGAAGGAAGAAAAACCTTCAACTGAAGAAGGAAGTGAAATCGAACATTTTTATCAAAACATTGAATACCACCCATACAATTTTTGTCAGTACGAGGGAGAATCAATATCAGAATTTGAATCTTTCATGTTAGCAGTTGATGAATTTTATTCGAGACTTGAGGGTCAGAAAATTGACATGAAAACATTGCAACAGGAGCGAGAAGCACTTAAAAAACTATCAAACGTAAAAAAAGACCACGCTAAACGTATTGAGGACTTAAATAAAGTTCAAGAAGGCGACAAGCAAAAAGCCGAATTAATAACAATGAATCAAGGACTTGTTGATAATGCTATATTGGCTATACGATCAGCCATTGCAAATCAAATGTCATGGCCTGACATACACGATTTAGTTAAGGCTGCCCAATCAAATGGCGATACAGTTGCTTGTGCCATTAAGCAACTGAAACTGGAAATAAATCATATATCATTAAAATTAACTGATCCATATGAGGCTACCGCTGAAGATATAGAAGATGACCATGACAGCAGGAAAAATCATAAACCCACTATGATAGTAGATGTCGACCTGGCTCTTTCAGCTTGGGCTAATGCCCGAAAATACTATGACCAAAAACGATCAGCTGCTCAAAAGGAACAAAAAACAATCGATGCTTCGCAAAAAGCATTGAAATCAGCAGAAAGAAAAACTCAACAGACTCTAAAAGACGTCCGTACTATATCTACAATTTCTAAGGCACGCAAGGTCTACTGGTTTGAAAAATTTTTTTGGTTTATTAGTTCGGAAAATTATCTTGTTATTGGCGGTAGAGATGCACAGCAAAATGAACTCATTGTTAAAAGGTGAATATAACATATTTATTCAGGCATGTGATGGAAATCGAAAACGTATCAGTTTTGGAAATACATTTTAATGCATTTATAATCTAATTTTTAAAATTTTTGTTTTAAGATTCTCTTTAGTAGCCCAATATCTTTATATTTTATGCGATAAAAGTTTTTCAATACAGAAATATTACGAAAAAATTGACTTCTAAAACTCATTCGTTTTCTTTTTCGATTTCCATCACATGCCTGGTTATTAGTACATACAATTAAAATATATTGGTTTTAATATTTGACATCAAACATGGTTCACAAACACAGGCAGAGATTTGAATTTCTTATTAAAATTAAATTTAAGGTTGATTAGAGAAAATAAATTCTCAAATCGCTTGCCAGAAACTGCCATGAATATTTTTTTTTTTAATTTTCGAGAAATACGTTTTTTTCTTAAGTTACAAATTTCGGATTCATTTTGATGATCATGTTTGTTACTGATCGAATGATTCAATTATATCCATAGATTGTTTTCTATGGATATAAAGAAAGCTGTTTTCTATTTACGTCGACACCGGTACACAGTGAATGAATACTTGTTTTTTTTTTGCTTTGTTGTGACCATAATATAATTGATATGAATATCTTTAGAGGTGCAGTTTTGTGTTCAATTCGATTATGTTATATGTATATTTAAATGTTAAAGTTATTAGTTATTCATTATTATAAAAGTTATTCTTTGTCCTTTTGAGACTCAACTAAATATTTAATTTAATGCTATCTTTATATTACCTAAAATTTTTATATTTTTCTCATAAAAATACTGACAGTGTTTCTTATATTTTCATTATTAATTTACCCCATTATTCGAGCTTATCAGGAGGAGCCAAATATTTAGGTACCTTCCTTGACAGGAAACTGTCATGGAAGTTAAATACGTAGGAGAGGTTAAGGAAGGGCCTCAATGCCTACTATGCATGCAGGAACTCAATAGGTAGAAATTGGGGCTTGCGACCAGGCATGGTTAAATGGATCTACACGTCTTTTGTTAGACCTATTATAAATTATGGTTGCACAGTGTGGTGTTAGGCAATGAGGAAACGTAGTTATAGGACTATACTAAATAAAGCCCAAAGGTGTGCTTGTCTGAGTATCACAGATGCCTTAGGCAGTACCCCGCAGGCGGCTCTTATAGACTCCCTAACGAGTGCAGCGTGTTCCGGGCGGAGATCTATGCGATCTGGAAAGCCACGGAGCTGATAGCGGCACACGTCGAGAGGGGGTCTACAGTGACCATATACGTGGACAGTCAGGCGGCACTAAAGGCTCTGGAGCGTAATCAGACACACTCCAACCTAGTGCAGGGAAATGAGGTGGCAGCTGAACTGGCTAGACTTTGTTCTGGTTTGAACCATGATACTAGAGAAAGAGGGGTCAAACCACCTATATGTCACTTCTACAGGCTGATTTATGAAAGATTCCGTGACTGTGCAGACCAATCCTGGGGCAGTAGGTCGGATTGCATAGTGTCCAAGGCCTTATGGCCAAAACTAAATGCAAACACGACCGAAACGCTAATGGAATTGGACAGGTATAGTCTCAGGATTCTGGTAGGACTGATAACCGGCCATTGTTCGATTGGGGCCTTCAGAGGCAAATGGGATAATAACACACAGGACTTCTGTAGGGTGTGTGGGGACGCAGAGGAGCCAGAGACAATAGAGCACATCATGTGCAAATGTCCTAGGTTACAGGGTCATAGACTTAGTGGCTAGGAAATAGATTCCTGGACGAACTCAGTAATGTTGTTGGCTGCAAACCGAGTAACATTCTGGGTTTCATTAGGGGAATAGGGTGGCTATTTAAGGGACATTCTACGGCGACTCCAAATCCGTAAGGGGATATTTCTTTCTTTCCTTCATTCTCCCCTTATCAGGCGGTTTTGGTTCTTCTTTCATCTTAAATCTATCTATCTTTCTACTCTTTTTCTTTTTTCTACTGAAGGGAATCACAATGGACCACAGTGTCTCCGAGTGGAAGTGCACAACGCTTCTTATCTTATCTTATTCATAAAACTTACAACAGGTTTATATGGGTCAACTTAAAAAAAAAACGCAATTTTTGTGTCCCCGCACTTTACACTACTATTTTAGGTAAAAAAAAAACAAAAACAAGCAAGAAAGTATAGTCGGTCATACCCTACACCCAGTATATCAATAAAACAATTTTTCATATATGGGCGCTATATTGGAGATATTATCTATTATGGACCGATCATCCAAAAATTTAGTGCCATGACTTCCGTGAATATAAATACGTTTAAAAGATTTATGGAGGTTAAAGTGAATTACGAAGAGGGTCTTATATGGGAGTTTTGACTATTTATGAACTGTCTATTATAAAATTAGGTGTCATCCTATTTGTACATAAGAAACTCAATTTTGTTAAATTTTATTCGGATAACAACATTTTTAAGAGCTTTATGGTCCTTAAATTGATTTCGGGAAGTGGGCCTTATATGGAAGCTATGACTAGTTATGGACCGCTCATCATAAAATTCTACCATTTTATATGTATATGTCCGAGACATATGGTGTTGAATATTATTTCGATACCAACATTTTTAAAAGAGTTATGCTCTTTTAATTGATTTTCGAAAATGAGACTTATATGGGGGCTACGACTAATTATGGACCGATCTGCACGAAATTTGCAGATGTGACTTATCTTTATTCACCACTCATTTTTGATGAAATTTGTTTGGATACTTGCATAATTCAAGCATTTATGATCAGTAAACCCCAATTTCGGGAGGACATTTGTATGGAGGCCAGGTGAAATAATGGACCGATTTACACCAGTTTCAATCCCATCCATCCTTTGGCCGAAAAAATATCACGTACCAAATTTTATCGAATATCTTCAAAATTGCAACCTGTACTCTGCGCACAAGCTTTACATGGACAGCCAGCCAGCCAGACGGACGGATGGACGGACATTGTTAAATCGACTCTGGAAGTGATTCTAAGCCGTTCGGTATACTTTAAGGTGGGTGTTTGACCAATATTTCTGGGCGTTACAAACATCAGCACAAATCCAATATACCCTCCCCACTATTGTGGTGTAGGGTATAACAAAAATATGAGAGTGATCAGCGAGGAATATGTAATAAAAAAACGTAATTCTCAAATTTGTATGTTTGTTTTTTTTTGTTTATTTAGAATGGTGTTTTGTTTCTCCCTCTGACTGCTTCCATACAAAAGCGTGTGTCCCCCGGTAGAATTTTTAGTAAACAAAATAAAATCAAGAAAAAAGTAAATATGCAACATTTAATAAAAGTGTGTTTTGATTTGTTATAGTCGTCAAAATTTAATTAGTGTGAATTTGGCGTTGCAAAGAAAGGTTGTCCCCACAATTTGCATTGAGTGTCACTTTTTTATAAATTAAGTAATATTACTAGTTTTCAATTTCAAGTTTAAATAAAGTAAATAACGTAAGGAAAGTACAAACTTTAATTATTACAAAAGTGAAAAAGCGAAAAAAAATGTATTAAAAAAAGTGTGCATTTACGTAGTTTTTGTGAACACCATGGTATGGGCGCGATAAAATTTTAAATTTTAATATTAAATGTAAAAAATTTAAGTTGACAATCATGGTTTCAACTCATTTTTTTATAATTTCTGATTTTGAGAAATAAATTGCTTACGAAAAAAACCAAAATAGGCAAATATTTCATGAGCATCACTTTTGAAATATATTGCTTCATAGCTTAAATTAAGCATTTTTTTTATTTTTTTAATTTTCAAGAGTAAAACAACAAAATTAACGGCGGCTGAAAGAGCACGGAAATATCGAGATAAAATAAAGCTCGATAAACCGCGTAATGACGAATATAAAAGAAAGAAGAAAGAAAGGTTTAATCGTGGTATATTTGAGTTTAATTTTTTAATTGTTACTGACTGATTCTGTTTTTGCCATAAACTTAATTCGAAAGTGGTAAAAATAAATGAGATTAAAAAAAAAACAAAGCCGCTTGTAATTTCATGAAGTTTACACAGATTCAGAATAAGAATTCGAATGAAAATGTATAAATAAAATTAAGTTATTGTTTTGTGTCAAATATTTACATATGTGTATAAGTTTCTTCAAGATTTACTTCCTTTTTTCATTTTTGTTAAAGACATCAAAGAATATGTACATGTTTAGTTTTGTATGAAAATTTTTGTTTTTTGAAGAATTTTTGTTTTTTTATTTTCTTTTTATACAAGAATAAACTTTTTTTCGTTAAACTTTAAATTTGGCATTATTTCTTGTTTAAGTGCAACAAAATCTCTTGAGCGTCACACTTAGTTTTGTTTTCCTTAAAACGCTTATAATTGCAGTTTTTTAAATACATTGTTACCAGCCTATTACTTTGCAAACAACCTCTAAGTTCAAATCTATTTTTAACAAAAATTTACATATTACTTAGCTTATCTTAGCGGTCTCGCCTCCCCAGCAGGCGTTGTTCTGCAAGAGATGGGGCATTAAAGGGGGCGTGGAGTATTAATCTTAATTTTTCCCTCACCTAGAGTAACATCTGTATTCGATTTGAGGTAAATATGTTAAAATCCGAGTAGAATCAATTACACATTTAAAAAAAGTAGGAGTGGTCGAAAGAAATAAGAAGCTTTGGTATATAAAATTTTTATTTTTACCTCGCCTTCAGTAAGATGTGTATACAAATTGTTTGAAGTAAATCTGTAAAAACCCATGCAGAAGAAATTAATCAATTTAAAAAAGTGGGCGTTAGAGTAGGCGTGGTCGTACCAACTGAGAAACCTTCCCGGACTCATACACACCAACTTTGCCGAAGATCATCATATGATTCAATGCATAGTTTACGATTCTATAAAGGACATATATACAAACATTAATTTTTTGTGATGGGGCGTGAAAGTGGGTGTGGCACATAAAATTTTTATTTTTACCTCGCCTTCAGTAAGATGTGGGTACAATTTGTATGAAGTAAATCTGTAAAGCCCCATGCAGAAGCAATTAATCAATTAAAAAAAGTGGGCGTTAGAGTACGCGTGGTCATACCAACTTAGAAACCTTCCCGGTCTCATGCATAACAACTTTGCCGAAGATCATCACATGATCAGATGCATAGTTTAGGAGTCTATAAAGGACATACATACAAACATTAATTTATATATATATATAGATTAAATATTTTCTTTGTATGGGAGCTGCCACTCCCACTGGTCCGATCCCGCCCATTTTTTCCCTGATTATTCAAATCAGTAACATATGGGATACTGCAATGTTTCAAAACTCTTGCTATCACAATAGTCAAGATATATGATGCTATTCAATTTATGTGGGAGGGACCACGCCCACTTGAAATATATGTAAGAAAGTTAATTTCAATAAAAAAATTTTGTTGCTTAATTTTTATTCAAAATTTATTTAGATAGTTTATTTTAAAAGATAATTCATTAATTTATTTCAAATATGTAATACTCTTTACATTAGTTTTAATCAGAGTTGCTAATTAATGATTAATAATCTTAATGATTAGTAATCGAATTAAAATTTTTTTTGTTTCTGTTTTAATTGATTAACTAAGATTAGTTATCGAAATTAAGGATAAATAATCGATTAGAATTAAATTTAGGTCAGGTGTAAAGAGGATTTATTTGGATTAATTTATTTTTTAAAAATAATCCTACGATTTATACATTTAATCTAAAATATTAATCGATTAATATTATATATTAATATTATATAATATTATTAATATTATATATTAATATTATATAATATAATATATAATATTAATCGATTAATATTTTAGATTAAATGTATAAATCGTAGGATTATTTTTAAAAAATAAATTAATCCAAATAAATATAATATAATATATAATATTAATCGATTAATATTTTAGATTTATTTGGATTAAACAGCATTAATTGTTTTTTGGCAACTCTATATAATAAGTTTCATCAATATGCCTTGGTACTTACTTACACGATGACCACTTTACTAATACAATTAATACCCTTTACAAAACCTAATTTGGAATATAACCTTTCAAATGAACCCGGTTTGGGCTAAATCGGTTGTATAGTTTTAGAGTCTATAGAGGACAAACATACAAACATTGTATTTTATATATATAGAATAAGGAATATTTGTGTCTAATTTTAAACTGGTAACAATATTTATAATAGATTTATTAAGGTGATTTTCGAAAGTGGACTTCCTATGAGAGCTATGGTTAAACATGGACCGAACCAAACTAAATTTCGTTTTGTAATTGATATTATTTATATTTATATTGAATGATATTATCTGCAATCAGCGTTGCCATATATTTTTTTAAGAAAACTTTTTATTTCTAAAAAAAAAAATACTTTTTTTTACAAAAAAAACTTTTTTATGTAGTAAAATTTCAAAACCTAATTTTATTGAAAATAAAACAACTTTTATTTTTACATATTTACTTGAGTACTCCTAACTGTTGAACTCGTATTTACAAAATAGAGAGTTTATTTGTGTTGTAAACTGTTAACATTTTATAAATATTTATATGACATTTATTGTACTTAAGACGGAGTAATACTAAATTAAACATTGTTGCAGTATGGATTAAAAAAATGGATTCAAAAGGTATAATATCGTTAAATATCCCAGTTTTGAAAATGGGTATAATTTTAGCCTTTTTGAAAACCAAGGGAAAGTGATCATTTTTTTAAGCAGTAGTTAAATAGTTTGCTTAGAGCTAGTTTCTGGGATAATCTAGGTTGCTTAAACCTAGATTAAACTAAAAATTGTGTTTCTCGGTTATTATTTATTTGATATATAATCTAGGTTTAACTGAGCATCATTGGTGAGTTAAACCAAGATATAAAATGTCAAAATACAGCTGAAAAATAAACAATTCAACAAGTGAAAAGAAATGTACGACATTTTAACAAAAATTAAAAAAAAATGGATTATTCTAGTGATGATGAGGATTTAAGTGATTCAAACACATATAATAACTTAAATATGTCAATTGTTAGAAAGATACGAACAATAAGGACACCCCAAATCATTTCTGCATTTATATCGACGCCGAATTCTTTCAAAGATTTCACTTAACAAACTAATTTATTAAAAAACAAAAATTCTCTAAAAAACTAAATAATAAATCATTTCTAACAATTGCAAATTGTAATTTTTAGAATTCCTTAGGATACGTTGGTTTGATTTTTTGCAAAAATTTAAGATATTGCCATATTTATATAAATAATTAGGAGGAATGCCATATGTATTTTGAATGAACAGTACGGCAATGCTAACAAAATTGACAGGAGGTAATCCACTACTGAGAAACACAATCAGTAGTTAAATCCCGGCAAAATATATCGTGGTTTAATATAACAGTGTGTTAAGCTGAGTTTAACTGACAAGTAAAAAACTAGCTCGTAAGTTTCGAAGAAATACTGAGGCATATGTTTTAGAATAATACTATTAATGCCGTCTAGTCGAGGGGCTTTATTATTTTTTAATGAGAAAATGAGTGATTTAACTTCTGCAGGGTCTGCGAGTTCAATGCTGTCACTTTCAGTAAGCACAACATTGTTAAGATCGTGTATATAATTTGAAACAACATTATCTAGTGGCGATGTATTGTTAGTAGTGATAGTATGATTACTACTGAAAACCTCTGCGATGGCATTTGCTTTTTCTTCACCAGTTCACAAAACATCACTATTTATATTTAAATCCGAAACAGTTGAGTTCTTACCTTTGAAAGCTTTTGTTAATTTCCAGAATTTTTTCGATCCGGAAGGCAATTTTGAAATAAAATTGGACCACACTTCATTTCTGTCCCTATTCAAGTGAAAATCAATTAGACGATTCAGTTGCTTTAAAATACTGATTAAGTGGGCTCTGTGGTTTGAATCTCTACATCTCTGAAGCTTGCGATTATATTTATTCCTCTGAGAGATGAGCATTTTCAATGTATTTGAAATCTCTCTCTGCCAGGAACTTTTTTGACCAACTGGTATCTTTTCGAAAGCCTCTTTAATTATACAAATTAATTTATTTAATGAGAAATCAAGGTTATTATTGTTATTTTCAATTTGGCCAATGTTGTGACATTTAATTTCATTCTCTACCCAATTTTTTATTGCTGGGTTAGAAAGTGAGTTAGAAAGTAAGATATCAACAGTGGAAGGTTGGACTGAAATTATGTTTTGTCCGAATCTAGTAAAAGTATCCGGCACAGTTCCAATTCACGTGTTGCGCATTAAAGTCCCCAAAAACGAAATAGTCATTTATAGAATTAGTAAGTATGTCAATGTCCGTTTTAAAATTCATTGTGTAAACAGGATTATAAGCCGATATAAAACTTACAGGACGTCCACTAATAATTCCATAGAGATATTTTCAATGCTATTTGTTTTAATCTTTTTTAATAATTTATGGTGTATGTGATTTTTAACAGCTATGAGTACTCCTCCACCATGCGTTTGTCGGTCTTCTCTGTATACCTTGAATTCTTCAAGTTTGAGAGTATGGTGCGATTTTAGAAATGTCTCATTAAGAAGTAGAATATCAATGCATCTTTCGTGAAGAACTTTTTCGTGCTAGGAAGCTGCTGACTCAGTAGTTATGCCTTGTGCATTCCAGTGCATAACATGTACTTTTTGACTATCCATGATTTTATATAGCTTGCTTAAGCATCATGCCAAGCATTCTTAATATGTCGAATTTATTTCGACATTTTTCTAGGGAATCTGCAGCGTTGAAGAATATTTCCAACAATTTTTCATTAGATATGTAATCATCATTGTTGTTAACACGGGGTCTGCTTTGCGAAGCTTCAGAATACAATATTCTCTTTTGAGAGGTGGGCTCACGATAGTCGTTATGTCGCGATTGACTCGTCAGCTGCGGAAACTCAGCATCATCATACAAAAAATTAGATGTAGGTCTTGATCTGGATGTAAGCCGAAGTCGTAATTCTAAATAATCCTGACGGCAGGGGCATTTAGGGCCGTCAGACCTGTGATTAATGTTTCTCAGGTTCTTTTTGCTGCAGTTGTAGCATTTATAAACTACACAACCTTCTTGTGTATTTTTGGTCAGTGTACCCTCTGACTTGTCTTGATTGGCGGCACAAACTGCGCAGACACTGACCCTATTAGTACATTTAGTACATTGAGTGGGTCCCTTGTTTCCTCTAAGAGGGTTTCTACAATATACAGAAATGTTACTAAAATACCTTATTTTCATGATCTCTTTTAGTAACTTCTTGTCTGTTAAACTCAACCAAATAGATAGCGTCATCAGCTGTGGATTTTTTAGTAACAATTTCTTTTAGACTTACAGGTCTTATATTATGTATTATTGCGAATTCGTCCTTTAATAAACCCGCATCTGTTCTTGGTAAACCGAATAATACCAGCTTAAAGTACTT
Source organism: Bellardia bayeri (assembly GCA_950370525.1). Classification (NCBI taxonomy): domain Eukaryota; kingdom Metazoa; phylum Arthropoda; class Insecta; order Diptera; family Calliphoridae; genus Bellardia; species Bellardia bayeri. The sequence goes on from OX493264.1 coordinate 59,774,948, forward strand.
AGCGTCTTTCACTTCATGAGTGTAAAAATTGTACGACAGTTTACCCAACTTTTGTTCCTACCGATATGCGTTTGTACAAATATTCATCACCGAGTATTTACCAGACTTTTGAGAAACCGTGACGAGAGTCTACCACGATTGGTGAAAGTTTCTCTTTGACTATTCTAGCCGCTTCATCAGTTTCCTTTGACAACAAATGAAATCTGTTGCTAGACCCAGGATCAACCCTTGGCATCTTGAATTTGGGACTATTTCCGAAATAATCACGCTTTTGACCAGCCATAGCCAAAAACAAATTAAATAAATATTAAATAATCAGCAAATCACTCACGAGAAAAAATAACACGTTGCTTTCAACTCAAGGCAGTTTGAAGTAAATCTGTAAAAACCCATGCAGAAGAAATTAATCAATTTAAAAAAGTGGGCGTTAGAGTAGGCGTGGTCATACCAACTTAGAAACCTTCCCGGTCTCATGCACAACAACTTTGCCGAAGATCATCACATGATCAAATGCATAGTTTACGATTCTATAAAGGACATACATACAAACATTAATTTTTATATACAGTGCAAGCTCGGTATTCGCGATAATAGAACCCAAAATTTTATTGAAAAATTTTATGTAATTTTTAAAATGAAAGTTGTTTTAATTTTTAAGGAATTTCCTTCAGGCTAATTTGGTCAAATGTTTGTTTCCAAACGTAAATAAAAAACTTGTTCGATTTTTATTTTTTATTTTATTTACCCAACGTTTCGTTAGTTTTATTCTAACTTCTTCAGGGGTCTCGTTGTTTGTTGTTTTTATTGATATATTTACATTTTAAAGATTTTAAAGAAATTGGAGATTTTGAGTTGCTTTTTTGGCAAATTATTTTTTAAAATAACAGCTGAATCACGTAGTTCATATAGTGCAAATGACAGCTTATCATTTTCAAATGCATTTTAATGAATATTCTTGCTTTATAATGCGGTAAACCGAAGATTTCTGCAACTTGTAATTCATGCAAATTGAATTTATGGAATCTCCACTTTTAATTTTTTTAAATATCTAATTTTTAAGAAATCGTTGGCTTTAAAATATGTTGAACATTTCTCATATTAAGAAATGTATTTACACAACAAATGACACGAATAAACTGACAAAATTCACGAACAAAATCATTCAAAAAGGTTAATAAACCAAAAGACGGGGATTCACTTTTTTTGGTTATAGACATTGTAATCAAATTAAAAAAAAAACAGATAAAAGTCGCAAAAATAGAACCCGTTTTTCGTAAATTGTGGCGATTATAGAACCTGCAATTTAAAAAATCAAGCCGTCGCGATAACCGGACCGTCGCGATAATGGGTAGTCCCGAATACCGAGCGTGCACTGTATATAGATTAAATATTTACTCTGTATGGGAGCTGCCATTCCCACTGGTCCGATCCCGCCCATTTTTTCCTGATTATTCAAATCAGTAACATATGGGATACTGCAATGTTTCAAAACTCGCGAAATACGGAATTATTTTCACTTCCGAACGGAATCAAATTTTGTGAATGGCTGATAGATTTATAATCGTTACTGTCTCTGCAAAATAGATTTCGTTTACGACTTGCACTTAAAAGCATTTTACACAAATTTTATGAAATAAATGAGAATATTTAATGTGCAATATTAATATATTTTTTATCATTTGTAGATATATGCGTTTAACCGATATTTATGTACATGCTGAAATCCAGGGTGCTTCGAGTATTGTTGTTCGAAATCCAATTGGCGGTGATGTTCCTCCAAAAACTTTGTTAGAAGCAGGTACCATGGCTATTTCATACAGTGTTGCTTGGGATGCAAAAGTTGTTACGAATGCTTACTGGGTACGCAGTGATCAAGTAAGCAAAACTGCGCCTACAGGCGAATACTTGGGTACAGGTAGCTTTATGATTCGTGGAAAGAAGAACTTTCTGCCATCGTGTCATTTGATTATGGGTCTTAGCTTACTTTTTAAACTGGAAGACAGTTTTATTGAAAAACATCGTGGAGAGCGGAAAGTACGAAGTTTCGAAGAAGAACAAGAACATGCCGAAAATCAATTGAAAATTATGAATTTAGCTGTCGAAAATCTGGATGATATTAGAGAAGTAGAAGTTGAACTGGATGAGGACAACGAAGGAGAAGAATATAAATGCGATGAAGCAACGAAAGAAACTGGAAAGTCTGACATATTGCAAGTTACAGAATTTCCAGATACACAGGTGAAAATTGAACACGATACAGGGAAGATATCCGTTCAAAATAAACTGATACCATCCAATGATGACTCAATACAAACTGAACATGATGAAAAAACATCGCCGAATGTAGAGCAGGAAGAGTCAACTATAATTCCAGCTGCAGCGCCTCGGAAGAAGCAACAACAAAATTCTAAGAAACGCAAGGAGGAAAAGGATCGTAAATCACAAAGAGAACTAGATCAGAAACTACAAAAACAACAATCAATGGATGATAGTCAAAACAAAAACAGTTCTCAGCCGATAAAGCGTGGACAAAAAGGAAAACTAAAAAAGATTAAAGCCAAATACAAGGATCAAGATGAAGAAGAACGTGAACTTCGTATGCAAATACTAAAATCTGCTGGCAAAATCAATGAAATTGCAACAGATCTGAAGGCAGTTGAGGAAACTTCGGCTTATACAAATAATAAGCTTAAACGTCCGAATGAGTTGAAACAAATACATCAAGATGTAGAGGATTTGGATGATGTTCCCACCGGTGCTGATGTAGAAATGATCGACTCGCTAACTGGTCAACCATACGATGAAGATGAATTGTTATTCGTTATACCAGTAGTTGCGCCTTATCAGGCTCTACAAAATTACAAGTTCGTATTGTTAAAATTTAAAATTTATCTTATTTATGGATTTTTGCAAGTTTTAAAGCAGTAAAATCTTGTTTATACAACGTTAGGTAGGTAGGTAGGTAGGTAATAAGGCTGGTGTGAGTCACCTCACACCTTCACCCAGAGACCAATATGGCCCATTGCGATGCCTTGATAGAGGAAGTAATAGAAATAGGAAGTAAAGAAAAGAAGAGGAGGAGGAATATTAGATTTTTAGAATAGAGAGAAGAGAAGAAGAAGAAGAAGAAGACCTGACCAAAACCTACTCAGACGTATGTCCTCCATTTATGAGACCCGCACTCCGTATATTGGTACGTAACCAGGCCATTCCCATTACGAATCCTATCAGACTCTCAAGCCCACAGCTCGAGACATCCCCTAATTCGCTCAAGAATCTATTACCCAGCCATCTCATTCTACTGCCCTGTAACCTGGGACAGTGGCACAGAATGTGCTCAACTGTCTCCAGTTCTTCCGGGTCCTCGCATAGCCTGCACATATCCGACAATTCGGATCCCATTCTCACCGCCATCCTGCCTATCATGCAGTTGCCCGTGATAATGCCAATCATGGTCCTAACGCAGATCCTACTTCTGCCCAACAGCAGTTCCGACTCAGACCTCCTAAGCACCGGCCATAACGTCCGTGAGACTTGGCAGTCTGTTCGGTTCCCCCAGGCTTGATTGGTTGCGTTTACAATCCATTCCTTAATCCTTCCGTAATAGAAGCCTATTGGAGGCCCGACTACCTCCATACGGTCATCCATCTCTGTGCTTGAGCCCAATCTTGCCAACTCATCGGCCACCTCATTACCGGCGATGCCAGAGTGACCCGGTACCCAGCACAGCCTGACCGTATAACACCCTAAGGCTGCCTCTAGAGCCCTCCTACAACTGTCGACTAGCTTGGAGTTCACATAACAGCCCCTTATGGCCAAAAGGGCCGCCTGGCTGTCCACATATATCGTGACCTCCGAGCCTCTGTCGATGTTGTCCCTCATCAGTTCCACGGCCCTCCAGATCCCTAGAACTTCCGCCTGAAAGACACTACAGTCGTCAGACAGCCTATATGACATTCTGATGTCCAGATCCTCAATATAGACCCCTGCGCCCGTGCCGTTCATCTTTGAGCCGTCCGTGAAAATGGCAAATCCGTCATACAATTTGCCCCTTCCAGACCAGCTCTCCCTAGACGGCAATGTCACCTCCGGCAACCGCCTAAAGTCTACCAAGGTGCTCACATAATCCGTAGAGCCAGGCGATCCCAGGCAATTTCCACCTGCCTCAATCTCACACAGGATTCGCGAGTGACCCTGCATGTGACCCTTTAGCAGTCCCAGCTCCCTCAGTCTAAGAATACTTCTGGCTGCCATTCCCATCACATACTGCTCTATAGGCAATAAATGAAGAATGACATCCAGAGCCGCTTGAGGAGTGCTTCTCATGGCCCCCGTTATGCCGATTGAAGCACACCTCTGAACTTTAGACAGAAGGCTTCTTCGATTAGCCAATCTCAATGTCTCCCACCAAACACAGCATCCATATGTAAGAATGGGCCTGACCACCGAAGTGTAAAGCCATCCCACCACTGACGGCCGAAGTCCCCAACTCTTACCTATCGATGATCTACAAGTATAGTAGGCATTGAGACCCCTTTTGAGCCTCTCCTGAGTATTTCTTTTCCAAGACAGTTTTCTGTCCAGAAAAACTCCCAGATACTTAGCACTATCCGATAGCCTAAGCTCTACTCCTCCCAGTACCGGCAGCCTGAAACTTTCCACCCTGTACTTCCTAGTAAACAGAACTAACTCTGTCTTCTCCGGATTGACTCCCAAGCCCTTTTCACTAGCCCAGGTTGACAGTTCGCCCAGTGCCCCTTGCATGACTTCACTAATTGTCGGCAGAAACTTGCCCGATACCAAAATAACTACATCATCCGCGTAGGCCACGACCTTCTGACCCATTCTGTCAAAAAGTCTCAGAACGACATTGACAGCCAAGAGCCATAGTAAGGGAGAGAGAACACCCCCCTGCGGGGTTCCTCTGGTCACCAGTTTCCTCATGCGTCCGTTTCCCCAGTCCGAGTGAATGACTCTACTGCTAAGCATCAGAGTTATCCATTCGACCAGGAAGGACGGAACCATTAGGTCACATAGTGCCTGCCTAACAGCCTCTACTCTCAAATTGTTAAAGGCACCCTCTATGTCAAGGAATGCCGCCAAGGTGTATTCCTTGTTTCGCAGTCCCTTCTCTATAAAACCCACCACATCATTCAGCGCACTCTCCACAGATCTACCCTTAAGGTAGGCATGCTGAGCGCAACTGATTATGCCGGCGTCTATCCTCGTCCTCAGATATAGATCGATCAGTCTTTCCAGTGTCTTCAAAAGAAAAGACGACAAGCTAATCGGTCTAAAATCCTTAGGTTTAGAGTGACCGGTTCTCCCTGCTTTGGGTATAAACACGACCCTAACCTCTCTCCATCCTTTAGGGATGTATCCGTTCAATATACATACCCTAAAAAGTTCCACCAACAGTAGGAGAGATGATCTCCCGATATTCTGTAGCATCGCCGGAAAGATACCATCTGGTCCTGCCGATTTGTAAGACCCAAAAGTATTGACCGCCCATGTTACCTTATCCAAGGTGATCATGTCTCCCACTGGCTCCATTGCCTCGTCGCCTGAGCGCGGCCCTGAGAAGGAGTCGGCATTCTCAACCCGTTCCCCCGCCCCAGGATCCACACACCCCGGAAAGTGAGTCTCCATAAGAAGGCATAAGGTCTCAGAGCTAGATTCTGTCCAAGAGTCGTCTGGTCTCTGAATAAATCCTGGGACTGCTGGGTCCTTGGATAAGATTCTTCTGAACCTGGACATCTCATTTACAGATTCAACTGACTCGCTAAACCTGATCCACGAGTCCCTTTTAGCTCTCCTAATGTCTTTCTTGTACTTATTGTAACTCAACCTAAAGTTACTCCAATCTTCTTCCCTACGCGTATATTTCGCCCTGTTGAACAACCCTCTCACAGTGGATCTCTGAGTCCTCAACTCCTCCGTCCACCATCGTGGTTGTTCGCGTCTGCCCGGGAAGTTCAGCGGACAGGATCTTTCATAACTACTGATTAGTGCCTCCGTAAAGGTACCTACCAGTCGTTCCACTCCGGTCGGAGTCGACCTCCACTCGTGTGTAACCCTAAGGTTATCTACCACTAATTCCGAAAAAGAATCCCAATTCGTCCTTTTCGGATTCCTATACGGACTCATTTTCGATCTTTCAAACACTAGGCTGAAGGATAGACGACTATGGTCAGAGAAGGAAAATTCCAGAGCCACCCTCCAATCCTTCACTAATTCCCTACAGTTCGTCAACGTAATATCTATTACTGCCTCCCTATCCCTATTCCTGAATGTTGGCGTATTCCCCATATTACAGATATAGAGATTGTTAGCAATAATAAAATCAAACAAAGACTCACCTCTTTTGTTGATGTCAGTACTTCCCCACTGGGTATGGTGTGCGTTTGCGTCACACCCCAGTACCAGCTTCGAGCCTGTTCTGCCCGAATGCTTCACCAACTCCTTTACCTTTCCACCAGGAGGATCGGTAGCCTCGTATGGCAAGTATACCGATGCTAGAGCCAGAACCGTTCTGTCCTTGGCTTCTCCCGTCACGACCGTGAGGTCTCCACCACTGAAAGAATGAGATAAATTAAATTTATGTTCATTTCTTGCTAGTATACATGTTCGTACCTTCTCATCGGTTTGAGGTGCAAACAATGTATACCCCGTGGCCTTTAATCCAACTACCCTGTTTTTGTTAATCCAGGGCTCTTGGATTAAAGCCACATCCACGTTGTTGTCAATGAGATGGGTTACTAGTTCGGTTGAGGCTGCTTCACAGTGATGCAAGTTTATTTGCACCACTTTCAGCCTCTTAGGGTTTATCATTTTTAGGAAACCTAAACCTGATAGACCCCAACCCGAAAACTGCAACCCCTCCCATTGATCTCAACTTCTTGAGAGACTCCTGGTCTACTGCGAACCTGAAGTCCCTCCCTTGGTTCTCATTACAGCCCAATGAAGCTATCAACTTCCATTGTGCTGTAATGAGTCCCTCGTTCTGATTGGACAGTAGTCCCAGTATGACTTCCACCGGTTTTATAGGTGGAGGTATCCACACTGTGACTACTGGCCTCAGTGGTAATTCCGACGCAAGTATAACGTCCAGACTGGCCTCCGGACAAGTGCTGCCACACCTGCCAATTGCAGCTTTTAAAAACTCAAAGGTTTTTTGAGTACCGCAACTGACAATTTTGACACCTCTTGCCCAGTCGGCCCCTCTGAACGATACCTCGTCCGGCCTTCCTTTCACGCTAAAGATTTCGTCGAGAAGTTTGTTCTCTAGCACCTGCCATTTCTCAACGCTGATCCTACCATCGGGATCCATACGATCAATGACAGCTGCCAGAATACCGTCCTTACCCGACGAATCCCTTAGCTTCTTTGACGTTGAGGGCTGGTCAGCTTTGGAACCAGTCCTCCTGCTGATTTCCTTACAGGAATCTACAAGAGGGCCAACACCAGTCTGACCAGTCCTCTTAGCCTCTGGGGATTTCTGGTCATCATCAGACCGAACTCTTTTAACTGCCCCTTTGTTGGGGGGCTTAGCAGAGTTTGGTCGATGATCACCCAATTTCCCTGCAGATTTTGACTGGTCTGCCCTGATAATACCTTTAGTGGCTCCCTTTTGGGAGTGACTGTTGGAGATTATCAAGACATTCCCAGTCCTAATCGCGCGGCTACTGGTGGGTAATTCGCTTACAGGCTTAGCTCCCCCAGCCGTGACTGTTTTGTCGCGGCTAAGATTGCCAGGCCTTAAGCCTTTACCCTCCTCCTGCTCACCTGTTACCTTTTTAAAGGATTTTTCAGCAAAAACTGCTGAGGATTCATTGTCTTTTCTGACAACATTTGAATCAACAGCCGTCTTTGTTGTGTATCCCGCAGGATAGGGAATACCTAGGATAGCAACGATAGATCCGTGGATTCGTTCGAATCTCGACACGTTCTTTCGGTGCTTCCTCAGTAGATGCCTATCCCGCCCATCGTGCAGCGAGGGGTCTTTCTTAGCTATCTTTTCTAGAAAGGCTAAGGAGACTCTCACACCACTCTTGGCTTTTTCAAGACTTGTTCGACAGTCTGATGTGACCTGTTCTGTCGCATCCTGCCGAACGACGGGCTTTAATGGACTCCCCAGTCCGCTCTCCATTCCGAGTGTGACCCCCGAAACCGAAGTTCTAGCTTCCTGGTTCTGATCATGAGCTTGAATCACTGTGATTTCATGCTCATCATCAGAACTCAAAGTTAGACCAACGAGTCTTTCAGAGGCCCCAGTTCTAGACGGTGAGCCAACTGTGGATTCCATTTCTTCCACTTCTTCTGTCAGTTCTGTGAGTAACTGACCCTCTTGCAACAGAATATCCCTGTGGATACCCAGCCAATCGGAGTCTGGATTTGACCCCGAAACTGCCGAGTTGTCAGAGACATTCTCTGCAACGACTTCTAGAGTCGCATCATTTCTTTTCTTTTTGTTAATTTTTCCTTCAATTTTGGTCCCACGAGTATGCACGTATGGGAATGGACCATCCATGCAGTGACGGCGTACATGGATTAGGCAAAATTTTGTTTACAACCGACCCGTGCCCTGGCGTCGGAGGGAAGCTGTTCGCGACTAGTTTCTTTAACCACTAACTAGCCATTCAGGTCTTCGGCACTGCTATCAACCACCTTGACCTTAAAAGTGGGGGATATGGGAAAATGGGATGTGGATAGGAAATGGGTAATGGGATAGGAGTTGGATGGATGGATAACCATTGGTCATGCTGGCCTTAGAGCTTATGCCTTCTAACTTGTACCGGCTAAATTTGCCGATTCAAGTTTCAAGACATACACTACAGCCAGCATTTAAGCCACCACATCGCGGCAAGATAGTTATCCAGGTGGTGGAAACGTTACAACGTTAAATATTTATACAATCAAAAACCTTCCAAAATTACAAAAAAAAACAAAATTATATTTTTAAAATCATCAAAATATTCAAAAACCGGTTAACCGTTTTTTTTATTTGAAAAAAAAAATCGGCCGGTTTGGAATATTTTATATTTTAGATTTAGTCGACGATCCGGTCAAAAAATATAAAATTTTTCTTACTTTTTGTATTTGTTTTATCTGCTTATAATAGATTTTGACATATTCTTATTTTGGAATCGTGAATCTCCCGCTAATTTAAATATTAATTTAAGATTTGCAAAATTCAAAACAATTTTCTTGGATCTGTAGAGACTTATTTAAGATGTTCTCTTATTAAAATTTAAATCAAGAGAAATAATTTTATTGAACTTTTTTATAAAACATAAAACAAAAAGCAAAGGTAAAAAGCATGGTGTAAATATACAAGGTGAGTGCAAATACAACGAGATACAGAAACAACAGGCATTTTGTTTGTGTAAAATAATGTACTTCTGTCAAAAACACTTCAAAAAGTATTACTTTTGACATAAGTAAATTGTAAACAAAGTCAGTCAGCTGTGCTACTGCACTCACCTTGTATAGTTACACCATGGTAAAAAGATTGAAATTTAATTTGTAAAATAAAAATTTTGAATTTTGAATGACTGGTTCGTGAATAATTTCATTGGTTTCGAATGCTGGTTTAATTCTGTCAATAGACACGTTATCTTCTTTTTCCTTTTATATTAAGTGTAAAATATTTCTCATATGTCTTGATTACTTCGTATAGACCTACATATTAAGGTTGAAGTGGTTTTTTAATCGCATCATCTCTTATCCAAACGAATTTGCATTCACTCATGTTTTTGAATTTAAAAATTGTATTAGAAAGGTTAGTTGAAGGTTTTGGTTTTAAATTTTTAATTACTTCTTTCAATGACAAAATAAATGTTGAAAGCAAATTTGATAATTTCGATTTTAAAAATTCACCAGGAATAGAAACATTTTCACCATATACAAATTCTGCTGCTGAGGCTTGTAAATCTTCTTTAAAAGATGCACGTAACCCTAATAATACTATGGGTGATGTTTTAGTCCACTGTAGGTTATCATGACATGATATTGACGTTTTGAGAGTTCTATGAAACCTCTCTACCACTCCATTGGATTGTGGGTGGTATGCTATTATGTGTTGAATTTTTGTGCCAATAGATTTTAATACATCATTAAAAGTTTTTGAAGTAACTTGTCTACCTCGATCACAAATGAATGTATCAGGACAGCCAAATCTTGATACCCAATTATTTACAAATGCAGACGTTACTGATTCTGCTGGCTTCTGGCCATCTTGAGAAACGATCAATGATTGTCAATATATAAGTAAATCCTTCAGATTGTGGGAATGGACCAACTAAATCCATATGTATGACCATAAATCTCTATGAGGTTACTGGAAAGTTACCTGGTTTACTTTTATTGTGCTTCGTAATTTTTGTTTTTGACAAGACTTGCAGGAATTATTCCACCTTTTGCAATCATTGTTCATTTGTGGCCAAACAAAACGTTGAAAAATCAATTTGCGAGTAGCCTTAATTCCTGGATGTGAAAGATTGTGAATAATATCAAAAACGTCAGTCATCGCCGGGCATTCGCCAAGTAAAGACGTGTTTTTTCGTGATCTCAGTTTGTGTGCTTACAGACTTCGTGTGTGTTTTTAATTGCAAGTGGAAGAGAGACTCTGATTGATATTGTTTTTATTAATTTTTTTTTTAACTTTCTTAATTGTATTGGTGGAAGGATCAATAGTAAATTTTATCGAGAGTGCGCAAAATGAACGGGGTTCATCCCCCTGACTATAACCGGTTCAGGGAGCTTGCCTCCTTGTCTTATAGAAACAAATCAAACAAAAATAAACGACCACGCGCGGAAGACTTTTTACCCCTACCAGAATCAACCAATAATCAACTTAACCTTCCACGCTATTTGGTCGCGTCTACGGTGTCACTTCAAAAAGATGCAGAAGTTCGTCCATTGGCTTCTTTCAATGTATTCCAGGTGGAACGAGGACTAAACTTCATCTCACGTGATCGACTAGAAGTGAAAGAAATGAGAAGTGGTGACTTGCTGATCAAGGTACAGGATAAAAAAACGGCTGATAAATTTTTAAAAGCTAACTACATCGACAGTATCCCCGTGAAGATATCTTTACACAAAACTCTAAATACAATTCAGGGTAGAATCTTTTCAACAAAAATCAAGGAAATCCCACAAGAAGAGCTGCAACAATTACTTTCGGATCAAAAAGTTGTAGAAGTAAGGAAAATTATGAAAAAGGAAAATGAACAAATGGTGGCTACAGGAGCCGCCATAATCACTTTTGATCTAATATACTGTCCAGAATATTTGAAACTTGGGTGGGAAAGAGTTCCAGTTTCAGAATACATACCCAACCCCATGAGGTGCCTAGACTGTCAAAGGCTAGGTCATACTAAAAGGTGGTGTAGAAATGTTCAATTATGCCGAAACTGTGGCCAAAATGAAATACATGAACTCTGTAACATTAAATTTTGTGTTAACTGTCAAAATGAAAGCCATACATCTTATGATCCAGAATGTCCTACTTTCTGGAAACATAAATCTGTCAATTATATAAAAATTTCAAGAAGATGTACAGTCCGTGAAGCATGGCAAATTTTTAACGACAATCCTAACCTCAACATGCTTAAGCCAATTAACAAAAACAACAAAAAAACATATGCAAACATTCTAAATAATGATTCCCTAAAGCAAAAACAAAATTCTTCACATTCAACATTTATGCTAAGCAAAACCATTCCTGCACAAAACCAAAAACAATCAACAGACAAAAATCAAAATGCTCAAATTGTTACTAGCTTAAAAACCCCCGTTAGCAATAACAAAAAGGAACTTCAAAATAAAACAGAAACTATTACCGAAATACCAATACAAAATACACACTCGATAACTACAACAAATGTTAACATGTCCACAAATACATTAACAAAAACAAACACAATTACAACTCCAAATACAAACATCTTAACAGCCATAGAGTCTCTTCCCGAAACAAATCCTCTCGAAGTAAATACAAACGCAACTGCATTAAATACAGCAACAATGCCATCAGAAACAAACGATTATAATAAAGAAAACATGATTTTTAGTGATGACAATAGTGACAATTACAATTATTTTACACCGATTAGCGACGTAAATATTACAGAAGAAATGGTCATTGAGGATATTAACGTTGGTTTGGGACTGAGCTCTACTTCGGTTAATGTTAAATCACCATGTTCACAGATGTATGAAAATTTTCCAGATCTAAATGTACTCATTACCCCTAAAACTCTTAAAAATCAAATAAAAGAGGCTCAAGGCAAAAACAAAAACGAAAAATGTAAAACAAAAGAGGCCCAAGGGGCAAAAAAGGAAAAATAAACAAAAATGTCACTAAATCTAAATATCTCTATCCTCCAGTGGAATTTACAAGGTTTCATAAACAACAAGGCTGCATTAGAACTCGTAGTCGCAAGATATAAACCAAATATCATAGTACTACAAGAGACACACATAGTTGACAAAAATCTTGATCTGTTACATCTTCCCGGGTTTCAAATTTTTCATCACAACAACAAAAATTATGATTATGCCAAGTCAGGTATAGCCATACTGGTCAAAAATAATTTACACGTAACAAAACATATAAGATCCACAAATAGTTTACTTTTTCAAACAATAGTAATTAAAGCAAATGAGGAACTTTATATTACAAATATTTATAAGGAAAATCATATTACCATATCAAATTTATTGCTAAATAATATACCAAACATTGGAAATTCACATCACATATTGCTAGGAGATTTTAATTCCCAAAATATTTTATGGGGTTCCTCATATAACTCTCCCAGTGGGAAAATCTTTGAGTTTGCAAACGATAACAACTTGGTAATTTTGAACGATGGATATCCTACTTTACTTAACACCAGAAACACATTGACTGCCGTAGATGTTACAGTATCATCCACAGGCATTGCTCCATATTTGAAATGGAATTGCTTACCTGTGCCTGACACAGCAGATCACTTCCCAATCACAATTACTAATAATGTAGAAGTTATTACCAGCAAATTTTCATCTCGGTTTTTAGAAAAAAATGCTAACTGGTCTCTTTTTAGAAAGAAAGCAGATTTAGCTTTTATTCAATTTCAAAAATCATCCAACATAAACAAGGAAGCAGCCCAAATAAAACGCATATTTAGGAAGTCAGCAAATGAATCAATTCCCATCAGCCATAAGCCAAAAGATAAAAATAGCCCAGTCTGGTTCAACTCGGAAATCGCAAAACTGATCAGTCTAAAACACGAAGCCTGGAAAATCTTCAAAAGAACTCGTAACAATGCAAATATTATTTAACACAAATTTAACACGACCACAATGTATTATGCTTGCCCGATTAAGGGTGGGGAAATGCATTTTTAATTCGAAACATTATTACGAAAAAACGGATCCACCTATATGTAGCAATTGTAATGAAAATTTAACGGTATCACATATCCTAACTAGCTGCCCGAACCAGCTGCTGCGATGAACCACTAGAGGAAATACTAGACTGCAGTATATCAAATAATATTTACAAAATAATCAAAAGTCTACAGCAGCACAATATACAAGATATTTAGTTTTTACGTTTTTTCTTATTTTAATATTTAATGTAAATATGTTATAATTCTCAACGAGCGCTTATGGTCTTATGCATTTGGATTTCATAGGTTCACTTTCTTCAGAAGTAATATGGAATCCAAGAAAATCTACTTTATTTCAACCAAACTCACACTTTGCTTTATTATAATACCGTAATCTTTAAAACGTTTAAAAAGAGTTCGAAGATGTTCTAAATGCTGTTCTTCAGTATACGATGCAATTAATACGTCATCAATATACTCGAAGATGAAATCTAAATCTCGACATATTTCATCCATTAATCTTCGGAAACTTTGTGCTGCGTTCCGCAAGCCAAATGGCATTTTCAGGAATTAATACAAACCGAATGGTGTTATAATAGCAGTTTTGGTTTTGGGAACCATAGGTAGGGCATTCGACCACATACTTTTTGATGGATGTATGATACCATTTTCAAGCATGAACTTAAATTAATTTTTCGCAATGTTTAGTCTTTTTGAATCTAGTGATCCTACCTTTGATTTAACTGGTGGTCCTGACGTTTCAATGTGATGATATACGTTATTTGATTTTGAGTAAACCGATGTCGATACGTTATGAATTTCTGGAAATTCTTCAAGAAGTTTTTGGTAAACTGAATGATCTTTTAAAATTGTTCAAATTCCAAATACCGGTGTTTCTTTTAATGAACCACGTGACGAAATTAATGTTTTACCATTAACAAGAACACGATTTTTTAAATAATGTAACAGATGAAAATGTGTTAAAAAATTAGATCCAATTATGGGTTTTGTTACATCTGTAATAATAAACAGCCATGTAAACGACTTTCGCAGACCAAGATCTAATTGGAGTAGTTTGGTTCCAAAGGTTTTAATACGTGTACCATTAGCTGCAAAAAGCTGTACATTTGAAAATTTATTATTTGAATTGAATTTTGATTGAGGAATAACCGAAACATCAGCTCCAGTATCTATTAAATAAACATATTTAATTGTCACGAATAAAAAGACGGGTTGATGTATTCGTTGTTTCGGTGGCCGCAACATCCGAAACATTGTTTAGTTTTTTGGATATTTGCAAGGGGATTTACATTTTTTGGCTTTTGAAACAAACTTATAATGAAACCAGCAGTATACATTGTTACTGTTTCTTGATTTTGATCTCTTGCGTGAGAAACTTCTTCGACGACTCCTACCTCGACCAAATTCTTGAAATTGTTTTTGAATTGCCTCGATTTGTTGGGATAATTCTCGTAATGTATCATTTTGTGGTGTTGTTATTGATGAAACATTTACGGGACGGGAGATATCAATAATTTTATCAGCTTGTTGTGCAAGTTTAGTTATATCTTGTTGTTCGCTAATAGCTAGAATTGATCTTACATTCTTCGGAAGTTGTTCCAAAAATAATGATCTGATAACATTATCTCCGACTTGACCACGTCCTAAGTTTTGCATAGTTCTTAAAAAAGGAGATGGTTGTTGATCGGCAAGAATTTGTCCACTGAGTAATCTCTCAAGCTTCTTTTCATCGGTTTCGCTGAATAGATTTATAAGGGTTTCGTGTTTATGACCAACCGGGAAAGTTTCAAGAATGTCAATCACCAAGTATAATATACTAGCATCAATATTTGCAACTAAGAGACGAAATTTGGTTTCGTCTGATGAAATTTTTTCAATTGAGAAAATTGATTCTATTTGCAGAAACCATACACTAGGGTTTTTAGACCAAAATGGAGGAAATTTCTGGAGTTGACTTGATGTTGCAGAAATTTCTTGAGGTGGGTCTGTGTTATTTAATGCATCACCTATTGCTTGATCCAAAAGAGTATTGTTGTTGTTTCCTGCCGATGTGCTAGCTCTTGGTGGGGTGTGGGTAAGAGACATCTTATAATATCGGGGTCACCAATTGTAGAGACTTATTTAAGATGTTTTCTTATTAAAATTTAAATCAAGAGAAATAATTTTATTGAACATTTTTATAAAACATAAAACAAAAGCAAAGGTAAAAAGATTGAAATTTAATTTGTAAAATAAAAATTGTATTTGTAATTTGTACACTACAGACCTTATGTATATGTATAATTTATTTCTTTATGTATTACAGATTTAAAGTAAAGCTTACTCCTGGCACTGGAAAGAGAGGTCGGGCAGCAAAAACAGCTCTGACTATGTTTTCTAAGGACAAAATGTGTACTCCAAGAGAAAGGGATCTTTTAAAGAGTATTCGAGATGAGGCCTTAGCCCGTAACATACCAGGAAAAGTAAAATTGTCCGCCCCGCAGTTACAAAAATTTAAAAAATAATATAATTTATTTAATAACCGTAGAACTTGAAATGGACGTATACTTCTAAAGTGCGTTTGTTTTTTTAATATATCTTTTTCAATAATTAATATATATTTTAAATTTTTTATTAATATTGCTTCCCCTGGGATTTATTATTGACTGATATCACTTGTAACTTTGCTGTTACTGTTGTTGTAGTTTTATCAAAAATATTTAACATTTCCGTGTTTCAATTATAACATCATTTTAGACTTTCCTTAATTTATTTAAAGAGCTAAAATTAAATTTTTCTTTCTTTTACAATAACTAAATTGAAAATATCATTGGTGTTTTCAACAACGACTTTTTCATAATTGCTTAAAATTTTGCTTATTTTTTTAGTAATTCGGTTCAGAATATTAAAATTAGAAAAAATATTACAAAATGTGTATATCCTATAAATTCTGTAATTATTTAACTTTTATATTTTTTGTTTAACAAATTTATAATATAGGGACAGATAAAAGTTTGAACATAAATAGTATGAATTAGTTTCCCTGATTTCAATTCTTAATATAAATATAATTTATTAAGTTGTAAACATTTTTTCTTTTAATTTTTTTTATTTCAATAAAATCTAGAATGCTTGAAGAAAACTATTTAAATTTGAACCAAAATTAATATTATATGCTTAACTGAAAAGTTTTCTAATTGATAGTTATACAAATGAACTATTTTCTACTTGTATTAAAATATTTTCTTTTCAATATTATTCAGTTAGACAACTTAAAATTAATTACTTATATCTGCAGCATATTCTGTTGTATAATATTCATTATTTGTGCCAGTTAAGAAATTAAATAAAAAACTTATTCAGTTAAATTTAACTCCAAATTTTTCTGTTCAATTTGAATGTTACAGTTAAACTTTGTTTGGTGAAAAGGAAACTATGCTAACTGACAGTTAGATTGTAACAGAAATTGATGAAAAGACCGTTGTGAAAGAATGTTTTAAATTTTGTATTTAATGTTGTTAAAATTGTTGTTATAATGTTCTTCAAAACAATAAGCTCTGTAATGATCAAAATTATTCTTATGTTGCATTTTTAATTAAATTAGCATGGACTAGTATAAATTCATATGAAATCGATCGAATCTTAAATACCTTCCACATAAATATTATGAGAATTACACAAACTACACTGGGCTTAGGACTAGAATATCCGTGTTCAGAGTTTCTTATTCAGTTTTAGCGCAAATTTTATTTTAGCGCCATATTTTATATTTATTTCAAATGTTTAAAATTTGTATAAGGTTAAGCTGATTTTGGTTGAACTTCATCTCAATAACGTTATTTATAAGAGTTTTATAGGTTTCATTATGGAAGTAAACCAATTATGGACTGATAGCTATAAAATCCAGTATGCAGTAACGAGGTTTCTATGTATTTGGCTTATTTTGGTTGAAGTTCTTCTCAATAACGTCATTTACAAGAGTATTATGATACACGAAGTGGACCAGATTTGGGAGCTATAAAACCCAGTAGTACCTATATCATTTCTGCATAACCGATATTAGTATGATTTCTGGATTAAAATTTCTCATATACATACATATGTATATAAAATGTTGTTTCGATATAAATATTAATTAGTCATTAATGTGGGTTAACTTGTTTTTCGGAAGTGATCGTTATATGGGAGCTATATCCAATTATTGCCCGTCCTTTATTATCATTCGGAACAGAGAATTTTATACATGTGAAAATATATCAAGTCGAGTATAGATAGTCAAATATGGACCGATATTTATAAAAAAAAGTTTGATTTAAGCATACAAATAACTTATTTGTGTACAATTTTCGAAATAGAAATTTATTAGAAATTAATGAGTATTTTTGTATTAGCATTAAATTATAATTATGGACCGACCGTCATAAAATTCGGTACAGCAATTTTTATATATGCACTTGCTGTACCCTGCACGCGTTGTTACGCTACCAATTAAACTAAATTTGAAAGAAACACATTACACAAATATTACAATTTTATTGATTTTGCACATTTTGATAAATTGTGAAATTGCAGTGTTTTATTTTAATTCGTCTTTTATTGAATTTCCGGTGCGTAAACGAATAAAGGTTTTCCGACGCGTAAACAGGCCACATAAAGCTGCCCATGTGAGAAGCATGGATTCTCCAAATTAAATCCACACACTTGCAACGATTGTCCTTGCGCTTTGTTGATAGTAATTGCGAGAGCAAGTCGCACTGGGAACTGCAAACGTTTGAATTCGAATGGCAAGAATTTGCAAAATTAGGTATTAATTTTGGTTTTTAGAAAGCGATGAGCAAAAAAGTTCTTCAATTTTCATAATAATTTTGAATTCATAATGTATAATATTGTTTGAAAGCATATGTATGTACCATGCACGCGTTGCTACGCCAATTAAAATTAATTTAAAATATAGACATTACACAAATATTCAATTCATTTTGAGTAATTTTATTGATTTTTCACATTTTGAAAAAAAGTAGGTGGTCGAAAGAAGTATTCTTACTCATGACGGAGTCTTAGTTATATTCCCTAAAATTTTTAGTAAGATCGGTCCAGCAGTCTGGCCTTCCCGGCAGGCGCTGTCCTGCAAGAGATGGGGCGTGAAAGAGGGCGTAGAGTATGAATCTTAATTTTTACCTCACCTATAGTAACATCTGTATTCGATTTGAGGTAAATATGTTAAAATCCGAGTAGAATCAATTACACATTTAAAAAAAGTAGGAGTGGTCGAAAGAAATAAGAAGCTTTGGTATATAAAATTTTTATTTTTACCACGCCTTCAGTAAGATGTGGGTACAATTTGTATGAAGTAAATCTGTAAAGCCCCATGCAGAAGCAATTAATCAATTAAAAAAAGTGGGCGTTAGAGTACGCGTGGTCATACCAACTTAGAAACCTTCCCGGTCTCATGCATAACAACTTTGCCGAAGATCATCACATGATCAGATGCATAGTTTAGGAGTTTATAAAGGACATACATAGAAACATTAATTTTTTGAGATGGCGTGTGAAAGTGGGCGTGGCACACAACATTTTTATTTTTACCTCGCCTTCAGTAAGATTTGGATACAATTTGTACGAAGTAAATCTGTAAAACCCCATGCAGAAGCAATTAATCAATTAAAAAGTGGGCTTTAGAGTAGGCGTGGTCGTACCAACTGAGAAACCTTCCCGGACTCATACACAACAACTTTGCCGAAGATCATCATATGATTCAATGCATAGTTTACGATTCTATAAAGGACATACATAGAAACATTAATTTTTTGAGATGGCGTGTGAAAGTGGGCGTGGCACACAACATTTTTATTTTTACCTCGCCTTCAGTAAGATTTGGATACAATTTGTACGAAGTAAATCTGTAAAACCCCATGCAGAAGCAATTAATCAATTAAAAAGTGGGCTTTAGAGTAGGCGTGGTCATACCAACTGAAAAATCTTCCCGGACTCATGCACAATAACTCTGCCAAAGATCATCACATGATCAAATTCATAGTTTACGATTCTATAAAGGACAAATACACAAACATTAATTTTTTGTGATGGGGCGTGAAAGTGGGTGTGGCACATACAATTTTTATTTTTACCTCGCCTTCAGTAAGATGTGGGTACAATTTGTATGAAGTAAATCTGTAAAGCCCCATGCAGAAGCAATTAATCAATTAAAAAAAGTGGGTGTTAGAGTACGCGTGGTCATACCAACTTAGAAACCTTCCCGGTCTCATGCATAACAACTTTGCCGAAGATCATCACATGATCAGATGCATAGTTTAGGAGTTTATAAAGGACATACATACAAACATTAATTTATATATATATAGATTAAATATTTTCTTTGTATGGGAGCTGCCACTCCCACTGGTCCGATCCCGCCCATTTTTTCCCTGATTATTCAAATCAGTAACATATGGGATACTGCAATGTTTCAAAACTCTTGCTATCACAATAGTCAAGATATATGATGCTATTCAATTTATGTGGGAGGGACCACGCCCACTTGAAATATATGTAAGAAAGTTAATTTCAATAAAAAATTTTGTTGTTTAATTTTTATTCAAAATTTATTTAGATAGTTTATTTTAAAAGATAATTCATTAATTTATTTCAAATATGTAATACTCTTTACATTAGTTTTAATCAGAGTTGCTAATTAATGATTAATAATCTTAATGATTAGTAATCGAATTAAATTTTTTTTTGTTTCTGTTTTAATTGATTAACTAAGATTAGTTATCGAAATTAAGGATAAATATTAATCGATTAATATTTTAGATTTATTTGGATTAAACAGCATTAATTGTTTTTTGGCAACTCTATATAATAAGTTTCATCAATATGCCTTGGTACTTACTTACACGATGACCACTTTACTAATACAATTAATACCCTTTACAAAACCTAATTTGGAATATAACCTTTCAAATGAACCCGGTTTGGGCTAAATCGGTTGTATAGTTTTAGAGTCTATAGAGGACAAACATACAAACATTGTATTTTATATATATAGAATAAGGAATATTTGTGTCTAATTTTAAACTGGTAACAATATTTATAATAGATTTATTAAGGTGATTTTCGAAAGTGGACTTCCTATGAGAGCTATGGTTAAACATGGACCGAACCAAACTAAATTTCGTTTTGTAATTGATATTATTTATATTTATATTGAATGATATTATCTGCAATCAGCGTTGCCATATATTTTTTTAAGAAAACTTTTTATTTCTAAAAAAAAAAAATACTTTTTTTTACAAAAAAAACTTTTTTATGTAGTAAAATTTCAAAACCTAATTTTATTGAAAATAAAACAACTTTTATTTTTACATATTTACTTGAGTACTCCTAACTGTTGAACTCGTATTTACAAAATAGAGAGTTTATTTGTGTTGTAAACTGTTAACATTTTATAAATATTTATATGACATTTATTGTACTTAAGACGGAGTAATACTAAATTAAACATTGTTGCAGTATGGATTAAAAAAATGGATTAAAAAGGTATAATATCGTTAAATTACTAACGCAGTGCAGCATCGTAAAAAGCATTGTTTTGTTAATGGTGAAAATAATTTGTTTTATAAACTAAATTAAACTTATAAATAAATTACGTCGGGCCTCGATCAGTGATGGACGGGACCAGAAGCGTTATGAATAAACGATTTCCACGGTTAATCGAATAACAATTTTGATTATACAGTTTTTTTAATATTTTTATGATTTAACAAGTGAACATTGGTGTACGTACATACTTACATAAAAAAAGAATTCTTCTTTGTAAAACTTCGTATTTTTGAGGTAGCATTTTATAACTTACAATATTTTTTTAATGCTGGTTAATTATTTTCCCCCTTATTAAAAAACGATTATTAAATTTAACAAACGTTTTTTAAGACAGATTTGCATATAAAAATTTGCTTAATAAACGTTTGTTAAATTTAATAATCGTTTTTGAATAAGGGTGTTTAACTTCAGCTTCAACATTTAAAACGTTTCTTTGTCTTTTTAAAACTGGTAGCGATGCCATACTAAATATATTTAGATCTAATCAGCCGTACTTCCCAAATTTCAAAATTAAACTAATCACTTGTAAATGCTTTCGACTCATCGTATGCAAACAAATGAATTCCCCGTTTTCATGTTTATTATATTGTATGTATGAATTTGAAGTTAATAAATAAATTCTGTCATCACGGATAATAGAGGTAAACACGGTTAATCGAAACAAATAATTTGAAAACATTGCAAACAAAAACAATAGACTGATATTTGCCCATCACGGTTAATCGGGGTTACCGGTTAACCAGATCACGGATAATCGAGGCCCGACTGTATAAATTTCTAAAAAACTTTTTTTTTTAGAATAAAACTTGAAAACTTTTTTGCATCTCAAAAAACTTGAAAAAAGGGAAAACTTGACAATAGGCAACGCTGTCTGCAATATACATACATGCATGGTGAAATTAAATACCAGGTGACAGCATTGCTACAACAATTACAACAAGGCAAGAACAACAGGCATTTTTGTCTGTGTAATACTTTCATTACTGTCAAAAACATCTGGCATAAAATAAAGAAAAAAAATATACAAACAGAAAACAATTGTGATTTTTTTTTTGTTTCTTTTATTTTCTCAAATAATTTTTCTTTAAGTTACGCATAATATTTATTTAAATATACAAGTAATACGTAATTTTGCAAAGTAAAACATGCAAAATTCTTTATTTTCAAAATTAATGTATGTATAGGTATTGTATAACAACAATGCATTTTTCTGCAGCAAAAAAAGATTACTTTAAAGAGGAATCTTAATATTTATCTTACAAAAAAAAACTAACATTTTTAGCAAAAAAACTCAAAAAACAAACACACTATTTAATATAATATAGTTTTTTTTAACACTTTTAAGCTATTTTACGCAGATAAAACGGTGACAAAAACTCAATTTTTCAAAAACATAATAATTTTGTAACGTTTTTATATAAACTTTGTTTATTTGTAAATAACTTTTTGACATTTTCAATTTCACCATGAACAGAGCAAAAAATAATCAGCTGCTGTCACCTGGTATAATTTCACCATGCATACATGCATATTTAAACAATACAGCAAACAATTTGTGAGAAATATAAAATTTTTATGAAGGCTGTCTCACATTTTACTAATTTTCAATTTCAAAATTCCTGTCATAATAGTAAAAATTCCTCCATTGAGCTTATTTGTATATTATTGACGTTTATGTTTATATTTATTTATTTCCAGAACAGAACCTAAATTAGTATTCTCTAGTTTTTCCATGGTCGATCGTTTTGGGATGTTTATAGTTTCCTTACAAGATAATATAGCAACGCATGGCGAATGCCAACAATCATTATTGGAAGAGCAGCGACTGGGAAAATCGTTTTTCTCCCAAAATACATACAAGGATAAGTTTGTCATTCCGCGTGTAACTCTGAGACCCAACAAAGTATATACATAAATATAGGGCCTGTTCGAAAATGCATCACTGCACTGCATTTGATGCGCAGTACGTTCGGAAAAGTAAAAGGTTGCATCACTGCAAATGCATTGTGTTCTAAAATGCATCACTGAAGCAGATGATGCGCAAAAAAACAGCAAACAAGCATCACAAAAATGGCTGATGCAATGTATAATTTTTTTTTAATAAATTTATTTTAATTGATTTTGTATGTATACTTTTTTTAGAACAGAAAATGATGCAAAATTCTCCAAAATATTGGTGAGAGTCCGTTTGGACATGGAGGATATTGCTTTATAATATTAACATATTTAATTACTTTCGGGATTTGTCTGCTTTTGGAACACAAAGTTTTAAGGTGCTATCAGACGGGATGTATTTTACATATGTACTGTCAATATCACCTTTCTGATATCACCTTTAATAATACCTGTCTTTTTATATTTCAAGCGCCTTTTATATTGCTGATTGTACAGTTTTGAAACATTTTTGGTTCCATCTAAGTCAAGAAATAAATTGATTATTAATTTCTCCATTTTTAATATTCCCGCGTTCGTAATTCATTTATTGTTCCTCTGCGCATCATCAGATTCACATATGCGCATCAAATGCAGTGCAGTGATGCATTTCCGAACAGGCCCATATTATTGATCCTTATGAAATTTAAGCCGATTGAGCTATGTCCGTCTGTCTGTCAGTGTAAAAAACTCTATCGTCCAAAAGACACAACCAAAATCAATAAAAAACCCGTTTATAATTCTCCTAAGCAGTTTGGTATTAATCAGCAAAATCGGTACAGTAGAATCAGAGTTATGGACCAAAATGTGAGACAACCTCCATAAAAATTTGAAATTTTTAAATATTTTTCTTGCAATTTTTTTAAATGCAGATATAAATGCATGGAATTTTGTATACGTTATTTCTATGATAAAAGAAGAAAGTGTGTGGAAATAGTAAAAATCGGACCATGGTTTCTCATAGCACCCATTCAAATGTCTTCCCGAAATAAGCCTTAATCATGTCATGTAAAAAGAAATCGCAAAACAAAATTTTGTTTTGTTCGGTCCATACCTTATAAAGACCACATCTAAAATTCACTTAAATACATATAAATCTGGTACAAATATAGTTACCAGGTATAAATTCGACAAAAATAATTTTAATAGATACATAAATTGTTGTACTAAATTTTATGATGGTCGGTTCAAAATAATTCATAACTCTCATATAGGGACCATATCCGAAGAATTCGTTTATATTTATGTATATATATCTTATAAATATCGGTATCGACTCAAAACTATGCACAGATCATTTATATATACACAAAAATCATACCACAGAAATTTGTGACTTTCGGTCCATATTTCCCGTATAAAGCCCTCTTCCGAAAATCACTTCAGTACTCATAAATCTCGTATAAATAATGATATCGATCCAAAATTTTACACGGAGCATTTACATATATGCTAAAATCAAACTACTGGATTTTGAAAATATCGGTCCATATTTAACCATATCCCCGATATAAGGTCCACTACCAAAATTCACGTTAATACTAATATGTATCATAAATGTACTATGTATTACTATATTGAAATTCAACGTGGGATATTCTCATATGTATAAAATTCTCTGTTCTGAAATTTAAGAAAATCGGCCCATGTTTTGTAGTTGCTCACATATACGTACCACTTCTGAAAAACAAGTTAAAACTCAATAATGTCTAATAAATGTCGATATCGAATCAACATTTTATACAGATCAGAAATTGTAATTCAGAAATCTCACTTATATTGGTTATACCCCAGTAAAAAATGTGCTCGAAAAGGATGCATGATTTTTGTATGAGGTGTTCCCGGTTTAAAGGACTACTTTCTGCTGACAATAAGCGCTTCTTTTAACATGCAAATAAAGCACTTTCCTCAAGTGTTTTACGTCACTTCGCGCACTCCAATCAAAGAACAATTTATATCTGAATGTTTTTGCTTAAGAAAAATTCATACTAACTGAGAAGCGCGATATTCGTTTTGTCATTGACTTTCGTTGTCATACGTAAATCTGTAGGCTATAATTTCGTTTTTCGCTTTAAAACCTTCTTCGTTGTTAGCACTAAAAAAGCATTTTTTTGTATATTTTATTCGTAAGTATTTACTGCTTCAAAAGAGCGCTTTTATTGAAGCGCTCGATTATGCGCTTTTTCTTTTAAGTGCATCAAAAAACACGATTTTTTTTACTGGGACGTCAGTTATGCTACTGAATTTTAAAACTGTCAGTCCATATTTGGCAATAACTCCCAAATAATGTCCACTTTCGAGTATAACAACTAACCATACAACTCTTGTAAATAATGTTATTGAGATGCATTTCAACCAAATCACATTACTGGATACTTTATTTAGAAGCTATAAGTCCATAATCGGTGCGTTTTGTGAGGTCTTGCGATATTAACTTAACCTGAATGTATTTTTGTGTACAACACTTTGAAAAAAAATTTTTTGTCAGAAAAAATAAAATGTAGGGATTTTTTATGTGAAAAGAAGAAAAAGTTTTTTTGAAGGAGAAATAATTGAGCACGGAAAATTTATTATAAAAATTTTGCTATATTAATTTAAATATTTTTTTTGAGAAAAAGTTTGAAATGAAATACGACTACGAGTATATTGTGCTTGAACGAGAAATTCTAAAAAAAATCCAAATTTTGAGACTTAATCGAATAAAAAGGACCTTTATTGATCAGTCAAATATTTGATCAAGAAACTGGGATAAAGTGAATGGAAAATAGAACTTATTACATGTGATTGAATTAAAGGATGATAATTTTTAGTTACCTAATGATCTATGAGATTGATTAGATCTTTACATCTTAGAATATATCATCTGTAAAATACAAATGACAAATTTGAAAGGCAATAAAATTTAAAATAGTTGGATGTCTCAAAGATAAGAATTTGACATAATTGTCTAAAAATTTAATAATTAAAAAATAATAAAAAAATCTTCAAATTTATTTTTTTTCACATGACATTTAACGCAACCATAATTTGTTGTATAAAAAAAAAACAAATAATAATATGTTTATATAAGTACTAATAACACATTCACATTAAAATTCATACTTCAGTTACACATGTACAAATTTACATTATAACAAATATAATTTAACTGAAATCAAGTATCTAAATACATATGTTGGGAATTAATAAATTAAAGAAAACTCAAAGATCCTGACTTCAGGTCTGCAGTCAACGTGGGAACTTCAAATATGGTGGGTTTAATAAAATAAATATCTAAAGTATATGTTCAAAGCTATATAACATACATATATATCACTTACAATAATTAACATAACATTGATAATTTCAACATTTTTATACCCTACACCACAATAGTGGGGAGGGTATATTGGATTTGTGCTGATGTTTGTAACGCCCAGAAATATTGGTCCAACAGACACCTTAAAGTATACAGATCGGGTCAGAATCACTTTCCGAGTCGATTTAACGATGTCCGTCCGTCCGTCTGGCTGGCTGGCTGTTCATGTACAGCTTGTGCGCAGAGTACAGGTCGCAATTTTGAAGATATTTCAATAAAATTTGGTACGTGATATTTTTTTCGGCCAAAGGATGGATGGGATTGAAACTGGTGGAAATCGGTCCATTATTTCACCTGGCCCCCATACAAATGTCCTCCCGAAATTGGGGGTTACTGGTCATAAATCTTTGAATTATGCAAGTATGCAAACAAATTTCACCACAAATGAGTAATAAATGAAGTTAAATAACATTTACAAATTTCGTGAAGATCGGTCCATAATTAGTCGTAGCTCCCATATAAGGCCCACTTCCGAAAATCACTTAAAAGAGCATAACTCTTTTAAAAATGTCGGTATCCAAATAATATTGAACACAAATATGTTTCGTACATATATGTACATATAATATGGTAGAATTTTATGACGATCGGCCCATAATTAGTCGTAGCTCCCATATAAGGCCCACTTCCAAATAAAATTTAACAAATAGGATGACACCTAATTTTATAATAGTTAATAAATAGTCAAAACTCCCATATAAGACCCTCTTCGTAATTCACTTTAACCTCCATAAATCTTTTAAACGTATTTATATCGAGATAAATGTTAACACACATAATATTTATATTCACGGAAGTCATGGCACTAAATTTTTGATGATCGGTACATAATAGGTAATATCTCCCATATAGCGCCCATATCTGAAAAACTGTTTTATTGATATACTGGGTGTCGGGCTTGACCGACTATACTTTCTTACTTGTTTTATACTACATTACTCTTAATATTAGTTTTTTGTTTTAATAATATAATTTTATACAACAATATCTTAATTTAATTGATTAATTATAATTTAAACAAATTCTGTTAATATTTATTTTACATATGTATATTATTATCTTATTAGAAAAATAACTTTAGATAACTTTACAAGTTTATACAAAGCTGAATATATAAAGAAAAAATAATAGAGTTATGAATGTAATAAAAGCTATATTATTATCTTTGATTTGAATAAGTTTTGTTTAAAAAATGAATCTTTAAATGTTTAATTATTTCGCGAAACATGTAGACGATTATATGTAGAAAATATAATATTTTATTTTGGGCTATTCGAAAACTTAATCTTGAATAGCAAAGGTCAAGGGAGGGTATAGACAGGAATAGGTCAAATTACACCAAGTATCTATTCTAATATACATAGTTAATTTATATCCCCGCTCACTTAATTTTTTTTTTTTCATTTTTCTCTTCTCAATATACTTTTTGTAGTCGTTTTTAGGGATTGATGCTACTAATTTTTTTTATTTTTAAGTTAATGAACTGGCTTATTTAATCATGAGCACGGCCGGACTATTTAGTAGCACCCTCTCCTGAAAGATAAGACTCGACTGAAATGGTTCGTTACATAAAATAAATGGCGCCCAACGTGGGGCACTGCAACATTGGTCAGTTTTCTTTTCTGACCATAAAGTAGCAATATTTTTTTTCATCTTTGCTGTTGGTTCACGCAAATTTTTTTGCTGTGGTTTCGACTACGTTACTTATTTTAATTTTTATTTTAAATTTCATTAGTCAGTTTAGAATTGAAATTTTGGATTTTATCTGAAATTTTGCACTTACTGATTATTTATATTCTGTCAAAGTTTCTGTTTGAGATTGATTCGTTGAGTATTTCGGGATTACACTCACAGAAATATTGATATATTTAAGTTTGGTTTATTCTATCAAAATTTCATTTTGTTGTAAAATGTTTGAGATTTATTTAAAGTGATAATGTCGCATATTTACTTATATTTTATTACAAACTTTTTTTTTATTTTACTGGTAAACTTTGATTTTAGGATTTCTATATTGAATGTTAAGTGTTCATAGTACTTACTTCAAGGTTTGCATAAATTCTTTTGTTAATTTTTTTGTTTTTGGGGATAAGATGGGCATTTTTTTATATTTACTTTTCTAACTAATATAGTTGTCTCATGGAGTAGCGAAATATAAATTATAATATTTTGTTGAGTTATTGTTATTTTAAATATGGTTTTGACCCGAAGCCAGGAACATTTGTCTAATACAATCCAACCATCAAATTGTAGTTTTACAGTTACTTTAGAACCAGAGGGAACGTTTCCAATTGCACAAGGAGCAAGACCTAAAGTAAAATCTCGGAATAGAAATCAACATAGATCTGATAATCTTCATCCAACTGCTCATTCACAACCTGCTAATGCAGATGATTCTCGTTTGAGAAAAATCGTTTCAGATTCTTTACAATCTTTCCGTGTGGAAATGCAAAGTTTCATTTGTAATGAATTTCGCAATATGTTTCAGAATATGAATACTTCTAATAGTAATATTACACCTGTCGTTTCTCCCAGTTATCCAAATTCTTCTCCACAATCAAATAACAATGTTATACAAAATAATTTTTCCGCTGAGAAAATTTTAAATATCATTAGAAACTGGCGAATTAAATTTAGCGGCCATGATAATCAAATGCCAGTCGACGAGTTTATTTAACGCATAAATATTTTGACAGTTAAGAATTTGAATGGCGACTTTGAATTATTGTGTGATCATGCACACTGTTTATTTGAGGGAAAGCTTTAAAATGGTTTTGGCGTTACCATCGAGAACATAATGATGTCGAATGGATCCCACTGACAACTCTTTTCGTGACAAATACAATGTTGACTATAATGATTTCGACATTTTGGAGGACATTAGGAGACGCAAACAGAAACCTAACGAGACTTTTGACGAATACTTAGATGCAATATCAGCATTCACTGACAAATTGAAATCAAGCATATCTGATCGCGATTTATGCGAAATTGTACTCAGAAACTTGAGAAGTGAAATTCGCATTAGTTGAACCATTTAGAAATTTCTAACATTTCTCAACTTAGACGTGAGGTTAAGAAGCACAAATCTCAAGGAATTGCACGTAGAGTCACGAAAATTGACACGAGGTCGAGTTGCAGAATTGACAGAACAGAAAAATGATGAGGACAACGCCGTTGTTGAAAAGGCTTTCAAAAACGATGAGATTTGCATAGTTCAACATAATGTTAAGTGTTGAAACTGTGATAAAACCGGACACACATTCTTTGACTGTATGATACTGTATTTATACCTACTTGTCCTAATTGTAGTAGATAGACAGGAAACGAATTGAAGGATGAAGGAAATAGAGCTTGCATCCAAAACAATAAAATCAGAATCCTATTAAAACTAAAATTTTGACTATGACTTAGACATTAATACGAACCAAGTGCATCCATTATTGAGACTTTATCACGTTAGATTAAGAGAATACAATTTGGCTCGTACCAGAATTTTTGGCCAAAATTCTCGTTCAAATAGAAAGATAAGATCTGCCAAACGAATTCGGGAATATCAACAAATTAGAAAGTTTAATAATTCAATAATTTCATCCCTGGTTGAAAGAGATTTAGATAATAGGCTATATGCAAAATTTAAAATTGGTGATATTTTTTATTTCGCTTTATTAGATAGCGGGGCAAATACAAGTGTTATTGGTTCGGGTTGAAAATTGCAACACCAATTATTAGCGAAATCGACTCTACTAAAAGTGACCCAGACAAATTACAACTGACATATGAACAAATACATAGACTAGATAAAGTTATTTCTATGTTTCGAGACTCCGAAGTAGAGGGATTGGGGTGTACCACTTTGATTGAGCATTTTATTAATACTGGAGACGCAAAGCCCATTAAACAACGTCATTATCCAATTTCTTCAGCTATAGAGAAGCTGTTGTGTGGTGAATTAGACAGAATGCTATCCATTGGAGTCATAGAAGAAGCACCCAGTTCACCTTGGTCTTCACCAACCGTATTTGTAGTTAAGCCTGGTAAATTAAGAATGTGTAGGAAGTTGAACCCTGTGACAGAAAAGGATGCTTTTCCGATACCAAACATTGACGGACATATTGCAAGACTTCCTCCAGTTTATTGTATTTCTAAAATAGATTTGAAAGATGCTTTTTGGCAAATTAAATTGGAGGAAAGTTCTAAACCAAAGACAACATTTACAGTCCCTAATCGGCCATTGTACCAGTTTACAAGAATGCCGTTTGGACTATGTAATGCACCGCAAACTTTGTGCAGACTAATGGACTTTGTCATTCCGTACAATTTAAAGACACACGTATTTGTCTACTTAGATGACCTTTTAATTGTTTGAACGAATTTTGATGAACATATGGGTAGTTCCATGAAAATGTCAACCACGACAAAAAAAAAAAAAAATAAGAGTACTTGAAAAATGTTTCTAATATGATTTAATAAGAGAAAAATATTAGATTTTTCATAATATGGAAGCATTTACAGATTATTGGAATTTTAAAACTCAAAAATGGAAGAGAAAAACTGAATGTCTATTCGACTCAGTTTTTGCAAATAAAATAAATTATTTTCTCTTTGCTCTTAACTAAATTAATAGATTTGAAACATTACAATTACATCTTAAAAATAAATTTGCAATAACAAATAACTAAAATAATGAAGTTAGAGCTCGAATAACGGTATTTTTTTTTTGATTTGCTTTTAATGGTATTCTAATGTCACGTACGTTATGCAAAAACATTGTTAAACTATGTATGTCATTTGTATATGGGCAATCGCAGGTAAAGAAGATTACAATTCTGAAATAAGAATTCTTCCAATTAAATATATTAACTAAAATTTCCTTTTCAACCGAAATAAAAAAGTTATTACCTTTTAAAGTTTGTCGCACACGTTATTGTAAGTACGATAATTTAAATTAAATGCATCAAAATCAATGTTAAATGCAAATTTTCTATTTAGATTATTTTAAATAGTCGTAAAATCATGAAACGGTGGCGGGAAGAGTTAAAAAACGACGAAGCAAAACTAAAATATCACCAAAAAAAGGAGGCTGAAAGACAGCGAGCCTATCGCAAAAGGAAGGCAGATGAAGCAAAAGAAGATGCCAAACTACTTCAAGAAAAAAGAGAAAAATATCGTATTCGGCAGTGTATTTGTATTCTCTGATGGGAGCAGTGCCCAATTTAAGATCAAGTTTATTTAAACGAGCATTCCTTATTTTGTAAGCAAGTTCATTTTTTGAATGGAATTTCTTTGCAACCTCGCATGCAATTGGTGCTGTTGTAAAGAGGAAGGTTTGACAAATAGTAAAAGCAAATAATACAATTTTACCAGACGCTTTTTCATTTTCTGAATGCGCTTGTGAATATGTTGAGAGCATTCATTTGATGTGTACAAGCAGAAGAAATTGAAGACACTTCTTCTAATTTAAATGAAAAAGTGTGCAGCCTATTCCACAAACAAAAAATAAAAATTTTTTTCATTCATCGACAGTCAACATATAAATGTTGCTCGAACGGCTTACTCATTACGAAAAAATGTAACAGTTTAGTTAATAAGTATGTAATGAATTAATATTAATAAATATATAATGAATTTGATATTATTTTTATTATCACACCGTTTTTTGAATAAGTAAACACTTTTATTTTCTTTCCCCAAATGTATGTCTAAAATTATCTACAAAATACATTTTATTATTTATATATGAGAAAATTTGTCACGTAAAACTAACCAGAGATGATTTCTCTTTAAATATTAAAGGATTGTAAAGGTACATTATTTAGCTTATTTTAGGATTTTTTAAACAAAAGAAAAACTCCCATGATTCGCAGACTTTCGCATTTACGTAAATATGCCTTAAAACCACTTCCGTTTTTGTCACGTACGTTATCACCTTATTTTGATCGGATATTTTCGACACCAAAGTTTTAAGGCTGCCCATTTTTTTCTCAAACATAGAAGCTTTTATAATTTTTAAGGAGTTTCCTTCAGGCTAATTTAGTCAAATCTTTGTTTCCAAACGTAAATAAAAAACTTGTTCGATTTTTATTTTTTATTTTATTTACCCAACGTTTCGTTAGTTTTATTCTAACTTCTTCAGGGGTCTCGTTCTAAATAATCTAGTGACAAAATTTATTGTTTTATTACACAGCTTTAACTTATTAACTTATATAGTTTTACTTACAGCTTTACAAGTTTAACTTAAAGCTAATATCACAGAACTGATTTAATTAGTAATTGCAGAGGAGTATTGAAGTTTCGTGTTGTCTTTGTCTTCTTTCGTGTTCATTGTTGTTCTTATTTTTTGTTGTATGCGTAAACTCTCCAGTGTATACCTTTTGTTTTCCTTCCTTTCTATATCTAATATTTTAACATTATCAAAATCTGCCACATGATTACTCTCTTTTACGTGCTGGGAAAGTGCCGTCGATATTTTTCCATTTCTTATATCTGTTTTATGTTCGTTGATTCTTGTACCCAGCATTCTTTTTGTTGTACCAATATACACCAAATTGCACATCTCCCCCTCGTTTCCTTCACATTTTATTTCGTACAGAACATTGTCTGTTTTTTATTTGTCCATCTTCGGTTTGTTATTCGTAAATAGCTGTCGTAATGTGCTGTTTGATTTGTATGCAATTGTTCTTGTGTCATCTGTTATTATTCCCTTTAATGTTTTCATCTCTGTGAGTTTTGGGATGAATGGTACACTGTAAAAATGTTTTGTTGTTTCTGAAACGGAGTCTTGTTTTTCCCTTCTGTTTTAATTAAATCAGTTCTGTGATATTAGCTTTAAGTTAAACTTGACTTAAGTTTTGTGGTCGTTTATTGTATATTATATTTTTATTAATTATTTGATTATTTATACCAAAATTCTGTTCGTGATGTCCCGTTTTTTAGTATTTTAGTAACTAATTAATAATAAAAATTAATATCTAATGATAAAAAACATCAAAGCTATTATTTAGAACGAGACCCCTGAAGAAGTTAGAATAAAACTAACGAAACGTTGGGTAAATAAAATAAAAAATAAAAATCGAACAAGTTTTTTATTTACGTTTGGAAACAAACATTTGACCAAATTAGCCTGAAGGAAACTCCTTAAAAATTATAATAATTATAAATATTGGTCACAAAAACAAATTAATTATAGAAGCTTTTGATTGCAACATAACTTATTAGATTTAGAGAATCTAATAGGTTATGGGCGATAGCAAGCGCGATTCATCTCATGGTATCTTACAATTCCGTGGAGATAATTTTGAAAATTGGAGTTTTCGTGTACAGATGTACTTAGATTCTTTGAATCTGTTGGATGCTATCAACGATGTTCCGCCAGCTGAGCCTTCTTCAGGCGAATCTTTTATTGTAAAAGATAAGAAAGCTAAAGCGGCTTTGGTCAGTTTAATTGCTTATGAATATTTAGACTCTGTGCGAGACAAAAATACAGCTAAGGAGATGTGGTCTGCTATGCAAGAAACATTTGCAAAGAAGTCGATTACCAGTCAGACCTTGTTGAGAAAAAAATTGGCTTTATTAAGAATGAAGTCAGATGATGATCTCCGTAAACATCTTTTAATGTTTGACGACATTATCAGAAAATTAAAAACTTATGGTGCTCAATTATCTGAAAATGATATTGTGGCCCAACTTTTTGTTACACTACCAGATAGTTTTGACCCGGTAGTGACTGCATTGGAAAATATGAAGGAATCCGATTTAACTATTGAAATAGTGAAACAGAGGTTGCTTGCTGAAGATGCAAAGAGGCAAGATCGTTTTGATTCCGAACTTACGAAGGCAGCAGCGTTTAGTGGCGAAAAGAAGAATAAGAAATTTGATGGTACATATTTTCGTTGTAAGAAAAAGGGACATAAACAAAAGGATTGTCGTTCGTATAGAGACAAATAAATAAAAAGCCAGTACAGCGGCGACATCAAAATTAATTTGTTTTATGACTGGAGCTTTAAGCAAAATTCCATCAAATTCTGAAAACATTTTAAAATTCAAAATAGACTCTGGTGCAACGGATCACATGTGCAAATTTAAATGGGGTTTTGATAATTTGGAAAAACTTAAAAATCCTATATGTATAAATGTTGCCAAAACTCAAGAAAATATGGTAGCTCATTATAGTGGTGTTATTACTGGATACTCCAGTAATGTATTTGTGAATATAAAAGAAGTTTTATATGTTCAAGGTCTCCGGGATAATTTATTGTCTGTTCCAAAACTAACTATGAATGGGTTAAGTGTCGAATTTTATGAAGAAGTAGCTGTCATCAAGAAAGATAATAATGTCCTTATGAAAGCCTATAAGAATGGTAATTTATACGAAACAAAAATCAGAATTTCGAACAACAGAGAAGCAAATGCAACTACTACGGAATCGAATATATTGTGGCATTCAAGAATGGGACATGTTAGTGATACATGTTTACAAGAACTAATACGTAACAAAATGGTTAATGGTATAGATAGTTTCTCTCCTGTTGGGTTGTGTGATACATGTATTCAAGGTAAGCAATGCCGTAATCCATTTAATGGAAGTCGTTCAAAATGCAATCGTGTTTTGGAAAGAATTCATACTGATGTATGTGGACCTTTTGAACACCAAACTTGGGATGGTTACAGATACTTTGTTAGTTTTATTGATGACTTCAGTCATTTCACTTACATATATCTGATGAAAAAGAAATCGGAAGTATTTGAACATTTTGTTGAATAGGAATCAATGGCAACAGCACTGCACAACGTATCTATATTAATGGTAACTGTAGACCAAGGTCGAGAGTACTCATCGAATAAGGGAATTGAATATTTTAAAAGAAAGGGTATACAAATTCAAACTTCTGTAGCATTTACTCCTCAACAAAATGGAGTTGCAGAGAGATTTAATCGAACTTTAGTGGAAAAGATACGAACAATATTGCTTGAGGCAAACGCACCAAAATTTTTATGGGGTGAAGCTAGCTTAACAGCAACATACTTGATCAACAGATCCCCAAGTAAAGCTATTGATATTAGAAAAACTCCTTCGAAAATATGGTATAATAGAAAACCAGACCTTTCTAAATTAAAAATTTTTGGTTGTGAAGCTTTTGTATGGGTTCCAAAACAAAAGAGAAAGAAATTGGATAGTAAATCAGTTAAAATGATTATGATGGGGTACATTTCAAACGGTTATAGATTATGGAATCCACAAAGAAAATGATAGTTATAGCTAGAGATGTTCGTTTTAACGAGTCCTTATTTCCTTTTAAAGAACAAAATAAAGAAACTCCGAAACCAGATGAATTGTATGCAAAAGAAACGAGCAAGAAGGGGAATATATTGATGATGCCAGTGTCGTTTCTGGAGAAGATCATGAAAAGAATATGATAATGGTAGTGAAGTCTCTATGTTAGAAGATGAAGAACATATTAATACAAATTCAAATTTGTTAACTGATGATAATTCTGATTCTTGTGAGAACGAATATCTAGAAGAAGCTAAACCCCAACCTAGAAGAAGCGAACGATTGGAAAATAAAATTCTAGGTTATATTACAGGTCACGCAAATACTATAATTTCAGACTGTAGTTTTGCAGAGCCACAATTTTTTAAAGATATTGAAATCTAAGTGGTTGGAAGCTATTTAAGATGAACTAGAATCAATGAAGAAAAATGAAGTGTGGAAATTAGTATCACGACCAGAACATAAAAAGATTCTTAAATCTAGGTGGGTTTTTCGCATTAATGAAGATTCAGATGGAAATCCTGTTCGATATAAAGCGCGTCTCGTAGCAAAAGGATTTCTTCAAAAGGCAGGCGTAGATTATGAAGAAACTTATTCGCCAGTAGCAAAACTTTCTACTATTCGTATAGTATTAGCAGTAAGTGTTAAAAGGTGTTTACATTTACATCAACTCGATGTAAAAACTGCTTTTTTATATGGATTATTGAAAGAAAATATTTTTATGAAAATTCCTGATGGACTTGAAGTTGCTCCAGATCTAGTGTGCAATCTGAAGAAATCAATTTATGGTCTGAAACAAAGTCCCCGATGTTGGTATGAAAAATTTGATAATTTTATGATCCAGTTAGGATTTATTCGTTCCTAATATGATGCATGTTTACACACAAAATTTAATGATAACAACATTTTATACTTGCTGTTGTATGTTGATGATGTCCTAATCGTTGGAGATAATATTAATGTCATAGAAAATCTCAAAAAGGATCTTAATTCAGCATTTGAAATGTCTGATTGCGGTCCTCTTCAATATTACTTGGGAACAAAAATTGAATACGATCGTCCAAATGGTGTTATGAAATTAAGTCAACATAAAAGTATTGAGCGAATACTTAAAAGATTTTCAATGAATGATTGTAACCAAGCAAAAACCCCGATGGAAAGTCTTTATGTCTTTCACACAATAATGCAAATGAACCAACTAAGAGCCCGTATCGTGCAATGTTAGGAAGTTAGATGTACTTAATGTTAAGTGTTCGTCCAGATATATGTTACCAGGTCGGCTATATGGGTAGATTTCAGAATAACCCCAGTGATAGTCATTGGACAAGTTTAAAATGTATAGTTCGTTATATCAAAAGCACAAAGGACTTAAAACTTATTTATTCAAGAAATCTAGATAACAATGAAGTCATTGGCTTTGTAGATGCTGATTGGGCTTCAGATATTGAAGATAGAAAATCTGTTAGCGGCTATATTTTTAAAGTATTTGGTTGCCCAATATCTTGGAACAGCAAGAAACAGACAGTGGTAGCAACGTCATCTAGCGAAGCAGAATATATTGCTCTTAGTCATGCAGTTTCAGAAGCTACTTGAATTAGAGGTAAATTAATAGATCTTCATATTCTTTCAGAAGACAAAGCTGTGACTATTTATGAAGATAATAGAGGTTGCATTGGAATTGCAAAGAACTCTGAAAGCAAACGGTCCAATCATATTGATGTAAAATTCCACTTTGTGCGTGATTACGTTTCTAAAGGAATAGTTAAATTAGAACCAATTTCAACAGAATTACAGCTTGCGGATTTGTTCACCAAAGCATTGGATTCAACAAAATTTATTAAATTTCAAAAAGATCTACAACTTGGTGATTGAGAGGGGGTGTTATGTTATACTTGTTATTATAATATACTTGTTATTATAATATAACAAGTATAACAAAACATAACTGTAATATTGTTTTTCGTTAAATTCTATTTTTGTCAGACGTACGGCTGTATGAAAATACCCATATGACACATTTATTAAAAGTGGCAAGTCATCTTAGAAAAGCAAGATTAACTATAAACATAAAAAAGAGTTGTTTTGCTTTAAATAATGTAAAGTATCTAGGGTACGTAGTTGGAAAGGGGACACTTCAGGTGGACGAGGATAAAATTAGGGCCATACGCGACTTTCCGGTACAAAAACAATACGACAATTATTACGATTTTTAGGGATGACTGGTTGGTACCGACGATTTATTAAAGACTATTCATTTGTGACATTTCCGTTGACGGAATTATTGACGAAAAAGAAAATTTTTCTGTGGACTGACACGGCTCAAGAAGCTTTTGAGGAACTGAAGATTCAACTGCTCCATTACTGATCCATCCAAACTATAACAAACCGTTTGTACTTCAATGCGATGCAAGCACTTGTGGAGTTGGAGCAGTATTAGCTCAAGAAGACGAGGACGGTATTGAACAACCTATTGCCTACATGTTGCATAAATTAAACAAAGCTCAGCGAAATTATAGTATCAGTGAACTTGAATGTTTAGCTGTAATGATGGCAGCGAAAAAATTCAGGCCATATATTGAGGGCCAGGAATTCAAAGTAGTCACAGATCACGCGAGCTTGAAGTGGCTTATGAATCAACGCGATTTATCGGGTCGATTAGCAAGGTGGTCACTCAAGCTACAATGTGGTTCCAGACGCGTTGTCTAGGGCTCATGAACGTGATCTCCTCACATATCAATCGAAATTGAAAATTTACCAACAATTGACCTTGACTCGGATCTGTTTAAATTTCGGTTTGAATAAAAATGTTTATTAAATAAAATATAAAATGTACGTCTTAACTTAGTGCGTATTAAAAAGGAATGAGATATAAGAAAGAAAAGAAAAAAAAAACTAATCTTAACGACGCTCACATTGTCAAGAGTTACCATATGGTTCGCAAATCTCCAACACTCCTTCTCAATGTGAGTGACGTTTCACAAATATTAAAGATAAAATTCATATAAATTTCATCAGTTCAACAAAATCCAAATGTTTAGTCTGTGCAAGATTCTTTGTAAGTATATCGGCAACCATATGTTGAGTTGGACAATATTTCAATGTTATCTCCCCTCGCTTTACCACTTCTCGCACGTGATGGAACCGTATGTCGATGTGCTTAGTCCTTTTGTGATACACAGGGTTCGTTGCCAGTTTGTCTGCGCTTTGATTGTCAATATTCAACAAAACAGCTTCACCAGATGAAAAACTAACTTCTAAAAGTATTTGTCTTAGAAATATCGCCTCCTTTGCTGCGTCGGACATTGCCATATATTCTGTCTCTATTGAGCTTAAGGCAACACAAGATTGTTTTCTGGATTCCCATGAAACTGGACATTCGCCAACATAAAAGATAAATCCAGTATAGGACTTTCGGTCCAAAGCATTGCCACCCCAATCTGCATCGACAAACCCACTTACTGATTTTTCGCCATCTTTGTAAATGATCTTCTTGTCAATTGTGCCACGAAGGTATCGCAAGATACGTTTTACTGCCTGCATATGCTCGACATGTGGGCTGGCGTTCCGCTGAGCTAACTTAGCGACTGAATGGAGGATATCAGGTCTACTGGTTATAGGAAGGTACATAAGAGCACCTATTGCAGACTGATAATCTTGGTAATTAATTGTTTCACAATTTTCCTTGTTACAGGTTACCTGATAGTTTGCCTCTAATGGCGTTGACACAGGCTTGCAGTTCTCCATTCTATACTCCTGAAGCAATTCTTTAATGTATTGTGACTGACATATAGTTATCGTGCCAATGTCTCCTTCACGTTCTATCTCAATGCCAAGATAATAATGTAACTTGCCCTTGTCAGTAACTGAAAATCTTTTTGCTAATAATATCTTTATTTCAGAAACTGTTGATACATCTCTACAACCGATAAGGATGTCATCTACGTATACTGCTAGTAGTACCAAATCACCCTTATTTGTCATCTTATATAAACAGGGTTCATGTTTACACTGGTCAAAACCAATTTCTTTAAGTACGCTGTCCAATTTGTCGTACCATTCTTTACCGGATTGCTTTAAACCGTATATTGCCTTATGTCTAAGTCTAAGTACTCTGTTTGGTTGGTTGGAGTCTACAAACATTTCAGGTTGTCTCAAATATATTTCGTGGTGCACTTCGCTATTTAAATACGCTGAGCTTACGTCAATTTGGTGCAAATGCATTTTTAAATGTACTGCCAAAGCCATTACCAAACGGATAGTAGAGTATCTGACTACAGGAGAAAACGTTTCATTGTAGTCTATACCAAATTTTTGGTTGCAGCCTTTTGCGACTAGCCTAGCCTTAAAGCGTTCAATTTGCCCGCGCTCGTTTTTCTTTAAAGAAAATACCCATTTTGAATTAATTGCTTTGGCATCTTTTGACAAGTCCACTAACGACCAAGTTCCATTGTTATACAATGAAGATTGAATGACGCCAGTTAGCACTGTGTGTACTACTCATAGCTTCCTCTACAGTTGTTGGTACATATTCCGTAACAATGTTGTTAAGTTCGGAACAACGCTTTTGGTGGTCTACTTGGCTTACCAGATTTATTGATCTTTGATTTACTACGCGTAACTGCACCAATTTTCTCCTTCTGAATGCAATCCTCTGTGCCAGATTCAGCTTCATCAGCGGTCGTAAAACCAGCAAAATCAGAATCACCTGAAATCAAATCTTCTTTGTGCTCGCCATCGTCAACTTCAGATTCTTCACAATAAGGATGATTGTTTACTTTTTGTATACCAGGATTCGAGACTTCAATCGTAAGATAATCATTATCGGGTTTGGTTGTTTCTTCATGAAGTTCGACACCGAAGTTATTTTCGTCGAAAAGAACATCACGTCGCTCTATTATCTTCCTATCGTTTTCATCATATAGACGGTAAGCTTTAGCTATCTCAGAGTAACTGACCATGATAAAATGTTCGCCTTTTGCTTTAAATTTACGAGTACCAGCCTTATTAAGGGCCACTGCATGAGATCCAAAAACTTTCAGATGTTTCACGTTTGGTTTACGGTCAAACCATGCTTCATATGACGTTATATCGCCCAATATTTTAGTTGGACATCTATTACGTAGATATGCCGCCGTGTTAATCGCCTCGGCCCATAAATTTTGTTGAATGTTAGCGTGTACCATCATCGACCGGGCCATTTCTACCAAGGTACGGTTGGCTCGTTCGGCGACGCCATTCTGTTGGGGCGTGTGTGGTACTATAAGCTGTCGTGAAATGCCCTCGATTTCTAGGAAATCATTAAATTCCTTATTTATAAATTCACGGCCGTTGTCACTCCTGATGGTCTTAATTTTGTGGCCAGTCTGGTTCTCCACCATTTGTTTAAATATTCTAAATTTTGTAAAAACTTCATACATCGCTATGTATTACTTCCAATAGCGATCTAGTTCTTGTATTAGATTGTCTTGGAAATGAAGCTACATATATGAATTTTACTAACCATACATGTTCCACACTTTTCCAAAATCGATTTGTCGTCATTTAATTTCATACCGACCACCATTGAGTTTTCTGACAACTGCCTTAAAGACCCGTAGTTAACGTGGCCGAATCGATCATGCCACATCCGATCTGACGCGGTTAACGTAAAGAGTTTTTCAGTTTCGTCATCTACCAAAAACAAATTGCCTTGTTTCTTTGCCTTTAATATTACTGTACCATCTGTACGTTGTATAACTGCACCCGATGAGTCAAATATAACGGTTAAACCTTTTTCAACGACACGGCTGACCGATAAGAAATTCATTTGCAATTCTGGTGAATAAAGAACTTTCTGAAATTTAATTTGTAGACCGTTACAATTTTTAATTTGTACATCACCTTTTGCTTGAGCTAAAATTTTGTGTTCGCCTGCCAACGAAATTGTTTCATTATGTGGTTGCAAATTTTCAAACATCTCTCTGTCGCTGCACATATGTGCGGTTGCACCGCTGTCGACGCACCAAACCGAAGCTTGTGTTGTATAAGTGTGTGTGTGCATGTAAAAGTTGTGTTCGTTCTTTCTTTGATTTTTCACATTTACTTGCAAAGTGTCCCGTTAGACCACAGTTATAGCATTTGCCCTTAAATTTGTTTTTG
Source organism: Bellardia bayeri (assembly GCA_950370525.1). NCBI lineage: Eukaryota > Metazoa > Arthropoda > Insecta > Diptera > Calliphoridae > Bellardia > Bellardia bayeri. Next base: position 59,816,631 of record OX493264.1, read on the forward strand.
CTTAGTTTACCGTTTTTCTTGTTTCTATTTTTCTGTGAATTCATTACAAAAGCCTGCTGTGTATTACTTGATGCTTCACGTTGACCCTTTTCTTTGTGCCTGTCGCTTTCTTCTAGTAACTTCTGTTTTACTGTTGACAAACTAGGTAGTGTATCACGCGTTTCAATAGCTATGACGAAATGTTCAAAGTCACTTGACAAACTGGAGAGCAGCATTATGGTCAAAAGTTCCTCTTTAATAGGTATACCCGTTTCTGCAAGCTTCTCTGATAATTCTGTGAATTTATTTATATGCTGACTTACATTGTCACCTTCCATCATAGTTAGGTTCAAAATACGTTTATATAATGAAACCTGTATCGGTCCTCTGGGCTTATAGGTTTCCTCTAACTTCTTCCAAGCTTCATGAGAGGTTAAACAATTCTTGAATATGTTTAACTGTGTCGGCTTTACGCACAAAGTTATCGTGGCCAGTGCACGTTGATCATTATCTTCCCACTTCGTTTTGGCAACATCATCATTTGCATATTCCTTTTTCACATCTCCATTAACGATTTTCCACCAACCGCTATGAATAAGCACACTGCGCATTTGGATACACCAACTGTCGTAGTTTGCGTCGTCAAGTTTATCAATTTGATACATAGACGCCATTATCCACTCTATAAAACTCGTACAATATTTTTTTCTTCTTTTTTTTCAAGGCTTACAATTGGTATGGACTTTGTCCTGGGCTCATAACCTGTTTAAATTTCCGTTTGAATAAAAATGTTTATTAAATAAAATATAAAATGTACGTCCTAACTTCAGTGCGTATTAAAAAGGAATGAGATATAAGAAAGAAAAGAAAAAAAACTAATCTTAACGACGCTCACATTGTCAAGAGTTACCAGATGGTTCGCAAATCTCCAACAGGATCAATTTGACTCTGAAGAATATTCTAAATTACGTGAAAGTATTAAAAATTCTAAATTACTGGACTTCAAAATTATTGATAGATATGTTTATAAACGGCCTGAATTTTCGAATGGTTTAACTGACGAATCAAATTTGTGGAAGTTATACGTACCCACTGGACTTAGACAAAGTATCATTTATTCGGCACATGACATACCAAAATCTTCACATGGTGGAATTACAAAGACATGTAAAGAGGAAGGTTTGGCAAATTGTAAAAGCAAATAATATAACGGGTGGTTAAATTTCAAGGGCCGATGTTGATTTTGAATAAAACACAAACTATTTAGGAAATTATTGTAATTTTATTTTATTATGATATATTGGTATTACTCAATTATGTATGGAACAAAATATCGGCCAAATGGGCGCCGCGACGACGGCGGCACACCTCCATCCGATGGTCCAAATTTTCGATAACCCTGAGGCATAATGGAGGTTCTATGCCGTTAATGTGCCGAATTATCTCATCCTTTAGCTCTTGAATTGTTGCTGGCTTATCGACGTACACCTTTTCTTTCAAATAACCCCAAAGAAAAAAGTCCAACAGTGTCAAATCACATGATCTTGGCGGCCAATTGACATCGCCATTACGTGAGATAACACGGCCATTGAATTTGTTGCGCAAAAGAGCCATTGTTTCGTTAGCTGTGTGGCAAGTGGCACCGTCCTGCTGAAACCACATATCGTACACATCCATATCTTCCAATTCGGGCCATAAAAAGTTCGTTATCATCTCACGATAGCGAACACCATTCACAGTAACTGCCCGACCGGCCTCATTTAGGAAAAAATACGGCCCGATGATGCCGCCAGCCCATAAACCGCACCAAACAGTCACTCTTTGTGGGTGCATTGGTTTTTCGACAATCACTCTTGGATTCTCATTCGCCCAAATGCGGCAATTCTGTTTATTGACGAATCTACTGAGGTGAAAATGTGCCTCATCACTGAAGATGATTTTCTTCGAAAATTTATCATCCACTGTTGCCATTTCTTGCATTCTGCCCATTCACGACGTTTGGAATGGTTTGCACCTTGTAAGCGTGTAAATGCAAGTCTTTATGCATAATGTTCATCAACGACGAGCGTGAGAGGTGCAATTGTTGGGCACGACGACGAGTTGAGGTGGACGGCTCTTCAGCCACACTATCGCGAACAGCAGCAATATTTTCTGCAGTACGAGCTGTACGAGCATGCACTGGTGTTCTCACATCTTCTACAGACCCGGTTTGCTCGAATTTTTCCACGATTTTTGCGATTGTACGCACATTTGGACGATCAAATTGACCAAAAAAATCACGAAGTGCACTATATGCATTTTGATTTGAACGCCCATTTTCATAATAAGTCTGGATAACTTTAACACGTTGTTGGATTATGTATCTCTCCATGGTTCAAATTGATTAAGTCTGAAATAGAGAAATGTCAAATAAAATTCGGAAAAAAGCTTGGCGTTTAGGTGTGGTTCACATTCAACATCGGCCCTTACAATTTAACCACCCTTTATATATATGTATGTATATGTGTATTATATTAACTTATTAGTAATATTTAGGCAACTTTAAGCAAACATTTGACCAAGACCTTATCTGATCAAACAGTATATTCTATTATATACCTATTTATTCTTATTTATTATTTATGTAGGTATGTGTAGATCTTTGTGTTATTTTGGGATGGCGGTATTTTCAAATATTGAGCAGGACAATGAAATGATATATTTGCTTTAATTTAATATTTTTAGTTTTTACTTAAAAAATGTATACATATATATGCATAAAATAAAGCTAATTGAATTTATTCATTTACCTACATATGTATGTATGTGGGTCAATTAAAAAAAAACGTACACAACGTGTTTTGTTTTGCTTATTTTTAAAGTTTTTTTAATTCGCCTGTAAGAGTGGCCAATTTATGTAGAAATTGATGAAGAATCCGGCGGTACTTTTAGACTCTCAAAAAAATCAATATTTTTGGAGGTTTTCTATGATTTCTATCTTGAACGACACACACCAAATATGTATTAAAAAATAGCTAAAAATGCAAAAATACTTGAAATTCAAGCTTACTACGATGTTATTTTGTTTCTCAAGATTGACTTTTGCGAAAATCATCTTTTCGATTATAAACAAAAAATCCCGATTCAACTAGATTTTTAATTTTTTTTTTAAAGTGACTAGTTATTTTAAAATTTTAAGATGATAATATGTAAATTTTTTTTCTTAAAGGTTACTTGCAAATTAATAGGCTTGTAACAATGTATTTAAAAAAAATGCAATTATAAGACGATCAAGAGATTTTGTTCACCTAAACAAGAAATAATGCCAAAACTAAAGTTTAACGAAAAAAAGTTTATTCTTTTACAAAAATTAAATAAAAAAAAACAAAAATTCTTCAAAAAACAAAAATTTTCATACAAAACTAAACATGTACATATTCTTTGAGAATGGAAAAATAGAAGTAATTCGTGAAGAAACTTATACACATATGTAAATATTTGACACAAAACAATAACTTAATTTAATTTATAAATTTTCATTCGAATTCTTATTCTTTTTTTAATTTTCATTAATTTTTACCACTTTCGAATTTAGTTTGTGGCAAAAACAGAATCAGTCAGTAAACTCAAATATACCACGATTAAACCTTTCTTTCTTCTTTTTTTTATATTCGTTATTACGCGCTTTATCGAGTTTTATTTTCTCTCGATATCTCTTTGCTCTTTCAGAAGCCGTTAATTTTTTTGTTTAACTCCTGAAAATTAAAAAATAAAATCAAAATTAAGCATTTTAAGCTATGAAGCAATATATTTCAAAAGTGGTGCTCATGAAATTTTTGCCTATTTTGGTTTTTTTTCGCAGGCAATTTATTTCTCAAATTCACAAATTATAAAAACTGAGTTGAAACCATGTAAACAATGATTGGCAACTTTAATTTTTTACATTTAATATATTCACTTTTAAAAAAATTAGCGTGACGCTCAAGAAATTTTATTGCGCCCATACCATGGTGTTCACAAAACTACGCAAATGCACACTTTTTTTTAATATTTTTTTTTTCGCTTTTTCACTTTTGTAATAATTAAAGTTTGTACTTTCCTTACGTTATTTACTTTATTTAAACTTAAAATTGAAAACTAGTAATATTACTTGATTTATAAAAAAGAGATGCTCAATGCAAATAGTGGGGACAACCTTTCTTTGTAATTGCATGTTGCATATTTACTTTTTTCTTGATTTTATTTTATTTTGTTTACTAAAAATTCTAATGGGAGACACATGCTTTTGTATGGAAGCAGTCAGAGGGAGAAACAAAACACCATTCTGAATAAACAAAAAAACAAACATACAAATTTGAGAATTATGTTTTTTTTACCTAAAATAGTAGTGTAAAGTGCGGGGACACAAAAATTGCATTTTTTTTAAATTGACCCATGTATATTTTACATAAACGCAATTCTATTATTTCTTAAGTTGAAAAAAATTATCGAAAATGTTCATTTTATGATTTCGGAGTGCTAATAATTTTAAAGATCTGTTTTGAAATGGAATGGAAACCCTTCCAAAAACCACATATTAGACTCAAAAAAGTTAGCGCCTACACTCTTACTGTACCTTAGAAAGCAGTTCGTGGTTGTATAAAGTATCTACTGGGGTCGTCTAGAGTCTAGACAGAGATAAATTTAAATAGCCGAAAATTGAGAGGGTTCAATAATCATGTGATGTAAAATTATGAGTTTACTAAATTAACACATGATTAACAGGATTTTTTAAACCGCATGGTGTCCTATAGAGGGTCCTATTGGGTTTTATTAATAAGAACTTTATTTTAATTTGTTATTGAAAATATGAACATTTTCTAACTTTTTGTATTTCATTTCCTCCTTTTTACGCTGATTAAAATATGTTGTAAAGACTGACAAATAACTGAAAAGAGCCTGTATGTGAAATCAAATTCAGTTCCATGACGGATTAAAATGAATTTCGACCTGAAATATTTTCAAGTAGTTTCAAAAAAATTTATTTTAATCATATATTTTCATGTTCTGTCTGAAGTATATTTAAAGCTCGTAGTCGAATAATTTAACCATAGAATAATAACAAGTAAGATTGCTATATTCGGCTATGCCGAATCTTATATACCCTTCACCTTTATTGTGGATGCATAATTATATTATATACATACATACATACATACATATGTATGTATATTATGGTGGCCCCAAAATAAAGTTGCGGATGTTCCCGACTAATATGAAAATTTGATTCATTTTAAGACTACGTTTCTCAATTTTTTTGTCCTGGGGTCAATATTTGGTGAGCTGGATCAAAGGATAAAAATGTCCTTTCTAGAGATTTTTTGATTTCTTTCACATTTGTTCGAAAGGAACTATACGTAAATTTGGTATCATATGAAAGGTCTTAGAGAGGCGCATTCAATGGGTTATCAAAAATGAAAAAAAAATTTTTAAATTCAAAAATTTTCAAAATTTTATTTTTTCATAGAATTTACTTAAATAAATAGTTGAAATTTCTTGATTATAAACATCCTGCAATTTAACCCAAATGGGGTTTTCCGTTTTTTAGGTTATAAAATTTACGTTATTTTAATACCCATTACATTAACGAATTGAGTTAACAGGGATTATCAGATAAGGAAGAATTTAGGTTTAAAAAAATAATTAATAAAAATTTAAAAAGGTAGAATTTAAAAAACGGATTTTATCATCAGATCCAGTCTTATCATCTATGAGGAAACGTTGGATTTGCTACATAAGTTTGACGTATGAAAATAGTCATGACTTTAAAGATTTGCTTTACCTTTTAGATATGGATTGCTCTGTTTCTGATTATTTTATTAAATTAACCTAATTATAAATTTAAAAATAAAAAATATTTTCCCAAAAAAACATTACTTGTTTCTTTAGTTTTTTGTTTATTTACCAAATATTTCACATGAACTGTATGTTATGAAATCTACCTGTTATATTACCTGGAGTAAAAAAATAGTATTAGGTATGAAATATGTTTTAGGGATATCCCAGGTATATCATATTGTACCTGGTGAAGAAATTTCACTAGAGATGTTAATCATTCGTTCATTACTGTGGCACGTGGACAAAATAAGGTAGACATATGTATTATACATCAATATTTTAGAAATTGTATCTTCTTTTCAAAAATGTTTAAATATATTAAAAATTAAAAACTTCATAGAAGACTTTTTGCAAAAAAAAAGATAATTTATTTTTTTTGAAAATTTAAATTTTTAAACTGCTATATAGCAATTCCATATGAAAACGATCAAAATTGGCAAATTTTTGGACGACCCCTCTCCGATTTTAAAATAAATAGTCTCAATCGATTGCTCAGCAAAAAATAATGTACCTACATATTTTTTTTTTTTTTATAGTGACTGGTTTAGTGGTGGTGTACACCACTGTCATGTGACAAAATTGAAGAATTCTTCATAAGGAACCTTATTGAAAGTTGTTTTAAAAAAAACTACTAAAGCGATCGCAACGAGTGATAGTGATAGGTATTGAATCAGGCTTTAATTGAAAAATAAAATTTTCCTAATATTTCTTAAAAATTTACCTTTAAATTTTCCCATGAAAATTTAATTTTCCGATTTTCCACAGAAGCTCCTAAATTTTCCAGCTAATTTTTTTTTTTGGATTCCTCATAATTTTTTCTTTAAGAATCAGCAATAAAAAAATGGGCCCCGACTCCTTGTTTGGACAGGAGAAGAGCATTTAAGAGACCACCTTGTTAAAAATACATTTTACAGTTAAAAATACATTTATGAAGAAAAAATCAATTTTTTTTCAAGAGCCCCAAGTTGAGTGTGTAGTGAATATGGTCTGCCTGCCACCATCTGATAGTAAGGCAGACATTCCGATGGTCAATATGTCTCTGAGTCCTTTGAATGAGGCTATTACCACTTTAGGTGAAACGCCTATTAGAAAAAGAAAGTTGCGAAGTGAAACATACAGGAAATTGAAAAAAGGCAAGGTTGTGAGTGCAATCGCGACAATATTTGATGAAGGCTCTGATAACGAATGCAGTCAAGCAGATGACGTTGATGACGGCAAACAAATGATTGAGCAGTTGAAAAGAAAATTCAATTTAGCGACCACTTTTCCGGAGAAATATCTCATTTTATCTGTGCTACCTCAATCATGGTCTATACGCAAGATTTCTGAACAGTTTCAAACATCTTTTTACATCGCGAGAAGAAGCAAATAATTAGTTCGACAGAAGGGCATATTGGCGACTCCCACCAAGAAATTTGGCTCAAGGACCCTCAGCGAAGCAACGGTGAAATTGATTCAAGATTTTTACTGCAATGATGACAACAGCCGCGCCTGCCCAGGTACACGTGACTATGTTATCACACGTGAAGATGGAGAAAAAGTACACAAGCAGCGCAGATTATTATTATGTAATCTATCCGAAGCATACCATCAGTTCAATGAGAAATACCCAGCAGAAAAAGTGGGATTTTCTAAGTTTGCCATCCTACGACCAAAAGAATGCGTGCTGGCATTAGACAGGCACAGAACGCATTCAGTCTGCGTTTGCATGTTTCATCAAAACATCAAATTAATTTTCTTTCCATGCAAGAAATTGAAAGTATTTCACGGTGAAATTGAAACATATAGGGACCTCCTGTCGAAGTCGTTGTGCGCATACCCCACGAAAAATTGTCATCTGTCCAAATGCGACAATTGTCCGAAGATTGACGAGCTAGAGCAATATTTGGCGGAAAAGTTTGAACAGCTGTTAATTCAGGAGGTGCATTTCAAACAGTGGATAATTAGCAGCGGCAGATGTTCCCTTGAGACCGTGGTAAAGCAGATTCCGGAATTCATCGAGGAATTCGGATTCAAGTTGAATGAACTGAAGGCGAACCATTTCATATCCGAGATGCAATCGAAATTTCTAAAGGAAAGTAAGGAGAAATTAGCCCAAAATGAATTCATTGTGATAAGCGACTTTGCCGAGAATTACACTTTTCTCGTTCAGGATGAAATTCAGGCTTATCACTGGGCAAACGACCAGTGCACGGTGCATCCTTTTTGCATTTATTTCAAAAACGAACATAACGAACTACAGACCGTAAGCCTTGTTGTTGTCGCGGAGAGTTTAGCTCATAATTATGTGTCCGTTTATTTATTTCAAATGAAACTGTTTGAATTCTTAAGATCAAAATTCAATGCAACCGACAAAGTAACGTTTTTCTCAGACGGCGCGGCTTCTCAGTACAAGAAAAAAAAAATTTTTACAATCTTTGCATAATTGAAGAAGAAAACTGCAAGGGCGAGTGGCACTTTTTCGCGACGTCCCACGGTAAGGGCCCATGCGATGTGTTAGGGGGAACCCTAAAACGCATGGCGACTAAGGCAAGTTTGCAAAGGCCATATACTGACCAGATCTTAAGGAAATTGCCATTAACACAGTTTTATGCACTCAAAAAGAACACGGCATGGCATGGCATGGAGCGACGAATTCAAAACAGATATAATAATGTCAAAACTATAACTGGAACGCAAAAGTTTCATTGTTTCATACCAAATATTTCTGATATGTCAATTAATGTAAAGCGGTACTCTTCGTCTGCCGACGTGCTAAATTTAAAGTTACTTTAATTTTATAATGATGTCAAGACAATTGAAATTTTTAATAAATATTGTAATTAAGTATAAGCAGCAAAATAAGAAAGATTTTTTCTTCATAAATGTAATTTTAACTGTAAAATAATTTTTAAAATGTATTTTTAACAAGGTGGTCTCTTAAATGCTCTTCTCCTGTACAAACAAGGAGTCGAGGCCCATTTTTTTATTGCTGATTCTTAAAGAAAAAATTATGAGGAATCTGTGGAAAATCGGAAAATTAAATTTTCATGGGAAAATTTAAAGGTAAATTTCTAAGAAAAATTAGGAAAATTTTATTTTTCAATTAAAGCCTGATTCAATACCTTTCCAACGAGCTATCACTCGTTGCGATTGCTTTAGTAGTTTTTTTTTAAACAACTTTCAATGAGGTCCCTTATGAAGAATTCTTCAATTTTGTCACATGACAGTGGTGTACACCACCACTAAACCAGTCACTGTAAAAAAAAAAAAAATATGTAGGTACATTATTTTTTGCTGGGCAATCGATTGAGACTATTTATTTTAAAATCGGAGAGGGGTCGTCCAAAAGGTGATCGCTTTCATATGGAATTGCTATATAGCTTTTTGGTTTATAAATATTTTTTAACTAAATTTGACAATTATATAGACATTTTTTGTCGAAATGCAAAAGTGAAAATTTGGATTTAGATTTGTTATTGAAAATCCTACAATTCCCAAAAAACTTTTCAAAAATCCCAAAATTGGGATTTTTTTGATTTTTGGATCTATTGAAGGCACCAAGCTCGGGGCTATGAAATCCCCAAAACAGGTCTTAGTTTTTTGAAAGCAGCTATGCGATTTTAGAATATGTTGTCTAAAGTTGAAATTTTCATAAAAATAAAATTTTGCTTTTATAATATTTTACCTTTCAGAAAAATATATACACATTATTTATCTTTTTCTCATTTTCTGTATAATTTAAAATTAATGTAGTTACTTTTTTCGAAAACAAATGGCGGAAAAACTTTTTTTATTTTTTATTTTTTTTAAGTTTGAATGCACATAACTTTTGATTCAGTAGATATTTTTTAACATTTCTTTCTTAAGATTATTAATGAATTTGTTAATTCAAAAAAAGACACTTCAAGAAAATCGGGAAAGAATTGGATCCGTTATTAGCAAAATAGCAGACCAAGGTAGGCAAAAAAAAATAAAATTTTATTTTTCAAATGCGAATAACTCGTAAACTATAAGAGATAATATATGGTTAAAGCAATGTTTTTTGTAGATCTTGTCTAGGAAATTCCATATATATATAAATCTTTTAAATCGGATCGCAAACAAAAATTTCGCATCATTTTTAATTTTTGGTATACCCGAGATGCCTCACTTTGGGGCATTGTGACTCGGCCCCCCCTTGGTTGTTTAAGCCCAAATTCAAAACCTAATCTTAACACCTCCTCTATAGCCATTTTATTAAAATCGAGCTATTCGTTTAGAAGTTACAGATTTATTTCCACTTTTTTTTCAGTTCCCTAACTGTGCGATTTTCGTCCGTCCGTCTGGCTGGCTGGCTGTCCATGTAAAGTTTGTGCGCAGAGTACAGGTTGCAATTTTGAAGATATTCGATAAAATTTGATACGTGATAGTTTTTCGGCCAAAGGATGGATGGGATTGAAACTGGTGTAAATCGGTCCATTATCTCACCTGGCCTCCATACAAATGTCCTCCCGAAATTGGGGTTTACTGATCATAAATGCTTGAATTATGCAAGTATCCAAACAAATTTCATCAAAAATGAGTGGTGAATGAAGACAAATCACATCTGCAAATTTTGTGCAGATCGGTCCATAATTACTCGTAGCTCCGATATAAGCCCACTTCCGAAAATCACTTTAAAGAGCATAACTCTCTCAAAAATGTTGGTATCCAAATAATATTTAACGCAAATATATTTCATATGTATGCAAATAATATGGTCTAGTTTTATTATGATCGGTCCATAATTAGTCGGAATTCCATATAAGACCCTCTCCGTAATCTACTTTAAGCTCCATAAATCTTTTGAAAGTATTTATGTCGAGATAAAGTTCAACACAGACATCATGACACTAAATTTTTGGATGATCGGTCCACAATAGGTTATATCTCCCATATAATGCCCATTTCTGAAAAACTATTTTATACATATACAGGGTGTAGGGTATTATATGGTCGGGCTTGACCGACTATACTTTCTTACTTGTTGTTTTTTTTTTGTTTGTTTTTCTTTTTTAAACAGATTTTATTTTAGAACTCTCAGAGTGATTTCAATTGCAAGGTTGACAACCACAGAGTAGTCTGTGTTGACAACTATCACATAAAACCAGCGTTGCCATTTGTCAAGTTTTCCCTTTTTTTTGCAAGTTTTTTGAGATGCAAAAAAGTTTTCAACTTTTATTCTAAAAAAAAGTTTTTGGTAACCCCGATAAACCGTGATGGGGAAATATCCGTCTGTTGTTTTTGTTTGCAATGTTTTCAAATTGTTTGCTATCTCTATTATCCGTGATGACTAGAGATGTGTCATTCATGAACGAACGGGTTAAAATGAACGGATCACTTCATTAAACGAAATGAGCCGGTCATTTAACTGAACGGTTTTCGTTCAATAGTGACGGATCAATTTCGTTCAGCTGCTGTTTATCAAAAGACGAAGAAAATCACATTCAGTAAAGGTTGTATTCATTCGTTCAAAGTGAACCAATTGAATGAACGAAAATGACCGGTCACTGAAATGAACGACCGGGCACAACTCCAGTGATGACAGAATTTTTTTATTAACTTTAAATTCATACATACAATATAATAAACATGAAAACGGGGAATTCCCTTGTTTACATACGATGAGTCGAAAGCATTTACAAGTGATTAGTTTAATTTTGAAATTTGGGAAGTACGGCTGATTAGATCTAAATATATTTAGTATGGCATCGCTACCAGTGGTAAAAAGACAAAGAAACGTTTTAAATGTTGAAGATTAAGTTAAAATAATTAACGAGTATTAAAATGCTAGCTCAAAAATACGAAGTTTTACGAAGAAGAATTCTTTTTTTATGTAAGTATGTACGTACACCAATGTTCACTTGTTAAATCATAAAAATATTAAAAAACTGTATAATCAAAATTGTTCTTCGATTAACCGTGAAAATCGATTACATATTCATAATGCTTATGGTCCCGACCATCACGGATAATCGAGGCCCGACGTAATTTATTTATAAGTTTAATTTAGTTTATAAAACAAATTATATTCACCATTAACAAAACAATGTTTTTTTACGATGCTGCACTGCGTTAGTAATTTAACGATATTATACCTTTTTAATCCATTTTTACTGCAACAATGTTTAATTTAGTATTACTCCGTTTTAAGTAAAATATATGTCATATAAATATTTATAAAATGTTAACAGTTTACAACCAGAGTTGCCACGACCAAAGAAAAATTGTAACCAATATGTAAAAAGTAACAAAAAGCAAAAAAAAGTAACTAAAATTTTTATATATTCAAAATTTTATTTTATTTATACTTCAGCTAAAAAATACATGAAAAATATAAATTAACCATTGGATTTCAGTTTGTAGATGGTTTTTGATGTTTGAAGTACCTTACTCGGTCAACAATACAATGATTGTGTTTGTTATGTTTGGCGACAGGCATGTATTTTTTTGTAAAGCTATATATACACAATCGTCAGATATTACAACGTTGTCAGATCTAGCAATGTACTGACATTGAAAAATTGTTAGCAAAAGGTAAATTGTCAGTGTACATAAACAAGTTTTTTTTTCTAAAAAGAAGTTCTTTTTTAGAAATAAATACTTTTCTTAAAAAAATATAGGGCAACGCCGCATAAAACACACATTTTTCGCAAGAAATTTTAATTCTAACACATGAAACATTTTTGGTAACCCTTAACCCTGCCTTTACACATGCAAGTACTTGCATGCGAGTGCTGTGTACGTATTATATACGAAAACTTATTTGAAAAACTCGAGAAGCTCTGCAAGTGAAAACAAGTAAGAGTACTATATTCGGCTGTGCCGAATCTTAAATACCCTCCACCTAAATGTAATAAGAAGTAGAAAAACTACACTGGTTATAGGACTAGAATATCCTTATTCTGTGTTTTCTATTCGGTTTTAGTGCAAATTAAATTATTATTTTATATATTGTTTGAAAGACAATTTTACGACCAACATACCATTTGTAATTGATTTAATTACCAATTCTTTAATTTAATTTACAGAGTTTATCTGATGTTCATAATAATCTTGAGTGTAATTTAACAAACAGAGTATAAAAACGGGAACAATTCCGTTTTAGTGACTTTGCTAAAAAAAAAACTTCGTCAAATAGGGCTTTTAGAAGAAATGCCAGCAAAAAAATTTGTTGGCGATCACGCCTATTTTCGAAGGGGCGGGCCCATAAAGTTGAAAATATCTCGGGAACTACTGGGTGTCTGATAATTTGTAATACATTAAATGAAAGGTATTAAAAATACCTTTCCAACGATATATATTATGATTATAAAATATGGACCGAATATGAGTTAAATCCGAACAGAATATTAATAAGAGGCGTAGCCGCAGTCAATATTAAAAAATCATCTTTAAACGTTGAATTACATATATCGATTTCTCTAAATTTGATGTTTTTTTTAACAAATCCGAAAGTAAATCACTCGTTATAAAGATTGTTCGAAAATCGGCTTTATGAATGGAGTTATTTATACTTTTTAACAGATTCGTTAAAAATTAAACCGTTTATTAAAAAATGGACCTTATTGTTTACAAAAGCTGTTAATCGATACATCTATCTGTTAATTAAATTTATAGATTTCCCTTCCTTCTCTATTAATACTCAATGTTTGGACAAAATTGTATTACTCCTAATGTAAACTTAATAAAGAAAATTTAGCATCCCTATTATAACTGCATTAAAATTTACTACACAAAATGCAACAAAACAAATGAAAACAAGTTAGAGTACAATATGCGGCTGTGCCGAATCTTAAATACCCTCCTCATAAACGTAATAAGAAATACAAAAACTACTTTGGTTTTAGGGCTAGAGTATCTTATTCTGTGTTTTCAACATACATATGTATTTATTTTAAATGTTTCAAAATTTTATCTAATTTTAACCATTTATAATTGACAATTACCAATTCTAACCATAATTTATAGAGTTTGTCTGATTTTCATAATAATCTTGAGTGTAATTTAACAATTTATAAAATTAAAGAAACAGTTTTCCATATTCACAACAAGTTAAGAAACAGAGTATAAAAAAGTATAAGATATAAGGTGAGACTTTTTTGTTTTAATTTGATCTAAATAATATTATTTACAAAAGATGTATGGGTGGCATAATAAAAGTGGACCAGTTATAGACTGATAGCTTTTAAATCTAGTATCTACTAATGTGGTTTCTACTTATTTGAGGCATATTTTGGTTGAATTTCATCTCAATAACGATATTTACAAGAGTTATATGGTGGTTTAGTATGCTCGGAAGTGGACTTTATTCGGGAGCTATTGCCAATAATTGACTGACAGCAACAAAATCCAGTAGCATAATTGCCGTATAACCGATATTAGTATGATTTCTGGATTAAAATTACTGATCTATATAAAAGTTGGTTGGTTCGCTATCGATATTTATTAGATTTTTTTGTGGGTTAAATTGTTTTTCGGAATTGATCCTTATATTGCAGCTATGACAAATCATGGGCCGAACTTTTTAAATATTGGAAAATTAATTTTATGCATACAAGGATATCTCACGTCGAATTTTAATGTAATAACGGTATATTTCAGATAATTATTAGTATTAAAGTGAAGTGGACCGTATATGGGGCATATAGTCAAATATGTACTGATATTCTCAAAATCCAGTAGTTTGATTTTGGCATGTATGTAAATGATCCGAGTTAAATTTTGGATCGGTACCGTTATTTATAAGAGATTTATGAGTATTAAAGTGATTTTCGGAAGAGGGCATAATTTTGTGGGATGATTTTTGTATATATGTATGATTTGTGCAAAGTTTTGAGTCGGTACCGATATTTATACGATATATATAAATATAAATGGCTTTTATGGATGTGGTCCTTATATGGGAGCTATGACCAATTATGGATTGTTTACGTCAAATTTTAACCGTTTAACATTATTTATAACAGTTTTATACGTATTTAAGTGAATTTTAAAAGTGGACTTTATATGGGATCTGTGGTCAAACATTGATCGAACTAAGAAAAATTTCGTTTGGCGATTTATTTTTGCATAAAACTTATTTTTGCTGAATTTTGTCTTGATATTCCAATTTTATAGGCATTTATGTATAATTAAGCAATATTTCGGGAAGATTTTTGTATGGGGGCTATGAGAAATTATGGACCTATTCTTACTATTTTTCTCACACTTTCTTCTTTTATCATAAAAACAACGTGTAAAATATTTTATGGGAATATCTGCAATATATTTAAAAAAATTTAAAGAAAAATGTTTAAAACAAAAATTCACATTTTGGTCCATTTGTTCTACTACACCGATTTTGCTGATTTTCAATACCAAACTGCTTAGGAGAACTATTTACGATTTTTTGAACTTTGTTGATTTCGGTTAAGTCCTTTGGTTGTAAGAGTGTTTTACACAGACAGACGGGCATGGACCAAGAATATATATACTTTGTTGGGTCTCAGATAAATATTTCTCAGTGTTACACACGGAATGACAAACTTATATATCCCCTCATTCATCACTTGGTGGAGGGTTTAAAAACAAACCAATTCAACAAACAAAGCAACGAAAAATTATTCTTCTCTATAAAAAAACTGGGTAAGCAATTATGAAACTAATATGTTTCATGTTCTTTAAGTAAACAGTTCTGCTTCCTAAATATGTGGTCGAATTATTCGAACAAGTTAAAATGTCTTACATATTGAAGTTATTCGTTTTATTCGAATAAATAAAAATAACTGCGATCCTATATTATTAAAAATACTCGTATATTAATTAAAGTTTTTTGCTAAAATTTTACTATTGAACAAGCTTTCAATGTAATAGTTCACAAAAGTGATGTAAAATAGATTTTAGATTTTGTACCAACTACACAAATAAAATGTACTTTTTATACTCCACACCGCCATAGTGGGGAGGGTATATTGGATTTGTGCATATGTTTGGTCCAACACCCACCTTAAATTATACCGATCGACTCAGAATCACTTTCACGGTACCATTTTTATTTTTTTAACCCTTATGTGTCCACCAAGGTACCCGGGTACCTCTGGCGGTCAAAGTTTTTTCATTGAAATTGATAACTTGTATATATGAAACTTTTTGGGAACTACTAACTTTCAAATAATTTAGTTTTTTTGCAGCCGTACGCCTTAACTTTTTTTGCAATTTTTCCGAGAGACCAAGTTACTTCTAACATGCGCATCAAGCTACGTTATTTATATGAGAAAGCGGCTATTGCAAGTACATTATTTGAAGTTGTTAGTAGCTTTGCATGAATAAATAAAAGTCTGTATAAAGTATAAACAAAACAATTTATTTGGAAACAGAAACATAAGAACCACAAAATTCAATCCGAGGGCGGTTCGGAAACTTCTTAGCTTAGAACAGAAAGCGCGGTATAAACAGAAACAAGTGAAGTGCTTTGGAAACTTCCATCTCTGCTATGAACACATGTTAAATTTTTTATTCGATCTCACGACTCCTTCGTGGTGTCATTAAATTTAAATAAACAAGTAAGAAAGTATAGTCGGCCAAGCCCGACTATATAATACCCTACACCAAGTATATGTATAAAACAGTTTTTCAGAAATAATCGCTATATGGGAGATATGACATATTATGGACTGATCATCAAAAAATTTAGTGTCATGATTTCTGTGAATATAAATATTGTGTATGTTAAACTTTATCTCGATATAAATACTTTTAAAAGATTTATGGGGGTTAAAGTTGATTACGGGGAGGGTGTTGTATGGGAGTTTCGACTAATTACGGACCGACCGTTAAAATATTAGGTGTCATCATTTCTGTATATTATTTGTGTCGAATTTAATTTGATTACCAACATTCTTAAGAAATTTATGATCGTTAAAGTGATTTTCGGAAGTGGCCTACGACTAATTATGGACCGATCATAATAAAATTGTACCGTATTATTTGTATGCATATAAGATATATTTCTATTAAATATTATTTTTGAGTGAGTTATGCTCTTTAAAGTGATTTTCGGAAGTGGGCCTTATATGGGAGCTACGACTAATTATAACCGATCACAATAAAATTGTATTGTATTGTTTGTATACATATGAAACATAGTTGTGTTCAATATTATTTGGATACCTACATTTTTAAAAGAGTTATGCTCTTTTAAGTTATTTTCGGAAGTGGGCCTTATATGAGAGCTACGACTAATTATGGACCGATATTGTATATGTACGAAACATATTTGTGTACAATATTATTTTGTTACCAACATTTCTAAAAGAGTTATGCTCTTTTAAGTGATTTTCGGAAGTGGGCCTTATATAAGGCCCACTTCATAAACATATGTAGAGTTTATGCTGATCGGTCCATAATTAGTCATAGCTCCCATATAAGTCCCACTTCCATAAATCTCTTAAAAATTTTGTTATTCGGATAAAATTTAACAAAAATGAGTTTCTTATGTACAAATAGGATGACACCTAATTTTATAATAGTCAGTTCATAAATAGTCAAAACTCCCATATAAGACCCTCTTCGTAATTCACTTTAACCTTCATAAATCTTTTAAACCTATTTATATCGCGATAAAGTTTAACACACATAATTATATATTGACGGAAGTCATGGCAGTAAATTTTTGGATGATCAGTCAATAATAGGTAATATCTCCCATATAGTGCCCATATCTGAGAAACTGTTTTATTAATATACTGGGTGTAGGGTATTATATGCTCGGGCTTAACCGACTATACTTACTGCCGTATTTATAAAAAATAAAGTAGACTTGAAGTGTGCTTTAAGACAAAATTTTCTTAAAGTACACTTTAATTTTTTTATAAATACGGTAGTTACTTGTTGTGTATGAAATATGTCTTTTTTCAAAATTATTTCGAAACAAGTAAGAGGTATAGTCAATCGAGCACTACTTTTTTTTTCTAATATGGGAGCTACGACTAATTATGGACCGACCGTCATAAGATTATATAAAACTTATTCGTGCTGAATTTAAGCCATTAAGTTAGGTGAAATTTCAACCAATTTCAAAAGGCTTCGTCTTTTCTTCCGAATTGCGAGCTGTAAATTTAAATCAACATACATACATATGTATGTATATCATAATATGGTGGAGTAAGGTATAATTGTAAAGTTTGTAATAAGATTATACCAATACAGCAAATATAAATTGAAAATTTAAGTACTTGAAGAAATTATGCTTACTTATCCCATATATGAAATTTAAAACTATTGTGAATAACACGTGTATAAAAGGAATTGTTTTGACATTTGAGCATAGTTTTGATTTTAGAACATTATGCAGTTACGAAATAAAAGGCGCAGTCGCAAAGAGCGAATACTGATACAATCCTAATGAGAATATGTGTACTCAATTTTTTACGTGTGTATGTGTTATTATTGCACATCCTTATGGTTTATGTATACGAAAAGCAACTATAGGAAAAGGAAGGCATTTTTGGATACTGAGCATATTAAGCAGGGTTGCTATTAAGATTACGATTTAATATTGAATGTATGTACTGTGTGTGCATGAATTGAATATTCTCTTCTCTTGTGTTATGTTATGTTTACCTCTTTTCTCTTCTTTCCGTTATGTTATTGTTACGAGCAGCGTTGTCAACTTTGAAATTTCAAAACTCACCAAAATGTAGTAAAAATGCGCCATTAAAAAAAGCACCAAGTTTAGAATATTTTTTTATATAAAATGTTTATTGAATTAATTTTACATAAAAGGTGTATTTTTTGTATTATAAATATAACAATCAAACAGTCTTTTACAGTTCAGTGGTTTTTGAAGAAAAAAATAAAACTTACCTTAATACATATTAGATATGTAATTATTTTTTTTAATTTCATAAATTCTATATAAAACTTTTTAAAAAGAGACCAACGATTAATAATGAAAGCCTTTTTTAATAAACGAGTTAATAAAGATTTAACCACTCAAAATTTAACTCACAATATGCTATTCGGAACTGAAGTACTAATTGGTAAAAAGGACTAATTTCAGTACGCATTTGGTACTTTTTTTAATTTGAAATTTGAAATAAAATAAATTAGAGATCCACAGTAGACCAAACCATCAGATTTTTACCCTATTCACCTATAGCAATAACCTTCATGTGACGAATTTGATAGTATTTATTAATTTATAATACATTTGTATGTAAAATACATTTAATGGGGTCCTTTTTATCGTATAGATTTCATGATAATGAATTATTAAAAAACTACATTTGAAAATTATTAAAAATAAAGATTTCATCACATTTTCGGAAAAATAAATCAACACATCAAAATTAAAAAAGCACCAAAAATGATGCGAAACGCACCAAGTTGACAACGCTGGTTACGAGTATTAATCAAAATTGGGTGAAGGCGAGCGAGTGAGTGAGTGCGTGTTGTTGGCACTTTATATATTTTGACAACTCTTTGCATAAAAATGGAATAAAAAAGAAAACAAACAAGTTCGTATCGTATTCGTCGAATTGTTCGTAACGGTGGAGTTGATTGTTGTGGTGGTGATAGTCGATGGAAGGATGGATATATGTACATGCATATACCTATATGTAGATAGACTAAGTTCGTAATGTTAAAGTCCAACAACATTGTATAGATAAAAGTGAAAAAATACCACAGAACAAAGTTGTTAACAATTTTATAAACTTAAAAACAAAATAAATACATATAAATAAATAAATAAACAATAAAAATTTATAACCAAAAAATGCAGTATGCAAATAAAAAGAATTTTGTCAAGGAAAATGATTAATGTATTATTAAACAAAATAATGGTACGCAAAGCAAAATAAAATTGTTGAATAGAAAATTTTGCAATTGTGACAAAGAAATCCTTCACACACAGGCACATATGTACATACATTCATACATATAATATTATTTTTGCCATCACGCATACATTTATAAACGTTTAAGCAGAGGTATGTATGTATGTGTGTCTGTGTGTATATACAAATCCATTAAATACATTCGAAGGCGAAAAATTATTTTTCTTCCTTTTATGTTTAAAATTTTCTCTAAAAGTTGAAAAATAAGATTCAAAAGTTAAATGAAAATAGGTGATTTTGTAATTAAATATTTAAATCATAAAAAAGTTTAAATTTATACTTTTAATTGCGACTAATAATTCTTGGATTTCTGTCGTTGTCCCACCCAATCATTGGAGGGACTTCACACATACATTAATATATTGATTATAATATACAAATGTAAATGTATAGATACATGTACATGTATGGACGAACATGCATACATCTGTATACGTATGGGAACGTGTAAATGATTCTGTTACACGAACTAATAGAGACTATCATCTTCATCATATCGCCATCCTCATTCTCATCATCATCATTATTATACAAAATATAAATTTATATGTACATATGTGTGTATGTGTACTCGTATGTATGTACATATTGCTAATTAAATAGTACAAATCTGAATTTTAGTTAAAATTAATTAAAACTATATACAATACATGCAGGCTCGTGGTGTACTAATATTCTAAATAAGTGTTAATTTGATTAAAGAAACTTTTCCAAATGCAAAATCTTAATAATATTTAATGGTCAGCAGTGAGTGAGTGGATGAATGAATGGGTCTGTGAAGTAGACAATTTTGTTTAGTTGACATACGTACTCGTGTGTATATACCATACATCCAAACATTGTATTCGAATTAAATAAATATAAAATAATACATATATATATACACATGTATGTATGTATGTATGCCTGCGTGTATGTATTTTCAACTAATCTTTTGTTGCTAACCATTTTTCAACATTAAAAAGTTGATAAAAAATATTATTTTTCTTATCAAAAGTCTCAACAAAAGTAAAATTTATTGCCAACTTATTGAAACAGTGAAATCTATAGTTACAAATTAATTATATGATACGTTGAGCTTATAAAAATAGTAATATGTAATTATGAAATGGCAATCTTTGATTAAAATCTTGAGAACTTCGAGTTGTATGTATGTACATTTGTACATATGTATGTATAGCGGCTTACAAGTTCTTCTTTGCAAGGGATTTAGTTTTATGTGAGTCAATTCTCATAAGAAAAAAATATACCTACGCTTCCATACAAACGTTTTACTATTGAAGTTTAAAGATGCTACTTGTGTGATGCACATTTCCCGTTGGTAATATTATTATTATTTTACATGGAAACATATAGTGTTTCTAAGTTCTTGAAAAATAATATCAGTCTGAGGGTAGCGGATTCCTTTCCCGCACAAAAAAACAAGTACTTACACAGTATATATCACAAAACTATTCTGCGTTCTCATTGGGCAAATTAACCTAATAATATAGGTCACCTTAAAGTATAACGATCGACTCAGAATAACTTCCTGACTCTTTAAAACGATGTCCGTCCATTCCTCTGGTTTTCCATGTAAACCTTGTGTGGAAAATAAAGCTTGCAATTTTGAAGATATTAGGATCAAATTTAGTACATACTATTTTTTCAGTCTAAGAAGATCGGTATTGAAATTGGTTGAAATCGATCCAATATTTCACCTAGTTCCATACAAATTAGAAAATATTTTGACAATCGGTCTATTACTGAGCATAGCTCCAATGGCACACACTTTAACAACCAGAAACATCTTAAAAATGTTTTTGTCCAAATAAAATTGGACACAAATGTTACATATATACAAAAGTCATGTCGCATATCTTTATAACGATCGGTCCATAATTAATCATAGCTACAATATAAGACCCACTTCCGAAAATAACATTAACATCTTTTAAAAGTAATGATTGATGTCGAGATAAAATTTAATACAAATAATATACATATTTATATAAAATCATTTAATGTTAAGCAGTCCATTCTGAAAAACTCTTTTTGTTCATATACTCGGTGTAGGGTATTATATGGTCGGTCGGTCTTGTAATTTATTGTAAGATATTGTGTAATATGAAAAAACTCCAAATAAATCTATAATATTCATTTTTATTTAGTTGTTATTGTATTTTATTATTTTGAAGAAGTGGAATTTTTATATTTTATTGTTGACCCAGTTTTTCGGCTACGGAATTAAGATTTTCTTGCTGAATGGGCAAATATTCATGGTATTCATTCTATATCATCTACAAATACGGTCTGTTACAATATTTTTCATTTGTATATAGTTTTCTTCTTAGTTTGTCGTTGATCTCTGGAGCAGGAAATGTTGGTTTACATAATTATTTGGTTTTCTTGAGTACTATTGACCAATTTATTATTTGTTATTATTGTATGATGATATATCATTTAAACATATTAGTTCTGAAATAATTATTCTCTCTGAAATGTAAAATTATTTTCCTTTCAGCATTTTTAACACAAAGATCTTTACAACTGCTCAAAATAAAAATTAACAACAAACCAAAATTTCATATTTTAAATTTCTATGTAGTTTTGAGAGATTTGAAAATCATTTCTTAAAAATGTGGTCTTTTGAAAATCATTTCATAATGTTAGAGTTTTCCCAATTTGGCCGTTTTTTTGGGCCGTTATAACTAAATTAAAATCCATTCATAATTTTTAATCGATAGCGATTCGCCAAAAATTTGAATATAGAAACAATAAAATTGGGATTTTATTATTCATGGTGATCAATCAACCATTTATTTTTAGTATTTTTATTGTTAAGTTGTTTGGTTTGGAACCGATTCGTTTTCAAAATATATTTGTATACATTATATGTGCATATGTAGTCGAATACGTCATATGAACTAAAAAAATAAACAAACAAAAATTCTTTTTGAAAATCTAGCAAATAGAAATACAATTATCGTAATGGTATACGAGATTTCCTCAATTTTATACACATCCCTTATTGAATACATTGTTTAATGGAATCATTGTTTAATGGAATGAATGAATTTACAATGCAATTGACTTTACGTACGAGTAGTTATTTATGTACCTATGTATGTTTATCTTTATTAAAACATCTAATCAAAACACAAAGAAATCGTAAAAATCTTTCATAATAAAATTTAAATAAACCTGTTTCGTTTAACTTAAAGTAAATTTATTTTCTATAATTACATACATATGTACATATACACCCCTATTCTGACTTTCGATTCGAATCGAAATTTTCTCCGTTTGTCAAATTTGGTATTCAGCGGAATTTTTTTCGATTACTCTTTTTATAAACTTAAAAAGTGTTTAATTTATAAAATATAAGTATAAAATGTTTCAAAAGTGATTTATATAAATTTTTGTTGTACGGCCAATCAAGAGGTGATATGCAGCAACAAAGAACATGGTTAAACAAATGTGTAATGGTAGATCGAAGGAGTTTTGAATTACTGTTACTACAAACAGGAAAGCAGCCTATTTATTTATTTTTCCAGGTCAAAAACAACGACATCAGAGCAATACGAAAATCGGGCAAGTTTAATGTCAATAAAACAGGATATTGCTTGCGGCTACCATAAATGATCCAAGGATGAAGTTCAGGTATTTTCTTTTCGAGCTTTTCAAGCCTTACCTCTGCGTTCTGAGTCACGTTGTTCTCCTCTTTCACCAATAAAGCCACTGCTATGGATTCCATTTCTCCTTCAAATATAAAAATTAAAAATACCACCTCCGGCTTGACAGGATTCTAAGCACTTAAACACATATTTTTCAAACAAAAATGATTACCTTTTTATTATTATTAATTCACAAGCCTCTTGTATTATTTTATTTTTATTATTTCTCCTTATTAATCGCACAAATTTTTTTATTTTCCTATTTTCCTAGTTTTATTGTTTGTTGTGACTTTTGTTTATTAAAATAGTAACAAAGTTGCTCAATTCTTTGTTTCTATTCCACATTTCATAGTAACAAATTGGTTTTGTAAACATTGTTGTCTTCTTCTTGTTCTTTTGATTCAGTTTTTTTTTGGAATACCAATTTTCGATCGTAGCGTAACTAAATGCGGATACGTAATCGAAACTCAGAGTAGGGATGATAAAGTTTTTGGGATAAGATTTGGGATTTTAATTTAGAACTGAAAATTTATGGGTAGCTATTTAATGTCCATTTTGAATTATGTTTTATTTTAACATTATCCAATGCAGTTGTTATGTTTGTTACCGTTACGTTTTTCATTAACCCTTTAACGCCTAACACCGTCTATAGACGGTCATCAATTGAGTATTAAAAAAAAACGGGTTTTCCCGTTTAGCTACTAAGACCATCTATAGATTGTCTTTCTTGAGTTTGTCCTGAAACTTTCCAGGAGTATTTATTTCTGAATTGGAACTGAAATTCGTAATTTGCAGATGAAATACATGCTAGAACAAAAATATATTTTTGCAATTTGAACGTATTTTTAATTTCAGGTATTTAAGGGTTAAGATTTTGATATTTAATTGCACTCAGTTTTGAAACACAGCATTCACATGTATTTTTTTCAGTGCTTACACTGGTGTTGTGCCGTTTTTCTACGAATTTATGCTCGATGTTTGTCGTACAAATATATTTGAATGTTTAAAAAACAAATCACGGAAGAAACGAAAGTATTGCCTCAAAGTTTTTTTTTTTTATTTTTTTGTTGCAAAAACTACAAGTACTTTTTTTGTACGAATTTAAGTTTAAAGCTTATTGATGATAACAATATACATATTTAGATTTATGCTAAGTTAGCTATGTGAACTCCTAAGAAATGTTCATTGGTCAGCAAACTTATTCGAAATCAAATTTACAATTAATGATTCTGTTCAACAAAACTACAAAGGAAACACCTACCAGGCTTATAATTGATAGCAGACTTGTAATCATACTGTTATATCCAATGTAGTTTATTTAAAATAGAATTTGCTCTTTTCAGGAACAGAAAATAATGATTATTATTGAAATTTAAAACAAAACAAGTAAGAAAGTATAGTATAGAAAGTATATATAATTATCATAAATTTCTACCATGTTATATGTATATGTACGAAACATATTTGTGTTCAATATTATTTGGATAGCAACATTTTTAAAAGAGTTATGCTCTTTTAAGTGATTTTCGGAAGTGGGCCTTATATGGGAGCTACGACTAATTATTGACCGATCTTCACGAAATGTAGATGTGATTTAGCTTCATTTATTACTTATTTGTGGTGAAATTTGTTTGCATACTTGCATAATTCAAAGATTTTATGACCAGTAAACCCCATTTTCGGGAGGACATTTGTATGGGGGCCAGGTGAAATAATGGATCGATTTCCACCAGTTTGAATCCCATCCATCCTTGGGCCGAAAAAATATAACGCACCAAATTTTATCGAAATATCTTCCCACTATTGTGGTGTAGGGTATAAAAATCATATACAAGGAACAAGTTCCTAACAGATTGGAGTATACCAATATTCTTCTAAGCAGATGTAATATCAGAAAAAGAAATTGTTTTAATTTCTTAATTTTTATTTAAAAAACTTAATTTTAATGATTATTTTTGAGTTTTATTTTTTAAATTCCAAATAAAACTTATGTCCTGAGCTAGGGATGGAGACTGTAAAAAAACATCAATGTTTTTTTCGATGCGATGCATCACAAACATACATCGACGTTGCATCGATATTTCATAAAATACATCGATGTTTTTTATACATCGATTGTTTTTTTTTAATTATTTATTATTATTATATTTTCGAAAAATCTTAAATTTATTTTACATCTCCCAATACTTTTTTTCTTTCCAAATATCCAACGGATTTTCGTTCAGTCTTCCAACAGGAGTCCTCGATTAAACTGAAAGTTCATCAGACAATATATCTTCAGTCTTGTTGCTTTTCTATGAACCAGTTTATAATGGCTAGTCCATAATGAAAAAGTATCCTCACTTTTATCGGATTTTTCTGAGTCAGATTCAATATCTTCATTTTGCAAAAGAGTATTTTTCATTAATTACTTGATCTTTGATACAGCATTGGCAACGGCTATTGCATCATTAAAGTGATTTTTTTTGAATCGAGGGTCTAAAATGTTAGATATGTATACACGTTTATATACCAATATACACGTTCTGTATACAATTTGTCATCGAAAACATCGATGTTTTCCGATTGTTTAGGAGCAAAAAAATCATCGGATTATATCGGTGTTTCGACAAAATACATCGAGTGTTTTTAAAACATCGATGTTTTTTGTCCATTCCTATCCTGAGCTCTACTTTTATGCTTAGAAAATAATTATTATTTTTGAGTTTATAAATTTTGTTCAATTATAAAACATAATATGAAAATATGTCTACAAATTTACATGGGCTTGTAAAATTTAAGATGTACCATTTTAAAACAATATTTATGTAAATTTTTTTCTTAATGTACATATTTTTATAGGTACGGTACACAATTAAGAAACATTTTATATCAACTAATTAAAGATAACAAATTGAAATTTCCCACAATCAGAGCTGGGGTTTTTGTATTCGATTAGAGAAATACATTCTTCACAGCAATGTTTTTCGTTGGATTTTTTTAGGGTTTGGGAGTTATATCCTTATTTTTTTAAGTATATATGTAAGTGCTTAATCAAAATTTGTATCATGTTACTATTCATATAAAGAAAGTTTTATGAATAAATTTATCCCAAAACGATATAGAGGATAACCTCGTCTTCATCGAACAATTTTAATTTTGCGCTATGGTTTCAAGTGTTTTTAAAATTACGTTAATCACACATTAAACACTGTATTTATTTTTTTAAATTTAATAACTAGTTATTGCTAAATCCCATATACAACAGTGTGTAATCTTTTAATCACTGATTTGTTTGTGAAATAAACATATTTTAGGATTTTTAAAACTCTTGAAATATTACTTACGAGTATAAGGCAAAACTCACAACTTAGTAGTTTTACATAGAGGCCAAATATTTATACAAAATTTTGTATTAATCTGTCCTATGTCCTATATTCTCATTTTAACATTTCATTTTGAGGCAATTTAGCATAAAAACATAAAAATATTTTATACATCTTAATTATTGCTATCGCCTTGGCCTTTCATAATTAATAATCTAATATTTAGCCAGTATTTTCATAAAAAATCGAGAATATTTTTATTAATAAAATTCATACATTAGTTTTAAAATTTTTTTTAAAAAATAAAACTTAAATATTAGGATTTTTTTTAAATTATAAAAAAAATAAAAAAAAAAAACTCATGGAATAATAATTTTTTTTGAACAAAAATTAAAAGCATAAGAAATAATTTTTATTTTTTGAACAAAATAACTCAAAAAATAAGTTTTATTTAATATAAATAAAACTCAACCACAAATAAGGCTCCGATTACCGTTCACAACACTAAGTATTTTGATGTTGTATGTTGTAAGCTGCAATTACGACTCACAACACTCATCGGCTTAAGGCCCAACCATAATGGGCATAAACTAGCTTAAGCCAACTTAAGCAACTGTTCGAATACATGTAAAACGTATGTGACAAACCATAATGTACTTAATGAAACTTTTCGTCAAGTTTCATTTGCTTAAGCAAAGTGCCAAACTGATTTTATGATTTAATAAAAAAAATTAAATTAATTAGTATTCAAAATCAAGAAATAGGTGATATTACTTATATCTTATCACCTTTTTTATTATTTATTCAAAAATTATCAGTTTTTGCAAATTGAAAAAATATTAAAAATGGGCCTTAAATTAGTTGGGTGGTAAATCAGCTCTACGAAGCCTTGTTCCTGTTTGAGTTCTAGCAAGAAATTTCGCAAGCGGGTTCGGTTTGTGTTGCAACTTCAATATACATATGTACATATGTGTGTATATCGCCCACAAATTTTTCTGAATTCATTTTGAACCAATGAGTCTTTATGTAACCGCGATCGCAAACTGACGTACATATTGTTAAAATAACAACAACTAAAATATTAAAAGTAATTTAAGTAATGATTTGACTCATTACTTAAATTAAACGAATCCCCAATAACAATAAGTGTGTTATAAAAAAATAAAAATCTTTAAGGGGTACAACAAGAAAGTTTTACACAAAACTCAAAAAACGTTGTCAAAATCTTTGAACACAATCGGACAATTCCCAACAAAATCGACAGTACACTAAATAAAATATTGGAACATTGGCCTCGAGCTCGAAAAAACTTTTTTTATTTTATCAAAAAAAAAAAAAAAAAGGTCGAAGAAATCACAATTTAATTTAAAAACTCAAAAACATTTGTCTTTCAAAACGACAGCAAACTCAAAATATATTTCCAAACCAATATTTTTTAACAACAATAGTAAGTAGTACACACAGTGCTAGTGCATTGTATACAACACATTCCTATATGTATAACAACAATTGCATTACCGTACCACCATAATTACTGGTGAAGTAAATCTTAGTGATGAAAGCAGTGGTCACGATAACGATTCAATTTGGTAAATCGTACCAACAAAACATAAGCAGCTTGAATCTTCTAAACTTTACCAACAAAAACGACGAAATTTAGTTTGTGAACCAACCAGCAACGTCCAGCAACAAGTACGTCGCTCTCAGCATTGATGACGAAGAATGTGAAACCAACGAAACTTACACACCAAGCAAATCTTATTTCAAAATAAATGGTTTTTATACAGTAGCTACTTATCATCCAGACGATAGGGTTCATGGAGGAGCTGCTATTTAAATTAAGTCCGCAATCCGCAAGCAGCTGGATTAGCAAATTATTGTATGCTAATTGCATTTGCGTAGGGGTGAGACCCTCCGCAACAAATCATTATACATATGTACATATTTCTTATTCAATATTTGATTCCATATTATTACAGACATAAGTACATTATAACGTGTTGTGAAGGGCTTTTGCATGTTTCAATTCAATTATTTTAATTATTTCGCTGTGAAAAAATAATGTTGCCAGATACATTTCATATGTTTTTCACAAAATGCAACATTTGTTCATGAAAATTTCATGTGAATTTTTTTAACATGTATTTTGACAGCATTCCACTTGAAATTTTGAACAGAGTACTAGGCTTAATATGGAATCACTTTTTGATATACACATGTATGTATGTATCTTTCCGCTTATATAAAAGTGAAACACCGGCAGAGATTCATATCACTGCGATAAACGCCTGTTACTTTAAACCGATTTAAAATAACGACTATTTGTTTAAATAAAACAAATTCTTTATATGTCATCTGTTGAGCTTTAAAATTAATTAAAGTTTTCTTATAGGAATTTCCAATTCTAAAAACCGTAGACACATCAAATAGTGCGTTAGAGTTTGGTAATCCAAAATCAACATACTTTTGTAAAATTTTAATTTTTGTTGGTGACTGCATATAAGAAAGTACACTGCCGCTCACCTGAATAGGTTGCATATTTTAATACATTTTTTTACCAGCTCTCTCATAAACAATTGCTCAAAAAAGTAATACATATTACTAGTTTTGTTGAGAGATGATATGTATTACTTGAAATCTGCAGTATTGCACCGTTATTTAAATACTCTCTGTACAACAAATTTTGTCCAACAAGAATGCATTTTTTTTGGCTCATCAGAATAGGTTTAACAACATTTGAGAAATAAAAATATATGACCTATTATGGACCGCTCATCCAAAAATTTAGTGCCACTACTTCTGTGAATATAAATATTATGTATGTTAAACTTTATCTCGATAAAATATTTATGGAGGTTAAATTGAATAACGGAGAGGGTCTTATATGGGATTTTTGACTAATTATGGACCGATCATTATAAAATTGTACCTATATAAAACATATTTGTGTTGAATTTTATTTGGATACCAACATTTTTAAAAGAGATTTATGCTCTTAAAAGTGATTTTCCAAAGTGGGCCTTATATGGAAGCTACGAATAATTATGGACCGAGCATCATAAAATTTTACCAAATGATTTGTATATGTATATACAAAACATATTTGTGTTCAATTTTATTTTGGATACCGACATTTTAAAGAGAGTTGTGCTCTTTAAAGTGATTTTCGTAAGTGGGTCTTATATGGGAGCTACGACTAATTATGGACCGATCATTATAAAATTGTACCATATTACTTTCATATATACATATATGGATCATATTTGTGTTCAATATTATTTGGAAAATATCATGTACCAAATTTTATCGAAATATCTTTAAAATTGCTATGTACCTGTACTCTGCGCACAAGCTTTCGGACTTCATGAGAGGCAGAATTTACATCGTGCCATCTCTGTGGCATTAATAATGAAACCAGTAAGATATTAATTATGGTATAATTAAGTGAAGCCCACAGAAATGGCTCCTGGACTAATACTTCAGATACCTCCGTCCCGCTAAAACCCGTCAAGTCTCGAAGCACGCTCTAAATTTCGTTGCCATTAAGTTGGTGGTGTAGGTTCAGTTGACGCTGTCCTGATCAATACGGGTCTGGCTCTGAACATAATATCTCATAAGAACGTTGTGTCAAAGATGCAAAGATAACTATGGGACCAAATAACCTAACTATACGTCGAACTTGGATAACGATTTTGTGTTGGGACCCAATGAAGTTATAAGTACCAATTATAACTCTAGTTAGTTGTGTAAGTCATAAAATTTGCACCCCTAATTGTAAAATCTTTTCCATAATTAGTATTAGAATAGATCAGTCTAGATTCTATATTATTTTATTTAAACGTTATTGAGTTTTTTGCATTATCTTACAAAACTGGGAAAAGCTTCAAGAGCTTCTTATTTATTATTTCTAGATAATTAATAATATCACAATCTATTTTAATGACAAAGAATTTCGAAAATGTAGCCAAGATATTATTTCTAAGTCACGATATAATCTGGCTAAGTTCTTTTTATTCAATTTTTTTTACGCAGTTTCTTTTCTGATTTTTTTCTGTACAGTCAAGTCTATCGTTGTTTAAGTTAAGAAAACATGCCTGCAAAGTTATAGTTTATAATAGTAAAAGGCTAATTGTATATAATGTACATAGACCATTTTAAATATGTATGATTTTTAGAGTACAGTAAATATAAATGCTTCAATAACTTAATTTTTGTTTTAATTTCAGCTCAATAAAAATCTACTCGTATTGGAATAATGTCATATTGAGCATAATCGAACATATTTAATTTATAACTTTTTGAATTAAAAAGTTAAACATTATCAATCGGTGCTTTATCTTTTGGAGCTAAATTGTTTCTATATAGCAATTAAAATAATTATTAAAACAATTGGTTTCATTGCAATCTACAAAGATGATAATACAAGATAACGGCAACGAATCAATAACTGCTGTCGGCAACTGTAGACGTTGACGGTGTACAACGGCATTTTACTTTAATACGTCGTCGATGTTTATGGTGTCATTTGTTGACAAAATAGTTTAGATAAGGATCTAAGTATCAAATGGATTCAAATAAATTTTATTGTCGTAATACAACGCCTGTTACGTCAACAACATCATCAGTGACCTTAAATGGAGCCGGTACTACAACGTCGCAGCAGGAATATGTGTCTTGTGATTCAAATTATTCTGCGAGTGCATTTAATTGCAGGGAATCTCTTTCACGCACTAATCACGGCAGTGGAAAATCTACGCAAAACAACTTGCGAGTCAATAATTGCAATGTTGCATACGGCAATGCAATCAGCAATAATGCAGTTATTGCCGTATCAACTGCCGGCTCTGTAGCTTCAAGCATAAATAACGGCGCCCATTGCAACAATTCCAATGCAGCTGGTAATTACATAAATGTAATGTCAGTACCAATGGGAACTCTACAATATCATCGAAGAAAATTAACACCACAAGAGTATCAGTGAGTATATTAAGATAAAAGTTTGCAATAATTTTTAAAACCTTATTTTAGATCTCGATTGTATCACAACACTGCCGACTACAGATGTCGCGATGATTATTATTCTGGCACCAGTGGAATAGCTGGAGAAGGAAGTAGTGGTGTTACTGGCCGCATTAGTACATCATCACCGTCACCCTCAATACAATTACAGGGGCAAGGGCAGCAGCAACAACAGCCACAACATAATCATCAATCGCAACATCAACAACATCATCATCACCACCATCAAATGTCTCAGCAACATGCATCCCAACATCACTACCATCATTATAATCAGCAACAAACCAATTCTGCTGGTGCTATTCAACAACAACTACAACAGCAGCATCAACAACATAATAATACGTGTAGTCCTACTTCAAAAACTGAACTTGGAGACGATACATTGAGTTGTAGTTTAGCTTTAGGAAATGGTCGTATGGTTGCGGCGACACAAACACATCTAAATAATAACTGCGACCAAGTGGTAGCTCCCACATCTTTGGCAATGAGCTCATTAACATCTCAAGTGCCACCAATATTGTACACAGTACATCGAGTGGTAACCACGGCACAAATACAAACAGCTGGTGGGAACACGTTCACATCATCGTCAAGTGTCTCTAGCGTAGTTAGTGCAGTACGAAATGAAACAGATAGCCAGGGGAATATTTTAACACCGGTATCCTCCTCATCAAATTCAGGATGTTTTGTTGCCGGAGACATTTCTGGTTGCACTTCTAATATTGTTGTCGATGGAAATATGACATCCAATGTCACAGCCGCTCAAACACACATGCATTATTCACCAGGTATGCAAACAAAACAAGTACACATCGATCATATTACGTAGAACGGTAAATTTTCAAAAGTTTTCACTAGAACGAAAAAAAATAAAACAAAAAACTTAATTGCTGATTGACGATTGAGCTATGTCTGTCTGTCTGTGTAAAATACTCTCAGATATTGCAATGAAATTTTGTACGCGTTATTTCTATGATAAAAGAAGAAACTCTGAGAAAAATATTAAGAATCGGTCCATGTTTTATCATAGCCTCCATACAAATATCTTCCCGAAATATGGCTTAATAATAAATATATGCCTATAAAACTGGAATATTAATAAAAATTTCGCCAAAAATAAGTTTCATGTAAAAAGAAATCGCAAAACGAAATGTTGTTTTAATCGGTCCGTTTTTGACCATATAGATATATAAATGGTTGTACTAAATTTTATGATGGGACCGACCATAATTGGTCATAGCTCCCATATGTATAAGGATATTTTATAAATATCATTTATATCATTTACATACACGCAAAAATCATACTACAGACATTTCTGAATTTCGGTCCATATATCCCATATAAAGCCCTCTTCCGAAAATCACTTCAGTACTAATAAATCTCGTATAAATAATGATACCGATCCAAAATCTTATACGGAGCATTTAACATATATGCTAAAATCAAACTACTGGATTGGGATATCCTCATATGTATAAAATTCTTTGTTCCGAAATTTAAGAAAATCTGCCCATGTTTTGTAATTGCTCACATATACGTACCACTTCCGAAAAACAAGTTAACTCTCAATAATGTATAATAATCGATATCGAATCAATATTTTATAAAGATCAGAAATTGTAATCCAGAAATCAGAATAACATCGGTTATATGGCAATTATGCTACTGAATTTATCAGTCCAAATTTGGAAATAGCTGCCAAATCAAGTTCACTTCCGAGTATAACAACCAACCATACAACTCTATTAAATAACGTTATTGAAATAAATCTCTTGTAAATAAAGTTATTAAGATCAAATTCAACTAAAAGATTTTCTTAATAATCTTACCTTTTTTATACCCTGTTTCTTAACTTGTAATGAATATGGAAAAATGTTTTTTTAATTTTATAAATTGTTAAATTACACTCAAGATTATTATGAATATCAGACAAACTCTGTTTGCTATGGTAAGAATTGGTAATTACATCAATTTAAATGGTCATTCATTCATACATACTTACATACAATTACCAAAAACAAGATAAAAACATTAAATTATTTATGTAACTGATAATATATGTACGTACACACACAGTGGGTAAAATGGTATAACATCAAACAATTTTAACCATGTTATCTTTTGTTTAGTTGTTGTGCCATTTGCACACAATTTGCGGATCACAAAAGTATTTTGCCTTTTTTTAAATCCTGACAATTTTTTGGTATTTTTCTGACTTATTCTTAAATTTTTTTTTATTAAAAAAATACTTGTTATGTGTTTTTCAATTGTTATTAGTAATTGCTGAGTTAATTATTTTGAGCGATTGTGAAGATTTTTGTGTTGAAAATACTGAAAGGGAAATAATTTATTTCCGAGGGAAAAATTTGTTTGAATACATTTGTGATATGTTAAGTATATGTATGTATGTATGTATGTTGTTAAACTATATTCAATTTAATAAAGGTGTGTGGTGTGGAGTGGTCGCCTTGAATGTAAGAGAGGAAAGTCAAATACTCAAGGAAAACCATATTATCAAGTAAACCAACATTTATCTACTCCAGAGATAACGAGAAACTAAGAAGAACACTATGTGCCAACTATTTAATATGCAAATTAAGCTTTTGTACCTACAGTACTTAACACTTCCCCAAAACCCGAACCTAATTCCATAGAAGAAGTAAAATAATTATTCTCTCGAAAATATTAACTTTTTTTCCTTCCGCATTTTTAGCAAAAATATCTTCACAACCTCTAAAAATAAGGAATAAATTGTTACTAATAACAATTGCAAAATACATTAAAAAAGATTAAAAAACTCAAAAATTAACCGAAATTTAAAAAAGACAGAATACATACTTTTGTATTTGTGATGCCGAAGAATAAAATGCAACAAAATTTAATATTGTTAAATTTATTTTGGGATTTTTAATTTTACACCTATTATTACCTGTTTTACATAATTTTATGTATGAATGAATTTTTCGAAAATTTTTACCTTTTTTGAATTTATTAATTATACCCTACACCATTAGAGTGGGACGAGTATGTTGGAATAGTTCTGATGTTTGTAACACCCAAAAATATTAGTCTAACATCCTTAAAGTAGAACGACTTTAACGATGTCCGTCTGTCCGCCTGCCTGTGAGCCTCGTATCAAGCCTATATCGATGAAAAGAACGTTTGGTGTTACTAATATGGCCCAATTTTAACTACATTACAAGTGACATCAATTTATGACAAACATAAATCGAAAAGATTACTGATTTCCTGGAAAGGCAGATTTCTCGTTTTGACTGGATCGTAAAAAATAACGATTAGCGACTTTGTGTTGATTTCAGACAAAACTTAAAAATAGATTATAAACGAGTTTTTGTTGATTTTGGTTGTGTCTTTTGGATGTGAGAGTGTTTTACACAGACAGACAGACAGACGGTATTTAAAATTTTATATCTAACGAACTCTAATTATTTATATTTTTTATATATTTTATGTATTAAGTTGGCTTCTTGTCTTCGGCTCCTATTTTCTAAAATGAATAAATTACTAATTAAGTACTGTTTAATTAGAGTTTTCATTAAAATTTCTGTGCCTCCACATGCGCTGCCTCTGAGGTCCTTAGTATCATACATGAGACATCCACTTATACGAAATAAACTTCTGTATTTCGAAATCAGCATCACACAATTTGGAGGTTTTTAGGAAATATTCGAGTTCATTATACCCTACACCACCATAGTGGGGAGGGTATATTGGATTTGTGCTGATGTTTGTAACGCCCAGAAATATTGGTCCAACACCCACCTTAAAGTATACCGATCTGCTCAGAATCCCATACAAGGCCCATTTCGAAAATCACTTTGAAGAGTTTAATACTTCTAAAAATGTGGGTATCTAAATAATATTAAACGCAAATATATTTCATATGTATACAAAGAACACGATGCAATTTTATTGTGATCGGTCCATAATTAGTCGAAACTCTCGTATAAGACCCTCTCCGTAATTCACTTTAACCTTCGTAAATCTTTTAAAAGTATTTATATCGACATAAACTTTAACACATATAATACCTATTTATATTCACAGAAATCATGACACTAATTTTTTGGATGATCGGTCCATAATAGGTTATATTTCCCATATAATGCCCATTTCTGAAAAACTTTTCAAAAAGTTCATGGCCTATTAAGTACAGATTGCAATAGCATGAATTGCATTTTAAGCATTTCCTGCATCATGTTACTAAAGTTAAAAGATGGAGGTTGATTGTTTGTCTCCATGTTGACATTATTTTTGGGTAACGGGTTCTGAAGAATTTAGTTGGCTTTTAGAATATTAGCGTGGAATATATTTATGGTTGCCGGCTCCTCATTTTGTTTGCAATTTGCGTTTCGGAGGCTCGGTACTTGTACCGTGGGTTCTTTATTTGCAAATGTTAGAGAGCACTTTACAATAGAATATGCTGTGCAACGTCTATAGTTAGCAATATTATATCCACCACAATTACTACATTTTTTTGTGTTGAATTATTTGTTGGTTTATCACACTGAGATGAACAATGTAGTTCACGACATGCGACGCAAAATGGTGGTAACTTACAATATTTATTTATTTATTTATATGACTATATTTTTTGGCAGTTTAAACGTTGGACGGGGCCAGATCGTTTCTGTGGTTTTTCTGCCGTTATTCTTCTGTGCAATAAATACCTCATATCATAAATTGGATCTGTTTCACCTTTCTTTAGTTTAAGACCACTAGGTTTTAATTTTACTCAAAAAAGTGGTTAGCGGATTTTTCACGATTTTTATGTTTATCACGTTTTTTATCTTAAAGTATTTATTTTCTTAACTGCTCTTTATTTCCCAGGGTTCTACACACCTCTACTTTATTTGGTAGGTATAGAAATTTGAAACGAAACAAGAAACGAATTTTCGTAAATTAACGAAATTAAATCCTACACTTGTTTGCAGGAGTTTTGCTATCTCAAGATTTTTGAAGGAGACAGTAATATACCTATCAATACCCATTTGTTTTTTCGTTTTATATGGTGTTCACACATGCATTTTTAATTGACATTTTTTAATTCAATTATCCATACAAAATTTCAACTAAGATAATTGCTTCACTAAGAGTTACATAATTGTTAAAATTAAAAATACAACCCTGTGACTAGTAATAACTAAAATGGCAGTTGTTTCGCTTTTAAATTAATAAAGAATATTTTTAGGCTTAAAATTATAATATTAGAACCAAATACAGTGCACTCGGGAAAACGTCAACTAATTAAAACCGTGTGTGTTGACGTTTAACAAATTGTTGACGTTTAAAAAAAATCACTTGGAAGAGCGACTTCTCTCTATTTATTTTACCTACTCTAAAGGTAATGTAAAAAAAAAGGTTTTGAGGTTTTGGGATGTTGACGTAAACGAGCGTTGACGTTTTTCCGAGTACATTGTAAATGTATTCTTTTTTGTCAGCTGCTGTCAAACGCTAATTAAATTAGCAATATTGAGCATATGTGAACACTTTTTAATTAACCAATAATTGACTCAATTAAAAATGCATGTCTGAACACCATATTAGTGTTAGTATTTGTACTCACTTCATTTAATTCATTGGGCATATTTTTAGGCAGATATAGAATTGCAGAGAAGTTTATGAAAGTATTAGCTTTCACAGTTGTTGGTGACAGTGGTGATGGTAAGTTTGTCATTATGTGTGTAACACTGAGAAATATTCGTCTGAGACAAGTATACATATATATTCTTGATCGTTATGGAATTCTAAGTCAATTGAGCTATGCCCGTCTGTTTGTGTAAAACATTGTCACATCCAAAAGACAAAACAAAAATCAACAGAGTTTACAAAAAACCGTTTATAATTCTCCTAAGCAGTTTGCTTTGAAAATCAACAAAATCATTATAGTAGAATCAGAGGTATGGACCAAAATGTGAGACAACCTCTAGAAAAATTTAATTTTTCTAAAAATTTTTCTTATAACTTTTTGAAATGTATTGCAGATATTGCCATGGAATTTTGTACACGTTACTTCTATGATAAAGGAAGAAAGTGTGAGGAAACTAGTAAGAATCGGTCCATGATTTTTCATATCCCCCATACAAATATCTTAACGAAATAAGGCTTAATGATAAATAAATGCCTATACAATTCGGCAAAAATAAGTGTCATGTAAAAAGAAATCGTAAAACGAAATTTTGTTTTTTCGGTCCATGTTTCACCATAAACCCCATTTAAAGTCCACATCTAAAATTCACTAAAGTACGTATAAATCTGGTACAAATAAAGATACCAGGTTAAAATTCGACAAAAATAATTCTTATATATATATAAATTGTTGTACTAAATTTTATGATGAGATCCGAAAAAGTTATTTATCTTATAAATATCGGTACCGACTCAAAACTTAACGGAGATCAAAAACAAAATCATACTACAGAAATTTATGAACTTCAGTCTATATTTGACCATATTGTTAGTATTTATCTGATTTTCGTGATCCTTATGAAATTCTAAGAAAATCAGAAAAATCGGTAAAGTAGAACCAGAGTTATGGACCACTATGTGAGACAATCTCCATAAAAATTTTATATTTTTTAACTTTTTCTGGTAATTTTTTTTTAACATATTAACATATAACATATTAACATATAAAAGAAGAAAGAGTGGGGAAAATAGTATAAATCGGTCCATGATTTCTCTAGCCGCCATACAAATATCTTCTCGAAGTATGGCTTAATTATAAATATATGCCTATAAAATTTGAATATTACTACAAAATTCGGCAAAAACAAGTGTCATGTAAAAAGAAATCGCAAATCGAAATGTTGTTTTGATCGGTCCATATTTGACCATAGAACCCATTTAAAATTCACTTAAATACGTGTAAATCTGGTACAAATATATTTAACAGGCTAGAATTCGACACAAATAATTTTTACAGATATATAAATTGTTGTACCAAATTTTATGATGGTCGGTTCATGATTGGTCATATCACCACATCTAAAAAAGTCATTTATCTTTATACATACAAAGTGGCGCAAAAGTAAACTTCCAATCAGGCGATCTTGCTGGCCAGTGCAAATCGCCAAAACGGGAGATTAGGCGCCCGGGAATTGCATCCTTCAGCATATCGATTGTGGCACGTGCAGTGTGTGCCGTTGCACCGTGCTGTTGGAACCACATGTTTTCCAATCCCAATTCATCAAGTTGCGCAAAATTTATAGCATTTTCTGATAGGAGGATTACATTTGCGCCACCTTGTATGTATATATCTTTACATGCAGCCATGTTACAGAATTTAATTTCGTTCGGAAGTGGAATTAATTTCTTATTTAGCTTCTACTCGTATAGAGAAAGTAAAACGAAAAAATTTTTCGGAATGAAACCTAAAAATTCTCAAAATTACAATTCTACATAGCAAATTAAAAGTAGTTTCATTCCGAAAAAGTTTTTTGTTTTACTTTTTCTATACAAGTAGAAAGCAAGAAAATTGTTAAATTACAAGATTGTTATGAATATCAGACAAACTCTGTAAGTTAAAAATAAAAAATTATAATAAAAAAAGCAATTTTATTGAGCTCTTTGCCGAAACAAAGAAAGCTTGGGAAGCCATTCCAAGTAGTCTATGTAAAAATTTTGTGATCTCAATACCTCGCAAATGTCAAGCTGTTTCCTTTAACAATGGATTTGCAATAAAATATTGATTTATTTTTAAATAAATACTTTTTTTTTATACAATTTGTGGTATGTCCTTAATTATCAATGGACCGATTTGGTACGATAATTTTAATGTATATTCTGATTATGCTTGTCAAATTTCAATTTGATAGTTATTTTGATAAGAGATTTATGCGAATTTTAGTGATTTTCGAAGGTGGAATTTATATTGGGGTTACGGTTAAATATGGACCGATCGTCATAAAAGTGGGTATGAATATTTCTATATTTGTATGAACTATTTATGTCGAATTTAAATTTGCTGCTAATGGTAATCAGAGTTTCGTGTCCATTTAAGACTCTTGGTGGCATGAAGAGCTTCGAAAAGACATACAACAATATTTCCAAAAATCACTTAAATGCGCATAAATTTCCTATAAACATCAGTAGGCCAATTTAAATTCATCACAAATACTCCATACATATTGTTAATGAAACTTTTCGTCAAGTTTCATTTGCTTAAGCAAAGTGCCAAACTGAGCGCACTTTCCGTACGGAATCATCTGTTTTTGATTTCATAAAAAAAAATAAATTAGTATTCAAAATCAAGAAATAGATTTTATTACTCATATCTTATCACCTTTTTTATTATTTATTCAACAATTAGCAATTTTTACTGTTTGCAAATTTTAAATAAAATAAAACATCAAAAAAACAAATACAGGGCTGTAATTTTTGGTACTTTTTAATTTAAAGTACTCGCAAAAACATAAAATACTGCTCAAATATGCAACAAGGGTTCTGAAGTTCATGTAAGTACATTATGGCCGCTTAAAAATCTTCTTAAGTTTACTTATGCATTTGACAGACTTTTCGTTCATTTTTGACAGTTGCTTAAGCTACCTTATGCACATTATGGTTGGGTATTTATTGAGAATACCCTATTAAAAAATAGCTGAACAATATGGCAACATTAACGGCTTTTGCTGAATATTCTAGACACGAACATTCTAGTATCTTAGTTTCGAACCTTTCAGAAATTATGATTACTCTATAAATAGTCTAACAGGGCCAATCAAGTGAATCAGTTTATTGTGACTCATTGTTGTGAAAACATCAAAGTGTTCTAAAACTTTAAGTGTGTTCTTAAACCGTAATATAAGTGTGTAAAAAGACAGTGTGTTCATTTCTAATTGTTTTTGTATACATTTAAATAAATAAAGACTCGTTATATTTTCTTCAAACAACTTGAAGTTTTGGATTTGGAATTAAAAGGAACCCGGTTTACTAAAGGAAATAAACTACCGTTTTTAAAAGGTAAAAACGTAGCAATACATACTATATATAGAAATATTCATAGCCAATTTAATGATGATTGGTCCATATTTGACTGTAGTCTCCATATAAAGTTTACTTGGAAAAATCACTTAAATACGCATAAATCTCTTTTAAAAAACGTTGAAATTCAACACAATTAATTCGTACATATAAATCTTCGTACAGAAGATTTCTTCCAGAAAACTCATTAAATTTTACACAGATCAGTTTGTGAAAGTTGGTCCATAATTGGGCATAGCTCCCGTACAAGCTCCACTTCCGAAAATAACCACAGAGTTAACAAATGGGACAATTTTGACGTTTCAAAAATACTAAATCAGTTTCCTAGGGCTTTGTGGTACTTAATATATTGTGTGTCAAAGTAAGTCGCTTTATGTTACACGCCGTAAAAATATAAAGAAAGAGTATATTCTTGATTATAACTGGAATATGAATCTTATAAATATCGTTAATATCGATGAAATGCCATTAAAAAAAAACAATTTTTTATGAAGTTCGTCCCATAATAGGGGATTTGGCGGTGGTTATATAAGATTCGGCACAGCCGATTATAAACTTGTTCTTGTTAGTTTTATAAATTGTTACATTACATATGCACATATAAGATGGTTATGATAAAATATATGTACAACCTCTGTAAATAATGGTAAGAATTGGTAATTACCTACATCAATTATAAATGGTTAAAATTAGATATACATATGTAATTTAAAAACATTTGAAATAAATTATATTTTGAGTAAACTTGACTATCAGATAATAAAAAATATAAAATAAATAAATAAAATAGTAATAAAATTTGCGCTAAAACTGAATTAAAAATATTGAATAATGATATTCTGGTCCTAACAATAGCGTAGTTTTTGTAATTCTCATCTTATTTATGTGGAGGGTATTTAAGATCCATTTAATTATTATTATTACGTCTGCATGATTACTAACACGCCATTATTGTTACTTTACTTGATATATTTAAAATGAATTATAAAAATGTTGTTTAATAGGATTTGTTTTAACGATTATTTATTACTCTAGTGTGAAAATTATAACAATTAGTTAAACAAATATTTAACAATATATGTAATTTCATCGTCAAATATTTTTATTTAATTATTTAATAATATTTGTAATAATGTCTGTGTTATAATCTTTTCATAGGCCTCAGTACAAATGCAAACAACTATTTGACAAATCAATCTAAGGGAGGAGGATCAACGGATGTTTCCAGGACAGCGAATTTGTCGTTAGGAAATGCTCCATCAACGTCAACTAGCAGCTCTGCAAACGGTGTCAAAACTACATCTTCGATTTCTAGACCTCTTCAAAATGTAAGATCAAGTGTTGAGTATAAATTATGTTTGTGTGTGCATTAGACCTGCAATTGCTAAACTTTGGATGCATTTTATTTTATTCTTTAGTATCTTAAACTAATAGATGCATAATTTGAGGCCAATTGTTAACCGATATTGATTAACGATTGTTATCAATTGATTATATAAACAATTATTTTTTAACCAACCTTTTTAAAAAAAATATGCGAAAACTACTTAATACTTTTATACTCTCCACCATCATCAGTACGATTATATATGTACATATATATACATTTTTATTTCGTGTGTAACATTAAGAAAGAAACATCTCAGTCTATGTAAACACTCTCATGGCAAAAATTTACAACTAAATTTAACATGATTTCCAAAAAAAATCTATCCCATTTTATCAGGAATGTTTATCACTTTACGTTAGGGATACTAAACGGGACTGGTTTTTCAAATCCCGGGATTTAGGATTTCATAAATGTAAACAAAAAATCTCAGGATCCCGCGATTTTTGTTTCATATTAAAACAAATTGATTTATAAATAATAACCATTTATTTCAAAAAAGTTACTTAAGCTTTGTACAGACTGTTGTCAGATCTTACAACATTGTCCGAAAAATGTTCAGAAAATGTCTACCTACCATGTGAACTCAAAATTTTTGTCTTCTAACGTTGTAAGAAAAAGCATTGACAATTTACCTTTTGCTGAAAAATTTTCACTGTCAGTACATTGCTGGATCTGATAACATTGCATTATCTGACAACCGTACCATAGTGTGGATTAGTGCTGATGTTTGTAACGCCAATAAATATTGGCCCAACACCCACCTTAAAGTATACCGATCCACTTATGCTTGGTTTTCACTATGTCATTTTTGTTGTCAAATTGTCCAAATTGTTGGCAATTGTATAAAAACGGGTTGTCATATGGCGGCATCTATGTTTGCAATCATGAAAATCATGATATGACAAGCCGTTTTTATACAATTGCCAACAATTTGACAACAAAAATGACATAGTGAAAACCAAGCATAAGTCGATCGGTATACTTTAAGGTGGGTGTTGGCTTGCTGTCCATGTAAAGCTTGTGAGCAGAGTACAGGTCGCAATTTTTAAGATATATCGATAAAATTTGGTACATGATATTGTTTCGGCTCAAGGACGGATGGTATTGAAACTGGTTGAAAGCGGTCCATTATTTCATCTGGCCCCTTTACAAATGTTCTCCCGAAATAATGGTTTAACGATCATAAATGTTTGAATTATGCAAGTATCCACACAAATTTTATTACAAATGAGTGATAAATGAAGCCAAATGTGCAAATTGGTCCATAATTGATCATAGCTTCCATATGAGGCCCACTTCCGAAAATCCCTTTAAAGAGCACAATTCTCTTAAAAATGTAGGTATCCAAATAATATTAAACACAAATATGTTTGGTAAATATTCAAATAAAATAATACAATTTTATAATGATTGGTCCATAATTGGTCGTAGCTTCCATATAAGTTCCACTTCCTAAAATCACTTTAACGACCATAAATCTTTTAAAATTTTGGTATCCAAATATAATTCAACACAAATTAGTTTCATATATACAGAAATAAGGACACCTAATTTTATAATGGTCGGTCCATAATTAATCCAATCTCCCATATAAGACCCTCTCCGTAATTCCTTTAAGTATTTAAATCGTTTAACATACATAATATTTATATTCACAGGAGTCATGAAACTAAATTGTTGGATGACCATATGCGCCCATTTCTTAAAAACTGTTTTATGCATATATTGGGTGTGAGGTATTATATAGTCGGGCTTGGCCGACTGTACTTTCTTGTTTGCCTTTA
This sequence comes from Bellardia bayeri, assembly GCA_950370525.1. NCBI lineage: Eukaryota > Metazoa > Arthropoda > Insecta > Diptera > Calliphoridae > Bellardia > Bellardia bayeri. Next base: position 59,860,509 of record OX493264.1, read on the forward strand.
AATCCCAACCTGGTCCAGGTTTCGAACATATCTGCATATATATATTTTGTTGAATTTAATTGTTATATAAAATTCTTTTATTCGAAGTTGCTAGTGTCACTTTGTATATTTCTGTATGATTTTACATTTATGCTTTCCAACGGAAAGCTAATGTAGAACATATAATGAAGTATACAAAAATAAATTTCAAATTAAATTTTTATATTTAACTAGAAGGCAACTTCGAATAAAAGAATTTTATATAACAATTTTTTACTCGTAAGAGGAACAAATTCTCATTTAGTTGAATTTAATTAAAATCGGTTCAGCAGTTTAGGCGTGATTGCGGAACAAACAAATTTACAAATACATTTGTAATATATAATATGGATTAACTATTTTGCACAATATTCTTATGATAACGGAAAAACTCTGCAAATAATGGCAAATCGGTAATTTAGTACTCTAACTTGTTGCTGCTTAATATACATATGTACATATTCGTATGTATGTACAATGTACATTAGGGTACAACCAAAATAAGGCCCTATCACCACGCTGTAGCCGATGTTGTGCTGAAACCAAAAAATTTTTCCTCAGGTCATTTCGGAACAAAAACGTTCCGAGTTGAAGCCGATTTCTGAAAGCCCTTTAAGATTTTTTTTTTTTTATTTTTCCAAAATTTTTTATTTTATAATTATTTAACTATTTACATTTCTTAATGTAATTATATGATTATAATCAAAATCACAATCTTAAAACTATCTTTGTTAAGTGAAATTATCTTAAGATTAAGATTTCGTGTTGATTTGCATTGGGGGAAAATATCTTGTGCGACTTTGATGGCGCGATCCGCACAAACGTTGCTGCGTTGTGTTTTTGGAATTCTTGATTCATCTTTCACCCAATGTCTTAGAAAGCATTTCTGAGCATTAGTAAAGCCCGATAATGATTTGTTTAAGGCTTCGAAGTAATTTTTATTGTAACAATGGTCTGAAAACCAAATGTTGTACCAAGGGCCACATATAAATTCGCATATTGCATATAATTTGCCAAGATATTAATAGCGTAGGTAAGTCGCAATATTTTATCACAATTAATTGAATTTATACAGAATATTATTCAATATTTAATGGAAAAACTTATAATTTATTTATCATTTAATGAATTTATAAAGTAAATATTTTTATTTTTTTAGAACTTACTGATCCCAAACTTAATTGCATTTGACGCGGAACCTTTTTTAACGATATATAAAATCTAAATATGCAGTTCTTATTGTTTTTTTTTCATGCACTACATGGTATGGATAGGGCCATTTTGATATTTTCAAAAATTGTAAAAAAAGTTGTTTCCCTAATGTAAAAATGCGTATGACTTGGCAATTTTTAATTTTTCATTCGACATTAATTCTGTTATTGCAGAGTATACGATTTATTTAGAAAATAAAATAAGTACAATTGTATCTAAATTTTTCCGATTGGAACCAATAGGAACCGATTTACAGCAGTTATTTTTATATACTAAATAATCAAATTAATCCATCCAAAGCAAATCAATTTCTTTAAGGGCAGGTCTAGAAAGCATGTGTTTATTAAACTATAAATATATATTATTCTAATAATAAAGGTGATACCAACATGTGTGTATTTAATGTCACGAGTTGCTGTACATATGGAGATTGAGGGGACAGCTCAATGTCCATCACAGGTGATGTTGGCTGCTGCACTAGGCTGTGAAGAATTGGGAATAGCAAATAAGTTGTTGGCACAAAGTATATTTGGTCTGTGGATGACAAGTGCGCTTCTTGAAATTCAACTTAAATCACACCATCGGCCGTATGTTGTGCGAGTTGCATGGCCTAATTTGCTGGAAAAGTTTAGTCATGGAAATCCGATTGAAAAGAAATATGACGAACCTATGATTATGCTAAAACGAAATGTATTTTTTTCCAAACGCGACGAGGAGAAAATAAAGTGAGTATACAAGTTTAAATACATTGTATAGGTATGTAGCATGAAAATCTCTTAGATTTTGAAAGAGCCAATTTTTGATTTAGAACCAATTCAAATTTAAAAATAAGTAATTTTTAATTTTGTAACTGTTTAACTATTTTCGGCATGGGTTCCTAATATCTAATAATTGCATTAAATAAATTTTAATAGCACAATTCACAATCTTGTGCATTTGAGATTGCAAATTTATGAAATTGCAACTATATGCTACCAAGTGCGAATAATCTTCTTAATTTAGTTTGAACTACTTATTGCGAGATACAAAATTAAGATTATCAAAAATAAATAAAAAAATATGTCCAATAAAAGCTTTAAGAAACAGTTGGTGGACTTTTAAATATAAAATGGTGCTGAAGAAATTATATTAAAAGAATGTATTAAATATTTAATACATAAAAATACTACTACTAAATATGGAAAGTAGTGGAAGAAATTTTATTTAATCGGTTAGTCAGCTGTTTATTTGCAATTATGTGTTGCATACTTAGAGCAAATAAAAACTATTGGTTTTAACCCTGCCACATGCAAGTACTTGCATGCGAGTGCTGTGTACGTATTATATACGAAAACTTATTCAAAAAACTCGACTAGCTCTGCAAGTGAAAAAATGTGAGTGTATTAGTAAAAAAATGTGAGTGTATTGAGTTTTTCGAACTGTTACTTGCATGTGTAAATGCCGGGTAAGTGTTGCATATAAATTTAAGTCTAGCATGTACATTGCTGTGTATTCTGTTAGTGTAGAGCAAAAATATGCTAAACCTTTTTGCAAATGCAATGATTAAATAGCATTTGTACAAGCTTGTGAATTGCGCTAATGATTTACCCCCCTTATTCAAAAACGATTATTAAATTTAATAAACGTTTATTAAGCAAAATTTTATATGCAAATCTGTCTTAACAAACGTTTGTTAAATTTAATAATCGTTTTTGAATAAGGGGGTTAGTAAGGGTCCGCCAAATAACTTTTTTTTTAAATGCTATAAAAAAAACTACTGAATATTTTCTCAAATTTATTTTTTTATTTGAAAGTACAATTAATTCTTCCGGTTAATAATGGAAAATAATTTCATTCAAATGGCTGCCTCGGCTGGCCATTCAGTTGCCTACACGATCGGTCCAATTTTTAAGCACATTATCGATTGTGTTCAGCTGTATTTCACCAATGGCTTCACGAATATTGTCCTTTAAAGCGTCAATTGTCTCTGGCTTGTCAGCGTAACACTTTTCTTTGACGGTACCCCACAAATAATAGTCCAATGGTGTCAAATCGCAGCTCCGAGGTGGCCAAAGGACATCAGCTCTGCGGCTGATAATGCGATCTTCAAAAACAGGGCGCAAAACATCGAGTGTAGCTTCGGCTGTGTGGCACGTAGCGCCGTCTTGTTGAAACCAAATGTTGCCAATATCCACTTCAATTTTTGTGAACAAAAATTCGTTCAACATGGCCCGATAACGATCGCCATTGACTGTAACGTCCACTCCATGCTTATTTTTGAAGAAAAATGGCCCAAAAATGCCTCTGGACCAAAATCCGCACCAAACAGTGACTCGTTTTGGGTGCATCGGCTTTTCAATGTATGCGTGCGGGTTTTCTGTGCCCCAAATGCGACAATTTTACTTGTTTACATACCCGCAAATATCAAAATGAGCTTCATCTGAAAAGATGATTTTTTTTTTTTTTTGAAAAAATCGGCATCTTCTGTAAGTTGATTGCAGGCCCACTTAGCGAAGCGAACACGAATTGGATGGTCAGTTGGTTTCAACTCTTGAACCAATTGGACTTTGTATGGCGTCATACCAAGGTCTTTATGCAAAATTCGTCTCAATGATGTCTCCGAAATGTTCAATTGTTGAGAACGACGGTGAATTGATGTTGATGGCGCTTAATGTCCACTTTCTGCCACAGCAGCAATATTCTCGGGTGTACGCACTGTTTTTGGCTTTTTACGCTTTGGTTTATCGATGAGGATGCCAGTTTCTTTCACTTTTTTCACAAGATAACGATCATACGGAGATGACGGTGCTTTTCTTCTTTCAAAATCCGTACGGAAGGATAAAAATAATTATCTGTCAAATCAGACATGAGTTAAGTGTTACCATTCACGAAATAAGCACTAGTTGAAAAAAACGCTAGATGACGGACCCGTTATATTAGTTGTGCTACAACTACTAACCAATTACAAAAATAGACAGTTGCATCAGTTGAGTCTTCACAAAATGCGATGGGAGGACATTCGCCAAACACAGTCACTAGTTAGATCCTGAATTTCAGATAGTCTATTGCCAACAAATATGACAGTGTAGAAGAATGTTGTTTTAGCCAGTGATGAACTACTTTAGAATCTGTCCATAAAATAACTTCAAGATTTTGTATTGCGAAAAGATTTTTTAGTTTTAAGTATAATTTAGCTAAAAGTTGTGCGCCACATAGAAAAAATTTCCATACGCACGAATTGAAAAGTCACAAAAGCCTTAAGTTGAACTGACTGAGGTTCAGAAGCGGGACAAAAACGAGGTATCTGAGACAAAATATTTCCAAGTCAAGTTTAGTTCTTGAGGGATAGATTCGTCCCAGCCAATTTTGAGAATCCATAATTTTTGCATGATGATTTTATATTTTATAACAAGTGGTTTATAGTGATGACGAGAGCAACAAAATGGTTCGTTTGGAGATTTTTTCTTCACTTTGAACTTTAGGCGAAAACAGAAACACGTCTTTTTGTTGATCCCAAGTAATACCAAGAGCATTGGTCACAGCTGCATCATCAATATTAAGATCTGTAACAGTTTTATCGTCTTGAAAGCTTATATGATTTGTGTGCCATTTATCCAATTGAAATGAACCACGAATTAGAATTTCATTCACCTCTTTCTTCATTTTAACCAATTTTTCTAGTGTGTTTGCACCACCTAGAAAATCATCAGCATAGAAAGATGGCTTTATAGTCTTTGCGCCAAGTTTGAATTCATCCATATATTGATCTGCAAGATAATGAAGACTCTTAATGGCAAGATAAGGAGCAGCTGACATTCCATAGGTTACTGTATTCAATTGATAAGTTCGTATTTCTTCTTCTTACGAATTCCTCTATAAAATATACTGATATTTTCTATCGGGAAAGTAAGAGCAAAGCGATGAAGGCGAAAACGGAGAAAACTTTTGTACAGCTCATCTTGAATTGTTGGACCAACCATAATATTGTCTTTGAGAGACCTTTGAGACGATGACAGATATGATGCATCGAAGACTACCCTTAACTTCGTTGAAGTACTATTAGATTTGAAAACGCAATGGTGAGGGATGAAATAATGAGGCTCATCTAGGAGGGAACTACAAAATAGACTCATGTATCCATAATCTTCATACACCTTCAAAAAACCCACATATTCTGTTTCAGATCGCTGTCACGAGTGAATTGTCTCTCCTGAGATATACATCTTTTAAGCGCCATATTTCTCGAGAGACTCAAAGTGTTAACAGAGTCTTTGAAGGGCAATTTAACAACAATTCAAAATATTTGAGCCAGATTGAATTTCTTCGTTTATTCAAGGCATCACGAGTAGTAGATGTTAACTTGATGCCCTTTTGACAAGCAATTAACAGAGAGTCCTAGTCTTTTGACATTTTCAAAACGTTGACCGACATCCATATCATCGAAGCGAGGGCAACGACTAATTGCACGGTCAGTTATTGAGCAAAGTGTGCCAGCGCGTTTTGAAACCGGAAACCAGGTTTTAAACTTTTATGTTTGGACTTACATGAATGGATATTTTCAGACTTACGGGTGCCACATGTGTATGGTTGGTGTCAATCGATTCTAAAAATTGGGATTGTCTTTCAAGAAGCCTAGAACAATCATCCCATTATGGCAGTTTAGTAAAATCCAAAGAATCTTCACTTTCTTTTTGTCTCATTATCAACTTTCTCCAGAACTATATAAATAATCATTGAGTTATTAATTTCACTATGTAAGCCAAGAGACAAAAGAGAACTATAAAGAGCAGAAACATCAACAAGATTGTGAGCAATTATATTTGGACATGGTCGGAAGTTCAAATAGTGTTGTAATATTTTCCATTAATACGCGTTTTGAGCAATCGGGTAATTTTCATTCGTAATCTGAAAAGCCTTGACCGTTTCCAGTGCTTGGCAATTGAGGCAGTTTAGTAAATGGTCCAAATTCACGATCAACAATTTGGTTGAACGACGTTATAAAATTTTTGTACTCACTGTACTTACCACTAAATGTGGGCAATTTGAGCAGCAATTTATGGTTGTTAACCGGGAAACAAATTGTAGCCTCAGACAATGTTGTATTACGAACATCTTTCCCAAGATGCGCTTGAATATTCATTTTTGCTGCGCTGCACAAATCTTTAATTTCGGGCCTACCATTGTAATCTGGGTCATATTTTTCAATTTGGATTTGATACGTCAGTATCTGGTTAAAATATCACTCCAGGATTCCCAGACGGCACTTCAACTCTGCTGAATTCAACTTGCTTAATGCGGGTTTTACTCTTTTTTGTATTAGCCCGTTGTTGCTTCAACTCTTTCAAAGTCATCGTAAAAATTTCAAAAATTCGTTAACAATTTCAAAGAGCTGTGGATGAGATCCGAGCCAAAAACTTGTTGAGTTGTAACCGACACCGAAAAATTCCCCTAAAATATGTCTTTATATTCAGACTTACGGGTGCCACATGTGTATGGTTGGTGTCAATCGATTCTAAAAATTGGGATTGTCTTTCAAGAAGCCTAGAACAATCATCCCATTATGGCAGTTTAGTAAAATCCAAAGAATCTTCACTTTCTTTTTGTCTCATTATCAACTTTCTCCAGAACTATATAAATAATCATTGAGTTATTAATTTCACTATGTAAGCCAAGAGACAAAAGAGAACTATAAAGAGCAGAAACATCAACAAGATTGTGAGCAATTATATTTGGACATGGTCGGAAGTTCAAATAGTGTTGTAATATTTTCCATTAATACGCGTTTTGAGCAATCGGGTAATTTTCATTCGTAATCTGAAAAGCCTTGACCGTTTCCAGTGCTTGGCAATTGAGGCAGTTTAGTAAATGGTCCAAATTCACGATCAACAATTTGGTTGAACGACGTTATAAAATTTTTGTACTCACTGTACTTACCACTAAATGTGGGCAATTTGAGCAGCAATTTATGGTTGTTAACCGGGAAACAAATTGTAGCCTCAGACAATGTTGTATTACGAACATCTTTCCCAAGATGCGCTTGAATATTCATTTTTGCTGCGCTGCACAAATCTTTAATTTCGGGCCTACCATTGTAATCTGGGTCATATTTTTCAATTTGGATTTGATACGTCAGTATCTGGTTAAAATATCACTCCAGGATTCCCAGACGGCACTTCAACTCTGCTGAATTCAACTTGCTTAATGCGGGTTTTACTCTTTTTTGTATTAGCCCGTTGTTGCTTCAACTCTTTCAAAGTCATCGTAAAAATTTCAAAAATTCGTTAACAATTTCAAAGAGCTGTGGATGAGATCCGAGCCAAAAACTTGTTGAGTTGTAACCGACACCGAAAAATTCCCCTAAAATATGTCTTTATATATTTACTTTAATTGCTGCAATAATGTGAGCGACATGGTGTACAGAAAATTTTACACCATGTACTGGATGCAAATAAAAACAGCGGTAAAATTTAGAGTCACTATTTATTTATTTTTCAGTAACATTTTTTTTACTTGAGCCCACAAAATATTTGAACTAAATTATTTTTTATTTATCTCGAAAATTTGTTCAAAATTTGTCTTTATTTTTCACAAACGTCTTTTAAATTGCCTTTATTATATTGAAATAGTTTTTGAAAATACCACGGAGCACAAAATAAGAAATTAGAAAAATATTACTTTTAATTTATTACGTACCCCACATTGGGCGCCAAAATGTACAATGAAGAGCTTTTTCTTCACCGGCAACTATGTACATACATATGTATATAGAGCAATTCAATAATTTAGAATTGTTATCTATATGTGACTGTAAATGTTCGTTGGGCAATGATAATAAAAATGTTAAGAATTTGTGACCGTGACACGAGACATATAAAGGTGATGATAATTCATCAAGTTCAGCTTTAACAATAATGTTTTCTTTATTTTAAATATTTTTAGCTTAAGCCCATAATCAAATAATAAAGATTACGCAAAGAATAAAACAAAATTTCCTCTCTCTGCGCATGACGTCACAGGTTATTTTTTCTGTATAATCAATATGTAAAAAATAACTTTTGTTAACAATATTTTAAAAGAAAATCATTTTTCTTAAATTTTTTGATTCAAAATAAAATATTAAATTATTTATTTTTTTATACATATTAAAATGTATCAAAACAGTGAACTTTATTTTAGTATTTTATATATTATATTTTTGTATCACCAATTTATTATTTTTGTTTGTTTTCATTTGCGTTGTTTTGTCTCATCCGCAAAGAGTTGATTTAGTTTTCTTATTTGAAAAAAACATTCTCGATCGAAAAAAAATGTTTTAGCTTTAACTTAACTTAACATAGTTTTTTCGTCAATACCCTTGTAATGTGCATATGAATTCCATAATTCATAAACTCATTAGAAGACAATATAATTAATAGTCAATTTAGTTTTCGATGTATGTTATGATGAAGTCTTGACCTGTTAAAAGTCTATAAAATCAAATGCAATTGGATATGCTAATTTATACCCGCGTTTTGTAAAAATATTGTTGCCAAGATTACTATCTTATTTAACCCACATTTTTAACACAACATTTACTACTAATATCTATCCCAGTAGCTGGAAACATGCTAAAATTATCCCGGTTCCTAAAGCTAACTCGGAATTTAGGCCGATTTCAAATCTGTCTTATCTTTCCAAAATAATGGAAAAACTTATGTATACATATTAAATTTTAATAAAATATTGCATAGTACATATTAGATTTTACGCAAGTTTACAATTATCAATATTTCATTCGACAGATGCTAAGCTGTCAAAAAATGTTTGTAGTTTTCCGACAATTATTTTAGCCTCTTTTGTGGTTACAACATTTTCTATTTCTTCAGTTTCTTCATCCTCCTGCTCATCATTATCTTGTGGTTTCGTTACACTAGCACCACTAATAATGTCATCATCGGTAAGGGACCCGGTAGAAGTAATGTTGTCATCGAAGGCATACATTTTCTGTAATCAAGGTATTTAGGCGCTCGACAAAGCCAAGTTGCTCGACAAAACAGTTAACAATTTTTAATTTTTCGACATTTTCACACGCCTTGTGTGCATAACTGCCAGATTTGATGATTTATCGTCATTTTGACGATTTTTTATTTCAAAAATAGCAAAGTGACGATTTGACGATTTTGTCATTGAAAGTGACGATTTTCTGAATTATTAGAATTTTCTATAATTTGTTTGTCTTATTAATGTTTTTGTTACCAAATTCTTTCTTTTTTTGAGATACCAACTATTTTTCTCATTTAATATCATTAATATTAAGAACAACATAAAATATTTAAAAAACAAAACTAAGTAATAGTAGTTAGTGTTTTCTTAATTATTGACAATTTTTAAGTTTAAGTATAATAATTCCAAATAATATTGAGTCAGGGTAGTAGAAATTAGTTATTTATCTGTAAACATAAAAAGCAATTTTAAATACTGAATTACATGAATTAAAATTTTTAGAGGAAACAATTTCTGAATTTCAACGGGGAAATGCTACAAAAAGTTCTCCTATTTCAACAAAACGTCGAAATAATATTCAACCAAATAAATTTAAATAAAACAAAAATACGTAATTCTTTGAAAATAAGTACCTGTACCTGATGGATGAATTTCATTCTATACTCAAAATGTTCTTTAAAACTTAATAAACTAAACCTGAATTAATATAATATGCTAAATTCTGATATTTATTTATAAAATACTGTAAGTCTTGCTTTACATGCTTCAGTTTTAGCTGACCAGTTTTTGTTTTGAACTTTTCATTTCATTTACACATGTCAATTAAATTTTCGTACTTTTTAATGCAAATCAACATGCATGGAAAAAAACAAAAGGAAATAATAAAATTGACTAGCACCGTCAAGTTATTTTCTTTTCCCTTGTCATCCAAAAATACTTGCCTGACGAATCAGAATTGAAAAGTGTGAAAGCGGACTAAGCTACATTTTTATATTTTTTGTGATTTCTTATTTAAAAAGTTAAAATTTATATATTTTGATATGTTATATATTGTACAAGAGCCTATAGAAATTTGAATTTTTATGTTTTCGTTTAAATAAAAATTTCAAAATACTATTAGAAATTGTGACTATATTTTTCCGATTTGTAAAATTCGAAGCCCTGCTTGTGTGCCATTCTTATTCCTTCTAAAACGTTTGTAGAGCTTTTGCGTCCCTCTTCAAGATCGTTGATTAAAATCTTGACTACCTCTTTGCGATAAAAGTGTTTGATTATTCCAAGATCTAGAGGTTGTAGTTTCGATGTTGCGTTTGGTGGCAAAAATTTAAAGTTGATGGATTTAAGTGGTGGAGCATTTTTATGTACTGTGCAGTTATCCACAAACAATAAAATCTTACGATTGGTCTTAGTCATATCGTTCTCAAATTTTTTTTAGTAATCAAACCATATATCGCTGGTCATCCAAGCTTTTTTGTTCGCATTGTAGTACACTGGTAAGCTTTTTATGTTTTTAAAACATCTTGGACTAGTCGATTTTCCGATTATGAGCAATGTTCTCTTCTAAAGAGCCAGTACTGTTAACAGTAAATAAAATAGATAATCTTTCTTTGCTATGTTTTCCACTGTGGCATTTTTCGTACATAAACGCCATTGTTCGGTCTGGTGCGCATTTAAATAATAATCCAGTTTCGTCTGCAATAAAAATATTATGCGGCTCGTATTCTTGGTAACTATGTTTTCCATTCAGAACAAACTTGATCACTTACACTGGCACTTTTTCCACTCACTTTTCGAAACCCGATATCATGTCGCTTTTTAAAATTATCAAGCCAACCGTTACTAGCTTTAAAATCTTTGTGTCCTAGGCGTGCTGCAAACTGTTCAGCTTTGATTTTTACCATCGGTTCTCCTAAAGGAATGTTTTCAATTCGACATTGTGTAAACCATTTAGATAAACAATGCTCAACGTCTTCATATTCTGCAAGGCGTATTCTTTTGCACTTCAAGGCTTAGTGTTGCAAATAATCTCCCGATTTTTTTTAAATTGTAGAAAGAGTTCTCGGCGGTATAACAAACTGTTTAACAATTTCTTGCTAAGATTTGTCACCATGATCAACGGCATCAATTATAGCAATTTTTTCTTGTATTTAATACATTTATCTTGGCAAAGTACCAAACAGAACTGACTACATTTGTGGCGTTTTACATACATATGCACTTCCAAGCACATTTTTTCATTGATTTTAAACGGGACTTTCCCGTGTCCCCTAATGTTTAATTTTGCTTTATTCTGCGTTGTATAGAGTCTGTAGAATTAACACTTCGTTATGTAGAGGCTTTTGATATAAACAAGACTTTTACGACATGTTAACAGTACAGGCTCTGAGAAGAGATAATTGCTCATAATCGGAAAATCGACTAATCCAAGATGTTTTACAAGCATAAAAACCTTACCAGTAGACTACACTGCGAAAGCTTGGATGACCAGCGATATATGGTTTGATTACTTAAAAAAATTTGACAACGATATGACTAAGACCAATCGTAAGATTTTATTGTTTGTGGATAACTGCACAGCACATAAAAATGCTCCACAACTTAAATCCATCAGCTTAAAATTTTTGCCGCCAAACGCAACATCGAAACTACAACCTCTAGATCTTGGAATAATCAAAAATTTTAAAGACTTTTATCGCAAAGAGGTAGTCAAGATTTTAATCAACGATCTTGAAGAGGGACGCAAAAGCTCTATAAACGTTTTACAAGGCATGGGAAAGTGTCGAAAAATTAACAATTGTTAACTGTTTTGCAACTTGTGGCTTTGTCGAGCGCCCAAATACCTTGGTTACAGAAAATGTGTGCCTTCAAGACAGCGAAGATTGGCTTATTCTAAAAAACCATTTTAATTTAACAGAACGGTTTGATGATTTTGTGAATTTCGATGACAATATTACTTCTACCGGGTCCCTTATCGATGATGACATTATTAGTAGTTCTAATGTAACGAAACCACAAGATAATGATGAGCAGGAGGATAAATAAACTGAAGAAATAGAAAATGTTGTAACCACAAAAGAGGCTAAAATAATTGTCGGAAAACTACAAACATTTTTAAAGGCACAGGATTCTACACCGCAAAATACATTCGACAGCTTAGCATCTGTCTAAAGAAATATTGATAATTGCATTGTAAACTTGCGTAAACACACAAAAATAACAAAATATTTTATTAAAATCTAATATGTACGTAAAATAATAAACAAAAAAAAATAATAAAAACATAAGAGTTTCATTTTTTATTTACCTCTTGAATAGTGAATTTTTATTATAAAAAAAAACTATAGTTATAACGAATTTTTTTTCATATTTCTTTAAATTTCGTTATACCAAGGTTTCACTAATACATACCTATAACGAAACAATAGCTACAACGAAGTATTTTTCGATCCCTTTCAGCTTCGTTATATCGAAGTTTCACTGTACATATTCCTCAACTATGATTTCGCTGTATAGAGGCTTTATAGCTCAGAATTTCTTCGTTATAGCTATAGTGCATTTTTGTATGAAAAACTTTGCAATAAAGAGGTTGAAAATACTCAGAAAAAATTCATTCTATTGAGTTTTTCGTTATAACGAAGTTCGTTATATTGAAATTTCACTGTATTTAAATCTATTAGTCAATCATTTCATAAGCTAAAACCATTTATCTATCTATCTGTTTAAATATATTTAAAGTTTTAATTTTACTTTAATATTAGTTTATATATGTATATTACATCTAATCATATTAATTAAATTTTGTTTTAAATTAATTTTTTTTTAATTTCATTTCATATTTTGATTAATAAATTTTATTTTTTTTTAATATTAAATTGTGATAATCCATTTATGTTTCAAACAAATATAATTCCTTCACTATAATTATAAGATTTATATCTTGTTGTGTAGGATAAGCAACCTCATAAATAAATATCCGCATTAATATAACTTGACTCATTTACATAAGTATGTACATATGTAATAGGGTGACTAAATCTTATATGGGAGAAAAAAATGTCGGAATATTGTTTGTCTAGACCCAACAAATTTGAGCTCGATTAAACGACGTTAAATCATGCCTCTCGTCGAGCAAAGTTTGAAAAAATCCAATTTTTTTGGCCAAAAATGTAACATATGGAGCCATAACTCCAAAACGATAAGTAATAGAATAGACGATTTACATATATATCAAAAGAAAGCTAATGTTGTTCTTCAAAATTGTTGTTATTTTAAGTCAACACGAGTTACAACAGCCTTTAGCTCCAAAAACGTGTCTTGGTACCAGCAGGAGCCTGTTTGGTATTATTCTAAGAATTTTACGGGTTTTTACATAATATCTCTCGGAATAACCATTTTTTGTTGAAAGTATTTCGGAACTCTATTTTATGAGTAAGACACTCGCCTATCAAAAACGAGGTCCACTCCAAAAGCTCATCTTGCACCAAAGCAATATCTAAATATTTTGCGTAGTCTATTAGACTATAAAGAATATGACAAGGACATTGCAGAAATATCACTGACAAAATTTTCGAACTATTTATGGTACATATTTGAATGCAATGTTGGTACGATTATCGTTTACTGATCCTACTATTGCAGATGATGAAAATTGTCACAGATGAACCATCAGATCACGTTGTAAATCCAAAAGTAAGGAAAGAAAAATTAAAAGAAATAGTTGACGGAGGGTTGGTAAATTTACTTACCAAAGAAACGTTTACATACTTTGACCAATTTCATATAAAAACTGATTTCTTAAGACATCATCGAAGCATCTGGCCTCAAAATAATGACTTTCAAGAAGGTTTAAAAATTGTCAAAACTTTAAATGTAGTTAATGATATGGCTGAGCGTGGTGTTAAATTAATAACCGATCTTAACAACCTTTTGACAAAAGCTGAATACCAAAAGCAATATGTCCTTCAAGTTGTAAGCAAATCTCAAGCATTATATCCTCACATTTCAAAAACTTCTTTAACAAAAGCAACTATGTAAAATTGTCAACTTATGTAGCTACTACCACTGAAATGCATCGCGCATATGACGCGCTTCAGTATCCTATTATTTTTCCATATGGAGAAGATGGATATCAAATCAATCAAGCAACCCGTAAGGCCGTTAATTATCACTCGATGTGCCAGGCTTTCCACCACATGTGCTACAACTTAAAATTGGAGTGCCAATTATTTTACTGCGTAATATCGATCACTACGGCTTTGCAATGGCACTCGACTTGCAGTAAAAAAAAACTGAGAAATAATTTAGTAGAAGCGACCATTATAACAGGAAAATATAAAGGTACAGATGTACTTTTGCTACGCATTCCAATGCTACCAACAGATTTACCATTCGATTTTAAACAATTGTTTCCTGTTCGGTTAGCGTTTCCGATGACTGTTAACAAAGCTCAAGGTTAATATCCCATGTATATGTGTATGCTCCTGATGGGCAAACTAAACCTAAAGCATTGTAATAAATACATTAAAATTAAATAAATAAATTTTTGTAAATATATAAATACGTTTTATTTTATAACGAGTAAGAAAATAAAATTAATAAACGACAAAATTTAATTATGGATAGTGGTGTTGAAAATATGTACTACGATATGTTTTAATTTTGGAAAATATTCATATTTCAGTTTTGTATATTTGTTTTTAAAATACTATTCTTTTGTCATTTTGAATTTTTGATAGCATAAACAGAAGTCGTACTTCGCTTAAAATTGTGTTCACAATCAGATAGTTTTATCATACAATGTACAACATACAACATCACTGGCATATTGAACAATTGTGTTATTTCTTACATACTATATTTTTGTTTAGTAACCGAAATTTTAATTCGAATGCATTTGATTCAAAATTGTTTAATTGTTAATATTTAGCCTCATTTAGCAGCATGGTTCCGAATGTAGTTTAGGTAATCATTTAGAATCGTCACAAGTTCTTCATTAATAATTTGCCTAAAGTACAATTTTCTGATGTATTCAAAAGATCTTGTCAGGGACTTACCGACTATCTATTCACTCTTCTTTACTCAATGGCTTTTTTTTTATTGATTTTTAAACAAATATTTTTTTCATTTTACAGAGACCATCGAATACTGGAGTTGCTATATGAAGAAGCCAAACATAATGTATTATCTGGTCGATATATTATGGAATCTGTACATTCACTAATGTTGGGAGGTATACAAGCTCGTATCGAACTGGGCCCCTTCAATTCACATACTCATACGGTTAGTTTTTTTAGGTAAGTTGTTGACATGTTGTTTGAAGTCAAGGGATTAAATTTTAATTTGAATAATTTTATTTTTAGAGAAAATCAATCAAGATTTTTGCCTCAACATGTTGCAAAAAATTCAAGTTGGTCATGGCTTCCGGTAAGTCGAAAAAATTCAGCAGAAGTTCGCCTCTTAGAGCAATTCAAACGTGTGCCACAAACAGCAACGACACGTAAATTAATGCGCAAATATTTGGAATTTTGCTGGGCTCTTCCATTCTATGGGTATGTTAATCTGCTGTTTATTTATTTATGCAAATTTGTTTTCATTGACTTTATTTCAAATACTTTTGTAAGTATGTATGTACATATATATATGTATAATACCTAGATTTATACGTACATTAGCTTTTTTGATGTGCTCCACAAGACTGTCCTGCAAAAATCTGTTAGAAAATTGTTATTAAAACAAGTACGAAATTATAGTCGGTCAAGCCCGACCATATAGTACTCTATACCCAGTATATGTATAAAATAGTTTTTCAGAAATGTTCGCTATATGGGAGATATGACCTATTATGGACCAAACAATTTAGTGTCATGATTTCTGGGAATATAAATATTGTGTATGTTAAACTTTATCTCGATATACTTTTAAAAGATTTATGGAGGTTAAATTGGATTACGGGGAGGGTCTTATATGGGAGTTTCGACTAATTACGGACCGACCATTATAAAATTAGGTGTCATCATTTCTGTATATTATTTGTGTCGAATTTTATTTGATTACCAACATTCTTAAGAAATTTATGATCGTTAAAGTGATTTTCGGAAGTGGGCCATATATGGGAGCTACGACTAATTATGCTCTTTCCATAATAAAATTGTACCGTATTATTTGTATACATATTAGATATATTATTGTTGAATATTATTTGGATACAAACATTTTTGAGTGAGTTATTTCCACCAGTTTCAATCCCATCCGTTCTTGGGCCGAACAAATATCACTTACCAAATTTTATCAAAATATCTTCTAAATTGCGACCTGTACTTTGCGCACAAGCTTTACTTGGACAGCCAGACGGACGGACTCAGAAAGTGATTCTGAGTCGATTGGTATTCTTTAAGGTGGGTGTTGGACCAATATTTCTGGACGTTACAAACATCAGCACAAATTGAATATACCCTCCCCACTATGGTGGTGTAGGGTATAATTAACAAAATGTTTGCCAGCATTAGGCGTACACATTTAAACACTCATTAAAGTCTGTACATACATATGACATAAGCAAATGTGAAAAACATGAACATGACCTAAATATATGTACATATGTGGTGACGTGTAGCCTTGTGGAGCCAATGATTTAGATGTTTTTGCAAATTTCTTAATGTTAAACATTTATATTATTCATTATTTGTAGAGCTGCCTTTTTCCATGGACAGGTGGAGCAACCAATACGTGGCCTAATGAGTTTAGTAAATCACAAAGATGTAGAAGTATTAATTGCCGTAAATGAGCGTGGAGTTTTCATCATAGATCCTGCGGAATGTGTATGTATATATATTATATATGTACATCAAATTTCTTAGCTGAAAAAAATTGCAAAGAAAATATACATAAGTGTAATAAGTCTTCAGATGATTCCCAAAATATTGCAGATGAATTTTTTCGTTTTTTTCCGGGACCTTTTGAAACATCCTCGAAAAATATGGTATTTTTTATATTCTCGGCGTTATAAAATGTATGTCTAAAAGGTAATCAGCTAAGCTCAAATAATTGCTTCGTGTAAATTGGACCAAAGTCAATTATGAAAATCTGATAGCACCTGAGCACGAAGTGCAAAGGATAAAGCCTTGGTATTCACAGAGCAATAATAATTACTTCAATAAAAGGCAGATTCAATAAATAAATAATAAAACAGTTAAAAAAAAATTGGAAAATGCGAATAAAAAAATCTGAAATTATATTTCTAGCAGTCTTTAGATCTAAAATTGAAATCTTTAGTCGTTTTAAAAGGTATTTAGCTCAAAAAAAAAACGAACCATATTTGTTCGAAATATTTTGGGAAGCATTAAAAAGTAAATGAACTCCATCAGTAATGAAGGTTGGAATAATTTCTAGCCAGTACATTTGTACTGGACAGAAATCGAGATGATCTTACCATAAAAATTTATGTAATATTTTGAATAACATTTTAATTTTAAACTCATTTCTTAGACTCTACTCCTCGGATTAAGATATGAAGATCTTTCATGGGATTTCGCTAAGCCCAGTGCCACTGAAGACCCAGAATGTCAAACATGTATATTTCTTCAGGTAATAAATTTTATTAAAATTTTCCAAAAAAAAATTACACAAATGTATGTATGTTGTCTTTTAATACATACAGTAGTTTCGCGATTTAACGAACAACGCATTTAGCGAACCCTTTTTTTGATTCCATTGAGTACCTTATACCTTATTAAATAATTTTTAATCTTGAGGTCACTTTTTTGTTTTTTATAAAAGATTTTTTTATTTATAATAAACTCGATATTTCGATTTCCTTTGGAAAACTTCTTCAGGAGTATATTTAAAAAATAAAAAATTTTCTATATTCTGATCCGAATGTTAAGAAATGCAGCAACTGTGGCGGAAATCACACGGCAAACTATAGGGGTTGTAAAGTCTTCTTACATTTAAAAAAAACCTGCTATAGTTCAAAAATATAGTCACTCCCAATATGGTCCGTCATATGCGCCCAGCCAAGCCGCTGGCTCTGTTGCTAGTAAAACACAATCAAACAAACAAAACCAATCATATGCCCAGGTCTTAAAAGGAAACCCTAATGCGAAAAACCCCCCGTGTACTTCTAACGCAAAGCAGCCTCCATACGCTGATGTTCCTAGGAAAGGTCTACAAATGCCTTCTGGCTCAATTGAAAATTTAATTCAAACTATGATTAACTTCATGGCCACTATGCAGAACATGTTTCAGGAAATGATGCGAAACCAGAACGTGCTCCTGCAAGTTCTACTAAACAACAAATGAACCAGTTAAAAATATGTTTCTGGAATGCAAACGGGTTATCCCAACATAAACACGAAGTTGCAAACTTTCTTCATAGGCATGAAATCGACGTACTTCTTGTCTCTGAAACACACTTTACTCATAAAAACTGCTTTAGGGTAAATGGATACCTTACGTATGACACAAAACATCCCAGCGGACGGGCTTGTGGTGGCACAGCCATAATTGTGCACAAACACATCAGACACTTACCATTGCCAGAGTTTGAAGAAGATTGTATCCAGGCCACATCTATAAATCTTACTGATTTCAAACTTACTTTGTCATCCGTTTATTGTCCCCCAAGGCACAATTTTGTACACGAAAAATTTCTCAACTTCTTCTCCACATTGGACCAATAATTCATTGCTGCGGGCGATTACAACGCTAAACATATATATTGGGGCTCCAGACTTATTAATCCTAGAGGTAATCAGCTATACAATACCGTAACTGCAAATAATTTTGATGTCGTATCGAGAGGTGAGCCTACCTATTGGCCAACCGACTTCAACATGCTACCAGACCTTATTGACTTTGCTGTAATTAAAAACATCAAGCGCGATCAGGTACTAGTTAGTTCCTCCTATGATCTGTCGTCCGATCATTCACCTTCAATCCTCATTTTAAAAGGTAACTCCGACGCCGCAGTTGAAGATTTTATTTCCTATCCAAACAGAAACACAAATTGGTTAAAGTATAAAATGTATGTGAGCTCTCACCTATCACAGTGCATTCCCCTAAAAAATTCATCTGACATCCAAATAGCTGTCGACCGATTTACAGAAGTCTTGGATTCTGCATCACGAAATGCAACCCCAATCAAGCGGACAATTAAACGTGCTCCTTACAATACAGCGACGGATATAGAAACCCTTATCAGAGAAAAAAGGAAGTTAAGAAGAAAATGGCAAAACAGTCGTTCCCCAACCACGAAGGCCCAACTACAATTATGCCTGACAACTCTTCGCAACAAATTGAGACAGAACCACGAGTCTGCAATAGAAGGCTATCTAAACAGCCTCGATGAATACTTATTGTAAATTTCGATAAGAAAGATTCAATAATAAAAATAAATTAAAAAAAAATTTTATTTTTTATTATATTTTCTATATTATTTTTTAAATATACTCCTGAAGAAGTTTTCCAAAGGAAATCGAAATATCGAGTTTATTATAAATAAAAAAATCTTTTATAAAAAACAAAAAAGTAACCTCAAGCTTACAAATTATTTAATAAAAATCAAAAAGATCGAAGAAAATAGAATAAAAGTACGTTATACATATAACGAACAAAAAATATAAAAGTTTAATGAACATTTTAGATAAAAAAAACTAATTTTACTGATTTTAGAACTGCAATTTTAATTCTTTTTTGTGTTTTTCTTTAAACTACGATAGTTAGTTAAGGTACGATCACATTTAGCAAATATTTGCGGAAAAAGACGTAACCACTAAATAATATATTTTTGAAGTCGTTTATTTATTAAAAAAAAACTTTTCTTTCTTATTTAGTCCAAAGCACAAGAAATATTTAGTTTTAATTTATTTTATGCTGTTTGATCTTGCAAAACTCTTGTAAGAGTAAACAACGTCAAACTCTCAAATACTGAAAATGTATTACCTCTTGATATGTTTTTACCTCTTTATGGTACTTGTTGAGAAATATATTTAGTTTTCTTAGAATGCTTTTTCTATTTATCAGTGCAATATTAATTATACTGAATAGCAAAACATATTCATAACAAAAGATGATTGTTGTGTTCACAAAATTGCATCTAAAATTCCAGAGTTGAATTATTTATTTGGCCGCAAATACGCTAATATGGTCACACTGTTCATACCAGATTACTAAACAATACTTTTTAAAAAAGAAGAGCGGAGATTAAAAAAATCATTCTCTCTTTAAGATTTCGTAATTCGTATAAAAATACCATTCTTGACCAATACTAAGTGGGAACATAACACTTTATTTGTAATCAAATAAGCTTTAAGAAATAGGCCCAAAAAGAGCAACTATCTTTATGTTTTGTACGGATATACCAGAAGTGGCTTATTTCTTTATATTTCATAATTAAACCTCTCAGCGGGAACTAGGTTTTCATTTTACACCCTTTCTGTTAGTAACTTTCTTCGAATTTTGTGTAAATTTTGATTCTGGTATACGCCTGTCACGTTTTTTTTTTCACCAAAACAAATTGACCCACACATCGAATGAGTCTACATTTGTATCTACTTTGTGCAGTTGTTATTGCGTAAAGCATTAAATAAATTTGCTACAGCAGGCTACACGATTTTTTGAAAGCGACAGCCACATAGTAAGCAGCTGATCCCGAAATCTGACATTTTAATAAAAAATAAATTTCTTCTTCGAACTTTTTAAATAAATAATGGCTGAAGAGAATTTTGTTGATTTTACAGAAGCTATTACTAAAATACAAAAAAAAAAAAAAAAACCTAAAAAATAATAAATCTTAAACAATAAAACACCTACAAACTTTAAGCAAACAAAACAATGAACCCAAATATACATACTTACATATCTATGTATGTATATATTTCAGTGGTGCCACTTAAAGTTTTTATGTTTTTGCAAAACATATGTATGTACATGATTCCAGACATGCTATTAGCTTCACTTTACTCAATTTTATACAAAAAATTAATATTATTAATCAGGGTTTAAAAATGCTTAACTATTTTCAAGCACTACGTAGGTATGTGCTTAACTTTAACTAAGAGAAAATACACAAGCAAAAGCAGAGCACAAAGTCAAGAAACAAAAATAAAACTATTGACTGTAGCTTAATTATGAGATGTTATTTGCTGAGGCAGTCAGCCACAGCAATTCACTTTAAAAAATTTGCTTCTGCTTAAAACTTACAGTTTTTGAATTTTTCTTTTATGCTTTTGCTGAGCTAAAAACTGTGAACGTTTGCTGTGCTGAAGTTACCCAGCAAGCCACATAAGTCCGAAAAGAGTCTTTTCTGATACCTTTTTAGGAGCGTTAACGCTCTTTATGAGCCCAAAAAACAATCATAATTGCTCCGAAAACCCTCAGAAAAGAGGGTCATTACGTTCGAAAATGGTCCGTCAGAAAGAGCTCTTAGATAATGTCAGAAAAGAGTCTTTTATGAGGGGGTTTTTGGGCTCTTAAAGAGCTCTTAGATAATGTCAGAAAAGAGTCTTTTATGAGGTTTTTTTTGGGCGCTGTGTAATCTTGTTTTTATCATACTTGTGTGTTACAGCTATGTTTTTTTTTTGTTCAAAGCACAAATAACAGGACAACAACGCATAATTAAGTGGAATTTCTGAGTCATACTGCGTGCCGACTCAAGACAGTAACAATTTCGCTCCGAAAATGCTCTTTAGTTGGACTCTTTTCTGAGTCCTTTTTCGGAGCGCTCCTAGAATGGTATGCTGGGTATTTTCGTTGTAGTGCTTGCTTGTGTTGTTTTTTTTTATTGTACAATATAAAATACAAATAAAAAACATACATACATACTTATATATATACGACACATCAAAGACAACAGTAACACAAGCATGCACTACATTGTAGCACTACAACGAAAATAAGACTTGCTTTACTTCAGCACAGCAAACGTTCAGTTTTTAGCTAAGTTTTTAGTTTAAAAGAAAAAATCAAAAACTGTAAGTTTTAAGCAGAAGCAAATTTTTTTGAAATGAATTGCTGTGGCTGACTGCGTCAGCAAATAACATCTCATAGTTAAGCTACAGTCAATAGTTTAATTTTTGTTTTGTTTGGCTTGCGCTGCGCTGTTGCTTGCTCACTAACAAAGTTTTTTGTTAGTCATTGAAAACACAGTCGTTTATTGTGCTGAAAAAAATGTAAGTTAAGCAGAAATTTGTGTTCTTTTGCTAATTCATAGTCAGCAAATTCAACACTGTTATTAATACATTTAACAACACTTGATGCATAACTGATAATAACATTTTAATTTTGTATTTTTCTTTTTTATTTTACAGTAAAAAAGATTTTAAGCACTAATTTGCTTTACACATTTTGTTATAACAAATGTAGCAACACTGTTTTTGTTTTGTAGCCAAAAAAAAAAAAAATAGAAATTAGTTTAATTAGTCAGCGACGAAAAAATCAGCATGGCCAAAAACCTGCAGTCGTGTTGCCTGCTGCCGTCAAAATAATCATTCTCATATAAACGTGTGTATTTTATTTTTGACATATTGAAGTCGGTAGCCTGCTGTGCCGAATGTGTTTAGTGCTTAAAAGTTGTCAATATAAATCGTTCTACATAAGTATTATTTCAGACTCCAGTAGTCGTAACAAATATGGACAAGAAGTTGATTTTCATACACAAATCAATATGTTTAGACCGACTTAAGTCGTAAAGGTAAAAATATAATAATCAAACATATGTGTGTACATATGAACATTGAAATGCAAAAGTAAGCACTTTTTTTATTAAGTTTACACTTTTAACACTCACTACTTTAGATGGTTGTAATTTTACATGGTGATGTATGATTTCATTTAAGCATTTGAATCCACTGTACATGTAAATTTATTACTTCTGAGTATTCTGTCTTTATCTTAATAATAACAAGCAATTTGTCAAGTGAGACAGACATTCAACACACACTGTATATAATATCTTATTTATTTTGAAATTACATAATTATTTATGATTTTCAGTTTGATGCTGTGGAGAATGGAATACAAATATCAAAATTAATGCAAATATTCTCCAAACAAGCGCCAATGATCGATGCCTTAATATATCACTTTGCAGAAAACATGAAAAAACGAAAATTAGAGGGTAATACATCAGATCAATTTCATGATGGTAAGTAATATGGACAAAACACTAGACAGGACGATTTAAAGCATATTTGTAATTAAACTTCACATACCAGTAGTACATTATCAACATAATAATTATATTTTAAAACTTTTGATCGAAAAAAAGTCTATATTGAGCTATTATTTAATTATATGTAATTATATATTTAAACAAGTAGGAGTCAGCTGTGCCGAATCTTATATACCCACCACACCCTGAAATGTTATCGAAAGCAAAATGTGTATAGTGATGTATAAAGTCGTTTATATATTTTTATCTAAAACTTTTTACCATTTCTTGGACGATGGTATTAGCAATAACAAGTTGCGGCAAATTCTTTCAAGGTTACTTCGTTTAGACACTATCGTGATTTAATATCTATAGATATGGCAGCTATGGCCTATAATAGGGCGATCTTAAAAAAAAAAAACGGTGCAGTATATGGGGATTGTTAATGTCGAATATCAACTTGCTAACGATGTTTATAAGAGATTTATGCGTATTTTAGAGATTATTGGAGATGGTACCTATATGGATCGTCATAAAATTTGATTCGTCGATTTGTATGTACATGAGAATTATTTGCATAACTCTTTTAAAAATGTTGGTATCCAAATAATATGTTTTGTGTATATACATATAAAATGGTAGAAGTTTATGGTGATCGGTCCATAATTAGTCGTAGCTCCCATATAAAGCCCACTTCCGAAAATCACTCAAAAGAGCATAACTCTCTTGAAAATATTGATATCCAAATAAAATTTAACATAAATATATTTCATATGTATACAAATAATACGGTACAATTTTATTATGATCGGTCCATAATTAGTCGTAGCTCCCATATAAGGTCCACTTCCGAAAATCACTTTAAAGAGCATAAATATCTTAAAAATGTTGGTAATCAAATAAAATTCGACACAAATAATATACAGAAATAATGACACTTAATTTTGTAATGGTCGGTCCATAATTAGTCGAAACTCCCATATAAGACCCTCTCCGTAATTTACTTTAACTTCCATAAATCTTTTAAAAGTATTTATATCGAGATAAAGTTTAACACATATAATATTTATATTCACAGATATCATGACACAGAATTTTGGTCCAAAATAGGTGATATCTCCCACATAACGCCCATTTCTAAAAAACTGTTTTATATTTACATATACTAGGTGTAGGGTATTATATGGTCGGGCTTGACCGACTATACTTTCTTACTTTTTTTAAATTTCATTTATTTATTTTATTCTAATCTGATAACGATTTTTATAACAGATTTATGCGTATTTAAGTGATATTCAGAAGTGGACGTTTTGATCAAATATGAACCAATATTCACAAAATCCATTAGTCCGTTTTTAATATATATGAGGATTATTGATGTCGAATTTCAACTTAAGATGTTTTCGAAAGAAGTTCAATTATATGGGAGCTATCAGTAAAAAATTCGTGTTATTTGAAGCACTTAAGAGAAAAAGCGCTCTTCTGAAGCAATAAATGCTTACGAATAAAATATACAAAAAAAGAGGCTTTTTTAGTGCTGACAAGAAGTTTTTGAAGCGAAAAGCAAAAATGAAATTATAGCCAACAGATTTAGGTATGACAACGAAAGTCAATTACAAAACGAATATCGCGCTTCTCAGTTACTATGAATTTTTCTTAAGCAAAAACATTCAGATAGTGTTGCTTGAACTGGTCGGACGTGTTATTTTTAGTGCGGCTGAATTTTCGTAATAGGTGAAAAAAAAAATAAAAAAAAAAACTTGTAATAAGTGAAAAAAAAAAAATATATATATATATATAAAAAAAGATATCGTAATAGGTGGAAAAATAGTGGTTTTTCGGTAATTTAAAAATCGCAAAACAACTGCATGAGTGTCCCGCTCAGATGTAATTCTGAGAAAGAGCTAAGCTACAGTAGAAAAAATTTATGGATCTCTGAGGAAGAATCCTTAAGAAAATCCGTGGAGTCTCTTCTCACTACAAAAGCCGAAATACGGCGCCGTTCCTGTTCGCCCAATATAGTTATCTCATCCGATGAGAAATCATCATCTTCATCAAATAGTGCAGTCAAACCCAAAAAACAAGTAGGTATGGATAAGTACATCACCGTTCTCAAGCGACAGAGGAGCTCGACATCTGCTCAAATGTCTTCCAATTCCAATAAAGTTCCTAAGACCGTCAGCAGTGATAAGCCAAATGATCAAAACAGATTTGCTCTACTTCAGACGGATGACCCAGAAATACCGAAAAAGACGTTTAAGCCCCCACCAATTTACCTGAGAGAGCCCACTTCCAATAAACTGGTACAAGGAATTGTTGCTGTAATAGGTGAGAACATGTTTAGCGTAACCTCAATTAAACATGAAAAAATCAGCGAGACAAAGATCCAAGTGAATAGGGAAGATGATTTTCGAAAATTGTCCAACCAGTTGGAGAGGGAGACCAGGGATATCTATACCTATCAGCTCAAAAGCGCAAAAGGACTCCAAGTCGTTCTAAAGGGTATAGACCCATGTGTTGATCCTGCGGAGATAAAGAACGGATTAATGGACAAAGGGTTCAAAATCAAGAGCGTAGTGAATATTAGAAACCGTGAAAAGATTCCTCAGCCCATGTTCAGGGTAGAATTGGAACCTGGAGATGTTGCCTTAAAGAAAAACGAGTCCCATCCAATTTACAATCTTATTTATCTTCTGCATCGTAGAATTACCGTGGAGGAACCGCATAAGCGTGTTGGACCCGTCCAGTGTCTTAATTGTCAAGAATTTGGTCACACATGTTGCATGTGGGGAACTACATGCAACTGCTCAATGTAATAAGTCCAAAACGGACTTAAAAATAAAAAAATGCAGTAACTGTGGAGGAAATCATACCGCTAATTATAGAGGTTGTCCAGTTTATACTTATTTGAAGGGCATAAGGACCAATAAGTCGCCAGTATTACCTGACCATCCTCAACAACCTAATTTCACGTCGAGTAAGAATTTTCCTCAAATTGTACGACCAACTACTCACGTAAACGCTCCTAATTCTAGACAAGTTTCTTACGCAAACGTGGTCAAATCTAATATGCCAGGTCTGGAGCAGGAACCTATATCGCAATATTCTGAGCCACATATCAACAATCTAGAGACAACATTGCAGACACTTGTCCAAACTATGAACACTTTTACGACCACCATGACATCCATGATGCAGGAAATGCTGAAAATGCAATCCACTATCTTGCAAGCCATTTTAAAGAAATGATTTATTTAAAAATTTGTTTTTGGAACGCGAACGGCCTTCGCCAACATAAAAACGAACTGGAATACTTCCTGATGGATAAGCAGATTGATGTTATGATGATTGCTGAAACTCACTTGACGTCGACAGGGTACTTCAAAATTAATGGCTACGTGTTGTACGATACTAAAGATCCCCGCGGAAGAGCTTGTGGAGGTTCGGCAATTCTTATAAAGAACAGAATAAAACATTATCTAATGAATAACATAAGTGAGGATTACCTCCAAGCAACAAACATTTGCATTGAATTCTGTCAATACAAATTTGTTTTATCATCGATTTATTCTCCGCCTCGATTCTCAATAAAAGAACAACAATACTACAGCTTCTTCAATTCCCTTGGAGCTAGATTTTTGGTTGCTGGTGACTTTAACGCCAAACACACATTTTGGGGTTCACGTCTAGTGACCCCGAAGGGTCGTGAACTCTTCAACACCATTGCCAAAATGGGCTTAGATGTACTCTCAAGCGGACATCCCACCTACTGGCCGACGGACCGACGGAAGATTCCCGATGTTATTGACTTTGGAGTAGTGAAAAATATCCCTGTAGAATGGATGCAAGTGGATCCTTCATTAGACTTGTCCTCAGATCACTCTCCTACTATCATTTCAATGCATTTCCCTCAAGTGTGTGGCTCTCCATTTAGAAACATGACTAAGACCCGAGTAAGCTGGATAAAATACAAAAAGTATTTAAGTTCTCATTGCACGGAAAATATTGTGTTGAGAACTACCGACGATATCGATGAGTCGATTGGCAACTTTACCGAGGACCTTCGACGAGCTGTCCATCACGCTTCCACTTATCACGTTGAATGTAGAAATAGGACAAACAGAACTTATTTATCTGAACTCGAACATCTCCTATCAGAAAAAAGAAGAATGAGAAGAGAGTGGCAACTTCACAGGTCTCCTGAACTGAAAGCTAGGCTACGGGTATGCAGAGATATACTAAGACATTTCTTAGAAACCCAAAGAACGGCTTCACTTACATCCTACTTGGAGGGTCTTGATAGTACCCCACAATCTGACTACTCGTTATGGAGGGCGGCAAGAGGTTTAAAAAGACCAGTGAGAGGAAAACCTCCTTTGCGAAATCCGACTGGTGACTGGGCTAGAAATGATTCCGAGAAAGGGACATTATTTGTTAACCATTTAAGAAATGTGTTTACTAAAAACAACTCAAATAACGTATCTGATTTGCCACCACTCGTTATTAGACCTCCTGTACCTCTAAGACTAAACTTTGGTGATGACCAAAGCGCTATTGGTACTCTGAACCTTAGAAAGGCTCCAGGTATGGATAAAATCAGCAATAAAATGCTTGTGGAGTTACCTCGTGTAGCTAGAAGAATTATCCTCTTTATCTTCAACGCTATTTTACGCCTGCAGATTGGAAGGTGTCTATGATCACTATGATTCCTAAGTCAGGGAAGGATCACACCAAAGTAGAGTCATATAGGCCAATTAGCCTACTGCCGACAATTTCTAAACTGTTCGAAAAATTGTTAATGACTAAGTTGATTCCAATTCTGAACGACACTGAATGCATTCCTAATCATCAATTCGGCTTCAGAGCTAAACACAGGACCATCGAACAAACACACAGATTGGTAAATGTGATAAGAGGGTCGTTTGAAGCCAAAAAATACTGCTCCGCCCTTTTCATTGATGTGTCCCAAGCGTTCGACAAAGTTTGGCATGACGGTTTAATGCACAAAATAAAATTAACTCTGCCTGCTAACACCCATAAACTTATGGAAAGCTATTTATACGGTCGCAAATTTAAAATCAAAGAAGGCAATTTTTTAAGCCCCGCTCAGCCAATTGAAACAGGTGTGCCACAGGGTAGCATACTGGGTCCTACTTTATATTTGATTTATGCCTCCGACATGCCGTCAGACCCCAAAATCCACACGTCCACTTTCGCAGACGATACAGCCTTTATCAGCGTTCACAAGGACCACCAAGTAGCATCACAGAATTTGCAGAATTATGTTTATAAACTAGAGAATTGGCTAGAGCTTTGGAAAATCAGGGTTAATGAACAGAAATGTATTCATATCACTTTCACATTGCGAAAAGAAACTTGCTCGTTCATCAAAATAAATAATCAAATTATTCCTCAACATAATGAAGTCAAATACCTCGGCATTCACCTCGACCGCCGTTTAACTTGGAAGTCTCATATTGAAGCGAAACTTACACAGATGAGATTAAAAGCAGTGCAACTTAATTGGCTAATTGGCAGAAATTCTTCACTAAAGTTGGACTGCAAACTATTGTTGTACAATGCAATTCTAAAGCCAATCTGGTGCTATGGAATTCAATTATGGGGTACTGCCTCAGCATCAAACATTGAAAAAATTCAAAGGGGTCAAAATAAAATTCTACGTATAATTACTGCAGCTCCATGGTATGTTAAAAATTCTCGAATTCACAAAGATCTATGCGTGCCATCAGTAAAAGTTGAATTTACAAAACACGCGTCAAAGTATGTCAGCAAACTTGAACACCACCCAAACCCACTTGCACGAGACATCCTTAACTTTAGTGGCCATAATCGGTTGAGAAGGAGGGATACCCTTGCTTTAACTCAAGCGCAAAATAGATGACTGGATCAGTTGATGTGAAATTTTTTTAGTATCATAAAATTTTTGTCTAGCACTGGCTGGGCTTATTATTTTCTTTTTAGTATTAAGATTTGAATACTTATTGTCATTTCATTATATGAAGATTCAATAAATAAATAAAGGCTATAAAAAAAAAAAAAAAAAAAAAAAAAAAAAAAAAAAAAAAACATTCAGATAGAATTAAAAAACACTTTAGGAAAGTGCTTTATTTGCATGTTTGATTAGGTTAAAATAAGCGCTTATTGTCAGCAGAAAGTAGTCCTCCATACCGGGAACACTTCATACAAAAATCATGCATCCCATCAGCAGGTTTGAAGCGATTTGAGGTATGAATTAATACAAAAAAGCTGCTCCTTTTGTAGCACATTTTTTACATGAGGATTATTTGTTTCAAGGATTATATATTATGAGGATTATTTGTCTTGCCTGATAGCAATTTTTATAACAGATTAATGTGTATTTGAGTGATTTTCGGAAGTGGTTTAAATAAACAAAATACCGTTTTGAGATTTCTCTTCACATAAAACTAATTTTTGCTGAATTTTGTATGGAGCATGATATTCTATAGTCATTGATGTACCATAGAACCAAAGTCCGGGAAGTCATTTGTGTGGGGGCGCTAGAAGAGATCATGAACCGATTCTTACCATTTTCAACATGGTCCATAACTCTGGTTCTACAAAACCGATTTAATCCGACTAAGTTTTTTTCTTGAGACTCTATCGTGTCTACAACAGACAGACTGACATTGCTTAGAATTATAAAATAAGGACATGCATATATATGTACATATATACTATATGTGACCACCTTTTCATAGTCCAGAAAGGTGGCTTATGACTCAAAAAAATTATTTTCATTGCTTTTAAATCTGAGCACTCACACATTTTTTTTCGCTCAGAAACCGGTTTGTGCTTTGCATTGAAAAAAAACATCGCTCTTTATATACTTACACGAACTTATCTCATTTATGCTCTTTTGCCTTTTTTGGTTGCCTTTTGGGCATGACTGTGCATAATGCAAAAGAAAAACTACTAAGAAACTGAGGAAATGCATTGTTTATCTTTAACAGCTGTGTCTCGTAATTTCTTTTTTGAGTCATAAGCCCCTTTTCATAGGCCGGGTCACATATACATATACTTTTTGATTGTGCGACCAATATTTCGATGTTTTACAAATGAAATGCCAATTTGAATAAATTATTTTTCTCATTGACTCATAATTATTATCGTTAACAAATATTGGTTTCTCTCATTCATAATTAATATTAAACATTTTTTATTTTACTGATAATAATTGATTTGAATTTGTTTTAATAAAACATATCCAAGATGAATGTAATAAACTCATTATAGACTGTTTTAATAAAATGTTTGCCTCATCGGTTCCATTTATTCTATAAAAACTGGATGCTATTTTGTAAAAAAGCAGTATGTTCTCTATTTGCTTATTTTTATTATAGTATCGGGAATTACGACATGGAACATTAAATTTTACAAATTTTTAAAGATATTCACAATTAATATTTCCATTTACAATATTCAACATACAACATACATTTAACATAATACGACGACTTTTAAATGTGGGTAATTTAATTAAAGCCAATCAATCTGCTCGTATAAGATGGTAAATTAGAGTAATTCCATTGAAAACTTCTTAAACAAAAAAGACAAAAATTGTTTTTGCACGGACTCAATTTGTTCATTATAAATCTCATATTAAGGATCCCATATGATGGGTACATATTCCAGAATGGGCCTAACTAGCGATACATACAGTTGTTTAGTTATCTATGGATCACAAAACTCCTTAGGCCAGCGTTTAAGTTATATGAGGTATGAAGTTTAATTTCATGTCAAGTAGGATTCCAAGATCAATAAATGATTCGACAAGATCCAAATGATGATGACCGCTAAGAAATTATTTCTATAAAACCTCATGTATTTACATTTTTTTAGGTATAGCTCCACCAACGAAAAAAGTTATCAAGATCATTTTGAAGCAAATCATGGCCAGTACAATCCTTAAAAGAAAAAAATATTTTTACATCGTCAGCATACATTAGGATATTACAATGGTTTATACTATTAGGGAGGTCATTTATAAACAATGAAAACTGCAGTGGTCCAAGATGACTTCCTTGGGGTACACCCGATAAAACAGATATACATTTAGATGTACAGTTGTTAAATCGAACATTCTGTTTCCTGGACGTCAAATATGATTTTATCCAATTAAAATTATTAGAAGTAACACCCAAGAGATCCAATTTACGTAAGAGAAGCGAATCATTAACTTTATCAAACGCCTTGCTAAAGTCCGTATATATAACGTCCGTTTGCTTTTTATGTTCAAATGCAGAATTGACTTCAGTTGTTAACTGAATAATATTAGTTATAGTCGAGCAGCCTTTTCTAAAACCATGTTGACAAGGTGATAATAAGGATAAGGATGTCTGATGGTATAGTGAAAGACTCAGCACAATGAGTAAATGCCATCTTTAATTTTTTCAGGTTAAATAAGATAGAGTTAGAATCAAGTGTTGGAAAAGATATAATTTGCTTAGATGCAATCTTATATGGATAATTACTTTTAACATCATACACAGCATCAGAATAAGTATTTGAAAAAAAGTCTGCAAACATATCACTTATGACATTAGAGTTACTGGATTCCTCATTATTAAATATCATTATAGCTGGGTAACCGTTGGATTTTCTTTTAGAGTTAACGAATGAATAGAAAGATTTAGGATCACGTAAACAATTTTGTTTTGTTTTCAATAAGTAATTCTTGTATAGGGAATGATTAAGTATGTTATATTCCGAGCGACTCACACAGTACCTTGCATAATCAACAGCAGATCCAGTTCTTTTATATTTTTTATAACGTTTATTTTTAAAGTTTTTAAGATGTGATAATTGTTTATTATTCCAAGGTGGTCCAACAGGAGTGTAGGCATGTTGTTTGAGAACACAAATTTCAAAAAAAGAATAGATTTTCTTGTAAAAGGCTGAAATTAAAGTCTTCTATTCTGATTGCATAAACAATTCATTCTCACCCTCCGAAAGTAATAATTCTTATTCAATATGTTATTCCATATTACTACAGCCATTATTAGATGTTGTGGGGGGCTTTTACATATTTAAATTACATTCATTATTTCACTCGCTTCGTAATCAACGTTTTTAATTAATTTCTAATACCAAACATTTCTATCTCATTATTCACTCTTCAATTTTTTTTTTAATTAAAAGTGTTGAGAAGTCATTTTTCTTTGATATTTTTTTGAGCATAAATAAAAGTGCAACATCAGCAGAGATTCATATCACTGCGACAAAATGTCGGATTTAGAATGACAGCTTTAAATGAATTAAAGGTCTTTATATATGAATTTCCAATTCCAAAAACTGTCAAAACATCAAATAGTGCGTTCGAGTTTGACAATCCAAAATTAATTTTTATTCATTCATCTTTATTTTTTCGATGTACTTTTGTGAAATTTAAATTTTTGTTGATGACTTTGTAACCAAATACTAGTTTTGGGATTTATTA
This sequence comes from Bellardia bayeri, assembly GCA_950370525.1. Taxonomy (NCBI): domain Eukaryota; kingdom Metazoa; phylum Arthropoda; class Insecta; order Diptera; family Calliphoridae; genus Bellardia; species Bellardia bayeri. Next base: position 59,893,325 of record OX493264.1, read on the forward strand.
ATCCCTAAAAATCACGGGATTTTTTAAAACAAATCCATGGATTTGCCAAATCCCGAAATTCGTAATACTCGTACATATAAACAAAAACAAAATGCCTGTAGTTTTTGGATTCTTTTATATTAATATTTGTTGCCGTGACAACATGACGTCATATTTTGAATATTTGAATATTTTACATGACGTCACATTTAGTAGTAAAAAGCTTTTAATATTTTTACGGAAATTTGTATAAAGTAGTAACATACAGTTTAATATTACACAAACATCACATCCAGCCAAAAAACTGGAAGTAATACATTAAAAACGACATCTTAATTACATCCAAAGCATTTTTGTTTGACATTTTTTTTTAATCATAACATACGCTTTTTGGTATTTTTTTAAATAAAAATATTTAATAACTGGTTTTCAAAAAGCTATAATCTCCAAGATTGAAACAATATCTTTCTTGCAATTTCTTCGGTGTTTTTTCATACCTACCAGCAAAATGATGGGGAGTATATTAAATTTGTCATTCTGTTTGTAACACATCGAAATAATGGTCGCAGAATCAAAAGGTTTATATATTCTGAGTCCTTATAAGATTCTAAGATGATCTAGGCATACCCGACCGTCTGTTGAAGACACGATAGAGTTTCGGAAAAAAGTCTTAGAAGAATGAAAATTTTCCCAAACATTCTTTGTTTCATGGATATGTATGTAATATATATGTTTGTTATTGAAAATATAGACCCAATACAAATGTATTCCCGGAATTTGGTTTTATATATATATCATATATATTGAAAAATTCATCAGAACTGTAACTTATTCAATTTATTTTCTATTTATAAAATGATAAAAAAAATTTTTCACTACTTAATTCTAAGCTTGGCTTTTTTTTGCGCCCCTCAAACGGAAACGAGATAAATATATGAAATTTTTTTTATATATTTATTTATTTCATTTTATTGGCTCTTTATTAACGAAATTTACAATAAGTATTAAAATTTTAATCCTAAATGTTATTTCTTAGATATGACCAATATAATTACTAATTTACTGTATTCAAATCTTAATATTCTAAATAAAGATTAAAAATTATTAGGAGAGCCTTCTCACTATGCTCAAAGTGTCGGTTCTTTTTAGCCTTTGGTGACCTTCGAAAAGTAGTAGATCCCGGGCGAGATAGTTGGGGGGGACCATCGGTTTACCTTTATATTTGAGTGCATGCTTTTTAATTTCCTCCTGAATAGTGGGGACATTTAGATCTCTGTGGATTGTGTCATTGCATGGGGCACAGACGTTTTGTTGTAATATCCTAGACTGTCTTCTCTGTAATTTTTGGATGTTTGATGAGCCGCTTTAAGTTTCATAGCCGTTATCTTTGCTTCAATATAACGACCAAGTCAAGCGTCGGTCTAAATAAATTCCTAAATATTCAACTTGATTTTCCATCGTAGGGTGGCGTTATTTATTTTTACTGCTGGGCATGATTTTCTTCTGAGCGTGAAGGTTAGATTAGAACATCTTTCCAGCAAGGCCTCTAGTTCATTCACGTGGAACTGTAGTTGTTGGGATGCAACTTCTGGGTCATGATCTACGCTAACAAATGCGGTGTCGTCCGCGAACCTAGAAGTACATATATGTATTCTGGTTTGTTGGCATATCCGCTGTATATATTATGTACAATAACGACCCTAATATGCTGCCTTGCGGGATACCAGAAGATATTTTCTTGGGAGGAGAATATTGATCTTTTGATTCTGCATGCCAAGTAGCTCTCGAGAATTTTGTTTTGGGGAAGCATTTGTGTTATTTTGATGAGTAGCCCATCATGCCAAACTAATAAATGTCAATAAACAAGGATGAGCAGTACTGCTTTTTCTCTAAAGCCGATCTGATCACGGTAACAATTCTATGCACTTGTTCGATTGTACCATGTCTTGCTCGGAAACCAAACTGATGATCTGGGATGATGTTATGTTCCTTTAGATAGGGAGTTAATCTTAAAAGGAATATTTATTCAAACAGCTTACTTATAAAATTGATAACAAACTAATTGGTCTGTACGACGTTATTTGACTAGCGTCTTTTCCTGGTTTGATAGCCTGGCCTGATAGCCTTTATTTGTTATCGCATGAAGACATCTATTTGGCACACTTTCGACCAAATGCCTTCAAAGTGAAATGGGTGTAGCTTTCCAGATCGCCTCAATGTTTTCAGATTTTCATCTAAAATTTTGCTGTTTTTCCCTTCCAAACTTTTCTCAAATTTGTTCCATTTCTATATAAATGTTGATTAATTTTTAAAGAAATTCTGGCTATTGACCCAATCCCGTGCCAAGAAAACGCTAAACCATAACATTACCAAAGCCGTGTTCAATTCTTTTAATGGTATAGTTTGGATGATGCTGCTGATTAATCGGACACCAACATACCTTTGATTCATCACTCCGCAGTACGGTTTTCCAAAAATTTCAATCCCATGAGATTACTGCATTTCAACATGTATTTGCCAGGAAGTTTTAAATGAATCAGCTTGAGAGATTCTTTTTACAATTTTTCCTTCGCTTTTATTTATTTTTCGCTGTTTTTTTGGGCTCTTCCAACATTTGTTGTTATCCCATATACATATATTAAAATGATTACGCCATCTCTGGAGCAACCAAGCAAATTAGAAAATTTTAATATTGTTTTGCCACAGGTTTTTTAGATATCAATAGGTTTTCTTTCTTTTTCGGAACAAGTTTGCGCTTTTTTACCCATATTTAACAATGTAAAACTTTATAACACTTTTTTAATACTTACCGACAATATTTTTGAAGAAAATTTTAAAATATGTTATTATAAAACTAATATTAAAAGAAAGTTAATTATGTGTCCACCCCGGAAAAATGTATTACTGCAAAATAACGCATTATTTGACAAAATAAATTGATGAGAGAGAGAAATAAGTTAGAAATTAAAAGCGAAAGACATGAAACAGAAAATTATTGTGGAAAAGTACCATTAAAATTGCAAAAGAAACATTAAAAATTTTAAATTGGATGAGATTAGAATTATGTTTTATTATATTGCCACCACTGTATGTATGTTGATATAAAATACTTGTGAAAATAAAGTATGTACAACAAAAATATGTATATTACAAACATACAATCATGGCATTCAAACCCTTTTGTATGTGAATTCCGAGTTTTTTGAAAAAAAAAAAATAATAATAATGTTACTTAATTTTTTCAGCATTTTTCATCTCAAACTTAATGCATTTTGGAATTTTTTTCTTTCCATAGCATCTAGAGTCTCAGGCAAAATCTTTGATACTACAGGCTGTGAGAATCCGAGGAAAAAATCATTTCCAATCAAAATTATCCCTGAGCCAAAAACCGTAATTTCGTTGCCAATTTTATGGTGTTTGGAATGAAAGTGGATCTGATTACTTTTTTTAAATCAGGCTCTATTGTATTTAATAGTACATCCTTGATTGATGATTGACGACTTGATGATTTCTTGTTCAATGGAAAATAACTTTAAAATCTTAAAAATATTAACAATACGCATTATTTGAAAAAGTAATTCTTCAAATTTACTACTATGTACTTATGTATCGGGTAACTGAAAAATACTTGAATTTTGTCCGAGAAGTCTTCTTACCGCTATTAGTTTTTTATTTTCTACGTCTCTGAAGTCCGAATCGAAATCGAAAGAAAGAAATCATCTTATTCTAATATATTTTTAATTTACAATGTTTTATTTATTACTTATACCAGAAAAAATGAATCAGCTGACTCAAATATTAGATGTTTGTGTCGATAAGCAGTCAACGTCCCAAAATGGGGAAATTTGGAAAAAGAAAAATAAATCTGAAATTTTTTTTAAACGATCAGTCCGATTGCAAGAAAATTCTCCATCCCATGCGAAGAAATGTTGTCAAGCTTAAATTTTGAATTTGGATCTCAGATCGAGTACTTGATGGCAGCTATATATTATATTTTACGTATAATTTACGAGATACATATTAGCAAAAGAGTATAGGTACAATTTTAAGTTTTTTACTCATCCTAGATTCGTTTTTTTCTAATAGCGATAAAAATTTTATAAAAAAAAGAACACAATATTTTACATCAAATCAATAGAACAAAAAACATAATAATGCAAAACAACGCGATAAACGAACTACAGACTTAATAATATTAGACATTGAGCAATGAATTATCAGCTTAGAAAATATTAAAAACTGGATTACTTAAAGGATCTGTTTTAACCTCTATGCTGTACTCGACTTTCACGTCTGATTTTCCTTTTCCAAATTATATGAAAACAGCATACTATGCAGACGACACATACGAGTAAAAATTTCTTCCCGAAATATGACTCAATGTTACATAAATGCCTACAAAATTGCAATATCAAAACAATATTCAACAAAAATGAGTTTCATATGAAAAAGAATTACAAAACGAAAATTTGATTAGTTCGGTCCATGTTTGACCATTGCTAAATACAAATCCCACTTCCGAAAATCACTTAAATACGTATAAAGCTCTTATTAATAACGGTACCCATCCAAAATTTTTCACAGATCATGCATATATATGCCAAGATCAAACTGTTACGTTTAGGATTTAGGTCCATATTTGACCATATCCTCCATATAAGGTGCACTTCCGGTAATTACTTAAATACTCATATCTCCCTTAAATATGCCGGTATTTTGTTGACATGATATATACGTTATATTCGACATGATATATCCTCAAATACATATATAGAATTCTCTTTATCGAATTTTATGGCGATCGGTCCATTATTGATCATAGCTCCCATATAAGAACCCATTCCGAAAAACAAGTAAACCCACAAAAATATCTAAAAAATATCAATATAAAACCAATATTTTATACCGATCTGTAATTTTCTTCCAGAAATCATACTAATATCGGAATTTTGTACTTGTCAGTCCATATTTGGCAATAGCTCCGTTTCTACTTCTATTATAGATAAACAAAGAATTGATAAACGCTATTACTTTTTTACTTAAATATTTATTAGTGGAACTTAAATTTCTTAAATTTAATTTAACAAATTATTTAAAAAAACGCGTGTTCACTGATAGAAGAAGGTAGTCTGAATAAATGGAACAAACAAAATTGACAAGTGCGAAAGTTTTGCCAGCGTAGCCATTAAGGTTTCTTTTTTGTGCAAGTGCCATTACGCTGTGCTGCCACACTAATATCGGAATTTTGTTCTTGTCAGTCCATAGCTCCCAAAAAAAGCAAACTTCCGAGTATTATTATAATAACAACCATTAAACTTTTGTATACTTGAGATGAAATACATAGAAATGACGTTACTGAATACTAGATTTTAAGAATATCAGTCCATAATTAGTCCACTTCCATCATAACACCTTGTAAAGGTTATTGAGATGATATTAGCCTCACCTTTTAAAATTACCCCTTTTTATGCTCTAGTCCTTAACCTGGTGAATATTACATTACATATAAGATTGTTATGATAAATACTCGGATACAAACTCTGTAAATAATGCTAAGAATCGGCAATTATATCATTTATATAGGTAAACGGTTAAAATTAGAAAAAAAATGTAAAAACATTTAAAATAAATTATATTGTGCGTAAATTTGTTTATCAAACAATATATAAAATACTAGAGCTATGTGTCCACGATCGTTAGATATTACAATGTTGTCCGAAAAATGTTCAGAAAATGTCTAACAACCGTGTAAACTTAAAATATTTGCCTTCCAACGTTGTAAGAAAAAGCATTTTCAGTACATTGGAATACAAAAATATTGTCAGACATCTAACAATCGTGTAAACACACAATTTTGGCTTTGTCATTGTTTTAAGACAATTGTCAAACACTTTTCATTGTCATATGTGCAAAGTTTATGCATCTGCCAATGGCAGCATTGTCATAGAAATTATTTCTAAATGCAACTCTGTATATACATAAATAAACAAACAAACAAGTGTGTATTAATAATTTTTTTGAAAAAAGTAGAAGAAAATTAAAGAATTAAATTAAAATGTGCATTAAAAAAATTTATGAAAAAAGTAAAAGTAAATTAAAGTGGACAGTAATAATATTTTTGAAAGAAGTGGAAGAAAATTAAAGAAAATAAAAAATGGATAGCGACATATCTATCATAAGCAGATAAAATGGTTCCAATTGCTCTTTTTTGTTCCATGACAATATTTAGAATTTTTAAACACACGCACACATAGCTGCAAAACGAATTTGAAAATGCCACACCACAATCTGACAACCGTGTGAACTGACAATTTTGGTTGACAGATAAATTCATTGTGTGAGAATTGTGTGCAAATGAAATTGTTAGTTTTCTTACAGTCGTCTAAACTGACAATTTACCTTTTGCTAAAAATTTTTCAATGTCAGTACATTGCTAGCACATTGTAATATATGACGATCGTGGATACATAGATTAATAGAATTTTCGCTAAAACTGAATAATGATATTCTGGTCCTAATAACAGCGTTGTTTTTGTAATTATCAATATATTTAGGTGGAGGGTATTTAAGATTCGGCACAGCTAATAGGTACATCACTCTAACTTGTTTTTATCTGTATATAGTTTTAAAGTTATGGGAAATTATGCATATAAATTTTGGTTAGAAACTATATACAGATTGTGATCTACAAATTTACATTTCCAATGTAAAAATATTCACAAAATTTTATATTTACAACACATAAAAAATAAATAAACGACAATAGCAAAACGGTTTAGAAAAGTTTCAACTTTTTGGGAGGTGTCTCAGACCGAACTAGTCATAACTCTGATTCTACTAGACCGATTTTGCCTATTGAAAATGTCAATCTTGTGTACATTAGTATATTCTACAGAAAATCATGAATATAAGAGTATTTTCTATTGCAAATTTTGTGTATATCAGAATATTTAGTTAAAAAGTGGAATCTGTCTGTAAAAAGCGGATGTGGGATACAGGCTGAAGTTAATTATTGTATATATGTATATTATTTATGAACTATCGAATATAAATAAAAACTAAAATTACAATTTTGCATATATACATATACATACATACATGTATAAACACATACCCGTACCATAAAGAATATTTAATTTTTTGTTGCTATTGTTATAATATGACCAGTAAGGGCCATTTTCCTTTTTTGCTTTATTTAAATTTTAATATGTTGTAACATATTCATCTTATTAATGGCATAAATTATTATTGTTTTTTGCAGAACCGAATCCAATACAAAATAATGGAAATGGAGTGCTGTGTAATAAGCTGTCACGTCTAACATTAGCCACGTTCGACGAAGAAGGACGATGCATTGGACAAATGGGATCATTATCAATAAGCTATTAACAATTGTTTTATTTTTGATTTCCGATTCTTGTAATATATAATATAGAACTCAATGTAAATCAGATTTACTTGAAAAATAATGAAATCTCTATTGCTGGAATGGCATGTGCATTCTCTATCCTTGAATGGATCAAAATACAACATGTTACTTTAAAATATTCTGATCTGTATACGAGTATACATGCAAGTTTCTCCCAATTATTAATTTAAGCTTAATCCGTTAATGTTTTCAAATTCCACAAAGTTTTAACATGTATCATTATTAGTCAGTAAACAGGGCTTTTAAAAAGCAATGGGAACCCATCCGAATTGCAAACAAAATGTGTATGTTTTCGATTTATTTGTTATATAGTTTGTATAAAACCAATCAAGAATCATTTTTACAAATGTTCTTTAATTAGTTTCAAAATTGTTATTGATTCTATCTTCCAAATTACATTTTCTATATAAATAAGTAGCGTTACCATTACCATCAATTTTAAAAAATTATACGAAATGGGGATTTTTCTTAAAATGTTTTTATTTTTATTATAAACATCAAAAACAAAAAAAAAAATTAAAACAGAGGAATGCAAAAAATATTATGATAAGGTTTTTCTGTTTGCTATAAATGGATTTGTGCGTCAATAACCTTAACCAATAAATTCGAATTCATTGACATGTTTTATGTAGATAGACAGATATGTAGATAGATGGATAAATAATTTCTTTGAATAAGTGGTCGTTATTTTTTCATTGGTGAAGAAGAGATAAAAAGTAGCATATACAATTTAAGTGCCTAAAGTCGGCCTATAAATGCAGTAAAATCGAACAATATACTCTTAAAATTTATAAAAAATATATCTTTAAAATGCCAAAATATATGTACATATACAGTTTTTCAAGCCTAAATACAAAATACTAAAATTTTCAGGAGAGACAAAAAAAGTTCATCGTGCGCAAGCAACACACTTTACATAAAAATAGACATAATAGACGTATTTTTCCCGTTAAAGAAGAAGTAGTTAGAGATGTTTATGGAAAAAAGTCAGTTTTGGAAAATTTTTAGTTATGACCCTTTTGTATTTAGGATGCGATATGTAATTGCTTTTATAACAAAAGTTGCTTATTGAAAAAAATAAGAAAAACCTTGCAAATATTAAACAAATGTTTGTATATGTAGTTCTTTGTTTAAACTTTAAAGTGATGCTAGTGTTTCATAAACTCAAATGTTCAATATTTAACAAAACAAGTAAGAAAGTATAGTCGATCAAACCCGACCATATAATACCCTACACCCAGTATATGTATAAAACAGTTTTTCAGAAATCTGCGCTATATGAGTGATATGACCTATTATGTACCGATCATCCAAAAATTTAGTGTCATGATTTTTGTGAATATAAATATTGTATATGTTAAACTTTGTCTCGATATAAATACTTTTAAAAGATTTATGGAGGATAATTGGATTACGGGGAGGGTCTTATATGGGAGTTTCGACTAATTACGGACCGACCATTATAAAATTGGGTGTCATCATTTCTGTATATTATTTATGTCGAATTTTATTTGATTACCAGTATTCTTAAGAAATTTATGATCGTTAAAGTGATTTTCGGAAGTGGACCATTTATGGGAGTTATGACTAATTATGGACCGATCATAATAAAATTGTACCGTATTATTTGTATGCATATGAAATATATTTGCGTTCAATATTATTATGGATACCAACATTTTTGAGTGAGTTATACTCTTTTTAAAGTGATTTTCGGAAGTGAGCCTTATATGGGAGCTATGTATGGGGCCAGGTGAAATAATGGACTGATTTCCACCAGTTTCAATCCCATCCGTTCTTGGGCCGAAAAAATATCACTTACCAGATTTTATCAAAATATCTTCAAAATTGCGACCTGTACTCTGCGCACAAGCTTTACATGGACAGCCAGGCAGACAGACAGACGGACATCGTTAAATCGACTCAGAAAGTGATTCTTGGTCGATCGGTATACTTTAAGGTGGGTGTTGGAGCAATACAAATATGTATATGTGTGCATAAGTTTAAATATAAATATATTGAAGGAAAATCAAAAAGTTCACAAACAACATTATTTTAATAAATTCAAAATTAAGGGCCAAAAAAGGGGCAAATTATTGGTGCTTTATTCATGCATTTTGTATACTTTCTTGGAATACAATGAATATCAAGAACACTTTTAACTAATGACCTGCAAATTAAAAATTTTAAATATATGTACATATGTAGATTTTTATGGTACAATTTTATAATGTACATATGTATGTGAAATTCACAATTTGAAGACAAAATGATAAAAATTTATAATTTTTCTGATTTTTTTTTTTGTAGCAATTTTCGAACGAATGTCATATATGCATTTTAAAATTAAATTTTCAAAATATTTCAATATTTCTGTTCGGTTTTTCGAACGTATAAAATCGAATATTCCACAAATTTTCCAAAACTGTTTGTTTGTAAAACTAAATTAAACTTCCAGACATACAAAGATAATTCCCAATGATGGGAATTGTTCAAAATGTTGTTAATTTGAAAAAAGTGACAGGACACTAAAAATGGGTAAATGGAGACACTAATCGTCCAATGCTAATGCTGCATATTAACAGTGTTGGAAGAGGCAATATGAACGACTTCTTATTTTTCAATAATGCGAAAAAGAAAAACTTAAAACGAATAACTCTCTTTACTCTTAGTGTTAACTACTGATTTTCTAATGGTGAATATACGTACATACACATGTATACTGATAAGCATTTTATTAATCTTTTCAGAAAGCAATTTTCAATTTATTTTTATGGAAGATGTCAATTTGTTCGGAAATAATGATGTCTTAAATACAAAATTGAAAATATCTTTCTTATTTTCTTTTCCAAGCAAGTTTATATTTTCAATCAAATTTAGGCAAACTTAGACAAACCATTAAAGAGATTCATAGAAAGCTTATCAGTATAGATTCGCCATTAGATCATCAGTAGTTTGACAATAAGATTTAACAAAGTTTTTTTTCTTCTAGTCATTGAAAATAAAGAAGCCATTATTATTAATTTTTCCAACAATATACAATGTATACGATTCAGGCATTTGGATAGTCGGAAGCCATGAAGGAAATTGATTTAAATTTTTAAAACAAAAACCTAACTTTTGTAACACTATCGTAATACAACATTTGGGAAAGAGTAAATATTTTAAAAATAACTGTTCTGAACATTTTGCCATGTAAGTGTTTGTTGAATTTTTGGTATAGGAAAATGCTCATAACTTGACTTTATTTAATTGGATATTATTATTTAAAAAAGAATATTTTAATCGAAAAATTGTTTGTTAAAATCGGGCACGGGTTCCCATTATCCGTATGGCTTAACATTTTACTGAATTAGTTTTAGATGCTAAATAATGAAATAAGACCAACCCTCTAGAAATATTGTTATTAAAAGGCGGCTCTAGTATACATGTCAGTAGATATGTAATGTACATCTGCTTTCAATATTCCAGTATTAAATTAAAAACATTATAATGTCAGTAACAAATAAGAAGTATGTATCATTAAACGACTACTATATATTTTTATTTCATTTTATTTTATTTTATTAATTTGTTTGTTATTCATTTCCCAAATGCGAGTATTAAGTATCTATTAAATTGCCCATAAAGTGTTCAACAAATATTATTTATTTTACGCTAATATTCTTTAAAAAATTATTTTATATCTAATAAGAGACAACAACAACAACAACAACAACAAACTAAAACATAAACCTAAAAGGAAATGAACTAACAAAATTGAAATATTATCTTTGAATATTTTATCTTCCGACTGAACAATAATTCAAAATTCAGTTTATTTCGTGTAAAATACTAAACAAATAATGTAAATATAAAAAGTATCAGTTGTAAGTAATTTAGAAAATTAAATCAAATTGAATAAATGAAAATAAAACATAATAAAATATCGTATCTCATACCACCACTAAGTGATTTCATAGTTTAGCTAAATACCAACTTTGAATTACAGCGCATTTCGAAAATAGAACTTACAAACATCCCAGCAAGCCAGATGAGTCCGAAAAGAGTCTTTTCTGATACCTTTTTCGGAGCGTTAACGCTCTTTATGAGCCCAAAAAACAATCATAATTGCTCCGAAAACATTCAGAAAAGACGGTCATTACGTTCGAAAATGGTCCGTCAGAAAGAGCTCTTAGATAATGTCAGAAAAGAGTCTTCTATGAGGGTTTTTTGAGCTCTTAAAGAGCTCTTAGATAATGTCAGAAAATATACTTTTATGAGGGTTTTTTGGGCTCTTAAAGAGCTCTTAGATAATGTCAAAAAAGAGTTATTTATGAGCTTTTTTTGGGCTCTGTGTAATCTTGTTTTTATCATTCTTGTGTGGTACAGCTATGTTTTTTTTTTGTTCAAAGTAAAAATAACAGGACAACAACGCTTTGGTACACACATAATTAAGTGGAATTTCTGAGTCATACTGCGTGCCGACTCAGGACAGTAGATAACAAGCAAATTTTTCTTTCGCTCCGAAAATGCTCCTTAGTTGGACTCTTTTCTGACTCCTTTTTCGGAACGCTCCTAGAATGGTATGCTGGGATACATACACACACATACATACATACATACATATTACTTTTGTGTTTATTTCCAACAACAAAAACCAGAAAAAAAGTATAAGAATTCTATTTAAAAGAATAAAACATAAATATGTATTTGTAATTTTTCGTGTAAATAGAAAATATATTATATTGTTTTTAAAATTGTAAATCAATACAATTGTGTAACATGATTTATTTTAACTACAACAGATGGATATCCTGCGACAACAGTCATAACATTAGGAAACATACAATTTAAAAGTTTTAATCAGATATTGTACTTTGATTGTATATACAAATTGCATATACATACATAAAATATATAAAGGAAACACCTAATATTGTTTATTACACTCGTATGTGCTACAAGTACAAATTTGAAACAAAATATATTGCATAATTCATAAGTTAGCTAAGAAAAAATATATGTAAATCATTAACAAAAACTAGAAAAATAAGGAACATAAACAAATTTAATTTTAACGCAAAAGTATTAAATTTTTCGCGTCAAAATAAAGTAAATAGGGATATTAATATGTATGTACGAGTATGTATTTATTTATGTAAAACATTGTATTTGATATTTTGTTTGTAGTTCTATTGCCTTTATAACAGCTGACAATCTTCTACATAGACATAGAATCAACGAGTTTTTAAGTCAAATCAGACGAAATTTTGTTCCATTCATCTTGTATTAGTGCCATTAGCTTATCCTATATTTCTTTGCCTTAGTTTTTGTCCAGATATTTCATCAGGTGCTCAATTGGATTGAGGTCTGCGGATTGGGGAGGATTATCTAAAGTTTTTGGACAATGATTTCTCTACACTAGATGTTAGATTGTTTTCTAAAATGTTCAGATCTTCTTTTTTTATTGTAGATTCAATAAATGTAAGATTACCGACCCCTGATGCCGCCATACAACCCCAGACCATTACTAAGCTGCCGCCGTATTTCACAGTCTTGTTAACACAGTTTACTGCATTTTGACGCGTAAAATTGGTATACACGTATTTTAACAATAAATCAGTTAAATTTGTGTACGATTTTGTTTTTGTTTCTTTTTCTGTGAATTCAATAATTCTTAAATAACTACATATGTATGTATATAAAAGTGCAATATATTTTTCTAATATAATATTATTTATATTATTATAATTAAGATTTTCTTTTAATAATACGTGGTGTTGACTTTATTTTGACGCTCACAGTAATTATGATACAAAGTTGAACGAATATAACATTAACATACAAATAAAGTTTTTTTTGAAAAGAACTCCTCTGATCACATATGCAGCAAAATTTTCAAAAGCTGAGATAAATTTTCGAGATATTTCCCTTTAGGATTTCACCAAAAGCCACTTTTTTTGCAATTTTACCTTAAGGGCGTGGAATTTACGTAAACGTTTAAAACCCGTATATTAATTTCAAATGTACGAAAGATATTATTTTAATTACAATTATAATTTACAATTTAATGACAGTTAATATTAATATAATGTTAATATAATGATGACTTCTGTGAAACTTAACTAACATAGAGATATTGATGGCATATGAAATGTATCTCAAGTAATAATAATTTTCCCAAACGATAAACATCAGCACAAATCCAAAATACCCTGCCCACTATGGTGGTGAAGTATATAATTAATTCTGGGAAATATGTTCATGTTACGTTTACCTGTAGAAAATTCTTCACCGATTATACTTTCCTATGCATAAATGGGCATGTATGCGAATTATTATGGAAAAGTAGTTATAAGGAGTAGTCGTAAAACAAATAGTGTAAAAATTAACAAAATTAAAAAAAAAAATATTAAATAGTGGCATAAATATACGTTCCCTTATTTTGTTCTAGTGTTAACATACTGTTAGATGTTAATTAGGATTTTGGATTTCCTGGGAAATGGGAGAACAAAATTTCATTTCCCGGTATTCACAGGATCAATTGTTACTAAAAAAATAAATTATATTTTATTGAAATAAAAAATTATAAGTTCGTCTAACAAAATTGTTTTAACATTTCTTTTTCCAAGCAATAAGGTCACTTAAATCTCTATATCTCGATATACATATATAAAAATTACGTGTATGTTCGTGATCGGTAAACTCAAAAACTACTAGACCGATTTGGAGCAAATTTTATGTGCATGATCTATGGGCCGTGAGTAGTGTTTCTGTGTAGTTTGAAGTTCGTCCGACAGATGGCGCAATATTTAGTTTCTTTGTGTTTTTGCACCGTAACTCAATAAAATAACGCGATAATCCTATGTTATGTGCTTAATCGGCGTGTGACGGCGTTAAGTATCCCGACACCGACTCATACATAACCTCTATTCGTTAAAGGTGCGTGGGAGTCAAACGAAAAAAAATTATTAAATTGAAGTTAAATTTATTTAAATTAAATATTACATACATTACATACATTTTAAAAAATTAACTCAAGGTGTTAGTGAAAGTAAATTAATTGTATTATTGAAAGCTATTGAAGAAAAAAATGGGCGGGATCGGACCAGTGGGAGTGGCAGCTCCAATACAAAGTACATATTTAATATCACATATCTACAGTTCTATAATAGCCAGATTCTTAGAAATTTGTGCACGTTGATTATATTATGAATAGTCAAAGGAAAATTGGGCGGGATCATACCAGTGGGCGCGGCAGCTCCCATACAAAGTGAATATTTAGCTAATATACAATATTAGTATTAATCTATATATATAAAAATGAATGTTTGTATGTATGTTCTTTATAGACTCCTAAACTATGCATCTGCAGTGAAAGAAAAACACTTCGTAACAGGAATGAAACCGTTACGTTAACCCCTTTACATTAATGTAATGAAAAGTTACATTCATTTAATGAAACTGTACATAATAGTAATGAAAGTACCATTAATGCAATGAATCAGGTAGAACAGGTACTTTTCGATAATTCGTAGTTTCATTGGGGCTACGAAATGTATTACATTCGGGCAATGAAACACTTTTAAGCACGATTTAAGGAATATAGTTATTGAAAAAAGTGATTATAATTACCTTTTTGGTCAACAATTATTTAAATCTATTTATTTAAAGTACCTTTTTTTAATAAGTATTGAATTGTAGAAATTACAGCACCAGGTAAATTTTAATGAAATATTTACGTAGCATTAATGAAGCTTTACATTTCTGAATGACAAAAGTTTTTTCCGTTTTTTGAGAAAAATAATACAATATATGTAGAGATTATAAATTAAAATTTTGTATTAAAGCAATCGAATTTATAAACTTTTTATTGATTTTATTGTTTAATTTTCGAGATTTTTGTAGCGTACAATTTACATTAATAATACGACAAATGTCATTCTTTTTGTCATTTTACGTTAACTTTGTATGCAATTATTCTTGAAATTTCGTTACTATGACGAAACTTTAATGACAAAATTGCATTATAATTATGTAACTTTTCATAAAGATATTCTAAATACAAAAAAAAAAATACACTAATACTTTAAAAAAGTTATCTCACATCTACACATTCGTAAATGTAATGTAATAATTGTAACTCCAACGTAAGTTTTCATTACATCTTCATAAGTTTCATAAAACTTAATGAGAATGAAGATCCAATAAATGGAATATGATGTAAATGCCATAAATATAATGAATCCGACATCTATGTTACGTAACTTGTCATTATTTTAACTAAAATTTCCAAAACAAGATATAAGGGGACATTTTTAAGAAAAAAAGTGCAAAATACTTGCATGATAATTTATCGTTAATATAAAAAAATTTACATTAACCTTTAACTACGGAGGTAAAATATTTTAGCGTATATACTGTGGTGGTGGTAAATTTTACCCCTTTTTAATTTTTAGAAAATTTTGACAAAACAAAATTTTGTTTTGATTTATTTGCTTTTATTTGGAATTAGATAACACATTTTTAAATGAATAAAGTAATAAAATAAAGAAATCAAACTTCTAGTTAAACAAAACAAGGATTTTATTTCATATTCATTTTTCTTAAAACTAAAAAAAGTAACAAACATAACTTTAAAAAAAAACGTATAAAAAAAAAAAAACAAAAACATAAAAGGCATTTTTTCACAGCCAAATGTATAACATTAATAATAAAAAAGAAATCAAAGAAAAATTATATTGGAAAAAAAATTGAGATCAATGCATTTGTACTGAATTTTTAATTGTCTAATTTATAACTAGCAAAATCCACGCTACGCGTTTACTGCATCCCATACACATAGGCTTGCAACAAAGCAGACAAACATGTGTAGTCTTTCGCTTTAACCTGCTAGGGCAGATGTAGCACAGCTTCCTGGCATTTGTGGTCGGCTCTACTGGAGGGGGAGTTACGGAATCTGGTCCTAAAATGCTACTTATGTTATCACGAAGTAACTTAGGTAGTCGTTGGTTATGCTCTCGCCTTTGCAAGTGTGGTATAACTAATTGTCGGCCTAGACTTTTTAAAAAGTATGCTCTCGATTTACGATCAAACTCTTCAGAAGATTGGTATATTACAAAAGCATTTGCAGCACATATATCCACTAATCTATAAAAAATTGCAAGTGGCCAGAAGAATACCAAAGAACGCTCGTAATTCAATAAGATCAAGATTTTTCATTTCACTTTTTTGAAAACGATCGAATTTAGCTTTTAGTTTTCCATTTGTATGCTCAAGAATTATGTTTTCTATATTTCTATCGAAAAATCTTGATCAATATCCAATTATTCCATTTTCGGAATTCTGCTGCAAAGCTTTTGGCAAGCGCACGATGTTATGTAGTGGAGTTTTGCTGCACCGTGAAGGTTCCTTTGCTGACCACTTGTACCCATTTTTCCCATAAAAATAGTTTGTTATTGGCTCAGTTGCGTCTTCTCCATTTTCTTCTGCAATACTTTGGCAAATTCCGTCAATATCTTCAAATTCACTGCCTGCTTCATCGTTTATGCTTATTACATCATCGTGATCACTTTCTTGAACGCAAACGTCGCTTATATCGTCCTCATCTTCCAGCAATCTGGCTATCTCTAAATCATTCATTTTCCTCGAATTTGACATAGTCTGTAAAAATAAATTGCAATAAACTGTTGGAGTGGTCAAAATGATTCCATGAAAAACTAACGCTAAACCTGAGGAGTGGTATTTTATTTTACACTAAATACTTACGCTAGGTCTGATGTGGGGGTAAAAATATTTCCAATAAAAAAACGTATACCCGGACGAGTGGTAATTTTTACACCAGCACGTATAAATATCCGCTTTTACGATACCCACGACGATCAGAACACAACTGAATAATAGTAATGGGATTATGAGAAGATACAAAGAGAATAAAATTCATAGCGCTCAACTGAAGAGAGTAAATTAAAAAAATAAATAAGAGAGGGTAAAATTTACCACCACCACAGTAGTTAAAGGTTAATATAATGCAGTGATGCCCAAGGTAGTAGTATTGGTGAGAGTGACAAAATAACACTGAAAGAAAAAAAATTGATATTCATTTTATTTAGTCGTCAGCGAGATTGCGACGAAAACACATGTGTGGCGGGTGTTGACATTTTTTTCTGTTGCTTTATTTAACAAAAGGGAAATGTAAAATTAATGTATGTACATATTTTAGTAATACTCTTGATGAATGTATTGATAGATATACATATGTACATATATAATACATACATACATATATAATTTATATGTGCGGACATCTGGATAGTTAGATATACATATTTCGAAATAAAAAGATTCTTCGAAGGGTTTATAAATTTTCCCTTAATTAATCATTGTCCTATTTGCAATTAAAAAGTAATGAAATCTTCTATGTTGATGCTTCTCAAACTAGAAGAATTCAGCTTATTGCGTGTTTTTGAGCAAATATAATTCAGTCTCGATGACGATTAAAATGTAATCATTAAATATATTTCCTTTTTGATTTCCCTTGTTTGGTCCAAAAATATTTTAATAATATTCATTTTCTATTTTCTTGTATCATGAATAAGACACATAAGTTCTGCAAGTGTATTTTGTCTCTCACACTCAACATGCTGATTTCCTATTGGTTGATTGACGATCAAACAAAAGAGCGTAAGTATACGTGTGAGTTCAATTTGCTGATATCAGCCACTACTGAGCATCTATGCATTATATCATGTGTTTTCGTCGCAATCTCGAAAAAATGAATATCAATTTTTTTTCTTTCAGTGTTATTTTGTCACTCTCACCAATACTACTACCTTGGGCATCACTGATAATATTTCATTCGGACAACAATCCAGCAGAGAGAAATTCACAAGTAAAAGAGAAGTAAAATATGGCAAAAGGAAATTGTTCTAAATAAAATGATTTTTATCATTAATGTAACGTAAATTGTTCATAAATAATTTTCCGTAGTAAATAGGTATGACGATTGTATCATTAAAACAGCGTGAAGTATCATTCTATGTACTTATGTAAGTTTTAAAGAAAATTAACGGGACTTTAACGAATTTGTGGAATTTTTTCTTAAAGTTTTTGCAACAACAACTTCAACATCTAAATTGTTTGTCATCGTTTGAAGTTTTAGTTGATTATAAATAGCGCGGTGTGAAGAAGTTCAAAATTAAATAATTCAACAATTTATTAATAAAATAATAATGTTTTGTTTTTTGTGCAAAAAAATGTTTATTGAAAATTAAAACTATTTTTATCATTTAAAACACTATCATTTTCTAAAATGTATTGATGATTATAGGTAGATGCTGCGGTAGCATTTACAAAAATTCTACATTATTTAAAAAACATGTTAGAACATGTTACAGCTTGTAGAAATGAAAAAAGTGTTATGATTAAATAAAATTTTCTAAAAATATTTCCAAAACTAACAACACAGTTGATGATGAGGACATGGAATGTATAATTAATAACAATGTTAATAAAAATACAAATTTTAATATAATATTAAAAAATTAACATTTCAAACTAATTTGTACTCAAATTTCCAATTTTCGCGAAAAGATGCGGAAAATATAAACAACATGTTCAAATTAATTATTCAACCACTTCTATCTCTGTTTTGTGATTTTGGAAAAGAACTCAATAGTAAATTTTATTTACAAATTTGTAAATGCCAAAATATCTTCAATTTATTCAAAACGGAGCATCTACTTAAAGCTAAATTAATGGAGGAAGATTTGTTAAGTTTGATAATTTAACAGCGGAAGAGTATACGTGTGCATGGGCTGCATGTGGAAAATTTCGTTTGAACCAAATAAAGAATGAATATCAAAATATCAAAGAGGTTTTAAAGCTGCGGCCGCAATACAAAGGGTCAAATGGATTTAAATTGGTAGGTATTTAATTTTTGATGAGTTTTATTGTTATTTTTTTTTTAATTACAATTAATTTAATTTTTACAGATTTATGCCGATTTCAACACAATTCACAAAAACGCAGATACCATTTTGAGTTGGGATGATAAGTTTTTAAAATTATACAATTATTTAAAAAATCATACTCAAATTAAAGACAAAAATATAAACGAAATTATAAAATCTATAAACAAAGATGAAATAGAAAAAGGTAATATGTAATTATTGCTAATTACATAAATACTAATAAATAATTACTTCTTCTTTCAGAAAAAGAATTGTTCCATCTTAAACTTTTGTGGTGTCTGCACTATAACTTGCACCCAACAAAAAAGTTTATCAGAAAAAATACCAATGGCAAGAGGGAATACGGCAAATTTACAATGAGAGATTTGCAGTCTTTGGAGGACCATTTAGATTTTTTATCTGCAAAAGGAGATCCAATCCAACCCTTTCTGTTGGCTTTAGGAGAAATGAAAACTTTTAAAATTAATAACTTTTTTATATATTTGGATGGCCAACTCATGCTATTTGATAGCTTTCAACGATCGTTTGATATATGTTTTAAGTCTTGTCATTTGTTTAATGTTGAGTATCCCTTGGCTTCTAATCAATTTTGGATATTTATAGAAAACTATTTATACAATATTTCAAAAACTGTAAAAAATAATACTAAAGTTTGCCTACTTTTAGATGAGTTATCTAAAATGTGAATTATAAAAATGATAATATTTACTTTTAAGGAAACTGTAATTTTTAAAAAATATCTTATTTTTAACAGACTCTATTTAAGTTTTTAATTTAATTTAATAGTTTATCTAACCATAATTGCAAAACCTAAACTTTGTACAAATTTACAATTATTAAATATATGCATATAAAAAATTTAATACTTTTTTTTTAATAAGTATTCATATTTGAAACGAATATCATTTATATAATGACTTGTTTTCATTAGAATAACGAAGGATATCATTAATATTACGACGAAATATTATTATATTAATGATATGTGTCATACTATTAATGTAAGAAAATCATTGCATTAAGAAAACAATGTAGTTGCATCAGTGACGTAATTCATTCCTAAAACGTAGAAAATCATTGTATTAATGTAAAATATTATTACATTAATGAAACAATATCATAAAATAAATGCAGTTTTTCATTTTATCCACGACAAAGTTACATTCCAATAAGGACACAATTTCATTGTAAATACTAAATGTTTTCATTGCAATTATGACAACTTATCATCACAACATTTTGGATCAATTAAATGTAGAAATTCAAGAAAAACGTACGAGTTGCTTGACCACCCACCTTATTCTCCTGATTTAGCTCCCAGTGACTTTTAGCTGTTTCCAAATCTAAAAAAATTCCTAGCTGGCAATCGTTTTACCTCAAATAAAGATGCAATTGTAAACCGCTATTTTGAAGGACTTGAGGAAAACTATTTTAATCAAGGAATAGAATTACTAGATAAGCGTTGGACTAAGTGTATTGAGATTGAGAAGATTATATTGAAACCGCCCTCGTATACATATGCAAATAAAAAGTAATTTTTAGATTTAAATAATAGGAAAACTTAACTCACTTTTTAACATTACCGTATACATATAACGAATATTTAAATAATTTTATACTTGATATAACGAATGACAAGATTTTTGATATTACAAATATACAATATTTCAGTAAATTCAATTGTTTTAAAAATTAAAGCCATAGAAACATAAAAGGCATTATAATGGTGGATTTATTGCAAGTGATCAAAAAGTATAAGGTGTAGGACTTTTTAAAGAATCATGATAGACATGCTCCAGGAAGAAAGTTATCAAACAATACTCCAACAATTTTATTTTAATGCATCTGAATCAAAAAAAAAAAAAATTTACTTTTTGAAAAGGAAAAAAAAACAGAGCTCGTTCGTAATAAAATGTATCCTATAAATTATCTTCATACAAATAATATCATATTTAGAATAATTTAAATATCACTCCCAATGAAGACTTTATGACTTATGATATGCCTCCTAATGTCACACCGCTTAAAACATATTACAAAACAATTTAGAGTATTATATTCGGCTGTACCGAATCTTAATTACCCTCCACCTAAATATATTGAGAATATCATTATTCAGTTTTAGCGATTTTATTAATATTTTTTATATTGCTTGATTAACGAATTTACGCACAATATAATTTATTTTAAATTTTTTTCTAATTTTAATCGTTTATCTATATAATTGATATAATTGCCGATTCTTAGCATTATTTACAGAGTTTGTATCCGAGTATTTTTCATAACAATCTTATATGTAATGTAATATTCACCAGGTTAAGGACTAGAGCATAAAAAGAGGTAAGTTTAAAACGTGACGCTTATATAATCTCAATAATGCTATTTACAAGGTGTTATGGTGGAAGTGGACTAATTATGGACTGATATTCTTCAAATTCTAGCTCCAGTAACGTGATTTCTATATATTTGAGGCTTATTTATATAGAATTTCATCTCAATAACGTAGTTTACAAAAGTTTAATGGTTGTTATAATAATACTCGGATGTTTGCTTTATTTTGTAACTATTGCCAAATATGAACTGACAACTACAAACTTCAGCAGTGTGTATATTGTCATATGACCAATATTAGTGTGATTTCTGGAACAAAATTACAGATCGGTATAAAATTTTGGTTTTATATCGATATTTTTGTGGATTTACTTGCTTTCCGGAATTGGTTTTTATATGGGAGCTATGACCAATTATGGACCGATCGTCATAAAATTCGGTAAAGAGAATTCTATATATATGTATGAGAATATATCATGTCACATTTCAACAAAATGCTGGGGCCAAATTAACGCATTCGATATCGAGTAAAATTTATCTTAATTTTCTTATTTGAGATTATGGCATTCGATATCGAGCAAGAAATTTAGTACATTTTATCATAATTTCGACATCGAAATCATTTTTTGATACGATAGCTCATACGATCACGAATGCGGTAATTTGGCCCCTGGTATTAAGTATTTACGTAGTTTTCGGAAGTAGACCTTATAGAGAGGATGCGGTCAAATATGGACCTATATTCACAAAGTCCAACAGTTTGATTTTGGAATATATATACATGTTATGTAAAAATTTTTGGATTGGTACAGTTATTTATAATAGATTTATACGTATTTAAGCGATTTTCGGAAGAGGAATATGTATTGAGCAATGGCCAAACAATTACCGAACTAATCAAATTTGCGTTTTGTAATTTATTTTCATATGAAACTCATTTTTGTTAAATTTTGTTTTGATATTGCAATTTTGTTGGCACTTATGTAACATTGAGCCATATTTCGTGAAGAAATTTGTATGGGGTCTATAAGAAATCTTAGACCTATGATTACTATTTTCATCACATCATGTTCTACAAAATTTGTGTACAAAATTCCATGGTATTCTATATCTTGGAAATAATTAAAAGGAATAGCAAAAACTGTTTAAAAATATCGTATTTTGATGAAGGTTGTTACACATTTTGGTCCATAATTCTGGTCCGCATAAACCGATTTGAATGATTTTCAATACCAAATTGCTTAGGAGAATTATGAATGGTTTTTGTAAACGTGAAATTGTTTTACACAGACAGACAGACGGACATAGCTCAATCGACTTAGAATTCCATCAGAATGAAGAATATACGAGTATGTACTTTGTTGGGTCTCAGATGAATATTTCTCAGTGTTACGCACGGAATGACAAACTTATATATACCCTCATTCACCACTTATGGTGGTGGAGGGTATAATAAGACTCGATATAGTTAATTAACTTTTCGATTTGACAACATATCATTCGTTATATATGTATGTATGTATATTAAGCTAAGTATAGACGATATGTTGAATTAGCAAATTTATGCTGAAAAATTTGTTACAAGTGCTTACATATCGTGTAAACGCAAAATTTTTTCAGCATACGTATGTTTAACAACATTTGCTAACACTTTGTTCACAATGCCAACAAACGTATGTTGGTAATTTTAGCATATCGTGTAAACAGCATATTATTAGTGTTTGACAAATTTCCTGCGCATGTTGACAGATATGTTATTTGTTGAAAAGCGTATGCTACGATTGTGTAGGATAGTGTATCATGACCTTTAAGCCCAGCCGCCGATAGTTTTTTTTATGTAAATACACTTCTTGTTGCATAGGTACCTACAGACATACACACACAAGAACACAAAACGCAATATAGTGGCCGGCGGCATTGTTCAAATTAATCGACACAGGTCTCTGGAAATAAACAATAAATTATTATAAATGTTTTACATGTTTTCGTGCATTATTTGCATATTTAGATTTTGTTGGTAAGTTCTGCAATATTTTATTATTTATTATTATTGCTGTTTTTTACAATAAAATATGTTCTATTTTTTATCCCAATTCCTTGTATAATTTTACACAATAACTTTCTTCCTCTAGTCGTTCTACCCAATTCTTTTGCCAAACTCTGCGTCTTTTTGCTTTTAATTCCACTTCATCGTCATCCAAAATCAGCTCTGTACAAGCAATAGCTAGACCAATTTCCTCCCACGTCATCATTTATGTATATGTTTTTTTTATTGATATTATTTTTATTATTTAATTTTATTTCAAAAATTACACATAAAATACAGAAGTTGAATAATAATTAAAAAATGTTGTCAAACTGAATAATTTCACAAACAAATGTTTATACGACTCAGCATATGTAGCACCACATACAATTCAACATATCGTATAAAAACAAAAATCGTATGCTGTATGTTGACATTTCATTTGCTGACATATGCTGACATCAAAAAATTTGCTACTTTCAACATATCGTGTAAACGTCTAACATATGACATAGGAATTTGCTGCTAATTTTAATCATATGGCTGTCAGCATATATATGCTGATTCAACATATCGTCTAAACTTAGCTTTACACTAATGGTAATTTAAATTATGTATTTATCAATTTCATCTGGAATACCAAATTTTGATGTAACAGTGTTTTGAAATTATACCAAATTATACGCTAGTTTTATTGCTTTCAATGCGTATTACTATGCAATATTTAATTCAAGACTTTTATTTTTGCCTTAAAATATTAAAAGTTAAAAAATAACTTTTATTTTTTGAGTAAAATAATAAAAGTCAAAAATAACTATTAATTTTTGCCTTAAAAATAAAAGGTAAAAAATAACTTTATTTTCTTGACTCTTTGATAAAAGCCATAACAGTTACGGCCCCTGTTGTAAAATTAAAGCAGAAAAAGAAAAAAACAATAAAAAACAAGTAAGAAAGTATAGTCGGTCAAGCCCGACCATATAATACCCTACACCCAGTATGTATTAAACAGGTTTTCAGAAATTGGCTTTACATGGGAGATATAACCTATTGTGGACCGATCATCCAAACATTTAGTGTCATGATGTCTGTGAAGATAAGTATTATATGTGCTAAACTTTAGCTCGATATAAATACTTTCAAAAGATTTATGGAGCTTAAATTGAATTACGGAGAGGGTCCTATGTGGGAGTTTCAAATAATTATGGACCGATCATAATAAAATTAGACCATATTATTTTTATACATATAAAATATATTTGAGTTAAATATTATTTGGATACCAACGTTTTTGAGAGAGTTATGCTCTTTAAAGTGATTTTCGGAAGTGGGCCTTATATGGGAGCTACGACTAATTATGGACCGATCATCATTAAATTAGATCATATTATTAGTACACATATAAAATATATTTGTGTTAAATATTATTTGGATACCAACATTTTTGAGAGAGTTATGCTCTTTAAAGTGATTTTCGGAGGACATTTGTATGGGGGCCAGGTGAAATAATGGACCGATTTACACCAGTCCTTGGGCCGAAAAGATATCACGTACCAAATTTTATTGAAATATCTTCAAAATTGCGACCTGTACTCTGCGCACAAGCTTTACATAGACAGCCAGCCAGCCAGACGGACGAACGGACATCGTTAAATCGACTCAGAAAGTGATTCTGAGTCGATCGGTATACTTTAAGGTGGACCAATATTTCTGGGCGTTACAAACATCAGCACAAATCCAATATACCCTCCCCACTATGGTGGTGTAGGGTATAATTATAAAAATGAACAAGGTCGATACAAATAGTTTAAAACGTTCAACCAATTTTACTTCCAAAGAAATAGAAACATTAATTGAATTCGTGAACAAAAAAAGTATAGAACAGAGTGTAAGAAAACTGACCGCATTTCTTCGGAAGAAAAAATACAAGCGTGGGTTGAAATTGAAGGAGAATTCAATTCAATATTCGATAGTTATCGTTCATATAAAACCCTAAAGACAAAATATGACTTAGAGACACAATTTACATCGCTTATAGTCATTAACATGACCCCAGTGGCATATAACCTCAAAGTTATTAATAACATTTGTTCTTCTGACAAAGCATTGTTCCTTAAAAAGTATTTTTAAATTAAAGTATTAATTTAATTAACAAATATTTACCAACTCGTTGGATTTTTAATGTGTGGACCAATAAGTTCCAAAATTTTATACGCTGATAGCTTGGACAGACGGAATCGCTGATAAAATTCGCAATCATCATATAAATGAAAATGGTTTGGACGAGCTCTTAATGTCCGGGGTTCTTAATAAAGTTCTATTTAAATTATTATATATTTCCGAATCACTATAATCCTCATCATCTGAGGAAAATCCATATTATTATAATATATTTTATGTTATAAGGTAAAACTTAAAACAATCAGCTCTTTTATTTTATAGTACTTTTAAACAGCTGATATGTTTTGACAAATATGAATCGAGTTTAAAGGGTTGAAGGGTTAAACGCCAATTTAAATTTAAAGTTTAAACTAAGTTAAAACAATAAACATGGTTGAACTACATCCTAAAAATTGGCTCTTAGTAATACAAAAAGTGACAAATAGAGCTTCGAAATAATGAATGATGGAGGTCAATAAAATTAAGAATGCAAGTGACGTTTTTATGGGTAATAGCAACAATAAGTTCTTGTTAAAATTATTATTAAAATTAAATTACGTTAAACATATTAAAAATTAAAATTTTTGCAAAAAAAAAAAATGTAACTACATTTTTTCTTAATAAGACTCCTTAGTTTTAACCCTCTTAAAAAGGTTGTTTATTTAAATAAATCGGGTTCTTTTCAATTGGAAACGATATGAGAAATAATAGGCCGAAATCTCAAAATCGTTTTGCTGTATGTATTAGATAATGATACAGCTGATACCCAAATACAATTAAACCACTTTTAATGGTGAATAGTATAATAAAGGTGAAACACATATAATTTATGATCTGAAACCGATCTGATCCGTCCAATGTTTAACCTGCCAATAATTTCACAATACTAGGTCATATTGTAAGTAAAGCTTTTAAAACATAGAAATACCCATAGAGCAAGTGTATTGAACTCAAATTACATATTTATAAAATTTCCAGCCAACAACCAAAAATTATTTCGTATGCTAATGTACTAAAAACCAATCGATGTTTTCTTCTGATCTCGTTATCCAATAATGATATCAATACACAGCCAGAAAATAAAATCCCTCTCTTTTCATTTTAGCGGGCTGGAGGTTACAGTGTAAACTCTTGTACAATCAGTTTAAACATATACGAACTCTATGAGTAACTTGATGCAGGAAATGCTTAAAAAAATGCAATCAATCAGGCATGTGATGGAAATCGAAAACGAAAACGAATGAGTTTTGGAAGTCAATTTTTTCGTAATATTTCTGTATTGAAAAACTTTTATCACATAAAATATAAAGATATTGGGCTAATAAAAAGAATCTTAAAACAAAAATTTAAAAAAAATTGATTACAAATACATTAAAATGTATTTCCAAATCGTTGTCGATTTCGATTTCCATCACATGCCTGTATGATATTAAAGCTGTACCTAATAGGCCATGAATTTTTTGAAGTCAATACAAAATATTTCTAGGAATCTAGCGACTATTGCTAAACACATATTCTAAGGATCACGACTTCAGACATTATTTGTTTGATATTGTACAACATTAAAAATTTTTCTTTCTTGAGCCCCCGAGAATTTGTATCCCCGACTGGCAATTTAGCGATAACAGGTATGTACATTGGCAAACTATCGTAAATATAGAGAAAAAACTCAGTACACATTGTTTGGAAATCATAACGTTAAGATTATCAATTTGGATACTAATCTCAATCTGGCTGCTCAGTATGCTACCCAAACCCCTCACGAATCAGATAAACTGATGGCTGGGCAAGATATGATAATGAAAAAGGGAATCTGTTTATTAATCACATGAAAAATGTATTTACCTGAACACATCAAACAAAACGATTATTACAATTGAACACAAAAAATAAAAAACTCTTTTAGATGGACTTGTTGTTGTTTTTTTTTTTTTTGAAAATAACTGTTCTAAAATTGTTTGTTATTTATGGACCCTGATATTTTTTCTTAAGGTGTTTATATCTGGCTAAAACTCTTTCTTTTTTTTCTTACTTTAAGCGTTTGACAATATGTTTGCTGGGAAAAATCTCTCACCAATACATCTTCATTTTATTTTTGAACACCACTGATCTACACAACTGTACTCCTGCAATATTCGCGAAGAAATGTATATACATACATACATACGTATGTCTGTATGTAAGTAAATAGAGCCAAAACACACTTGACAAAAAATGTGTCATAAAAAATGATCTATATATGTATGTATAACGGTACTCATAAAAATGCAATATACTCATCCGCTATCCTATTTTCATATATATATACATACATTGTCTTCTTTAATGCAATTTCACCGTATTCCTATCTTTCAGACCTCAGATTCTTTATTGTAGACATACTTTTTATGATGTTCCTGATACGAACCCTCAGCCAAGCACACTCACATGCAATCTGTTTGCATTTCAAATTACGAACGTTGTTATTGACTTTTGAAGTTTTTGAACAAACAGTAAAAAAAATAATTTCATTTGCCTAGATTCTAGATCATTCTTTACTTTATTTTTTTCCTTCCTTTCATTTATATGCTCCAGGAGCAGATTTCATTTGTTGTCCCTTCAGTTATTTTGTTTTTGCATGAATTCTTGTTACATTTTGCCTAAATATTTACATATGTAAATCATTATGTACTAAATTTTTTCTCCATCTACAAAATCCTACACGATCATCTTTGTCTTATGTATTTGTCTCTTTTCGTTAAAGGAGTTGCTCAACCTGTGCGTAGTTGTGTTCATATTTTGTTGTTATAGATTTTCCATTCTGCAGTTGTTGTTGCATGCACACATATTACAATTTTATTTCATAATTACGCTGTTGTATTCATAACTTATTGTTGTTGCATTTTCTATCTTGCAATTAATCCTTTTGTTGTCTTTTTTACTCAAGCCTTTCCCAGCAAGCCATATGAGTCCGAAAAGAGTCTTTTCTGACACCTTTTTCGGAGCGTTGACGCTCTTTATGAGCCCAAAAAACAATCATAATTGCTCCGAAAACCTTCAGAAAAGAGGGTCATTACGTTCGAAAATGGTCCGTCAGAAAGAGCTCTTAGATAATGTCAGAAAAGAGGCTTTTATGCGGTTTTTTTTTGGGCTTTGTGTAATATTGTTTTTATCATTCTTGTGTGGTACAGCTATGTTTTTTTTTTATTCAAAGCACAAATAACAGGACAACAACGCTTTGGTACACACAAAATTAAGTGAAATTTCTGAGTCATACTGCGTGCCGACTCAGGACAGTAACAAGCAAATTTTTCTTTCGCTCCGAAAATGCTCTTTTGTTGTACTCTTTTCTGTCTCCTTTTTTCGGAGCGCTCCGAAAATGGTATGCTGGGTTGTTTCATTTCTATATTGCATATTAGATTTTGCGCTTAATTTTCTATAATTTTGAAAATAAATGTCCTCATAAATGTTGATGAATTTCCATTCTTTTTATACCATTCTTGTTTTTGTTATTATTATTACATTCATACCGCATATGAGATTGCAAACATAGATGACGCCATATGACAACCCGTTTTCATACAATTGCCAACAATTTGGACAATTTGACAACAAAAATGACATAGTGAAAACCAAGCATAAGAACTAAGAACATTTAAAAGAAACCAATTTATTTAAAGTTTTTTCTAAATAAAGAATCATAGAGCGATATTTTCAAATAATAGGTAAACAAATATTTATGATTGCTTTTAAACATTATTTATACCTACATACAATTTATTTTAGATAAAAGTATTAACCAAAGTGACAGTGAAATAGAGGATGAAGACCTAATTGATGTTGATGAAATAAATGAGGTGAATTAGTATTTTTTTAATTTATAAAATAATTTATTTCTACGTTTTGGATAATTTACAGATCCTGCCAACTAAGAAACGAAAAGTTCGTGATGAGTGGGCTGCAGAATTTCATTGGATGGAGGTAAAAAACTTTCAGGTTAAGTGCAAAATTTGCCTCAGTAACCTTAAAGTATCTTCAGGAAGGTCTGATTTATTAAGACACTCTGTGTCTAAAAAAACATATAGATACCCAAAAATACCCTAGTCAGCCCACAATTTCCTCAGCTTTTACTGATCCCAAACTGAAATTAAAATAGCGTTCTATTTGGCTGAACACAACATTGCATTTTTATATGTGGACCACTTGACAAAATTAATGAAAAATTGTTTTTTGGACTCATCCATGGCTCAGAATATTAGTTTGGAAAGGATGAAAGCGGCAAAGATTATAAATAATGTGGTTGGATCAGAACAACTCGATATAGTTTGTGATTACTTACGTAAAAATAAATTTTCCATTTTCATTGACGAGTCTACAGATATAAACATGTGTGCATAGTAGCTAGAGTTAGCATTGATTTTGATGCCAGGGATCTACATATTTTTTGGACTTATTGATGTCACACACTGTGATGCACAAAAATAACTGATTACTTTAAAAAACACAACATGATAGGATTTGCTGCCGATGGAGCAAATAATATGACAGGTAAGAATCTGTTTGTAGCTAAATTATTTAAAGACGACATTCCGAATTTGGTAACTTTGAAATGTATTTGTTATTCCCTTGCTTTATGTTCATCATATGCATGCTTAAAAATACCTTCGTGTGTAGAAACTCTTGTCGGAAACATTTACACTTATATTGGCATAATAAAGAATTTTTGAAGTGCAAATTTTACTAGAAATTAAACCAAAAAAATGATTCACCCATCCCAAACCAGATGGCTTTCATTAGAAGCAGTAGTTGGCTGAGTTTTACAATTATACGAAGCCCTAAAAATATATTTTGCTTTTGGTGCTAATATCGGTGACATCGACACAGCTAAAGATATATTAACAAATTTGAACGACATAAACTAGCTATATTTGTGTTTTTTTAAAATATATACTTAATTTGATAAATTATTTAAACAAAACCTTTCAAAGTGAAGGTATACAAATTCACAATATGTACACTAATATGTCAAAACTTTTTAAAATTATTTAAAAGATGATTTAATAGAAAATATTCCATTAAGGGCAATTATTACAACTTGCCTCTAATGTTCTTAATAGTAAAAGGTAACTTTAATTAAAGTGAGGAATAAAGTGACCTTTAAAATTTTTCGTTATTACAACTTCCTTGTCAAATAAAATAATTTCTTTCTAAAATATGGCAATATTTGTTTGTGAAAAATATTCAAATTCAACAGTCTACTTTGAGGCTGACTGTATTCAAAAATATTCTAAAGGTTATTAACCCTTTCATGGCCGCAATAATTGGGGTACAGCAACATATTATTTGACGACATATACCAGATAGTATAGTCCTAAATATAAATCTTTATCAGTTTCAGGGCCGTACGGGCTTTAGTTTACCTGTGGTGAAATGTTGCCTATAGGCTACATTGAGCAAAAGTTGTAAATTCTTAATACAAGAAACATTTTATTATTAGAGAGTTTTTTATTATTATTGATATTTATTTATGTATGGTATAAAACGAAACAATTCTTTTGTGGATTTGAAAACAAATATATATGACATTTGGAGCATTTAGAACGAGAAACCCCTGTCTTACATATTCTGCAGCGTCCTTTTATTCCCCATTCAATCCAGTGAACAATTTGGTAGAATCTTATAGCCTTTGAGGGTTCGGAAACAGATACTCTTTTAGAAGAACTTGATGGGGTGCTGATGATACTGCTGGCGAAGGCGACGAGTTAGCTTCTTCCGTTAAAGGAAGTGATACAGGGCGATCTCATTTATCAGATAAGACTGTTTCCTTGTTTGTGGACTTCAAACTTTTGTTCAGTTCCATCCTTTTGTAATGCTCGACTAATCACAAATCATTTGAACTATATCGTCGTCAAATAATGAGGTAAAATATTTGATCGGCTTTTTGGGTTCTTCATATCTAATTTGACTTTTTCAGCTATTGTCTACAACATCATTCTGCTGCTGTCTCCATCTCAAGCTTTGTAAATTTACTTTCTCAAAAATCTCCTGTACCTTCTCTTCACCTTGACCGTGTTTTTGATCATCTTCACTAATAATCTTTAAAAATAGTTCCATCTCAATATTTTCACCTCTTTCTGCAATACTCTGAAGCGTTTCTTCAACAACATACTCCAAGTATGTTGTTACTTCTTCGTCTGGTTCATATTTATTATCATTGGTGTTATTACAATTAAAATCGAGAAATTTTTAAATTTCGCAATGCTTCAAACCCCGTGGACGCATTTGAGGAATTGAAAAATTCTCTGGATCAAACTATAGCACTTTCACAGTTTTTTTTTTACATAATTACCTTATCTATTTCTTTATAAAATAATTCAGTTTTTTCTACAATATAATCATTATTTTTCTTCTTTTTTATTTTTTTTCTGTTACAGTTTTTTTCTGATTTTATGTGCACTTGTTAACGCAACCTTGATCTGCTTAAAAATGAACAACTTACACGCATAGAAAATAAAATTTTGCAGAACAATGTGCAAGCACCTTATTTGTAGTATTAAAAATTAAACAAAAAGAATGTAAAAAATAACGGAGTTGTAAACACATTTTTTGAATGTTGCCTATCGGCAACAGTGGGCATGAAAGGTTTAATATAAATCAATATATTGGCAAAACAAATTTAAAATTAATTTATTTTTCATGACGTTGACATTTTTTCCAGAACATATGACAACTTCAAATACATAAACCTCACTATAAAATTTAAAGGCAATATGATGTTCCCTTTAGCTTATCGGTCGGTTTTAGATTAAAGTAAACTTATAATAACCAAATACTTCTTATCTGTCCGATAACATACCTTTAACTATTGCCAAGTTGTAATAATGTTGATGAGCGAAAACATTTTTTAAAAATAGAAGAAGTTTATCTTGGAGTTTATGTAAAAGATAAAATTTCTCAATGTACAATTAATATTGAAATTTAGAATCAATTTTTTGATAATTGTTTATTATTTTATATCGAATTATACTCTCAGACAAAAAAAAGGATCGATTTTGGAAATACAATTATAAATACATAGTTTAAATTTAATAACTCCCACTGTAATTTTAAATAAAAATACTTCTTTTGTTAAAAATTTTTCCTAATTTGGTTCCAAAAGACAAATATCAAATTATGGAAAATGAAATAAAAGAATCAAGATTTGCGCATTTTGATAAAAGTTCTTTAGATTTCAATATTTTTTTGGAAAAATGTGAAATTAATTAATTTATCAAGCAATAGACCAGCGTTTCCGAATTTATGTGTTTTTGTAAATGAATTAATATTTTTACCAAACTCATCAGCCAAATAAATATTAATAAAACTAAGATCAGAAATTCCTTGGAGACAAAAACCCTTGAAGGGATTTTATTTTCAAAAGACTATTTAAAAAATAATTCTTCAGATTGTTTTAATGTGAACGTTACTAAAAAATTATTAAAAAACTTTGTACACGTAATTTGTATGAATAATACTGTTAATTTAAATTATATGTATTATATTCTATGTTTTTAGTGTTTTATTGTTTAAATAAATGTTTATGAATTGTTTTCTTTTAATTAAATAATATGTTTATAAATTATAATTGGTTTTAATTATGTGACGATTTTTTTAAATTTTTGCCTCATTACCTTTGTCACCATATGATGGAAAATAAAAAACAAACTAACATTTTTGTTTTAGTTTAATTTTTTTTACAAATATATAATAAAACGAACATAAATCAATATTAAAAGATTTATTTACATTTACATTTAATTGCAGGTACAAAATAAGTATGTACATATGTATTTAAATAAGGGCTATAACTTTTCAACACTTTTTGTGAATATCAAAAACGGCATAGTATAGTCGAGTAGAACTTTAAAAGTTATTAAAAAAATATGATAATTTTGTCGGATCGTTAAATACACTGCTTTAGATTTGAACATTTTCCTAAGGTTTACAATTCTTCGCGGTTCAAATTCGTTATACTCGTACGTAAAATCCTAAAATAAAAGCGATATTAAAATCGAAGCAATGATCCGAATTTCAGAAATGGCTAGATAATTTTTTTTAAGTGAGTTTTCAAAAATACACCATTCAAAATTGAAAATTCATGCAAAATTAAAAAAAAATTACAAAATAAACGAAAAAGTTGTAAAACTTTTTGTTTTAAAAACTTTGTATATATATATTAATAAATTTTGTTGCCTGTTTCATGGTGAAATTATATATCAGGTGCCAGCATTGCTACAACAATTTCAACAAGGCAAGAACAACAGGCATTTTTGTTTGTGTAATATTTAGGCCCGGTTTAGATGATGATTTTTACGACGTCTATTTTTATTAATTCTCTTTTGAAGATGCTACGAAAATTTGTTTGCATTTACACTGCTTTGTTTTTTAGACATCGTTTTTTTACAAATTTTAATTTTTGTTCTAGTCTTGTTGAATCTTCTTTAGTTTATTGTTCGTATTAAAAAATTTTCTTTGTCTTTTAATAAATAATTTTTAATTTATGAACACAATGTATGCACTAATACACATATAAATAAATAATTACAGAAATCCAAACAAATAATTATTTTACAATAGTATTCTAATTATAGAATAAATAACCGAAATAGTATTACAGAACAGAGGATATATAAGTCGGTAACATATATACCAAAATTTTCAGAAAGATTAGAAAAATCAAATATATATAATAACAAAATATACAAAATAGCTCATAAAACTTTTAACACAGTAGGTAAACTATTTACTAAAATGAAAGATAAAATAAAGAGAATGGATATGTCAAATATTGTTTATAAAATACCATGTAAGGGGAATGATAGTGGACAGTGTAATAAAGTATATATAGGTACAACAAAGAATAAACTAAAGACTAGGATAGCAGGACATAAATCAGATCAAAGATATAGAAATATATCACAAAAAACAGCTTTATCAACTCATTGTGCTAATCTAAAGCATTATCCAGATTTTGAAAATACAATGGTTTTAAACACAGAAAATAATTATAAACGTAGATTTATGTTAGAAATGTTACAAATTATAAAGGTTCCGACAATTTCGAGAATTAATTTTAAGTCAGACACTGAAAATGTAGCACAAAATTATAGACACTTAATTTATAAAAATAGAAACGGAAGTTAAAAAATAATTTATTTACATATAGATCAAGTTTCATTTGAAAAATATTTCTTTGTTTTTTGAATTTATAAAAAAAAAAAAAAAAAAAAAATTTAATTTGTCAGTTATTATTAAATTTGTTATAATTTGTTAAAAATTGTAAAATTAAGAAAGAAAAAAACCCTGACGAAGGCACTCAAGGAAGTACCGAAATATTGGATTTAAATAAACGTTAAAAAGTTTTTTATATATAAAAAAAAGACCTTAAGCTTGAAAAATTAGTAATAATTTTTAATATAAACTTTGACTATTTGTAAACAAGTTTTTGACATTTTCATGATATCAAGAGTTTCACCATGAATAGAGCAAAAAATAATCAGCTGGTATGCTGTCACCTGATATATAATTTCACCATGGTTTGTTTGAATTAATAAAAGATGACTTTTAAAAAAAGCGGCTGAAATGTCAAAAAAAAAAATCTAAAGTTTGGTCAACTCTGCGCAAATTTCAAGATAGCGTTAAAATTCAGAGAAATATTCCATGCTCTGGCTATTTCAAACAAATCAAAAAAAGAAAGGTATGCTATAATTTGTGAGGAACTCAACACTTTGTGTGATAAATTTAATTTTTTATTATTATATTTATTAAAGAGAAGTAACTCTCAGGCAATTAATACGCCTATATATAATTGGGTTACTTTTAATGGAGCATTGCAGCGCCTCTGGTGGTGAGTAGGCGGATTATCTGTTTAAAGCTTGATTTTATAGTCTTTTTTAATTATTTTACTTCGGTGGCGTTTGAACGCTATACCACCAATAGGATGGCGTTGTGATAAATGTAAGTTATGATGGATAGAAAGAAAACTAATAATTATCAGAAACTGATGTGACAGCGGCTGAGAATCAAACCCGGGCTACAAATACTAACTCATGCTTAATGATCAAATGCGCTAACCAATTAAGCTACAGCACCATCATTTTAGAAGGGAATTCACTACAATTAAGAGTTTCTGAAAGCTACTTTAAAAAGGTAAAACTGGTGCCTACATTTTGATGGCAAAAAAATTAAAAATTAACTCCATGTTGTTGTATTATAAAATTAAGTAAGAGAATTGAATTTTGCGGTACTTGTTTTAGATCACGAAAAAGCGTTAACAATATTTAATGGACTGAAGAAAGTCCCAACAAAATTTAATTTATAGCAAAATGGTTATCTGCGACACTACAAGCGTTAATACAGGAAGAAAAAATGGTGTTGTTGCCCATTTAAAAATTATTCTAATTCAACATGTCTTCCTCCTTCACAATATATAAAACTCACGTTGAACTTAATATTAACCCTTAAATGCGCAGTGTATCTTTAAAGATACAACCAATAAAACCGGTGCTATTTCCACATTTATTAAAAACACAAAATATTTTTTGATAAGTACTACTTACAAAACTTTTTCTTATCATCCTAAAATAATTTATTTATTTTATTTTAAAAATAAAACGTTTTTGAAAATTATAAAACCGTAGAATCAAAATTTTAAAATTTGTGCTTTTAGAAATGAAGCTAAGGTTTACCCACTTTTATTTGCTTTATTTTTTCGCGAATTTACTCCAAAAAAATATATGTCGATAAAAATACTGTTTTTTAACTACACAAAAATTTTCAATACGGTCTGATTTATACTTTCGTCAAAAAATCATATATAGTGGTTGGATCTTATTAGATACATTGCGTATTCCACACCAATTAGAAATGTTGGCTGTTATTGTTTCATGTACACTGTTTGTATTGAAAAGAGAAACGTGTTGCTGGTGTAAAATTTGCTTCTGCTGCTTTTGATCGCTGTTTTATTCTAATAATAATTGCAAATATAAATATGGATGCGTTTAGACGTATTGGTAGATCCAAAATGACAAATGATGAAATTTGTAAAATTCTTTGCAACAGCGCAGAATTTCCATATGACAGCACTGATGAAAGCAGTGATGATGAAATTGAAATTTCAAAAATAGTGTCCATTAAAAATAAAATTGTTGTCCTTATTGATAATGACACAGATCCGGAGGAAGAATCTGAAATTAGCATTGATATAAATGCTTCAGTTCATGACTAGTTTATTGCATTGATGAACGACGATAGTGTGCTCTCAAGCACACTGTAGCTGCACACTCAGATCTCTAAATTTTATTTAACTCCCCAGCACCAAATTTAAGAAGGCCTTCCTTCATCCAATCCCCTGTTGCCAGCAATGGTTCATTATCAAATCCTACTGTTTCCAGTACCCCAACTGCGAACTTACAAGAGTCGCCAACTAATCAATGTCCAACTAACTCACGGAACTTACCATCAAGGCCAATGTCATTTGATTTACTTTCCTCAAATTTTCAAAATGTATCTTTCGACTCAAAATCTTCCGCATTAAAAAAAAAATATAATGAAACAGGGTAATATGCATTTCATCAGTCAATAAGTAGAATTTATCAAGTGTGGCGTTACTTATTTCCTGAGAGATTGGAAAATTTTATAGTTGAGGAAACTTTGCGATATACTGGAATAGATGAAAGATTTTCTTCCTTTATATGACATATTTCAACCTACCAAACTCGAGAGACTTTGGTCAAATAATACTGATAGATCAGTGGTCGTTATCACGAAGCAAATGTCTCAAAAGCGATTTGAAAAAATCAGACAATATCTAAACTTTAACGACAAAGAAAAGCAGCCATTACGCGACGATCCGAATTGTGACAGACTTTATCTTATTAGGCCCGTTGTAGATACACTTAATACTACATTGGTGCTATACCTAAAATGGAAAGGTTGTCTGTCGATGAGCAAATCTGTTCGACTAAAATGCACACCTATATGCGACAATATTTGCCAAACATACCTAAAAAGTGGGGCATTAAATTTTTAAATCTCCTAAAGATGTGAAATTAGATGGCACTCAACACTGGACCGTGGCCAGTAAAAAAGGAAGATGTAAAATGTCAGGTTGCACAGGACAAACAAAGACGTTTTGCAGCAAGTGTTTGACCTCTGAAAGAAACTGTTTTCATCAATATCATAACCAATAAATGTAACATTTGTAGGAAATTTACTTTAATTTTTTTTTTTTATATTTTATATTATTTACTTTTAGATATAAGATTGGTTTACTCAGAATTAAAATTAAAATAAATTAAAAAATAAAAGAAAAAAACATTAATAAAGAATGAAAAACGCAATTTTATTAATTTTAATTAAACTAAGTGAATTTAAATTACATTTTATACAATCACTATTAAAAATTAATATCTTTCATTGTTTGGTTTCTGCGTTTCTTTTTCTCTGTGAAGTGCGCAGTGTATCTTCTAAGATACAACCAATTTTTCCTTAATAAAATTAAAAAAAAAAAAAATTACAAAATAAAAACGAAGTTTTTAATTTTGTGCTCATTTACATACAATATATTTTTTTCATCGCCCGAAATATCATATGACTTTGTTGAGGAATTAATAAATAACTATGTATGAAGAACTACAAACAAATTTTAGACAAACTAATGACACACTTGAATTAAAAACAATTAAGTGGCGTGATGATATGAAGTTCTAATATGAACTCGGAGCCGCATCAGGTACTTAACAAAAAACAAATTTACCAAAATAAAGTTGAAAGGCATACCGCTACTCAGCAATGCGATAAAAATTACGGACTTTCACGTGTAAGGACGTGTTTATAACAAATAAGCGAATGGACGCTACCGCTTTAATTGGATAAAGTTATAAAAAAAAACTGTGAAAACCAAACGAAAGAAATAAATAAAAAAAAAAACAGAAAAGAAAAACAGTGGCAAAATTAATAAATTAGAGATTTCTTAAACAATAAGGAGATTGTTTTTATGAGTATCTCAAGCCTAGAGCATAGTGAGCGTAGGCTAAGTGTAAACTTAAATACGTATAAGTCTGGTTAAAATTCGACACAAATAATTCTTATAGATATATAAATTGTTGTACTTAATTTTATGATGCTCGGTCCGTAATTGATCAAAGATCTCATATAAGGACCACATCCGAAAAAGTCATTTATCTTTATATGTATCTTATAAATTTCGGTATCGACTTTACATAAATCATTTACATATACAAACAAATCATACAAATGACATTTGCGAATTTAGGGCCATATTTGACCGTATTCCCCATAGAAAGCACTTCCACTCTTCCGAAAATCACTTCAACACTCATAAATCTCGTATAAATAACGATTCAAAATTTTACACGTAGCATTTACATAAATGCCAAAATCAAACTGCTGAATTTCCATATTTGACCATATCCCCCATATAAGGTTCACTTAAATGTACTATTATTATATTTAAATTCAACGTAGGATATGCTCATATATATACAAACAATATATAAAATGTTAAGCTATTGGCATTAAAAACGAAGAATAAGGATATTCTAGTCCTATAAGCAGTGTAGTTTCTGTATTTCTCAGTATATTGAGGTGGAGGGTATTTAAGATTCGGCACAGCTTTATCTCGATATAAATACTTTTAAAATATTTATGGAGGTTAAAGTAAAATACGAAGAAGGTCTTATATGGGAGTTTCGACTATTTATGGACCGATCATTATAATATTAGGTGTCATCATTTCTGTATATATGAAACTTATTTGTGTTCAATTTTATTTGGATACCAACATTTTTAAGAAATTTATGGTCGTTTAAGTGAATTTCGGAAGTAGACCTTATATGGGAACTACGACTAATTATGGACCGATCATAATAAAATTGTACCGTATTATTTGTATATATACGAAACATATTCGTGTTCAATATTATTTGGATACCAACATTTTAAAAAAGAGTTACGTTCTTAAAAGTGATTTTCGGAAGTGGGGCTTATATGGGAGCTATGATCAATTGTGGACCGATCTTCACAAAATCTGTAGATGTGATTTGGCTTCATTTGTGGTGAAATTTTTGAAACATTTAAGATGGTTAAACTCCTACTTCTGAAAGACATTTCTATGGCGGCCAGGGAAAATAATGAACCGATTTCCACCAGTTTCAATCCCATCCGTCCTTGGGCCGAAACGTGCCATATTTTATTGAAATATCTTCTAAATTGAGACCTGTACTCTGCGCACAAGCTTCACATGGACTGTCAGTCAGCCAGACGGACGGACGGACGGACATCGTTACATACCCTCCTCACTATTGTGGTGTAGGCAGTGGTGATATTCGAAATATTTAACAACCGGTTCGCTTAAAAAAATTGTATTTTTGTCAAACTTTGATAAAAATAGCGAAAATTTTAAAATTTGTTTATATTGTGTTTTCAATTGTTAAATTTGCTCATTTTTTTTGTACTCAAAGTAAAGTAAATTTGTTTATTTTAAATTAATAATTAAAACTGAAAATTTGGAAAATGATAAATAATGATTTATGAAAATAAATCCAATTTAATAGATAAACTAGTGTGTTAAATAATATCAAGTGAGTAGCTGTAAGATAACATCATCCAAGAATCCAATGTATGACTAAAATAAAAGCAGTTGTTTGTACGTTTGGACAACTCAAATCATTTGACAACTGAAAAATATTGGGCCAGAACCATAGACAAACACTAAAGTCGGTTCTTTTTTAAAAACAACTTTAAACTTAAAACCTACTTTTAATTAATTTGTAACTATAGTCAAAATTGTTATGGCCGATTGTGTTTGTTGGCGAGACTATATCACCTTCATAAATACACATTGTATAAAAATCGTCAAAGCAACAAACATAATATGCAACAACCAGTATGGAAAATTTTTAAAATTTTAACAACCGGTTCGAGCGAACCGTTCCGAACCGGCTGAATATCAGCATTGGGTGTAGGGTATAACAAACAAAAATTCTTATACAATGCACATATTCCTACTATACGAGTACATGCACATGTACATTTGTGTAAACGATTTTTTCTGTTTATTTCATTCTCGGCGCTAAAGAAATAAAAAAAGAAGAATTATAAAAATTGTTTTCGAGAATTTAAAAATAAACAAGTAAGAGTTTATATTCGGCTGTGCCGAATCTTATATACCCACCACCAAATCACCTATTATGGAGATTTATGTATAAGAGATTTATGCGCATTTAAGTGATTTCTGGAAGTGGACTTTATATGGGGGCTACGGTCAAATTAAAGTGATCATCATAAATCTGAGATCGACAATTTTTATATACATACATATGTATGTAATGAATATATGAAATCCAGTAAGACGATTTAGAACTTCGACGATGTAGAATTTCGACTTCTTAGTGGTTTTTATAAGAGATTTATGTTCATTTACGTGATTTTCGCAACTGGACTTTATATGGGGGCTACGATCAAGTATGGATCGATCATCATCATATT
The DNA here is from genome assembly GCA_950370525.1 of Bellardia bayeri. Lineage (NCBI taxonomy): Eukaryota > Metazoa > Arthropoda > Insecta > Diptera > Calliphoridae > Bellardia > Bellardia bayeri. The sequence goes on from OX493264.1 coordinate 59,934,729, forward strand.
GAGACTGATGATTTTTTGGACTATTCGTGTCAAATTTCAACTTAATAGTCGTTTTTGTAAGGAATTTATGCGCATTTAAGTGTTTTTCAGAACTGGACTTTATATGGTGACTACGGTCATATATCATAATGAAATTTGGTACGAAGATTTAGATGTATATTTTGATTATGCTTGTCGAATTTCAACTTTATAGTAATTTAAAAAAATTAATGTTCATTTAAGTGATTTTCGGAAGTGGGCTTTGCATGAGGCTATGGCAAAATGGACCGATGAAAACAAAATATTGTTTTAGATTTCACTTTGCATGTAACTAATTATTGCAGAATTTTGTTTAGATACAGCTTTTCTATAGACATTTATGTACCATAACGCCATATTCCGGGAAGACATTTGTATGGGAGCTGTGATAAATCGTGGACCTATTCCTACTATTTTCAACTTATCCTTCTATAATAAAGATAAAGTGTGCAAATGTCATTATATTATCGGCATTATATTTGAAGAAAACAGCGAAAAGAAACATATCGAGGTAGTATGAAACTTTGATCTATAAGTCAGATCCTACTGGACCGATTTGGCCCATTTGCGATATCAAACATTTCGGGGGATCAAAGAATATTTGTCGAAATTTCATTGTTTTATGTCTTTTTTCGAAGCTCTATCGTGCCAACAACAGACGGACGGACATGGCTAGATCGTCTTAGTATCTCATAAGGACCCAGAATATAAAGGAGTGAGAAATGCAACTCTCTTGGACGTTGTTATAATAAATATGTAACATAACATTGTTAACAAAGAAATTCTACAAAATACATATTTACATACATACATATGTATAATTTTTTTACTGATAGTTTTGTGCCACTTAGGCCCATTACAGTGACGCCAGAACATATTTTTTAAATGCTCTACTCTGAAAAAATCCCTTTTTTCCCTACGTTAGAATTTTTTATTATCAGCAATAAAAACACATATAAGTACATATTTCCGCACATTTTAATAATGGCATATTTATTGTAACAGGTAAAAAACAAATAAATTGATTTTTAATTAAAAAAAAAACTGAAAATAAATATTTTGTACATTCTAAATACATACATATTAGAATACAATAATTTATAATTATTGTTTTTTAATTAATATCAAAAAAATATATTAATATACATAAAAGGTACAAAAGTAAATAAAAAAGGCGCAAATTCTTTGCACATAGTTACTAAAGATATTGAAATAATGATCATTTTATAATTAAAACTTTAATGATATACATATGTATAATATGTATATACATATATGTAGGTACTTTGAGATAAGTTAAAGCGTTACATTGCAGATGAGTTCTAATTATACATATGTAATTTAGAATGTCGTGACTTAGTTTATTCCGTTTTTTGTTCGCACATCTGTAACTATAGAAAATACTCGCTCAGCATCCGCGTTAGCATGTGGTAAGGCCAATATAATCCTTATCAATTAAAATTTTTAGACTTGCATAATTTTTCTACGTCGAGCTGAGATAAAAGCTGTTTTTCAAGAGTGGAGAAGTTATACTCCATTGTCCACCACTATTGCGTGAGATCATTTAAATTTATTTTAAAGTTTTGGCATAATAATTTGAACTTAAAAATATTATTATTTACGCCGCCCATTGCTGCTTCTGGACTCAAAAACTCCATTTCTTAAAAAATAGAAAAATAGTTTCATTTTTTAAAGGAAGTCTTCTAGGATTTCCTGCAAAAAATACAGTAAACTACATAAATAAACTTTTTATATACAAATCCATACATGAACTTACCAACATTCACAGGAAAATGTCACAAACTTCTCGCGCGGTTTTTTTAAACCTTTTTTTAATACTGCAGTTTAAAATGTCGTCCTAATTAAGGAATATATGTTTATTTTTTTCTCTTCCATTAAATTTTTTTATTTTTACACATACATACATACATATAAAAAACCAATTACACAAAGTAGAAAAAAGTAGACAGACTTTTTGTTCAATAAACACATGTTGTTAATAAAAATGATAAAATTCAATAACAAAGCTCGTTAACTTAATAAATGTTTTATCAATACTGCAAAATTTAAAATATCACTCAATAAAAAGCAGTTGATAAACAAATTATTGAATTTTCTTATATACTCAATAAACAATGTTGTAAAATCAAGTAATTTGTCGTATTTGTTTAATTTTGACGGTTATTTCGTGTTTTTTCATTTTTTTTTTAGCTCTTTCAGTAAAAAATTTACGTTGGTAACAACAATAACATACATAGAAATAAGAACGTCTGCATTTTTTTCTCATCAAAGAAGAAAAATAACGGTTAACATTTTTTGTTTTGCTTCTCTTTTTCTGCAAAACAAAAAAAAAAACAGGTATCAAGAGCATGAATATACACGATGTACGATGTAGTTTTTGTTTCTCTCATTTTAGTTCATGATTGTTGATGTTGTAGTTTTTTGTAAAATAAAAACTGATAAAAAATTTTTACTATTAAAAATGAGATTTTAAATTTAAATGATATCTAATTTTGTTAAGAATAACTAATAATACCTATAGTACAAAATTCTCTTTGAATTATAAAATAAACTTGATTTTATTTTTTTATTTAATGTAAAAACTCCAATATATTTTCATAAATAATATTTATTAAATATGTAGATATGTATCTACTTTAATTAATATCTTATATTTATAAGTTCTTATGCATAAACTATTCAATTATATTTGTAATATATTTATTTTGTACAAATAGTAATATTTTGATTTAATTTAAAATAAAAAAACAATAAAATTTTAATATTTAAAAAGTATTTTCATTTAAGTAAAAAATTGAAATTTGGTATAAAATTTAACAATCTTTTGTTTAATTTCAGATAAAATTCAATAAAATTTACTTCTTGATAATTTTAGTCAGGCTTGAGTTCATTAAATTTAATTTTCATTAAATTATTTTTATTGAAGTTAGGAATTACAACTTGAAAAATTTCATTATTAAAAATTTTGATAATTTTTTTTCCTGACTGGGATTCGAACCTGGGTTGTTGAATTTACATATGTTTCGAGAAATCCCACTTTCTCTCATCAGAATTCTTTGCGTTCTAACTTTATCTAAATTTTTAATAATAAAAATTTTCAAGTTGTAATTCCTAACTTCAGTAAAAATAATTTAATGAAAATTTAATTTAATGAACTTAAGCCTGACTAAAATTATCAAGAAGTAAAAATTAACAGTTCAATTATGAAATAATAATTATTCTATTCAATAAAATTTTTATTGTTTTTTTTTTAATCAAGCAGAAATTTTGTTGATTCAATTATATTTTTTATCGATTTTTTTTTTGGAATTCTAAAAAGAAATTTTGTTGATTCGAGTAAAATTTTTGTTGAAAATTTTTAGATTAGATAAACTTTTTTATTGAGTGCGAAATTACGAATAAACATTGGTCATTGGTTTTGCGAAAAAGTTTGTCGCCGGAAATTTGAAAAAAAGTAATTGTATACCGGGAATTTTGTTATTGAATGCTAAAATTATTTTTTTCTGTGTATGTTATTAATTTTGAAGCGTCTCTCTTTGCAATATCAGGAATATCAATATCAGGAATTATGCAAAGATAACTGTTAGTTTCTGCTTTTAATCACTGATGATTGCCAGATTGTTAGGATTTACATTAAGAGTTTTTGCTGAAAAATTGTATGTGATACACGAAAAACTAAATTTTGTGGATAAAACTGACATTTCTTGCGCATTTTGATATAAAACTAAATAATAACTAATATTTTAAAAATTCCCTACATTTTGCCTTAAAAAAAGTCTGTCTTTTTTCCCCTACGCTTGAAATTTTTCAAAAAAATCCCTACAAAAAGAGGGAAAATTCCCTAGTTTTGGCATCACTGGCCCATTATTAAAACTTGGCAATAGTTAAAGGTATGATGTTATCGGACAGATAAGAAGTATTTGGTTATTATAAGTTTACTTTAGTCTAAAACTGACCGATAAGCTAAAGGGAAGATCATCTTGACTTTAAATTTTATAGTGAGGTTTATGTATTTGAAGTTGTCATATGTTCTGGAATAAATGTCAACTTCATGAAAATAAATTAATTTTAATTTTGTTTTGCCAATAAATAATTTGATAAACAAAAATGGAAAGCAGACCGTTTGATTTATATTAATAACCTGGAGAATATTTTTGAATACAGTCAGCCTCAAAGTAGACTGTTGAATTTGAATATTTTTTCACCAACAAATATTGCCATATTTTAGAAAAAAATTATTTTATTTTACAGGGAAGTTGTAATAACGAAAAATTTTAAAGGTCACTTTATTCCTCACTTTAATTAAAGTTACCTTTTACTATTAAGAACATTAGAGGCAAGTTGTACTAATGGCCCTTACAGATGCAAAACATTTTACACTTTTAAAATATTTAAGTAACTATGTGCATATATTTGTACATACGAGTACTCGTATTCATGTTATGGTCATGCTGTGCAATCCGCATCATGCAGTTCTTTCTTCAGAACATTTTTCTTTCGTGTACCTGTGTTATCACGACTATATGCATTACAGTATGACAGTCTTGCAACGTCACTGCAATTTCCTTTTTAGATTTTCTTCAATGATTTACGACTCAATTATAAAGGCAGAGGCTTTTTATCGTTTGTAATAGACATCAACGTGTCCTTGATGAATTGCACCAAATTTAAAGTCACAAATTATTGACGATATTTGAGTTTTGACTATAAAGATTTTTATGACTTTTTGAATAGTTGTTGATTTTTTACTTCTTCGAGTATTAGTTTGTTTATGAAACGCTTAATATACGAGTATATTACTAAATATGTGTCAGAATGTCACTTTGCTCTGCAGGTCATGCTTCGAATTTCTATGAATAAAAATCAGAAATAGCTATTTTGTGGTACAATGTAATTTTTAAATTTTGTAGTTTTAACCCATTAACGCCTGGCCCTCGATTCCGTTGTCCGATTTTGATGAAATTTCACACAGTTAGTATTTAGGGCATTTATATTGACGTGGTATTTTTTTTCTGTCGCAAACGAAGCTTTGGCCTTTGGATATTTTTCTACCCACTTAGGCATTAACGTGTTCTAAAATATATGTTTCTTTGTTTAAGATATTAACTTGAAAACAGCAACAATAAACTTATCTCTTGTATGTTTTGATGAATATTTGATATGTTTTTTATAAAAAAATTTGGGACTTCCCCATTTTTAGCTGCAGTAAGTAATATAAATAAAATCACTATATTTTTAAATTCTGTGAAAATGTTGCGCCGTCGTAAAGTTTTAACTGTAACTGAGCTACAAGCAGAAGGTTATATATAAGTTTGTCAGTCCGTTTGTAATTTCCACAATATAATTTTCCGACCCTATTAAGTATATATATTCTGGATCCTTATAGATAGCGGAGTCCAGTAAGCCATGTTCGTCTGTCTGTCTTTCTGTCTGGATGTTAAAATCAGTTTTTTGAAGTCCCCAGATATCTTCGGAATCCAAATCATCAATAATTCTGTCAGACATGCTTTCGAGAAGTTTACTATTTAAAATCAGCAAAATCGGTTTAGGCCAACAAGAGTTATGGACCAATATGTGAGACAACCTCCATATAAATTTGATATTTTTGTCCATTTTATTGCAATATTTTGAAATATATTGCAGATAATACCATGAAATTTTGTGTACGTTGTTTGCTTGATAAAAGAAGAAAGTGTGCGGAAAATAGTAAGAATCGGCCCATGATTTCTTATAGCACCCATACAAAAATCTTCCCGAAATATTGCTCAATATCAAGACAAAATTCAGCAAAAATAAGTTTTATGCAAAAAAAAAAATTTTTTTAGTTCGGTCCATGTTTGACCATAGCCCCCATATTAAGTCCACTTCCAAAATTCACTTAAATACGTATAAAATAGATATAAAAAATGTTAATCGGCTAAAATTGTACTTGAATAATCTTTATAGGCAAATAAATTGTTGTACTAAATTTTATAGTGGTCGGCCCAGAATTGGTCATAGCTCCCATACAAGGAACACATCTGAAAAAGACATTTATTGCTATATATATTGTATAAATATCGGTACCGACTCAAAACTTTGCACAGATCATTTTCATATACATATACAAATCTATTTTTAACCGTATGACCCATATAAGACCCTCTTCCGAAAATCACTGTAATACTCATAAATCTTTTATATATAAGGGTACCAATCCAAAATTTTACACAAATAATATACATACATGCTTAAATCAAACTGATGGATTTTGAGAATATAGGTTTATATTTGACTATGTTCCCTATATAAGGTCCACTTCCGAAATCCACGTTAATACTAATATATATCTTAAATATACCGTTATTATGTTGAAATTCGACGTGAAATATCCTCATATGCATGAAAATCCAAAATTTAATAAGATCGGCCCATATTTTGTTATAGCTGCCATATAAGAACCATTTCCAAAAAAAAAGAAATAAATTCGGGTCATCATGATATATATATTTTTAATACCTTTCATTTAATGTATTACAAATTATCAGACACCCAGTAGTTCCCGAGATATAGGCCTATATATTTTCAACTTTACGGGCCCGCCGCCTCGAAAATAGGCGTAACCGCCAACAATTTTTTTTGCTGGCATCTCCTCTAAAAGCCCTATTTGATGAAGCTTTTTTTTGTTTTTTTTGGACAAAGTCACTAAAACCGAATTGTTTTTTTTTATTTATTCTCTGTTTGTTAAATTACACTCAAGATTATTATGAACATCAGACACACTCTGTAAATTATGTTAAGAATTGCATCCACAACAAAGGTGAAGGGTATATAAGATTCGGCATAGCCGAGTATAGCACTCTTACTTGTTTATATATAAAATTTTGTAATTCGCACTGCTGCTAAACATTCCTGTTCGGTAACATAATAGTTACGTTGTTTTTGGTTGAGTTTCTTAGACATAAATGCTATAGGAAACTTCACCCTCCGCATTTTTTTGTACCAACACGCTTCTTATTCCAGTTTGGCTCGCGTCACATGTAAAATGGCTGTAAAAAGTCGTGACTCTGCAACAGTTGTTTTCAACAAATTGGTTAAAGGTAATGTAATGGCAGCGTAATTCTTAATGCACTTCCGGTACCAATTGGATATCCCTAAAAATCGTCTGAGTTGTTTTACAGATCTTGGGGTCGGAAATTCTACAATGGCCAATATTCATTTTCTATTTGAATCACCCCATTTTCCACTAAATGATCAAGATAACAGACTTCCCGTACACAAAATTTTGATTTCCACATTAATTGTGGAAACGAGTTTGTTTCTAAATCTCTATCGACACTTCAAAATGCCTAGCAAGTGTATCTGACACAATTAATAAATCGTCCAGATAAACAAAAACTTCAGCTCGCGAACTCGGTGGTACGACTTTGTCCATTAGTTTGAGGCGCATTACAAAGTCCGAAAGGGCGACCTGGAACCGTAAATTGCCAGAGTACGTCTTTCAAGTCCAAACTTGTTATACTCAGCCTTTGGCAAAAGACTAAGCATATCATTAATATTTGGTAACGGATATGCATTCTTGATAGTTACCGATTTTAACTTAAGGCTGTCTAAACTAAGCCTGACCTTTCCTGATTTCTCGACAAGGACAATAGCAGATGACCACGCGCTATCTGTCTCCTCAATTACGTCATTTTCCAACATTCTTTCTAACTCCACGAATATTATTTCTTCACGATTGGAAATACTGGAAAATGTTAATATTTTATCGGAATGGCAGAATCTACATTAATGGCATGCGAAATTACACTTGTCCTACCTAAACCATCTTTAGAAAAGGATGGAAATGAATTTGTAATTGTTGTTTCTGCATTTGAGACAATGGTCTTTGATCTAAAATCACAGAAATGCTAGTTGGTAAAATTTGTTTATTTAATTGGGAAACTAGTCCTAGAGGTTATAAATGGAACGCTTGTCAAAAGTCTATAACTAAGTATAAATTTTGAGCGATGAGTAATTGGTTTCTCTATACCTTCGTATCTACAACTTCAAGAACATCTCCCTAGAATCGGTATCACAAGAATTCGAAATCGGGATCAAAGCTACATTCTATAGAATTGGACTCTGAATTTGTCAAATCAGAGGTAGAAATAGGTTTTGATTAATGATCACCAAAAATCAAACTGTTTCCAGCTTCTAAAGGTCTGTATTGCTGCTTGTTGATTGGGTATGTCTGCGTGCACTTATCAGTGCACTGGGTCGCAAGTTTTTTTTTAACCCATTGCAGGTTTCTACGTATTCGCAGCTGCACAACTATAGAAAAATATTCGTCTCTCCTCAAGACAAACATGGTACCAGTGACCGGTTTTCTAGCAATTCCAGCAAATAAGGGAAATCGCTGAAATTCTTTCATCTGTTGATTCGTCATCAAACATTTCGTAAACCTGTGGACAACGAACCGATATCCAAAATTAAAAATTCCCTTTTCCGACATATGTCACGTCAAAGTCTCTCCCGAATCATTTCGCGAAAATCGACGCCAGTACGCGAATCACTATATTGCATACGAAGATCACTATAAAGCTCAGGTCAAATGATTTTGCGCGAGGATCTATGATGTATCCAAAACCAATCTTTAGACTCAAACAAGGTGACAGAGGTGGTAAAAATTTCCATTCAAAATTTGCTTGGTTAATGTCTCAACTATAAATAAAACTCTCAACTGCCATGCTTTTAGCATCTCCAGTAAACTGGACCTTCCAGTTATTGATTATATGTCAAACTTTATCCGATCTAATCGGTACATATGATGTTGTGATATTGCTACCACTAACATTAGAATTATGACCAGGTTAATTAGCATCACCAGTAGGAAAGTCTAACACCTGTTCTAGCCTGTTGGATTTGATCCGAAGCTTGCGTCCGTTCGGGAGTACTGCAATTAGAAGTTAGATTATTTAAATTAATACGTTGTTAGCATTGCAGTTTGTTGTGCACTTACTGCAGCTGAAACTATTGCTTGAATTTTCTCTTGTCGACCAAGGGAGAAGTAGTGAACATAAAAGAAATATCAGGATCTAAATTTGGAACATTTCGAGGTGTGGGGTTGTGGGTATTATCGAATTCCAATACTTTATGAGGCTGAGCTCGAGCACGAGTTACAATTAGTGGAGGCGGAACATTGATATTAATAGTCGTAGAATTAGCTGGTAACCTTCCCAAAATTTGGCAAATTTGTTTATAAAATGAAATTTTCTTAAAACATATGAAGGAAAAAAATGAAATAATAAAATTTTAAATTAGAAAGTTTGACTTATGTAAATATGTATGGTGAAATTATACCAGGTGACAGCATAGCGCCAGCTGATTATTTTTTGATCTATTCTTGGTGAAATTGAAAATGGCAAAAAGTTGCTTACAAATAGTCAAAGTTTATATAAAAACGTTACAAAATTATTTTGTTTTTGAAAAAGTGAGTTTTTGACGCCGTTTTATCTGCGAAAAATAGTTTAAAAGTGTTAAAGAACTTTTTTTATATTAAATAGTGTGTTTGTGTTTTGAGCTGTTTTGTTAAAAATGTAGTTTTTTTTTTGTAAGATAAATATTAAGATTCCTCTTTAAAGTGATTTTTTTTTTGCTGAAGAAAACTGCGTTGTTGTTACACAATACATATACATAGATTAATTTTGAAAATAAAGAATTTTGCATGTTTTACTTTGCAAAATTACGTATTACTTGTATATTTAAATAAATATTATGCGTAACTTAAAGAAAAATTCTTTGAGAAAATAAAAGAAACAAAAAAAAAAATCACAATTGTTTTCTGTTTTTATCCATGTTTGTATATTTGATTTCTTTATTTTCTGCCAGATGTTTTTGACAGTAACGAAAGTATTACACAAACAAAAATGCCTGTTCTTGCCTTGTTATAATTTTTGTAGCAATGCTGTCACCTGGTATTTAATTTCACCATGTATGTATGTATGTATGTCAATGCAAGCGATAAACAAAATTGTCTAAACTTATTCAGTTGTTGTTGTTTAAATTGATATTAAACTTAGCACCCATTTGAAATAAGAATAATAATTATTTACTAAATGAGAATTTTTCCTCTTGCGAGTATTAATTGTAAATTTTTTTTTTTTTAATTTATTCGAAGTTTACTTCTGTTATATGCTTTACATTAGCTTTCCGTTGGACAGCATCCATTAGCTCGAACTTGAGGCTGGATGCTGTCAGCTCTATCAGTCAAGAACTGCCGGAGTTATAGTAACTTTTCACCTATTGGTCCTAGCAAAAATTGTCCATAGGACTTTAGATAGCTATTTCCTCAATCATTCCAATTGGGTCTTTTTCCCTCAAAAGAAAGCTTATACAATTTCTTTTAAGGCCTTTATAAGTGCTTAATGGGATGCGAGTGGGATATCTATCAAAAAAATATTTTTTAACTCAAGAATAGGATTTTTCAATATTTGGCACATGTATCATTTTCATTTTCCCCCATTTTTTTTTTTTTCAAAATGGTGTTTTTTTTTATTTTTCCTCAAAAGAAACTTTAGATCATTGCCTTTAAGAGCTTTGTGGCCACTTAGTAGCAAGAGGCTAGATGTTTTTTGTTTTTTTCTCAAAGAAAGCATAGTTCTTTTCCTTTAAGAGCTTTGTGGTCGCTTAATGGGATGCGAGTGGGGTATCTATAAAAAAAATTTGCAATTCAAAGAAGAAAATGTTTAAATTTTTACCACATGGACTATTTTCATTTTTTTTCCTATTTATTACTTATAATACTAAATAACAATAATAATAATAAATAATTTAATAAAATTAATATATAAATTTTAAATTGCCAATTTTTCGTCCTTCTTATTTATTGCCTTTATTTTTAGCTTTTTTTGACAATCCTTTCTTGGCTTTGGAAAGAAATCGCATTGAGTAGATGCAGAAAACTTTTCAACTGGAGTCTTCCATCGATAAGTGGTATAAAAGCATGATATTGAGATGTGCCATCAATTGTTACAGCAGCATCGAATCTACTCTTCAATGTTTTTAATGTTTCCTCATGATCATCTTTGCTACGAAAAATTATTTCAGTTTCTTTACAATGGTTCTTTGCCCATCGTAATAAAGCGTTGATGAGAGCACTGCAAGCTATACCTCGCTGCATTTCTTTTGAGATTTTCTACAATGCCATCACATGCTCCTTTGCTATGTGCAGTTGGATGAAAATGTCATTCAGCTGGAAATCCAAAATCTTTTTCGTGAGCTTTAAGATTTGCGAAGCTATTTTTGTTTTTAAAATGTTGACGAGCTCCATCCGAAACGTAGTATACCTTCTCCACTATAAATTTAGATTTTAGATATTTTAGAATTGTCTTCTGGAATTTATAAACTGTAGCGGTATAATGTTTTAAATCATCGGATATGATTGCCATACTTTTGTGTTCCCGTTTTTCATCTTCTATGTAGTAAATAACAACTGTGATTATAGTTGCTTGGTCATTATTGAAATGGAATCCTTGTATGGCATCCTGAATAACATATTTATAGTTCTCTGCGAAATCATATGAAATCACGAATTCACCAGACTTCAAATGTGTCTTCAAATCATTCAAAAATGACCATTGCTGTTTGACTAAAAAGTCATGGATTCTCAAATTTGGCAAACCTTTGCATATATCTTCCACAAAATCATCCACATTTAAAATTACTGTTTTTAAGGTACATCTTTCAGCCTGAAGCCAAGATTTAAATTTTATCTCATCAATACATTCTCGATCAAAAGAGTTAATTAAATTCTCCTTAATGAATGTGGTCTTCGGGCAATTTGAACATTGGTCTAAGTGGCAAGAAGTTGTTAAATAAGGACACAAAGTCAATTTAAGGCAATCACGGTAATCGTGCAAATCTTCTGAGGAATCATCTGTCAAAGACTTTAAGTTGTTTTTCTTCATCATGAGTTTAACATTTTCATGGTAAATGCAAACGCATACTGTGTGTGTTCCGCTGCTTCCTGCCAAAACGCAATGCTTTGGCCTCAGTCGGGTAAATTTTGTAAATTAAATTTTGACGTCCTCGTGTTCAGATTGAAATGTTGCATATAACTCGTTCAGGTTACAGAGAACCATCCTCTTCTACATTTGGACTTTCTGGCCATCGATTCGAACAGACACCCAGTCTTTAATTCCTGGCATCATCCGGCTCATATCATCTCGCTGATAAAATTGAGTTACTAGAGCTTCAGTTTCGCACTCTAAAGTTTTTCCCTTCTTCTCGTTTGGAAGTGTGTGAATCCCATGCTCAGCAACCAAGTTTTAGATGGGGTAAGAGAAAGAAGTTGAATTCTTTCAGATCTACTCTGTGACGATTTGTACATCTTTTTATTCTTCTACTGCATCCTTGTGATGTTGATTTTGGCACTCATTATTAGGTCTTATAGGTTTTACTGAAAAGTTAGAACAACCATCATCTCCTGCAGAACTGTCATCATTTTCAGAATTGATTTTGTTCTCATCCGGAATAACCGGTAATGTGTCCAAGTTTACCATCATTTTCCTGCACGATCCACAAATTAGCAAACATTTTGAAAGCGTTGCGAATTTTTTCAATAAGTTGTTCGCATATCTAAACATTTCCTTTTTGGGAGCGGAAGCCATTGTGAGGATTAATTATGTTAGTAATTAGTACATAACGCACGTCCAAACTTTAACACTGTTTGTAAAAAACTAATTTCCGAATGTCCTTAGAATGCAAATAAATACTTTTTAAAGATCATTTAGTTAGTATGTTTGAATAAGAGAGTCGAAAATCCTTTATTAGGGGCTATAATGGCAAAATAACAAAGTACTAATAAGGGTTGTTAACCTTAAACGTAGCATTTTAATAAAGTACCTGTTAACTTCTACCTCTCCACCCACATTTTAAAGTCAAGTGCCATACAATTTCAGAGAATGGCTTCTCACTTGATTCAAAAAGCATCTCGGGGTACCTGTTACTTTAATAATAAAAATTTTATTCAATATTACGTGCGCTCTAAACTACCTATAGAATTGACAAAAAAGCCTCAATGAAAAGATGTGTGACTTTGAAAATCGCAGGTAGAAATTAATAGCGGTTGGTCCCATACAGCATCATTTCACCAGCGTTTCTAGGCTGTTGTTGGAATTTTTATTTTTATCATTTTAATAAAACTTACACACAAATAGGAAAAAAATGAAAATAGTCCATGTGGTAAAAATTTAAACACTTTCTTCTTTGAGTTGCATTAAGTGACCACAAAGCTCTCAAAGGAAAAGAACTAAGCTTTCTTTGAGCAAAAAACATACTTAAACAAAAGAAAAAAAAATATAGTGCATATGGTAAAATTCAAATACTTTGTTTTTTGAGTTAAAATATTTTTTTATAGATATGCCTCTTGCTACTAAGTGGCCACAAAGCTCTTAAAGCCAATGATCTAAAGTTTCTTTTAAAGAAAAAAAAAAAACTTCATTTTGAAAAAAAAAATGGTGGAAAATGGAAATGATACATGTGCCAAATATTGAAAAATCCTATTCTTGAGTTAAAAAATATTTTTTTGATAGATATCCCACTCGCATCCCACTAAGCGATTATAAATGCCTTAATGGAAATTGTATAAGCTTTCTTTTGAGGAAAAAATTAAAAAATTAAAAAAAATCATTTTGGAATGATTGAAGAAATAGCTATCTAAAGTCATTTGTGAAAAGTTACACTCATTTAAAAAAACCCTGTATAAGCAAAATGTCCAACTTTGACCCCCTAGAACTCCGGCAGTTCTTGACTGATAGAGACTGAAAATTTGTGTCTGGCCTACTATCCAATAGTACTAACCTTGGTGCAAATTTCATCCAAATCGAAAGACATCGATTTTAAAAGTTGGGTCACTTGACACGAAATTGCCCATATATATAAAAATGGTCCCTGTATGTAGTGGCATCACGTGAGGCTGGAGCGATTTGGCTGATTTTTTTTTATTCGATTCGAAATTTTCAGGAGATGTCTTTGTAAAGAAAACAATTCTAAATTTCTGGGTAAAACTCTGAATTTTTTTTGTGAGTCCAGTCAACTTTAATAAAAAAAAGTCCCCTAAAGTATGCTGTACAAATTTATATATTTTAATTGCAAATAAATAGCAGACAGGTTGTAAATACATCTTGTACTATATCTATATATATATATATATAGTCGATTTTGGCATATTGCTACATATATATATATATATATGTATATATATATATATATACATATATTTGGCAATATGCCAAAATCGACTTTTTTGCGAAAAAGAACTGTTTTATTGTTAAAATGGTTCTTTAGAGTGTCAGAAGCAACTTTTGTTCCGCGACTTTTTTTTCTTGAAGAAAATCAAAATTTTGACCGTACAATTTCCAGAATTCGACCAAATGTTGTTTGGCAACTTTGTACAAAATCATATGGCGAGTACTTTTGCAAAACATATGAACTCAAAATATTTGCAAATCCAGGGTGTTTCGATGCATTTTTCAAAAAATGAATTTTACGCCATCTAGCGGCAATAATTTGTACTAACAATATTCAACAATTAGAAAGGTAATTTGAATACTTTTCCAAAATCGTATGAAAAATAACCGAATTAGAAAGAAAAGATCTATTAAATGATGAAATAGTATCAAATTTATATTTTAAATATGTATGTAACTTTTATTAAATTGATCATTAAAGTTTACATTTTTAGTTTTGCGAAAAAAATTTTGGTTATTTTACTAGAATTGTATTTAACAGACATCTTTATTATTTATACTTTTAAAAACATCAAGTTATTTTATTATTTAAATTTTTAGAGATCTACATAAAGTGCAAATTCTTTAGCTTTTCTTTGAGTTGGGACTCTAAATCCAAATTTGTTGTTTGCTAAACTTTTTCACCGTGATATTTATAATTTCAACCTCTCAACATGTTTATTTGCTTTTTAAGAATTTTTATCCGATTACTCTGTACATCGACATAAGATACATAGTTCATTTAATAAATTAAACAATTCCTTATGCTCATTCACATCAATCAAATTTAGAAATAGGACTTTACTCTCCGTACGTCGTTTTTTACTTCTTGTTTGCACTCCATCTCTTCCAATCTCTTTATTCGTTCCTCAGCATTCCATTTTTTATTTTCCTGAAAAACCTTTTTCATTATTTTCACACCACTTTCCATATCTTACTTCGTTGGATAGACCTGCAAAATATCGAAAAGGAAGTGAATGCATTTGTTTTGCCGGGCCTTTACTTGCTGACATCTGGTGTATATTTCTTTATGAGGTGCCATATCCTCGATCCTCTATGCCATCGCAAACACTCTCTCCACATTGATATTACTGTGGAATGAGTATACATCATCTACAGGTCTATCGATATATCTTTTTAACATTGAATCTTTCGCAGACGCAAAAACCGTTTGGAAAATGTTAACATCTTTTTTCAAATTTGCAGTAAGCAAATTAAGCTTGAAACCAACGGAAAAAACCCAAATAATTAAACAAGTAAGAAAGTATAGTCGGTCAAGCCCGACCATATAATACCCTACACCCAGTATCCCCAGGTGTCATCCTATTTGTACATAAGAAACTCATTTTTGTTAAATTTTATTCGGATAACAACATTTTTAAGAGATTTATGGTCATTAAAGTGATTTTCAAAAGTGGGACTTATATGGGAACTACGACTATTTATTTACCATATTATATGTATATAGACAAACCATATTTGTGTTGATACCAACATTTTTAAAAGAGTTATGCTCTTTTAAGTGATTTTCGGGGACTTATATGGGAGCTACGACTAATTATGGACCGATCGTCATAAAATTCTACCATATTATATGTCTATATACGAAACATATTTGTGTTCAATATTATTTGGATACCAACATTTTTAAGAGAGTTATGCTCTTTAAAGTTATTTTCGGAAGTAGGCTTTATATGGGAGCTACGACTAATTATGGAATTTTTAGATGTGATTTAGCTTCATTTATTACTCATTTTTTGTGAAATTTGTTTGCATACTTGCATAATTGAAAGATTTATGATCGGTAAACCCCAATTTGGGGAGGACATTTGTATGGGAGCCAGGGGAAATAATTGACCGATTTCCACCAGTTTCAATCCCATTCATCCTTGGGGCAAAAAAATATCACGTACCAAATTTTATCAAAATATCTTCAAAATTGCGACCTGTACTCTGCGCACAAGCTTTACATGGACAGCCAGCCAGGCGGACGGACGGACGGACATCGTTAAATCGACTCTGGAAGTGATTCGAAGCCGATCGGTATACTTTAAGGTGGGTGTTGGACCAATATTTCTGGGCGTTACAAACATCAGCACAAATCCAATATACCCTCCCCATTATTGTGGTGTAGGGTATAAAAAGTGCACTTTCCTTTTTTCCTTTTAATTGTCCACGCACATTTATGACCGCTTTCTTAGTTTGTTACCGCTACCATAAAAATCAAATAACCTTTTGTTTATTACTTTTTTTTAATTCTGACAATCATAAAAAAAAGTCATCAAGTTTTTTCCAAGGAATTTTTAACATATCTAGAGCATTTTTTTACCTTTACTTAATTGTGAATAAAAGCGAAACATGTCCATCGGTTTTCATGATCTATGTCTCGTTTTGTTTAAAGGTTATGTGACTTCACCTGAAAGTAATAGGAATAGACACTTTTTTCCGTTTTGGATTTTTTATGAATTTAAAAAATAAAAAATTTAATATTTTAGGCAAAAAATATTATTTTTCTTCATACCGGCAAAACTATTGAGTATATAGAAAAACGTTATATAAACAGATTAAGTTAGTTAGTTAGTTAACTTTATTGAGACTTCTTTTTTTTCATAATTTAAGATTTACAAACATTAATTATAAGAAAACTTAAAACTATAGCGTATTATTTTAATTACATAAATATTCATTTGGTTATGCGACAGGCTTATCAAAAGTAAAGAAAACTTAATTATATGAAATATTAATTTGTAGTTAATAAATTGAATGTAAGAATGTTTGCTCGCGACATTTAGCTAAACTTGCAGAGTAATATCTACCTTAATAAACTTAAACCAAAAATAATAAAACTAAATAAAAATAACAAATTTACCCCATGTGTATTCCAGGAGTTGTACATGAGTAAAAGTTTTCACCAGGAAAATGATTGTGTTGTTCATATAAAATTCCAACCGTGGAAAGGTAATTAGTGTTTGACCAACTAATTCCTTGCTCGTCTGACAAAATATCTTGCATTATATTGCCTTCGAAGAAAGACAGTCTATCAACAAAACATTTCATCGAATGTAGAGCATAAAAGGAAATTGGAGATATTTTGGCCTTCTCATAAATAAATTTATTTGAAAACCTTTTATTATAAGTTTTAAAATTTTTCTCTATGCATTTTCTTAAAATGTGGCGTTCAAAAATTTCCATTTTCCTCATTATTGTTTTTGAAATGCTAAACCCTATTGGAAATGCATATAAAAGTATTGGTCTAATACTTACTTTATATAAAAGTAATTTAGTCGTAATTGGTAAAGTCCTACTATTAAATAGTTTTGAAAAGGCACCTTTAACCCGATTAGCCTTCTCTAAATTATATATAACATGCTTGTTGAACTTTAAAAGCTTACTAAAATTTACTTCTAGGTATTTTATATTGTCCTTAAATATGATTTCAGAACCATTTAATTTTAATTTCAGATTTTTGCTCTCCGGAACAACAGTATATTTACACTTTCCGGAAGCATTTCTTAAGCATATAGCATTACTCTTCGAAGCGTTTATTTTTATTTCCCAATGAGAATAATATTCATCGACATATTTAAGATGTGCAGAAACATTTTGTAGAGCAATTTTTGGTGACTCATTGTGAGCATAAAGTAAAGAGTCGTCAGCATAAAGTATACCTTTGGAATTACCGAATTCATGTGGAAAATCATCCATAAATATGTTATATAAATGAGGTGCCAATACAGAGCCCTGCGGAACACCACAAAAAACATCACCATGAGAGGATGAAACATTGTCAACCTGGACGCAGAATCTCCTGTCATCGAAAAAGCTTTGAAAAAGTTTAACTAGTGACGCATCAAAACCGATCTGAATCATTTTGTATAGTATGCCGTTTTGGTGTGCTTTATCAAATGCTTTTTCAATGTCAAGCGAAACCGCGACAGTGCACTGACCATTTCTCAAATGTTGTACTACATCAGTATGGAATTTTAAAAGAGCATGTACAGTAGAATTACCCTTCTTAAAGCCAAACTGACTTTGAGGAATATACTCTTCATTTAAGCCTGTATTCATTTTATTTCGTATGATACTCTCAAATAGCTTTCCCAGATTAGAAAGTAATGAAATTGGTCTAAAGTTATTTATATCGTTATTATCTTATATATTTTTCGGAATTGGAACAATTTTTGCTATTTTCCAAACATTAGGAAAATAACTATTATTTAAACAATTGTTGAAAAGTATTGTCAGGTATTCTAGGGCTTTAATCGGGAATTTTCTTATCAAATAATTTGATATATTGTCCAAGCCACAAGATTTCTTATTATTTACCGATTTAGAGATATCTAAAATATTATTTAAATTTGTGAATTTTAAGTTGCCATGATTATTTAATGCAGTTGAATCATCGTCAAATATTATCGTAGTTGGAACTTGTGAAATTTTTTCATTGATAGTTTCATCTATCTCTGAAATATTCCTATTTGGTGGTGAACCTTGATATACAGTGGCAAAGTGATCTTTAAATACTTCTACTTATTGATTTAATTCTTCTATTTCGACACCATTTACCGTTACTTTTCTAATGAGATCAATTTGCTTTGAAATAAGTAAATAATCAGAATTTCTCCTGTTTAAGGTTCTTTGGAATATTCTCTTCAAATCCCTTTGCCAGCCATATTTAATCCTTAACAAGTTTTTAACTTTATCGGATACAATAAACTTTCGATTCTTGTTATCAATTTTCTTGGAATGAATTCCAGTCATAAAGTTAACGGAGATATTAAATTCATCTATAAAGCTATCTATTTCCCTATTTGATAAATTTCTATTTTTCGGTGGAAAATGATTCATTAAGGTGTTACTTAAGCCAGTTTTGAATGTGTTCCAATCAGTGTCTTTAAAAGAGATAAAATGATCCGGAGGTTTGAAAATATAATTAAAATCAGATAAAGATATTTGAAGTTTTAAAGGAATGTGATCCGAAAAAGTGGGAAGTGTTGATGTTTTATAATTTGGTTGAGAACAATCAATAATATTAGTGCTTACAATAAAGTGGTCTAAATGAGAGGATCCGCCAGGATAAGTTGGATATGAATCACAAATTCTTACAACAGATACAGATTCATCTTGTAGCCAACTCGATAGCACTTCACCATTAAAATTGTTATTAATATCACCCCATAAATTGTGTTTTGCATTAAAATCACCACCTATTATTAATCCATCATAATTGTTGGAAAAATTCAAAATCAAAGATAGACCCCTAACAATATTGTTGCGGTTACAATTACTTTGAAAATATATTGAACCACAAAGAATTTTCTTAATACTACCATTTATACACACTTTTAATTCAACAAACAAATTTGGAAACTGTAGATTTGGTATACTTATCCTTGAAAATGAAATGGAATTTTTGAGAGCTATGCCAACACCTAATGAGCTTTTGTCCCTCAGAACAATATACTCATCAAAATATACAGTTGTGTCCAAGGACAAATGTAATTCTTGTAAAAAGGCAATTTCAATCTTAAATTGATTTAATAATCTATTCAGTTCAATCTTCCTCCCTATATGGATAAGAGAACCAACATTAAACGTTATTAAATTTAGAGAATTACGGACCATAAACATTTTGAATTTCATTAATTAAACTCAAGCATTCTTTTTTAGCTTGATCTCTTGTCATTGACTTGTAATTTCTCATAAAATTATCAATTTTATCTTCCAAAGTTATGGGTTCTGTGGCAAATATTGTTTTAGCAAGTTTCATGAATTCCTGAATTAACTGAGGCTTTTCAGGTTTGTTACGTGTAGACACTTCATTCAAAACATTGAACATGCTGGCAAAAGATTTATTTGCATCTACTTTATCAGATGGATTTAATGCCATTGCTACATTTCCAGCAGCTGATATTTTCCTTGCCTTAGCTTCCTCAAGTGATTTCTTCCTAAAAGAGGCGTATTTTTTATAAGCGGGACAGCCCCTGTAATTGGATGTATGACCATTCTCTTTACAGTTCACACAGAATGGTAAAACATTACTTTCTGGGACAATAGTACATTCGCCAGGTGCGTGCTTTTCATGACATTTCACACAAGAAAATGGACGACTACAATTTCTTGAATAATGACCCCATCTTTGACACCTCCAACATTGAGGTATTTTTCTGTTTGATTTTGGACGTTCCCATGAAACTACCTGATTAAGGATATACTTTATTCCGAGCAACTCGTTACCCTTGCGATTCGGTTTAAACCTGTATCGATTCCCTGTTTCCTAGAGTATTCCGTAGAAAACTTTGATATAGAATCAACGGTATCAGGGATAATTCTATCAATCTCAGACTTAATATCGTTAATATCAGATTTATGATACAGGCCTCTACAAACTAAGCTCTGACGTTTATATTCTCTAGGAGTATATTTATATGAAGGAATTTCCCTTTCTTTTAAGAATTGCATCATTTCCGTATGTGCAGATGAGTCTTTAAAGTATAGTTTACTTTTGTATTTTGATTGATTTTTTATTTTAAATTCTACATTTTTAGAATTTAACTGGTCTATAAGAGATTTCACATTAACATTCTCCAGGAATATAGGGGGGCAGTATGAAATTTTATTATTTGCACGAGTTTGAGAATCATTATTATTACGTTCTAAATTTATGTAATTAATTGGCCTTTCGGCTTCAACATTTAAATTTCCTAAAATTGAATACTTATTTGTGCGATTAATATTATCAACTACCTTATCTGATTTTTTAAATTGACATTTTGTTAAATCGATTTTTACGTCACCTTGAAATTTTCGTTTTTTATTTTGAACTGTCATAAATTCATCTTCTATTGAGGATATTGAACAGTCTTCATGATCCATATATAATTCTTCTTCCAGTTCCACATTTTGAATTTGTATGTTCTCTAAAATTGTTACATTCTTGTTGCTACACTCCAAGGATTTGTGAGAATCATCGTTCAATTGAGTTGTTGCTGAATTTTCTGCAAAAACAGCATCGAAAAATTGTTTTCCAAGTTGGGAATTCTTGGCAACGTCTGTATTTTTAACAGCTTCTTTTGATGTTTTTGAAGCTTGACCTTTTGGTTTAGCGCCAGATAGTTTGGTATTCATTTCGCCATTGGGAATTGCTGATGTTTCGTCATGATTATTTGTTGATTTTGTTGATTTTTGGGTATTGTTAGGAGGTCGTCCTCCAGATTGGGAAAGTAATGGATCTCTTGGCATTTGAATTGACAAATTAAATTCACACAAAAAAAGGTTTTCAAATGCTTGTTTTGACCAAACAATTTAAAAATTTAAATTTTATAGTTTGTTTTTTTTTTGACAAATAAATTTTATTTAAAAAATTTTTATTCAGAGCTTTCTTTTTAAAAACGTGTGATACGTTTCACAGTTGACAAGAAACTCCTAAACAGATTAAATGAATTGTAATTCCTACTTTTTTTAATTCGGACTAGTGGTTCTCGAGTTATGTCAAAAATAAAAAGACCACCAAAGGTGAAAATAGGCTGTACTGTTTGTAATACGGCACAAATTTGACTGAATATTATGTCTTGGGAGACAACATAGTTGTTGATGACTTAAATATCTAAAATTCTGCGATGGTGCTTGAAGATAACACTCCTACTTCAAAAGTTATAAGGGAATGAAGGTCAAAAAAACCCATTTTTTCATTTTTTTTTCACTTTTTTATACATTTTCCTGATTTTCTTGTAAACGAAGAATGCGATCGCCACGCACCACCGCAGAATTTTAGATTTTAATGTCATTAACACCTGTGTTGCATGGCAAGCCATAATATTCAGCCCAATTTGTCCCCCGCTAAATGTTAGAAGTAGTATTTTCTTACTTCCAAGTTTTGTTGTTGCCACTTTGTTTTTTTCAACAAAAACCAAAAATGAAAGATTACTACCCAAACTAACTATTCACCACATAAAAACATTGATTTTGTAGCTATTAACATAAATAATGCGTTAAATTCATAAAAAGTCAAAAAATCCAAGTTTTAAGGGACACCCTAAATATCCGTTTTAGGACTAGTGGGGGCCACTCTAATAAGCAAGTAGGGTACTTGACTCTACACCCGAAGTATTAAAAATCATTCAGCATTCATAGCTTGAAAATTAAAAAGTTCATTTTTTTGGCATATTGCTATATATATGTATATAAAAACAAGTAAAAAAGTAGAGTCGGTCAAGCCCGACCATATAATACCCTATATATGTATATGTATAAAACAGTTTTTCAGAAATGGCCTTTATATGGGAGATATCACCTATTTTGGACCAAAATTTAGTGTCATGATTTCTGTGAATATAAATAATGTGTTAAAATTTATCTCGATATAAATACTTTTAAAGGATTTATGGAGTTTAAAGTGAATTACGGAGAGGGTCTTATATGGGAGTTTCGACTAATTATGGACCAACCATTATAAAATTAAGTGTCATTATTTCTGTATATAAGAAACTAAATATGTTTTTGTTTCGACCTTTTTAAATTTTAAATAAATTAGGTAAATATTCAGGCTCGAGGTCTGTGTTATAATCAATTATCTTATTTATTTATTTTTCAATATTTCGCCTACCATCGGTAAGCATCATCAGGAAAATCTATACACAAAACAGAAATAATACAAATTTATTTATTTGACTATTGTGACGTCTTTTATTAATAGAAAGAAACACATTTTCAATTAAGTTATTTCTAGAAGAGGTAATATATTTCTATATACTATTGTTATATATTTACAAGAATTTATATGAAACGACCAAATAGCCACGAGAGAACTTTAAAGTGCATGACGGGTGCAACCAAATTGGCCAACTTTCATAGGATCATACCACAAAAACACAAAACTCTGTTAATTTTTAAACTTTTATTCTTTTTTATTGTGAAAGATGAGATATAAGACGATGATTATCAAATTAAACATCGTAAAGAAATATAAATGACGCGTCTTAAATAACTAAACAAAAATCCATTTTTTTTTTCTTCATTTTCACTTAATTATTTAAAATATTGTTATTTATTAATCAACAAATAAAAATAAACAATAAAAAATTCACTTTTCAATACGAAAATGATAGCGGTTACACCGCATCTAAGTTATTTCAATATATAAATCAGCATGTTGGCATATGTATATGTACATATATTAAAAAAAATTTTTGAACAAAGACTTCGCTCGACATCAAAAAATCTTGAGTACTGTTAACAAGGGCTTGTCGGAACTTTACAGCGGTCCACACTGTTTTTTTTTTAATACTTCCAGGTAGTCTATCAACCGCCCCTTTGCCATGTCAATCAGCAAAAAAGTTCCATTCAAGATTCTTAAATTGAGCTGTACAATTGTCGCTGAAGGTGTATATGGATGTAATATTTTCATTGATAGACTTTATAAAGTCTACATAATTATGTAGATTTTTTTGCATAAAGATATGCACAGCGTATTTACTGTGTTTTAATTCATCACTTATTATAATAACGGAATGGAGTTTGTCCTTCACCCTAATACAGCAGGTGAAAAGAGTTACTTGTCGATGACACCAATGTGCTGACTGAATTTCATCTTGACTGAGGAGCCCATAATTCTCGGCAAAGTCTATCTTTCTCATCAGTTAAGTTTTGTTTTTTAGTTTGAAAGTAGTCTGACTGTTCATTATTAACAAAGAAATGTGGATATAATATGGATAATGATAATAATGGATAATAAAATATGAAATATGATCAATTATACAATAATGCTAAAAGTCATATCTGTTGCACCTGTCATTCAAATATTATGATGACGGGTGCAACCATTTTGAATTAACGTTAATTTCAACACTAACCAGAATATACACTTCACTTTAATAGATTTCTATTTGTCATTGACTTTTTCTTACTTTCACAAAGTTTCAAAATATTGGCATTTCATTTCTATGAAAAAATACGTTTTGCATGACGGGTGCAACATGTTAACATTGTATTTTTAAAATCAATAAATTTTCTGATAAACTAAAAACAATTACTTACTTTTTTTATATCGCTGATTGATAAATGTTTGCAGTTCAATATACAAAATAAAAATATGATCACAATCTGGCTATAACAGCTGTTTTGAACAAGAGTTAGTTACCACGTTCTGTTCTGTTCGCGCCAAATCTATGAATCTTAATGCTTCGAAATGCACAACAAATTTATATTTAAGCTGACGTCTAAAAAAATTATATCATTATAAAATATAGATATTTTACTTTAAATTGGCATCAAAAAAAGTATCAAATAAAAAATAAATGTTGTCTAGATAGAATCGCCCGTAACTATAACTCTTTGATAAGTTTTCTATATCGGTCCGGTAGTTCAATCACTTTTCTTGTTCGACCTTGTTGATGTGTAACATTTTTCGATGTAAATCTCCGTTTATATATTTCCTCTCTTTGCAAAATTTGTACATAGTCAAATTCTCATTGCACAATGGGATGCAAGTTCCGTTTTTTGTGTTGATGACTTATCCCTACATCTTATATCCGATTTATGTCCTGCTAATCGAGTTTTCAGCTTGTTCTTTGTAGTCCCAATATATACTTGGTTGAATATGTTAGTGTTGTCCCCCATGCATTTTATTTTCTAGACAAGATTTGACTTATCCATGTCGTCAATTCTACTTTTTGTAATTGGAAAAAGTTGTCTGAGAGTGTTATTTTTTTTTTGGAGCTATTTTATATTTTTCTTTGTTATGAAAATCCGAATTTTGAATCCTTTCCGAGATTTTTGGCATGTAGGTCATTGATTTATATATTCTATTAGAGTCATCTGGTAAAGGTATATGTTTACTGTTATTATTTTTGTATATTAGTTTTTTGATAATATGTTTCGGGAAAAAATTTTTTCTTAAAATATCGTTCAGCTTACGTAAATTCTCTTGATGGAATTGTTTGTCACTGATTGACAACACTCTCCTAATAAAATTATTTGCAGTATTCATTATTATACTCTTTGGATGGCACGAAAAATAATTAATAATTCTTCCCGACGAAGTTGGTTTTTAATACCAGTCAACTATTATCTGATTTCCTCTCCAGATAACCAAAGTATCCAAATACGGCAACTGCCCTTCTTCAATTGTAAATTTAATTCGCTTGGGAAATTTATTTAATTGGTTTAGTGTTTCGTCAATGTCATTTTCCCTTACTATCACAAACAGGTCGTCAACGTACTTTGTCAATAATCTCGGTTTTCTTTAGTGAGTTATGCTCTTTAATATGCATACTGACTATCCTATTTAGTCGTACGATATGTCAAAAAAATCGTGTGTGTTCATAAAGTATGATAGTGTGGCCTAAAAATTTAACTAAATGGCAGATTTTTTTGATAAGTCTGTCCATTTTGCAAAAGTTTTTACAAATTTTCATAAAAGGATAGTTTCTTTGCTATCAGAGTTGTATTTTCTAATACAGCTGATTGATCTAAAGCACAAATTATAATTTATAGGACGGACATTTAAGATTTTTTAGTTGTTTGTATAGTTTATACATTTTATTATATTATATGAGTACAATGTAAACTAATTGTAATCAAAGTATGTATCACCAAAACTTAGCTGAAAAATACCGCTCTGCCTTTATACATATACAGATTGAGTGGCCAAAGGAGGCTGTTTTGATGCTTATCCAAGCCTGGGAACGGAATGAATGCCTTTATATTTCGAAGAACGAGCATTATCGTAATAAGCATGTTAGAAATGACACTTTGGAAAAAATTGTAAAAAACATGGAAAGCTACGTCCAATATATAACTGCCAATGATTTAAAAGTAAGGTTCCATCGCAAATAATTTGCGTGTATTTAATTTGTTTTCTATTTCTTTTTGCTTTTTGTAGAGAATTGGCTAAAATTAAAGACAGCTACAGGAGTGGTTCGGGATATGACGATATTTATATATCAACAGCTTATTGGTTCGACGACCTTAGTTTTCTTAAAGGATATGTAAATATTAAGAAAGAAGTTTCTTCGGTTTCCATAGTATGTAGCAATATGTTTTAAAAATAAATATGTATGTAATTAATAAATATTCTCAGGTTTCAGATGCTGACGTATTCGATGTATTTGAAGATTCAGAACCTGTTGCAATAACATCCTCTGCAAAGAAAAAGAAAAAAAACTATTCTTCAGATGGCATCGCTCCGGAGGATGACATACTAGTACAGACCAAAAATCTGTTAGAAAAAGTCGTTCAACCTTGCTCAAAAACTAATAAATACGACGAGAGCTTGTTATTATTTTTGCAAGAAAATTTGTTTGATATCACAAACAAATCTCTAAAAGATGAGCTTAGCGAAGAAATAATTACGCTTGTAATGCAGTACAAAAGGAAGCAGCGTTTACTAGACGATAGCATTTAGGCCATTAATTCAATTTATATGAATTTAATTTTGTTGCCTTACATATGGGCAACTTCAAAAATTTACGGCACTTAGAATTTTTTTTTTGTCTGACATTAATGTCGATTTGCGTGTGTATAAACCGATATTTGAGCATGTGAAATCCGTTCGCGTTAAAAATTTTTACTGCGGTTTTAAGTTAAAAATTAAAAAAAAAAAATATAAAAATTACAGTTTTTGAGGTTAGAAACATTTTTTTCATGCATAAAATTTTAAATCTTTAAAATTTTTTCGTGCGTTTTCAATTTTAGTATCAAGCTCAGCAAAGTCTTCTATTCTATGTACGTTTCACCGCAATTGATACAGCGCTTTAGTTGTCACAAAGCGAAATGTGTTTGGGAAAAACTTTATCAGTTTAGTCCGTCGCGAAGAATCTGTTTAGATACCTAAACATGTTCCCATGCCATGTTTTGATATAAAAAAACTTAAAAAACAAATGTTTTTTTTTTGCAAAAATTTTCAAAAGTTCATAAAATTTTTATGAAGTTACTCACATCACGCAATACACTACCCAACTTAAAAGACAATTCAGGTGGTCAGACGCAAAAAAGTTAAATTTTTACAAAATTTACGCTAATTTCTTTTAAGTTTGTGATCTCCGTGATACGTTATTGGTACGCTGACACCAACTTGATATATGTACCTCAAACTTTATAAAATTACGCAGTTTTTTCTGTGCTTAAAACTCATTTTTATTAAACGCCGCAAAAACCCTATGTAAAATCTTCAAAAAGTTCAAAATTCGGAAAATTTTCGTTTCACTAGTAAACCACATGCAACTTTTCACCCAGCAGCGATATCAAAAAAAAAAAATTTTTTTTTGGATATATTCTCCAAGTCTAGGGACTATATTTTGTATTGGTTTGGATATGAAAGCTAAAAACTATTATAAAGAAAACGGAATGGATGAAAAAACTCTTGCAAGTTTCAGGTCGTTTTTTTAATTTTTCGAATTTTAGATGGCCACCAATTCTTAAGGTGAAGACTTTTCAACGTAAAACTTTGCACGTCATATCCTTCAAGTATATTCACCCAAACCCTGTACAACGTTTTTTTCAATTCATAAAACTTAACGGAATAAGAGCCACGGTAGTATGTATATCCGTATTGTTGAAATAAAACGAAAATGTTTCCCTTGTATCTTTAGCATCTTCCGAACTTTTGTTACCAAGACCATTTTGAAGTGAAGCAATTCTTACAGTTTCTTCTTATCTTGATATCTTCCCCTTCACTTATTAAAAAGGTGTGAAGAACACAGGAAGCAAGAGTTATCATTTCAGCTTTTTCTGAAGACAGATTAATTTGCTTTTGAAATATTTGAAACCTGTTCGATAATATTCCGAAAGCATTTTCTACAACACGGCGGGCTCGAGACAGCTTGTAATTAATTAATAGCCCCGAGGCACATTGGAAAATTCCAAAAAGTTTTAAATTCACTAGCAATAGACTCCCATTCACTAGCAGATTTACATCCCTGATAAAAGGAGCGAACATTGATTAATTTAACAAAAACATTAATGTAGGTTTTTTAATGAAAACGCTTTGTTTTTATAATTTTAGTTAATTATATGTTTATTTAAAAGAAAATTCAGGCTTATGTGCTATACTTAAATTTAAAGTTTAATATTTAATGTTAATTGTTCAAACTCCAGACTTCAACTGTACTGTCTGTTCTTTTGCGTCTGTCGATGAAGTTATTACTCGTCAGTTTTTTTCTCGCCCATTCCCAATCGTCAGTTAATATCAACAGTGTTGCAATCTCAGTAAGTATTGCCACTTCTTGTCGTCCGTTATTACCCGTCCCCACATTCGGCCGTCCTGCATGGTCATTCGCCCCGAATGACGGATTCCATTTCTTCATATATTCTGCGACTGTATTGGATCTTCTTGGACCTTCACCTTCTCCAATCTTTTCAACTTCATATCTGTCGTGTTTCAATGCTTTCACAACTTTATATGGACCAAAATATTTGGGTTTAAGTTTGAGCCCTGCACCAAATTGGGTCCGCTTAATGGCTACCAAATCATTCTCGCGATATACAGGCGCTTCTACTCGCTTCCTGTTAAAAGTTTTCCTGTTTTCTGCTTGTATTTTGACAATATTATCCCTAGCTTCATTGCGAATTTCATTCCTTTCCGCATCTAGTTCCATTATCGAAAATTCTTCAATAAGTTTCCTTATATCCTCATGTTTCTCTGTTCTTATTTCCAAACCTGTGAGTATTTTAAATGGTGATAGCTTGGTACTTCGCGGTGGTGTATTGTTAATCCATTGTTGAACCCTCTCTACATAACGATACCACTGCTGAGGATTTTCCTCACACAACTTGGACAGCAATGAAACTACTATTTTATTTATACGTTCAACTTGACCATTACCTCTTGGAACCCCTGTTGCAATTAGTAGATGTTGTATATTCTGTTCCTCACAATATTCCTTAAATGCACTCGATGTGAAGGCAGTTCCTCGGTCCGAGATTATTCTCTCTGGATTCCCAAAAATAGCTGATTGGCGCTTCAATCTGTCTACTATCTCTTCGGTACCTGTACTTCTGGTAGGGTATAGCCAGACAAACTTCGAAAATGAATCGACCACTACCAGTATATGGTTATAGCGCTTTGGCGTTTGATCCATTGGACCAACATGATCAATGTGGTACGTCCTTAATGGTCTATCAGATTTGTCTATGGGATTTAATAGACCCTCTCCCTTTCCTGTTTTCGCCTCGTTAACCATACATACGATGCAGCTGCGGACAACCTTTTCAATCTTCTTCATAATGTTAGGTATATAAAACTCTCTCTCCACCAATTCTCTAGTTTTCTTACTACCGAAATGTCCCTCACGATGTGCAATTTGGATAATTTCATCTTCCATATTTGCTGGGATCACTATTTGTTCTAGGTTTGGATCCTTGTAGAGTAGATCATGCTTCAAATAAAAATCTTCATAAGTGTCCTTCTCCATAACTTTTCTTATTGCCTTAATCCATTCATCCTTTAATTGAGCCTCCTTAAGGCGATGTTTTATGGAATCCTCTACTAAAAGACAAGATACTCGGCTTAGTGCATCTACGTGCCGCATTTTAGTTCCAGATCTGTGCTCTATTATATAATCGAATTCCTGAAGGAACATTGCCCACCTGGACACCCTCAATGGCACATCCTTCTTCTTAATTGTCATCGCAAAAGCATTGCAGTCTGTAACTATCGTTATTCGGTTACCCATTAAATAAACCCTCCACTTTTTCAATGCTTCAATTGTGGCCAAAACTTCGAGCTCATACGAATGATATTTTTTCTGGGCGTCTATTGTTTTACGACTCATGTATTCTACTGGGTGTAGTTGTTGGTCCTCTGCATTTTTCTGAAGTAAAACTCCTCCGTATCCATACATACTCGCATCTGTGTGTACCTCTGTTATAGCCCTGGGATTGTACAAATTTAAAACTGGCGCATTCATTAGACTTGACTTTAGTTGATTAATGGCTATCATTTGCATATCTCCCATTTCAAAAACTGCTTCTTTTCGCAATAAGTCAGTCAAAGGCCTTGCTATCATGGCATAATTGAACACAAATCTTCTGAAATAGGATGTAAGACCCAAAAATCGATGAAGTGACTTTTTGTCTCTTGGAATTGGAAAATTTGCGACTGCAGCTGTCTTTTCGGTCGATGGTCTAATCGTAGAATTTTCCAATATGTATCCTAAAAAATTAACCCTCTTTTGTAAAAATTGGCATTTCTCCCATTTAATTTTCAACCCATGTTTCTCAGCAACACTTAGCACCTTTTTCAATTTCATGACACCTTCTTCCTCGTTCAGTGACGGGATTATAATATCGTCGATATATACTATAATAGTACCATCCTGTATTAATTCCCTATAAATCGAAAAAATAAATCGGGAAAACACTGCCGGCGAATTCGAAATACCAAACGGCACATATAAAAACTCGTACTGCCCATTATGCGTTACAAATGACGTATACCTTCTCCACTGGTACATGAAAGAAACCATTTCTTAAGTCCAAAGTCGTAAAAATCTTTGCGGAGTGCAATTTGTGCATGATGTCATCTATCAACACCATTGGAAAATTATCCCTCATTATCTTTTCGTTTAGTTTACGATAATCACACCACAATCTCTTGCTTCCGTCCTTTTTGTTAACTAATACAACTGGTGAGGCATACTCTGAGTTGCTTAATTGTATGATACCGTCACGCAACCAGTCTTTCATCTGTTCTTCCACAATATGTTGATCTTCGTATGATAATCGTCGAGGTCTCTGATATATAGGAATATCATCCGATAAAATAATTTTCATCTGGATCGGCGATGGTTCTTGTCTATCTGGAGTATAATTTTTAATTAAAGTTCTAATCTCCTCTGCTCTCTCATCATTCATATGGCATAATTCCAAGTCCTCATCGTAGTTATCAATCATGACCGTAGAACAAAATTGTTCGAACTCATTTTCAACTCCACAAGAAATCGAGTTACTACTTCCTGCATGTCCATCCAATTCTGTCCTACTAACAAATGTTGCACCACTAGAAGTCATCATGATATCAGCCTGCTGTAAAATATCGTTACCGATTGCTGCCGGATAAACAAAATTTTCTGCTACGAAGAACTTCAAATTAAAATCAGCACCATCTATACTGACTGTCCTCTCAAAACTACCAATACAAATTAATCTGTAGTCTCCAGCCGTAATAAAACACCGCTCATCTCCAACAAAATTCACGTCCCCTAAAGTCTCAAAAATATCAAGTCTTACTATAGAAATGTCACTGCCTGAGTCAACTATCGCTGAAAACTTTACGCCATTAATCTCAATCTCTTTGAAATTACGATTTGCCGACGACTTATATTCATCAGTATTGTAAAAATTGCCTATCATGCACGATTTGTCCCCTTCAGTCTTCACATTGGAACTTTTCTGGTCCTTGCACTCAAAAGATTTGTGACCCTGCTTTCCACACTTAAAACATTTAATACTGGTCGACTTACAGTCCTTGGCGATGTGATTCTCCTTACCACACTTGTAACATTTTCTTTTCACCTTTGAATCCTGCTTTGACTGCTCTTCCTTAACCGGTTCTGGTGGTGACTTTGATGTTGGGGTCGTCCTCGAGGTTGATGCCTGTTGGACAGATCCGCGAATCTTCTCGTACGTTTTCAAATTCTCCTTTAAGTCATTCACATTCTTCGCCTGGTACAAAATACTCTTACCGAATTTAGAATCAGGAATTCCGTCGACAAAATATTGAATTAAACTTTCCTCATCTATTCTTATGGGTTTTCCCATCTCCATTAGCGTGTAAAGGTATTCCCTATAAGTTTCATTACTCTTCTTTTTGCGATTTCCTAACATTCTATGGATCTCAATGGCTGGTAGTTTAGTGCCGAATTCTTCTATTAAGGATTCCTTAAGGGAGCTCCAGCTTTTTATTCCGCTCTGGCTACGAATAAACATTCGAGCTGCTCCCTTCAATAATTGTTTGGCGTAAATAAATTTTTGTAATTCCGACCACTCAACTGCATCTGCGTTGTCCTCAAAATCATTGATCCAATCACGAACTTCTAAAGTATCCATACCACAAAATGTTGAAAGTGAATCCTCAATATCCCTAAGTGTGAATACATTTCTACCAACGTTATTGTAAGGAACTTGCTGTGGTCCAACATCTTGGTACTCCGAACCGGAATCCCCTGCATTCAGGCCGAAGTAGTCCATTAGTCTATTCCTAAGTTCCTCCTTCCGTCCCATTGTATTCAAACCTAACTCACCCAATTTCTCCCTTAAACCGTCGACATTCAATCCTAAAATCCCTTGTCTGTCCATTGTCCGGTAAAACTAATGTAATATTTAGCAATAAAATATGTATAAAATATGTATAAAAATTTATCAATATAATAATAGTGTTTAAATTATATAAAATATATATTGGCAAAATCAATTAAATACTTTTAAACTGACAAACATTTTTTAAATTCACAAAGTTATTCAACTCTCAAAAACTAAAGTTTACGTTACAAAATAAATTTTAATTCAAAAATTGTATCACATAAATCTTACGTTAAAATGTTCACTCCAAAATTCAAATATAATAAAAACGTTACGTTACGATTTGATTTTACTTTTAACAGAAGCAATTAAATCTCTACGTTAAAATGTTTACTCCAAAATCAAAATATAAACGCTACGTTACAATTTGCTTCTCTTCTTAACAGAACAATTTCATTTCACAAAAAAAAAACATTACAAACTAAATTTAAAATCAACTCTCTTGGTTTAAAAAAAATACAAAGACAAAAAGCAATATAAATAAAAAAAAATATAACTTAACATTCAGCGATCTTCTCTTCCGCTTCAGCTCCACCCTTTTCCAACTCATTGGCATACATAAATTCTCTTAGCAACTTCGTCAGCACTGCACAACTCCAACTCTTTTTGCTGCAAAACTTTATGTTGAAAATTTTCTTTGTTGATATGTACATATATTCGATCAATTATCAGCTTAATGTTCTTGTTACTATATTGTGTGTTTTTTTTCTTTGTTTTTTTTCTCAAGAATTAAGCTCTCTCTATTGTAATATTTTATAGTTACGTTTTTGCACCTGCTGACATTCGTTGTTTAGCTGTCTCGTTGTTTTTATTATTATTTTTTTCTGTTTTTTATATACACAACTCGTTGAACTAGTCTCTCTATTTCATCTCATTTTTTCTTTTCTACTCATATTTCAAATTAACGACTTTTTGTTTAGTAGTTATTGTTGTAGTTTTGTTTTTTATTTATTATTTTTTTTTTCTTTTAACACTCAGTACTCTTTTCATATTTTCTCGAAAACATTGTTGTTTCTACTAATTATTCAATGAATTTTATTTCAGTTTTTCTCTTATGCACTGTCATCTCTTTCACACAAGAACAATTATAAATTTGTTTTCTTTAACTAGATTTATATAGTTTTAATTCTACTTCTCTCTCTCTTATTTTAAATTTTAGTGAACTTAAAATTTTGTACTATACTCTCTATAGCACTATTTAACTTGAATTTTTTTTTATAAATTTCAAAATAACGTTCATTTCATCTATTTGTAGTTTCTCCAATTTTAGTACAATTTTCTTTTACGGAAATTACGTTTTGTACAAATTTTAATGAATTTAATTTTATCGTATATTTTGTTGCACTCAATAACACTTAGTTGTCCAACTACAGAATTTTAATTTTCACTCTACGACACTCAGTCTTTTACTTTTTATATTCATCTTGCATTATGTTCACTCAGAAGTTTTCACTTGTCGACACTCAGTTGTCTTAATTTTAATATTTCTTTTAATAAAATTCACTCAGAATTTCGCACCACGACACTCAGTCGTTTTAATTTTATTATTTTTCTCAAATTCACTCAGAATTTTTCAAAAGTTTAATTTGACGGCACTCAGTCGTCCTTATGTCTTCCCAATTGGCCACTTTCCAATTGTCCACAACACTTAAACTGTCCGTTTTAGAAGCACAAATCATCAAAATATTTTCCAGCACTCAGCACTTAATATTTTCTCCGTACTGTATACACAATTTAAAATTAAACTTTAAACAAATCTAAGCACATCTCGGACGAGCCCCCAAAAATGTAGGTTTTTTAATGAAAACGCTTTGTTTTTATAATTTTAGTTAATTATATGTTTATTTAAAAGAAAATTCAGGCTTATGTGCTATACTTAAATTTAAAGTTTAATATTTAATGTTAATTGTTCAAACTCCAGACTTCAACTGTACTGTCTGTTCTTTTGCGTCTGTCGATGAAGTTATTACTCGTCAGTTTTTTTCTCGCCCATTCCCAATCGTCAGTTAATATCAACAGTGTTGCAATCTCAGTAAGTATTGTCACTTCTTGTCGTTCGTCCGTTATTATCCGTCCCCACATTAATGTGAATTGTTCATATCGAGCTAAGAAATGTTAACAAACCTTCATATAATTTATCGACAATGTGGTATATATTGCCTCCAAAGTTTCTGGAACAATTTCAGAAATAGCTTGATGGGAGACTCTAAACCCGTATTACAAATAGTTAAATGAATTTCCAGTTGCTAGGTCTATATCGTTAACTTAATACGAAAAGGCCCCAACTCATAATTTTTCGAAATCGATATGTTTACATATTTCGCTAGACTATTACTAGATACACCTCCTCCAAAAGACTCAGATGAATTCGGGAAAAAATACCGAAGTTATAGTGTAAACAAGAAAAGCCCTAACTAAAATTTTGTATTAATATTGCATCTTTTTTATTTAGTTTTTTTCTCCTCCTGTAAACTATGAAAAACATGAGTTAGGGCCTTTTCGTATTAAGTTAACGATATACTTCTGTACCTTGCAGTTAGGGAAATTGCTTCCCTCAAAACAGTGTTTTCTTTTTTTATTATTGGTCCCACAACAAATATTAATTTCTCAAAACATTCTCTAGTAAGTCTTGTAACATTTTTAAAACATTCTGGATCTTCCAACCGCAGCTCGTTGTCCACAAAATGTGTAAAATCTTTTCCACTATATCGTCTTAGTAACCACTCCCTGCACCAGAATCTTTTAGTCGTTTTCCTCAGCTTTTCTTTCTTATATTTATTGGGCCATAACCATAGTCACAAAAAAAGTGTAATTTAATAGTTAAAAAGTCGACTTTTTTTAAAAGTAAACTTTACTTCAACTATAGACACGTTTGCTATAAATAATTGTGGCACCTATGACATACTTTGATGTGATTTTCTTTTGGTTGTGATAGAAATCGGTCAGATTTTCCAGTGAATGAATCGTACGATTGTGTTGGATAGTGTCTCACGACCTTTAAAGTGATTTTCGGAAGTGGGTCTTATATGGGAACTACGACTAATTATAGACCGATCTGAACAACATTTTTAGATGTGATTTAGCTCCACTTACTACTCATTTGTGGCGAATTTTATTTTATTTGGATACTTGCCTAATTGGGTAAACCCCAATATCGGGAGTACATTTGTATGGGAGCCATGTCCTTGGGCCGAAAAAATATTACGTACCAAATATTATCGAAATATCTTCAAAATTGCTACCTGTTAATCGTTAAATGGACTCAGAAAGTGATCGGTATACTTTAAGGTGGGTGTTGGACCAATATTTCTGGGCGTTACAAACATCAGCCCAAATCCAATATACCCTCCCCACTATGGTGGTATGATTAAATAGCATCACGTGAAAAGGGCTGGATCGATTTGTTTTATATTTTCATTATTTTTCCTGGCATTGGATCTGTATATTGTATTTTAAATACGATAATTCTTCGTAAGACCTGCCCTCAGATTTTGTTGATTCTAGAATAAAATAAATATGTACGTAATATTTAATAGTTTCTTTTTACAAGCAATAAGGTCACTTGAATTTTATATAAAAATATTTAATTTATTTATATATATTTATTTCCAATATTTCGCTATCACAATGGAAGCTTCTTCAGGGATAATAAAAAAAAAAGAAAAACTTATATTATCCCTGAAGAAGCAATCCATTGTGATAGCGAAATATTGGAAATAAATATATATAAATAAATTAAATATTTCTTGATAAATTTTAGTTAGGCTCGAGTTCATTAAATTTAATTTTCATTAAATTATTTTTACTTAATTATTTTTAAATTAAATATTTTTATATAAAATTCAAGTGACCTTATTGCTTGTAAAAAGAAACTATTAAAAATTAAAAAAATGTCAAACAAACGAACTAAATATAAATATGTCCGAGTATATTGAAATTACTTACTGCAAGTATTTTTTTAATTGTTACCATAAATAGAGAATATTGCAACATATATATTCTCTAAACAATTTTTTCTCTTTATGCCATCATAGATATAGTTTTTAATAATATTTTTACTTCAAATACGCTTAACATTTTTCAAACTACCAGAAAATATCCGATATCCAGCAATCTAAAATATACAAAGGAAAGCGATTAATAATACAAATATATTAATAATAATGGGTTTCAAATGGATTCAACAACACGGCGCAACATGTCACACAGCTCGTGCAACAATTGATTTGTTGAAGGAAACGTTACCGATAAGCCGAAAACGATTGACCACTTGAAAAACAATTCATGTCAAATTTTAGCCATTTAACATTATTTATATCTGTTTTATACGTATTTAAATGAATTTTGGATGTGGACTTTGTATGGGGTCTATGGTCAAACATGGACCGAACTAAAAAAAAATTCGTTTTGCGATGTCTTTTTGCATGAAATTTCTTTTTGCTGAATTTTGTCTTGATATTCCAATTTTATAGGCATTTATGTATAATTGAGCAATATTTTGGGAAGATTTTTGTATGGGGGCTGTTACCGACAAGATTTGAAATGTTAAGCCCGTTAAAAATATACATCAATATACAAATGTTAATTTAACGAAAATTTTATTTGCAACTATGAAGACAAATTGAACTTTCTAACACTGCAAAAAATATGTATGGTTGTCTATGTAAATGGTTTCTTGGATACATAATTTTGAATACCGTTTCGTAGCCTTGTATTGTAAAACATAATTTAATTATTATATTTAAAAAAAAACAAACAATTAAATACTTATTGAAAACTAAGGTAATTTAAAAGATTTAATTTAACATATTAAAACAAATGAATTAATAAAGAGTTCGCTTTCAGAATTTTAAAGCGACATACTAGTTTGCTGTTAAAACTTGGTTTTATTTTTTACAGGGGCTATGAGAAATCATGGACCGATTCTTACTATTTTCCGCACACTCTCTTCTTTCATGATAGTATCTGCAATATATTTCAAAATATTGCAATAAAATGGACAAAAAATATCAAATTTTTATGGAGGTTGTCTCACATATTGGTCCATAACTCTGGTTGGCCTAAACCAATTTTGCTGATTTTAAATAGCAAACTTCTCGAAAGCATGTCTGACAGAATTATTGAAGATTTGGATCCCGAAGATACCTGGGAACTTCAAAAAACTGATTTCAACATCCAGAAAGACAGACGGACATGGCTTAATAGACTCCGCTATCTATAAGGATCCAGAATATATATACTTTATAGGGTCGGAAAATTATATTGTGGAAATTATAAACGGAATGACAAACTTATATATACCCTTCTCATGAAGGTGAAGGGTATAAAAATCACATTTGTGTAATGCAATGGAATACTTAACAACTTTAAAATTTGTTAAACAATTTTTGCAAAAACTGAAAACAAATTAATATTTTTCGCTTGTAAATGCACCTCAGAACTTGTTTTAACTATACATAGAACAATCCTAGAGGTGGGTATGGTCAAAATGAACAATTTTTTGGAGCACTCTAATGTATTAAATATCATCAAATATGATGATCTAATGCCATGACTTGAAAAATTATTACGAAACAATCTTTAAAATTTAAAATTTTTTAAAAAGTCCTAAAAACTTTTGCATTTCGAAATGTTTTTTGTTTATTTATTGAAACTATATTTTATGTTGTGTAGAATCTGTTAGTTAAAATCTTTGAGTACAGATAGATTCGAAATAATAAAAACAAGTAAGAAAGTATAGTCGGTCAAGCCCGACCATATAATACCCTACACCTAGTATGAAAATGTAAATATAAAACAGTTTTTTTCGAAATGGGCATTATATGGGAGATATCACCAATTTTGGACCAAAATTCAGTGTTTTATTTCTGTGAATATAAATAATGTGTTAAACTTTATCTCGATATAAATACTTTTAAAAGATTTATTGAAGTTAAATTGAATTACGGAGAGTGTCTTATATGTGAGTTTCGACTAATTATGGACCGACCATTACAAAACTAGGTTTTATTACAATAAAATTTCACATTTTATTTGTATGTATATGATATATATTTGTGTTAAATATTATTTGGATACCAACATTTTTGAATGAGTTATACTCTTTAAAGTGATTTTCGAAAGTGGGCCTTATATGGGAGCTACTAGTAATTTGGGACTAATCACAATGAAATTGTATCGTATCAAATATATTTGTGTTAAATATTATTTAGATACCAACATTTTTGTATGAGTTATGCTCTTTAAAGTGATTTTCGAAAATGGGCCTTATATGGAAGCTATGACTAATTATAGACCGATCGTCATAAAATTCTACCACGTTATAAATATATATATATATGTACGAAACATATTTGTGTTCAATATTGTTTGGATTCCAACATTTTTAAAACAGCTATGCTCTTTTAAGAGATTTTCGGAAGTGGGCCTTATATGGGAGCGAAGACTAATTAGGGACCGATCATCATAAACTTCTACCATATACACAAAACATATTTATGTTCAATATTATTTGGATACCAACATTTTTAAGAGAGTTATGCTCTTTTAAGTGATTTTCGGAATTGGGCCTTATATGGGAGCTACGACTAATTATGGACCGATCATCATAAACTTCTGCCATATTATATGTATATAGACGAAACATATTTGTGTTCATTTTTATTTGAATGCCAACATTTTTAAAAGAGTTATGTTCTTATAAGTGATTTTCGGAAGTGGGCCTTATATGGGAGCTACGACTAATTATGGACCGATCATCATAAACTTCTGCCATATTATATGTATATAGACGAAACATATTTGTGTTCATTTTTATTTGGATGCCAACATTTTTAAAAGAGGGATGTTCTTATAAGTGATTTTCGGAAGTGGGCCTTATATGGGAGCTACCACTAATTATGGACCGATCATCATAAACTTCTACCATATTATACGTATATAGGCGAAACATATTTGTGTTCATTTTTATTTGGATGCCAACATTTTTAAAAGAGTTATGTTCTTATAAGTGATTTTCGGAAGTGGGCCTTATATGGGAGCTACGACTAATTATGGACCGATCATCATAAGCTTCTGCCATATTATATGTATATAGACGAAACATATTTGTGTTCATTTTTATTTGGATGCCAACATTTTTAAAAGAGTTATGTTCTTATAAGTGATTTTCGGAAGTAGGCCTTATATGGGAGCTACGACTAATTATGGACCGATCATCATAAACTTCTGCCATATTATACGTATATAGGCGAAACATATTTGTGTTCATTTTTATTCGGATGCCAACATTTTTAAAAGAGTTATGTTCTTATAAGTGAATTTCGGAAGTGGGCCTTATATGGGAGCCTAAGTATGGGCCAATCATCATAAACTTCTGCCATATTATATGTATATACACAAAACATATTTATGTTCAATATTATTTGGATACCAACATTTTTAAGAGAGTTATGCTCTTTTAAGCGATTTTCGGAAGTGGGCCTTATATGGGAGCTACGAGGATTTATGGACCGATCTTTACGAAATTTGTAAATGTGATTTAGCTGCATTTATAACTCATTTTTGGTGAAATTTGTTTGCATACTTGCATAATTCAAATATTTATGACCAGTAAACCCCAATTTCGGGAGGACATTTGTATGGGGGCCAGGTGAAATAATGTACCGATTTTCACCAGTTTCAATCCCATCCATCCTTGGGCCGAAAAAATATCACGTACCAAATTTTATCGAAATATCTTCAAAATTGCGATGGATGGACGGACAGACGGACATCATTAAATCAAATCAGAAAGTGATTCTAAGCCGATCGGTATACTTTATGGTGGGTGTTGGACCAATATTTATGGGCGTTACAAAAATCAGCACAAATCCATTGTGGTGTAGGGTATAAAAATCTTTTAAGTGTTAAAGCACATTTTAATTTCTAAACTTATAAATGACCATAACTTCAAGAGGTGAATGCTTAGTAACATATAATAAACACTACAGAAATACAAGAAATTTTGAAACTCTTCATATATTTTCAAATATGCGATTTGGAGCAAAGTTACTCAAAGAATAAATAATCATATCAACGTCATTTTATTCGAAACTATATTTTATGTACATACAGACATACATAGATACATATGTATGTATATTTTCCAGTTTATTATAGTGTTACTACTAAAGTGATAAGCTAGAATAAATATGCACCTGTTCATAGATTAAAAATCGTTATCAGTCGTCATTTCCTAATTCTCACTTGCTGGTACGTGTGCATCTCAAAAAGGATTTACATATCCAGATAATCATTTCATTCTGTTTCAAAATCTGTTAGTAGGTAAAAATTTTTAAAACTGTAGTAGTTAATAAGTTTGGCGTTAGTTGGCGCGTTTTTTGATGTAATGTGTGTTTATTAAAAAAAAATAAACTAACAATACGAAACGTTTTTGCATCGACGAAGGAATATTCATTCATCTATATTTTTTTGTATAAACAAACCTACATACGCAAACACAATTTTACCTGGCATATTTCTTTTGTCTCTACACGATTCCTACCATCTTCTACAAATTGAAAAGGAGCATTGGGATTTAAGCGCGTGCTAAATGTATAGAAAATAAACATTCATACATACTTATCTGTTGTTGCTGATTGTACGGACTGGTGGAAGGAGGGAGAAAGAGTTTTTAGAGCGCAAACATAGATACATACATGTATATTTATATACATATGGCTGCATGTATGTATGAAAGTACATATGCGTAAAAAGAGAGAACAAGAAAACAAACTTAAATATCCTCTTGCGATGAGAAATGTTTATTTTTAAGTAGAATGAATGACCAGCAGTCAAATTGTCCTAGAACGACATAGAACTCAAACTGTAAATTCATGAATACATGTTGCAACGAGCGTGCAGCAATTTGCTTGGACATGTCGATGCAGACTTGTATAGCAAACAGAATGTGTTACAACATATCCATGTTCGGTTCAAATAGTGTGCCAACTTAATTTTTAGCCAGTATGCAGCAATAGTATCCGACAAATTCGGTTTGCAATTGCGCACTGATCTCGCGCGCCAATTTAGATAGCGGCATTGTGATGGTTGATTATGCTGATGGTGAGTAACAAGTTGTTGTCCCATTGATGTTTGCAGCAAACATATGCAATACATATATATGTACATATGTGTGTTTGTGTGCATGGATGAAGACTATATTCTCACACTTCGTGCAAGGATTTGTGATGTCGCACAATTTCGCTCACACACTTTTGTTGTGTTTACAAATGGAAAACTTTGTGCTCTTCGCCGCATTTATTACGGCTAGTAGCGCTTCTACAATTGGCATGAAAGCAGCGTAGTTCGTGTAATCAAAATCATATCCTTTTGTTAATCCAAGGAGTTCACAACAAGAGGACAACATTTAAAATAGTCTCGCGCTAATAGTCATCGAGAAACATTCATGACTACTGCTTACGGATAACACTTTGCGTTCGTCAACGCTTGCTCAACGTGACATCGTGAACTGTAGAAAAAATATTTTAAATAAGTTTCGTGAACGTCAGTTGCGTTGCGTTCAATAATAAAAAAATAAAATTTATCAACAAATATTGTACACATTTAATTTTTGTTCAAGAAAAACGCAAAAAATAATTGTTTTGTCTAGACCAGCAATATTTGTTACAAAGAGGTGTGTATTCAGGCTGGTCTTTATTAAAAACAAAAACAAACAACGAAATTTTGCAAAGATGTCTTTTATATAATTACTGTTTTGTGAACTTCATATTTTTAAAATTTCAGTAAACTGACTCTTGAATATAATAGATAAAATGGATATTTCCGCATATCAGCATATGAATATACGAATGAGTACCCGGGGAAAACGTCCCCTGCGTAATTTGACTCCATCCGACAAAGTAAGGGCTATACAACGTATACACAATGGGGAAACTAAAGCATCCGTATCACGAGATATCGGAGTCCCAGAGTCAACGCTGCGTGGTTGGTGTAAAAATGAGCAGAAATTGCGCTTCATGTGTCGTCAATTAGGAGACCAACTATCGCCGATGGCAGGCATAGAAAATCCCCCCGAGAAACGTGCCCGTTTCGATAATCATATACAGACCCCAAAATATCCTGCTTCTACCAGCTTCGATGAATTTGGATACAGCCGTTTGCCATTGAATGGCCTCAGCTTTCCATCAAACGGCAGCAATGCAATTTTAGAGAAGATAGCTCTAAATGAAATAATGAAGAAACACATCATGCCAGCCGATAGTGCCAATAAGCAACCAGTTGATAATATGTCTAATCAAATGTCCGGCATGATGGGAGGCTCAATTCCGCTGGGAGGAGAATATAATGCACAACTATCCATGATGCAGAATTTGAATCTATTATCCTTGTTAAGTCCAAATTTAACAGCATTGCCTAACCTCAACCCGAATGGTAATGGCTCCGTAGATGCTATCAATAATAAAATACCACAGCACTTGGCAGACGAAGCTAACAATACCACCAAAGGCAACTGTAACATTAACACTAATAGCAACAACAACGATAATAATAGCATAAACAATACAGTTTCGTTGTCGGTAAAGAATTGGGCCAAAGATCCTGCGGATAAAAATTTGTTGAATTTGACAAATCAAAGCACCATCAACACTTCAGCCACCACTACCAATACCACCAATGCGATTAATCGCAACATTCATGATTCGAATAATAATAATGTGAAGGACAAAAACAGTTCGTTCCCCATAGAAGCCTCTTCGAATGTTCCGAATTTTCCATCACCTTTGCCACCAGGTCTGTTACAAATTCCCAATATCAACAATACACCCGATTCGGAAAATGGCAATAACACTGCCTTACTAGAATGGTGCAAGGTCTTCAATGCCAGCCTTAACTTTTTGGCTTTAGCTGCAGCCGCCGCCGCCCTCCAACCAAATGGCACTTTGAATGCTGCTAACCTCATAAAAAAGGAGGATAATATTCTCTACAAGGAACTCACCAAGACTGCAAACAATTTCGATTCCGTTAATAATCCAATTTCTTTCATTGGCAGTGATATCTCCAATGACAGCTATTTCGATAGTGAACCAGAGGATTTATCAGTACGCTCAACTGCCACATCCAAACTTTCCAGTCCAGCTAACAGTCGATCACAAAGTCCTGTCAAAAGCAATGGCTCTTGTTCGCCGCTGCACAGTGATGGTGAACACTAAGATGACGATGTGAATAATTAAGTGTGCGTGTGTGTATGTGATTTTTAACGTGCATATGTCCTGTCCGCGTGCTGTATTCAATTTCACTCTGCTAGTTTAATCAATCCTTATTAATCATCCTCCTAATTCTTTTGTACATAAATAATTTTCATTTCTCTTCAATTTCATTACTAAGAAATATTCCTGCCTAACAACTACACACATATACAATATCTCGCAAAACAATAATAAAAACTTAATTCATAATTTCCACATTGCAATCTACTAAAACCAAAAACAATTATCTATCAAGCAACCCTCAAACGTACATACAAATATCAAATATACATACTTACACACTTATACCATATATATGCATCTATGTATGCATGCATGTTAAATACATACATACATGCATGCATAAATATATGAATTCATCCATACTAATACATATATGCAGACAGACAAAATCACAGCCATGGATTAACTAATTAATAAATAACTAAATAAAAAACAAAAATAGATTTAAATACGGAATTATGTGACTGACCATGTCGCTAACTAGTAACTAACTAGTATAAATTTAGATATTTTTGTCGTTCTAGTGTAAATTTAATTTAGATTGTAATTACAATAATTTTACTAA
Organism: Bellardia bayeri; assembly: GCA_950370525.1. Lineage (NCBI taxonomy): Eukaryota > Metazoa > Arthropoda > Insecta > Diptera > Calliphoridae > Bellardia > Bellardia bayeri. The sequence continues at coordinate 59,979,152 of OX493264.1, forward strand.
ACTAAACATACAAAATTATCTAAAATCAATTAGAATTTACTTCCATTTTTTCAATTGCTTTCCTTTTTTATTTTTATTGTAATTAGGCATTCATGTACGAGTATGCATACTCGTACATACACATATGTACATGTACATATACTTAATACGCGTATTTGTATTCGAAATAATTGTATTTGTAACATAACATAACATATCGTTTTAATAAGTTTTCGAAGTGAATGCTTTTATATACATATATACATGCATACATACATATGTATGTATGTTTGTATATGAATGTGGAGACGTAAATTAACCGTATGTTTTAATAAACGAAAAATTGGTTGTTTTTCTCTTTAATTAATATAATAAAAATGCAAATGTTTAATTATAGAAAAATGATTTTTGTATTTGATTTGTATTCTGTAAGACAATGGTTCCCACAGGTTTTTTGTTTACACGGAACCTCTCCATATGGAAATAGTAGTCAATGCTTATAATAACAACGTAATCATTGTTGTGAGTAGAATAAATCTTAAACTTTGCACATAGTAAATAGTACGTTCTATAAAATAAAGGTATGATTGACGTTTTTGGAAGGAATCTTTATTGTATTAGAAGATAAAACTTTTAAACAAACTCATGAAAACAATAAAAACAACTCATGTAGTTTTTCCTTCATACAAATAACTGAAACTGAACTCAATTACGATAATCATTGGTTGCAGAAATGACAAAAATTGTTTATTCAATTATGTACTTAAGTTGTATGAAATTTTAGAAATACATACCATATACATACATACATGCATATGTATGTATTGTGTAGTCAAATGGTTAAAATGGTATAGTAAGTGATTAAGGCAAAAAAGGATCTACAATATTATAATTTAGGGTATTATATGGATGACTTGACCGAATATACCTTCTTACCTGTTATTAATTAAAATACGATCTACATGTTGAAATAAAAATTGTTTTTAGCTAATTTTGTTATGAAAGGAAAATTTGCCATTTTAAATTATTACATACATAGTCCCGGTTTACATTATGAAATTTTTTACAAATGAGTCGATTTAACGATGTCCGTCCGTCCGTCCGTCTGGCTGGCTGTCCATGTAAAGCTTGTGGGCAGAGTACAGGTCGCAATTTTGAAGATATTTAGATAAAATTTGGTACGTGATACTTTTTCGGCCCAAGGATGGATGGAATTAAAACTGGTGGAAATCGGTCCATTATTTCACCTAGCCCCCATACAAATGTCCTCCCGAAATTGGGGTTTAACGGTCATAAATCTTTGAATTATGCAAGTATGCAAACAAAATTTACCACAGATGAGTAGTAAATAAAGCTAAAGCACACCTACAAAAGTCGTGAAAATCGGTCCATAATTAGTCGTAGCTCCCATATAAGGCCCACTTCCGAAAATCACTTAAAAGATCATAACTCTCTTAAAAATGTTGGTATCCAAATGTAATTGCACACAAATAAGTTTCGTCTATATACATATAATATGGTAGAATTTTATGACGATCGGTCCATAATTAGCCGTAGCTCCCATAATTTGTCGAAACTCCCATATAACCCACTCTCCGTAATTCAATTTAACTTCAATAAATCTTTTAAAAGTATTTATATCGAGATAAAGTTTAACACATTATTTATATTCACAAAAATCATGACACTGAATTTTGGTCCAAAACAGGTGATATCCCATATAACGCCCATTTCTGAAAAACTGCTTTATATTTACATATACTAGGTGTAGGGTATTATATGGTCGGGCTTGACCGACGATACTTTCTTAGTTGTTTTTATTTATAACTATCTCGAATACTGCTCTGCTAACTTGTATGAAATTTCATATCAATAGGATTAGTCAGTTAATGCTACATAGCAACACAGCTAGGATGAATTTTAGATCGCGAATATTCGTCTCTAATAATAAAACGCAATTGTGCATATGAAAATACACACAATAACGTCGTCAGTTTAATTCGTCATATGCGGGCTGACCATGTTTCGTTTTAATTTTTATGTCTTACCAAATAATGTATAATGGTAGCTGGTTAAAAACTTTTATAAACTGATATATGTATGTATGTATATGTATTACTAAGTTAGCTAGATAATAAGGACTAAGTAAGTAAAATAGTGTTCCAATATACTACATAGATATATACCATTGATACGCTATACATATATGTATACCTTTCAACCTTAGTATGCACCATCTATCGATTAAAAGAAAAATAATTTTTGTTTTCTATTATTATTATTCGTTCATCACACACAAATAGACTCCTGATGTAATTAAAATGGTTTGAAAACAATTTAGAAAGTTGGATTTTTAGGTACATTTTTGTTTTGCGTGTTTAATATTGTGGCATAACGTGAGCCACATGGTAGCGGCTAATCTTGATTTGATGCATGAGATGCCGGTCAGGATCGCTTATATTATAGCTTGTGTTCCCATGGATTGCGTCTCATATTATTAACAATATGATGATGTTGTTGTTTGACATTGTTAAAGTGATGCCAGGTTTAGTGTAATACTATTTCGTAAAAATAATTTTTAAACGGATAGTCCGATTGAAATTGTTCTTAATTTTTAACGAAGTTCTTGCATTCTTGTTAAGTCCAATCAGCTGGTATCAAAAAATTTGGAATCAGAAGTTTTGCATGCCCCTATATTAGCTGAATTATTGTCAAAATGTAATTTTTCGCACCGCTTTTAGCAATTTTAAGCTAATCATGCGAAAACTATTTATAAATTTTATTTCATGTAGGAAAAAAAGTAAAAGTTGCTGAATTAATAAAATCCATTAAATTTTAAATATTTCTTTAAATTAAGTTTAAATTACGAATCATTTTAATCTTATTCGAAAAATGTATTAAATGAGGGAGATGTTACATCTCCATCGTTTTTCATGGAATTATCTAATATTGTCATCTAGTTACATCTGATGAATGCTTCTGCCAATACTAAATATGATTTTAAACAATATAAAACTACCGAATAAAACAAACGCAACAATGTCATTGAAGATAGTTACATTTGTGTGACCCTCACTATGAGATCATTCTATCGACAATATTCCGATATATTCCAAAAATTTTACCCCTTTTGCAAACTATTTTGGCCAATTATATATTATTAAGTAGATATGTATTTTGAAAAAAAAAATAAAGGTTTCACTCTAATGTATTGTACATAACTACATAATGAGAACATTTTTAGAAAATACAAATTCTTTGTAATCTGCCGAATTTTTTTTTATCAATTTTATTAAGAAACTTACAATTAGACATATTAAATATTTGGTACTTTTATTGAATAACCGCGAATTTTAAATTAATGTTCCCGTTCTCGTTATGTATTTACGAGTATGTACAATACATTAGAGCAGAGGTAGGCAAAGCGTAAAATGAGACTGAATTCAGTCGTCATTGAGACAGCAATGTGTGCACATGGGGTGGATGCTTTTATATTTTTTTTCATAAATACTTCCCAACACACATTTTAAATTAATAATGAATTACGAAAAATATTTTATGATTGATAATGCATTTGGTAACATGCATGTAATCAGCTTTTGAAGTAGTAGAAGTTCCGTTTGTATATCAATATCGTTGTTAATTTCTTATATGTTACGGAAAATATATTGTGAGTGTATATTTCCAATCTAAATTGTTTTGTATAATTTATATACATAATTATGTTTATGTTTGTTGGGTAGTTCGCTCACATACACAACCTCATTTTATGCTTTGTCTACCTCTGCATTAGAGTAAGAACATGTTTTTTAAGAGTACATATGTACCAAACGCTAGCAAAGTGAGTTTAAAAATCATAAAATAAATAAACTATATAACATGGTGAAATTATACCAGGCTGATTATTTTTGCTCTATTCATGGTGAAATTGAAAATGTCAAAAAGTTGTTTACAAATAGTCAAAGTTTATATAAAAACGTTACAAAATTATTTTGTTTTTGAAAAATTGAGTTTTTATCGGCGTAAAATAAAATAGCTTAAAAGTGTTGAAAAACTATATTATATTAAATAGTGTGTTAGTTTTTTTAGTTGTTTTGCTAAAAATGTTAGTTTTTTTTTTGTAAGATAAATATTAAGATTCCTCTTTAAAGTGATTTTTTTTTGCTGCAGAAAACTGCGTTGTTGTTACACAATACATATACATAGATTAATTTTGAAAATAAAGAATTTTGCATGTTTTACTTTGCAAAATTACGTATTACTTGTATATTTAAATAAATATTATGCGTAACTTAAAGAAAAATTCTTTGAGAATTTGTGTATTTGTTTTCTTTATTTTATGCCAGATGTTTTTGACAGTAAAATGCCTGTTGTTCTTGCCTTGTTGTAATTGTTGTAGCAATGCTGTCACCTGATATTTAATTTCACCATGCTATACATGAATTACTTGAAACAAACAAGTAAGTCCCGGTTTACATTATGAAATTTTTGTCGCTGTGATTCTTGTTCCGTCTTCTTTAAAATTGTATTTGCGTCTACATTGTGAAATTTTTGTTGCAGAGATTTTTTGTGGATGTATACATGTTTTTATGAATATAAAAATGTGAATATAAAAAACAACGAATGAGGGAACAAAGCGTGTCTCACGAGTACACGCATATGTGTACCCCTTTTAATACGACTCACCGCTCTCGCCTACTATGACTTATTACGGGCCGATTAGCACGACGCACCATGCAAACGAAATATAGTTTTGAGATTTTGTATGGAATCCGCTTCTCTATAGGCATTAATTTACCATAAATACATATTCCGGGAAGACATTTGTATGGGGGTTATCAGACATCATGGACCGATTCCTACAATTTCCAACAGAGCTTGTAATTTTATAATAAAGACAAACTAAAGTGCTATATTCGTCTGTGCCGAATCTTGAATATCCTCCACCTAAATATTATGAGAATTACAAAAACTACACTACTACTAAGAGTAGAATATTCTTATAAAGTTTTAGCGCAAATTATTATTTTATAAATTGTTTGATAGACAAGTTTACTCGCAATATAATATATATATATATCAAATGTACAGAGTACAGATCGCAATTTTGAAGCTATATATTTTTCGACCCAAGGACGGATGGAATTGTAATTGGTGGAAATCGATCCATTTTTTCACCCGGCCCCAATACAAATGTCCTCTTGAAATAGGGGTTTAACGATCATAAATGTTTGAACTATGCAAGTAGCTAAACAAATTTCACCACAAATGAGTGAAAGAGCATAACTCTTTTAAAAATGTTTATATCCAAACAAAATTCAACACAAATATGTAAGTATCGGTCCATAAATAGTCAAAACTCCGTAATTTACTTTAACTTCCATAAATATTTTTAAAGTATAGAGATAAAGTTTAAAATACATACATAATATTTATATTCACAGAAGTAATGGCTCTAAGTTTTTGGATGTCTATAATAGGTATCACATATAGCCCCATGTCTGAAAACCTGTTTTATACATGTACTAGTATATACATGAAGGGTATTATATAGTCAGCTTGACCAGCTATATATTCTTTCTTATTCGAAATTGTATCTGGATTTGTAATGATGTTTATAAGAGATTTATGAACATTTACGTGAATTTTGGAGGTGGATTGCGTTTTAAGCATGGTGGTCTGTTCAAATTTGCGAAATTTGCTGAGCAACGAAATTATTTCGTTTGAAAATTTTGACAATTAGCAAGTGGTGATAGTGCAGCGATTTAAGCCTAGTACTCTGTTCAAAATTTTAAGTGAAATGCTGTCAAAATACATGTTAAAAAAATTCACATGAAATTTTCATGAAAAAATGTTGCAGAAAACTCTGTTCATTTTGTGAAAAACATATGAAATGTATCTGGCAACATTATTTTTTCACAGCGAAATAATTAAAGTAGCAATTGTTTCACGTGGAATTTTCACCCAAAAGCACTTCTGTCGCAACAACAATATCTATTACTTGTTGTGCTGCTGCACAAGCGGCCAGTAATATTTGTTCATTCATTCTTATTTAAAGATTTCGTTTCAACACAGATTTTTTAATATTTTAACTTTTATTTATTTTCGATTTAAATTCACAAAAAAGCAAAACATATGTGTTTTGTTTACATAAGTAAAACAATGTGGCGTACTTTCAATAAAAAAAAACGTCAAATTATGTTAATTCGCGTGATAGGCAACATTGGCTACACGTCAAATTTTCCGTATGAAATAATTAATGTTGCTCAACATTTTTCCCAAATTTGAACAGAGTACTAGGCTTAAAGCATATTTAACAACTATTTTATAAAATCAGTCAAAGATTTAAGGTGTCAAATAGAGCAACTATCTTCAGATTCGTTTAACTCCTTAACAACGTTAGTTCAAAATGCTGTAAGATTTCAATTTAGCTACACAACACCTGAAGAGGTTCTCAATACTATACAAAACCTGAAATTACATGGTTCAGGTCATGATAAAGTTTCTTCTAAAATAATTAAAGAAAGTAAGAACATGCTTGTTCATTATCTGGTGAACATATTCAACAACATAATTAGCTTGGGATCATATCCAGACATATTGAAGATTCACAAAGTCATTCCTATTCCAAAGATGATTCATGCCAATACCGTTGATCAATTTCGACCAATTACAGTTTTACCCGTTATTGATAATGTTTTTGAACGAATTTTGTATGAACAAATTTCATCCTTTATGGAAAATAACAATTTATTAAATGAGTTCCAGTATGGTTTTAGAAAAGGCTGTGGTACCGAAGAAGCAGTGGTTAATGTTACCAACTTTATCTGTAAGGGACTTGACGAAGGTCACAGTGGTGTAATTGGTGTGTTTTTTGATTTAACGAAGGCTTTTGATATTATTGATCATCGCATCTTGCTGCGAAAGTTGAATTTTTATGGATTTGCTGGTAAAGATCTTAATGTACTTGAAAGTTATTTATCGAACCGAAAACAGTTTGCTCAGATAAATTCACACAAGAGCTCTTTTAAAATTGTTGAGCATGGAGTCCCGCAAGGTAGTGTTCTGTGCCCTCTACTGTTTAGCATTTACCTAAATGACATTAAGAACCGTGGCCTTACGGGGAAACTTTTTATATATGCTGACGATATATGTATTTTTTATCCTTACAATCATGAAACAGTTGTCAAAGCTTATATTGAACGAGATGCTGCACTAATTTTAGAATTTACAAGAATAAATAAACTTTTATTGAACGCCAATAAAAAGCAGATGGTAAGATTTAAACCAACCAGTCAACGAAATAACCCATTTAGTGTATTTGTAGATGGAAAAGAAATAGTAGAGTCTACGTCCATAAAGTTTCTGGGTACCTACTTGCAAAATAATCTCTCATGGAGTCTACATATTCAATATGTTAAATCTAAATCTTCTCAGGCTATAGGCATACTGTACAAATTCAAAAACAAGTTTGGTGAAAATACAAAACGGATGATCTACAATGCTTTAATTCAAAGCCATTTTAATTATTTGGCAACTTTGTATGGGTATAAAAAAACCTATGAATTAAGATCATTACAGCGCGTGCAAAATAAGGCCCTTAATGTTGTTTATAATCTTCCTTTAATGTTTTCAACCACAGCATTATACCGAGACGTATCTAAAACTATATTACCAATATTTGGAATACATAAGCTACAGCTGCTCCTATATGTCTTTAAATGCATTCACAATATTGGTCATCATACCATTGCTTTTTCACGAATTCAGCAAACATTTAACACACGTAACAACATGAACTTGGCTGTGTCATTATGTCGATTTGAAACAACTAAGCAACGCATAGAATAAATGGGTAGTCGCGAATATAATAATTTACCTCAACATTTAAAGTCAATAACTAGAATTTCGTTATTTAAAAGTGATTTGAAAAAATATTTATTTGAAAATCTTGAAGACCTTTTGATGTAAAATCTATCTCAAAACTTCTTTTTTTTATCTAACTATTTGTTTTTTTTTTCTGTTTTCTTCAACATTAACTTTGTATATTTTGTTAGCAGAAATTGTATATTATAATGCCAACTTGCCTCTTTAAAGCCTATATGGCGCTGAGGCACTACTTTGTAAATGAATTTTTTATGAATAAAATTTAAAATAAAAAAAAAAAAATTTGCGAAATTTGTTGAGCAACATTAATTATTTCATACGGAAAATTTATTAAAATTATTTCGTTTGAAAATTTTGACAATTAGCAAGTGGTGACAATGCCGCGATTTAGAAGAAAATTGTCGTTATTATTGCCCTTAGGTATGCAACATTGTTTATTTTATGTAAACAAAAACCATATGTTTTTGGCTGTTTTTTTTTTCAATTTCGTGCGAAATAAGTGGCGCTTACATTATTTCACAGTTGGAAAAAAATGTTGCCATATACATTTTTTTGTTGAAAAAACATGCTGCCAAAAACATTTCGTAATATTTTACAATAAGAACAGAGTACAACTTCAGCAGCATTAGTTCGCATTTATTTCGCATCAATTTTTTTTATATGGGCTTTTGATAGTATTTCGCACGAAATTATGAACAGAGTACCATGCTTTATCATAGAAATAACATGTAAAAAATTACATGGCAATATCTGCAAAATATTTATGAAGAATATTTAAAAATATCAAATTTTTATGGAGGTTGCCTCACATTTTGGTCCATAACTCTGGTTCTACTATACCGAAAAACCTTCCCGAAATATTGCTTAATTATACATAAATGCCTATCAAATTGGAATATCAAGACAAAATTCAGCAAAAATAAGTTTTATGCAAAAATAAATCGCAAAACGAAATTTTTTTCGGTCCATGTTTGACCCTAGACCCCATATAAAGTCCACTTCCAAAATTCATTTAAATACGTATAAAACAGATATAAATAATGTTAAACGGCTAAAGTTTGATATAAATAATCTTTATAGGCAAATAAATTGTACTAAATTTTGTGGTGGGCGGCCCAGAATTGGTCACAGCTTCCATACAAGGACCACATCTGAAAAAGACATTTATTCCTATATATATATATTCCTATATATATATTGTACAAATATCGGTACCGACTCAAAACGTTGCACAGATCACACATATACACAAAAATCATTCCACAAAATTTTGTGAATTTCGGTCTATTTTTAACCGTATGCCCTATACAAAGCCCTCTTCCGAAAATCACTTTAATACTCACAAATCTCTTATAAATAATTTTACACGGATCATTTACATACATGTCTAAAATAAAACTGATTATTTTGAGAATATCGGTCCATATTTGACTATATCGCCCACATGAGGTCCACTCCCGAAATTCACGTTAACACTAATATATATCTTATATATACCGTTATTATGTTGAAATTCGACGTGAAATATCCTCATATGCATGAAAATAACTGTTCCAAAATTTAAGAAGATCGGCCCATAATTTGTCATAGCTGCCATATAAGAACCATTTCCAAAAAACAACTAAATGTCTAATAAATATCGATATCGAACCAACTTTTATATGATTCAGAAATTTTAATCCAGAAATCATATTAGTATCGGTTATACGTCAATTAAGCTACTGGTTTTTGTAGCTGTCAGTCCATAATTGGCAATAGCTTCCGAATTAAGTCCACTTCCGAACATACTAAACAACCATACAACTCTTGTAAATAACGCTATTGAGATGAAATTCAACCAATATAATCCTAAAATACATAGAAATCACATTAGTGGATACTGGTTTTAGAAGCTATGGACTGATAATTGGTCCATTTCTTCTATGCCACCCATAAACACTGTAAATTACAGTAAGAATCGGTAATTACATCAAATATAAAGGGTCAAAATTAGGTAAAATTTCAAAATATTTAACTTAAATTATGTTGGTCGTAAAATTGTCTTTCAATCAATATATAAAAAATACTAGTAAAATTTTCACTAATACTGAATAGAAAACACAGAATAAGAATATTCCAGTCCTATACCCAATATAGTTTTTCTAGTTCTTAGTACGTTTAGGTGGAGGGTATTTATGATTCAGCACTCGAACTTGTTTTTTTATAAAGTACTTTATATTCAATAAATGAAAAATGTTTTTTTTGTAAGAGAAGTAGCATTCAGGCAATTATATGCCTATATATTAATTAATTAATTGTGTTACTTTCTTCGGAAAGCGATATGTAGAGGAAGAATAGGTGGTGAAAGTAGAAGAAAGCTTTTCATATGACAACACTGCAATTGCGCATTATGATTGTTAATAGTACAGTATTGCAGCGCCTCTGGTGGTGAGTAGGCGCATTGATCAGAGCTTGATTTATAGCCATTATTTTAATTATTTGACTTCGGTGGCGGTTAAATGCTATACCACCGAAGGAGAGCGCTGTGATAAATATTAGTTATGATAGGATAGAAAAACTAATAATTATCAGAAACTGATGTGTTTATTTTTTGTGTGGCAGCGGCTGGGAATCGAACCCAGGCCACAAATACCAACTCGGTTCAACAAATTATCATATAATTATCCTTTTATGACTCTTTAAATGACTCATATAATAATAACATGAAGACAAGTTTAGAAGTTGTAAAATAATCTCTGCATGAGCCTCAGACGATTCTTCATGTTCTTAATAAAAGATTTGTAAGATAATCTGTAAATAAATTTTCAATGATTCTATCTACGATTAATACAAGCGTCTTTTGCTGCATTGTAGAAGACTCTCGCAGACGAATCATCTACATGTAACAGTTTCTCCCCTACGCTGTATCTTCCACGATTAAAAAATATATGACGAAAAAAGGAGATTTATACAGAAACATAAAGACAGATATAGTAATAAAAAATGCAGACAAAGGAAACAAGACAGGGGTAATATACAAAAAGGAATATTAGGAGAAAATGTATAATTCACTTGCTGACAAGAACACATACAAAATTATTAAAACAGACCCAACGGAAACTTTACAGAGAAAGAACAACAATCTAATTAACCAACTTTTTAAAGAGGGTCTATTAACAAAATTTGCAAAATTCAATTTGACAACACACGCTGCAGCGGCACCTGAACTGTATGGTTTACCTAAAATCCATAAGGAGAACGTACCACTAAGACCAATATCCTCATCAATGAGAGTGTCTTGCTACAAATTAGCAAAACACGTCGGATTAATTTTAAAGAATGTTATTTCGAAAACATATAACATACAAAATTCATTGGAACTTAAACATAGACTTAACGAAATAAGATTGGAAACAAACGATGTCATGGTTTCGTTCGACGTGGTATCCATTATTCACTAATATCCCTGTTTATCTAGCAATTAAAATCATATTGGGAAAATGGGAAACCCTAGAGAGATACACTCTAATAACAAAACGTAGATTCTTGAAGATTCTCCAATTTTGCTTCACTGACAACAATTATTTCAAATTTTTTTTTAAATTTATTTTTTTTATTATTGAATCTTTCTTATCGAAATTTACAATATGTATTCAAATCTTAATTCTACTTGTTGTTTATTAGTTATTACCAATGTAACCACTAACTGCTGTATTCAAATTTTTTAAAAATGTCTTCTAGGTAGGCTCAAAGTATCGGTTCTTTTTAGCCTCTGGTGACCTTCGAACTGAAGCAGACCCCGAGCGAGGTAGTTATTGTGGGCCATTAGTTTATCGATGAGCTGATTGAAAATTTTTTAATTTCCTCCTGGATAGTGGGGACGTTGAGATCTCTGTGGATAATATCATTACTTATATACCATGGGGCGCAGACAATTTGTCGTAATATTCTAGACTGTCTTCTCTGAAGCTTTTAGATGTTAGATGCGCATGCAGTACCCCATAATTGGATGCCATATGTCCATATTGGTTTTATGATGGACTTGTATAAGAGAAATTTGTTGTCTAAAGACAAGTTTGAGTTTCGACCGAGAAGCCAATGTAGTTGAGCTGCTTTAAGTTTCATAGCCGTTATTTTTGCTTCAATATGACGAGACCAGGTCAAGCGTCTATCTATATGAATTCCCAAGTACTTAACATGGTTTTCTATCGAAACAGTGATGTTATTTATTTTTACAGCTGGGCAGGTTTGTCTTTTGAGCGTGAAAGTTAAGTGAGCCCATTTAGCCGGGTTAACCTTTATTCTCCATTTTACTAGCCAGGCCTCTAGTTCATTGATGTAGGACTGCAGATTTTGCGAAGCCACTTTTGTGTCATGGTTAACGATAATAAATGCTGTGTTGTCTGCAAATGTGGAGGTATGCGTGCTCAGGTTTGTTGGCATATCCGCTGTGTATATTATATATAGAAGCGGTCCTAATATGTTGCCTTGTGGGACACCAGCAGTAATTTTCTTGAGGGGGGAGTATTTATCTGGTGACCTTACCATGAATGTTCTGCCTGTTATATACCTCTCCAGAAGCTTGTTAGTGTTTTGAAGAAGCATTCGTGTTATTTTGATAAGTAGCCCATCATGCCAAACTTTGTCAAATGCTTGGTAAATGTCTATTAACAGGGCTGAGCAGTATTGCTTTTTCTCAAACGCCGATCTAATTAGGGTGACAATTCTATGCACTTGTTCTATTGTGCTATCCTGGCTTGGGAATCATAACAATTATAGACCTCTTCCATTAGGATGGGAAGTATCCGACTCTTAGTATCGCGTTAAAAATGAGCAGCAAGATTCTAGAAGCAGACGATGGTAAGTTCCTTATCATTGACTCAGTGATGTGGTCAGGTCCGGGAGATTTTCTAATATTCACTTTTTCTATTGCAGATTTTACTTGATTTATGTTAAATTTTATTGGATGGTTTACCTTATCAGGAATGATTGGACGACAGGAATATGTATGTGCATCATGTGGCGTGAAAACTTTCTCAAGGTGGCCCGCGAAAGCGTTTAATTTTTCATTTGTGATTTTGGCCCAAGTGCGGTTTTCCAGTCTTAATGGAGATTCTTGGGTTAAAGGGCATTACATATGCCGTACAGCCTTCCATAAGCTGTAATTGGAATTTTTTGTGGCATCTAGGCTGTTTAGATAGCCTTCTATTGCAGACTCGTGGTTCTGTCTCAATTTGTTGCGAAGAGTTGTCAGGTATAATTGTAGTTGGGCCTTAGTGGTTGGGGAACGACTGTTTTGCCATTGTCTTCTTAACTTTCTTTTTCTCTGATAAGGGTCTCTATATCCGTCGATGTATTGTAAGGAGCACGTTTAATTGTCCGCTTGATTGGGGTTGCATTTCTTAATGCAGAATCCAAAACTTCTGTAAATCGGTCGACAGCTATTTAGATGTCAGATGAATATTTTAGGGGAATGCACTGTGATAGGTGAGAGCTCACATACATTTTATACTTTAACCAATTTGGGTTTCTGTTTGGATAGGAAATAAAATTTTCAGCTGCGCCGTCAGAGTTGTCTTTTAAATTGAGGATTGAAGGTGAATGATCAGACGATAGATCATAGGAGGAACTAACTAGTACCTGATCGCGCTTGATGTTTTTAATTACAGCAAAGTCAATAAGGTCTGGTAACTTGTTGAAGTCGGTGGGCCAATAGGTAGGCTCACCACTCGATACGACATTAAAATTATTTGCAGTTACGGTATTGTATAGCGGTAATAGAGGTAATCTCCTGGATTAATAAAGTCTGAAACAACAAATTTTACCATAACTATATGGTATGCCAATGGGGAACCCGTTATCACCGACAATTCCAAACATTGTATTGGACGCACTACTTGACGATGTAATAGACGAACTCAAGTCGAAGAATATAGAAATTAAGCTTATAACTAAATATGTAGATGACCTTTTTACCATTATAAAAAAAATCAGACGAGTAAATAATTCTAAAGACACTAAACTCATAAACTAAACTCACGTGAAATACCATATTTGGACATGAGCATTATTAGAGAAAATTGTAAAATAATAACTGATTGGTACACAAAATTAACTTCATCAAGCAGATTAATAAATTTTAACTCAATAAATCTAATTAATAAAGTAATGCAGATCAGCGATGAAAAATTTAAAATGAAAAACATAAGCAAAATACTCTATCTATGAACAATTATCCAACGCACATAATAAACTCATTAATAAACAAGGTTTTTAAAGAAAAAAATATCAAAGGAAATCAAAAATTAGAATCACAAACAGTACAATATTTTTACAGTGTACCATACATCCCGAGACTAAAGGCAGAATTAGTCTCTACTTTCTGTTCCGTTCCAAATCAGCTGACTTGATTCTGTTAAATAGAAAATGTGTAGAAGTCGTTAGTTGTTTTGTTACTTTCCGTGCCGTTGAAAACAAAAATTTGCTAAGTAATTGTAGGTTACAGCACAAAACAGCTGACATCTGCACAGCAAAAAAATGTTTGGTTTATTACAAAAATTTTGAATTTCTTTGAATTTAATTAAGTTTTTGTATAAAAGTTATAAAAATATAAAAAATACACGATGGATGACGAAAAACTCATTACTTTAATCGAAAATAATGACATATTGTACAATAAAAAAAAACTTTGATTTGTATTTTTTGATTTATTTTCGCTGTGTGTTGTCTGTTTTGTAATGTACAATTGGACTGAACATATGAATCCTTGGGGTTTAGCATGAATACTTCGACAAAATCAAAATACAAGATAAATAAGAGCTTTTTGATTATCAAGTGTTCAGGTTAAATAGGAAGAAAAAAAATTAGATAAAACATACGAACTAGCGGGAGCCATTGATATGCCACTAGCGGTCAGTCGGACGGCGGGGTTCTTGTTCGTGTTGTCCTTGTCCTATTTAAAATTCGACATTCACAAATATTTGTTATAGACTCCCTAAACTACAACAAAATGTAGTAAAATCCGGTTGATTTAAAATAAAAGATAATAGCTTGACCCGATATTTTCGTCAACCTAAAAGTGTATAAATTTGACCACAACTGTATGACCGATCTCCTAGATGTTATGGAGACAGAATGCCTCTTAACTTCATTGATCTTATTGGGTAAAATTGGAATAAGATCCCTAACTCTGTTCACACACTTTCTCACATCACGAAAACTTCAAAAAAATATTTATAGTTCCATAATTATATTTCTCATTTTATTCAAATAATAACTTTAAATTCAATCATCATATTATTTAATATTAAAAGAATTAATCTAAAAAAAAAACTTTTTCCAAATCCGTTCAGGAATATACTTCAATATAGAATAACAATTAAATTTCAATTATACACCATACAAATTTTATAACAATAAAGAAGAATTTAATAAATAAACAATTTTAATAAATTCTTTAGTTCTGTACTAATATGTTTAGATTATAGTGTAAATAAGTAACAAAAAAAAAACAAGATCAATAAATGCATTGCTTAATGATCATTAAGAGTAAAAAGATCTTTGAAAATAAGAAGAAGGTTGCACAAAAGAAGAATAACAAAATATATTATTTTATTGCTTTACTAAAAGAATGTTTATGGAATACCTAACCCTCGAATGACAGCCTTTATTGAATATCTATTAATTAGTAAAATTTTAATTGAATAACTATATCATTGTTGCTGTTACTTTTTACTAACAATTTAAATTGAAATATATGCAAAACAAAAAATATCAAAAAGTATAAAATTCATTTACCAATTTATAGTATCTGGAACTGCTGAATGTTGAGGCCTCGACAATCCGCTACAGAGTTCTTTGACAAATTATGTTGAAAGTTAAATTTTTGTTTTGCATGTACAAATTAATTCCATAACGGTGATTAAATCTAATTTGCTTAAATAAAAACTTATTATAACGGTGTTTTTGAACTGTGATATAATGTGTAATATAAGTTAAGGTTTCCAAATCATGTTTTATTTTAATTTATATATTTTTTTAGAATTTTGAATAGATTTAAGATTAGTTTATAGTATTTGTTTTAACATATTTTAATGGATTTTAGGTTTTAAGATGTGGACATTTTAACTTATTTATTATATTTTAGATTTGAATCATTTTTATATTTGTTGTTATTTTAAGATATTTATTGCCAAATTTTTTTAAATATCAAACTATGATTTGAAAACACTTAACTAACACTTACTTATTAATTATTATAACTTTAATTCGTTTTATCTTAGATGGCTTTGATATTAGGCAGATTTCTGATCATTTAGGTTTAGTAATTAACTTTCCAATTCATTTGATGATTCTCGGTTATTTTTTTGATTGAAAATAGGTTTTTAAATGGACATTTTATCTTCCCGTTTTATATATTATAGTCTTAAGACATGGATTTTTATGTACTTCTTTATGTATGTCTCTATTTATAGATTATTGCAAAATAAATCTGATGCTGTAGAAATTGATCTTTGCTTAATGACGATTTGTGTTTTCTACTCATATTTGCAAATTTCGTTTTGTAAATTTTTTGGGTTGCAATAAAAAATGG
Source organism: Bellardia bayeri (assembly GCA_950370525.1). NCBI lineage: Eukaryota > Metazoa > Arthropoda > Insecta > Diptera > Calliphoridae > Bellardia > Bellardia bayeri. The sequence continues at coordinate 59,995,590 of OX493264.1, forward strand.
TACAGTGGTGGCCTGCGGAATAAGTCCACCACTGTGTATTAAAGTTCATAAAAAGTTCCTGTTGGAAAATATTTTATTAGATTTTATCAAAATTAACTTTGTGAACATATTACCTTTTCTGTTATGTTAGATTCTCGACAACAATTTACCCTTCCAGAATTCTATTAGTGCAAAATGTTCAAGGCTTTTAGCAATTACTAATAAAATGTGATGAAATGTATAATTTAGCTAATGATCAACTTTTTTAAAAGTATTTATTTAGCAAATTACCTTGAATGGATTTATCAGTTTGAAATCTAATATAAAAAGATCTAGTTAATAAATATCCTTTAAGGACGTTATCCAAAACTTTGAAAGATTTAAAAAAAATTATATTTAACTTTATAGAATAATTATTATTTCATAATCGAACTGTTAATTTTTACTTTTTGATAATTTTAGTTAGGCTCGAGTTCATTAAATTTAATTTTCATTAAATTATTTTTACTGAAGTTAGGAATTACAACTTGAAAAATTTATTATTAAAAAATGTTTGATAATTTTTCTTGACTGGGGATCGAACCTGGGTTGTTGAATTTACATATGTTTCAAGAAATCCCACTTTCTCTCATCAGAATTCTTTGCGTTCTACCACCTGCACCACTGCGGTGCCGGTCAGCCAACAGACAAACATCAATCCTTTAACCAGTGTTAGTTCTGGTAGTTCGAAGTTTTTGCTGTAATTATCATTCTTTATTAATTTCTATTCATAGTTGTTTTTTCCCTTTTCTTCAGTTTTTTCGTATTCATGTCAAGACTTTGTCTCGAAAACTTGAATACATTTGTTTTTGTGTATTATGTTTTTTGTACACTTTTGTACAACATGTAAACATTATGGCTTGTGCCCTATTTTTATTAACTTTGTTTGAATTTTCTGGATTGAAGTTCAAGTTAGAATAGACGGAAATAAGTTTTTCTAAAGGCAAACCACGCTTGAGTTTATGAAAGTGTTCGGAAAATATTAAAATCGTCGCAGATTTGATTATGCGTTTTAGTGCGATCTTAGGCGTCAGATGGATAATGTTAAATGCAACAGTGTGAGATAAAATCTCATTCACAAAAACATTACTGTTAAATTTAAAACACATATTTAGATATACTAACTTTTTTTAAGCGAGATAAATTTTCAACCAAATATTCAAAATATTTTAAAAAAATTTAATGAATAATTTCAAAGTTATCAGCAAAAAATGCATATGTTGATAAGAAAAAAAATATGTAACAACATCATAAACAAATTGTAACAGAATGAATAATCGTATATTACAAACCAGATAATTATGGTTTTTTAAACAACAGAATTAGAAGGAAAGAACGGTTATGAGAAAAAAAAACGATTGGTAACGGGCGAATATCTTTCGCGTGGAAAGTTCCCATAATCTTTCTGTTCATATCCTCCAAGACATAACAATTGTTTCCTGTTCGTTATCGAATTTTCGCTTTAAGGAAAATATGGGCTAACTTGGCATTATAGTTTTTCGAAAAATTACTTTGGGAGAAGTTTCTGCGGAAGACTTCTTGTCCTACTTGATATTGTATAGGTCTGGCCCTTAGATTATAGTTATGTTTATTAATTTCAAATGATTCTCTGATATTTTGTTTGATTCAGTTTCAGATTCCCTGACAAAATCTGACATTTGTAACCATACCTGACCAATAAAAGTTTCTTCTAACCATCTCAAGAGTATTTGCCATTCCACCGTGTACTGTAATGGATTCATGAATGTTTTTGATGACATCTAACCTCAGTCGCATAGGGATCCATAATTTCCAAGAAAATTGTTCTTCTGGGTATTTTTCTCCATTTTCTAAAATAATTTTCTTAAGATTCATATAGTCAGAATCGTTAAAATGTGGAGAATTCAGGTCTATTTCCGGTTCGAGCATCTTTATATCCGAGACTTCAGCACAGTGAATTCGACTTAAAGCGTCCGGGACAACGTGGTCTTTACTCTTTCGCTGGCTTACTGTAAATTTAAACACCCATCGAGCTAATCTGTGGTGGATAATGTGGTGTATGAAATAAAATGTAAAGGTAACGAAAGGGAAAGGTGTAATATGGTTTACATTGGAACAACAAAAAGAAGACTTGAGACGAGAATTCATGAGCACAAAACAGACGTAAAGAAAGGAAAAATAACGATGGCACTATCGCTGCATGTAAAAGATTGCAATCACGAAATGGACTTCGACAACATAAAACAAGTAAGAAAGTATAGTCGGTCAAGCCCGACCATATAATACCCTACACCCAGTATATCAAAAACAGTTTTTCAGATATGGGCGCTATATGGGAGATATTATCTATTATGGACCGATCATCCAAAAATTTAGTGCCATGACTTCCGTGAATATAAATACTATGTGTGTTAAGTTAAACCTTATCTCGATATAAATACGTTTAAAAGATTTATGGAGGTTAAAGTGAAATACGAAGAGGGTCTTATATGGGAGTTTTGACTGTTTATGAACTGACTATTATAAAATTAGGTGTCATCCTATTTGTACATAAGGAACTCATTTCTGTTAAATTTTATTCGGATAACAAAATTCTTAAGAGATTTATGGTCCTTAAAGTGATCTCGGGAAGTGGGCCTACCAAATATTTGTGTTGAATATAATTTCGATACCAAAATTTTTAAAAGAGTTATGCTCCTTTAAATGATTTTCGGAAGTGGGCTTTATATGGGAGCTACGACTAATTATGGACCGATCGTCATAAAATTCTACCATATTATATGTATATATACGAAACATATTTGTGTTCAATATTATTTGAATACCAACATTTTAAAAAGAGTTACGCTCTTTAAAGTTATTTTCGGAAGTAGGCTTTATATGGGAGCTACAACTAATTATGGACCGATCGTCACGAAATTTTTAGATGTGATTTAGCTTCATTTATTTGGTGAAATTTGCTTGCATACTTTTATAATTGAAAGATTTATAATCGGTAAACAACAATTTCGGGAGGACATTTGTATGGGTGCCAGGTGAAATAATGGAGCGATTTACACCAGTTTCAACCCCATACATCCTTGGGCCAAAAAAATAGTACGTACCAAATTTCATCGAAATATCTTCAAAATTGCGACCTGCATTCTGCGCACAAACTTTACATGGACAGCCAGACGGACGGACGGACATCGTTAAATCGACTCAGAAAGTGATTCTGAGCCGATCGGTATACTTGAAGGTAGGTGTTGGACCAATATTTCTGGGCGTTAAAAACAAAAGTTCTATATATTGATTATAATTGTTATCTATTTACCACTAGATTATTACGAAAATAAAAAAATACCCCTGATGAAGTTCGAAAAAAGCGAACGAAATGTTGGGTAAAACAAATATATAGAAAAGAATTGTTGATCAAAAATAGCCCGTGAGGAAAAACAAAAAACTTCAATAATAATAAAAAATGCGCTCGTCGACGATTAAAAACGCTCTGCTTAAGATTCTCAGTAGACTCTTCAGCGATTGAAAAGGCTATAAACATGTTGTATGTTAATGTAACAATTCTGTTTTTACACGGTTTTGATTTAACACGGTCTGAGAAGAAACAGATTTCAATTTTTTTTACAATTTTGGCGTAAATTTTTTTGATTAAATTTAATTTTCACGAAATATGTTCATATCACCAATTTAGGGAAATTCCCTTTATGTTGATACATACAAGCAAATTTACTGGTCAGAGCAATTGTATATTTACATTACTTTTAAGCTTAAAGTGCATATCTTTTTTTGTTTAATAATTATTCTTGTGTAAGAATATATTGTATATGTACATACATACATATGCAGGTATGTATGTACATTAGGGTGGCCCCAAAATAAAGTTGCGGATGTTCCCGACTAATATGAAAATTTGATTAATTTTAAGACTACATTTCTCAATTTTTTTGTCCTGGGATCAATATTTGGTGAACTGGATCGAAGGATAAAAAGGTCCTTTTCAGAGGTTTTTTGATTTTTTACATTTCTTCCAAAGAAACTATATGTAAATTTGGTATCACATGAAATTAAAAAAAATTAAATTCAAAAATTTTGAAAATTTCAGACAAAATTTTTTCTTTTTTTATTTTTTAATAGAATTTACTTAAATAAATAGTTCAAATTTCTTGACTATAAACATCGTGCAGTTTAACCAAAATGGTTTTTCCTGTTTTTTAGCTTATAAAATTTACGTTTTTTTAATACCCATTACATTAACGAATTGAGTTAACAGAGATTGTCAGATAGGGAAGAATTTAGGTATAACAAAAATTTATAAAAATTGAAATTGTAGATAGAATTTTTTTATTTGAAAGTACAAACCTTCCGGTTAATAATGGAAAATAATTTCATTTTAATGGCTCAGCTGGCCATGCAGTAGCCTACACGATCGGGCCCATTTTTAAGCACATTATCGATTGTGTGCAGCTGTATTTCACCAATGGCTTCACGAATATTGTCCTTTAAAACGTCAATTGTCTCTGGCTTGTCGGCGTAACACTTATCTTTGACGGCACGCCACAAATAATACTCCAACGGTGTCAAATCGCAGCTCCGAGGTGGCCAAACGACATCAGCTCTGCGGCTGATAATGCGATCTTCAAAAACAGGGCGCAAAACATCGAGTGTAGCTGTGTGGCACGTAGCGCCGTCTTGTTGAAACCAAATGTTGCCAATATCCTCCTCTTCAATTTTTGTGAACAAAAATTCGTTCAACATGGCCCGACAACGATCGCCATTGACTGTAGCGGCCACTACTTGCTCATTTTCGGAGAAAAAATGGCCCAATAATGCCTCTGGACCAAAATCCGCTCCAAACAGTGACTCGTTTTGGGTGCATCGGCTTTTCAATGTATGCGTGCGGGTTTTCTGTGCCCCAAATGCGACAATTTTACTTGTTTACATACCCGCAAATATCAAAATGAGCTTCATCTGAAAAGATGATTTCTTTTTGTTTTGGCAAAATCGGCATCTTCTGTAAGTCGATCGCAGGCCCACTTAGCGTAGCGAAAACGCATTGGATGGTCAGTTGCTTCAACTCTTGAACCATTTGGACTTTGTATGGCGTCATACCAAGGTCTTTATGCAAAATTCGTCCCAATGATGTCTCCGAAATGTTCAATTGTTGAGAACGACGGTGAATTGATGTTGATAACGATAACGAACATACGGAGCTGACGGTGCTTCTCTTCTTCCAAAATCCGTACGGAAAGATTCAAATAATTATCTGGCAAATCAGACATGAGTTAAGTGTTAGCATCCACGAAATAAGCACTAGTTGAAAAAAACGTTAGATGGCGGACCCGTTATATTAGTTGTGCTACAACTACTAACCAATTGCAAAAAGAGACAGTTCCATCAGTTGAATCTTCACAAAACTGCTAATCATACCGCAATAATTTTCAATCGAATCCAGGATGTAATTAGATTTGGCTTCTAGGCAAAGTACAGTTTTGCGTTTTTATCTGCCGATGTCTTGTTGATGTAAAATTGATCTATTTTATTAGGAGACCATTTAATACGATCGAAAGTAAGAAATGCTGGTCCGGTAAACCAAATAGACGAGGCGAGTTCCTGAACAGTTCAATCACGAGAAACGATATCAGCAGGATTGAAATGCGATGGGACATTCGCCAAACACAGTCACTAGTTAGATCCTGAATTTCAGATAGTCTATTGCCAACAAATATGGACAGTGTAGAAGAATGTTGTTTTAGCCAGTGATGAACTATTTGAGAGTCTGTTTATATGATTACTTGAAGTTTTGGTATTGCGAAAAGATTTTTTAGTTTTAAGTATAGTTTAGCTAAAAGTTGTGCGCCACATAGAAACAATTTCCATACGCACGAATTGAAAAGTCACAAAAGCCATTAAGTTGAACTGACTGAGGTTCAGAAGCGGGTCAAAAACGAGAAATTTCTAGCGAAATTAGCATTTTAAGATCTGAGACAAAATATTTCCAAGTCAAGTGTAGTTCTTGAGGGATGGATTCGTCCCAGCCAATTTTGAGAATCCACAATTTTTGCATGATGATTTTATATTTTATAACAAGTGGATTTAAGAGTCCTATAATGTAGATCAAATAGTGATGACGAGAACAACAAAATGGTTCGTTTGGAGATTTTTTCTTCACTTTGAACTTTAGGCGAAAACAGAAACACGTCTTTTTGTTGATCCCAAGTAATACCAAGAGCATTGGTCACAGCTGCATCATCAATATTAAGATCTGTAACAGTTTTATCGTCTTGAAAGCTTATATGATTTGTGTGCCATTTATCCAATTGAAATGAACCACGAATTAGAATTTCATTCACCTCTTTCTTCATTTTAACCAATTTTTCTAGTGTGTTTGCACCACCTAGAAAATCATCAGCATAGAAAGATGACTTTATAGTATTTGCGCCAAGTTTGAATTCATCCATATAATGAAGACTCTTAATGGCAAGATATGGAGCAGCTGGCATTCCATATGTTACTGTATTCAATTGATAGGTTCGTAGTTCTTCTTCTTACGAATTCCTCCACAAAATATACTGATATTTTCTATCGGGAAAGTCAATAAGGACTTGACGGTACATTTTTACTATATCGTTTGTAAGAGCAAAGCGATAAAGGCGAAGACGGAGAAAACTTTTGTACAGCTCATCTTGAATTGTTGGACCAACCATAATATTATCTTTGAGAGACCTTTGAGACGATGACGACTATGATGCATCGAAGACTACTCTTAACATCGTTGAAGTACTATTAGGTTTGAAAACGCAATGGTGAGGGATGAAATAATAAGGCTCATCTAGGAGGGAACTAGGAAAATAGACTCATGTATCCATAATCTTCATACACCTTCCAAAAAAGCCACATATTGTGATTTCAGATCTTTGTCACGAGTGAATTGTCTCTCCTGAGATGTAAATCTTTTAAGCGCCATACTATCAACACAGTATCATAGATTTAGCTCAGTACCAACAGAGCTTCAGGAATTTTCAACCTGAATGTCCACCAAACACTTGGGCAACAACAGCCATGCAACCACCATCCATACAGCCGCAATATGGTAGTATCGCCACTCCTTGGCCAAGTCAACGAGACACGTTAGACAAATATGCCTTAGCCAAGTGGGGTATAAAATTTGACGGTACAAACAAATTCCTTAATGTGCAGGAATTTATATTTCGAGTGGGAACGTTGCGCAAAGACTATGGATGCTCCGACACAGAAATATTAAGAAGCTTCCATGTTTTACTTGAAGGCCCAGCTCTTGATTGGTACTGGGACTATAGGAAAATTTTACACGTAAGCACCTGGGAGGAGTTGGAAAATGCTCTGGTGAACCAGTACAGGCGTTATGATATACATATAGTATGTATATAAATCTGTTCTAATAATTTTAAAGAATTTTACTTACATTTTAACAAAAGTTTTTACACGCAATTATTTTTTTCAAATACACAGTTTTAAAATCGGGAATAACCTCTTAATCGATTTAAAAACGTAAAAAACGACACAAATTTCGTTTTCCATCACATCTTTTTTTTCTCATATTTTCATAGAACAAAATGGGAAATGAAACCGACATCGATTTCAAACAAAATCGAAATCGATTTTAAATTGAAACCGATTTACATCACATACCTGATATATATATATATATTCATAAAAACTTACAACAGGTTTATAACAGGTTTATAAAGCAAATTTCCATACAAAATTTGTTTTATAAACCTCTTATAAACCTGTTGTAAGTTTTATGAAGAAGGGCAAAAGAATTTAATAACTAACATCAGTCTAGTGATCGTCGTCGCAAATTCTTAAAAGATACAATTTTGTGTCAGGAAAATATTGAGCATCGGGCTAAAAATGTAAAAATAAATTGACAGTCATCGACATCATCTGCAATAGAAAATTTTTATAAACCAAACTTTGAAACTGCAACATCTCCTTTACAAATAAAAGACACAAGCGGACGCATTCCAGTAGTAGGAAGTTGTTACGAGTCAGCGTTGTCAGTTTAGGGGGTTTATCCCCAAATTTCCTCTTGGGGATCCGGGGAGTTGTTGGGTATGACAACAATTTTAGGGGATTTTTTAGGAATTTTATTTATAACTAGCAAGTCCAAAAATGTGTGTTATTATTTATAGTGGATCGTTTCTAATAAAGAAGTATGTAAATATTTAAAAAAAATATATTTTTTACTGTTTAAAATGGCTGCAAATACTAATTTTATTAAAAAAAATCATAATGTATGTTTTTAAAATGTAACGCTTGCGTTTAACGCGTTTTTTCAATAATGAATACTACCAAAACAAATATACGTAACAAAATGCAATATGAGTATGTTCATAAAAATAATTCTATTTGATGTGAGAAATTTAATCCATCTGCTGAAATGCTAAAGCTTTTTAATATGTACAAGCAATATATACAACAACATTTCTGCGGCTGATGAATCAGAAGATTTTTATTCTGAAGTTTTGGAAATGCTAAACTCTGGTAAATAATTTTCTACACTTCTATATATTAAGTTATGTGTAATTTTTTCTTTACAAGATATATAATTACAAATCGAATTAGTTTGAATATTAATATATGTAGCTATCGATAAAAATTTGTTTTATTAAATAAATATGTTATTTTTTAAATAAAATAAAAATTTTACAAAAAATAAAAAAAAAATCAGTTTGGGGATGACAAATCCAAAATTGGGGATAAGCTCTACAAAAATACTGGCAGCACTGTTACGAGTGATCGCACCTACGTATGAATCAGAGAAAGACTTGTAAGACTTCTACTGGCTGCTCCAAGTCAATTTGCAATCAACACTCGATTAGTCGACTAATATGTACAAACTGCTTGATAAATTTGCCCTAAAATTTTATTTCTCTTGTTTTCATTACTTATTGAATTTTGTGTTTTTATGTTTCTGTTTCCAAATAAGATGTAATAAATTGTTTTTGTATATAATATATACAGACTTTTATTTATTCATGCAAAGCTACTAACAACGTCAAATAATGTACTTGCAATAGCCGTTTTCTCATATAAAACACTTACAGGTACACGGGTACCTTGATGCGCATTAAAGGGTGTTAAAAGTAAATGGGTCTCTCAGGCAAATTACAAAAAAAGTCAAGGCGTATGGCTGAAAAAAACTAAATTTTTTGATAGTCAAAAAGTTATATACCAGTTATCAATTACATTAAAAAATTTTTCACTGAAAACGGCAAAGGTACCCGGGTACCTTGGTGCACACATAAGGGTTAAGGCCGTTTTTAAGTTTTTTTATTTGACCTTTAGTAAAGAAACGGCCCAATGCTTTATCAAGATTTAAGTTTGTAAAACTTAACCTCTGAACTTGAGAGGACAAATTTTGTATAGTAAATTTTTCAAATTATAATTTTCGGTTGCAATACATAAGTATTGGCGCAGTTTTAACAAATTTACATACATACATTTTCTTTTCCAAATTTGTGTTATTGTCAATCGTTATTGGAGTGTTTTCATCTTTGTATATTACTGATTCAATATCAGTAATATAATAAACTGCAGAAAATAAAATTAGTCGTGACTTACTCATTTCAAATTTCTTTCAAAATTCTCCTCTGTAAAATGAAGGGTACAAATACTCTCACTCATTCACAATATTTTTTTTTGTTTTTTTGCAAAACGTTACCCAAAGCTTCATTTGCGCTTCATCTTTGGGAAAACTGTAATAAGATACAGAAATCATGCGCATGTCGTAATCTGTATTTATATCATTCTTGGTTTGGATAATACTGATTTATTCTAGCCAATTTGAATGAGATTTGGCAGCAGGTTCAGCGAAAATGGCAGACTGATTGAAATAAATTAATTGAAAATTGGCTTTGGGCTAAATAATTAAAATGCTATCATTATCTAAAGTTGTATGGTACAAAATTGCGTACATAATAACTTAACGGATTTAGTCTTGATTTATAAATCATTTTGTTAAATATTAAACATAAAATAAATGACAAAAAACTTTTTTTTATTAGTTTTGTTTTTATGCAATAACAAGTGCACAAAGTAGAAACATGAACTCATTTGTGCTCCCCATTTAGTGGCTTGAGTTACACCAATCTAAATTCTGACACTATAATAAAAAATATTTTTAACTTAAATGCAGTTTTACAATATTTTCTTTTGCAAAATTTACTATTCTTCTATTCTATTCTAAGAAACTTGATTTTTCTCAAACGATTTTGTTTATTTTTGTATTTAGTTAAAATGATAATTTATGGTGTTTTCTTTTCTGAAATAAAATGTTACACCTTTATTATGTACATTTTTATAATGTTTACCCCACATTTTAAAGATATCGCATTTTTAATGGTCAGAATAGAACATAAAATCACAACAGTGTAACACTTTTTTTTATGTACAGCTGTTTTTTTTTTATACCCTTCACCATCATGAGAAGGGTATATATAAGTTTGTCATTCCGTTTGTAATTTCCACAATATAATTTTCCGACCCTATAAAGTATATATATTCTGGATCCTTATAGATAGCGGAGTCGATTAAGCCATGTCCGTCTGTCTGTTGAAATCAGTTTTCTGAAGTCCACAGATATCTTCGGGATCCAGATCTTCAATAATTCTGTCAGACATGTTTTCGAGAAGTTTTCTGTTTCAAATCAGCAAAATCGGTTTAGGCCAACCAGAGTTATTGACCGATATGTGAGACAACCTCCATAAAAATTTGATATTTTTTGTCCATTTTATTGCAATATTTTGAAATATATTGCAGATAATGCCATAACATTTTGTATACGTTGTTTTTATGATAATGAAAGAAAGTGTGCAGAAAATACTATGAATCAGTCCATGATTTCTCATAGCCCCCATACAAAAATCTTCCCGAAATATTGCTCAATTATACATAAATGCCTATAAAATTGGAATATCAAGACAAAATTCAGCAAAAATAAGTTTTATGCAAAATATATGTTTTTAGTTCGGTCCATGTTTGACCATAGCCCCCATATAAAGTCCACTTCCAAAATTCACTTAAATACGTATAAAACAGATATAAATAATGATAAACGGCTAAAATTTGGCATGAATAATCTTTAAAGGCAAATAAATTGTTGTACTAAATTTTATGGTGGGCGGCCCAGAATTGGTCATAGCTCCCATACAAGGACCACATCTGAAAAAGACATTTATCCCTATATATATTGTATAAATATCGGTACCGACTCAAAACTTTGCACAGATCATTTACAGATATACGAAAATCATCCCACAAAATTTTGTGAATTTCGGTCTACTTTTAACCGTATGCCCCATATAAAGCCCTCTTCCGAAAATCACTTTAATACGCATAAATCTCTTATAAATAAGGGTACCAATCCAAAATTTTACACGGGTCATTTACATACAGGGTGGGGCAACATAACCCCCCGATTTTTAACGCAATAAATGAAAAAGTATTGGAGATATTTGTTTATTTTTTTAAATTATGTGTAGGAAATATCTTAAAGTTTTTTTTCACATAGTTTTGAAAATCATATCGGCCAAGTAGAGTCATATAGGCCAATTAGCCTACTGCCGACAATTTCTAAATTGTTCGAAAAATTGTTAATGACTAAGTTGATTCCAATTCTGAACGACACTGAATGCATTCCTAATCATCAATTCGGCTTCAGAGCTAAACACAGCACCATCGAACAAACACACAGATTGGTAAATGTGATAAGAGGGTCGTTTGAAGACAAAAAATACTGCTCCGCCCTTTTCATTGATGTGTCCCAAGCGTTCGACAAAGTTTGGCATGACGGTTTAATTCCCAAAATAAAATTAACTCTGCCTGCTAACACCCATAAACTTATGGAAAGCTATTTGTACGGTCGCAAATTTAAAATCAAAGAAGGCAATTTTTTAAGCCCCGCTCAGCCAATTGAAACAGGTGTGCCACAGGGTAGCATACTGGGTCCTAATTTATATTTGATTTATGCCTCCGACATGCCGTCAGACCCCAAAATCCACACGTCAACTTTCGCAGACGATACAGCCTTTATCAGCGTTCATAAGGACCACCAAGTAGCATCACAGAATTTGCAGAATTATGTTTATAAACTAGAGAATTGGCTAGAGCTTTGGAAAATCAGGGTTAATGAACAGAAATGTATTCATATCACTTTCACATTGCGAAAAGAAACTTGCTCGTTCATCAAAATAAATAATCAAATTATTCCTCAACATAATGAAGTCAAATACCTCGGAATCCACCTCGATCGTCGTTTAACCTGGAAATCTCATATTGACGCAAAACTTACACAGATGAGATTAAAAGCAGTGCAACTTAATTGGCTAATCGGCAGAAATTCTACATTAAAGTTGGATTGCAAACTTTTGCTGTACAATGCAATTCTAAAGCCAATCTGGTGTTATGGAATTCAATTATGGGGTACTGCCTCAGCATCCAACATTGAAAAAATTCAAAGGGGTCAAAATAAAATTCTACGTATAATTACTGCAGCTCCATGGTACGTTAAAAATTCTCGAATTCACAAAGATCTAGGCATTCCTTTGGTGAAAGTCGAATTTACAAAATACGCCTCAAAATATGTCAGCAAACTTGAACACCATCCAAACCCACTTGCACGAGACATCCTTAACTTTAGTGGCCATGTTCGGTTGAGAAGGAGGGATACCCTTGCTTTAACTCAAACGCAAAACAGATGACTGGATCAGTGGATGTAAATTTTTTGTAGTATCATAATATTTTGTCTAGCACTGGCTGGACTTATTATTTTCTTTTAGTATTAAGATTCGAAAACTTATTGTCATTTCAATATCTGAAGATTCAATAAATAAATATAATGTATTATAAAAAAAAAAATATCGGCCAAGTGACGCCCTCCATTATCGATGCACTGAACGAACCGATTTCGCGTGTTTCGCATCACCCTCTCCAAAATGGCGACCGGTATATTCGCCGCTTCCTCGCGGATGTTGGTCTTAAGGTCATCAAGAGTCCGTGGACGGTTATTGAAGACCCGGGACTTGAGGTAACCCCACAAAAAGAAGTCGCACGTGGTTAAATCAGGCGATCGTGGTGCCACTCCAAATCGCCTCTGAGAGAGATGAGGCGTTCAGGGAAGTGCTCCCTCAACAAAGCCATCGAACTCCTCGCAGTGTGAGCCGTTGCTCCGTCCTGCTGGAACCATACGTCCCCTAAGTATATTTCATCAAGTCGGGGGACAAAAAACTCCTCAAGCATATTGACGTAACGGTCTGAATTTACCGTGACCACCTCATCTCATCTTCTTCAAAAAACCAAGGTCCGATAATCCCAACTGCAGAAATTGCACACCAAACTGTGACCTTTGGCCTCTGATGGAGTTGTCGGGGGTTCGTCTCGGCCCAGTAACGCATGTTTTGCTTATTGACACACCCGCTTAAGGGAAAATGCGATTCGTCACTGAAAAACACAATAAATAGGCCTCTACGGCGAACGCTCGTTGCTCTTTACTCCACCGCATGATCACGACTGGCCTTGGTGGTAACAAAACTTTAAAACCTTATCTATCAATTGAGACCACGCCCACCCATCCACATTATCATTGAGCGGAATGGCGCTCATTTCAAATCGGGGGGTTATGTTGCCCCACCCTGTACATGCCTAAATCAAACTGCAGGATTTTGAGAATATCGGTCCATATTTGACTATGTCCCCAATATAAGGTCCACTTCCGAAATCCACGTTAATACTATATATATCTTAAATATATCGTTATTATGTTCAAATTCGACGTGAAATATCCTCATATACATGAAAATCACTGTTCCTAAATTTAAGAAGATCGGCCCATAATTTGTCATAGCTGCCATATAAAAATTTTCAAAAAAAAAAACAGAAAAATTCGGCCCAAAAAATAATCTTTTCGGATTTAACCCATATTCGGTCCATACTTTATAATCATGATATATATTGTTAGAAAGGTATTTTTAATACCTTTTATTTAATGTTTTACAAATTATCATACCTACTGGGAGTATCCCGAGATATAGGCCTATATATTTTCAACTTTACGGGCCCGCCCCCTCGAAAATAGGCGTGACCGACAACAAATTTTTTTTTGCTAGCATCTCCTCTAAAAGCCCTATTTAATGAAGTTTTTTTTTTTTTGAGCAAAGTCACTAAAACCGAATTGTTCCCTTTTTTATACTCCGTTTGTTAAATTACACTCAAGATTATTATGAACATCAGACAAACTCTTTAAATTATGGTAAGAATTGGTTATTAAATCAATTAAAAATGGTGAAAATTAGACAAAATTTCAAAATATTTAACATAATTTATGTTGGTCGTAAAATTGTCTTTCAAACAATATATAAAATAATAATTAAATTTGCACTAAGACTGAATAGAAAACACAGAATAAGAATATTCTAGTCATATAACCAGTGTAGTTTTTGTATTTCTTATTGCGTTTAGGTGGAGGGTATTTAAGATTCGGCACAGCCGAATAAAGCACTCTTACTTGTTTTTTTTTTTTTTTTGTTAAAAAAGAAGTAAATAGCTCCCTGGTAAGATCGCTTGAAATAAGACAATGAATATCTCTCAAAAAGACCAATGGCATCTTCCCGACTAACACGCAAATTCTTCTTTAACTATAAAAATTATATATGTACATACATATATTACATACATTACATATGTACATACATATATAGTAGGAGATATTGTCCTATGAAATTTGACATACATCAACTTCAGAGTAATTACGTTCTTTACAAAGACTTTCACTCGCGGTTGTGGATTTCTTTCCATAATTATATCAAATATTTCAAATCCAACAAGTCATCTAAAAATTTTTCAGCACATAAAAAAGTACTAATATTTTCCATTTTGTATATTTTTTTTTTTTGTTTCTGAACACAAATATACATTCATAAACAAAACAAATGTCAGCTGTTTTATCGTGCGATTCTCCGCCTCTAAAAATACAGAGTGTGAAAGGTGCACCATTTTTTAAATTTAAAGTGTGACATTTATAAAAAAGAACACACTACACTTTAGCAGTGTTGACATTTTTTCAGAAAAGAAAGGTACGAAATGGGAAAAACGTGTAACATTTTTGCCAGAAAAGAAAACGCCATTAGTGTTTATACTTTTTATAATTCCGATATATTTTATGATTTGTTAGGTTTTACTTGGACCAAACAACTTGTGTTTTCAGATAATAATTTTTTAACATAAAAATAAATTCATACAGTCAATTCTACTATGTATGTACATATGTATATATAAAACACAATGCTTTAGATTAATCATTAAAATCAACATTTCAAATTGAATGAAATTATGATGAGTGAAATGTTTTATGAGTAGAAGGAATATAGTATGTATGAACCTACGAGTATAAACAGATAATTGCAAATATTTATTTTGAATTGTTGTTGAGTAAAAAGAAATCAATCCATATCCTAATGTCTCTAAATGTCAAAATATTGACAATAAAATTGTTGCAAGTTGCAGTGATCGTGATACGCGTTAATTTGTAAGAGGTGGCAGTAAAATGGTGCATAAATTGGTGAAACTTTTATTACCATTTTCTTGCAAATAAGTGATGTTTTTTTGTTTACGAATGTTTGTACATATGTTTATCACACAACACCAGAGTAAATTTTCATCATGGCATCACACCAATTATGCACATGTCATGTCAGACATGAACCAAATATAATTGGACTTTGCCTTGCAGTAACTGTCGATCGCACAGTTGCCCCAATTGTTGTCAATCAGCCCGCATGGCGGATGTGCGTTTTATACTTGAGTTGCTTTTGCCTGTACAATTAGGAACGTTTCGTGTTTCATTTTTCGCTTTTTGTATATACATATGTATGTACATACGCTTTTTGTATAAATACTATATACATATGTATATTGTATATTTGTACATATGTGCATATGTATGTATGGATACAAAATAATTCACATTGAATAAAAATAACAACGTTAAGAAACAGAACATCAAGAGGTAAAAAAGAAGCGCTACATAAACCAGCGAAGAATAAATGAACGAACGAACGATCGAAGTAAATACTTAATATGTACATATGTATGTACGTACATACATATACATATAATAAAATATAACCATGATATGAAAGTGGTCGCAGTCCCTTCAACTAAGCCATTTCATGCATACTACTCATACATTTTTACATCACATGAAACTCATTTGCGGTGAGCGCCTACCAAGTAACCAAAGGAATGCGATACCCCTTCCTGTCTCGAAATATTCTCCTTGTGTGATTTAAGAATAAAGTAATAAATGCTTATAATATGTAATAACTAATAGCACAAACAAATGAAACACATCTCAGGCTTTGAAAACATCCTATCGTATGATATTGTCATTGTCACATTTCTCTTACTGATTGAGCCAATGAACTATTTTTGCACAAACATATTTTGAATTTTTTTTTTACAAAAATCGCCAACTATAGGTTAAAGCACTATTCAATAAATTTTTAAATGTATCGAAGATTTTTAGAGTCCGACCGAATATTCGGATTTGGCCAAATATCGGCATATACCGAATATATGATGGAAAGTTTTAAAAAGAAAAAACAAGGGCTTATACATATGTCTTAAGGTTCAGGCACACTTGGCAAATATTTGCAGAAAAAGACGTAACCACTAAATAACATATATTTGAACTTGTTTATTTATTTAAAAAAACGTTTCTTATTTAGGCCAAAGCACAACAAATATTGGCGCATATTCAGAAATCGTAACTAAAGTCGAAACTTATTAAACAGAAACTAAAAAATAGTTCATAAATAGTTAAAGATCTTATTCACAAATCATAACTAACTTAGCAACTGCTTTCAGCTGTTAAAAGAAATGCAACACTGCATTTAGTAGATTTTTGTTGACGAAAAACACACCTCTAGTTTGTTTTCTGTTTTTTTTTTGTGATTTTTTTTTTTTTTTGGTCAAAATGGACACAATTAGCAAAGAAAATAAGGTAAGTTTATTATTATTGTTAGAAAAATATATATTTACTGCTTTGTGTATTTTAGAGCCTCAAATTGGTCGCCAGTTGAAAAAACTACATATAAAAAATTGGTGGCCAAATATGTTAACATCATCGACGACAAGAAATAAAATAAATCAGCTGTTCTTTAAATGTATTTGTTAGTTGACATTTAGTTACAGCTTTACCCATAATTAAGTTGTAACTTTTTGTGCTGAAAGTAATCAACTAAGAATAACTTAAGTTGGTACTTAAAAAAGTTTAAACTTAGATATCATTTCTGAATATGCGCCATTTAGTTTAATTTATTTGATGCTTTGACCGTAACTTAAGAAAACTATAAATATTAAAAAAGCATCCAAAAACTCTGTTCCAATGGAGAAATTCCATTTAAAATTAAGAAACGAGATTAATAGATTTCCAAAAGTGAAGTGGGTGCAGGGCAGCTAAAAATGATTTGAAACATGATTTCATGATGGAATATTAGGTTTTCAAGTCCGGTCGCATATTCTGAGTATTTTTTGGGCAATGATGATATCGGATTAGGCCGAATAAAGATTTTTGGTTTTGGTCATACTCTACAAATTTTGTATGGACATTTTGTGTTAAAAACTTTTTGTGAATTTAAAATGTTATTAGGTTTTATTTTTTTGAACTATGGAAATCGATTTTGGTCCAAAAGCGAACTGAAAACGAAAACATGTGTGATGGCAATACTTATTATCTTTCGTTTTATTATACCCTCCACCACCATAAGTGTTGAATAAGGGTATATATAAGGGTATATAGTGTGTAACACTAAAAAATATGTCCGTCTGTCTGTCTGTCTGTGTAAAACACTCTCACGTCCAAAAGACACAACCAAAATCAACACAGTTTGCAAAAACCCGTTGATAATTCTCCTAAACAGTATGGTATTGTAAATCAGCCAAATCGGAATACATATGTAGTAGAACCAGAGTTATGGACCATAAAAATGTAATATTTTTAAAAATTTTTCATGCAATATTTTTAAATATATTGCAGATATTGCTATGAAATTTTGCACACGTTATTTTTATGATAAAAGAATAAAGTGTGAGGAAAATAGTAAAAATCGGTCCATGATTTCTCATAGCCCCCATACAAATATATTCCCGAAATATGGCTTAATGATAAATAAATGTGATAAATAAATGTTGGAATATTAAAATCGCAACACTAAATTTTCTTTTGTTCGGTTCCAATTTGACCATAGACCCCATTTAAAATTCACTTAAAGACGTATAAATCTGGTACAAATATAGTTACCTGATTCAAATTCGACACAAATCATTCTTATAGATATATAAATTGTTGAACTAAATTTTATGATGGTCGGTCTAATTGGTCATAGCTCCCATAGAAGGAACACATCCGAAAAAGTCATTTATCTTTATATTTATCTGATAAATATCGGTATCGACTCGAAACTTTATATTTATCATTTAAATATACACGAAAATCAGATATAAATATTTGACCGTATCCCCATATAAAGCTCTCTTCGGAAAATTACTTCAATACTCATAAATATCTTATAAATAATGGTACCGATCCAAAATTTGACAAGGATGCACAAGGATTTACATACATGCTAGAATCAAACTGCTGGATTTTAAGAATATCGGTCCATTTTATAGCTGTCAGTAAATAATTGGCCATAGCTCCTGAATAAAGTCCACTTCCGAGCATAACAACCAAACATACAATTCTTGTAAATAAAGTTTTTGAGATGAAATTCAACCAAAATAAGCCTAAAATACGTAGAAATCACATTAGTGGATACTAGATATAGAAGCTATCAGTCCATAATTAGTCCACTATTATTATGACACCCATAAATATCTTGTAAATACTCGTAATGTTATTGCTATTAAATTCAACCAAAAGAATCTTCACCTTATATCTTACCCATGTTATACTCTTCACCTTCATGAGAAGGGTATATATAAGTACATACAAAAATCTTCCCGAAATATTGCTCAATTAACATATCAAGACAAAATTCAGCAAAAATAAGTTTTATGAAAAACTAAATCCCAAAACGAATTTGTTTTTAGTTCGGTCCATGTTTGACCATAGCCCCCATATAAAGTCCACTTCCAAAATTCACTTAAATACGTATAAAACAGATATAAATAATGATAAACGGCTAAAATTTGGCATGCATAATCTTTATAGGCAAATAAATTGTTGTACTAAATTTTATGGTGGTCGACCCAGAATTGGTCATAGCTCCCATACAAGGACCACATCTGAAAAAGATATTTATCCCTATATATATTGCATAAATATCGGTCCTGACTCAAAACGTTGCACAGATCATTTACATATACATAAAAATCATCACACAAAATTGTGTGAATTTCGGTCTATTTTTAACCGTATGCCCCATATAAAGCCCTCTTCCGAAAATCACTTTAATACTCAGAAATCTCTTATAAATAAGGGTACCAATCCAAAATTTTACACGGATCATTTATATACATGCCTAAATCCAACTGCTGGATTTTGAGAATATCGGTCCATATTTGACTATGTCCCCCATATAAGGTCCACCCTAGAAGTCCACGTTAATACTAATATATATCTTAAATATACCGTTATTATGTTGAAATTCGACGTGAAATATCCTCATATGCATGAAAATCACTGTTCCAAAATTTATGAAGATCGGCCCATAATTTGTCATAGCTGCCATAAAAAAATTTCCAAAAAAAAAACAAATAAATTCGGGTTAAAAAATATTCTTTTCAGATTTAACCCATATTCGGTCCATATTTTATAATCATGATATATATTGTTGGAAAGGTATTTTTAATACCTTTTATTTAATGTTTTACAAATTATCATACACCCAGTAGTTCCCGAGATATAGGCCTATATATTTTCAACTTTACGGGCCCGCCCCCTCGAAAATAGGCGTGACTGCCAACAATTTTTTTTGCTGGCATCTCCTCTAAAAGCCCTATTTGATGAAGTTTTTTTATTTGAGCAAAGTCACTAAAACCGAATTGTTCCCCTTTTTATACTCCGTTTGTTTCAGACAAACTTTGTAAATTATTGTAAGAATTGCATCCACAATAAAGGTGAAGGGTATATAAGATGCGGCATAGCCGAATTAGCACTCTTACTTGGTTTTATCTTCTGTTTTTTAACTGGTTGTGAATATGAAAAAATTTTCTTTTAATTTTATAAATTGTTAAAGTACAATCAAGATTATTATGAAAATCAAACAAACTCTGTAAATTAAATTAAAGAATCGGTAATTAAATCAATTATAAATGGTCGAAATTAGATAAAATTTCAAATTATTTAACATAAATTATGTTGGTCGTAAAATTGTATTTCAAACAATATATAAAATAATAATTAAATTTGCACTAAGTCTGAATAGAAAACACAGAATCAAAATATTTTAGTCCTATAACCAGTGTAGTGTTTCTATTTCTTAGTACGTTTAGGTGGAGGGTATTTATGATTCAGCACAGCCGAATACACCACTCGAACTTGTTTATGTTTTTTTTTATTTATTTATTTTGTTTGTTTTTCACAGTTTATTTCTTTTTGTATGACTTTATTAAATTAGTTATTATAAGGATTCATAGATAAACTATTTAAAATTTATAATAATTGCGGAGTAAATTTAAACACGTCCCTACACGTGAAAGTCCGACAGTGACTTAATAAAGGACATTTTTGAAAAGAAAAATCTTTTGGAATTAATAGCAAAATATTACAATGATAAAAATCATAGAGGAATAGAAGAAACATTTTTAGAATTAAATGATATAATATATTTTCCACATCTGAAAAGTGAAATACAGAAAATTATTAATAATTGTAATTTATGTAATATGTGTAAATTTGACAGACAACCTAAAAATCAAAGCTATGTGTTACAGAAACAGCTATTTAATCAAATGAAATAATTCACATTGAATATACGAGACCGAATACAAATTTCGCAAATTTGAACAGAGTACCATGCTCAACCTAAAAAACAAACGTATATTACTTAAGTAATAAAAATTCTCTGAATATCGTTAAGAAGCAGCGCTGCCAACTTTGACGATTTATCGTCATTTGGACGATTTTCTAAGTCAAATTTATTAACTTTATTAACAAATTTATTGACGATTTTAAATTTTTCCCGCGAACAAAAATAACGATTTTTTAAAAGCAAAACATATCGTCGTTCCGAAATTATCTTCACGTATCTCCTAAAAATATTTTTTTGGGAAATTGAGTTTTAAGTTTCAAATTCTTATAGAAAAAAAAGTGGCGCGAAAAAAGTTGTCCAATATTTTTGTCAGGCGTAGTACTTGCTATTCTGCATCGATTAGGTGAAAAATATCCAAGGTTGTGGAAGAAATTTTTTAGTTAGAACCATTTTTATCGATAAAAAAAATTTACTTTTTGTTGTATACGCCACCATCTGCGATTTTTTTTATGGCGCATACGTGAAAATTAGAAAATTTCCGAAATTATGTTTACATATATCCACGATTCATGCAGGTTGTTAGAATTAGCCAGCACTAATAATTTAAAGAGTGGTAACGATAAATATCCAGTGTTAAAAATATCACTACTTCGTTAGTCGAAGGCCAAATAATTCTCTTTAATTCGCTCTTCCTTTACATTATTATTTCTATTCTCTAAGAGATGAAAAAGAGTGAACTATTCCTCGTCTTTTGTTTTTTTTACTTCATAGGTTTTGCAAAAAAAAAAAAATAATTTTCAGAACCAGGTCATTCTAAAATTCAGGAGATTAACGCTGTTTAAAAAACTATCCATCCAAAAAGTTTGCGCTAAAAATTATAGAAATTATTCCGACCGATTTTAAAGTTTATTCGTCTTTAGCAAATAAATTAAATTTTCAGAATGTTCCATTCAGTAAAATTAAAGCAATTAAATATAATAAATACAATTTATTTTCTCTGCAATATAAAACGTCTGCAAGTGAACGCAACTTTCAATCATCAAGCCTAAGAAAACAAGCGAGAAAGGGAGTTATTGCAGCTTCAGAAACCATTTTTGCAAAACCATGTACAAAGATAAACATTAATCCAGAAAATCATGTGAGATTCTTTTCAGATTTATTAATGTAACTTTAATGTGTATTCAGCTAAATTTCCAAAACTGAATTTATGCTCGATATGTATGTATATAGTATACATATTAATATTGTGATAATTTCTTACAAATATTTTTTTGCACATACGTGAAGATAATAAATTTTTTTTTTATTTCATAAATTTCATATATTTTTTATTGTATATCCACACAAATGGTTCATACGGTAACATAACGCGTTAAATTTTTAGCAAAACTGGATATACAACAAAATGACACCATAATATCTCAGGAACCGTAAGAGATACGAAGCTGGAGACGTGACAGATCGATAGATCTTAAAAAATTATCCCAGGAAGTGGTAGGTATTATCTAATTTTTTTTGGTTTTGTGATATACGTGAAGATATCTTCGGAACGACGATATGGTTACCATTTTTCTTAAAATTCAAATTTTGTAAGTCCCCTTTTGCAATGTAGAAATTGAAAGGCAGACAGATAAAGTTTGTTGGCGAGGGGTTGAACGTGTAGAACACGACTATCTGTACTGGACATTTTTTGTTGTAGAATAGTATTTGGTTAATTTTGAAATCCAAAGTTTTAATAACGAAGACATACATACATATTATTAAATGAAGATGAAGTGTATCTTGGCATTTACGTGAAGGAGAACCAATTTAGTTTAAATATTGAATATAGTCAATAATATATTTGCTGAATTCTGCGTCCAATTTTATATTGAATTGGTTTCACAAATTTTAAAACGTTTTAATTTTGGCGATAAACTTTTAGAAGGATTAAACTCCATTGAACCAAGCGTAGCTTTAAACAAAAAATGATTAAATTTTACAATTGGCCAATTTTTTTCCAAATCTATTAAATGGACAAGAATATCAACAACTTGATAATGAAGTTCGAGATTTACGTAATATGAAATTCACCCAACTCGAAACATTAGCGTTTTGGAATAATGTTTCTAATTTAAAGAGAGTCACTAGGCCATCCCAATTTTAATACAATTTGTTTCGAGTTTAACAGCACTACCACATTCGTCGGCCAACGTTAAAAGAATTTTTAATATTGTAAATTTAAATAAAACAAAAACCAAAATGAATTATTAAAAAAATGTCACACAGAAATGTACCAGAGTAAAGTCACATAATACCAAAATTAAATTTTTTTTTTATTAAATAATAACTTTATTTACATGTAAATAAAATAAAATATTTAAAAAGTTAATAAAAAAAATGCTTTTGGTTTTTTTAACGTATTTTTGTCTTGACGATTTTTTTCTTTTTAACTTGACGATTTTGACGATTTTTTTAAATTGACGATTTCTCCAAAAAAAGTTGGCAGCACTGTTAAGAAGTTAATGGAAAGATTCGCTATATTAGGAAGACCAAACAAAATACAGCTTTTATAAGAGATTTTCTAAATTCGGAGGAAATTTATTATCATTTCTCATCTCCAAATTCACACACTGGTAACTAGGGATGCCAAACGGGACTGGATTTGCAAGTCCTGGGATTCGGGATTTAAAAATGTAAATTCCCGGATCCCTTGATTTTTTTGTGATTTTTGCGATTTTGGTTTATTAATAATAAAAATTATTTATTTTAAAAAAGTCATTTATATTGAACATAAATATGTTTAAAAACAAACATTTTCTGTCCTCACAACTACAATTTTTAAATTTACTAAAATCTTATAAAGCTTATTTTGTATTTTATAAACCATTAATAATTTAAAAGCAATAGAATTTTATCGTTCGACCTTAAAAAGCTTCTTAAAAATATTAAGGCATCTATAGCCTAGTACTCTGTTCTAAATTTCAAGTGAAATGCTGTCAAAATACATGTTAAAAAAATTCACATGAAATTTTCATGAAAAAATGTTGCAGAAGTAGTACTCTGTTCATTTTGTGAAAAACATATAAAATGTATCTGGCAACATTATTTTTTCACAGCGAAATAATTAAAGTAGCAATTGTTTCACGCACTGATGGGATTTATGGTACAATTGTACCAAATTTGGTACAAACAAAGTTTATTGGCACGCTGGTACAGTTCATCCCTTTTTGGTACAATTTTTTTTAAGGCGAATTCACTTTTCAGGTGCCGTTAAGAGCACAGCTGTTCTACTTTTTTTTCTTACTTAGGGAGAGAAATGTCAAAAGTTAGTTGTGTTTTTGACATATCGACCAACGAAAGCAACAAACAAAGTTTGAAAAATTGTTTTACGTTTTTAAGTTTTCTTTCTGTTATTTTGTTTTTATTGAATAAAAAGTGTTATGAATTCTTACTATATGCTTTTTTATTTAATAGCGAAATTTAGGTGCAATTTATGGCAATTTGGTACAATTTTGGCATTGAGACGGTACAATTTAAGAATTGTAAGATCCCAACAGTGGTTTCACGTGGAATTTTCATCCAAAAGCTCTTCTGTCGCAACAACAATATCTATTACATGTTGTGCTGCTGCACAAGCGGCCAGTAATATATGTCATGAACATATTTAACGATTTCGATTCAACACAGATTTTTTAATATTTTAACTTTTATTTAGTTTCGATTTAAATTCACAAAAAAGCAAAACATATGTACTTATGTATTTTGTTTACACAAGTAAAACAATGTGGCGTACTTTCAATAAAAAAACGTCAAATTATGTAAATTCGCGTGATAGGCAACATTGGCTACACGTCAAATTTTCCGTATGAAATAATTAATGTTGCTCAACATTTTTCCCAAATTTGAACAGAGTACTAGGCTTAAGGTAAAGAGAATCTTGATTTAATTTTGTTACCAATATATGACGCTGACGATACACATATTTTTTATTCAATATTTGATTCCATATCATTACAGACATTATAAGGTGTTGTCGGGGGGCATTTACATATTTAAATTACATTCACTATTTCATTTGTTTCCCAATTAATTTCTAATAACAAACATTTCTATTTCATTATCAAATTCACTCTTCATTTTTGGATTTTTTTTTCAAAAAATTTAATGGTTTTGAGTAAATGATCCTTCTTTCTTGATTTCTGGTTTTACTAGTTCATCGCCTAAAATGCAATCACTTTCTGATATCTCTTTGAGCTTTAATAAAAGTGCAAAAGCGGCAGAGATTAAAAACACTTCGACAAACGCCTTCACTGTTACTTTAACCCGATTTAAAATTACAATTATTTGTTTAATGGCCGAATTCACAGTCTTTAGTTAGCTAATGACAAAGGCTTAACTAATGATTCTTTATTCGCAATGCTTAGTTTGCCATAAGAATAACAAGTAATAGTTAAATAATAGTTAGTATTTTAGTTTACCAATGGTTAACTAATGACAAAGAATTCGGCCATAAGTAAAACAAATAGCGCTTTCGCTAATTTTTATTCTTTCACCTTCATTTCTTCAAGATACTTTTGTAAAATTTTAATTTTCGTTGGTGTCTTTGTAAATAATTTTGAAACGTTCCTGAATTTTTTAATTTGTGATTTAATGTTTATTTTCTCTTATTAACAAGTAAAAGAGTATAGTCGGTCAAGCCCGACCATATAATACCCTACGCCCAGTGTATGTATAAAACAGTTTTTCATAAATGGGCGTTATATGGGAGATATAACCTATTGTGGACCGACGATCCAAAAATTCAGTGTCATGATGTCTGTGAAAATAAGTATTATATGTGTTAAACTTTATCTCGATATAAATACTTTCAAAAGATTTATGGAGCTTAAAGTAAATTACGGAGATGTTCTTATATTAAATTTCGACTAATTATGGACCGATCATAATAAAATTAGACAATATTATTTGCATACATATGAAATATATTTTCGTTAAATATTATTTGAATACCAACATTTTTGAGAGAGTTATGCTCTTTAAAGTGATTTTTAAAAGTGGGCCTTATATGGGAGCTACGACTAATTATGAACCGATCATCATAAACTTCTGCCATATTATATGTATATAGACGAAACATATTTGTGTTCAATCTTATTTGGATACCAACATTTTTAAGAGAGTTATGCTCTTTTAAGTGATTTTTGGAAGTGGGCCTTATATGGGAGCTACGACTAATTATGGACCGATCGTCATAAAATGGTACCATATTATATGTATATAGACGAAACATATTTGTGTTCAATCTTATTTGGATACCAACATTTTTAAGAGAGTTATGCTCTTTTAAGTGATTTTTGGAAGTGGGCCTTATATGGGAGCTACGACTAATTATGGACCGATCGTCATAAAATGGTACCATATTATATGTATATAGACGAAACATATTTGTGTTCAATCTTATTTGGATACCAACATTTTTAAGAGAGTTATGCTCTTTTAAGTGATTTTTGGAAGTGGGGCTTATATGGGAGCTACGACTAATTATGGACCGATCGTCATAAAATGGTACCATATTATATGTATATAGACGAAACATATTTGTGTTCAATATTATTTTTATACTAACATTTTTAAGAGAGTTATGCTGCAGTGTTTACAGAGGCAAATCTTGGACCATCCACAAGCCCTGATATCACATTATTCAAAAAATTTAAAAATCACTGGCCTCAAATCCACCAAAACAGTTTTATGAGAGGTGTAAGTCATTCAAGAATTCGTGAAATAATTGGCGACGATGTAACCGAAATTTTGAGCTTTTCACACAAAAAACTTGAAGAATCCTTCCCAAGATGCGACTACAAGGAGTTTTTGGAGCTAATTGTAATATTTCTTGGAGGATCCCACAAAGGGGTATTTAATTTTCAATGCCAGGTGCCGTACACTACGCTCGATGGATGGCAAAAGCTATCTATTGCCTCAAAATTTTAATTTTTAGACATCAGTTTACAGAAATGACAGATGTGGAATTGAATGGTTTAGTTGAAGTTGCTGGGTTTATAGTAAAATGTTACTCACGCTTTTGGTGCTATAAACGATTTAGAATTTTTAAAGAAAATGGAGATGAACAAGAGCAAGAAGAGCAAATTTCATAAAAACTTTTCCCTGGGAAAAGAAATTTTTAAGGACTATATTGTCAAAGATGTTTCACTTATATTAGAAAATCTTTTCACAGTAAAAACGATCAACGTCTTCAAGCGATTTAAAATATCTACAAGTTACTTCAAAGAAAATCCGCGTACATGGGAATCTAACAGTGACTTCAAAATAGGAAAAAAAATATTTTTTAAAAATTAAGAGTTGTTAATGACTCTGCTGAATTAAACTTATTCAGGATTACCATGGCAAAATCACTAGGGATGAACAGCAAAAACAGCATTTGACAAAGGCAATTTTGAAACAATTTTTTTTGCTAATTTAAGTACCACAGTTTTGACATTTTCAGGTCGTGCAAAGCTACAGAAAACAATTTTCAAAGCATGCTGATTTAAAATCTTTAAGCAAAAAGTTTGAGTCATAAATAATTATTTCTTAAAAAATAATGTCTAAAATTGCAATATATGAATTACAATGTGCAAAATTTAAATATTGTCAAAAATGTTAGTGTAAACTTAGGTTAATAAGGATTAACTACTAAAAAAATTTAAATAATATTTATACCAAAAATAAAAAAACTAACCCGTAAAAAACAAAGTTTTTGACTATCCCCCCAATATTTCTAGCAGAACTTAGAAAACTTACACCAAATCGACATCCCAAATTTAGTTCAAATACCGTTAACAGGAGCAGATATAATGGATTTTTTATTTGTGATTTGTATGGGAGGTACCACACAACGTGGTCCTAGCGATGTGAAATTTTGTTATTTCATTTTAGTCGTCTAGTCCGCCTGCAAAAATTCAGCTCGATTGCATTACGGGAAAAGGGTTAAAAAACAATCAATACAGAGTAATTTTCGTAATATCGTGTATAACTTGAACTTTGACCTCGTTGCGCCTAGTTTTAACGATATCCAATTTGGTCCAAATTTTCAGTATATACTTTCTAGACCAAGTGTCACCAAATTCCGCCCGGCACTCCTTTAGATTTGCAAAACTAAATTCGTCCTTACAAACAGCGGTCACCCTAATGACCATATAGGTAATATAAATCCGAAAACATTAAAGAATTATGACATTTCACCACAAAAAACTACAATCTGTTCTATGCGAAGCCGGTGTTCTGTATACCAAAGAGGAAAAAATCCTTCCGCCCGGCCGTAGGCCTGCAATACAGGGTATCTGTACTATGCGAAGCCGGTGTTCTGTATACCATAGAGGAAAAATCCTCTCCTGCAGACAAAATTTTCAAAAAATGTGTTTTTTTAATTTTTCAGATCTTATAATTCTATGATTATAGTACTTACAGACACATATGATACCTTTAATTAAGACTTAATGTCTTGGCTATTAATATTAATAAACTGAAATAACACTTATATAGACATTTATTTAAATTTTTTTAGATATTAAAAAAAATTCGGATCAAAAAATATTCTTTTCGGATTTATAATCATGATATATCATATATTTTATAATCATGATATATATCGATGGATAGGTATTTTTAATACATTTTATTAAATTATTACAACTTATCAGACACCCAGTAGTTCCCGAGATATAGGCCTACTCAACTTTACGGGCCATCCCCCTCGAAAATAGGCGTGACCGCCAACAATTTTTTTCTTGCTGGCATCTTCTCTAAAAGCCCTATTTGATGAAGTTTTTTTTTTGAGCAAAGTCACTAAAACCGAATTGTTCCCCTTTTTTTACCAGAAGTCGTTGAGTTAGAAATCAATTGTAGAATTTAAAAAAAACTATGATAATAAATGCAAAATTGGCTTAAAAGTGAATATTTCAATTTATAAATCACTTCTACTGAATTAGTAAAGAATGTGTTGGAACTTAATATTTAATAATTTTAAACAATTATTTTTATATGTTAAGTATAGTGGAAAGTACTGAGTTTTCCAAAATGTTTAAAAGGTGCAGGGTATAAACCGGGATTTTTCAGGATTTCGGAATTTTTGTTATTTTTTAAAATAAGTTGGTTTATTAATAATAAAACCTATTTATTTAAAAAAAAGTAATTTATATTAACTATAAATATGTTTGAAAACAAACATTTTCTGTTTGTCGCAGTGATATGAATCCCTGGTGATGTTGCACTTTTATTTATGGTCAAAGAAATATCATAAAGTGATCTGGTGAAGTCTCTCCTTAAAAGAAACCAAAAAATTTACTTAATACTTTTAAATTTTTGAAAAAAAACCAAAACTGAAGAGTAAATTTGATAATGAAATTTTAGTATTAGAAATTATTAAAAACGGTGATTGCGAAACGAATAAAGTAATATAATTTAAATATGTAAAACACCTAAAAATGTCTGTAAAAATATGAAATAAAATAGGAATTATTTATTTCGGAGGGTTAGAAAGGATTGTTTGTATTTATTAATGGTTTATAAAATGTTAATCAATTTAAAATTTTTGTTTTCAAACATACATATTTATATTTAACACCAGTAACATTTTTTAAATAAATTGTTATTATTTATAAACCAAGTTGTTTGAATATTAAACAAAAGTCTTGAAAATGCCGAAATCCCGAAAAATCCCAATACCGGGATTAATTTTTGAAATCCCGAATCAACCGGATTTAAAATTACAATTATTTGTTTAATGGCCGAATTCACAGTCTTTAGTTAGCTTAGTTTGCCATAAGAATAACAAGTAATAGTTAAATAATAGTTAATATTTTAGTTTACCAATGGTTAACTAATGACAAAGAATTCGGCCATAAGTTAAACAAATAGCGCTTTCGCTAATTTTTATTCTTTCACCTTCATTTCTTCAAGATACTTTTGTAAAATTTTAATTTTCGTTGGTGACTTTGTAAATAATTTTGAAACGTTCCTGAACTTTTCAATTTGTGATTTTATGTTTACTTTCTCTTATTAAAAATTCTAAAAAAACATTGATTTACGTTAAGTGAAAATGTTTTGTATTTGTGTAAGCTAAAAAAAGCAGATATAAACAATTCTACTCCTCTGAATCTTTTACGCAAATACTAATTTTCGGGATTTATTAATTCCGATGGGATTGATATCCCTAGTATAGAGTTTTATAATTTTACGCAAATGTTCAACATATGTATGTATGAGTTTTACATCAAGTTACCATCCTAATGAATATAGCTATCAGGCATGGTAAATTTAGATTTTGAAATGTTAATAGACTATAACCAAAAAGGAACTTATTAAATGATGATGATAAACAATTTCTATTCATTACTTGGAAGTTTTATTTAATTGTTCATGATGAAATCCGAAAACAAAATTAAATTATATAAGAGTTCTGAATTTTCCATTCCTGGTATATGTTCATATGTACATATGTTTGTGTGTTTATATGCTTGTATGCATACATATGTATGTATGTATGCATGTAGGCAGTTATTCTAAAAAGATAAAAACAATTGCGTCCCGTGACTGCCATAGCGTGTCAGCGACTACAACTATTAAGTTTCTTTTCTGAGGCGTTTTTTGCGGTTGGAAAGCAAGTGTTCTGGAAAAAAACAGTGACATGGCACATCAAAAGAAGACCTATTCATTCATACGTTTTTTTTTTTGTTATCACTTCTTCTGGTTGATGAGCGATTTTATTGTATTCGAAGAAGTCGCGCTTCTTTTTTCCTCTTTGGCTTCGCAAACAATTGAGGAATATAAAACAAGTAAGAAAGTATAGTCGTAATATAATACCCTACACCCAGTATACATATATGTAAAAACAGTTTTTCAGAAATAGGAACTATATGAAATAAATATGTATATTTGGATATAAACACTTTTTAAAGTTGTATTGAGGCTACAGTGAATTACAGAGGGAGTATTATATGGGAGCTTCGAGTAATTATGGACCGACCGTTGCCAAATTAGGATTCATGATATCTGTATAAGTAAACCTTATTTGTGTTGAATTTTATTTGGATACCAACATTTTAAAGAGATTTATTGTCATTAAAGTCACTTTCGGAAGTGGGTCTTATATGGAAGCTATGACTAATTATGGATCGATTATCATATAATTGAGCCGAATGATTTATGTATACATATATTTTTAATGTGATTTAGGCCTTATATGGAAGTTATGGGCAATTATGGACTGATCTGCGTGTCAGATTCGGCGTTCTAGTACAACTTATTTATTGTGAAATTTGTTTAGATACATATGTACGTGCATGAGTAAAAAATATTTGACCGTTTAACCCCTATTTCGGAAAGACATTTCTATGGGAGCCGATTTTAACCAAATTCAATCTAAACTGTCCATGGTCCGAACAAAAGTCTTATACTAAATGTTATCAAAATATATTCAAAATTGCGACCTGTACTCTGCGCACAAGTTTTACATGGATAGCCAGACGGACGGACTGACATCGTTTAATCGACTCAGAAAGTGATTCTAAGTCAATCGATATACTTTCAGGTGGGTGCTAGACTAATATTTTGGGGCGTTACAAAGATCAGCACAAATCCAATATACACTCCACACTATGGCGGTATGGTATACATACTCGTATACATACATACATACATACATACTCATGCACATTAGACCTGTCCTTCAGGAAATGTCAATAGTGAAACTGTACTGATTTACTATTGACACAGTCACCAACCAGTACTAGTGACTTAGTATACCCCAGACAATGCTAATTACTATAGACATTTAACATGTGCGTGTCATTGAAAATCCACTACTGACATAGGTACTATTGACAAGGTAGTTCTTTTGGGACCAAATTGTCTACACTTTTGGTACTTTTGTGAAATAGAAAATAAAACTGCATTTTTTGCTAATTTTTGGAGTTTTATTAAAAAAAAATAAAATACTAAAAAATATTTAATTAAAAATTAATCCGAAAACAGCCAGAGTCTTTGGCGGGAATCGAACCCGCAACCCTCTGAATGATAGTCCGGTACACCATCGCCTAGTCTATAGGGGCTCACAAATGAAAAAAAATAATTGTATAATAATAACCATTGTGACAATGCTGTTGACAATGTCGCCAAACTGTTACGAAAATAGTAGACAAAGTGGTGACTTGGAGACACTTGTCCCCAGGTTTCCTTCAGGGTGTCTTTAAAACTTCTTGGTATTTGTCGAACTGAGAAAATAATGAAAAATATTACAGTTTTTGGTCTTAGGTAAAACTAGAGTTATGATCCAAAATGTCACACAAACTCGATATTTTTATACCGACCACCAAAAAGATGCAGGTATATTAGGTTTGTCATTCCAACTTAAGCGATGAGATCCTGCTATCAGTTGGTCTTTCCTTGCATCAATTCATCATTCAACTATTTCCGTGATGTGTTGCATGTGAATGTCAAGAAATGATCTGGCCTATCATATGCACGAACATATGTAAGTAAAAGCATCCTGTAAATATTCCAGCCCGTTATTTCGTAAAAAAAACCTTTTTATACGTTTTGGCATATTCTCTATTAATTTTGCAATTAATTCATTAATTCATTTGAAATACTCTCTCATTTGCGTTGAACCCGTTGCCAAAGCCCGTCTAAATGGATTGAAGTTAATCGGTATTGTTCCAACTGTCATTGTCTGACACAATTCTCAATCGGATTGAGGCGACTCTTTGCTGGTAGAAAGTTCTGCTCGATAATCCATTCTTTCACGATTTTAAAAGTGTGCTTTTTGTTACCATTCAGCTGAAAAGAAACTTTTTCCACATGATAGACGCTCTTTTCTACAAAATCGGGAGATGAGTTTACAAAATACGCAGATAGTCTTTTTTTCTCATTATTCCCTCGATTTTTTGCTCTGGAGTATTTAGCGCCAGCTTACCTTCGGATGGAAAACGATTTAATTTGAATTAGGCGGACTAGACTACACGTTTCTAGTCATATACTGTCCAATTTCTTTGCTCTCTAGCAAACTTTCACCATGCCTTAACATTTTTTATCGACATTGCAGGTTTTAATTTTTTACTACTGAAATTTTTTTTTTTTTTTTTTTTTTTTTTTTTTTTTTTTTTTTTTTTTTTTTTATAATACATTATATTTATTTATTGAATCTTCAGATATTGAAATGACAATAAGTTTTCGAATCTTAATACTAAAAGAAAATAATAAGTCCAGCCAGTGCTAGACAAAATATTATGATACTACAAAAAAATTTACATCCACTGATCCAGTCATCTGTTTTGCGTTTGAGTTAAAGCAAGGGTATCCCTCCTTCTCAACCGAACATGGCCACTAAAGTTAAGGATGTCTCGTGCAAGTGGGTTTGGATGGTGTTCAAGTTTGCTGACATATTTTGAGGCGTATTTTGTAAATTCGTCTTTCACCAAAGGAATGCCTAGATCTTTGTAAATTCGAGAATTTTTAACGTACCATGGAGCTGCAGTAATTATACGTAGAATTTTATTTTGACCTCTTTGAATTTTTTCAATGTTGGATGCTGAGGCAGTACCCCATAATTGAATTCCATAACACCATATTGGCTTTAGAATTGCATTGTACAACAAAAGTTTACAATCCAACTTTAATGTAGAATTTCTGCCGATTAGCCAATTAAGTTGCACTGCTTTTAATCTCATCTGTGTAAGTTTTGCGTCAATATGAGACTTCCAGGTTAAACGACGATCGAGGTGGATTCCGAGGTATTTGACTTCATTGTGTTGCGGAATAATTTGGTTATTTATTCTGATGGACGAGCAGGTATCTTTTCGCAATGTGAAAGTTATATGAATACATTTCTGTTCGTTAACCTTGATTTTCCAAAGCTCAAGCCAATTCTCTAGTTTATAAATATAATTCTGCAAATTCTGTGATGCTATTTGATGGTCCTTATGAACGCTAATAAAGGCTGTATCGTCAGCAAAAGTTGAAGTATGTATATTGGGGTCTGACGGCATATCGGATGCATAAATCAAATATAAAGTAGGACCCAGTATGCTACCCTGGGGTACTCCTGCTTCAATTGGCTGAGCGGGGCTTAAAAAATCGCCTTCTTTGATTGTAAATTTGCGACCATATAAATAACTTTTCATAAGTTTGTGGGTGTTAGCAGGCAGAGCTAATTTTATTTTGTGCATTAAACCTTCATGCCAGACTTTGTCGAACGCTTGGGAAACATCAATGAAAAGCGCGGAACAGTATTTTTTCTCTTCAAACGACCGTCTTATCACATTTACTAATCTGTGTGTTTGTTCGATGGTACTGTGTTTAGCTCTGAACCCGAATTGATGATTTGGAATACATTGAGTGTCGTTTAGAATTGGAATCAACTTAGCCATTAACAATTTTTCAAACAGTTTTGAAATTGTCGGCAGTAGGCTAATTGGCCTATATGACTCTACTTTGGTGAGGTCCTTCCCTGGCTTAGGAATCATGGTAATCATAGATACCTTCCAATCTGCAGGATAGTATTCTAGGCGTAAAATAGCATTGAAGATAAAGAGAATAATTCTTCTGGCTACACGAGGTAACTCCACGAGCATTTTGTTGCTGATTTTATCCATACCTGGAGCTTTTTTAAGGTTCAGAGTACCAATAGCGCTTTGAATATCATTAAAGCTAAGTCTTAGAGGTACAGGAGGTCTAATAACGAGTGGTGGCAATTCAGTTGCATTATTTGAGTTGTTTATAGTAAACACATTTCTCAAATGGTTAACAAATAAAGTCCCTTTCTCGGAATCGTTTCTAGCCCAGTCACCAATCGGATTTCGCAAAGGAGGCTTTCCTCTAACTGGTCTTTTTAAACCTCGTGCCGCCTTCCATAACGAATAGTCAGATTGTGGGGAACTGTCAATTCCCTCCAAGTATGATTTAAGTGAAGCCATTCTTTGGGTTTCTAAGAAATTTCTTAGTATATCTCTGCATTCCCGTAGCCTAGTAGCCTACTGAAATTTAACCAATGTTACTAGGGCTCGCCTTTCAGTATATCGACTAACGGGTCCGCCTTTAGCTATAAAAGTATATTTTACTGTTAAATACTTGTCTCTTTCCATTTGTATTATTATAAAGGCGAAAATCCTAGGAACGATATATTTTTATCCACTCCAAAAGATCAGTTCTATTTTCTAATATTTCTTGGAAACTGTTCTGACTCATTTGGTTGGTTCATCAAAAGTGGCTTTAAAGGTTATGTGGGTTCTTGCAGAAATGAAAGCTATATTTTTTTGTTTTTTAAGAAGACAAAAGATGTAATAGCAAAATTTCATATATCAAGTCCATTAAATATAAACGTGAAAAATTGCTACGTGAAAAATTCAATAATTATTATATTGATTGTTTAAGAAACAAATGTACCAATTTTACTAGTTTTTTTATTTTTATCCAATCCTGGTCCAAGTTTAAAAAAATATATAGCCTATTTTTGTGTTATTATAACTTGCCCGATCAAAACTATTGAACGAGTTTGAGACAACAATCAATGATTTTTCTCAAGAAATTTTATACTATTCACGTTTTCAAGTATGAATCTATCTACGAGTACGTTACAAATTCCAAGCAAATCGGTTTAGCTGATTGGTTATACCAGTTTTCCTCTTTATATGCCGACCTGGTTCAAGTTTTTAAAAAATATACATCCTATTGACGTTTTCAAGCATGGATTTATCCCCTTTCGAAATTTTAATAAAGTCTGTTCAGCCCTTTAGAAGTGATTACGGATCAAATAAACATAGAAAGACATTAATGGCCAGTTTTTAACTTGATACAGGGTGGGGCAACATAACCCCCCGATTTTGTAACGCAATAAATAAAAAAGTATTAGAGATATTTGTTTATTTTTTTAAATTATGTGTAGGAAATATCTTAAAGTTTTTTTTCACATAGTTTTGAAAATCATATCGGCCAAGTGACGCCCTCCATTATCGATGCACTGAACGAACCGATTTCGCGTGTTTCGCATCACCCTCTCCAAAATGTCGACCGGTATATTCGCCACTTCCACGCGGATGTTGGTCTTAAGGTCTTAAGGCCGTAGACGGTTATTGAAGACCCGGGACTTGAGGTAACCCCACAAAAAGAAGTCGCACGGCGTTAAATCAGGCGATCGTGGTGGCCACTCCAAATCGCCTCTGAGAGAGATGAGGCGTCCAGGGAAGTGCTCCCTCAACAAAGCCATCGAACTCCTCGCAGTGTGAGCCGTTGCTCCGTCCTGCTGGAACCATACATCCCCTAAGTCCATTTCATCAAGTCGGGGGACAAAAAACTCCTCAAGCATATTGACGTAACGGTCTGAATTTACCGTGACCACCCGCTCATCTTCTTCAAAAAACCAAGGTCCGATAATCCCAACTGAAGAAATTGCACACCAAACTGTGACCTTTGGTGAGTGCAAAGGCCTCTGATGGAGTTGTCGGGGGTTCGTCTCGGCCCAGTAACGCATGTTTTGCTTATTGACACACCCGCTTAAGTGAAAATGCGCTTCGTCACTGAAAAACACAATAAATAGGCCTCTACGGCGAACGCTCGTTGCTCTTTACTCCACCGCATGATCACGACTGGCCTTGGTGGTAACAAAACTTTAAAACCTTATCTATCAATTGAGACCACGCCCACCCATCCACATTATCATTGAGCGGAATGGCGCTCATTTCAAATCGGGGGGTTATGTTGCCCCACCCTGTATTTAAATACGAAATTAGTTAATTTTTCCATAAACTTCAGTTGTATTTAAATACGGTGTCATTTTTTCAGTCTCAAATTAAGTTTGGTATTTAATTATGATAAAAGTATGGTAGCACTATTAAATATCAAAAAAATATAAACAACTTCTTCATTTAACAGCTGATTTACTATTTAGTTCACAAATTGTTGTAAACTAATTGGACAAAAGCTGCATCATTCATATCATCTTCATCTAAATTCATTGTTTTAGTTGATATTGATAATAATAAGCACAATGTTTTCATTCGCGGTGAGTTTATTTATTAAATATTTTAATCAAATAATAAAAAAACTTCAATGCGCAATTTTCATAATTTGCAGAACTGTCAAAATCATATGGTAGTATGAAGAACTTAAAGCTGTGTTCACATTATGTGTATTTGTCATGTGGAATGTCACTTTTCTACCCATATGTGATTTCATGTGTATGTAAAAATTTGAGTTTTACATACGGTTTATAAATTACATGTTCATATGTTGGTTATGTCACATACATATGTACTTACTTTTGTTAACTCCTTTTCAGGTTTTCCCTCCATTTTCAATAATAAATTTGTGTAGTTTTTTTTTGTATTTTTGTTTTACTATTAGGTATAAATTATATTTATTAAAATTTCAATTAATTTTTGCCGCCACAAAATTTTGGTTATAAAAAACAGCTGATGTCAGATGGTTTGTCACTTGAAAATAGAACTCGTAAGACCACGAAACTAGACAATGATCATATTGCAATTCTATCAAAAAGGAATTCTTTTACGACATCCAAAGATATAATGGAGGAAATTAAATATTTCGACTCGAACTGTCCAAAGAAAACTTAACAAAAGCGGTCTAAAAATAACTATTGCTAAGAAAATCCTCTTCTACGAGCTGTAAATATAAAAAAGCGGTTAGACTTTGCAAAGAAGTAGATAAATATTAGATAAAATGGTAGCTGAATTGAAAATAAAACTATAATTTATAATTATTAGAAAATAATATATACATGTTTTAATCAAAGAACGGAAAATATCTGAAACCGCACTTTATTTTGTTCGACAGTGTATGTAAATAAAAAAACGCAATTTTTGTGTCCCCGCATTTTACACTACTATTTTAGGTAAAAAAAAACAAAAAAAAAAACAAGTAAGAGTGCTATATCGGCTATGCCGAATCTTATATACCCTTCACCTTTGTTGTGGATGCATAATTATATTATATACATACATACATAAGTATATATATTATATTGTTACGTTTTTACCTTTTAAAAACGGTGGTTTATTTCCCTTAAATAAACCGGATTGTTTTTAATTGCAAAATAAGAGCGTCAAGTAAGGGCCGATGTTGATTTTGAATAAAACACAAACTATTTAGGTAATTATTGTAATTTTATTTTATTATGATATATTGGTATTACTCAATTATGTATGGAACAAAATATCGGCCAAATGGGCGCCGCGACCACGGCGGCACACCTCCATCCGATGGTCCAAATTTTCGATGACCCTGAGGCATAATGGAGGTTCTATGCCCTTGAATTGTTGCTGGCTTATCGACGTACACCATTTCTTTCAAATAACCCCAAAGAAAAAAGTCCAACGGTGTCAAATCACATGATCTTGGCGGCCAATTGACATCGCCATTATGTGAGATAACACGGCCATTGAATTTGTTGCGCAAAAGATCCATTGTTTCTCTAGCTGTGTGGCAAGTGGCAACGTCCTGCTTGAAACCACATATCGTCCACATCCATATCTTCCAATTCGGGCCATAAATAGTTCGTTATCATCTCACGATAGCGAACACCATTCACAGTAACTACCTGACCGGCCTCATTTTGGAAAAAATACGGCCCGATGATGCCGCCAGCCCATAAACCGCACCAAACAGTCACTCTTTGTGGGTGCATTGGTTTTTCGACAATCACTCTTGGATTCTCATTCGCCCAAATGCGGCAATTCTGTTTATTGACGAATCTACTGAGGTGAAAATGTGCCTCATCACTGAAGATGATTTTCTTCGAAAATTGATCCTCCACTGTTGCCATTTCTTGCCACCATTCTACCCATTCACGACGTTTGGAATGGTCAAGAGGCGTTAGTTCTTGAGCCAATTGCATCTTGTAAGCGTGTAAATGCAAGTCTTTATGCATAATGTTCATCAACGACGTTGTTGGATTGTGTGTCTCTCCATGGTTTAAATTGAGTAAGTTTGAAATAGAGAAATGTCAAATAAAATTCGGAAAAAAGCTTGGTGTTTAGGTGTGGTTCACATGCAACATCGGCCCTTACAATTTAACCACCCTTTACATACAAGTTGGTGACCAAAAATTAAAACATTTATGTAAAATACCAAAATTTTTGAGCGAGTTATGTTCTTTAAAGTGATTTTTGGAAGTGGGCTTTATATGGGAGCTACGACTAATTATGGACCGATATTCACGAATTTTGTAGATGTGCTTTAGGTTCATTTACTACTCATCTATGGTAAATTTTGTTTGCATACTTGCATAATTCAAAGATTTATGACCGGTAAACCCCAATTTCGGGAGGACATTTGTATGGGGGCTATAAATAGACCGAAATAATGGACCGATTTCCACCAGTTGCAATCCCGTTTATCCTTGGGCCGAAAATATATCACGTACCAAATTTTATCGAAATAGCTTCAAAATTGTGACCTGTACTCTGCGCACAAGCCAGACGGACGGACGGACATCGTTAAATCGACTCAGAAAGTGAGTCTGAGCCGATCGGTATACTTTAAGTTGGGTGTTGGACCAATTTTTATGGGCGTTACAAACATCAGCACAAATCCAATATACGTTTCCCACTATTGTGGTGTAGGGTATATAAAGCGAAAAAAAAATCATTTGCGTAGTTTTTGTGAACACCATGTTAAGGGCGCGATAAAATTTCATTAGCGTCACGCTATTTTTTTTAAAAGTGAATATATTAAATGTAAGAAATTGAAGTTGATAATCATTGTTTACATGATTTCAACTAATTTTTAATAATTTATGAATTTGAGAAATAAATTGCCTACGAAAAAAAAATCAAAATAGGCAAACATTTCATGAGCATCACTTTTGATATATATTGCTTCATAGCTTAAAATGCTTAATATTGATTTTATATTTTAATTTTCAAGAGTAAAACAACAAAATTAAGGGCGGCTGAAAGAGCACAAACTTAATTCGAAAGTGGTGAAAATGAATGAGAATGAAAAACAAAGCCGCTTGTCAGTTCAGGAAGTTTATACAGTTTCTGAATAAGAATTCGAATGAAAATTTATAAATTAAGTTAAGTTATTGTTTTGTGTCAAATATTTACATTTGTATGTCTATAAGTTTCTTTAAGAATTACTTTCTTTTTTCCATTTTTTGTTAAATACATTAAAGAATATGTACATACATGTTTAGTTTTGTATGAAAATTTTTGTTTTTTTGAAGAATTTTTTTTTTATTTACTTTTTGTAAAAGAATAAACTTTTTTTTCGTTAAACTTTAAATTTTGCATTATTTCTGGTTTACATGCAACAAAATCTCTTGATCGTCACAAAATATCATGAGCGTCACACTTAGTTTTTTTTAAATACATTGTTATAAGCCTATTACTTTGCAAGTAACCTCTAAAGTCTTTTTTTTTTAACAAAAATTGACATATTTTCATCTTAAACTTTTAAAATAACTAGTCACTTTAAAAAAATGAAAAATCAAGGTGAATCGTGATTTTTTGTTTATAATCGATTTTCGCACAAGTCAATCTTGAGAAACAAAAGAACATCGTAGTAAGCTTGAATTTCAATTACTTTTGCGTTTTTAGCGACTTTTTTATACATATTTGGTGTGTGACGCTCAAGATAGAAATCATAGAAAACCTAAAAAAACCAAAAAATTTTGATTTTTTTGAGAGCCTAAAATTACCACCAGATTCTTCATAAATTTCTACATAAATTGGTCACTCTTACAGGCGAATTGAAAAAACTTTCAAAAATAAGCAAAAAAAAAAGAAAATACTCGTGTTTCTTAAAATTGACCCATATGGATAAATGGTTCTGTGATAATCCAGAATATGAATTTTCTAGTTAATATACGAGTATATAATTATTTTTACATCAGTGGAGTTTGTTTAATTCTCATCATATTTAGATGGATGGGTTTTTAGTTCAGCACAGCCCTTCACCACCATGGTGGGAGGGAATAATGTATTTGTACAAATGTACGCTGATTTTTTGATACAACTGAATAATTTAGAGACGTGTTGCGATGTGAATTGTCAAACAATACTGAATAAAAATAATGATGACTTCGTCAACTTATTTCAAAGTCAGCTTTAGTTCAAAGTTTAGGTTATAGAAGCCATTTAAAAGTGGACTCCGAATGGACCGCCTACAGCGTAGTGGCGCTAACATTCAAATGCAATTAATTTTAAAAAGTAAATGTTTGTTAAAAGGTTCTTTATTTCGGGCAATAATAAAGATTCCGACATCCAGTTCTATTTAAAGTGGTTTATCTTAATAAATAACCCTATACATATTTGTTTTGATATTTCGAAATCTTGATGTCACAGATAAACATGTATGCAAAGTTGTGTTCACAAATACAATAGTTGTATCATACAACATACAACTGCGTTATGAATTTAACATGAAACTGATCCTCAATTTAAATTTACGTCCAGTTCACGAACAGATTTTACACACCCTAAATATTTTGGGAAACATTATAATAATAGATAACAGAAATACGTTTGCTTGATCACATTATACCGACTATAATAATTGCCCCTCGCTTAAATGCTTGTATCCCCCTTTATTATACCCATCACCATCATGAGACGGGTATATATAAGTTTGTCATTCCGTTTGTAATTTCCACAATATAATTTTCCGACCCTATAAAGTATATATATTCTAGATCCTTATAGATAGCGGAGTCGATTAAGCCATGTACGTCTGTCTGTTGAAATCAGTTTTCTGAAGTCCACAGATATCATCGGGATCCAGATCTTCAATAATTCTATCAGACATGCTTTCGAGAAGTTTTCTGTTTAAAATCAGCAAAATCGGTTTAGGCCAACCAGAGTTATGGACCAATATGTGAGACAACCTCCATAAAAATTTGATATTTTTTGTCCATTTTATTGCAATATTTTGAAATATATTGCAGATAAAATGCCATGAAATTTTGTATACGTTGTTTTTATGATAAAAGAAGAAAGCGTGTGGAAAATAGTATGAATCGGGTCATGATTTCTCATAGCCCCCATACAAAAATCTTCCCGAAATATTGCTCAATTATACATAAATGCCTATAAAATTGGAATATCAAGACAAAATTCAGCAAAAATAAGTTTTATGGAAAAATAAATCGCAAACCGAATTTTTTTTTTAGTTCGGTCCATGTTTGACCATAGCCCCCATATAAAATTAGGTGCCATCATTACTGTATATATGAAACTTATTTCTGATGAATTTTATTTAGATACCAACATTTTTAAGAGATTTGTAGTCGTTAAAATGATTTTCGGTAGTGGGTCTTATATGGGAGCTATGACTAATTGTGAACCGATCATCATAAAATTGGGTTGAATGTTTTTTTATATATAAAACACATTCATGTTGAATATTATTTTTCAGACAGCTTTTTTTAAGGAGCTACTACTAATTATGAACTGATCTGCACAAAATTTGCAGATGTGATTTTGCTTCATTTACCATTTATTTGTGGTGAATTTTGTTTGGATACTTGGATAATTCAAGCATTAATGATTATTAAACTCCTATTTCGGGAGTTCATTTGTTTGGGCGCCTGGCAAACTAATGCACCGATTTTCACCAATTTTAATCTCATCTGTCCTTAGCTCGAGAAAATATCACGTACCAAATTTCATAGAAATATCTTCAAAATTGCGACCTGTACCCTGCGCACAAGGTTTACATGGTCAACCAGCCAGCCAGACGGACAACGTCAAATCTACTCAGGAAGTGATTCTGAGTCGCTCGGTATACTTTAAGGACCAATATTAATTGGCGTAATAAACATCAGCACAAATCCAATATACACTACCCACTATGATGGTATTGATTGTAAAAAGTAAATACATACTTATAACGTGCAACTACATACCTATACATACCTATAATAAGTAATTATACAAAAAAAAAAAAAACGCTGGCATAAGCGTATATCTGAGGGGGGTTATTTTGAAGGAGACAAGATAGTTATTGATAAATAAATAAATACTTTTTGAAAAAATAATTATTATTTCATAATCGAACTGTTAATTTTTACTTTTTGATAATTTTAGTTAGGCTCGAGTTCATTAAATTTAATTTTCATTAAATTATTATTACTGAAGTTAGGAATTACAACTTGAAAAATTTATTATTAAAAATGTTGATAATTTTTCTTGACTGGGGATCGAATTTTTCAAGTTGTAATTCCTAACTTCAGTAAAAATAATTTAATGAAAATTAAATTTTTGAAAAAAATTTAAAATGAAGGTTATTTTTTGATCAGACCTCATATGTGCAAATATATAATTTGACTTTATACAAATTATTGCTATAATATACTCTCTTAAAATCAGATGTTTGTTTTTATACCCACCACCAAAGGGGGTATATTGTGTTTGTCATTCCATTTGTAACAAATCGAAATAATGGTTGTAGAACCTGGGTCCTTGTGAGATTCTAAGATAATCTAGCCATGTCCGTCCGTCTGTTGAAGGCACGATGTAGCTTCGAAAAAGAGACATAGAACAATGAAATTTTTATCAAACATTCTTTGATCCACCGAAATATATGGAAAATGGGCTAAATCGGTCCAGTAAGTTATAGTCCAATGTTCCAGACAATCTCGAAATCTCATATATTTTTGCAACCTTTTTCGCATATAATGCAGATAATATCATGGACTTTTACACACTTTACTTCTATTATAGAAAAATGTTAAGAATCGGTCCAAGACTTCTCAAAAAATGTCTTCCCGGAAGAAAAATAAAAGTAAGTTTCATGCAACGAGATATCTCAAGCAAAACCGTACATAACACAGCGCCATAAAAGTGCGCGTATTACGTTTGCTGAAAAATAAAAATTTTTGGATAAAGAATTTGAAACGGTTATATTCAGCGACGAAAAATTTTGGATGGTCCTGACGGTCACCACAAACATTGGCGTGATACAAGATGCCCAGCGAAACTGCGGTGGTGGATCTGTAATGATGTGGGCTGTGTTTGGAGCTCGAGGAAAATCCTGAATATGTATAGTACCAGCAAAATGAATGCTGAAATATTGTATGTAAATCAAATTCTTCAAGAGAATAATTTTAGAGATTTTGCAGCTGAGTTATATGGTGATAATTGGACATTCCAACAAGCTAACGCTCCGATTCATGTCGCATGTAAAACAAAGAATTTTTTAACACCCATAGTATACCAGCATTAGAGGGGCCAGCCATAAGTCCCGATCTCAATCCAATAGAAAACCTTTGCGGAATTCTTTCCGCCATAGTGTTTTCAAAGAAAAAACAATATACTTATACTTATATAATATATAACGGGTCCGCCATCTAAAGTTTTTTATTTCAAGTACTGCTTATTTCGTGAATGGTAACACTTACCTCATGTCTGTTTTGACAGATAATTAGTTTTATCCTTCTGCTGAACGAATATGGTTGCGACATTACTTTGAAAATTATGATAATGTTGCAGAATGTGTGCGAAAATAGTGTACGGATTTTGGAAGAAGAGAAGCACCGTCAGCTCCGTATGATCGTTATCTTGTGAAAAAAGTGAAAGAAACTGGCATCCTCATCGATAAACCAAAGCGTGAAAAGCCAAAAACAGTGCGTGCACCCGAGAATATTGCTGCTGTGGCAGAAAGTGGACATGAAGCGCCATCAACATCAATTCACCGTCGTTCTCAACAATTGAACATTTCGGAGACATCATTGAG
Organism: Bellardia bayeri; assembly: GCA_950370525.1. NCBI lineage: Eukaryota > Metazoa > Arthropoda > Insecta > Diptera > Calliphoridae > Bellardia > Bellardia bayeri. Next base: position 60,040,322 of record OX493264.1, read on the forward strand.
ACGAATTTTGCATAAAGACCTTGGTATGACACCATACAAAGTCCAATTGGTTCAAGAGTTGAAGCCAACTGACCATCCAATATGTTTTCGCTTCGCTAAGTGGGCCTGCGATCGACTTACAGAAGATGCCGATTTCGCCGAAACAAAATCATCTTTTCAGATGAAGCTCATTTTGATCTTTGCGGGTATGTAAGCAAGCAAAATTGTCGCATTTGGAGCACAGAAAACCCGCACGCATACATTGAAAAGCTGATGCACCCAAAACGAGTCACTGTTTGGTGCGGATTTTGGTCCAGAGGGCGTTTGGCCACCTCGGAGCTGCGATTTGACACCGTTGGACTATTATTTGTGGGGTGCCGTCATAGATAAGTGTTACGCCGACAAGCCAGAGACAATTGACGCTTTGAAGGACAATATTCGTGAAGCCATTGATGAAATACAGCAGCACACAATCGGTAATGTGTTTAAGAATTGGACCGATCGATGCATGGCCATTTGAATGAAATTATTTTGCATTATTAACCGGAAGAATTGTGCTTTCAAATAAAAAAAGAAATTTGGGAAAATATTCAGTAGTTTTTTTATAGCATTTTCAAAAAAAGTTATTTGGCGGACCCTTTAGTATTAAAAGATTTAAAAAATGCAATATTGACAGAGTGGGATAAAACTTGGCAAAAAACTTGGCAGGCATTGTCTAGTACGTGTCAACAAGTTTTACAACAAAAGGGGAATACCATTAATATTAATGCGATTAATATAATAAATATTTTATTAAGAGTATTAATAATAGTTAATATTATTTCATGCACATACATATAAATATTTTCTATGAAGTTCATATTATATTTTTTTTTTTATTAGTTTTAAATCACCGTATGATATACTTAAAAATATTGAAAAACATTTTTTTTTAAATAATAATTCACTATAAAACATTGCACATTTTGTCATATTTGTCATAGGTACACATAGTCGTATATTAAGAAAATGTAGTAATGTGAGCCTTCAAACTTTGTATGAATAATTTTGTTCCCATTGTACATATATACAAATGTAGTTCAGATGATTAATTGTAAATTTAAAGTGCTGAATTAAGAAAATAAGAAATGAATAGAAATAACTTTTATTTTTAATATAAATTTTAAATGAAACCGGTGGTAAATTGTCTGTGTAATTTTAGTGATTTTGCATATTTTCCAATGCGATGTATTTCATTTATATCGATCGTTTTCTCTGAATGTGAATCTTTTCACTAGTTCAGGTCTAAGTTATTGTATAGATATTCGGTATATATTATATACATATCTTGTCTTGTCCATAGCTTTAATTGGTTCTGTGTCATTTTCTCAGCTCTGCTCTGCTTAAATTCTTCGGTTCTTGTTCATGTTTATGTCCAACTTCTAGTTTCTGTTTAGTTTGTAACCGCCGCTAATGTCTGTCCTAGCAGACCTTTTCATATTACATCTACATGTATGTAAAGTTGTATATGTTTGCATTTTTGTATATGTACTTACTTAAACTTAAAATTTTGAAAATTTACAATCGCCAACATCCAGAAGCCCACACCAATATTATTACAATATTCTTAGTAAGAAGTACTTCTACTAATGCTCAACCAAATCATCATCTCACATATTCATGTGGACACACAATCGAATAACTTTTATAATATATATGTATGCGAGAGTGTGAGTGTGTGTGAGAATATATGCCATGCCATAGAAACGAATTCCGTTGCCAAACACATCGTCCATCCAAACTTAGCCACTAGATAGATGTACACATATAAATACATTCGTAGATACGTACATACACCCACCCCACAATGGTACTAAAACTAACTACATACGTACAATTCTTAGTGGCAACCAACAAAGTGTCACCCATACCGTCCAACGAACTACAACAGTCTCTTCTAACTCCTCCATCAACTATATGTACGAGTACATACATACGTACACACGTACAAAAAAACGTATATTGAGTTTTAGTCTCGGTCTCATTTCTATTCACATTTCGCAAGTCGTATGCAAACAACATTTCGCAACGACAGTCCAGAGTTCCTTTTCCTTGGTCTTCGTTTCATCTTCATGTACACAAGTCTTTACAATGCTCCTTCGTATATTTGAATCTAAATCTAAGGCTGATGTTGAAAATGAACGTTTGTTTGTATGATTTAGTTTGGTTTGGTTTGGAACGAGCATTATTACGTACACACATACACACGTGCTCATAAAGTGTACCGAAGATATTTCCATATGTAGTATACATATATATATATATGTATGTATGAGTATGAACGAATGTTCATGTTAATAAAAGGATGGATAGAAGAAGGATATTTTGTACATACATATGAATGCTTGAATATTTGTATGTGTGTGTGTGCGCTCAAATGTCCGTTTTAATGTTTCGTTTCAAATACACAGACACAGGCAGAGTGGTCAGCTATGGAAATTATCGATCGACTTGCCTTTGAGGTCAGATGGAAAGGGGTAACTTGAAGTGATGATGTTGTAGAAGTGGAGATGGAGACAACGACGTACGTATGTGCCAACATACATATATACAGGCGTATTTATGTTTTTGGGGAGGGGGTTGGTGTAAAGGACTGTTATTCTCAACATTTGAAGAACATTAAACGACTTTAGACTATTCCAACAAAAGTGAAGCAAACTGTCAGACGGCCTATGTCCGGAGAATGAGGGAGTAAATGATTGAGTAGATGAACAAATAAACAGTGAACGAAGGTGAAGGTGGACGGCCATATGAATACAACAAAAACACTGAAAATGAAACGAAAAATCCTAAAACAGAACAACAACTAAGTAGTACAACAAGAAAGAAAAAACACATGCACTAAAGAAGTAGATTGTATTTCAGTTAAACGACAAGCACGTTAACGACAACACACAAAAACAACAACAGCAGCAAATACAAAGAAGAAAACTGGGAGATGACCGACCGACCGACCAGGTTTGTTTTCTCTACGTTTATTTGTGTGACTTTGTTTTCATTTTTAGGGTTTTTGTTTTTCTTGTTGCTGCTTTGTAATTCTCTGCCAGGAGTCCAAACGAATCTAAACTAACTTAACGAAACGAAACTAAGCTAACTTTATTGTACAGTGTGTGCTATTCTATTCCATGAGCAATCTATTCCTGTGCTGTGATGTGCCTTAACCAAACTGTTCATTTTTTTCAGTTTTTTTTTTTGTAGTATGATTTTGTTGTTGGTTTGTTGATGTTGCTCTTCTACTTAGCGTTCTCCGGAAATCGTCGTCGTCGTCGTTGTCGTCGTCAAGCCAAGCCAAGCATCGTATAATCATAGAATCGCCTTTGCCATCAAAGAACTACCATCACAACATCTCTACCTTATTGAATGTCCAGCCAGAATTTAGGTCCCTCTCCATTACGATTCGGATAATGTAGTTATTTTATTGTATGTATACAAAATGTACGTAAGGATGTATGTATGTATGTACTTTGTACATGAAGAGTTGTAAGGATGAACGAAAAACACTAATGCGACGTCAGATGGATGGAAATATTGCCTGCCTGCCTGACGTCTTCTGTAGTTATGTGTAGTTTCTGAAGAGGGTTAATCTAGGAGAGAGGGAGCCGGCAGTCAGTCACATAAGTAATTTTGAATACGAAAAACAACGTTGTGGATACATTTTGGTACAGCTCCGTTAAGTTGAAATTCGCTGTTTCCGACAGCTTGGTTTGGACATGTTCTCAAGTCGAATGCTTATCGTTCGTTTGCATGTATCACACATATACTAAATATAAATTTGTATAGAACATGCAGATGGATATGAACGGAACGAGAGTATGCCACCGCCACCGCCATCACCATCACCTTTAATCCCTACAAGCAGTCACAAGTTCTGCAAAAGACCAGAAAAGCAATGCAAACGAAGCACAAAACTTCTAATATTCATTTGACCGTCAGATGTTATTATCGGTCTTTGAATAATGGGTATGATATTAGGAGCTACTATCAACCATGTTGATGGCTGGCTGGCTCAATGAATGGATAGCGTATTTCGCTGATTGTACAGAGGGGGTGTTATTCAGTTTAAAAGTTTTTCCTTTTTACTTCAATCTTATTATTGGAAATGGTATCCCTTGACTACTGACCAACAACCCTTTTCCATACGCCTCCAGCCTTCATATTCTCATTGTGTTCAGCAATTCATACATTTTATACCTTTTTACTTTTCCATCATTTATACATACATACATACGTTCATAATCATATATATACATATAGTATGTATATATGTATATATATGTATATATTATATACTTACATATACAAACACACACATATACATATTTATAGTACACACATACATACATATATAGAAAAGAATAACATTTCAAATTCTTGTCTTTTATAGACATTAGAACAGCACACAGAAACTATTTTGTCTTTTCATCTTAATATTAGTTAGTTAGTTAGTAAGTTGGAAGCAACAAAAAAAAAACAACAATAATGACGACAGATTATTTAAATATACATATGTATGTATGTATGTATGTACATATGTACTGTAATCATGCAGGTTTAAGCATGCATCATACATTTGAGTATTTTCTCAAGATATCAAAATACAATCTGATGCCGCCACTTATTTATTACTTAAAGTTTTTCAAAAGCATCCAAATTAACCAATTTAATTTATCAAAACATATAAAAAATGTTTTATTTTGGAATTTTGTGAATTTTATTTTGTTAGAGTATTTGTAATATATCTACATACATATTGGAATGGAGTATTTTTGTATTCATATGTAACTGTTACGATAAAAATAGGTAAATGAATATAGAAAACTCTATTTTAAAGGGGTTGTACGACCACCTGCTTGTGCTATTGTTATTTAATTATTTATTATTGCCTAAATTATATTTGGATGAATGTCCTGATCTACAAATATAAAATATAATATTTTGTCTCAGTCTGATTTTAGTTGTAACAACAAATTATTTGATGCAAAGAGGCAACGTATTGATTTCGGGTATTCCGCAAGCTGTTTCGATAGCTGTAAACCATCGAACTCTCGTAATATTCTATTACTATTAATATTGGCCTAATTATATTAAATAAATTATTTTTGATTTAAGTCCCCACGTTTTACATATTTATGCCTCATAGAAATATATACATAGCCACAGACGTTTTTCTAACGCTTTAGATTAGATTAGATTACAATCGTAAATAACATCAAGAAACTTTAATTCATCTTTGACCGATCTACACAAAATTTGTAGACCTGATTTGCCTTCATTTACCACTCATTTGTGGTGAAATTTATTTTGATACTTGCATAATTCAAACATTTATGATCGGTAAACCGCAATTTCGGCAGGACATTTGCATGGGGCCCAGGTGAAATAATGGACCGATTTTCACCAGTTTCAAGCCTTGGGCCGAAAAAATTTCACGTGCCGAATTTTATCGAAATACCTTCAAAATCGCGACCTGTACTCTGCGCACAAGCTTTACATGGACAGCTAGCCAGTCAGCCAGACGGACGGACGGACATCGTTAAATCGACTCAGGAAGTGATTCTGAGTCGATCGGTATGTGGTGTAGGGTATAAAAACACAGAAATTTCAAATGTCTATTAAATGTTGGCCGTTGCTACGTCGCAGATGGTCTATACGTTGAGTCCAATTTTCGATAACTTGTTCGAGCATTTCACCGATGATTCCACCGGCTAACAAACCACACTAAACCGTTGGTTTGTCTGGATAAAATGGCAGTTCTTCAGGTTGCTCTTCGTCCCAAATGCGGCAATTTTGTTTGTTAGCTAGAAATGGGCCTCATCGCAGAACCAGATTTGCCTCGAAAACGTCGGATCTTCTAGGAACTTTTCAGGAGCCTTTATTGAGCGAAGCGATGTCGCTTGGAAAGGTCGAGCGGCTTCAATCGTTTATATCTTGTAAGGACTTACATTCCCATATATAATGTTTATGGTGCGCTTGGGATGTGTTACTTATCTTATTTGTTTGAATATTTTCAGAAATCTTTTTTGTTTGCATTCCACGTGTTGTTACTAAAAATCTTGTTGGTTTGTTAATATCGTCTTCTATAGGAATCATTTTCTTTAACATTTCCGAATTCAGTCTTATCCTAGATAAAGCGTCTGCATTAGTATTGATCTTACCTTTCTTTTATACATATAATTTCGAAATCGTAGTCTGACAAATCTGTACGTATACGTGTCAATTTGGATGAGGGGTTCTTGTGAGTAAAAAGTGAAATTAGTGGCCTGTGATCTGTTACCATAATAAATTTTCTGCCAAATAGATAGGGTCTGAATAATTCTATTCCCCAAATGTATGGCAAGAAGTTCTTTTTCAATTACAGGTTTATTTAAATCATGTTTTCCTAATGTCTTGCTTGCGTATGAAATTGGCAAATCTTCTCCTATCTTTCCCTGTGGTAATACAGCTCCTAATGCATAATTTGATGCATCAGTGGTTATTATAAAAGGTTGTTCAAAATCTGGATATTTTAGAATCGGGGGGCTTATCAAAAGTTTGTTGACACTCTTCTGCCCATTCAAATGCTTTTCCTTTTTTAGTCTGGTCATTAAGACATTTTGTAATTTCAGCAAAATTTTTTATGAAACGTATGTAGTAGTTACTAAATGCCACAAATCTTTTAACTTCATCTTTATCTTTTGGAACTGGATATTATTCTATAGTTTTGTATTTTGAAGGGTCTGTTCGTATACCTTCCTTTGTTATTTGATGTCCTAAATATATTACTTCTGACGTCATGAATACACATTTAGATGCGTTTAGCTTTAAATTGTACTTTGACAAAGGCTCAAATATACGTCTAATGTTGTCGTTATGGTGTTTTATACTACAACCAAATACAATTATGTCATCAACGTATAAATATGCTTTGAAATCTAAACCACTAAATGATATCGTTAACATCCTTTGGAAGCTATTTGAAGATATCTTTAAACCAAATGGTAACTTCTTAAGTTGATAGTGACCATTACTCGTCGGGAACGCAATGGAAGTGTCTTGAATCTTCATCGAAATTTATTAAATGTAATGAACTTGTCATGTCTTCCAATCTTGTCAATGGAAACTTATCATTTACTATTTTTTGTTCAACTGCCTGAAATCTACTACTAGTCTCTATTTTTCTTCTTTTTGGGTACAACTAACAGAGGTGAGTTGTATGGACTATTCGAAGGTTCGAGAATATCGTCCTCCATTAATTGTTGTACTTGACTATTTATTTCTTCAGTATGCGTGTGAGGTAATCTGTAGTTTGTGATGAATAATGGTGTTTCATCATAGACTTAAGTTCTGTGTATAAAAATTATTTGTAGTTAATGTATCCCCCTCTAAGTGAAAAATATTATGATAGTCTTTAAAAATTCGTGTTAACTCTGTTTTAGCTTTTTCATCACTAATGTCAATCTTCAAGGTATTGAGTAATTTCTGAAATCTTTCATCGTTAATATGTTTCCCCCATTTTGTATTGGACTATGTTATAAAGGTATAATCTGTTGATGGTTCAATGTCGAATTTAATGTTTCTCAGAATGGCATCATTATATGTTGTGTTCAATATCCTTACATGACATACGCCATTTCCTGGTACTATGGTATTGGCAATGTATATACCTGGTTCAATTTCCTTGTTTAGAATAATACTATCTTTATATATGTATATTCATTTGTATAGAGTGGATTATTTCTGATCGTTTTTTTTATTCTTATGCTATAGTTTCTATCAATCCATGATCTCATAGGTATTGTAATCTCTCTGTCATTTAGGGTCAGTGATATTGTACATGTTTCATTATCAATCTTATCTAAAAATTTCGTAAAGAAATCTCTTCCTAAAATGCCGTTTGTTCGTATAGGAAAATTCTCGTCAACAATGTGAAATCTGTAATCTGCAACTTGATTGTTGTTATTATTAACGATTGTTATTATTATTATAGTGATTTCTATTATAACAACGGTTGTTACTATTATACTATTATACACATAGTGTTGTTGAACTGTTCGGACGTGTTATTTTTAGTGCGGCTGAATTTTCGGTGAAAAAATCGTAATAGGTGAAAAAGTGTAATAGGTCGAAATAAAACAAAAAGTTAAAAAATAATTCGTAATAGGTAAAAATACCTACGGTAAAAAAAAATAAAAAACATTAAAAAATAAAAAACATTAAAAAAAAAATAATAAAAAACATTAAAAATCACATAAAAACTGTATGAGTGTTCCTCTCAGATGTAATTCTGAGAAAGAGCTTAGCTCGACTAGAAAATCTTTATGGATCTCTGAGGAAGAATCCTTAAAAAAATCTGTGGAGAATCTTCTCACTACAAGAGCCGTAGAACGGCGCCGTTCCTGTTCGCCCAATATAGTGATTTCATCAGATGATAAAACATCAATATCTTCTACATCAAATAGTGCAGTCAAACCTAGAAAACAAGTAGGTATGGATAAATACGTCACAGTTCTTAAGCGACAGAGGAGCCCGACATCTGCTCAAACGTCATCAAATTCAAAAGCTCCCAAGACCGTGAGTATTGACAATCCAAATGATCAAAACAGGTTTGCTCTTCTCCAGACGGATGATCCAGAACTTCCTAAAAAAACGTTTAAGCCCCCACCAATTTATCTGAGAGAGCCCACTTCCAGTAAATTGGTACAAGGAATTGTTTCGGTAATAGGTGAAAATATGTTTAGCGTAACCTCAATTAAACATGGAAATATCAGCGAAACCAAAATTCAAGTGAAAAAGGAAGATGACTTTCGAAAATTGTCCAACCAGTTGGAGAGGGAGAGGATTTCTATACCTACCAGCTGAAAAGCGCAAAAGGACTCCAAGTCGTTCTAAAGGGTATAGACCCAGATGTTGATCCTGCCGAGATAAAGACTAGTTTAATGGAAAATGGCTTCAAAATTAAGAACATAACGAATATTAGAAACCGTGAAAAGATTCCTCAGCCTATGTTCAGGGTGGAATTGGAACCCGGAGATATAGTCTTAAAGAAAAACGAGTCCCATCCCATCTACAATCTGATTTACCTTCTGCATCGTAGAATCACCGTGGAAGAACCGCATAAGCGTCAGGGACCCGTCCAGTGTCTTAATTGTCAAGAATTTGGTCACACTAAAGCATATTGTAAATTGCCGTCAGTTTGTGTTGCGTGTGGGGAACTACATACAACTGCTCAATGTGATAAGTCGAAAACCGACTCAAAAATCAAAAAATGCAGTAACTGCGGAGGTAATCATACCGCAAATTATAGAGGTTGTCCAGTTTATACTCATTTGAAAGGCATAAGGACCAACAAGACGTCAGTATTACCTGTTCATCCACAACAGCCTAATTTTGCATCGAGTAACAATTTTCCTCAATTGTTACGGCCCACTAGTCATGAAAACGTGCCTAGTTCTAGACAAGTTTCTTACGCTAACGTGGTTAAATCTAATATGCCAGGTTTGGAGCAGGAACCTAAATCTCAATATTACGAGCCTAATATTAACACTCTAGAGACTACTTTGCAGACACTTGTCCAAACTATGAACACTTTTACGACCACTATGACATCCATGATGCAGGAAATGCTGAAAATGCAATCCACTATCTTACAAGCAATTTTAAAGAAATGATTTGTTTAAAAATTTGTTTTTGGAACGCGAACGGCCTCCGCCAACATAAAAACGAACTGGAACACTTCCTGATGGATAAGCAGATTGATGTCATGATGATTGCTGAAACTCACTTGACGGCGACAGGGTACTTCAAAATTAATGGATACGTGTTGTATGATACTAAAGATCCCCGCGGAAGAGCATGTGGAGGTTCGGCAATTCTTATAAAGAACAGAATAAAACATTATTTAATGAACAACATATGTGAGGATTACCTACAAGCAACAAACATTTGTATTGAATTCTGTCAATACAACTTTGTTTTATCATCAATTTATTCGCCGCCTCGATTTTCAATAAAAGAACATCAATACTACAGCTTCTTCAATTCCCTTGGAGCTAGATTTTTGGTTGCTGGTGACTTTAACGCCAAACACACATTTTGGGGTTCACGTCTAGTGACCCCGAAGGGTCGTGAACTCTTCAACACCATTGCCAAAATGGGCTTAGATGTACTCTCAAGCGGGCATCCCACCTACTGGCCGACGGACCGACGGAAGATTCCCGATATTATTGACTTCGGAGTAGTGAAAAATATCCCTGTAGAATCGATACAAGTGGAGCCTTCATTAGACTTGTCTTCAGATCACTCTCCTTCTATTATTTCAATGCGTTTCCTTCAAGGGTATGGCTCTCCATTTCGGGACATGTCTAAATCCAGAGTAAGTTGGATAAAGTATAAAAAGTATTTAAGTTCCCACTGCACGGAAAATGTAGTGTTGAGAACTACCGAGGATATTGATGGGTCGATTGGCAAGTTTACTGAGGACATACGAAGAGCTGTGCATCACGCTTCCACATATGACGTTGAATGCAGAAATAGGACAAACAGAACTTATTTCGCTGAACTCGAACATCTCCTGACAGAAAAAAGAAGAGTTAGAAGAGAGTGGCAAATTCACAGGTCTCCTCAACTGAAAGCTAGGCTACGGGAATGCAGAGATATACTAAGAAATTTCTTAGAAACCCAAAGAATGGCTTCACTTAAATCATACTTGGAGGGAATTGACAGTTCCCCACAATCTGACTATTCGTTATGGAAGGCGGCACGAGGTTTAAAAAGACCAGTTAGAGGAAAGCCTCCTTTGCGAAATCCGATTGGTGACTGGGCTAGAAACGATTCCGAGAAAGGGACTTTATTTGTTAACCATTTGAGAAATGTGTTTACTATAAACAACTCAAATAATGCAACTGAATTGCCACCACTCGTTATTAGACCTCCTGTACCTCTAAGACTTAGCTTTAATGATATTCAAAGCGCTATTGGTACTCTGAACCTTAAAAAAGCTCCAGGTATGGATAAAATCAGCAACAAAATGCTCGTGGAGTTACCTCGTGTAGCTAGAAGAATTATTCTCTTTATCTTCAATGCTATTTTACGCCTAGAATACTATCCTGCAGATTGGAAGGTATCTATGATTACCATGATTCCTAAGCCAGGGAAGGACCTCACCAAAGTAGAGTCATATAGGCCAATTAGCCTACTGCCGACAATTTCAAAACTGTTTGAAAAATTGTTAATGGCTAAGTTGATTCCAATTCTGAACGACACTCAATGTATTCCAAATCATCAATTCGGGTTCAGAGCTAAACACAGTACCATCGAACAAACACACAGATTAGTAAATGTGATAAGACGGTCGTTTGAAGAGAAAAAATACTGTTCCGCGCTTTTCATTGATGTTTCCCAAGCGTTCGACAAAGTCTGGCATGAAGGTTTAATGCACAAAATAAAATTAGCTCTGCCTGCTAACACCCACAAACTTATGAAAAGTTATTTATATGGTCGCAAATTTACAATCAAAGAAGGCGATTTTTTAAGCCCCGCTCAGCCAATTGAAGCAGGAGTACCCCAGGGTAGCATACTGGGTCCTACTTTATATTTGATTTATGCATCCGATATGCCGTCAGACCCCAATATACATACTTCAACTTTTGCTGATGATACAGCCTTTATTAGCGTTCATAAGGACCATCAAATAGCATCACAGAATTTGCAGAATTATATTTATAAACTAGAGAATTGGCTTGAGCTTTGGAAAATCAGGGTTAACGAACAGAAATGTATTCATATAACTTTCACATTGCGAAAAGATACCTGCTCGTCCATCAGAATAAATAACCAAATTATTCCGCAACACAATGAAGTCAAATACCTCGGAATCCACCTCGATCGTCGTTTAACCTGGAAGTCTCATATTGACGCAAAACTTACACAGATGAGATTAAAAGCAGTGCAACTTAATTGGCTAATCGGCAGAAATTCTACATTAAAGTTGGATTGTAAACTTTTGTTGTACAATGCAATTCTAAAGCCAATATGGTGTTATGGAATTCAATTATGGGGTACTGCCTCAGCATCCAACATTGAAAAAATTCAAAGAGGTCAAAATAAAATTCTACGTATAATTACTGCAGCTCCATGGTACGTTAAAAATTCTCGAATTCACAAAGATCTAGGCATTCCTTTGGTGAAAGACGAATTTACAAAATACGCCTCAAAATATGTCAGCAAACTTGAACACCATCCAAACCCACTTGCACGAGACATCCTTAACTTTAGTGGCCATGTTCGGTTGAGAAGGAGGGATACCCTTGCTTTAACTCAAACGCAAAACAGATGACTGGATCAGTGGATGTAAATTTTTTTGTAGTATCATAATATTTTGTCTAGCACTGGCTGGACTTATTATTTTCCTTTAGTATTAAGATTCGAAAACTTATTGTCATTTCAATATCTGAAGATTCAATAAATAAATATAATGTATTAAAAAAAAAAAAAAAAAAAAAAAAAAAAACTATTATAACGATTTCGATATCCGTTATAATTTGCCATACTATTGTTGTTGATATTGGACTTGAAATTAATTGGTCTATTAGTGTTTTGATTACTATTATGTTGGCAATTATTTCTATTTGTAGTTCGGCTATTCTGCCTATTTCCATTGTTTGAAAGGTATAAAACTTGGTTATTATTAATTGAAGAATCTTTTTCCAATTCTAGAGCTAATTGTACAGCGTCATTTAAGTCTTTTGGCTTGGATACAAACATTTTTGGTTTTTTTTTTTTTTTTAAAGATAACTAACACACAGAAAATTAATATGCCTATATATAATTGCGTTACATTCCTTGGAAAGGGGATAGATTGAAGAAGTAAAGGTAGCAAAAGTAGAAGAAAGCTTTATATCACAACTTTGCAATTGCGCATTATTTGGTACGTGATATTTCCCCTAGTCCCCATATAAATGTCCTCCTGAAATTGGGATTTACCTACCGATCATAAATGTTCGAATTATGCAAGTATCCAAACAAATTTCATCACAAATGAGTAATAAATGAAGCTAAATCACATCTACAAATTTTATGCAGATCGGTTCATAATTAGTCATAGCTCTTATATAAGGCCCACTACCGAAAATTACTTTAACGACCATACATTTTTTAAATATGTTGGTATCTAAATAAAATTCAACACAAATAAGTTTCACATATACAGAAATGATGACACCTAATTTTATAATGGTCGGTCCATAATTAGTCGAAATTCCCATATAAAACTCTCTCTCTAACCTTTATAAATCTTTTACAGGTATTTATATCGAGATAAAGTTTAACATACATAATTATATATTTGACGGAAGTCATGGCACTAAATTTTTGGATGATCAGTCAATAATAGGTAATATCTCCCATATAGCGCCCATATCTAAAAAACTGTTTTATTAATATACTGGGTGTAGGGTATTATATGGTCGGGCTTGACCAACTATACTTGTTTTTTACCTAAACTTGTGTTATAGCTAAAGTGACGATATTTTTTTTTATCTGATAACGGGACATCGAATAATTCTGATGGGTTCGGTTATATGAAATAAAAATGCATAGATAATATTATAATTTATATTTTATTTGTCCGTAGTGAATGGCATTATTTATTTTACGTTACACTTCAAAAAAATTGTTTATACATTTTTATATTTTTCAGAGGTATAAATTTATTTCAAATTTCAGGTGACGATTTCAATTATGTGTGGAACTCTTGGCAGAATTTTTTAATATTAACTTTAACAATTAACATAGAATTAAGCACTGCTACCCTTAATTGAGTTTTATCTGCTGTCCACAACTTGTTCATCAAAGAAAATACACGTTCAACCGGCGCATTTGTTTCAGGCAAACACAAAATATATTCAACGATAATTTGAAAATTTGCATGGTTTTGGTAATTGCTTTTAGAATGTTTAAATACTTTCACCCAACGATTTTCCGTAGAAATATTTTGAAGATTCCATTCAGCAATTTTCTGCGATATTACATATTTAGAATATTCATCGAATACTTCCGTATCTTTATTGCAATCGATATGTTCTTTTTCGATCAATATATCTAGAACTTTTTAAACATCTTCCCACTGTGGCACTTCTGTTAAATTTGCACAATTAAGTTTTTCTAGATCTTGGTATGTACAAACTTACATATGTATATATGTATGTACATATATTAAAAAAAAAACTATCTTTGACGAATTTGAAGATTTGTTCTTACATTTTTGAACAAATCAACTTTTTTCGAATTTCTAAAAACGGGGCATTTTTGCGTCCCCGAGTTGTTGTCGGGGACAACGGGATAAAGTAACTAAAAACGGGACGCATGGTCACGTTAGTTATAACATTATTATTGTTATATTTAAGCACATATTTTCTAAAATATTGATAAATTCTACATGCTATATATAGTACAATAAAATCCTATTATAAGTAATGTTATTACAAATTCTGGTATGATTGGTTCACCAATTTTTATTAAGTTATTTGAGTTATTATGAGTGAGAGAGAGTTATTATGTTCAATCTTCTTAATGGGATTTCCCGAAATAGGACCTACCATTGTATCTATAAAAATCTTTATTATTTATATTATGTTTTATTATTTATTTTCAATTGTGTCTTTAGACGTTTGTGATTGCTGGTCTGTTCTCATGTTTTATCACATAACTTTCAAAATATCTATTTACATTATGTGCAATATATGTATATAGTACTATTACTACTACAAATAGTGTTATCGCGTATTCTAGTATTAACTGTTTCATATTCTCTGCATTTCCATTATTTACGTTTAATTTTATATTCAAATGAAGTAATAATTTTAACGATAATAACTGAGATAAGTGAAGTGATGTTAGTTCTTAGTTATAGTTTCGATGGTTCTACAGGACAAAGTTTGTTTAAACAACTATATAAGACCAATGCCCCAGAAAATTTAGATAGCTCCCACTTTGTTACCTCCGTTATACCACTAAAACTAGTCACATCGGATGACGCAATCGTTTGGAAGAACCGTACTCCTCAGTCTATCCGGTTTTGTCGACCGCTAAAAATTCAATATATAAGGGAAACCAAGGAGCATATTTTGAAAGAAAAGAAAAACTTGGACCTTCAAATATCTAATCTTGTTCCTTTGAAATATTTATTATCAAATGGTAAGGAAATTTTAGTGAAATACGAACTAATAATGACTTTAATTGATGGTAAGGTGCTAAACGTGCTAACGGATACAAAGTCCGCACAATCATGTCCAATATGTGGAGCAAATCCGAAGCAGTTAATGTCAATAAAAGATTTAAGTTCGTTAGAGTTTCAGCCAAAACCAAGCTCATTAAAATATGGTATAAGCCCCTTACACGCATGGATAAGATGCCTTCAGTTTGTTCTTAATCTCTCATATAGACTTCAGGTTAAAAAATGGCAAATTCGAAATACGGAGGACAAGAAATTAGTGCAAGAAAGAAAACGCAAAATCCAAGAAAATGTTTGAAAGGAAATGGGCCTTCATGAAAAGTAATGGTAGCGGATCGACGAATGATGGCAATACAGCTCGAAAAGCATTTTCAAATCCAGAATTGTTTGCATCTATAACAGATGTTAATGTTGAATTTATAAAGCACCTGCATATAATACTTATTGCCATTTCCAGTGAATTTGATATAAATGCTGAGATTTTTAAGAGTTTTTGTTATAAAACTGCTGATATATATTTTAAAAATTACGAATGTTTCCCAAAGTCGCCGACATTGCATAAAATTCTAGCACATTCTTCACAAATATTACAAGCTTCATTCGTGCCTCTTGGGTGTGCTGGGAAACTGCTTCCGAGGCTAGAAACAAATTTTATAAAAAGTATAGAATTGAACACGCAAGACTGGATTCTAGGGAACACAAATAACTGATGTATTTAACCGAGCTATGGATTCGTCTGACCCATTTTTATCTAGTGTGTATTTTAATAAACGTTACTCAGCAAAAAGAAAGTTGACTTTTCCACGAGAAGGTATTTCTCTTTTAAAGGTTCCAGAGACTCCTGAATGTGTGTTTCCATCTACATCAAATGCAATTGAAAATGATAGCGATTCCGATTCTGAAGAAGATGAGACATCATTCCAAATTAATTTTGAATTAGAAATTGATGAAACATTACAAGACTTTGATGAATCTTAATTTTGCTGTACTCTACATAATTAAATTTTGTTGCTATTTATTAATTGAAGTATCGTAATAATCGTAAATCATTTTTAGTTTTAATCTATTTTATTTAAAAAATATTAGTATATTATATTAGACTAAAATTGTTTTAGGTCATCGAAGTGAACCGGGTTCAACTCAACTTCGGGCTGGACTCAACTTATGAGTTATAAAAATACATACGTGTTATATTTTGAGTTTATGAATTCAAAATTCTTGAAAAACTCGTAAAAATCAAAATATTGGAAATGCGATATCTCGTTAACTAAAATCCCCTTATATATATTTTCTTCAATAAAGTGGGTCAAATTCTATATACTTAGCACATTTTTTGCCAAATAATATTTCACTGTTGTCCAGTGTAATTAAAATAAACTCAATTTCAAGTCATAATTTGTATCTAGACGCACAATTAATTTTCGCACATAGAAGTGGGCGTGGCATTGCCCAATTAGCATGCAATTTTTACTAAGACCTTTAATGGGCCTTATACTTAATTCCACAAAATGTCAAACGTCTAGGTGCTTCATGTGATTTATTGCCTCAAAAACCGGTCTGCGAGCCCATAGTGCAATGGTGGGAACATCGGTTCCGGTGAGAAAATCGGACTCAACAAAGAAACAGATTGAGTAGTGAAAGACTTGGTAAACTTTTGTTTCTAAACAGTATTGAAAAAAAGTATTGGGAGATGTAAAATAAATTTAAGATTTTTCGAAAATATAATAATAATGAATAATTATTAAAAAAAAACAATCGATGTATTTTATGAAATATCGATGCAAAATCGATGTATGTTTGTGATGTATCGCATCGAAAAAAACATCGATGTTTTTTTACAGTTTCCATCCCTAGTTTAAGCTGCTCAGTCAGAATATTGAGAATCAAAACAAGTTGTTGTTTGCTAATTTAAATTGATTCTGATTTATTCATGTTTTTTGTTTCAGTATTTATACTAAATAATTTGTTACAATTTTTTAGTATGACAAAAATTTGCTTGGTACAAATGTAGGTTAAATTGTTTAGATATCATATTTCTCTTATTTTAAATGTTTAAACATCTTATATTCTAAGGTTTAAAATTACATTGTAACTTAGTTTGATTTGTAATTATCTTATAGTGCATTAATCTGGTTTGTAGTGCATTCTATTGTTATAGGTACACTACAGAACATTATTTAAATTAATGATAAAAATATAATCTTCTTTTAAAATCCAACTGATATATTATATAACAAGCAAAGTTATTGCGAGTTATTGTTTTACTTGTTTGGAAATTGACTCATTTCATATTTATTGGCTCATTGGTTACCCATATTTGGCGCCTTTTTTGTACTTAGGGTAGAAAAAATTATTTTCACAATTTTTTTTTTAAAGAGAAGTAACACTCAGGCGTTACTTTTTTTGGAAAAGGCCCGGGCTAGTTAAAGAAGTAACGGTGGTGAAAGAAGAAATCGTTATATACTAAATATCTGCAATTGCGCATTATGTTTGTTTTTAGTGCAGCATTGTAGCGCCTCTGGTGGTGAGTAGGCACATTATTTTTAGAGAGCCTTTCTTTAAAGTTTTTTCTTCGGTGGCGTTTCAATGCTATACCACCGAAGAAGGGCGCTGTGATAAATTTTATTTATGATAGATAGAATAGCAATAATTATGTTGTTTGAGTGGCAGCGACTGGAAATCGAACCCGGGCTACAACTACCAACTCATGCTTAATGGTCAAATGCGCTAACCAATTAAGATATAGCACCCTCAAAACATTATTGTAAATATTAATTAATTCCAAAAAGTGCAGTAAAAAATCAGTAAGAAAATATAATCCGTTAAGGCCGACCATATTATACCAAAACACCGAGTTAATGGGCATAAACAGTTTTTCAGAAATGGGCGTTCAAATAACCTGTTGTGAACTGGTAGCATGACTTCTCTACAAATTTTTTGCATGCAATTTTATCTCTCAGAAAATAGTATTATACGGGAACTATGACTAACTATGAACCGATCAATTTTATAATAATGAGGTGAAATAAAATTTAAATATCAACATTGTTATTCGTTAATTTATACTCGTTACATTAATTTTCAAAAGTGGGCAATTATTGACCGATTTGCATAAAATTAGGTTTTATATACAATTTAAATGCTTCGTAAAATTTATTTAGATACGTGAAATAATCTAACATTTATTTTCGATGAAGTCATATTTCGGGAGAACATTTGTAAGAAGCATAGGTGAACCGATTGCAACCAATCATCTTGGAGCCAAAGAAAGTTCATACGCTAAATTTTATCGCAATATTTTTAAAATTGCGACCTGTGCAGAAGTTTACATTTACGCTGGCAAGACGGACGGACGGATATCATTAAATCGAATTTAAGTCGATCGGTATACTTAAAGATGGGTGTTAGACTAATATATTTAGGCGTTACAAACAACTGCACAAATAACCCTCCCCACTAGGTAATGTATAAATATGGATTTGAATAAAAAAGTACCAAAAATTATACAATTTTCTTTTGTTTGAGACGGATAAACTTCAAATGAAATTTCTATTTTTTAATTAAAAGATTAAACAACACCAGAGAAGTCATCGTGACCTGTTTTTATCCGTTTTTAATACATACAATTTTAATTTTCCAAAAAACACCAGACTGTTTGCGATTACTTGAGTACACATTTTTGAAACATATTACATATTTGCGCATAAAATATTTTCTTAAATGTTAGTAAACCGGTTAAGACGATTTTAAAAGCCTTAAATCATACTCGCTTCAATTTTGGTATAAAAAAAAAAAATTCCGATGCGGCAACACTGTCCAGAAACATCCAAATCAGGCGGGCAACAGGCAACTCATAAAATAAAGTATTCATTCATCCATTCTTGATTTCATTCACGATGTTTTTAGGATTATTTTTATATGATTTTTATTTTTACTTCTACATTTTCCTATTTGTAACATTTTTTGCTTATTTCATTTTCGTTCTTATACACATACTTCCATGTATGTATGTATGTATGTACACATATCTATTTATCTATGTATGAATGTACATGCACTTGGATTTTGTATCCATGTGAAGTTCATTTTTATAAATACTCAGAAATAACCACACATGAAGCTACACACAGACGCACACGTTATCATGGTTGGCAGTGAAGTAAAGTTTACAACTTAACTGTTATTTTATTACAACATTTAATAAAAATCAACAAGTGCATGACTCTTTTAAATTTAGTGGCGCTACTTAAACAGTTGTTGTTATTGCTGCTGTGTATATGTGTACGTTTCTACTCAGTTAATGGAGCGTGATGCCAATACAACACCATAAGGTTAATATGACAGCTTTTTAGCCGGTCTGCTATACGGCCAGAGCCAAAGAGAGAACCAGACCAACCAACCTACCAGTTAGCCAATACCAGAATATTCCAGCTTGCCAGGCAAACAAGCAGACATTAAACTAATATAAAAATCCATTTAATTTTATGGATTAACTTGTTTTATGAGTGTATTTAACACCGTTTAATGATTCGCTTTACAGTCGATAGTCAACTGCGGTCATCGTAATAAAACAGCACCAACAAAACAAAAGTCCTCCTAAATAAAACAGAAGACAAAAGTCGTCGTCGTCAGTCTTCCTTCGCCCGTAGAGATGACTTGATTTTATACTTTGTAAGGAATTATTAACAACACACACACACATACATACACCCACAAACTATAGAATATCTATGTATGTAAATGTGTATAAATGCAAATTTAAGAATAAGAATAAAAAAACGGCATCCACAAAATATACATTTGTATTGTCTCCAAATGCACTCACTGTTTTTCAAATGAAGTCGTCGCAAAATTTAATCAAGTGTTAATTAATTGAAAGTTAAACAACCAAACAGGCTGGTTGGCAGACAGGCCGACATTCAAGCTAACAAATGTTGTTACCTTTTAAACTACACGAACATACATACATACCAACATAATAATATATTCATCCACACATAACTGTTGACCTCATTAGGTAGCTACAAAATATTAAATTTCGTTTTACCTATACGAAACAAATTGTTTTGAATTTCATCAGACTTGAGATAAATAAAATTCCATCCACATGGTTCCATGAATTAACGGTAACGTAAAATACAAAATTAAAGTATCCATTAGTTTATACTACGAGTAGTTATAAATGCGCACTAGCCACGATGATATTTTGGTTTGCTTAAATATAAAGGGACAAGAATACATAATTAAATGATCACAAGTTGGGAAGATTATAAATATAGTCACAAATATATACATACATACTAAATACTAAGAAAACTCACTAGATCGGATAGTGAGAGTTACAATTCTGCACACAAAATCAATGCGATTGTGTTATTCCAGCTGTCTTTGAAATCCTAAATTGAAGTGTTACAAAATGATATTGTTATGTATTTTTTATATCTTGTCAGATTTTCGATTTAGATATATCCGTATAAATTACGAAATTGAAACTGAATACCAAATTATGTAATACAGTCTGACTGAGATATATTAACATTGTTTAGGGTTACAGGAAGACAATTTTCCCTCCTTAGCGCAACCATAACATGTTAACTTTTTCAACCATTTCTATACACATAGGCAAGTGGGCGATGTATTTTATATTCTTATATTCTCTTGAAGTTTTTCAATTTGTAGGAAAATCTCCTAGTTTTAAGACTGCATTAAATATTGGATACCACAATTATTAACATATTCGGTAGGTTTTTAATCGCAGTTGGTGTTACTGAGTCATTTCCTGGAGTTTTTCAAGATTCTCTTTGATAACTTCATTAATCTGATCCGGGTCCATAGCGTGTCCACATTAGATGTATGAACAAGTTCAAAATCGTTTTTTAGGTAGTTTGGTTGAATTAAGTGATCTGCAAATATTTTAGATATTTCTAGTTGCATTCCAAAGAGAAAAATTTGTGTATTTGGTATTTACGCTTTGAATATACTTAATTTCTCTTCTCTCTCTCTCTCTCTCACTCTTTAGTTTTTTACTAGCAGCCAGCTTTACCATATGTCAAGTTTTTCCTTTTTTTGCAAGTTTTTTGAAATGCAAAAAAGTTTTCAAGTTTTATTCTAAAAAAAAGTTTTTTGGAAATTTATAATTTATTTATAAGTTTAATTTAGTTTATAAAACAAATTATTTTCACCATTAACAAAACAATGTTTTTCTACTACTATATGCTGCACTGCGATATTATACCTTTTTAATCAATTTTTACTGCAACAATGTTTAAGTTATAGCGTAGGCAGACGACACAGTTAATTTGCATTAGGTTAGACATAAATGCACAAAATCAGACTGAATTTATACTGCATTTAGCTATTTCAATCGTCGACAACCAATCATATGTTATCAAGTTGTTTACTATTGTAAAATAAGAAGAAGGCAATTGTAAAATTAAAATAATAAAAATAGATTTCCACAATTGCCTTTCTCTTATTTCAGAGTGACCCACTGCGGTCGCCACATGTAGCAACACGTTCAGGTTGATGGCATGAACAATTTTTGCATTATGGAGCAGTGGTGGCACACCCATAATTGTGCACAAACACATCAGACACTTACCATTGCCAGAGTTCGAAGAAGATTGTATTCAGGCCACATCTATACATCTTACTGATTTCAAACTTACCTTGTCATCCGTTTATTGTCCCCCCAGGGACAAAATTGCATACGATAAATTTCTCAATTTCTTCTCCACATTGAGCCAGAAATTCATTGCTGCTGGCGATTACAACGCTAAACATACTTGTTGGGGTACCAGACTTATTAGTCCTAGAGGTAATCAGCTATACAATACCGTAACTGCAAATAATTAAGCCCACCTATTGGCCAACCGATTTCAACAGGCTACCAGACCTTATTGACTTTGCTGTAATTAAAAACATCAAGCGCGATCAGGTACTAGTTAGTTCCTCCTATGATCTGTCGTCCGATCACTCACCTTCAATCCTCATTTTAAAAGGCATCTCTGAAGCCGCAGCTGAAATTTTTATTTCCTATCCAAACAGAAACACAAATTGGTTAAAGTATAAAATGTATGTGAGCTCTCACCTATCACAGTGCATTCCCCTAAAAAATTCATCTGAAATCCAAATAGCTGTCGACCGACTTACAGAAGTCTTGGATTCTGCAGCAAGAAATGCAACCTCAATTAAGCGGACAATTAAACGTGCTCCTTACAATACATCGACGGATAGAGATAACCTTATCAGAGAAAAAAGGAAGTTAAGAAGACAATGGCAAAACAGTCGTTCCCCAACCACTAAGGCCCAACTACAATTATGCCTGACAACTCTTCGCAACAAATTAAGACAGAACCACGAGTCTGCAATAGAAGGCTATCTAAACAGGCTAGATGCCACAAACAACTCCAATTACAGCTTATGGAAGGCTGTACGGCATATGAAATGCCCTATAACCCAAGAACCTCCATTAAAAAAAGGAAAACCGAAAAATTAAACGCTTTCGCGGGCCGCCTTGAGAAAGTTTTCACGCCACATGATGCACATACATGTTCCTGTCGTCCAATCATTCCTGATAAGGTAAACCATCCAATAAAATTTAACATAACTCAAGTAAAATCTGCAATAGAAAAAGTGAATATTAGAAAATCTCCTGGACCTGACCGCATCACTGGGTCAATGATAAGGAACTTACCATCGTCTGCTTCTAGAATTTTGGTGCTTATTTTTAACGCGATATTAAGAGTCGGATACTTCCCATCCTAATGGAAGAGGTTTATAATTGTTATGATTCCCAAGCCAGGAAAAGATGCAGAGCGAAACATGGTACAATAGAACAAGTGCATAGAATTGTCACCCTAATTAGATCGGCGTTTGAGAAAAAGCAATACTGCTCAGCCCTGTTTATAGACATTTACCAAGCATTCGACAAAATTTGGCATGATGTGCTACTCATCAAAATAACACGAAAGTCGCATCGCAAAATCTGCAGTCCCACACTTCATGAACTAGAGGCCTGGCTAGAAAAATGGAGAATAAAGGTTAACCCGGCTAAATGTGCTCACTTAATTTTCACGCTCAGAAGACAAACCTGCCCAGCTGTAAAAATAAATAACATCACTGTTTCGATAGAAAACCATGTTAAGTACTTGGGAATTCATATAGATAGACGCTTGACCTGGTCTCGTCATATTGAAGCAAAAATAACGGCTATGAAACTTAAAGCAGCTCAACTACATTGGCTTCTCGGCCGAAACTCAAACTTGTCGTTAGACAACAAAATTCTCTTATACACGTCCATCATAAAACCAATATGGACATATGGCATCCAATTATGGGGTACTGCATGCGCATCTAACATCTAAAAGCTTCAGAGAAGACAGTCTAGAATATTACGAAAAATTGTCTGCGCCCCATGGTATATAAGTAATGATATTATCCACAGAAATCTCAACGTCCCCACTATCCGGGAGGAAACTAAAAAATATTCAATCAGTTACATCGATAAACTAATGGCCCACAATAACTACCTCGCTCGGGGTCTGCTTCAGTTCAAAGGTCACCAGAGGCTAAAAAGAACCGATACTTTGAGCCTAACTAGAAGACATTTTTAAAAAATTTGAATACAGCAGTTAGTGGTTACATTGGTAACAACTAATAAACAACAAGTAGAATTAAGATTTGAATACATATTGTATATTTCGATAAGAAAGATGAATAATAAAAATAAATTTAAAAAAAAATGGAGCAGTTTCAGCAAAAGTAATTTCAGCTTTTTTTCAAATAAATACTGATTTTTCACCAAATGCCTACGCTATTAGTATTACTCTGTCTTAAGTACAATAAATGTCATAAATATTTATAAAATTTTAACAGTTTACAACACAAATAAACGCTTTTTTTGTACATACGAGTACATATAGGTATATGGAGTTGGACAGTTAGGAGTACTCAAATAAATATGTAAAAATAAATGTTGTTTTGTTTTAAATAAAATTGGGTTTTGAAATTTTAGTACTTAAAAAAGTTTTTTTTTTTTAAAGAAAAGTTTTCTTAAAAAAATATATGGCAGACATGAATCAAATAATAAAGATTACGCATTGCGCAGGTCCGTTATATTCAACCATGTAATATCCTACACTCAGATATAAGGCCCACTTTCGAAAATCACTTTAACGACCATAAATTTCTTAAAAATGTTGGTATCCAAATAAAATTCAACACAAATAAGTTTCATATATACAGAAATGATGACACCTAATTTTATAATGGTCGGACCATAATTAGTCGAAACTCCCATATAAGACCCTCTCCGTAATTCACTTTAATTTCCATAAATCTTTTAAAAGTATTTATATCGAGATAAAGTTTAACACATTATTTATATTCACAGAAATCATGACACTAAATTTTGGTCCAAAATAGGTGATATCTCCCATATAACGCCCATTTCTGAAAAACTGTTTTATATTTACATATACATACTAGGTGTAGGGTATTATATGGTCGGGCTTGACCGACTATACTTTCTTACTTGTTTTTGTTTTGTTGTTTTTTTTTATAATTTTTATTATGTATAATAGTATCACATGTAAGAGTTCGATTGAAAATATGGCATAATAAAGATTAACAGCCTGTTTTTGTTAAACGTTTAAAGTTAGACGAAACGATAACGTAACAATTTGCGTTTATTTAACGCGCTGTCTATTGTTCGTCTTCATTTGCGTTATGGACGTATAAATTAACAAAGTGTCAAATCACAGTATTGCCTGTATGTAAATATATTTGTTTTGTTTACTACCCTACTAAGAGCATTTGTGTATTTTTGAAAAATTATTAAATTAATAAAACAAAATATGTTTTCATCATTATTATACATTGCTTTTACATAAATAAGCACATAATTGTTTGTGTATATTTACCTTTTATTAGTTTCAATTTCAAAATTTTAAAATTTTTCTGTTTCTTATATGTATATTTCTTTAGGACGAATGAAATATTTTACTCGTCTTTCTTTCGTTTGTTTGACATTTAAAAACGCGATACACAACCCAAAAAAATGTGTCAATTGTTACGTTATTCGTCAAAAAATTTGACTTTCGTATTACATAGCCCAAAATAGGAAAAACGTCAATTATTTTTGACATTTGTTTAGTTATTCATCTTACATAAACAGGCTGTAAGAAATTCTTCTTTGAGTGAATCGAACTGCTCGCTAACTTGTTATATTTTCGATGCCCTCAAATTTAATTTTCTTTTAAGTTTCTAGTTTTGGATCAAAGAAGCCATTTTTTTAAAAAAATAAAAATTATATTTTGAAAACAAAGCCAATTAAAAATAGTTTTAGGTTTTTATTTATATATAGACGCTTAAGTATGAAATATATGTAAATATTTTCTGAAATGTTTTTATCGAAACAACGAATGAAATGTGCAACATATACATATGTATGTATATTCGTTAACCGTTTTACAAAAATGTGTATCATCTGTATCATATCAATCATACAAATTGCACCTTGGGAGCATAAAAAATCCAAAATAATTACAAAATAATGCATTTACAACATAACATAATATTTTTAAATACTTAGATACAAACATACATATACATATTTTCAGAACAGATGTACATTTGCACTCTTATTGTCCACGCAACATTAGACTGACACACGCATCTGGTTTGTCTCTACACGATCTTAATAAAGGAGTTTTAATAGTGAAAAAATTATCACTGTAATCAAGATAGTAAGTGCACATAATCAAATAAACCATAAAACTAAATCAAAAATTATATTTTCAGAAATACAGGCATAAAACAATAGTATAACAACAACAACAACAACAATAATAAACAAAACAAAAATGTTAACATCAAAATCCTTCCCTTTTTCATTTACATATATGTATGTATGTATGTATGTATGTATGTACATATTAATTTTTTATTTTTATTTGTTATGAATTTTGTAATATCACCATGATATTATTGTCTAAATGGGATGGAATTTGCATAAAATTATGCATGTCACCAACGGTTTTCTTTAGCTCACTTTTCTTATACTTACGTTTACGTTGTCCGTTTTGGAAAGTAACCCTTACAGGAATGGAGATGGTGTCTGTAGTTTTTATCGTTAAAACTGAAATATCTTAACAACATCAACAACAATTCTACATGAATAATATAAAAGAACAATGTAAACAAAAGGTCGGAGGACACGATAATAATAACAGAGGCACTGTAGTATTTTTGTATGTATACATTTGAATTAAAATACAAACAAATAAGTAAACAAACTAAAAGGACATAAGAGTTTTATTATGTGTGTTAGGATGTATGTATGTATGTACTCGTAAGTATTTACAACTGAATGTGTGATGAGAACTCAATGTCCAGTAATTCATTTACGGGATACCAAAGCTGAAATGTCCTTACAATGCACTTTCCGTAATCGTTTGATGAGTTTGCCCTTTTTATTATTTTTTTATCCTTTCTTTCACTTTTAAATATTTTGGTTATTTTTTATGAGAAAATAGTTATTATGCAAGAAAATATTCTAGTATTTTGAAAAATCCTAACACCGGTTTTTGATTAGCGACTTCTTTTGCATCCAACCGGTTGCAGATATTTCAAAACAAAACTCATTTATTATATGTCAATTGTGTCCTAATTAGGACGGTTTTGTTGTTTTTTGTTGCTTCAAACAGGATACCTCCGGAAAAGAAATCCCGATCGGTATACTTACTAATCTTTACAAATGACTCAAATCTGTCCATTTTGTAAGAAAAATTACTTTCTTAACACTTTATTTAATGCTAGAAAAAATTTAAATTCTTTTAGTTTTCAACATCCATCAATGACACATTACTGTCATAGGATTTGGAAATAGAATACCCTCAATCGCAGTTTGCAGAGAACTAAACTAGAAGTACATACATACCTACATATATAAATATGTTTATAAATAATCGTTTTGTTTAAATCTTTTCTTTGATTTAGTTTTTTAAACATTTTATTGAAATCAAAAAGCTTTTAGTCAAAAATTAATTAGTTATTATTTTTTAATTTGAATAAAATATTATAAAAACAAGTAGGAGTGCTATATTCGGCTGCACCGAATCCTATACCAATATAATACGGGCACGCATTTTTGTACAAAAACCTTAAAGAAATTGCTATGCATGCCATTTTACAGATACTATCTGTTTTTTCTATATGTAGCTTAACTGTTATGTGCAATTTTGTATGAAACTTATGTAAAACGTTCAAGTATTTCTATAGTTTTCAAAATGTCTTAGTTTTGGACTGGAAATATGTATAAATACCTGTGATAATTTTATGTTCATTTTTTTACGACGGCCTTTTCAGGAGCGGAGCTGTGAGGTCTCAAAGTAGGGCACTACAAACTACAAGGTATCTCAGCTATCCATGCTTTCAAATGGAAAACACCTAAAATATGACCATTCGAATTTAACACATTTCTTTTTGAAATTTTGAAATTGGAAAGTGTTTAATAGCTTCACCAGCTCCCAACCAAATGTGGACTTTATTTGCAAAATGCCAAAACGTACGAAAATTTTAATTTTTCGGTTTCTTTTTTAAGTATTGCCGAGTTGGCTTTTCCTAAATCCTTTAAATAAATATAATTTTATTATTGCAAGTTAAGGAGGCAATTATAACAACTCTTGATTTACTTAAATTTATACAGTAATAATTTAAATAGTCTTTGTGTTTTTAATACAAGTATAGTGTTTATAATTACTATTTACGAACACGCTGAACTTAATTATACCCTACACCACCATAGTGGGAAGGGTATATTGGATTTGTGCTGATGTTTGTAACGTCCAGAATTATTGGTCCAACACCCACCTTAAAGTATACCGATCGACTCAGATTCACTTCTGTTACGTGATATTTCTTCGGCCCAAGAATAGATGGGATCGAAACTGGTGGAAATCGGTCCATTATTTCACCTGGCTCCCATACAAATGTCCTCCCGAAATAATGGTTTCCTGATCATAAATGTTTGAATTATGCAAGTATCCACACGAATTTCATCACAAATGAGTGATAAATAAAACCAAACCACATCTACGAATTTTGTGCAGATCGGTGCATAATTACTCGTAGCTCCCATATAAATTCTACTTCCGAAAATCACTTTAAAGAGCATAACTCGATTTAAAATATTGGTATCCAAATAATATTTAATGAAAATATATTTGATATATATACAAATAATACGGTACAATTTTATTATGATCGGTCCATAATTAGTCGAAACTCCCATATAAGAACCTCTCCGTAATTTACTTTAAGAGCGATTCTATTCTAGACAACTTTTAACATCAATTTTCAAATCACACTATTTGATATTTTTTGATGCAAATTTAAAGTAAAATATCTATATTTTATAATAATATATTTTTTTTTAGACGTAAGCTTTAATATATATTTGTTGTGACTTCGAAGCATTAAGATTCATAGATTTGGCGCGAACAGAAAATTTATTCATGTTGCACCCGTCATGACTTAAAGAGCAAATTTCTTATTATTGGATTATATTTCTCTACGATGTTTGATTTGATAATCATCGTCTGATATCTCATCTTTCAAAATAAAAAAGTATAATACAATAAAAGTTTAAAAGTCAACAGAGTTTTATGTTTTTGTGGAATGGTCTTATGAAGGTTGACCAATTTGGTTGCACCCGTTATGCACTTTAAAGCTCTCTCGTGGCTATTTGATCGTTTCATATAAATTCTTGTAAATAGATAACAATAGTATATAGAAAAATATTACCCCTTCTAGAAATAACTTAATTGTAAATGTGTTTCTTTCTATTAGCAAAAGACGTTTAAAGCGTCTAAATGTTGCACCCGTCAGAATAGAATCGCCCTTAAGCTCCATAAATCGTTTAAAAGTATTTATATCGAGATAAAGTTTAACATATAATGCCCATTTCTGAAAAACTGTTTTATACATATACTGGGTGTAGGGTATTATATGGTCGGGCTTAGCCGACTATACTTTCTCACTTCTTTTCACTTAGGAAAAACTCACACTGCACTAACTGTTTAATACCCCTGCTGCTACTATTTATACGCCAGCACCATCTTCTAACAATTTCTAGCATAAACTAGCTGACGCACTCTATTTGTACATTGATCAAACAGAGCTTTTAAAATCTAAGTTAGGGTCGCACTTGGCAAATGTTTGACGAAAAAGACGTACCCACAAAGTAAAATATATTACATTCGTATTTTATTTATAAGAAGTCATACAATAAAATTTAATGTCAAGTGTTCTTTAAGATCAAACAGCATCAAATAAATGTGGTTACTCTGTTTTGAATAAATATTTGTCGTTTTACTCACATTTAATGTTGCCAAACTCCGCAACAATGTTATAACTAGATGTTTTCATTATTAGAAATATTGGTAAACACGATTTACGAGTATGTTGCTACCCAACCAAACATCATTACAACATTATATCTGTAAGAAAAACGACAATCGACGATTTTCAACAATGTAAAAAACTGGCTGATGCTACTTTTCCATCATTTCCAACGATTAATGCATCTTCTTCATTATTGGCAGAGGATGCTTTAGATAATGGCATGGGAGGTGAACTTCAACAACCGAATATTCTGTATTGAAACATTTTCACTTTTTGGAAAAACGAGAATTTGTGATTTCATTGATCTTTGCAATTAAGCAAAAACCAGAAAATTCTTCTCCACGTCAACTGAGGCATTAATTTGGATTATATTTGTCAGCAAATACCCTGCAAAAATCTGTGTAGTGACTACATCATGGTCCTATATGATGCAATTATGGACCATTTCATTTTCAAAGCAGAACTTCTTTTTACACCACAACTATTCGTGCTTCAACGACCATAATCGTTGTTGTAAAACATTTGTATGTCATATAGTGTTGCTATGAATTTTGGGTGCAACGTTGCCAGAATGATTATTTTATCATATTTTGGATGATTCTTTTAGTCAGGTGGCATCCACAATGTTTATTGTGTTTTACGGTCATTTTCTGTTTATCAGTGGCAAAATTACAAATTTTAAGAAAAATTAAAAAAAGTGCGTTTTTAGTGTGAAAAATATAATAAAACAAGTAAGAAAGTATAGTCGGTCAAGCCCGACCATATAATAGCCTACAAACCAGTATATGTATAAAACAGTTTTTCAGAAATGTGCGTTATATGGGAGATATAACCTATTGTGGACCGATCATCCAAAATTTAGGAGTTTCGACTAATTACGGACCGACCATTATTTTATTTGATTACCAACATTTTTAAGAAGTTTATGACCGTTAAAGTGATTTTCGAAAGTGGGCCATTTATGGGAGGTACGACTAATTATGAACCGATCATAATAAAATTGTACCGTATTCCTTGTATGCATATGAAATATATTTGCGTTCAATATTATTTGGATACCAAATTTTTTGAGAGAGTTATGCTCTTTAAAGTGATTTTCGGAAGTGGGCCTTATATGGGAGCTATAACTAATAATGGACCGATCTTCACGAAATTTGTAGATGTAATTTAGCTTCATGTATTATTCATTTGTGGTGAAACTTGTTCGCATACTTTAAAGATTTATGACCGGTAAACCTCAATTTCGGGAGGACATTTGTATGGGGGCCAGGTGAAGTAATGTTTCAATCCCATCCGTCAGAAAGTGATTCTGAGTCGATTGGTATACTTTAAGGTGGGTGTTGGACCAATATTTATGGGCGTTACAAACATCAGCACAATATACCCTCCCGACTATTGTGGTGTAGGGTATAAATATGTGGACTTTAACAACAAAACAGTCTATTTCATTGAAATTTGGCACAATCGCATCATATTTTAATGGAAATTAATTCTTTTGAATGATTCATTTTGAAATCATGTGTCTATGCATATCTCCAGCAAGCCATATGAGTCCAAAAAGAGTCTTTTCTGACACTTTTTCCGGAGCGTTCATGCTCTTTATGAGCCCAAAAACCAGCATTAGTGCTCCGCAAACCTTCAGAAAAGAGTGTCATTACATTCGAAAATGGTTCGCCAGAAAGAGCTTTTAGATGATGTCAGAAAAGAATCTTTTATGAGGGTTTTTGGGCTCTGAAAGAGCTCTTAGATAATGTCGGAAGAGAGTCTTTTATGAGGGGTTTTTGGGCTCAGTAAGAGATCTTACATCATGCCAAAAAAGAGTCATTGCAATTTTAAATATATCAAATTTAAAGGTCGCATTTATTATTTTTTAAATTGTTTTTACTTAAACAAAAAGGGACTCGCTGCTGCACTGAATTGGAAAGATGTAGTAACAACGATCAAATTTATAGTTGAAAATAATTGTAAAACCTGAAAACAACAATGTAAAATTGTTTGACGAGTTTGGTTACATATTAAAATGTATTACCCAGGGAAAATCAGCGAAATAATCCTCCTACTAAGCCACGTTCTACTAAACCACATCAACGTTGAACAGTGTGACTTTTGTCACTTTTAGGATGCCAAAAGTCGTAACAGTCAAATAAAAGTAGATATGGCAATGAAATTTAGCAATAATAATGATGAGATCGATATAGAATTGGATACAAAAAATGGGCGTGGTCCGCCCACTTTTTTGGCCACCCCCATATAAGGTGTGTTTTCAAAATATCATAATTTTTAATTTAATAGCACTTATTGGGGCGGAAAGAAATAAAAATAATTATAATTTGACTAAATTTTTAGTTAACCACAAATGCAATTAGTAGTTTTTTGAGATGATTAATGTATATTTTTGTAAACAAATTTAAATTTCATATTAAAAAAAAGCAATCTGGAAATAAAAATAACTACTCCGATTCAATATCGTTTTCATATTCCGGTACGGATAATAAGCCAATAACTTCTTTTCGTAGTCTGTGCAACAAATCCAAATTACTTTCAATTCTAGATATTTTTCGGGTATAGAGTTCTCGATAATTTCTTGCATTTTTGTTTCTGGACTCTTGAGCCTCTTCAGAAAGTTGACCAATAGGAATAATGGAAGACGATATTATATCCTTTTCATGAAAAAGAATTTTATGCACACTCACTGGCATATTGTACCATGCATATTCTGATAAGTACAGTTCTCTGGTATCTGTGACAAAGCGGTCAAAAGCTACAGAATTAATTTGAAATCCACAACCTATGCAGGAAAGTATTGTGTGAAACCTTTTCAACAGATTTATATTTATTCCTGTTATGTCGGACGTTATTTCAGGATCTCCAAAAAATCTTCTCGCCGTGTTACCATCATTTGTATTGCCTGCTTTTTGTATTGGCATATTAATTAAAAGACCAACTTCTTTTCTGAATTCTTTTTTATTTTTCATCTTCTCCTTAGTTTCTTCGCCCCGTACACACCATGTCTTCATTTCCATTCGATAAGCGATGTGTAGCATACACTCCATGCATCGTATCCCCGAATGTAAAGGGGAAATTCCGAAAGCAAGCATGCTTTCGTCAACTTGTCGTTCCGATAAGGCACTAAAATTATTAATTTCTTTCGGTGAAGCCCCACATATATAACATATTTGAGACGATGTATATGCCGACAGGGCATTACAAACTTTGCCGTCAATCATGCACAAGGTAAGTGTACTTTTCACTTTAAAGTTTAGTTTCTCTGTTTGAATTGTTGTAGGTTGCAGATCCGAAATTTGGTCTTGAACATATTTAACCTCCCTTAAAATAACGTCTCGTGTTTCTTTTGTAAATATAAATTTTACCGGCCGGCAGTATTTTGTAGAAGATGGAGCATGTTTATTCCATATTATAATATTTCGTTTGTTAACTGTTGCATACATTTGAATGAGAACTATTGAAATGAAAAACATTCTGTTATCAGATTGGTTTTCTTCCGAACATTTTTGCTAGTAAATGCTCTGTTCAGCGCCATCACATCCCCATTTTATAATTGCATTTACATTTCCAATTTCGCGAAGGGAGAGCAACACTTCTTCTTGTGCAGCACACAATCTTTTTAAACTGTGATCAATTTGCGATTGCAATCCAATCTCAGCATAAGTTTCCGTTACGGTTATTTGTTCAGGGTAGCATAAAGCCTTTGCTTTTTTTACACAGTTGTATGAAGGATATATTTTTTGGCTTATTTCTGAAGTATGCTGCCTGATAAGGTTATAATCATTTGTTGAAAGACCTGTATCAATAATCATCGCAAGTGCTTGATCTGGTGACAAACTTTTTATGTTCTCATTAGATAATCGAGTTTTCTTTAATACAGTGCCTCTTGATGGAGAAGTCACGGCCAAATCTTGTAGTATTTTTGCAGAATTTCTTTTTTCAGATGATCTCAGTGTCATTTCCGCTGCCATTAACAATTGGTCATTATCAACATTGCTCATAAGTTCCTTAGCTTTTCGCTTCTTTGAGTGCAAAGAAGATTCAGAAAAGTTTTTTTTTTAGGCCTTCCTGTCTTCGATATATCGCGAGATGTACTTGCCCCAACATCGAGAATATAATCTGAAAAGTTCAGATCTTTTGACAACCATTTAGAATTTTGTTGCCAAAAACGGCTATTTATCCGAGCAGCATGTTCCCATCTTGACCGAAAATCAAAAGAAAGTTTGATCACAAACTTTTTTAATTTATGGTGGTCCACATCTTTTCTAATTATACTGCAAATGTGATTATAGACGGCATCATTTTTTTCTTCTTTCTTGCTTGTGAGCCAAACATCAAAGAGCACATTTCGTTGAACTGCCATGTTTTTTTTTTAAAAAAATCAAAATATCGCAAAAAGGAGCAAAAACTTATTGTTGATTCTGAAACTAGATATATAAACCTTCAATCTCCATATAATCACTTGACAGAAATCTATAGAATCATGCAAGTTTTTCTCTATGGAAAAACAAACATTTTTGAAAATCACTCAATTTTTCATTGATTAAAACTTAAAATAATAACGTTAAAGCTTCACAAACTTACTCTTTTTATTGAAAAGGTTCCAGCTTAATTAAAACAAAAAGACTTTTGTAAAAATATTTTGCCTAAAAAAAGTAATGCCACCGCAAAGTTCAACAAAAATTAAAACTATAAATAGATTTACTATACTTGACACAGTGACACAAGTTGTATAACTGTTATCATGTTAATTGTTGTTTTTTCGTTTTGTTTTGAATACATTTTCGTACGTATGGGACTCTTGTTTGCCATATGCTAAAAATTCATAGCGATCGGGGATATTTGTTTTTGGACTTTTGGCATCCTAAATGTGGAGAAAGTCACACAATGCGATGGGTGGAATGTTTCAAACATTTTCAAAGTAACAATGTACCGTACACTCGCTTTGCGCGAATCATTGAATTTATATTTTGTTTCCCAGCAACATCTGCAAGTGTAGAGCGTATATTTTCGTTGATCGCAAAATTATAGACCGAAGAAAAATCCCAACTCAAGCTAGATACTTTGAAACATATGCTATTCCTCAAATGTAATTTAAAGTACGAATGCGTTGAATTTTACAATTTTTTAAAAGAATCCCCAACATTGCTGAAGTAATTTTCATCACAGGATAAATACGATTTTAAACAAAAAGCGACGGAAAATTAGTTATAAAATGTTCAAAAATCTTAGGTATTACACTAAGCTTAGCAATACCTCTGTAATTTGACACCTCCGATTTATTACCAGATTCAAATAATGGGTTTATGAATGAAGATCTCCAAATTCTCGGAAAATAACCATATTTAAAGGATTGCGCATAATTGTGTATAATACTGCTAGGAACACCATTAGAACCATAATTATACGAAATTTTAAGTTTCTTTAATCTTTTCAATAAATTCTCAGCATCAATATTTGGAAGCGATATAGCACGGTTAGTATAAGGTGTGTTGGGATAACTATCCGAGCAATATTGCTTATCCGAATATGTACTGGAAAAAAACATCAAATATAGTTATCACTAATACTTCTTGATAAATTTTAGTTAGGCTCGAGTTCATTAAATTTAATTTTCATTAAATTATTTTTACTGAAGTTAGGAATTACAACTTGAAAAATTTATTATTTAAAAAATGCTTGATAATTTTTCTTGACTGGGGATCGAACCTGGGTTGTTGAATTTACATATGTTTCGAGAAATCCCACTTTCGCTCATCAAAATTCTTTGCGTTCTACCACCTGCACCACTGCGGTGCCGGTCAGCCAACAGACAAACATCAGTCCTTTAACCAGTGTTAGTTCTGGTAGTTCGAAGTTTTTGCTGTAATTATCATTCTTTATTAATTTCTATTCATACCTAGTTGTTTTTTCCTTTTCTTGAGTTTTTTCGTATTCATGTCGATTCATAATTGTTGAGTTTCATTACTGAATATATCCATTTGTGTTTCTTTTAGAGTTGACAAAGTTGTAAAATGCTTTAGTATTATATTTAAAATCGTTTTTTATTTTTTGTAAATATCACTGATATAGGGGATTGTTGAGATTATTATATTCCGCATGAGCATTTACTATAATCCACAAGAAAGCCAGATCTTTTGAAGTTTTTCTAATGTTTATTCTTTAAATTCTTAAGTTTAGATAACAGTTTTGAATTCCAAGGAGAATCAATGTGAACAGTGTTTTGGTGTGAATTCATTAACGAAATAATATATTTTATTATAAAAAATACTAGTCATCTCATCCAAAGTAGAATTGTTTATGTAAGGGATACACAGTAGATCGTTCCAATCGGTATTTAATATTAAATTATTTAATTTAACGTAGTTCGTTTGTTTAAAATTATAAACTTTCTCATTATTTATTTGAGTAGAGGATTTATGTACAGCAGGTAGAAAGAAAATAAATTTAAATGTTGGGTGAAATTTATCTTCGGGCAAAGTAACAGGATCACAACGAGAAATTACACAATTGCATGGATCATGGATTGGATGGATACCAAATTTAATAATTTCCAAATTCATTATACACAGAAAAAATTAAAATTGGTTTTCAATTAAAATATTTGTATATTTAATTAAAAATTTAATTGAAAGTGGACCGATGAAGGAATTTGTAGTATCAATTAAAATATTTTGTAAAAATTTAATTAAAAGTAGTTTTAATTAAAAAAAAATATTATATTATTTAATTCAAAATTATTTTTCAATTAAAAATTTAATTGATATGATTAAAAGTTTAATTAAAAATCAATTAAGACTCAATTAAAAGTTTAATTAAAATTTGTCGGGCAATAATTTTTTCTGTGTAAATGTTATTTAGTTTATAAAGCCAAACATCGAATAAATTGATTAAAATATCGTTATCAAACTTTGTAGATTTTGTTAGAGAAGCATCAGTAGTAGTTTTGTACATGAAATTGATGATAAATTGAAATCACCGAAAGCAAAGAACGAATCCTCAGGTTCAACAAATTCCGCGATTGTTTTAATAGCATTAACATGTTGTTGAAAAACTAATTCATCAGAATTAGGAGGGATGTACGAACAGGTAAGGTAAAAAACATTATATTTGAGTTTTATCATTATCATTCAGTATTCAGGTCTATTCGGGAAGTCACTTTCACCACAAATACGCGTTTCATTCACTTTTTGTTATTCTAAAATACGTTAGCGATGTGAGTACCAGAAAACAAACAGAAAAACATATGTTTTTGTTCACTTTGTATGCATTCTAAAATACCTGTTCACAACACATCTATATAATTTTCGTTCGACGCTTGATTTAGCGCGTAACAATAAAATACCTACATTACTGAAAAATAAATAACAAGCGCGTGCTTCAAATGTAAGTAAATATATGTACGTATGTACATGTATAAAACACATACAATGAGAGTTAATTTTGTTTCTTTGTCCAGGTCTAAAAAACAAACATCAACGCAACAGTTCAGAGCCATGGTCATCAATAGCCATGCTTACGCTTGGTATCGACGATTTTCGAAAGAAGTACATTCGGGCTTCTTCTTTTGTCTGTTCATCCATTTTGAGACTTATCCATTTATGGCATAATTTCTCTTCGATTGCAACTAATACTTCAGACAGAAGTTTTACCAACTCCATGTTGGTAATTTTCTTCAGCGAAGAAACGAAGGGCTGCTGCTAGCTTGTCAACAGGCCTTAAGCATCCAAGCCGTGATTGTTGTTTGATTTTGTCTTCTAATTCAGATAAAATATATTTAAACGCCTCTTTGTTGATTCTAAAATTCTTCCTAAAACTTCTTTTGGTATTAGAAAATGTGATTTTAAATTTGTAATAAACATACAGTGGCACAGTAAAGTATACATACCCCCTTGAAAAACGGGGTTTTGGGTTATCTATAAACAATTTAGCAATAAAGTTCATTTCAAACAAATTCAATCGAACAACAAACTATAAATTTTGACCAAAATTTTTTTCCACTTAATATTTATTAACAAAAATATATAACATTCATTTTTCAAATTTTTTAAGATTTTCATTAATTAAAAATGCAATCGAATCCATCTCAATTTTTATTTTTAAATTATATTTTTGTTTTTAAAAATTTTCATCTATTAATTAGACAGCTGTTTTCAATGTTTATGTTTTCCATAAGAGATTACAAAAAATCGATTACTGCAAACGATAATTCTTCACTCGTATTTTAGAATATATCGAAGACGAAATGTCGAAAGTGAACGTTCTACGACGAAGAAGTAAAGCGCGTATTCCCGAATAGACCTGATTATCTGAAGAGCAGGTCGAAATAGATTCTGAGACAAAATTACATGAAATTACAACACACCACCGCCATTTCGATTATTTCTATTATATCGGTAAATCTGATATTTATTGCATAGAATTTCAGAATTGAATACATTGTCTTTTACCCATGTTTCAGTAAAGATAATAATCGGCCCTGTTCTGTAAATCGAATCGTTTTTAAAAAACGAGAAATTTCTAAAACCGAATAAATCGCATTTTGGTGTTCTGCAAATTACTCGTATTGATATGATTCGAAATTAGGTTCGAATTTTTGGTTAAATGTCAAAGTCAGCTGTTGATTAAAAAAATTCACAATTTGTAAATAAAAAGAAATATATACAAAGGCCCGGAGCGTTTGTGTTAAGCTACAATTCCATAAAAAAAACGAAAAATACGCCAATTAAACATACAAGAAGATAATTAAGGGATGATTCCAATTCAAAATTGCTTACATCTTTATTTTTGCTTCTGTATAATTTTGCCGCGTTCAAAAATTGTTTGTGGTTTATTTTGCAAAAACATATGTTATACAATTCTAGAGTTGCCAGACAAATTATTGTATTTAATTGCTAAATAATGGTGAGTAATAAAAGAACATTTAAGGTAATTGAACCTTAGATATATATTTGGTCTTTATTTTTATCGCAAATATTTTAAAATTAATTTTTTATAATATACAAATACTGAGTTTGTACTAGACAAACATTGACAGCTACATATTCACAAACAGTGGTAACTCTACTAAAAATAAATTGTGTTTTTGCAAAATACTTGTGATTTACGCAATTATTTTATTTTAAATAAGTTTTTTTGAATTAAAATTTAATTTAGTTATAAAGTGTTTGTCTTAAAAAATTAATGTATAATGTTTACTATTATTACAAGAGTGTTGTTTACTCAAATGCTTTTTATATTCTCTATAAAAAATGTGTTTTGTTCATTAAACTTTTTTTGTCACTCTTAAAGCCTAGTACTCTGTTCAAAATTTCAAGTGGAATGCTGTCAAAATACATGTTAAAAAAATAAACATGAAATATTCATGAAAAAATGTTGCAGAAAACTCTGTTCATTTTGTGAAAAACATATGAAATGTATCTGGCAACATTATTTTTTCACAGCGAAATAATTAAAGTAGCAATTGTTTCACATGGAATTTTCTGTCGCAACAACAATATCAGTAATATTTGTTTATTCATTTTTATTTAACTATTTCGATTCAACACAGATTTTTAAATATTTTAACTTTTATTTAGTTTCGATTTACATTTACAAAAAAGCAAAACATATGTGTTTTGTTTACATAAGTAAAACAATGTGGCGTACTTTTAAAAAAAACGTCAAATTATGTAAATTCGCGTGATAGGCAACATTGGCTACACGTCAAATTTTCCGTATGAAATAATTAATGTTGCTCAACATTTTTCCCAAATTTGAACAGAGTACTAGGCTTAAGGCACGATATTTATGTATGTACTAACACTTAAATTCATTAACGTCTGTATGTGCAAATTACGCGTTTTTCGTAGAAATGTATCCTGGCATTTAGACATCTTTATTCTTTACTCATGAATAAATATTCATACGCACACACAATGCATGAACAATTTATATCGGCCAGTTTTTTGTGGTCAAAACAAAAACAGGACGTTGCTACTGAAGAAGCTTTTTTTGAATTTTTTTTTATTATGCCTGTATATTTTTTTGGTGCTTAGCCTATCAACAGGCCATTACGAAAACGACTTGTCTACATTTTTGTGGCCGTTTTAAATCTCTATTCTTTACTTACATACACGCCACATGTCATTGCTCAACTCCATAATTCCTTTCTTTTTTACTTAATACGAGTATGTTTGTTCACTCAAAGCATAAAAACTGAACATTTTTTAGGTTCAAGTTCGATGTTTTTTACGTCTTATTGTTGCTGTTGTTGTATTAACACTAGCAGCTGCCTGCCACATCGTATGCAATAAAAAGCAGCCAAATGCATGCATAAAGCAAAGCAAATAAACAAAGGAGAAAGCAGGAAAAAACAGTGCATAGATTCGGTGAAATGCAATGGATACAAAAATTGGACAGATGTTGTGGATATCATATGGCGCCAACTAATTTTCGCGTACAACCAAAAAACAAGCAGACATTTTTTCAACAACAGTAAAAAATAATCTTAAAAACTGTATGCACATGAATGCATGTTTCTTCTACATACAACAGACTAGCACGGACATTAGAATGGTTCAAACTCAAATCCACACGAGTTTTTAACTAAAAACTTATGTACATAAGTATATTAAATACTTGCAATTGTTTGATGGCCGAATTTTATCTAAATACGATTAGTGGACTGTATGAAAAATTATTGACAATTTTTATGTTATATTGCATCTGAAATCCGAAAAATCATTAAAATTGATGGGAGTCTTTCAAACGCAAATATAAAAATAAAATAAAATCTAAAAATAAATTTTAGTTTTAAGGTCCCCATATGACGACGAGTAATATAAAAATATGGGTGAAAAATATTATATTATTATATATTAAACACGCGATATATTTGACCTTTATTGATTCCCCAGGTATTTAAAAAAAACAAACAAAGGTGATAAATGAAGAAAATGTTAACATAACTGATGGCATTGATGATGATAATTACGTTGGACATGATCTAAAAATTAAAATAGAGGATGTTGTTGAATGTGACTTTAGACAATACGATTTAACGAAGAAAACAAATTTAATATCTTACTTTATTTAAAAAATGGAAATTATTCGAATAATTCTATCACACATAGATTTATTTGAACAAGTTAAATTATCTCACTAGTTTTAATCAACCCATATACAATTGTATTTAAGCACGGAGTTGTCATTTGGAATTTATACACATATTCAGCTCAAACACTTACAAATAGATGAATAATTAACTGATTACTTTGGCATCAGTAAAGTAAGTACATAGTTACATGTAACGACGAAACACGTCGTATACTAGCTGGTATTGTACTCCCGTTATGTTATGCGTTGTCATTTTATTAAGAATTTCAGTCGTCATTTCAGAGAATATCTCTTAACAAGGAACGTCTTATGTCGTTAAATGCCTTAAAATGAATAATAATCATAAAAAGAAAACAAAAAGAAAACTTTATTAAAACAAATGCAAGCCTTAAAAGATAAATGGTCACCCTGCTCAAATTTATTCGTCGTTCGTCTACCTCTATTGCATCACAGTTCCTTATTTTCTGGTCTATGCAATGATTGTGTTCATTTTCATATACTCAAGTGTATTATATTTCTGACGTCTAATATTCGTTCCGAAAAAATCTGTATGATATTGCGTATTCACGATTTTAGCATAATCAACCGCTTGTCAACAAATTAATTTGGCCACTTATTAATATTACAAAATAAATTCTTTTAAAATTTTAAAATATTTTTTATAATTGTGTAATTATGAAGAATTTCAGTTATTTTCGAAAGGATGTGTGATTGTAAGTAAGAAGTTAAGAATTGTAAACCCCTATTTCGAAAGTATATTTGTATGGATTGATAGATGAAATACTTAACAGACGATTGATCATTAAGATTTACTATTTTTAAGCATAATCAAATATCCGCAAAATTATGTTTCAAAATTAACCATCCTTAAAAATTATTTCAGGTCAACTACCCAACAAAAATTTTACACAAATATTTTTTTAGAAAGTCGTAACAAATATTTTTTGCACGAAGATGTTTGATATTTCGTTACTCTTATTTATTTATGAAGATACAATCTTGATTAAAAACGAACTAACAAAAAGTATTGCAAATTTTATATCTAATGAATTTTAATTATTTGTCCAGCCAGTGCCGGACGAAAAATATTTGACCATTGTTAATTTTATGTATTAAGTTGGGAGTCTTTCTTCTTGTCTTCGGCATTTTATTTATTTACTTTTTTTTTTTAATCTCAGTTTTTACCAAAGGCACGTTCTTTATGAATATTCGAATTTTTTATGTACCAGGGGGCAATTGTGATCATTCGTAACAATTTGTTTTGGCGTCTTTGAATTCTGTCTACATTTAAAGCTGAGTCCGTTCCCCATAGCTGTATTCCACAACACCATATAGATGTTTGATATTATGTTTTTTTAATTTTTACAAGAGTTTAGTAAGAGCAAAAAGCATCATCTAATAAAATATTTGTCATAAGTTAAATAAGTGTTTCGTCAATTGTTTGTTTAAATAGAATCACTTTTGTACGAATGGTTACAAAGAAACATCTAATCAACGTAAATCATTCACTTTAACTAGGTTTTTGTACACAGCGTTGCCCGTTTGTTTGATAATTTGTAAATTTACATTTCAAATTTGAATAGTCTACATGGTACAATTTGAACTTTTTACTTATTTTGATCATCAAAATTTTGTGTTAATAAAGATCTCGATGTCCTGATTAAAAGGTTCTGTTGTTGTCAGAACGCATTAAGGTCTTTAGGGTTTACCAGCTGTTAGAGATCAGAATTTGGGTATAATTTGTCAATAAAGGGTTTTTTTTCGAAACGAGTCTCTGTTAAAAAATATTTATTTAACAATATTATTCCTGAGAAATGTATATTAATATTTTGTTCAAATTGTTTTCGTATTCATTTGCATAAAGCTACAATACAAAATTCGTTGTCTTAAAACAAAAGGTACGAAAAAGTACCAAACCCCAAATCTTTACCATTTTTGATCTTTTTGATAAGTTTTTTTTTTCTTTTAATAAATCGATATTTAAAATTTCAAGTCTGTAGACCATTTATTAGAATGAAAGATGACTTTCGAAAATGTGATTCTAATATACATTTTTGTGGCTGCAGAAAGGTAAAACAAAAATGCTGCTGATTCATAACAAATTTTTATAAAATCGGGTTAGTCGCTTGAGATTGATTGTTTAAGAAATATATGTAGGTAGCAGTTTTCCCTTATTATCCCAACCTAGTCCAAGTTTTTAAAAATGGTTTTAAAAACTTTAGCCGTTAATGCGTGGTTGCGGAACAAACAAACACATATTTATAATATAATTATTATGGATATATAGTAGAGATGTGACGGATATCCGGCAACTATCCGGTTTGCCTAAATTTACTATTCGGACGGATACCGGATAATGAGCTACTATCCGGTATCTGGCCGGCCGGATATTTTCTTCGAATTATTTTAACCAAATACATTTTTTATTGAGTAACTAACAATAAAATAGCTTTTATTTAAAGGTAAAAAAGTAACAAAAAATTACAAATTATCTTTCAAAAACTTAAAATACGTTTTCAGATATTCACTTTAAACTAACTAAAAACTGAAAAAACGTCCAATGAAACGACTGACATAAATACTCAAAATTAAAAAGAGGTAGAATATAGTGATATCCGGTACCCGATTATCCGGCCAAATCACTATACGTCACATCTGTAATATATAGATTGTTTGTCATTTCGTGCAAAACCATTAATTTATAAATTTATTCTCTATTTGCAAAACAAACAATTTCAAACGTTAATTTTCAGAGGTTACCACCCTAATATGCCAATACATAATAGTGCTTGGCACCAAAGAAATGGATACTAGTTGTCCGCAGTTGATTGATGAAAATGCATTTTTTTGTAGATTAGATATCTCTGGTGTGGTGCATACAAAAACTAGTCAATTGACTCAATTGACTTAAAAACGATTAAACTCTATTACAGGGCCTTAGCTGTGAGATGAGAAAATGTTATGAATAACACAATGATGTTACAAGGTCAAATATGCAGAAATACATATGTACATACATACATACATACATTCTAGATTAAAGTCATTATGCCCATTACTAAAAATATCAGTGGTAAATTTCACCTTGTGTTATTCACGCATTTCTCATGCATGTTTTTCAAGCAAGAACTTATTTGTTTGAAATTGTCACCTCCGGAATTAATTCTATAAAAGCTTTACTGAGCAAACACAATATAGTAGAAGCAGTTTTTATTACTAGTTTTAGAAGTAGTTCTTTCATCAGGGTTTCCTTATAATTGTCACACTTGGAACTAATTTTTTAATGTCCAATAACTACAATATCTTTACTTCCGCACAACGTCTAAAGAAGAGCAAAAACCTACAATCAGTATTCACAACCGGTGCGCATAGACTACATCGAGCAGTTGAACGAATTTTTTCTTCCACCCAATAATTAATCGCACA
The DNA here is from genome assembly GCA_950370525.1 of Bellardia bayeri. NCBI lineage: Eukaryota > Metazoa > Arthropoda > Insecta > Diptera > Calliphoridae > Bellardia > Bellardia bayeri. Next base: position 60,084,483 of record OX493264.1, read on the forward strand.
ATTTTATATTTATTTACTTATAAAATATTTATACCTAATATCTTTCTTACATTTAACCTATTAACTATATTAAATATTGATTAGTTTTTATTTTTTTTTTAATTAATGACTTTAGTATGTAATAGTTAGTCTCTAACATAATGAACGCCATCATAAAAATGCGACTAATTTTACACTTTATCATTGTTGTTTGTTTGTTAATTAAACCTCGTATTAATTACGATGAACTTACATGATAACACGTCATATGATTCCAATGAAGGGTCAATGTACATGCTGTGTATCTTGACTAAGTTAAAGAATGGTATAAACATATGTCATATCAATGCACAGAGCCTGAATAATAAAGCTGACGAATTTAGACTTATGTTTGAGAATTCTTCAGTTGATGTCATTTGTGTTTCTGAAACATGGCTAAATCCCTCAACAGCGGATAAATTAATAACTCTGAATGGTTATACAACTTTTAGAGCTGATCGTAATACTCGTGGTGGCGGTGTAGCAATTTTTATAAAAAATAATATCAAATGTAATTTTATATCTTCAAACCTTTCAAACACCGATGTCAACAGGGGAAAAATTGAATACTTGTTCGTTGAAATTGTATCTTCTAATAAAAAAAATGCTTGTTGATTGTGCATATCGTCCAAACCGTAATATTTCCACTGACACCTTTTTAGATTATCTTGAACAACTTTCCTTATTATACGCTGGAGACTTTAACTCAAATTTATTGACTGAAACTACACTTTCAGATAACCTATTTTCGATTGGCATTGAATCTACTAACCGTTGTACACCAACCCATTACAACACATCGTGCAATACTCTTCTAGATCTATTTCTCGTCTCTAATATCTCAAAAGTTCAAGCTTATGAACAACTTTCTGCTCCTTGTTTCTCCAAACATGACCTTATCTTTGCTTCGTATGATTTTAATTTAAAACGTTGTAATCAAACCTCTTCATATCATGACTTCAGAAACATTGATTTTGAAATGCTAGATGAACATGTCTCAGCCATCAATTGGGATAATATATATTATATGATTTGTTCAAATAAGCAAACCACTTTCTTGGAAAATAATATTTCCTATTTATATGAACGTTTTGTTCCAATTAAAACAAAAACTATAAAAGATAATTCTAGACCCTGGTTCAATTCAGTTATTAAAAATTTAATTAAGAAAAGAGATGTTGCACATTCTCGTTGGAAGCGTTTCAAAATCCCAACTTTATACGATGAATTTCTTAGAATTAGAATGGAAGTCAATCGTGAAATTAAAAAATCAAAAACGATTTTCTATGCTGAACGATTTAAAAGTACTCTTGACAGTAAAACTACGTGGAATCAGTAGCCAAAATAGAAATATCGAGAGCAATTTATCAGCTGATGAACTTAACAAACTTTTTTCGTCAGCACCCTCACCAAATGATGACTCGTACACAAATGACTACATAAACTCATTAGAAGATAATATAATTAACAGCCAATTTAGTTTTCGATGTGTATATAATGATGAAGTCTTGACTTGCTTAAAGTCTATAAAATCAAATCCATTTTGTAATAATATTGTTGCCAAGATTATTACCTTATTTAACCCAAATTTTTAACACAATATTTACTACTAATATCTATTCCAGTAGCTGGAAACATGCTAAAATTATCCCGGTTCCTAAAACTAACTCGGAATTTAGGCCGATTGCAATCCTGTCTTATCTTTCTAAAATAATGGAAAAACTTATGTATGTATATGCTAATAAATGAATTTATTGTTCGGCATAATTTGCTCACGACACATCAATCTGGCTTTCGAGCCAAGCATAGTTGTGTAACAGCTTTAATAAATCTGAGTGAAGATATTCGGTATGATATCGATATAGGAAAAGTTACTATGTTAGTGCTCGTAGATCACTCCAAAGCTTTCGATACAATTGATCATTCTTTGCTCTTCCTCAAACTCAAAAAGATGTTCGGTATATCAGCGACATCAAATAATCTACTAAAGTCATATCTAAGTAATCGTTACCAATCAGTATTAATCAACGGTAGTTACTCATCTGCTCTCCCTGTTGCTAAAGGTGTTCCACAAGGATCAATTTTAGGACCACTTTTATTCTCGTTGTATGTGCAACTGCTAATAGACTTCTAATAAATCCTCATAAATCCAAATGCATTATTATACACCGCAAAACGATTCGTATTAATAATATAAGCATTGATATAATGCTTAATAATGAAAAAAATGGAATGCGTAACTGCAGCAAAGAATCTTGGTGTTATTTTTAATAACAATTTAGACTGGTCTACCCATATTAATAAAACTGCATCAAACATTTACTTAATGTTACGTGGACTCTGGCCTACCCAAGACTTTACGCCCTTAAAAATTAAAATACTTATCGCCAAAACATACTTAATGCCACGACTTTTATATGGTTGCGAGTTGTTCTCAAGCTACGACTCTCGAAGTAAAATTGTATTAGAGAAAACATATAACAATATAATCACATACGTTTTTGGTTTAAGAAAATTTTATAGAATATCCCAGTTCTCAAATAAACTTTACGGTATGACACTTAAAAACCTCTTGGATATGAAAGTATTGCAAATGCTACATAAAATAATATATGCGAAGAATCCTCCATATCTGTACAACCGAATAACTTTTGCAAGGTCTAACAGAGGGAATAAGATAATTCCTTTTACACACCGCAGCCTGATATCTGAATATAAATTTTTAATTCATTCTGTCCGTCTTTGGAACCTACTTCCTAATAACGTTCAAACAAACAACAATGTGAACATATTTAAAAATCTATTAGTTAATTATTTGAATTTTTGTATTTTATTTTATTTTACTTTAACTTTAACTTAAATTAATTTATTTTTATTTAAATTAAATTTTGTTTTATATTATTTTTTTTTATTTAATTTCATTTCATTTCATGTTTTTATTAATAATTTTTATTTTATTTACTTTTTTGTTAATACTTAATTGTGATCAATTAATGTTTTAAACAAATATTATTCCTTCACTGTAATTATAAGATTTATATCTTGTTGTGTCGGATAAGCAAATTCCTAAATAAAATACAAAAATAATTTCAAAAGAAGCAGGTGTGGAATTTTTTATTGTTTCTTTGATAGATTTAGTCTATGAAAATAAACTTAATAGATCTTTGAATTCATTGAATTAGATGCTAAACACATGTAATTCTTCTTAATTTAAACAAAATAATAAACGAAACATTTCTAATATTACGAAAACAAAATTATGTTTCCTTATCTAATTTCTGTTTCTTTTTATATATAGAATAAATGAGGTTATATTACGTTTGCTATTCCGTGTGAAACTTTTTTAATATTCATCTGAGACCCAACGAAGTACATATTTTCTTGATCCTCATGAAATTCTAAGTCGATTTAGCCATGTTCGTCTGTATAAAGCACTTTCACGTCCAAACTATACAACTTAACTAAACGAAATTTCCAGAAAAATATTTCTTATTTTGCAGGTAACTTTGGTATTGGAAATCAGCAAAATTGGTTTTGGCCAACCAGAGTTATGGACCAATATGTGAGACAACCTCCATAAAAATTTGATATTTTTTGTCCATTTTATTGCAATATTTTGAAATATATTGAAGATAATACCATGAAATTTTGTATACGTTGTTTTTATAATAAAAGAAGAAAGTGTGCGGAAAATAGTATGAATCGGTCCATAAGTTTTGTGCAAAAATAAATCGCAAACCGAATTTTTTTTTAGTTCGGTCCATGTTTGTCCATAGACCCCATATAAAGTCCAGTTCCAAAATTCACTTAAAGACGTATAAAACAGATATAAATAATGTTAAACGGCTAAAATTTGATATAAATAATCTTTATAGGCAAATAAATTGTTGTACTAAATTTTATGGTGGTCGGCCCAGAATTGTTCATAGCTTCCATACAAGGACCACATCTGAAAAAGACATTTATACCTATATATATTGTATAAATATCGGTACTGACTCAAAACTTTACACAAATCATTTTCATATATACAAAAATCATCCCACACAAGGTTGTGAATTTCGGTCTATTTTTAACCGTATGCCCCATATAAAGCCCTCTTCCGAAAATCACTTTAATACTCATAAATCTCTTATAAATAAGGGTACCAATCCAAAATTTTACACGGATCATTTACATACATGCCTAAATCCAACTGCTGGATTTTGAGAATATCGGTCCATATTTGACTATGCATATTCACATTTGACCACTCCCGAAATCCACGTTAATACTAATATACACTAATATCCTGGTTAGCGTCGCTAATTGGGACCGGAAAAACGAGACGCAACCTGAAACGACGCAAACCGCAAACCATACATTTGTATTAATTTTCATTATTTTGTTCCGAGACTCATAATTTTAGTAAATTTTTTTTTAATTTTATAAATTGTTAAATTACGATCAAGATTATTATGAAAATCAAACAAACTCTGTAAATTAAATTAAAGAATCGGTAATTAAATCAATTATAAATGGTCGAAATTAGATAAAATTTCAAATTATTTAACATAAATTATGTTGGTCGTAAAATTGTCTTTCAAACAATATATAAAATAATAATTAAATTTGCACTAAGACTGAATAGAAAACACAGAATAAGGATATTCTAGTCCTATAACCAGTGTATTTTTTTATTTCTTATTACGTTTAGGTGGAGGGTATTTATGATTCGGCAAAGCCGAATATACTTCTCTAACTTCTTTCTCAATATTTTAATTAAAATATTTTTTCATATTTATGTAGCTCAAAAATAAATTTATTTCAGTATTCGATAATATATGTGAATATGCATTCCGTAAAAATTATTTGGTTTCTTAAATAATTCGAATAAATTACTATATAATAAAGTTTCCAGAAGATAGAAATAAAAATTTGCGGTTTGAATTTTAAGAATTGATTGGAAAATATGACAATATTTGATTATATATGATATTATGCGTATTATACTCGATATAGATATAGGTTATTAAAATCATGTATCCACTTATTAAAATTCGGTTTAAAATCCAAAATTTGCATTAAATAACGAAAGTGGACCTTATATGAGAGATTTAGGTAATTATGGACATAATATTATGCCGGATGATTTATGTATATATGAAACACACATGTTAAGTGTATTTGTATGGGGGCTAGGTGAGATAATGGGCCAATATCAATTAACCTTGTACCGAAAATATTCGCATACAAAATTTTACCGTAATATTTTCAAAATTGTAACCTGTACTTTGCGCACAATACTATATTTACATGGATAGCCAGCCATCGTTCTGACATTGTCAAGTCGTCTCAGAAAGTGATATTGAGTCGATCGGTATACTTCCCTTTGGACCGAATTATTACTTGCGATGGAAAATGGATCCATTACGATAACCCGAAAAATAAGAAATCGTATGTGGAGCCAGGCCAATCAGCCGAATCGACACCAAAAATCAAATATTTATTGAGCTAATGTAATGTATTTGGTGGGACCAAAAGTGTCCTATCTATTATATGCTGCTGAAATCTGACAAGACCCATTAAATAATTTACCTTTGAATTTTATGTTCCAAATTATATTATACTTCTTTTAATTTTTCTTCATACAATAAACACATTCAATTGTTGTCTTTAATATTTTGAATAAACTTTTGTATAAAAATATTTCCTTCTAAATCTGTCTATTCAATTAAACAATCATAGGGAACCTATACCTAGTGCAACTGATGATTACCTTTAGAGAAATTAAGCAAATATAATTACGAATATTTCTTGTACCCCTTAAGTTTCCAGCAAATAACTAGGATTCATTAGCTATTAATATCAAATCATGAACACCGATTAATGAATATGATACGAAATACTTATGTAAAATAAATATGAAACGTGATTCATATTATTTGCAAGTACATTTTTTTTTTAATTTTTGTTTGCGTTTGATTATAAATTTAATTTTTTTTTAAAGAAAACATTTAATTACACTTTGTAAGATACAAATTATGTGTATCTTATTTTACGTGTATTGATATATTTATTGATTGATTGATTACGCATTCGCTAAATTGACATTTGCTACATTCCAAATATGTATATGTATGTAAACCGATATCATAAATGAAAAATGTGAAACTACCAATTGTAATAGGTTTTCAGTTCAAGAAGGTGGCATAATTAATAATTTTCATGTTTAAGACAGTTGGTAAGTGTCATACATACATATTATGTATAATTAAAATTTTTGTAAAAACAGAAAAAAATCCATATTTTCCCCTTGTGAATGCACCTACAAACTTCAGAGCTGATGCGGCGCTAGTTATCGTTTCCCCCCTACCTTTCTAATATTTTTCAGAACGTGTTTCTGCAATAAATAGAACAATTTTAGGTGTGGGGACGGCCTGTAGCTTGAAATTTTTTTTGTCCATATAATCTTGAAACACTCTAATGTACATATGCCTGTACATACCTACATATGTATTTGTATGTGTAAAAGGAAGTCCCTTTATTTTCCGTTTACACATTTCCAAGATGTGTGAAGAAAATCACTCGCATACATACATATGTATATATTTATATGTATGTATGTATATGTAGCATATACGTATGTATGTTTTAATATGTCTGTATGAATACAGTTGTAATAGTTTGTAAATGTATGTACTTATGTATATTTGCATGAATTTTTGTGATAATTATTGTTTGGTCCATTCTAGAAGCATTGGTAAGTTAACGGTCCACTGAGCTCCTTTAAGGCGATTTTCTGAAACGACCCAAGTGTTTTTCATTTTGTTTTATGTACGTACAAGTGTTTTACTTTATTTTGTGTGTTTTTTTGTGGTCATGTTTCTGATTTAAAATTTGTTGCCAAGCAACTTATTTTCATATATTTTATATACACATACATACTTGCACTACATAATATATTTTATATGTTTGTATGTACATATATGCATGTGCATGAGTTTTAATCCTTTCTAGAAATTTAAATTTACTGGTAATTGTTAAAATACAGACATAATTTGTTATATACTCTTCGTTGTACATATACGCATGTGAATACTGGTTGTATGTAGTAACTATACATATTGCCCTGAAAATCCTGGAACCAGGTTTTTTCTAATATTTCAAAGTATGCCGAATTCATCAAGTATTTAAAGTAACCTTGAAAAATTTTAATTAACCATAAAAGTGAGGTTAGGAATTAAATTGAATGTCAAATTATAAAACGCCATGAATCGATCTGTAATTGTCTGACATTTTTTAGTACTAATTTGGAAAGTGCGACATGTATGTACTTTAATAACAATGTCTTTTATCTAATATTTCAAAACAATTTTGTATATCTAATGATTTCCCATATCTATGTATTCTCTTGCGATCTGCAAAAGTAACTTTTTATACCCACCACCAAAAAGATGGGACGTATATTAAGTTTGTCATTTCGTGTTACAAACGAAATCGAAATATTGGTCGTAGAACCAAGCATATATATTCTAATATATATTCTGGGACCTTATACATACGACCTAGCCATGTTTGTTCATCATTCAATGTAATTAAAAAAAAAACAAATTTAATTTGTGGCTTAACCTTTAAGTGGTAGAGAATTTCATATCACCTTTAAAGTTTTTTTTATTTGTCCTTATTATTATTATTTCTTGTCCGTCCGTCTTTTGAAGGCACCATGGAGCTTCGAAAAAAGACTTGAAAAACATTCTTTGTTTTATCGAAATGTTTCGTATTGAAATTGAGCAAAATCGGGTCAGTAAGATTTGAGTTATAGACCAAAGTTTCAGACTACCACGACATTTTTCAAATATCTTTTGCAATTTTCTTCAAATATAATGCAGATAGTATAATACAATTTTGCACACTTTATGTTTATTATAGAAAGACAAGGCCCGTAAAAAATGGTAAGAATCTGTCCACGATTTCTTATAGCCCCTATACAAATGTCTTCCCGGAATATGGCTTCATGGTACATAAATGTACCTAAACCAATATCTATATAAAATTCAGCAAAAATAAGTTTCATGCTAAGTGAAATCTCAAAATGATGTTTTGTTTGCATCGGTCCATATTTTGATATAGCCCTTTATAAAGTCCACTTACGAAAATCACTTTAATGCTCATAATTCTCTTATAAACATCACTATCAAGTTGAAATTTAACACAAATAATCCACATATACATATTTATAAATCTTCGTACAGAATTGCATGATGATTGGTTTATAATAGGTCATAGTTCCCGTCTGAGGACCACTTCTAAAAACTCATTAATTTACATATACATTGATACCGTACCGAAATTTAACACAGATCAGTTTCACAAATTATACTAATGGCTTTTGTAAAAGTTGGTCCATAATTGGATATAGCTCCCGTACAAGCTCAGATTAACAGAGGTGACAATTTTGACGTTTCAAAAAGCCAAAATCAGTTTCCTAAGGCATTTTGGTACCTTATTTATTATGTATTAAAGTAAATCGCATTATGTTACACGCTGCAAAATTATAAACAAAGCGCGGTCCTAAGGCTGGAGGTCCACACCAAGCGTCTACGCGTTTCACGCGTTCTAAGCAACTGTGAAAAAAGTAGAATTAATGTAGTTGTACGCATGGTGAAATTAATTTACAAGGTGACAGCATTGCTACAACAATTACAACAAGGCAAGAACAACAGGTATTTTTGTTTGTGTACTACTTTCGTTACTGTCAAAAACATCTGGCATAAAATAAAGAAAACAAACATACAAACATAGATAAAAAAAGAAAACAGAACAGAAAACTCAAAAAACAAACACACTATTTAACATAAAAAAAGTTCTTTAACACTTTTAAACTATTTTTCGCAGATAAAACGGCGACAAAAACTCTCTTTTTCAAATACAAAATAATTTTTCAACGTTTTTATATTAACTTTGAATATTTGTAAACAGATTTTTGACATTTTCAATTTCACCATGAATAGAGCCAAAAATAATCAGCTGGCGCTATGCTGTCACCTTGTAAATTAATTTCACCATGGTTGTATGTTTTAAGTTACACACTCGCGTTGGCGCTTGAAACGCGAAAAGTTCGTTTACTTTCTACTTTTGAACGCGTCGCAAGCGGCGAACAGCTGACAATAACAAATGCAAAGTAAATTTCTTTTAAAGATGATGTCCCAAAAAACAAATGACAGTTGAAAAAACATTTTTTATATGAAACTGACAAACAAACCGATAAAAAAACTTCATATAAAAAAAAATTAGCAGTGCTTACGGCATCACCTCCGAAAGTACATACATATACATATGTATATAAAACACAAATGATTGATGCGAAAATTCTTCGCATGTAACTTGAAATACTTGACGCTTAAAACGCGTTGACGCCAAAACGCGAGTTGTGGACCGCCAGCTTAAAAGAAAGAGACAAATAAAAATTCTTGATTATAACTGGAATACTGGCATGCATAAAAATCTGGTCCCAAATAAATAGAAATTACTTTACAATATTTTACAACGCTCGCCCCATAATAAGTGTTTTGTGGGTGGGTATATAAGATTAGGCACGGCCTTATATAAACCCTTACTTGTTTGAATTTAATATTTTTTTTTAATTTTTGGTAAAATTAAATGACTTAAAATATATCTGAATTACACATCTTCTTTGAAAATAATAATCTGAGATCAAAAAGGTATAAAGTCTTCGTTTGACCACCGGATCAAAAATGTGTATGGTAATTTGCTCTAAGGTCGGAACAACAAGAATTCTATATTTATTTTTAATTATTTCTTCTAGCAACTAGAGGCGACTGAATTTAAAAATTCTCACAGAGTTGGAAAATATAAGAATATTTGTAAATTAGTTTAATAATTTGTTGCAATGTAAAAACTATTAACGCATCAAGAATGTTTTTATTATCGCTCTAAATGTGACTTTGATATACGAGTATGTAGTTCTTTTAGGGGTTTTGTTTGCATGTTTGCTGAATATATTTGAATATTAGTTGATATATTTTTTAGGTTTTTTAATCGAATTGCATCTTCATACACTTGCACTTTAAAATAGTGTAGTAAAATTTATAATTATAAAATATTATAATCGCTACTTTTAAAATTAAAAGGTACTCGAACATATGTATATATATATATGTGTAATATACAATATACATACATACCTATATTAGGGTTACAATAAAATGTATAATTTTTTGTACCACTTAGCCTAGCATGTACATGCTTAAATACGAGTATAAGTATATCTGAAATCTTTGTGGTGGGCAGCTTCTGGAACTCACTAGTTTTTGGTTCTTAAACCAAGTTTTCAATATGTCAGTTTTAAAGATTAGGAGCATTTAAAAATAAGAGTTAATATGTCGTTACCAGTCTAATGTACATACTGTGAGGCTCAAAATAAAGTCAACAGCAAATATTATTAAAGGAAAAGCTTATTACATTAATAAATAGGTGGGTATAATTAATATCTTAGAAAATTATATTGCATTTGTATATAGTTATTAAAGTACATAGTAAATTTCTGCGTGAAATACATAAAATCGTTGGAAATTATAGACATGTACGTATCCAAACACACCAAAGCGTCTTAAAAAAACTGATGTAAGAGCTATTGTGAGATAAGTAAAAGGAAACGTATATCAAAGAACAATCAAACCAAACGCTTGAATTTCGCAAAAAAAAATATTTATAAATAATATTCTTTTCACCAATGAAAAGATTGTCAGCTGTGATAAAGGCAAACAAAATATTTAATACCATGTTTTGGATAACTTTAATATACACCTGCTTATTTTATTTTGACGCGAAAAATCTGGTACTTTTCCTTTAAAATTTAATTATTTTTGTAGGTTCCCCTTATTTTCTAGTTTTTGTTAATAAGTTATATTTTGCTTAAGTTTCTTATGAATTAAGCAATATACACCAATACCCCGGTTTGCGTCGTTTCGAAGTTGCGTCTTTTTAAAATTTCCGTGACTTCGATGTTGCGTCGTTTTTGCTTCAGTTTGCGTCGCATTGTTTCGAAGTTGCATCGTTAGTGCTGCGATTTGCGTCGTTAATAAATGTTTGTATGTACAAAGCAAAAATAGAAAAAGGGGATTTTCCGTTGAAGTCTAATGCAAATTTGAATGTGAAAATTGTTTACAAGTTTTAATCTTAATATTTTTATGTTTTTTGTGTGTTTTTCATGAATTGTTATTTTTTTTTTCTTTAATAAAAACTATTATTACACAAATAATAATAAAAAATTGGTATTTGCTATAGAAAAATCAATTCTTTTTTAATAAAAATATGAGCTTCGAAACGAATTAAATGAAAATTAATACAAATGTATGGAAAACTGTGATTCGGTTTGCGTCGTTTCAGTTTGCGTCTCGTTTTTCCGGTCCTAATTAGGGACGCTAATCGGGGTATTAGTGTACATATTTTCCCTACTAGCATTTGGAAGATTGTTTTATCAAAAAACACCTAAATAAGTCTTCCTCGAGTACTTTTGACGATCAAAAACCGATTAGTCAATTGCGCGCTTGAAAAAAGATTCGAGCTTAAAAAGTAATTTATTGAAAATACAATAACAAAATATACATCAATCGAAAATGAACCAGGTGTTTGATATATGTATGACTATTTTGAAGTTATTTATGAATAATATTTTGCTCACATAGATGATGAAATACTGATTTTAATTCTGTTATTTTTATTTCTAACTTACCCCAGCTCATTCAAATACCTAAATGGAAAGACAAACATATTCCTTTCAATGGTTAAAGGACGTTTAGTGAAAGTTTTTCCTGCAAAAGATGGTTCAATTCGTTTTGCTGAAATCAAAACTTACAAAGGCATGTCCCTAAATTAGCAATTTCAACATTAGAAAATGTAAATCAGGGGGGGGGGGGGTAGAATGTTAGGGTTTTGAATTTACATAAAAATACTTTGTTCAAAAACTAAATTTGAAAAATATTATACATACATACATATGTAGCTTTAGAAATATAATTTGTTTGTTACATATATTTTTTCATTGATTCAAAAATAAAAAAATGACCAACAACAAAAATAATATAAAAATAAATACTGTTTTGTAAGAAATGATATTTAAATAAAAAAATAATGTCAGCCAAATAAATAAAAAGATTGGAAAAAAGGAAGCCAAAAATTAATATCGCTAAACCAGGAGAAAACTAATTCTTAGGACAATCAAACAAACAAGGCGAGTTATTTTAATGATGACATTTTAAATAATTCTGAGAGTAGAAGTGATATGACTGAAAAAAGAGTCAAAACATGGTGCAACTATACAAAGTGAGTGCAGTAGCCCAGCTAACTGACTTTGTTTACAATTTACTTATGTCAAAAGTAATACGTTTTCAAGTATTTTTGACAGTAGTAGATTATTTTACACAAACAAAATGCCTGTTGTTTCTGTTTTGTGTTGTATTTGTTGTCGATTTGCACTCACCTTGTATAGTTTTACCATGAGTCAAAAAATACTCGCAAACGTTTAGAAATGCAACTAAGAAATGACTCGATAAAGACTTGCAAATCATTAAAAATATGAGCCACAAAAGTGTCGAAACTCATCAGACAATCGGGTAATAAAAGACTCCTCAGGAAGACTCCCGAGAAAACAATCATTTATGACCAAAAAATGAGCTCATATATGCCTATTTAATCGCGCAGAGGAGCCATAAATAAATCGAATATTATCAATTATTTACTAAAATGCGTGCAGGGTTGTTTTAAATTTGTACTTGTAGCATAAACATTTGTATGTGTATGCAATTAAACATTTTTTTAAACAATATTATGTGTTTATCTTATATTGACGCTCACAGTACATACATACATAGTATATAACAATTTTTATATAAAAATATCATTGTACATACGCGTATGTGTGTAGTTATATACATAAGCATGTAATCATGTATGTGTAGGTATATTAAGTAGAAAATTTTATATATACAAAATTTATTTACTAATTTTACTTTAAGAAAGATATCCGACCAACAACTTGATACTAATTTTAAGATGTTTTTATTTTTATGTACACAAACGAGTATGTATATGAAATGTATTTAAAATGTATATAAAATTTACAAACGAATATACATACAATAATAACTTTTAATATGTAAAGATAAAACATTTTCCATTTACTTTATTTCTAATTTAACCCTTCGACTTTTTAACAATTTTTGAAACTAAGGTTTATGTGTCTTTCACTGAACTTTGATTTTCTATAACCAAAAAGAACCATATGCGAGTATATAGACTACAACAATTTTCTAAAATACATCTTATAAATCATGGCCTATAAATTACTCTTTGGAACTCCGATTTTCTGTAACCAAAAAGAACCATCAACATATATATACATTTAAAAGACCCAACAAAAATGTTGTAAAATGTTATCAAACATGGACTTTCTTGAGAAGGGATATACAATTATCTAAAAAGAATGGTAGAATTTACACTGAATATTGTTGGTGGGTATGTAACACTCTTAATTGTTTTTAATTTTTATATTTTGAATTTATTATATTCGTTAGGTCAGAGGAAAAAATAATTTATCGTCTATAATTATTACAATTAATATGCAATAAATATTTTTGAGGTTGTGTTATAAAAAATAATTTCAAATTGCTAACCCTCATATGCACGAGTATAATAGACAAATAAATGAAATACTGCTTACTTTACAAGATACCAGTCATCAATTTTCGATTTTATATATAAAGTTTTAACATTTCAGCGCTTGCATTGAATTTTCACAGCACCTTTAGTTTAGGTTTTCAATCTGAAAAGAACTTTCAATAAGTCATATGCATTTCATTGAGAATCGTCGATTTATTAATATTCATTACTTATTGGTACACAAATCAAATATGAAACTAATTTAGCTTGAGATTGCTGGGTTATGAAACTGCGGCATTTTTTTTTTGACAATAATAAGTATTATATTCCTTATCGGATTCTTTATATCGGATCTATCGTCATAAAATATTTTATTGTGATTTCTATGTATCTGAGTCTTAATAATTTTATCTGCCTGTATCACAGCTTGTCAGCTATCCATTGTAGATTCTATAAAAGTAAAAATTGTTCTATTTTAACTATAAATCAATTAAATTTATATACACTTTTGTTCTGTTACTTTTTTTTAGTGAATTTAGTCCTGCAGTGGTGCAGAGGGTTAGAACGCAAAGAATTCTGATGAGAGAAAGTGGTGTTTCTCGAAACATATGTAAATTCAACAACCCAGGTTCGAATCCCAGCCAAGAAAATTATCAAAAAAAATTTTAATAATAAAAATTTTTCAAGTTGTAAAACAATTCCTACTTCAGTAAAAATAATTTAATTAAAATTAAATTTAATGAACACGAGCCTAACTAAATAAATATCAAAAAATAAATATCAAAAATTAAGAATTTAGTTCTACTTTAATAACTACGAGTATATAAAAATGCAATATTTGTAGTTTTCTAATCTAATATTATTTATATTAATATAATTAAGCAATATGTCTCGAATTTCAACTTGATAATGATGTTTATAAGAGATTTACGTAATTTTTGGATATGGACTTTATGTGGGGGCTATGGTTAAATATGGACCGATCATATATATAGATATATATATATACGAAAATCTATATACTTAGATATATATGTGCATTATTTGTGTTGAATTTCAACTTGATAGTGATTTTTATAAGAGAGTGATTTTTTGAGAGTTATTTTCGGAAGTAGTTCTATAATGATATCCTGTTATTTTTGCTGAATTTTGTATGAATACTGCCTTTGTATAGGCATTTATACGCGCAGCCATATTCCGGAAAACATTTGTATGACAGCTATGACAAATCGTAGACCGATCTTACCATTTTAAACAGGACTTGTCCTTCTATAATATGCCGATGGTGCCGTGAACAGACGGACAGGCAGAAGGCATGGAATGAATGACAAAATTCGTATGAGTCAAATATGTATGTTATACATAGGCTTAACAATTTTTTTTTTTTGCATATACTATTTTATTGTAGCTTAATTTTACATGAACTAACAATAGGTATTCAAATCTTAAAACTAAAGTTAATTAAGATAAGTCCAGCCAATGCTAGACAAAATCTAGTTTTCAAATTCGATAGGATATAATGAGCATCTTGTATTAATTCATCTGAGAGCGGTGGTGTCCCTCCTTCTCAAATGGGTATGACCGGGATGTTGTAGGATGTTTCGAGCGAGGGGATTTGGATGAGTTTTCAGCTTACCCAAATAAAATTGAAAGCTGAAAATATGTAAAATATTTTTAACCCTAAAAATTCCCCAGAAATATTCGTTCATCCCCACCAAATCCCCAGATCACCAAACAAAAATTGTATCCTATATGCCAAAAAGTAATTTCCTATTTGGGGATGAATCCCAAAACTGAAACACAGCTACTATCTGTCATTAAGATTTTCCCGTTTTCTGAAAGCTGGCTAGTATAATGCAAAGCACACTTTCTGAGAATAACGATTGATTAACCTGAAGCTTCGTATATGCTTTGTTTTTCCAAAATGGACTTTAATGTGATTTCTAGCGGACAAACTACTTACTGGCCTACTGATCTACAGACGAATAATTCGACTAAGACACTTAACTTGTTCACAAATTTAAATTAATCAATTTATTCGAATAACAAACAAAAAAATTAATAAAAGTAATTTTTTTTCCTTCATCAAACCGACTTTAGAAATTGATTTGTCCATTCCAGGGCTATCGTCATTAATGTCATATTAAATATCAGTTTATTCCTCTTGGTAATTATTTCTTGTGAAAAGAAATAATTAACCTTTTTTTTGCTTTGGACAACTATCTAATAGGCAAAGTAAGTATAAAATTAAATTGTACATATTATTTGTACAAATTTCAACTGAATTGAAATTAATAAACCATTTGGTTCACCAAACGAAAATCAACAAATTACCAATACAAGAGTTGGAAATTAATTATTGTTTAGGATATGTTGTAATGATGACACTAGTTCAATTTAAAACCAAAGCGATCCATTATGAGTTCATTTCTGTTACATATTTATTATGATTTCTTGTATATTATAGTGTTTCCAAATTATATTTCTATTTAAATTTAACGCTTTGTAACTGCTGGTATCATCATACAGCATGATTACCAATATATAACATGATTGACAGCATTTGCATTAGTAGAAGTTTATATTTACAAACATTTTTGATAACACGATGTTATTAACAATATTGTGAAGTATGACAACATTAAGTCTCAATGGCTATAGAAAAGAAATTTCTATTATCTTCGTTCCAACCATCCAGGGACTAATAGAAATTATGTTAGTGTATAAATAGACCAACTGGGCCACTCAAATAAGTGAGTTTAATGTGAGCCATCATTGAATGAACATCAAGCGTTCTTAAACTATAATTTAAGTGTGTGTTCAAGCAAACTGTAAAACAATAGCTATTTCAATTCGATGTATTAATATCTATGTTTTAGTAATATCATTGTGTTTCTAAAAGATTCTTACTGTATTTGACATTTGATTCATTCCATATTATAAAATATTTTATTATTTTCTATGCAATATAATATAATATTTCGGTAAAATGTGGACTCTAAAATATCTGTTTCAAAATACGTTTCAAAATCGTTCAGTATTTTTATACACACCGCCAAAAAGATGGGTGTATATTAAGTATATCTTTCCGTTTGTAACACATCGAAATGTTTGAATGAACTTTTTCTAAAAAAAAGAGGTAAATATAAAATGTGTCTCGTGAAATCAAATTCTTGTGAATGTTGTTATTGAGCTAAAATTTAAACAAAATAAACTTCAAATAAATAGAAATTACCACCCATAGTAGTTGATATCACTCATGTAAGGGATGTGCAAAATAAAATAACCAGGCTAATTATCGTTACCGATACAAAATGTATGATGGTGGGTATATAACATTCGGCAAAGTCGAATTTAATATTTCTTTTAAGAATTATAACTTATTGCAATAAAATTCATAAATTTATTTAAGCAGCTATCAGAGCCACTCATCTATAGTGATTGAACAACTTTGTTTATTTATTATTTAATTTTCATTTAAATATCTACTTATGTATATAATTTCGTATTGTATTTTTTCACTTGACGAATATTGACTTTTGACATAAAAAAAACGAACTTGAATATATCCAAAAAATCAACAAATATACTTACATAGTTTATTTCGGATAAATGGGTATCTCATATATGACACTAAGGACACCTGAGGTAGAGCATGTGGAGGTGTCATTTTATTAAAAACTCGAATTTAACACTTTTAATGTGTTATTGTTGTGAAGATTACCTGTAACAAACAATGTTATCGAAGCATAGTGATTTCGTTTACATTATCCCCCCAGATTTTTAATTACAGAAAATCAATATAATATTTTTTTAATCACTAGGTCCCCGTTTATTGGCAGTGGGTGACTATAACGCTAATCACATATTTTAGGAATAAAAACTGATTACGCCGAAAGGTTGTGTTTGCTTGATACAGTTTCGAAAATGGGATTAAATGTAATTTCGAACGGAAACCCTACTTTCTGGCATACTGACCCACAGAAGATAAAAAATATTTGTAACGAAATGATTCAAGTTGAATTTTCGTTAGAATTATTAATCAGATCCTAGAAATTGTTTCTCCGACTGGTAATTTAGCGATGACAAGTACAAGTATAAATTGCCTTAAATATAGAAAATACCTCAGTACACATTGTTCTAAAAATATTCCGCTAAGAACACCAGAAAATATCAATTACTCTCTTATCAATATGTATAATGGATTTGAATGAACTCGCTGCCTAACTTGCTACCCAAGCTCTCCGACTAATCAGATACAATAAAATTTTAGAGTGACAATTGCACAGATTGCCCCAATTCAAATCTAAGGTAAAATATTGTATAAAAAGATTTAAAATTGGAAACTATTCATAGTTTGAATAATTTATAAATAGAGCTTTGAGAGTATGTATCAGGTATTGCTGAACCTTCTTTTAATGCGTGAGCATATGAAAATAATCGAAAACATCATTTGCTTCGATCGATGCAGAGCGATTTCTCTGAGATACGGATACATTTTCACTTCAGAAAAAAAGCGTCCGAAATTGGCTTAATTCATTATTGGCCTCAAAAGATGAGCATTGAAGAAATTTATATTGTACAAATGATTCAAAATAAAATAAAAACATTTTAAAACATTCCTCTTTTTTAAGGTTTACACCCAATATATTTATTATAAGTTTTTAAATAATTATTATTAAAATAATTAATAATTAATTTATAAAATAATTTTTAAATTGTTAAAGCTTGCAGGCTACTTGAAGAATGTAGTGTGTAGTTCATTCTGTGTTGATTATAGTTATACCCTACACCACCATAGTGGGGAGGGTATATTGGGTGTGTGCTGATGTTTGTAACGCCCATAAATATTGGTCCAACACCCACCTTAAAGTATATCGATCGACCCAGAATCACTTGATGTCGTTCAATTTAGGATTTCATATTTGGGACCAGGTTGCATGTCCATCTTCTATTCTATGCTTGGTTCCAACGTTCTTGGCATTTGCTTATTGTATCTGATATTTTTCCTCAGTTCTCAAATTTCTTTCGATCGCTCTGCAGGATTAGAATTATTCCGCTTTATGTGTCCTCTCTTCCCAATATTAGTAAGTCTTTCCAATATTAGTAAGAGGTAGACATGCAATCACCAAGCCGCACTTGTGGCTACTGTACGATCGCTCAAATGATGCGGAGAGCGCTAACTCTCTGTGGTTTCTGTAATTTCCTTAAGTTGTACTTAAATTTCAATGCCCTGGTAAATGCTAGGGCAGCATATACATATAACTTAGGTGTGCACTACGCTGTTTATTAATTTCCTTATTTGCGGTTTAAGGCCACCACAGTTTGGCAATAATCTGACAAGCGAGTTTGCTGTTCGCATGGCTTTGCCACGAATGTTCAGTACGTGTTGTCAAAAGCTGAGTTTGTCATTCAATTGTACATATAGATAGCACAAGTTTCATTTAAAGGCATGTTTTTGGAACTGCTAGCTGCAGTCTATTTCTCCACAACCATCTGTTTCAGCGACATAGACTATCATTTGCAACTATCTCGATCAGTTCGACAGTTTGTTGGTTTATAGCGAGAGCGATGTCATCTGCATATCCGATTATTTCTGCTCGATTTTCCCTTTGCGGATAAACTTTTAAGGCTACCCATACATTCTAGCTGTTTCAATATTACATACATTTAAAAAGCTTTCCTACCGAATGCAACATGCTTTGTGGTCTATATGTACTAAGTTTGTGCAATGGTTTATTCCCTTTCGTAATAAAACTAATTTCTGAATATTCAATTTTTCTGGAAAGATACCGGTCTCTAAACATGCGTTGAAGATTTTAACTAAAATTTCAGCTCATATGTCACATATCATCTTTATGACTTCGTTTAGCCAGACGATATGGTTCTCGGCTCTTGCCAATGATCAGTTTATTTCCAGCGTGTCTGACGTCATCTAGGTTCTAAATCTATTTCATTTCTATTTCTATATTTTATGGTGCTTCTTAAGGTTTTACGTATTTTCTTATACTCATACGCTAACGTTTTGATACTATGATTATGTGTTGACGTCCGACGTGCTGCGAGAAATTTCGTTCTTAGCTCACATATTTCATTATTCCACTAGTAAACGGGACGTTTGTGTTGTATCTTTATACTCTTGGCATTGCAGCATTACAAGCTCTAGTGAGTGTCTTCGTTACTTTTTTAGCTACATTCTCTAGAGTTTTGACTTCGGCCTGATTTATCAGATTTCTTTCTTTAACACGTTTCAACCAGGTTTTCATCATTGCGTTTTCTGACATTTCATCTTGGAAGATCTACCTAAACCTGGTCCAAATTCGAATGTCCATCTATATTAAATGAAATATTCTGATGGTCACTTAAGATAAAATTTTTCAGCACTATCCAGTTCATCTTAATATTAGAAAAATTTAGTGTTCCAAAGGTAATGTCAACCTACCAATTCCTCCTCTATTATCAAGAGTGTTGCAGTACAATTCTTGGTTCCTCCAATCGATGCTCTAAGGCTCAAAATTTTGAACCTTGTGGGTTCCTAAACTTTTGTCGCCTCCATCAGAGTTTTGATAAGGTCAGCATCATCTGTGACTCATCCATGTCTCTGATATTTATGGCATGGTATTTAGTAACTGATCTTACCATGACATTTTCATCACTAGTGTCACCAATAGCACTTCTAGGCTTGACCTTCACCTTTCTTCAGTCTAACAAGAAACTCTTGGATCCTCCATATAAGGTCACATGTATCTTAAATATATCATTATTATGTTAAAATTCGATGTGAGATATAATCATATGCATAAAATTCTCTATTCCGAAATTCAAGAATATCGGCCCATAAGTAGTCGTAGCTGCCATATAAGGACCATTCCGAAAAACAACAGATCAAAAATTGTATACATTTATTTTGCGCTCATAGTAATATCGGTTAAACGGCAGTTACGCTTCTGGATTTTGTAGCTGTAAGTCAATAATTGGCTCTTGTAAAAAAAACTTATTGAGATCAAATTCAACCAAAAGAAGCCTCATGTGTATAACCTTTTATATTTTATAAATTGTTAAATTACATTCAAGATTGTTATAATCAGCAGAGAAACTGTGTAAATAATGGAAAAATTTGGTAATTACATCAATTATACATGGCCAAAATTAGATAATATTTCAAGGAATTTGAAGTAAATTATGTTGCCCGAAAAAGACTGAATAAAAAACACTAAAAAAGGATATTCTAGTCCTATAACTAGTGCAGTTTTTGTATTTCTCATTATATTTAAGCATTTAGTATTTAAGATTTGGCACAGCCGAATATAGCACTCTAACATGTTTTTATTTCTTTTAATTATTATTTTACTATCCCTTGTTAGACCAATCTGAAGTAATTTCAAAAGTATAATTTTATATATATTTAGGGACTAGTTACTTTACTCACCACTAATATACATATATTATCTGATAAAGTCAATTTACATATTTATTTATTTATTTACATAGTTTGTCTATGGAAATTATTTCCTTACAGACTGTATACAAAATATTATTTAGCATATGGGAATAAGATACATGTAACAAATAATTAAGAGTTTAAGAAAACAATTATTAATTTTTTTATAACATTAACATTTAACGAAAAATCAATAAATCTGTACAACTAGTTAAACTGATTACACATTCTTCTTAGGGGATCAGCGTCAGCATAATTGGCTCTATAAAATTTCACAGATAGAGGTGTAAAATTACGGGATAAACGTTGCGGAATGTTAAAGAGATTTCATTGATTAGAAAACCAGAGCATATATAACCATTAATAAGATGCAGGATAAATGATATATTCAGCATAGTTCTACGACTTTTTAATGTAGGAAGCTTAATAAGAGCAAGTTTAGCAGTATATGAAGGCAAATTAAGTGGGTTGAAATGGAGTCCACGTAGGCAAAATATCAGGAATTGTTTTTGCACAGATTCAATTGAATTGCTGTGAGTAATGTAAATCGGGTCCCATATTATTGAACCATATTCCAGTATCGGTCGAACAAGTGAAGTATATAAAGTTTATGCCATATATGGATCATTAAATTCTTTTGCCCATCGTTTTATAAAGCCTAGTGTACATCTTGCTTTATTTATTATCGTAGAAATATGTGGAACGAAGCTCAGTTTAGGGTCGAATAAAATGCCTAGGTCTAGAAAATTTTGAACCATTTCCACTTGGTGGTATCTCAGAAAAAAATTTGTTGAAATTGGATTGTGCCTTGCAAAGCGCATTACTTTACATTTCTTTAAGTTAAGTTCCATCAAGTTGAGCTTGCACCATTCATAAAAAGAATCCAAGTCGGTTTAGAGACGTAAGTGATCAAAAGGTTGGTTATAGGCCAAGAAAATTTTTACGTCGTCTGCATACATTAAAATTTTACAGAATTTAATTATTTTAGGCACGTCGTTAATAAAAAGAGAGAATAACAGCGGACCAATGTGACTCCCTTGTGGTACTCCAGAACAAACGTTAATTTTATATGAAGACGTGTTATTAAAACGAACGGTTTGTATTCTATTCGACAGATAAGATTGTATCCACTGTACGCTAAGATCTGTAAATCCCAATTTTTGCAATTTCTGTACGAGAAGTAAATGATTTAATTTGTCAAATGCTTTATTGAAATCCATATATATAACATCAGTTTGCATTCTTTGAATAAAGCCGCGATTGATGACTATTGTTAGATGCAAAAGATTTGTAGTAGTAGAGCAAGATTTTTGAAAACCATGTTGAAATGAAGATAATAAATTTGATAATTGATGGTTTAAATGATCGGTTATTAATTTTTCAAAAAGTTTCGGTATAATACTTAGTTTTGCGATACCCCGATAATTTTCGACATCAGATTTGCTGCTCGATTTAAATAATGGAACAATATTTGATTCCTTCCAGATTACTGGAAAGTATCCATTAATAACAGAAGTGTTGAACAGAACTGTTAATGGAGGAGCTAAGACTTTGGCGCAATTGATTAATATATTACTGGGGATATTGTCAGGCCCGGAACTATATGAGAACTTAAGCTTTTTAATGCCATTTAGGACTGTAGAAACATCAAGAGACGGTAAGGATATGGATTGATTTTCGTCTAATATATATGGGGACTTGACTGTATCATCGTAATTTTTATTTGAGTAGGTGGTTGAAAAAAAGTCCGCAAACATAAAGGGTGGTTAAATTATAAGGGCCGATGTTGTATGTGAACCACACCTAAACGCCAAGCTTTTTTCCGAATTTTTTTTGACATTTCTCTATTTCAGACTTACTCAATTTGAGCCATGGAGAGATACACAATCCAACAACGTGTTAAAGTTATCCAGACTTATTATAAAAATGGGCTCAATTTTCGAAGAAAATCATCTTCAGTGATGAGGCACATTTTCACCTCAGTGGATTTGTCAATAAACAGAATTGCCGCATTTGGGCGAATGAGAATCCAAGAGTGATTGTCGAAAAACCAATGCACCCACAAAGAGTGACTGTTTGGTGCGGTTTATGGGCTGGCGGCATCATCGGGCTGTATTTTTTCCAAAATGAGGCTGGTCAGGCAGTTACTGTGAATGGTGTTCGCTATCGTGAGATGATAACGAATTTTTTATGGCCCGAATTGGAAGATATGGATGTGGACGATATGTGGTTTCAGCAGGACGATGCCACTTGCCACACAGCTAACGAAACAATGGCTCTTTTGCGCAACAAATTCAATGGCCGTGTTATCTCACGTAATGGCGATGTCAATTGGCCGCCAAGATCATGTGATTTGACACCGTTGGACTTTTTTCTTTGGGGTTATTTGAAAGAAAAGGTGTACGTCGATAAGCCAGCAACAATTCAAGAGCTAAAGGATGAGATAATTCGGCACATTAACGGCATAGAACCTCCATTATGCCTCAGGGTCATCGAAAATTTGGACCATCGGATGGAGGTGGCCGATATTTTGTTCCGTACATAATTGAGTAATACCAATATATCATAATAAAATTACAATAATTTCCTAAATAGTTTGTGTTTTATTCAAAATCAACATCGGCCCTTGAAATTTAACCACCCGTTATTACATATAACTTTAACATTGTCAGATTCATTTTGTTGATACGACATTACAGCAGGGTAGCCGCTTGTCTTTGGAGCACGTTTCAAGTTATTTTTAATTTTATTTAAATACTGAGAGTAACACACATTATTTAATTGTGTATATTTGGCCCGGCTAACGGTGTAGTTCAAATAATCGGAAGAAGATCCCGAACGCTTGAATTTTTTATAAAGTTTATTTTTCTTATTCTTTGCAACAGCCAGCTGTTTGTTATTCCACGGTGGTCCAGAAAATGAAGTAAATGTTTGTTTTGGAATACATAAGTCCATAAAATAATGAAGTTTATTATAGAAAATTTCAAATATTTTGTAATTCCTTGTTGTTGGATATGCGGGAAGAGTTAAAATGTTAGTCCAGTTTGTATTACCAATAAGTTCATTTTAAATTACTGTCCCCTAAAAGTTTAACTTTATAAATTAGTCAAGTATGCTTCACTTTCTCTTTGTGTCTAATTAAATTTTATTATCGGATCGACTATCATTATACTGGCCGATTAACATATGACTCAATTTGGATTATAGCATTACTCATAAATAGTTTATATATTACTAAATTATTTAATAATAAGTTTTATTACCTGTATTCGTAAACTATTTTGTATCGGTTACTTCACTATTTTATTGTAGCTGATATGTGGAAGAGTGGACCTATTGTAAAAGAAGGTAGCAGTCGGAGATTGAGTTGATTACTAGGTGATGTCTTTTAGATTGACTTCTTGTAGTTAATTATGTACAGGGAAGTAAAACAGATCTGGTGAGTAGTTACAGGTCGCAGAGTACAGGTCGAAATTTTAAAAATATTTCAATAAAATTTGGTATGCGATATTTTTCGACCCAAGGACGGATGGGATTGAAAATGGTGGAAATCGGTTCATCATTTCACCTGGCCTCCATACAAATGTCCTCCCGAAATAGGAGTTTAACGATCACAACTGTTTGAATTATGCAAGTAGCCAAACAAATGAGTAGTAAATGAAACCAAATTACATCAACAAATTTTGTGAGAATCGGTCCCATATAAGCCCCACTTCAGAAAATACTTTAAAGTGCATAACTCTTTTAAAAATGTTGGATGATCGGTATATAATTACTCGTAGCTTCCATATAAGGCCCACTTCCAAAATGACTTTAACGACAAGAAATATCTTAAAAATGTTGGTATCCAAATAAAATTCAACAAAAATAAGTTTCATATATGTATGTATACAGAAATTACATCTAATTTTATAATGGTCGGTCCATAATTAGTCAAAACTCCAATATAAGACTCTTGCCGTGATTCACTTTAACCTCTATAAATCTTTTAAAAGTATTTATATCAAAATGAAGTATAGCATACATAATATTTATATTCGTGGAAATTATGGCACTAAATTTTTGGATGATCGGTCCATAATACGTAATATCTCTCATGTAGTGCCCGTTTCTGAAATTTTGTTTATGCATATACTGGGTGTAGGGTATTATATAGTCAGGCTTGACCGACTATACTTTCTTACTTGTTTTCTGATAATTTACTTAATCACGTCCAAATGTTTGTACTTGTTATGTGTGTATGTATATATTGTGCGTGCTCGAATAACGTATGTATGTATATTAGGTACACACACACATATAATATATAATTATATACATACTAGTAATGGAAAAACATTCAAAGTCAATGTCAATCTTACGATTATATTAAAAGTAGCAATAATGAGGTTAATAGTTAAATTGTCTCATTATTAAATGTATAATGCAGTATAAGCAGCACACATTACACATTAAGCTATAGATATGTACTAGAATGCAATATTTACTTACTATAAATACATATATGTACCTACTTATGTATGTATGTATATAAAATGCATAATTATGCTAATGTATTATTAATTCAGACACTTCATAATTGTACGAGTATGTAATGAGGACAGTGAAAGTTTCATCTGTTTATGTATGCATTGAAATTTGTAGAAGAGAATATTATAATTGTATGTATTATACATACATACATATATTTGTTTTCGTATTTCTTTCTACATCAAAACTAACATTTTCAATCTTTAAGGATTTCAGGAAAAGCAAAATGATTATTTCAAAAAAAAAAAAAAAAAAAAAAGGTATAGTCGATCAAGCCCGAGCATATAATAATTTACACCTAGTATATGTATAATAGACCCGCCTCAAAAAAAAATTTTTTTTGCATCAGAGTGAAGTGAGGTCAAAGTTCAAAATATATAGAAAACGATCGTTTTTTCATTGATATTATAAGTTAGGAATTTTTTTTAACAAAATTTTTTCTTTTTATGTATTTTTTTCTTAAACAACTCTTACAAGTTGAGTGAGTAACAACACAACACAACGAAGTTAAATTCCACGTTCTTATGTTCTAAGAAAACTAACGGTATAGTTAGTGCTACCAACTGGCCCGGAAAATCCAGGACATAGCCCGGTTTTGGAACCGGTCACTCCGGTGACATCCCCCGGAGGGCCCGGATTTTTATTTTGAATTTAATTAAATAAAAAATATGTGGACTTTAACAACAAAACAGTCTATTTCATTGAAATTTGGCACAATCGCATCATATTTTAATGGAAATTAATTCTTTTGAATGATTCATTTTAAAATCATGTGTCTATGCATATTCCCAGCAAGCCATATGACTCCAAAAAGAGTCTTTTCTAACACTTTTTCCGGAGCGTTCGTGCTCTTTATGAGCCCAAAAAACAATCATAATTGCTCCGAAAACCTTCAGAAAAGAGGGTCATTACATTCGTCAGAAAGTGCTCTTAGATAATGTCGGAAGAGAGTCTTTTATGAGGGTTTTTTAGGCTCAGAAAGAGAGCTTACATCATGTCAAAAAAGAGTCATTGCAATTTCAAATATAACAAATTTAGAGGGCGCATTTATTATTTTTACTTAAACAAAAAGGGCTGCTGCACCGAATTGGAAAGATGTAGTAACAACGATAAAATTTATAGTTGAAAAGAATTGGTTAAAACCTGAAGACAACAATGTAAAATTGTTTGACGAGTTTGGTTACATATTGAAATGTATTACCCCAGGGAAAATCAGCGAATGGAATAAAAATAATCCTCCTACTAAGCCACGTTCTAGTAAACCACATCAACGTTGGGTGGAATGTTTCAAACATTTTCAAAGTAACAATGTACCGTACACTCGCTTCGCGCGAATCATTGAATTTATATTTTGTTTCCCAGCAACATCTGCAAGTGTAGAGCGTATATTTTCGTTGATCGCAAAATTATGGACAGAAGAAAAATCCCAACTCAAGCTAGATACTTTGAAACATATGATATTTCTCAAATAGAATTTAATGTACGAATGCGTTGAATTTTACAATTTTTTGAAAGAATCCCCAACATTGCTGAAGTAAATTTCATTACAGGATAAATACGATTTTAAACAAAAAGCGACAGAAAATTAGATTCAAATTACTTATAACATTATAATTGTCTAAATTTAACTTGGAGAATAAAGCTTTTTTTCCCATAAAAAATGGCCCGGTTTTAAGTTTGAATGTTTCGGATTTTAGTACTTTTTTCGAAAAATGTCCCGGTTTCGCTCAAAATTGAGGTGGTCACACTAGGTATAGTACATTGTGACATTCTGCCACCAAATTGAGTGTGGTTGTGAAAAGTTGTTTATTAAAAGAATAAGAATAGTACAATCAGTACAGAATTTTTATTATGACGCTAAATGAATCTCTAAATCTTAGATTTGCTGACATATACATACATACATATGTACGTGCATTTGATAGGAAAATGCGAAAAAAATAAGTGGATGCAAATTACGTTTAAAACTACAAGTGTTACAATGCTTTTTTTTATTATGTGCGGTGTGAAAAAAGACAATTAGAGAGAGTTTTGTATTAGCGTTAGAAGAAATATTGCCCTTCTGGGAAAGAGCTCGTATTTCAACGTTACACAAAAGAACATGAGTTGAAAAATTAAACTATTTATATGCTTTGGAGAAATGTGCAAAAAGTTTCTCAATTTGCAAGTCATAGAAAAATGGAAGAAGAATTAAAAAAACATTTGAAAAATTTATTCGATATTGCACATGTTGATGCCTTAGAAATAATTTCTATTCAGAAGGATAGAGATTTCTTAATTAAACAAAGGGAACAAGGTCGTGTTGGCATAATGACTTCAATAGATCAAAACCTAACAAATAAAGAAAAGCTTAAGGCGGAAAGAGAAGAAAAGGAAAAGCGACGCAAAGAAAAGCATCAAAGGAAACACAAACAAATCGAATGAAAGATGACTTATTAAATGCATTAGTTATTTTAAAAGCACATTAAAGAATTTTTGCAGGACGAACAAATGATCTTCAAATGTGTAAAGCTCTTAATGTGTTGTTTTTCTTACATAAAATATAAAATATTTACAGCCATCTGTATAAAAAAGTAGGTTTAAAAACCGCTTTTAAGCAAAATTCCTTAAACTTACATTCATAAATGATTAATAGGCTATTGAACGTTTAATACAGCATCAATAAAATCTGAAATTTTATTGTAGGTTTTACCCTTCTTTAAACCAAAAATAAAATGACACTTTGCCGTTTTGACATTTTGTTTAAACACATGTTTACATTTTCTGAAAACATTTTTCGGGAAAATTATTTAAAATTTGTGCCAAAAAGTGATTTAATTAATATTAACAATTTCAAATTTTTACAGACACTTTAGTACAGATATCAAATTATCGACAACAACCAAAAAAAAAAAAAAAACACACACAGATAGAAAACACACAGAAATAAAATTCCCTTAACTATATCTGCTAGTGATGTAAATCAAGTGTAAATAAACTCGTTATTCAAAAACGTTGCTAAAAACTCTCTATGAACAAATATAATACAATTTTTATTTTTTAACATATTTTTTGCGTTATAAATTTATAAAAAAGTATACATTTATTTGATTACCGGGTTAATCGAACAGTGGGATAAAACATCACTAACAATGAAAAGACAAACAAATAAAAATAGAGTTGCCGTACTTAAGCATAAAATCGCTACATGTCTTCAATTACTATAGACTCTATATAGGCTCTATAGTATAGAGCTGTTATTGTTGGTTTATGAATACACTTTTTTACAACTGATTTTTAAGACAAAAAGTGTTTCATAACTATTGCACTTTTTAAACCTAAAATAAGAATTTTTTATACATATGGCTGTTAAGCTTTATACTTTTTTCTTAAGCATAAATTATATGCAATTTTTCATTCCCGTTTCCCGAAAAAAATTGTCCCAAACCCTAGTTGGAACCGAAACAATAATTATAAAATTATAAAAAAAGCGATAATTATACCGGATATTTTATTTTGCGGTTCCCTTACATAAGTGCTATGAACCAATTTGGGGCCATAATCATAAAATGTTGTACCGTAATTGCTATTAATTTCTATTTTAAATTGTTAAAATTTCATGTCAATAACAACATTCAAAAGAACTTTATGCATATTCCAGTTATTCCACAAAGTATATGGTGGTGTTACGAGACGGAAGATAATCAAATTTTGTATTTATCTAGTTTGTTCAGAATTACCCTTTGTTTATATTTTTCAGCGAGTAACGCCTTACTTTGACACATAATAAATTAGATATCCAAAGCCCTAGATTTTGGCTTTTTGAAACGTCAAAATTGTCACCTCTCTTATGTATGGGAGTTATGGTCAACTATGGACCAGCTTTCACAAAAGCCAATAGTATAATTTTTACATAATTATAACTGATCTATGTAAATTTACGCTTCGATATGGATGCTTTTCGGAAGTACCCTCATAAGGGAGATAGGTCCTACTGCGGGCCGATATACATACATATGTATATACGAATTATTTGTGTTGCATTTCAAAGTAATAGTGTTTTTTTTAAGAGATTTATGTGCATTTAGGTGATTTTTCGAACTGAACTTTGAATGGGGACTACATTCAAGCGATGCAAAAAAATATCGTGTTAAGATTTCAATGCGAATGAAATTCTTTTTGCTGAATTTAGTATGGACATTTAAGTACTATAAAGTCATATTCCGGGAAGACATTTGTATGAAGGCTATAAGACATCGTACCATTTTTGACAACTTCTCGTTCTATAATAAAAATAAAGTGTATCTGCATTATTTTTGAGGAAAATAGCAAAAAAATATCATGGTAGTCTGAAATTTTGGTCTATAACTCCTACTGGAGCGATTTTGCCCATTTTTAATTCCAAACATTTGTGGATCAAAGAATGTGTGTGTGCCTTCAATAGACGTAGACTGTCCATCTGTCTGGACATGACTAGATCGGGCTAAAATCTTATAAGGACCCAGTATGTATATAAATACTTTTTGGTTGTGCGACCATTATTTCGATGTGTTACAAACGGAATGATAAACTTAATATATTCTTTTTGTAGAGGGTATAAAAATACCGATTAACCGGATTTTCAATACTCTACCCTACTTTATTTCAAAGTAAATATTCATTAACAAATTTATAACACCAAATTCAATAAATGAAGCATAAAGTTTTTTTGTTATAGTATATAAGCAGCATCACTGGCTTTTCTCTGTACCTACTACCAACTACCCTTATACGAGTAAGAAAAACATTCTGTATGAGGGCTTTTTGTTTTTATAACTATTGATATTATTCTAATAACTGTTAGTTCGGAGTAACAGACGGAAGATCAGTCTATGATACATACTAAACAAAACATCATCCTTTGGCGAAATAGTTACATTTATCATAAATACTCTAACAATTGCTGGCAGGATATGTGTGTGTACGTTAGAGAATAAATTTGATAGTGTGTGGAATTGAGCATATAAAAAAAGTAGTAAATAAATCTAATAAAAATACATTTTATCGCTGCTTATTGCTTTTTTTTATTTTAAGTGTTTATTGAGTGAAAAGAACATTAACACTCCACTTACTGACTGGGAAATCATTTGTAAATATTAATACGCTATTATCAACTCTAAATGATTTTTTGTGTTGATTGGAATCAATTTCTCACGTTTTTCAAATGTAAGAATTCCGTATTCCTGTTTTATATCTAGTTCAACACATTTTTATTGAATGGTTTTTATTTGTATTCGATATCCGGTATGGGTTTCGATGATATCAATATTTTGACATTTCGCCCACCTAAAGGGACAGAAATATAATTTTGAAGATTAAGAACTGAAAACTGAAACATAAATATAAAAACCTTGTCCTAATTAGAGGCTAAAATAGAACTGGATTACGATTCCTTACCACTCTACCGGTTTCCGGCTTTAACAAAATCTGTGAAAAAAAACAAATGAAAAATACCTAAATGGTTCACATTATATAATAAATATTTTGAAAATTCGGTGAAAGAAAGAGTTAAAACATGAAATTTTTAATGGAGTAGGTCCATACCATTGACCATAAATATATGTATATGTATGTCAAAAATATAAATTGGTACACATTGAATTGTTTTAAATGTACATATGTATATGTATATATTTTTACTTACATATGTACACAGAAAAAAATAAAAATGAGATTCAATTAAAATATTTGTGGAATCAATTAAAAATTTAATTGAAATCGGACCTGTAAACAAAATAATAGTATCAATTAAAAAAAATGTGAGATTACATTGAAAATATCAGAAAAAGTAATTGAATCAATTAAAATTTTAATTGAAAATTATTTTAAAATCAATTAAAGGTTTAATTGAAAAAAAACATGATTTTTTTTCTGTGTATGTATGTATATATTGTTGGACATACATACATAAATGTTATTTCACTCCAGCGAATTTTAAGCTTTTAAAAAGCCACCATTTAAATTTTAAAAATTAATATTTTAAAGTTGTTCTTACCTACACAGAAAAAAAATCATGTTTTTTTTCAATTAAACCTTTAATTGATTTTAAAATAATTTTCAATTAAAATTTTAATTGATTCAATTACTTTTTCTCATTTTTCTGATATTTTCAACTAAATATCAACTTTTTTTTAATTGATACTATCATTTTGTTTACAGGTCCGATTTCAATTAAATTTTTAATTAATTCCACAAATATTTTAATTGAAACTCATTTTTATTTTTTTTCTGTATACATATATATGGGAAGTTTGAACCAGCTTGCCAAAACGTGTTTGTAGGGACTTTTTTGCAAAAACTTAGGCTGATTTGTAGGAATTTTTTATGTTTATCTGTTTACCATAATGGAAACAAAACTGTGTGAAAAAATTGAAAAATTATTGCCTTAAAATATTTTCTGTTTTGTAAAAGTTTGTATTTTTCCTTGCTATTACTAATATTTGAAAAAGAAAATTGGATCCTATATGTCTGGAAGTTCTAAAAGATGCGCACAGCCTGAAGAAATTCAGTAAACAATGGCTAAAGGAAAATATTTTATGTACATATATATGTAAATAATAACTATTTTTTTAACATTGGACAAGATAGGACTGACAGTACAAAAATAATAATCA
This sequence comes from Bellardia bayeri, assembly GCA_950370525.1. Taxonomy (NCBI): domain Eukaryota; kingdom Metazoa; phylum Arthropoda; class Insecta; order Diptera; family Calliphoridae; genus Bellardia; species Bellardia bayeri. The sequence goes on from OX493264.1 coordinate 60,116,766, forward strand.
GAAAGGCGCAATGCTACCTAATAGTGACATTGACCATCTATGCAGTGTTGCGCCATCAACATGCAAGCAACAAATCAGTAACTCTTACTATGAGTTTGCTCAGATCAGGTGGGCGAATGACCACACTTGTACAATCACACGATTGCTTTGGCTAAGGCTAAATAAGGAACGTACGTTGTACTTACTAAAACCACAGCGATCACAATTAAGCAACTTGGTGTCTGCAGAAGTTGTAATAATGAAGAAGAGAAGGAAACCATCTGTCATCTTCTATGTCAATGTCCAGCAATGGGAACTTCATGTAAATATCCGTGAAATATTCGATATGAAATTAGAGAGAATTGATGCCTTCATATCAAGTTTTTATAAAGAGAGATAATATTTTGGGTTAGGTCCTGTAGAAAGCTTTCTAAACCAGCATTTTTGAGGCAATGAATTGTCTTTTCCATTTGTTTGAATTAGGAAATTCACCGGCTTAGAAATATAAATGTTAACGGTCGATGGTTAAAAACGTCACAACTTATTAGCTGCCGCCTTTATTTTAATATATTTAGTAATTCTTTGTAAACTAGGCAACATCGATAATTGCGGTCACAGTGTCCACATTTTTTTATGAGACCCTTTGAATAGTATCACATTTGATGAAGAATTCTCCACATTCCACACATGTTGTACGCAAGATATAATCCTTTCTCATATTCTTGACAATTACCACAATGGACAGGTCGGTTTCGTTAAATTAGCTTCCTTTATGTTACTTTGTAAAATACACTTGAGCTCTTGCAAGAATTTGTTTTTAGTGGTTTATTTAAAGTTTGAGAATTCATACCATTTAACTCTGATGTTGTAATTGTAGTATTAAAGAATCGAAACCAGATACCGGATTTTTTATCTTTGAAAAACTGACCGGTTTCGAATTTTTTATATTTTCGAATCAGTTGACAACCCATTTTTTTATATTGATTAACCGGTTTTATTAATAAGCTACTTTTTTTTTTGTTTTAATTTCAACCTTTGTTACGCTGAGTAGACTATATTGTAAAAAGTAACAAATATATAATCCGGTTCCAAGACCGATCCAACTGATTAGGACATATTTTCGGCATATAACGACGGGGTTACAATTATAAAAATTAAATAAATAAAATTAAGAATATTTAAATGTCGTGAATGAGAATTTTTCCTCTTGCGAGTATTTATTTTAAAAATTTTTAAAAAATCTTTTATATTCGAAGTTTATTTCTAATTAAATAAAAAATTTATTTGAAATTTATTTTTGTATATTTCTGTTATATGTTCTACATTAGGAAAGCTAATGTAAAACTAGAAGTAAACTTCGAATAAAAATTTTTTTTTAAATATTTAAATATCATTAGAGATCTCCAAAAAGCTTTCATTTGTAAATACAAGATTAACAGACAGCTTAAATGATCATAAAATATTTATCAAATTGAGCCTAAAACTTCAATTTTCTGTTGGCAAATAAGACAATTTGTGAACAGCTCGTTGAATTATTTGTTTTAACACCTGCTACACGCACATACCCATTTACGCGAAATACTTTTCGGAGTCTTTCCATTAACTACTCGCACTGCTTTGGAAGCATATTTTGCTATGTAGTGTCACACACTGGTCATATTAGAAACAGTTTTATTTGTCGTCAAATAAATTTGTTCACCGAAAATCAACGGTTTAGTTGTTTGCCCAGCAAAAATATTTTAGAAACAAAACAAGAAATATTTGACATTTAAATAAATATGTATAATAAAATTTCATAATTATTACAAATCTTTTAAAATTTCAATTCTAAAACTGTCCTACATGGTGTAATTAACAAGGTGAGTGCAAATCGGCAACAAATACAATACAGAAACAACAGGCATTTTGTTTGAGTAAAATATTGAACTACTGTCAAAAACACTTGACAAAGTATTATTTTTTATTTATTTCAAATTTATTATAATTTAAATTACAATAAATAATATACAAAGCACTAGCTACTACAGGCTATCGGCTTAAAACTAAAATTACTAAATCTTGTTAATTAACTTTATATGCTGTAGGAAATTATAGATATAATTTATATTTTCTACTGTCGGATTTTTTAATAAAGGTATAATGTTTGATAAATTACATAATTTTTTACGAGTTAGATGCAAAGCTTGACAGTCTTTTAAAAGATGGAATATTGTAAGTGGAGCAAGGTTGCAAAATGTGCATATAGGTTTAGGTTCTCCTTTAAGAAGGTGTTGATGAGTGATTTGTGTGTGAGTTAGCCTAAGCCTAACAAAACATTTGTTTTTGTACCAATCGCTTGAGGGAGGAAGTTTAATTGGATTTTTTTCTGGGTTTATCTCTTTGTACTGGTGGTTGAACTGGCTCCAGGACTTTGTTAACGATTTGTTTAGTTTTGAAACTGCCATCCTGCATAAGTAGGATTTTGTTTGGGGAATGAATTGAAAGGGAATGGTTGAAAGTGTGTGGATTTTGCTTCTTTGTCCGCGAGCTCGTTTCCTTGAATGCTTATATGGTTTATATATATGTTGCGTCAAAAACGGAACGCTGTCAGAGCAAATTATAGCTTTATTTATTTTTTTTGCATAACTCGAGATCTCTTAAAATTGCTTCAGCTTCAGCTTCGAAAACTGAGGCATTAAGAGGTATTAATTTTGACATATGTAAGTAAATTGTAAACAATGTCAGTCAGCTGTGCTCCTCACTCACAAATTCTATTGAGCCTACAATCATTTAGTGGAGAATTATGAAAACTCATCTAAAATTCACGAACACTACACTAATCTTGCTTATGTGTTTGTGTTGTATTTATCCCCTTCTACAGTGGTGAGGGTACATTGGATTAGTAATGATGTTTTTTGGATCTCAGTTTTTACCAAAGGCACGACACGTCTTTATATTAATTCGAATTTTTTATACACAAGGGGACAATTTTGATCATTCCTAGCAATTTGTTTTGGCGTCTTTGAATTCTGTCCATATTCGAAGCTGAGGCCGTTCTCTATAGCTGTGTGATAGGAGTGTACAATCTATTATCGTTTTCTTTTCTGGCAAAAATGTTACATATATGTTACACTTTTTACCCATTTCCCATATAAAAAAAGGAAAAGTGTTACATTTTTGTCAGAAAAGAAAACGCCATATATTAAGCTTACACTTTCTGCCAATTCATTTGGACTAATACCAATTTCATTTGAGTCAATTTTAAATATAAATGGGATTTCCATGTGAGGCGACGTTCGAGGTTTTTAATTTCGGATTGTTGTGTTATTGCTTGAATATTGATATAAACAGGAGAGCATTATTTTAACATTTATCCTACATTGCTTTAACAGTATTTTTAATTCAAATATATAATTTTGTAGGTATCGAGATGCTACTTAATGGTTTTTATAAATGCTTAGAATAGCAGTATCATCAGCAAATGTAGATGTGGAAGTACGATTGTTTGTTGGCATATCACATGTATATATCAAGTATACTTCCTTGGGGTACTCTTGCCTCAATAGGTTGTACGGAGCTTAAAAAATATTCTTCTTTAAGCTTAAATTTTCGAGTAGCTTTCCGATAAGTTTAGTTTCAACTTGGATATTAGACTTTCATGGAGAAATGTCGATAAAAAGAGCAGAGCAATATTTTTTTCTTCAAATGTTTTTTTTACGATTTTTACAAGTCTTCTAAATCCAAACTGATGATTTGGAACACAATTGTTTTAATTTAAAATCGGGTACAACTTGTCATGAGTATCTTCTCGAATAGCTTTGATATATTCAACAATGGGCTTATGAGTCTACTTTTGTGTGATATTTTCCCGGCTTAGGTATCAGGTTAACTAGTGAAACCTTCCATTCTGGTGGATAATATTGAAGGCGTAATATAGCGTTAAAAATAAAAAGTATTATTTTTATTGCTATCCGAGGTAGCTCCATAAGCATCTTGTTACTGATTTTGTCAATACCAGGTGCTTTCTTTGAGTTTAAATCGACAATAGTCTTTTCGATATATGGAATCTGTTCTAAAATGGTATATAACTTGTAGCAAATCAGTTCTTATATTTGATGTGTTTGGGATAAATACTTTTTTTTAAATGTTTATCAAATATATTACCTTTTTCAGTCACATTTTAGTCCGGGAGTTTGTGTAGCAAGTTGAGCAACCAGTTTGAGATCATTACTTGAATTGAATAGCGGTATATTTTCAGAACAATGTGTACATAGATATTTTATATATAGTATTTAATCCAATTTACCACATTTTAGAAACTGTATTAAACAAAACATGAACTTTCGGAGTAATTAGCCGTGATCCCCAGAATGCCTTCGTAGCATTATAGTCGCCAACCGCCAGATAATGGAGGCCTAGTGATTTAAAAAAAGTATTGTATTGACATTCTGTTATTGAAAATCTAGGATATAGATTATAGATTACGATGAAATCACTTCAATAACAACCTTCAATACAGATCCTAGTAGCTATGAATCTTCACAAAGATCGCTCATTAAGCAGTGTTTAATTCAAGTTTTTCTTAAAATTGCTGTGCCCTCACATGCTCTTCCTATGGGGTCCTTAGTATCATAAATAAGATACCCATTTATATAAAATAAACTTCTCGAGGTCAGATGCTTTTCCGAATCTCACATAAATTTGGTGATATTTTGGAAAATATTAGAGTTCGTTTTTATGCTGCCGAATGTCATTTGCATTCCAGAAGCATATTTTCAAACAGTTCATGGCCTATTAAGTACAGCTTGCAACATCATGTATTGCATTTTGATCATATCCTGCATCATGTTACTCATAATATTTGTAAAATTATTAATCGATTGCACAAGGGTTTCCACTGTAGCTTCTAAGCGGCTAAAGTTAAAAGATAGGGTTTGATTGTTTGGCTCCATGTTGACATTATTATTGGATAACGGGTTCTGAAGAATTTAATTGGTTTTTAGAACATTAGCGTAGAATTTACATATTTTTGGTTGTCGGCTCCTTATTGTGTTTCGTAGGTTCGGTAATTCAACCGTGTGTACTTTACTTCTAAGTGTTAGAGAACTCTTTACAATAGAATATACTGCAATATGATTTTCACCAGAATTACTAAATTTTTTCAGCTTATTTTTTTATATTACATAATAAAAGATATAGCGTCCATACGCTTATTCATTATTAAGATTTAAAGATAAACTATTGGATTAATTTAAAACTTTGCAGGATTGCGAAGTAAAATTACACAAGTCCGTACATGTGAAAGAAAGAAAAAGCAGTGTCGATCCTGAGTCGATTTAAGTCGATGATATACTATTTAGTACATAATCTTTTTGGGGCTCAAGGAGAGTTGATCTTGAAATTGGTTTAATTCGGTCTATTATTTTACCTATCACCCATGTTCTCCCGAAATAAGGGTTTAACGATCAACAAATTTCGCCACAAATAAGTTTTTCATGAAGCCTAATCTCATCTACAAATTTCGATCCATAATTGACTATAGCTCTTATATAAGGGCCTCTTGCGAAAATCACTGTAAGGATCATAAATAACTTAAAAATCTTGGTATCCAAATAAAATTCAATGTAAATAAGTTTTATATACATATACAGAAATCATGACATCTAATTTTGTAACGGTTGGTTCGTGTTTGGTTAATATTTGAATAATCGTCAAAAAAATAATTTATAATCAGCTCATAAATACTTAGTAAATTATGAGCATCCTTTTTAGCGTCCAATCGCTTTATATTTAGCTTGATTTTTAGTGAGATGTCAAAAGATGTCCAAAGCTGAACACATACATACATATGTATGTAAATATGTATATGTATGTGGTTATATTGTCCCTGCAAATAACGCGAGGAGTAGAAGTACTCCCAAACTACTCCAAATATATGAAAAAAGTTGGTCGATTTAACATTGCGATGTCCTAGGATTGGACCATATAACCCATCGGAGTAGTCCCAAAACTACTCCATGGTTCTACTCCATGGAGTACTCAAGAGGGTTAGTTATAAACAACAACAACTCAATATGCAATCGTGTTAACACGAAACCATGTCGTTTAACTACAAACTCTTGTTTAACTATGACATGGTCCATGACTGCATTACATTGGACCATGTTGTAAGTAGTCCATTTCATCTAAAATGGATCACGTAGACCAATATTATTTGCAGGGGTTACATTTCCGATACACTCTTACGTTCAAGATACACAATCAAAATCAATAACGTTTACATAAATGTAAGTCTTATATTGGATATCATAAATATGAATATCTACCAAAATTTAACACAAACATAATAATTTTTAAAAAATGTTTTCCACAATTATTGAATTATTGCGCAATTCCATATGAAAACAATCAAAATTGGCAAATTTTTGGACGACCCCTCTCCGATTTTAAAATAAATAGTCTCAATCGATTGCCCAGCAAAAAATAATGTACCTACATATTTTTTTTTTTTTTTATAGTGACTGGTTTAGTGGTGGTGTACACCACTGTCATGTGACAAAATTGAAGAATTCTTCATAAGGGACCTCATTGAAAGTTGTTTTAAAAAAAACTACTAAAGCGGTCGCAACGAGTGATAGCTCGTTGGAAAGGTATTGAATCAGGCTTTAATTGAAAAATAAAATTTTCCTAATTTTTCTTAGAAATTTACCTTTAAATTTTCCCATGAAAATTTAATTTTCCGATTTTCCACAGAAGCTCCTAAATTTTCCGGCTAATTTTTTTTTGGATTCCTCATAATTTTTGCTTTAAGAATCAGCAATAAAAAAATGGGCCCCGACTCCTTGTTTGGACAGGAGAAGAGCATTTAAGAGACCACCTTGTTAAAAATACATTCTAAAAATTATTTTACAGTTAAAAATACATTTATGAAGAAAAAATCTATTTTTTTTTAAGAGCCCCAAGTTGAGTGTGTAGTGAATATGGTCTGCCTGCCACCGTCTGATAGTAAGGCAGACATTCCGATGGTCAATATGTCTTTGAGTCCTTTGAATGAGGCTAATACCACTTTAGGTGAAACTCCTATTAGAAAAAGAAAGTTGCGCAGTGAAACATACAGGAAAGAGAAAAAAGGCAAGGTTGTGAGTGCAATCGCGACAATATTTGATGAAGGCTCTGATAACGAATGCAGTCAAGCAGATGACGTTTATGACGGCAAACAAATGATTGAGCAGTTGAAAAGAAAATTCAATTTAGCGACCACTTTTCCGGAGAAATATCTCATTTTATCTGTGCTGCCTCAATCATGGTCTATACGCAAGATTTCTGAACAGTTTCAAACATCTTTTTACATCGCGAGAAGAAGCAAAGAATTAGTTCGACAGAAGGACATATTGGCGACTCCCACCAAGAAATTTGGCTCAAGGACCCTCAGCGAAGCAACGGTGAAATTGATTCAAGATTTTTACTGCAATGATGACAACAGCCGCGCCTGCCCAGGTACACGTGACTGTGTTATCACACGTGCAGATTATTATTATGTAATCTATCCGAAGCATGCCATCAGTTCAATGAGAAATACCCAGCAGAAAAAGTGGGGTTTTCTAAGTTTGCCATCCTACGACCAAAAGAATGCGTGCTGGCATTAGACAGGCACGGAACGCATTCAGTCTGCGTTTGCATGTTTCATCAAAACATCAAATTAATTTTCTTTCCATGCAAGAAATTGAAAGTATTTCACGGTGAAATTGAAACATATAGGGACCTCCTGTCGAAGTCGTTGTGCGCATATCCCACGGAAAATTGTCATCTGTCCAAATGCGACAATTGTCCGAAGATTGACGAGCTAGAGCAATATTTGGCGGAAAAGTTTGAACAGCTGTTAATTCAGGAGGTGCATTTCAAACAGTGGACAATTAGCAGCGGCAGATGTTCCCTTGAGACCGTGGTAAAGCAGATTCCGGAATTCATCGAGGAATTCGGATTCAAGTTGAATGAACTGAAGGCGCACCATTTCATAGCCAAGATGCAATCGAAATTTCTAAAGGAAAGTAAGGAGAAATTAGCCCAAAATGAATTCATTGTGATAAGCGACTTTGCCGAGAATTACACTTTTCTCGTACAGGATGAAATTCAGGCTTATCACTGGGCAAACGACCAGTGCACGGTGCATCCTTTTTGCATTTATTTCAAAAACGAACATAACGAACTACAGACCGTAAGCCTTGTTGTTGTCGCGGAGAGTTTAGCTCATAATTATGTGTCCGTCTATTTATTTCAAATGAAACTGTTTGAATTCTTAAGATCAAAATTCGATGCAATCGACAAAGTAACGTTTTTCTCAGACGGCGCGGCTTCTCAGTACAAGAATAAAAAAAATTTTTACAATCTTTGCATAATTGAAGAAGAACAAAACTGCAAGGTCGAGTGGCACTTTTTCGCGACGTCCCACGGTAAGGGCCCATGCGATGCGTTAGGGGGAACCCCAAAACGCATGGCGACTAAGGCAAGTTTGCAAAGGCCATATACTGACCAGATCTTAAGGAAATTGCCATTAACACAGTTTTATGCACTCAAAAAGAACACGATGCCATGGAGCGATAATGTCAAAACTATAACTGGAACGCAAAAGTTTCATTGCTTCATACAAAATATTTCTGATATGCCAATTAATGTAAAGCGGTACTCTTCGTCTGCCGACGTGCTAAATTTAAAGTTACTTTAATTTTATAATGATGCCAAGACAATTGAAATTTTTAATAAATATTGTAATTAAGTATAAGCAGCAAAATAAGAAAGATTTTTTCTTCATAAATGTATTTTTAACTGTAAAATAATTTTTAAAATGTATTTTTAACAAGGTGGTCTCTTAAATGCTCTTCTCCTGTCCAAACAAGGAGACCCATTTTTTTATTGCTGATTCTTAAAGCAAAAATTATGAGGAATCCAAAAAAAAAAAAATTTGCCGGAAAATTTAGGAGCTTCTGTAGAAAATCGGAAAATTAAATTTTCATGGGAAAATTTAAAGGTAAATTTCTAAGAAAAATTAGGAAAATTTTATTTTTTAATTAAAGCCTAATTCAATACCTTTCTAACGAGCTATCACTCGTTGCGATCGCTTTAGTAGTTTTTTTTTAAAACAACTTTCAATCAGGTCCCTTATGAAGAATTCTTCAATTTTGTCGCATGACAGTGGTGTACACCACCACTAAACCAGTCACTATAAAAAAAAATATGTAGGTACATTATTTTTTGCTGGGCAATCGATTGAGACTATTTATTTTAAAATCGGAGAGGGGTCGTCCAAAAGGTGATCGCTTTCATATGGAATTGCTCTATAATAATATTTTATTTGTCCGTAGTGAATGGCATTATTTATTTTACGTTACACTACAAAAATATTGTTTATACATTTTTATATTTTTCAGAGGTATAAATTTATTTCAAATTTCAGGTGACAATTTCAATTATGTGTGGAACTCTTGGCAGAATTTTTTAATATTAACTTTAACAATTAACATAGACTTAAGCACTGATACCCTTCATTGAGTTTTATCTGCTGTCCACAACTTGTTCATCAAAGAAAATACACGTTCAACCGGCGCATTTGTTTCAGGCAAACACAAAATATATTCAACAATAATTTGAAAATTTGCATGGTTTTGGTAATTGCTTTTAAAATGTTTAAATACTTTCACCCAACGATTTTCCGTAGAAATATTTTGAAGATTCCATTCAGCAATTTTCTGCGATGTTACATATTTAGATACGAGTGAATATTCGTCGAATACTTCCGTATCTTTATTGCAATCGATATGTTCTTTTTCGATCAATATATCTAGAACTTTTTGAACTTCTTCCCACTATGGTACTTCTGTTAAATTTGTATAATTAAGTTTTTCTAGATCTTTGTTATAAACAGTCCATTGCTCTAAATACTCTCGACTAGTTTTATAAAAAATGTTAGCCTCAATTTTCACGAAATTCCCGTCAATATCGGTGTAACTATCTTCTTTTAAGTAAACCACGGACTGAATATGGAAGAAAGTGAGTTGTCTCTTTCTGGAATAAATTCTCTTTTAAGTTGTTCATTTATTTTACTGCTTCAATTCCCGAAATATTTTGACCTGAAATAAATAATTTATATGTAAAACTTTAATATTTCATATTATATAATTTCATAAATATAAACTACACCATTTCTTGCTGTTATTTAAAAAATTACAAATGTAATTTCAAATTTGCAATTAAAATCCAGAAAATTATATTTGAGATTAAGAAAATAGCAAATCAAATTCAAAAACCTCATTTGTAATTCTAAAAATACCAAATGTAATTAAAAAATCACTTTTGTATTTGAAATGAATTTCAAAAAATATCAATTCAAATTCAATTGGTATTTTTTGAGTTACATTTGTAATTTTTAGCGAGGGTTCTGACGTTTTCGATTTTATTCACGTTTTAGATTGCATTTTTTCTATAATATATTTTTCACCTATGAAACATGTTTTGATTCTACTTTTTCTAAGTTCCTGTCATATTTTAATATACTACATAGCTACTATGGTTTGCAAAAGGGTATCAACGATACTAATTTCTAAATTATGTTAATGAATTCATCAAAAATAGAGGTTAACTGAATTTTAACTGCGAAGAATCCCGACCATATAATACCCTACACCCAGTATATGTATTAAACAGTTTTTCAGAAATGTGCGCCATATGGAAGATATGATCTATTAGCGACCGATCATCCTAAAATTTAGTGCCATGACTTCTGTAAATATAAATATTATCAGTGTTAAATTTTATCTCGCTATAAATACTTTTAAAAGATTTGTGGAGGTTAAAGTTGATTTCGGGGAGGGTCTTATATGGGAGCTACGACTAATTATGGACCGATCATAATAAAATTGTACCGTATTCCTTGTATACATATGAAATATATTTGCGTTCAATATTATTTCGACACCAACATTTTTGAGAGAGTTATGCTCTTTAAAGTGATTTTTGGAAGTGGGCCTTATATAGGAGCTACGACTAATTATGGACCGACGGTATTGTTTGTATACATATGAAATATATTTGCATTCAATATTATTGCGATACCAACATTTGGATACCAGCCAGCCAGACGGACGGACGGACGGTCATCGTTAGATCGGCTCAGAAAGTGGATCTGAGCCGATCCGTATACTTTAAGGTTAATGTTGGACCAATATTTCTGGGCGTTACAAACATATGCACAAATCCAATATACCCTCCCCACTATGGTGGTGTAGGGTATAAAAAATTTCCATGTTTTTGGATAGTTCATTTTCTTACATTTTTGAACAAATCAACTATCAACTATCTTTTTGTGTCCCCGAGTTGTGGTCGGGGACAACGGGACAAAGTAGCTGAAAACGGGACGTATTGTCACGTTAGTTATACACAGCTTTAAAAATATCATTCGAATCGTAAGATTCGGCACAGCCAAATATAAACTCTGAATTGTTTTCATTTGCTTTTATTTTTTTTTAACATTTCATTTCTTATTTGTTTTTACGCAGTTCTTGATTACAGTTAAAAACATTTACATTTAATAGTCATAAATAAAATTCATTTTGTGATATTTTTGTTGTTTCCTTAATTACGTAAATTTACATAAATCTTGTAACAACAAGATCCCTGTTTGGACAGCAGACAACAATATTGTCGTCATCATGTTTTAGGTGGGGTGGAAACAGTTGTGACTTGTCATGTCACATTGTATTTTTGTATGTCGATGATTTGTTCCTTCCATCCGAAACCAGATTTTTCTAAACCGCCAAGTTGAGATCAACGTCACGTTTGGTCAGCCACGATAACAATAAAAACAATTTTGATGATTATGTCCGATACAAAAGGGTGAGCAGCAACACAAAGGTGTTTGCTTGGATGTGTTTCTAGAACGATTTAATTTTTGTTTTAATGCGACATATTCATTAGCTGTCCCTTGTCATAATGTTGTATGTACATATATACATACATACATATATTCGTGCATGCACGTACAACATCTTTAAAGTGATTTTCAGGTATGTATGTAACTTTTTCTGAATGGTCTGAAGTCTTTTAAATGTTTGTTTAAAAAGTTTGTCTTTTAGATATAAATTAAAATTATAAAGAAAACAGCATTTCTGTGTACATATCCACTTTCAATTTCGAAGGGTAGTTACAAAAATAAGAATTAACTACCATATGTCATGTTGTAGTTTTATTCTATGTTTAGAAGTTTTTTTTATTGAAATTTTAATTGGTGATCACAACTTAAAATCTATCGTTTCAGCTAATCCGATTTAACATAGCGGTTCCTGTAGCAATATGATTTAATTTTTTTTTTTAACAAAACATCTTGGTTAGTATGCATTATTTTAAAGGCATGCATACATTAAGAAGAAGGGTATCATGTATTAGAATATTCATACATACCAAGATGCACTTGGCCTTGAACAAATGGGTCGTATGTATAACATTTATTTTCCCATGGATAGAATTGTATTAAAGTTTGGAGACTTACTCATTTGAGTCGACTAGAACTTCTCACACACTAAATATAAGCAGTGTAATTTTAATAAATTAATTAATGATTGTCCAGACCTCAAACATTTTATGAGCTTCTAGTAAAGATGTAAACTTAAATAAAATAAAATAAAGAATAAACAAATTAAAAGACGTTTTATTATTCTACATGTCGATCCCGCCAATCTTTGAGAGGGGTCAATAAAAGAGCACCCAAAGGACAACAAAAATAAATAACCAACTATAAAAGGAGTGCTTAAAGCACCCTTAAATTACCTTGTGGATTCCTGACGGACACCCAAGTCTCGTTCAGAAGAGCGTTCACCCGAAACCACTATCTACATGAAAGGAAGAAAGTCTGACCAATAGACAGATGCCCAATACAAGTAAGCCGGGCTCACAACCCCTCTCCACCGAGAAGTACAGAAATAAACAACAAAGTTAGCAGAATCATAGAGAAGAAATAAAGATTCCAAAGGTCAAGACGTCCAAAAGAAGAGAAGGCTATAGCCAACGCCACAAAAGAGAAAAGGCAATACTGCTCCGAGAAATACAGCGGCAGCCACCACTAAGCTGGGAAACAGCTTCAACTATCTGGCAGAGGATAACTAACCTGGTATTCCTAATGTAATCGTATAAAAATAGAAACTAATAAAATAAAATTGGTAAGCGTTTCACCCTCCCCCCTTAGAGGCAGTAAGCGTTAACCGCTCGTGGCAGAAGAAAACGAAAAAATAATTTCTTTTTTAATAAATAAAAAATATAAATAAAATAAACAATTTTCAAATAAACTAAAATTAATTCGCTAAATTAAAATTAACTCAATAAAAATATGAAGTAATTCAAACTTAATTTATATACACAGAAAACAAAATCATGTTTTTTTTCAATTAAACCTTTAATTGATTTTAAAATAATTTTCAATTAAAATTTTAATTGATTCAATTACTTTTTCTGATATTTTCAATTAAATCTCAATTTTTTTTTTAATTGATACTATCATTTTGTTTACAGGTCCGATTTCAATTAAATTTTTAATTGATTCCACAAACATTTTAATTGAAACTCATTTTTATTTTTTTCTGTGTACATTTAGCATAATAATTATAATAGTAATAATTATAAAAAAAATTATGCGATCCTTTATATTGGAGAGTAGAAAAACTAGAATCCGAGAAAAAAAAAACAATAAATAAAAAAGAAAGTACAAATGAGGAATTTGTTAAAGATTATAGAAAAATAGTACGAATAAAAAAAGCTCCAACTATGAAGTAAATACTAAACAGGAATATTTTTTTTTCATAATAGGCAAGACACAATCTAAAATAGAAAACCCAAATGCTAACGTGGTTAATAACGTAGAAATAATTGATCATAGAAATCAAATGAATTCATTATTGAACTTAAACTAATTCTAGTATAATAACGGTCTTTAATTAAAAATCTATATCTCAAATAAACGTTCACTTAAGAAAAAATATGCTAGTAGATAAGACCTTGATAAGATTTAAAAACTGATGGATTGGATAGATATTTTGAATAAGGCTAAAAATATTAAGGAACATTTTTACGATCATATAGACAGACCAATAAGGGACGACAAAATTAAGCACCATTTTTAAAATCTGTTAACAAATTTACAGGAAATAATAACCTTATTCAACGTAAATTTTAATAGAGTAACTACCTTAGGTGCCCCGATAGACTACACAGAAAAAAATAAAAATGAGTTTCAATTACAATATTTGTGGAATCAATTAAAAATTTAATTGAAATCGGACCTGTAAACAAAATGATAGTATCAATTAAAAAAAATGTGTGATTTAATTGAAAATATCATAAAAAGTAATTGAATCAATTAAAATTTTAATTGCAAATTATTTTAAAATCAATTAAAGGTTTAATTGAAAAAAAAACATGATTTTTTTCTGTGTAGGCTATAGTGTGCCTGACTATCAGTCAGAGGGTTGCGGGTTCGATTCCCGCCAAAAGACTCTGGGTGTTTTCTGTAGACAAGCCAAAAAGCTTCGCAGTTTGTGTTTGTTTATTAAAAAAAAAAAAAAAAAAAAAAAAAAAAAAAAAAAAAAAAAAAAAAAACATCCCATCAAAAAGTAGCAGACACATTTTTTCGCGATATTACCAATAGAATCTCCACAATAGCTGACAAAAAATCAATAGAACTTGACCTAGCCAGAAAACACAATGACTCTATAAATAGTAGAGTTTTTGAACACAAAACTTGCTTTCATTTATTGATTCACTATATTTGGTAGATAATATTAAAAATAATCACGAGTCCGCGGCGGTTTCCTTAATAAAGACGAAACTAAAAGGGAACGTCAGAAATTTAATAAACAATGAGTCAACTATAGCAGAAATCATAAACAAATTAAAAAACACAGTCAAAGGTGAATAAGTCGAAGTAATGACTGCAAAAATTATGAATATAACACAAAATAACAAAACGGATAATGGATACTGTAATGAAATATAAAATCTAACGCATATATTTCAGATGGAATACCATGCAAAACGGCCACTAAATATTCTACACAGGTGGCAATAAATGCTTTAACTGAATACTACACCATTGATAAAGTAAAACAGCAAAGACAAAATAACAGGAATAATAATTTCCGTGGTAATTACACAAGTTCTCGCGAAAGAAACAATTAGCCACGAAATAATAATAACCCTAATAATAGATATAACTCTAATAGGAATGACCATTATAGGCAAATACCTCATAAAAACCGTAGAAACGGAAGTTACGTTAGAGCAACCGAATCTGATGAAATTGATTCGAAAAACCAAGACGTATCCTTAAGATAAATAAAAAAATATACAATTGAAACCTCAACCAATGTTTCTGTGTGCAATTACTAATAAACAAAACTAACACGCCAATAAACTTACTAATTGATACTTGAGCAGATATTTCATTAATAAAGTTAACACATTTTAACATAAATCAAATCTATACTAATAAAATAACATCATTAAGCGGAATTGGACAGGGTAAAGTACATTCTATAGGAAGTATATATTTCGATTTGAAATGCAAACATATTGTAACGAACCACCATCACTACTCCTACCATACTGAATAGTCCGGCCGTGCTCAGGGAAAATGGGAAAGTTCTTGTTTCCAGAATGGTAGACTCCGATTCGCAACATAAGATTTTAAAATATAGGTAGCTATTATCGTCAAAATTATTACCATATAAACAAAATAAAACGGAAATAAATAAATAAAAAAAATTAAATATGGCGATGTCAATAACCTGTTAGAGAAGTAAACGGTGTTATATTCTTCTCAGTTTTCTATACCCTCCCTACCTTGCTACCTTTATTTCATAATCTCAGATAGCCCTTTTGCCTAATGCCTAATTTGCATTAACATTTCGTGGAATAAAAGGAAATATTTGATTACACATCTTTAATGATGAATACAAAATTATTTAAGAACAATATTCGTTAAAATACAGTTTTAAAATTTGATTTCGATGTCATTATTTAATTTAATAAAACAAAAATAAACTTTTCAACAACAAAAATTAAAAGAAAAAAATATAAATTTAATTTCAAATATGTACCAATATGTTCAAAATTATAAGGGTTAAAAGTATTAATTTATGTTTAAAGAGTTAATTCATATAATGACCAAATTTGAAAATATTTAAAAGAGAAAATAATATTATAATTTTTAATGAAATTTATTTAAAATACAAATATGATCATTATAAGATTTTAATTAAAGTTTTATTTTATGCAAAATTTAAGGTAGTTAATTTTAAAATTTTATTTTGTAAGTGTATGTATAACTAAACTTTTTAAATTTAATATAAATGAAAATTCTATTTTATTATTTATATATATTTCATATTTAAACTCACCGAATATCCCTCGTTGTATTCAGGCCTGATGACACGAGTCTCTTTTTTTCCTAAATTTTTAAAATTTCCACTTAATTTTGGCTTAGTTAAAATTTAGTTATTTTGTTACTGTATTATATGTAATGTTAATAATAAAAAAAATTGACAGAATTTATCAAACAAGATTATGGCATTAAATTTATAAAGAACTAGCTAAAACCCGGTGTGCTTCGCTACCCGTATCGTAATGAAATAAAAAGTTTAGAGTTAAATAAATATAATTATTAAGTAATTAAAATCTACAGTTTTCCTTTTAAATTAAATCTTATTATGATTTACAATATACAAACAAACAAACAAACACACATTCACTTTTATATTTAGATAAGGGTTTCAAATGTATAGAAATTTTAACATTTACTTTATATGGTTGTTAGTCAGCGCATTGGTGTCCTAAATATTAATATTGATAGCTAATATAGCTTTCCCTATATATAATTTGTCATCATATCTATGGGAGGTGCCACGCCCACTATTGATAGTGCCCCCATTCTTGTCCTAAATATTGATAACCATACCATATATATTATTGTATACCATATATTTGATTTTTTTTAATTATCATCATATGGGAGGTGCCACGCCCCCTGTCGCTACTACTCCCATATTTGCCGCAAATATTTAAACAAACAATGGAATTACACATGCAAAATTTTAGTACTATAGCTATTATAGTTTCCTAAGTATTTGATTTTTAAAATTAACTTTGTATGGGAGGTACCACGCCCACTTAAAATTTCAAAAATAAAGTTGCCTATAGCTCCTTCCAGACATACAGAAATATACTGTGAAAATTTCAAGCAAATCCGTTCAGCCGTTTAGCCGTCCAAACTAATAATACTAAACATACATACAGACACACAATCACTTTTATATATAAATAATTAGATTAAGAGAAGATAAAAGTTTGTTAAAGTCAGTTAGTAAATCAAAATTATATAGTATAGTTGGCATATATCTTAAAATTGTTCTTTTCATGTAGTTCTCATATATGCACAAATATGCATATGAGTGATGAATATCATCTGGTAACGCAAGTCTATGCAATGTTCGTAGAATTGATTAACAGGCAAGCAGAATATATTTCCCAGTAAAATTTAAAATTCAGGAACAGTTGGTGAAAATGTTAAAATTATTTTTCTATCTTGATCTGCTGAAACTTTGTTGTAGAGGTGGACAACCCTTCAATTTTCTTTGAACAATCTAAAAAAAAAATATCCGTTCGAGAATAAGAATTTGGAAATAATTTAAAATAATCTATGTTCTCGCGTTTTTTTATATATTGTAAAGTCCACTAAATTTTATAAAATAATAAGATTTATTGAAGTTTTACACGGAAAATTAAAAATTTCCTTTTCGCAAGACAAAATTCAAATGTTTAAAAAAATGTTTCAAATATTATTTTAATTTTTTAATGAAAATTTTCTATTTTATTTTTGAAAGTTTGAGTAAAACAATTTAAAAATATTTAAAAACAATTTGAATTACATAATAACCGACCTCACTATATACTAATACCACATAATTTTCAAGTAGAACAAAATAATTTTCCCATACCATGCGATGGAATCATCGGCATGGATTTCATTAAAAAATATAATGGCATATTAGATTTCCAAAAAACGCTCTTTACCGTACTCTACGCCCTTCCTATATCCCATAGGCAATAAAAATACCAATCACTAATAATGGTGATGAAATAAGATCCTCAGATAATGAATTATTAATCACTAACCAAGATATAGAACCAGGTGTTTTTTTATTCGAATCCAGAATACTAACAACAATAATTTAAAAATTAATAAGAACAAAATTAAAAACGAAACAAAAAAGTTCTATAACTTCTAAGGAAACATTTTTCAGAACTATTTAAAAGCACATTATTAGCATTATGTGCCTCATATTGTGATGTTTTCGGTTTAGAAACAGAAACAATAACTATTAATAATTTCTATGAACAAAAGTTGCGAGTAAAAGACACATAACCCGTATATACATATAAACAATTATAGAATAGAACATAAGAAATCACTTCCAAATTCAGAACAGAAAGGATGGAGGCGTGGAATAGATTACAGTCAAATAAATAAGAAATTAATGGCACATAAATTTCCGTTACCTAGAATAGATGATATTCTAGACCAACTAGGCGTAGCAAAATATTTCTTTTGTCTTGACCTAATGTCAGGTTAAGTAAAGAGACTTGACGTCATTCTCAACCAACAATGGGTCATATAGATTCACTAGGTTACCGTATGGCCTAAAGGTAGCCCCAAATTCTTTTCAACGAATAATGACACTTGCTTTCAGTGGATTAAAACCAGATCCAGCTTTTCTTTATATGGATGACTTAGTTGCTTTAGAATGCTCAGAAAAGCACATGCTTTCGAATTTAAGAAATTTTTTCGAATTATGTAGGAAGCACAATCTTAAATTACACCCCGAAAAGTGCTTATATTTTATGAAGGAAGTTACCTACCTTGGTTATAAGTGTATTAACAAAGGAATACTCCCATATGATATTAAATATTCGATAATTGAAAATTATCCAGTACCAAAAAAAGCTGATAGAGCTAAAAGATTTGTAGCTTTTTGTATTATTATCGAAGGTTTATTCCAAACTTCTCAGAACACTTGAAGCATATAAAAAGATTGTCCAAGAAAGGTGTACCATTCGAATGGAGTAAAGATTGTGAGTGATATCGCGTTTAAACATTTAAAGAAATCATTGATGAGCCCAACACTACTACAATACCCAGACTTTGCAAAGGAATTTTTTATAATAATAGCTGCAAGCGACGCAGTTCTAACACAAGAACATAAAGGAAATCATTTACCGGTGGCATGCGCATCAAAAACGTTTACAAAGGGCGAGGGTAATAAGTCGACCATTTAACAAGAACTAACTGCCATACATTGAGCCATAACGCATTTCAGACCATACATTTATGGAAAAAAGTTTTTGGTGCGCAGTGACCAAAGACCACTTTCTTATTTATTTTCAATGAAAAATTCAAGCTCAAAACTAACAAGCGTGATACCTGACTTGAAGGAGTATGATTTTACAGTGGAATATCTTAGAGGAAAACATAATTACGTTGCGATGCGCTATCGCGTACAACTATCTAAAAGACATGAATCAAAATATTTCTTCAATATTAAGAGTCACGTCTCGATCAATGTCCAATAAAGGAGAAAAACCCAGTAGTTCTAATAAACAGTATAAAAATAATACTAATAATGATAAGCCAAGTATATACATATGTACCTTTAACAAACAAGATTTTCCTCGGAAGATCTTATATCAAACGAAGAAAATCAATAGTAACATATACACAAGTTAAAGAAACTTTGACTTTGGACAATTTCTTCTTAACCACGAATATGTGGCCGATAAACATAATATAAATATATGAAATACAAGTGGCACCTAGTAAGAAAATTTTCGAATTTATCTCTATTAATGAATTTAAGAACAAGGGCAATAAAATAAATGCCAATGCAATTCTCGATATAATGCTGAAATATCACGATGATCACATAGAAGGTGGACATTGTGGAACATATAGAACAATATAGAAAATTAAAAGATATTACTATTGGAGAAATATGTCAAAACACATATCTAATTACATATGTAAAATGATGTCATAAATGCCAAACGACTAAAACAACAAAGTACATACTTGAAAAGTCCAATGACCATTACAGAAACACCAATCAAACCATTTGATACAATATGTCTATTTCCAAAATCAATTCACGGAAATGAACATGCAATCACGATAATATGTGACTTAGCTAAATACTTACAGTCTAATTAATAAAAACTTATCAAGGGTTTATAACAGGCTTATAAAGCAAATATCCATACAAAATTTGCTTTATAAGCCTGTTATAAACCGTTGGCAAGTTTTATGAAAAAGGGGGTTAGTTACTATACCAATCCAATACAAAAGCGCTAAAATAATCGCTGAAGCTATGTTCGAACATTTTGGAATGAAGGCATTCATTTCAGACATGGGTACTGAATATAAATATTTTATATCAACAGAGTTATGAAATCTCCTCAAAATTGAAGAACTAACTTTTTTTAAGTCATAAACAGAGCAAACGCATTAGGGTATCCAAATTATTCGGTATTTTTGTTCGAATAAGAGATTGCAACTTGTTTGAATAATTCGATCACAAATTTAAAATTAATTGAATAATTCTAATAATTGAAAACTTTTAAATAAAATAAATTGTTTTCCTTCATCATGTCGTACGTACATATAGTACGTCTAAAGCGATCTTTAATAACATCACTTACATACATATATACATTTTAATAATATCTAATATTCTTTGTCTATTTCAGCGCTATAATCACCAATGTTATCCTCCATATCACTTTCTTTAACATATTCAACATCTCATTAACCACCATTCAGTTATTTTATACCAAGAATGATAAAATAAAGATTACGCCAACGCGCGTAAAATTTTAAAATGTTCTGCGCATTTTGGAACTGTGACGTCACACGTTCTGTGTTTCTATTGGCTAATTTTTCTCACTTGTTTTTTTTTTTACTGTTGTTTTGCTTGCATTTGCTCACTGCATACTTCATTATTATTTTTTTTGCTGTTTTTTTTTGTTTGTTTTTCTTTTTTAAACAGCTTTTATTTTAGAACTCTCAGAGAGATTTCAATTGCAAGGTTGCCAACTATCACATAAACCATACATTTTTCGCAAGAAATTTTAATTCTAACACATGAAACATTCTTGGTAACCCTTAGAATGGAACTTCTACGTCACATAATAGAAAATCATGCGCATGCCGTAATCCATGGTGAAAATATGCCAGGTGACAGCATAGCGCCAGCTGATTATTTTTTGCTCTATTCATGGTGAAATTGAAAATGTCAAAAAGTTGTTTACAAATAGTCAAAGTTCAGAAATCAGAAAGCTCAGAATCACTTTCTGAGTCGATTTAACGATGTCTGTCCGTCTGGCTGGCTGGCTGTCCATGTAAAGCTTGTGCGCAGAGTAGAGGTCGCAATTTTGAAGATATTTCGATTAAATTTGGTGCGTGATATTTTTTCGGCCCAAGGATGGATGGGATTGAAACTGGTGGAAATCGGTCCGTTATTTCACCTAACCCCCATACAAATGTCCTCCCGAAATTGTGGTTTACCGGTCATAAATCTTTGAATGATGCAAGTATGCAAACAAATTTCACCACAAATGAGTAATAAATGAAGCTAAATCACATTTACAAATTTCGTGAAGATCGGTCCATAATTAGTCGTGCTCCCATATAAGGCCCACTTCCAAATAAAATTTAACAAAAATGAGCTTGTTATGTACAAATAGGATGACACCTAATTTTATAATAGTCAGTTCATAAATAGTCAAAACTCCCATATAAGACCCTCTTCGTATTTCACTTTAACCTCCATAAATCTTTTAAACGTATTTATATCGAGATAAAGGTTAACACACATAATATTTATATTCACAGAAGTCATGGCACTAAATTTTTGATGATCGGTCCATAATAGGTAATATCTTCCATATAGCGCCCATATCTAAAAAACTGTTTTATTGATATACTGGGTGTAGGGTATTATATGGTCGGGCTTGACCGACAATACTTTCGTACTTGTTCCTCATTGCGTTTTCTTATATTCCATCTTGGTAGATCTATCTCAACCTGGTCCAAATTCGAATGGTCATCAATATTAAATGAAATATACTGATTGTCACTTAAGTTAAGATCTGTCAACAGAATCCAATTTATCCTATTATTGCAAACATTTGGTGTTCAATAATACTACCACTGATTCCTCTTCTGAAGGTCAGTTTGTCTCCGATATTGAAAATGGTGAGACCTGTACTAGCAATCCACCACATACTATAGTGCCTCTATTATCAAGAGTGATGGAGTATCATTCTGGGGATTTACTATTAAAATCACCTCCAATGATTACTTGTTATTTTGAAGATCTGGTAAAAAACTTGAGTAAGTAAAGCGCTTCTGTAAACACGTTATAGTCCATATTTGGAGAATAGTAGCAACTATAAACTCTGATTTTCTTAATTGTTGCATATGCCAGCGTTAAGGCAGAATTAGTCCTTACTTTCTGTTCCGTTCCGAATCAGCTGACTTGATTCTTTTAAATAGAAAATGTGTAGAAGTCGTTAGTTGTTTTGTTACTTTCCGTGCCGTTGCGGCTGAACATGTTGAAAACAAAAATTTGCTAAGTAATTGTAGGTTACAGCACAAAACAGCTGACATCCGCACAACAAAAAAATTTTTGATTTATTACAAACATTTTCAATTTCTTTGATTTTAATTAAGTTTTTGTATAAAAGTTATAAAACTATAAAAAATAAAAAACGATGGATGACGAAAAACTCATTACATATTGTACAATAAAAAAAACTTTGATTTGTATTTTTTGATTTATTTTCGCGGTGTGTTGCCTGTTTACCTAAAACAGCTGATACGTTTATACGGAAAAACTAACTACAAAAATTTAACAACAGAACGACACGGAACAGAAAAGCAACAAAAAGTAAAGACTAATGAAGTCTTTAGTTTCATCGACTTTGCTCACAACTAGACTCCTGTTCCTCACCATGATGGCTGCACGCTGATTTTTGTCCTCATGGGCGCTCATATTTCTAATTTTACTTGTTTATTGAATATTAACATTTAAGTAATTTCGGGAGCTATTATGGATTGATCATTATTATGGATTGATATATTATTATGGATTGATCATTGCACAATTATTACACAGACAAAAAAAATAAAAATGAGTTTCAATTAAAATATTTGTGGAATCAATTAAAAATTTAATTGAAATCGGACCTGTAAACAAAATGATAGAATCAATTAAAAAAAAATTCATATTTAATTGAAAATATCAGAAAAAGTAATTGAATCAATTAAAATTTTAATTGAAAATTATTTTAAAATCAATTAAAGGTTTAATTGAAAAAAAACGTGATTTTTTTTCTGTGTAGAAGTGATTTATATTTAAAATAAACTTAATTCCATTTTCATAGAAAATTGGAAAGAATGTACATATATGATGGTCTTATTTTTATTATGACCGATCATCACAAAATTAGGAGAATTGATTTGTTTATATAATAAACTTATTTGCTGCGAAATTTATTTTGATACTAACATATATGGGAGCTATGGTAATGCAACTTAGAATATACTCCGATATGACAATAATGGATTGATTATAATCAAATACAATATTCTTCGCCCTTGAGGCAGTAAGAATTGTTTGGCAAAAATTTTGTCGAATTATCTGTGAAATTACGAACTGTAGTTTGATAACTCATAACGTAATGCTGAATTGGGACAATATTTTTGGACCCAACATACTCCTACCCTGCACAATATGGTTGAAAATAGTTTTAAATTTAAAGAGGGTAAGATTAAAATTGCTTATACATATTTTATATAATATTTATAAATGCAAGCTCCTTAAAAATAGTTTTTTTTAATGTTTAAATTTAAAATCAATAAGTACCCGAAAACACACTTCATACATATGTTATTCTCACAGACACACATACAAATGAAATCTACATTAAGGCCACGATGAATTTCGAGAATATCAGTTGGATACTTACTTCCCAATTTAAACTCTGTAAATATGTATATATGTATACGAGTATATATTAGAGCGCCTCTAAATAAATATACAATTGTTATTTTTTAATTTATTTTAATTTCCCATTTTTAAAAATTATTTATTTATTAGTGTTTTTTTTAACACATTTTTTTGATTGCATTGTAAAACAGTAGGTGCAAAATGGCTTTTCAAACCGGGTCTAGTAGTATACACGCCCTGTTCAAGATTATACCTAGTATTGTGATATTCTATAATTCATATGATTTTTAAAGAATTCGTTTATGAAGTGTTTATTCTATTGAAAATATGTAAATATAAATATTTAAAAATTTAATCTGGTAAATAATTACAGACATACAGCTGCGGTAAAATATAGCACTGAAAGCAGAATTGTACATATGAATTTTTCTTCGATTTAGTTCCCTAGTTATTCCCGTGACACATAATTGAAATATGTCAATCATTGATTCAACGTAAAAGAGATTTGTGTAACTTTTATTGGCTTTTTATTAAAAAAAAGTTTTACAACTTCAGGTGAAGTATTAAAATTTTGATGGTAAACAAATAGCACTATTCATTATAGATTTTAAAAAATTAAATTATATTTCAAATAATTAAAATAAAAAACAAGTGAAATGAAGCTGATGAAACAAATAACTTATTAATACATATTTTGTTGCATGGTCTGTTTTGGCAATAACGGCGGCGCAGCGCTTCGGCATGGAGTTAATTAAGTTTTATAATCTTTCTTTAAGTATTTTCGCCCACGTCTCCTCTACTACAGCACAAAGATGCTCATTGTTAGTCGGTTTTATTTGAGATAAAAGTGTATCTTTACGTAAGCCCAAATATTCTCTATTGGGTTCAAGTCAGGTGATTGCGCTGGTCACTCCATGACCTCAATATTGTGGTCAATGAACAACTGACGTGCTTTTCTGCTTGCATGTTTTGGGTCGTTGTCTTGTAGGAAGATCCAAATCAATGGCATTTCGTCCATGGCATAGGGAAGCATAACATTAATTAGTATATCAATGTAAACATGTTGCTCCATTGTTGATTTTATGCAATGTATTGGGCCCACTCCGTAATATGGAAAGCATGCTAGAACCTACATGCTTATACAAAATGACACCAAATAAATTGGTTTTACTCTCGTCCACGGGCCAGTTTAAATGTTCTTGCGCAAAAGTGCTAATATTTTTACCGGCACTGTATGTACTTTCCAATGACTGCATCATACCCTTTGTGTTAGTTAGAAGTAGTCGAATAATAATTTATTTATTACCTGATATTCTGATACACATTTGTAAGATATTTTCATGAATGAATTTTGTGAGTCGGTCTAATATATAATACGTATGTATATAAGAAAATCTAAAGCCAATTGTATAGAAGTACAAACATATACATATGTAGTATGTATTTACTTTAATATTAAAATGCTAAGAAAAATACAATCTTCAAAAACAAAAAAAAAAAAACATTTTAGTCCCGTCATGTCCACATGTCAATTTTCCTTGCCGGTTTTTTTTTACTTTCGAATCTTCGCGTATTTGTAAAGCTTTCTTTTACATGTTTTTTTTTTGTATTTTTTATTCAATATCCACTATTCCCCACCCCATTGGTAGGTCAGTTGGCTAGTCTGTCTTCTTGTATACAACTTACATACTAGGGTATCCAAGTTATTCGATTTTTCTTTTGTTCAAATAAAATTAATAATTGGAATAACTTGTTAACTTGTTTGAATAATTCAATCACATATTTAAAAGTAATGGAATTATTCGAAAAATTCTAAATTTTTTGAATAAAATAAAATGAAAATGTTTTTCCTTCGTCAAGTCGTAAACCTATATAAAGTAAAGCCATCTTTTGTAACATCACTTACCTACATATACATATATACATTTTTATAATTATGTTCTTTGTCTATTTCAACGTTATCACTCTCATTGCGGATAACATGCAATCAGCATATGTATGTCAAATGTCAAGTTTTCCCTGTTTTTTTTTAAATTTTTTTTTTTTGAATTCAAAAACAATAAAAATTGTTCAAGAAATGATCTGAGCTATTCCGTAATTATTGATTGATTATTTGCAATTTATAATATTGATTTCAATTTCTAAAATAATAGATTAATAAATAAATTTGATAAACAGCTTTTTTTCAAATATTAAAAGTTGTTTTAAAAAAATGTATGGCAACGGTCTCCGTAATATAACTTTATTCTACTTTATTCCACATGGTTACCGCATTTAATTAAACATGACTTTGTATTTGTAGCCCGGGTTCGATTCCCAGCCGCTGCCACTCAAACAGCATCTGTTTCTGATAGTTATTAGTTTTCTTTCTATCCATCACAGCATCCTCCTTCGGTGGTATAACATTAAAGGAAATCGCCACCGAAGTAAAATAATAAAATAAAGGCTATACAACCAAGCTTTAAAAAATAATGCGCCTACTCACCAGCAGAGGCGCTACAATGCTGCACTAAAACAAACAAAAATGCGCAATTGCAGAGTTGTGATATAAAGCTTTCTTCTACTTTCAACACCTTTACTTCTTCAATCTATCCCCTTTCCAAAGAAAGTAACGCAATTATATATAGGCATATTAATTGCCTGAGTGTTACTTCTCTTAAAAAAAAAAAAATATATATATTCAGCATCTCATTCACCACCATTTTAGGATACGTTATAAGGATGACGCTAATACTGTGTTTCCAACAGTATCTTATAGCGTAGAAAGACGACAAAGTTCATTTGCATTAGCAGTCTTAATTCAAATTAACTCGTGAATTATTCCTATCCTAATGCACATTAGATTAGACGTAAATGCACAAAATCAGAGTGAATTTATACTGAATTTAGCTATTCCAATATGGCAACATCGTCGAAAATCAATCATATGTTATCAAATTGTTTACTATTGTAAAAGAAGAAGAAGACAATTGTAAAATTAAAATGGATTCAAAATCAGCA
This sequence comes from Bellardia bayeri, assembly GCA_950370525.1. NCBI lineage: Eukaryota > Metazoa > Arthropoda > Insecta > Diptera > Calliphoridae > Bellardia > Bellardia bayeri. The sequence goes on from OX493264.1 coordinate 60,143,822, forward strand.
AACGTACTTAGCTTTAATTGTTTTTATAAGAAAAACATAAATAATATAATCCAAACTCATTTTTTGCATTTTAAGATTTCCAGGGAAAGAAACAAAGTGTGTGGAGCGATAGGGAAACCCAGGTTCTGGTAGAGCTGTGGGCGGAACGCGCAACCGATTTGCGGCGAACAAAAAGGAATAGGCACATTTACAAAGAAATTTCTGTGCAAATATACAAGAAATTTATTTCGGAAGAAGTGCATGTCAAAATAAGAAATTTGACGCAAAACTAAAGGTATTTTTGTTTTATCTTATAACAACTTTTTTATCACAAAATACGTATTGAAATTTGTAGAGATGAGAAAAAGGAAATGGGACCTTCTGGTGGGAGCCCATCGAATTGGAAGTTTTACAATTCTGTGTACAGGATAATTGGGAGCAATGCCGCCAATAGTGCTGTAATTTTAGAAATATTTTCATTTAAAAATAAATTAATACAAACAAACAGCTGTTTACTAAATGCAAAAACTGTCGTCTGTCAGGGTAAAATCTTAATTCACATTAGTGAGATTTTAATGCAAATTAACGCTATCGTCTGTTTACTCTATTACACTATTTGACATTTTTTTCATCCTATAAGTATTTTGTTTGTAATTACTTTCCCTGCTTTATTTTAAGTTAACAATGAAAATCACTAAAGGTGGATCCAGCCATTCGTTCTGAACAATATATTTGTTCGGACAAAATTTATTAATATTTTTTGGGAGGGAGAAAATAATTTTTACGAACAACTCTCAAATTGAATTGGATTAATTTTTTATTTTGTCTGGACAAAAACAAACTGAGTGGCCAAAAGGTTACATTTCTTTCTGTGGTGTTTATGAAATAAAGTTATTCATATAATTTATTTATTAAATATTTTGTAAACTATTTTTGAAAAATATACACAACATTTTAAAATATGTAATTTAATATTTGTTTTTTGACACTTAAAAACCAAAGCAAAATAAATCAATGACCGCGGTATTACCACTTGTAAAACTAATAGATTTTGTTAACATATGGCAGCTTTGATTTTACAGAAAAATCGTTCGTCGTACATAATTTTATGCTGAACGGCTCATAGCCTATCGGACTGAAATTTTACACAGATTAGTTATAAGTATGTAAAGATTATACTTTTAGCTTTTGTCAAAATTAAACCATAATTGGACTTGTACTCCTTTACGACGGCCACATTCGAGAATAACGACAGAGTATACAGGAAATTTTGACGTTTCAAAAAGCCAAAATCAGTTTTCTAGGGCCTTGGGTATCTAATTTATTATATGTCAAAGTAAACCGTGACACGCTACAAAAATATAAACAAGGGAAAGTTCTGAAAGAAAGAAGTATATATAAAATGTGATTATCTTCCGTCTCATGCCATCTCCGTATACTTTATGGAATAACTAGATAATAAACATAAAATCCTTGTAAATGTTGTAATTGAGCTTATATAAAATAAGCAAATAAATAGAAATTACGGCACAATATTTTATAACAATCGCTTTGTATTGTAAAAATTGATAGCACTCAAGTAAGCGATCCGCAAAATAAAATAACCAGAATAAAAAACAAAACTAGTTTCAAGTATTTAAAGATCACACTACTGCTATTTGGTGGTGGATATATGAGATTCGGTGCAGCCGAATATAAACTATTATTGTTAATTCTAAATTTATGAACAATTCTTGAAAGAAGCGAAAAATTAACCCAACAATGTTTATTCGTTTTATAAGATTTTTTTATATAAAATTTATCGAATTATTCAAATGGTCATTTAGAAATTCTTCGAATAATTATTGGTAAGAAATTGTTCGATTATTCGAACGATAATTATTCGAATGGATGTCCTATTAAATACACACGAGTACAATCAACATTTATGCCTAGATGGACAAAAGACCCTTTAATGGTAGATACACATGTACAAACATCAATCCATACATAAATACGAGTGTATGAATATACCTTTTCTTATATAGAGTATGATGCTATTTCTTCTGTAGCTGTCACACACGATATACATATAACGTCGCCGCTTTTCAAATCCCACATGTGCAAAAGGCATTTCCGCTTTCTTTGTGTCCATTTGTCTTCAATTTATTTTATTTTATTTTTATACCCTCCACCAAAAATATGGGGGCGTATTAAGTTTGTCATTCCGTTTGTAACACATCGAAATATTGATTTTAGAACCAAAAAGTCTATGTATTCAGCATCCCTATTTGACAGCAGGCCCCGGTCAAATATAGACAAAAATAAATGCGCATAAATATCTTAAAAACATCACTTTTATGTTGAAATTCAACACAAATTATGAGTATACTTAAACATATAAATCGTCGTACATAATAGTCTCTCGTATGAGGACTACCTCCGAAAAACTCAGTAACCTACATACATAAACCTCCAAACATCCATACCGAATCGTATGTAAAAATTATACTATTCGCTTTTGTGAAAATTAGTCCATAATTAGCCATGGACTCCCACACAACGTCCCCTGGCGTGAATAACCACAGAGTGTACAGAGGAGACAATTTCAAAATCAGTTTACTAGGGAATTTTAGTATCTATTGTGTGTCAAAGTAAATCGGTACACCTTGCAAAAATATAAACAACAGGCAGTTCTGAAAGAAACTCGTTACTTCCGTTTCGTGATACCTTCGTATACTTTGTGGAATAATTGGAATATGCATAAAATTCTTGTAAATGTTGTGTGTTGTGAAGATGAATTAAAACAAAGTAAACTTCAAATAAATAGAAATTACGGTACAATATTTAACAATGATTGACCCGTGTTAGGGACGTGTAAAATAAAATAACCAGTATAATTATCGTTACCGATACAAAATGTAACAAAAATTAAGTATTCATAGATCACACTACTGGTATTTGGTGGTGGGTATATGAAATTCGGCACAGCCGAATATAAACTCTTACGTGTTCTTTTTTGATTTCTATTTTTTGCATTTCCATTTTTCTTTTTATCGTTTGAGTTTTGCCAACAAACAGCCTCCGAAAAAACGGACGCGTAAATTCTTAAAAAGTGGGTGGCTGACTGGCATGTTTTGCAAAATAACATGTGACGGGCGGATAGACGAACAGATGGATGGATGGATGGATGGTTGAATATATGTGTGTGTAAGTAGGTATGCAATGGAGTGGGACATGGTGGCTAAAACACAAAGAAGGGAAGGCATTGTGTTTGAGTTTTCGTGTCGCGCAATGTTTGTGATTTCGATGTTGGACCCTTAACTTACATCCATTCAACTTAGCAAAACATACACATACATACATACATACGTAAATGTACATACATACATACTAGATATACATATATAGATGTTTGGCAGTGTTTGCAGACGCTTAAACTTTGTATTCTTTAAGAAATAAATTTCTGGTCAAATGTTTATTAATTCACTACATACATATTTTATATGGAAATATGCGTTAGAAAATATAAAAAAGCCCATTAAATATTTTGGTAAAATTCGAAACGATATCATGAATCAAATTTTTAACATACAAAATTTGGGAAAAATTGTTGTAAAATTCAATATTTAAATAATATTTTTATGATACAAGAGGAAGGTGTGAGGCAAATAGTAAGAATCGGACCATGATTTCTCAAAGCCCCCATACAATTGTAAAAAACGGGTCTTATCCGGTTGTGCCATGTAATCCAAGTATGGTTTGCAGATTGTCGGTTTTGCAAACCAATATTTGTTTTATTTGGTGTCATGGAATCAAGCCGGTTTGTATATATTCTATTGCAAATAAATACGACTTTTTGGTTCTACATAAAAAATGTTTGCAAAAATCATCAAGCCAACATCTTATGCATACATTGTTTTATATAAAATAAAAATAGTTATTGTTTACAAATTAAAAAAATTACAAAATAAAAAAGTAAAACAATCGATTATATCGAATTTTTTTATTTATGTTGTAAACATTTAAAAAATGCGTTTCCCTCATGAATAAATCTGGAACAATATGTATGTACAGGGTCCGCCAAATAACTTTTTTTTTCTTTTTTTGAAAATGCTATAAAAAAAACTACTGAATATTTTCTTAAATTTTTTTTATTTTTGAAAGTACAATCTTTTTTTTTTCTTAACAAACACAAACTGCGAAGCTTTTTGGCTTGTCTGCAGAAAACACCCACATTCTTTGGCGGGAATCGAACCCGCAACCCTCTGACTAATAGTCCGGCACAATATCGCCTAGTCTATCGGGGCACCCCGATTAATAATGGAAAATAATTTCATTTAAATGGCTGCCTCGGCTGGCCATGCATTAGCCTACACAATCGGTCCAATTTTTAAGCACATTATCGATTGTGTGCAGCTGTATCTCACCAATGGCTTCACGAATATTGTCCTTTAAAGCGTCAATTGTCTCTGGCTTGTCGGCGTAACACTTATCTTTGACAGTGACACGTTTTGAGTGCATCGGCTTTTCAATGTATGCGTGCTTGTTTACATACCCGCTAAGATCAAATGAAGCTCATTATTTAAAAAGATATTTTTTTTTTTTGGCAAAATCGGCATTTTCTGTAAGTCGATCGCAGGCCCACTTAGCGAAGCGAAAACGCATTGGATGGTCAGTTGGCTTCAGCTCCTGAACCAATTGGACTTTGTATGGCGTCATACCAAAGCCTTTATCCAAAATATGTCTCAATGATGTCTCCGAAATGTTCAATTGTTGAGAACGACTTTGAATTGATGTTGATGGCGCTTCACGCACACTTTCTGCCACAGCAGCAATATTCTCGGGTGAATCTCGTAGTTCATATAGTGCAGTTTTCGGCTTATCATTTTCCAAAGCCCATTGTATGCATATGTTAATCGATGCATTTTAATGAATTTTCTTGCTTTATAATGCGGTAAACCGAAGATTTATGCAACTTGTAATTCATGCAAATTGAATTTATGGAATCTCCACTTTTAAATTTTTTTTAAATATCTAATTTTTAAGAAATCGTTGGCTTTAAAATATGTTGAACTTTTCCAATATTAAGAAATGTATTTACACAACAAATGACACGAATAAACTGACAAAATTCACGATCAAAGTCATCCAAAAAGGTTAATAAACCAAAAGACGGGGTTCACCTTTTTTGGTTATAGACATTGTGTTCAAATTTAAAAAAAAAACAGATAAAAGTCGCGAAAATAGAACCCGTTTTTCGTAAATTGTCGCGATTATAGAACCTGCAATTTAAAAATCATATGAGGTAGACCTTTGTTGTTTATAACTATTGATTGGACTAGCCAATCACAATCAAAATTCGACAGAATTTAAATTAAAAAAAACCTAAATTCAAAAAACGCAAAACAATTAAAAACATGCTAAGTCGACATAGCATGGTTTGAAATTGAACTGTCGATATTTGACGCTTATTTTGCTGGAAATTGTCTCAATAAGTTTATTTATCAGAGTTTAATAGGTGTTTTAATGATTTAAAGTGGTTAAAGAAGTGGATCTTATATGGGCGATATTTCGGGAGGAAATTTGTATTTGTAACGATTCTTACTAATTAGTTTAAAAGGTTTCACTAACATATCTAATGAAATTCTGATTTGAATAAGAAACGGATTGATTTTTTATTTTATGCTTGCTGACAGATTTATAAACATTTTCGATTAGTTAACATGGAAATATTATTAAGAAATGATGCTAAAAAATATATTCAAACACTTCACAAAGTGAATAAAATATGAATGTCATGTCAAATATAAACAAGTAAGTAAGTAAGTATAGTCGGTTAAGCCCGACCATATAATACCCTACACCTAGTATATGCAAATATAAAAAAGTTTTTCAGAAATGGGCGTTATTTGCGAGATATCACCTATTTTGGACCAAAATTCAGTGTCATGATTTCTGTGAATATAAATATTATATGTGTTAAACTTTATCTCGATATAAATACTTTTAAAAGATTTATGGAAGTTAAAGTGAATTACGGAGAGGGTCTTCTATGGGAGTTTCGTCTAATTATAGACCGGCCATAATAAAATTGTACCGTATTATTAGTATGCATATGAAATATATTTGTGTTAAATATTATTTGGATACCAACATTTTTGAGTGAGTTATGCTCTTTAAAATGATTTTCGGAAGTGGGCCTTATATGCGAGCTACCACTAATTATGGACCGATGACAATAAACTTATACCGTATTATTTGCATATATATTAAATATATTTGTGTTAAATATTATTTGGATACCAACATTTTAAAAAGAGTTATGTTCTTTTAAGTGATTTTCGGAAGTGGGCCTTATATGGGAACTACGACTAATTATGGACCGATCATAATAAACTTCTTCCATATTATATGTATATAGACGAAACATATTTGTGTTCAATATTATTTGGATACCAACATTTTTAAGAGAGTTATGCTCTGGGGGCTAGGTGAAATAATGTACCGATTTCCACCAGTTTCAATCCCATTAATCTTTGGGCCGAAAAATAGCACGTACCAAATTTTATCGAAATATCTTTAAAATTGCGAACTGTACTCTGCGCACAAGCTTTACATGGACAGCCAGCCAACCAGCCAGACGGACGGACGGACATCGTTAAATCGACTCTAAAGGTGATTCTGAGCCGATCGGTATACTTTAAGGTGGGTGTTGGACCAATATTTATGGGCGTTACAAACATCAGCATAAATCCAATATACCCTATATATACATAAGTATAACCACAATAGAATGAAGACGCAACTATTCACGATGAACGTTCAATAAGAATGAGAAAAAGTAGAACAAATAAAGCAAACACTTTCGCGCACTTCAAAAATTGAAAATTTACAGGCTAGTAATGAAAAAATTAAGTAAAAAAAATTTATTGCCACTGGTCGAGATTTCGACCAGCCATGTTCAAGGCTGCTTGGCGACTATCTGGAATATATATAATAACTAATTTGTTCTGATTATAGTTAATTTGGACTGTTGGCTATTTAAGTCAAAAAATGTTTTTTCTTTTCATACCCTACACCACCATGGTGGGGAGGCTATATTGGATTTGTGCATATGTTTGTAACGCCCAGAAATCCAACACCCATCTTAAAGTATACCAATCGACTCAGAATGACTTTCGATTTAACGATGTCCGTCCGTACGTCTGGCTGGCTGGCTGGCAGTCCATGTAATGCTTTTGCGCAGAGTACAGGTCGCACTTTTAAAGATAATTCGATAAAATTCGGTACGTGATATTTTTTGGCCCAAGGATGGGTGGGATTGAAACTGGTGAATATCGGTCCATTATTTCAACTGACCCCCATACAAATGTCCTCCCGAAATTGGGGTTTACCGATCATAAATGTTTTAATTATTCAAGTATCCAAACAAATAAAGCCAAATCACATCTAAAAATTTTGTGCAGATCGGTCCATAATTAGTCGTAGCTCCCATCTAAGGCCCACTTTCGAAAACCACTTTAGAGAGCATAAATTACTTAAAAATGTTGACAATCAAATAAAATTCGACACAAATAAGTTTCTTATATACATAAATTATGACATCTAATTTTGTAATGGTCGGTCCATAATTAGTCGAAACACCCATATAAGACCCTCTCCGTAATCACTTTAACTTCCATAAATCTTTTAAAAGTATTTTTTTTTTAATTTAAAGAATATTTATTTATTCAAGAAATATTAACAATGTATGATTGCCTCAAGGTCTTAACGACATTTTTGAGGCGAGTTGGCATACTTTACTTAAAATAAATTAATTATTTATATTTACATTATAGTTTTAAACTAAAAAAAAAAATTATAAAATTGTATTTACAAAAGTTAATGTCTATACATTATGTATAAATAGAGTATGTATTACATTAGAAGCATTTCTAAATTATTTAATAAAAAAATTTTAATATTAGATTTAAAAGTTAAAATTTCATTAAAATTTTTTAAGTTTTGTGGCAAATTGTTATATTCCACACAGCCAATATATTCAATTCGTTGCTAAGTTTTTTCAAGTCTGCATCTCGAATTGTTTTTGGTACTAATAGCTGTTTGATTACGAGTGAATTTTATTGTATTATGGCCAATGTTATGTAACGATTTAAATACGAAAAGAAGTAATTGTTTCTTATATATTCCTCTTATAGGTAAAATATTTTTGCTTACTTCCATATATAAAATTGACGTGGGGTACCTAATGGGTAAGTTATAAACATTGTAATTCTACACTATTTTTATAGGCGTACACAGAAACTAAGTAATTTAAATGGCTTTGAATTAATGCTTGATATAGAATAAGTTTTGTTCTTTCATTGAATTTGCATTTAAATTTGTACAATATTCCAATTACAGGAGATATTTTTGATTTAATATCTTCAATATGCAAATTCCATGACAAATTGCTTTGCAAAGTCACACCCAAATATTTTATTGAATATGTTTCAAAAATTTCTTCTCCATTTACGAAAAGACTAAACTTTGGCCCATTAATGTTCAAGTATGGTTTAAATCTTATGACTTTGGTTTTAGAAGAATTAAGAACTAATTTGTTCAACCTCATGTATTCAAAAATTAGGGCGGCATCTCTTTCCATATACGCTTTTAAAACGGTCTCATGTTTATAGGGATAGAACAATGATATATCATCAGCATACATATAAAGATTTCCAGAAAGCTCAAGGTTTTTGATGTCATTTATGTAAATTGTAAATAAAAGTGGGCCCAACACACTCCCTTGTGGTACACCGTGTTCAACATTTCCAAGACAACTCTTACTGTTATTTATTTCAACGTACTGCTTTCGGTTCTTCAAATAACTTTTAATCAGTTTTAGTTCGGCACCTCGAACTCCATAGTACTGAAGCTTTTCAAACATTATATCATGATCAACAAGATCAAAGGCTTTTGAAAGATCGTAGAAAATACCACAAACAGCATTATATCCTTCATCCAATCCTCGGGATATAGAATTTACTACATTAATTACAGCATTTTCAGTACCGCTACCCTTTCTAAATCCATACTGGCAGTCGTGAAGTAACTTGTTTTTATCAAGATATGTCGTAAACTGTTGATGAATTAGTTTTTCAAAAATTTTATCCATTATAGGTAATAAAGCAATAGGTCTATACATATCTTCTTTATGCGATTTACTGTTTTTGGTATTGGCACTATTTTTGATATCTTCAAAATATCTGGGTGTTCAGATGTTGAAATGACGTTGTTGAATATATGTAATAAAAAATATATCGTGATAAAGTTTAACATATAATATTTATATTCACAGAAATCATGAAACTGAATTTTGGTCCAAAATAGGTGATATCTCCCATATAACGCCCATTTTTGAAAAACTGTTTTGTATTTACATATACTAGGTGTAGGGTATTATATGGTCGGGCTTGACCGACTATACTTTCTTACTTGTTTTTGTTTTAAAAAATGGCGCGACTCGCGAGTTATACATTTGAGTACAAGTGACATTTTGCAAAGAATTGAGAATTGCAGTGATGACGAAGATAGTGAAGTGGAATTACATAATTTAACTAAGATACGGATGCATATGATAAAAAAACTTGGCCTAGGTTCTAGCGTGGGTTTTTGTCTTCTGTCGGTTTGCAAGAGTCTTCCACAACATAGTGTGCATTTCGACAACTTTTTCAACGGATACCCCTTGCTTTGTCTTCTAAATGAGAAAGGTTTTTCTGCACAGGTACAATCCGTACAAACAAGCTGGCAAACGCAGGCCTAAATTTAGTTAAACGCGATATAGATTACGCATTCAACCAAGAACAGAAGATAGCAGTGGTTCGATGGAGAGACAATGCGGAAGAAACTTTGGCTACGAAATTTGATCAAATGCATCCTATAAGAAATGTAATTCGATACGATAGAAAAAAAAGGATTGCCGTACCCCAAGCTAGCCCTGTTGCTAATTACAATAAATATATGGAAGAAGATGAGTAGTATGATAATGCTGGCGCCAAGTATAGGATTGGAATAAGAGGAAAGAAGTGGTGGCGGTCACTGTGGGTTACTTGCTGGGACAGTGCCAGTGTCAAGGCATGGTAATTGCATTATATGATTGCTGAAAAAAACCAATAACAAATGCATGTCTCAAATGGATTTTAAAACAAGTTCGAGTGCTATATTCAGCTGTGCCGAATCTTAAATACCCTCCACCTAAACGTACTATGAAATACAAAAACTACCCTGGTTATACGACTAGAATATTTTTATTCTGTGTTTTCTATTCAGTCTTAGTGCAAACTTTATTAGTATTTGATATATTGTTTGAAAGACAATTTTACGACCAACATAATTTATGTTAAATATTTTGAAATTTTATCTAATTTCGACCATTTATAATTGATTTAATTATCGAATCTTACTGTAATTTACAGAGTTTGTTTTATTTTCATAATAATCTTGACTGTAATTTAACAATTTATAAATTTAAAAGAACATTTTTCCATATTCACAAGTTAAGAAACAGAGTATAAACAATGTTAAGATATAAGATGAGGCTTTCTTGTTTGAATTTGATCTCAATAACATTATTTACAAAAGATTTATAGGTGGCATAGAAGAAATGCACCAATTATGGACTGATGTCTTCTAAATCCAATATCCACTAATGTGATTTCTATGTATTTTGGGATTATATTGTTTAAATTTCATCTCAATAACGTTATTTACAAGAGTTGTAGGGAGCGTTGCCAGAATGATGATTTTATCATATTTTTGATGATTTTTTAACTAATATATGATTTGATGATTTTTTGCCAAAAATATGATTTTTTTAATTAAGTTTTCTTTTAATTAAAAAGTTAGAATATTTTTTATAATTAATGCTAGTTGCGGTTACATTTTATGTATTATATGGAGTGACCCATATTGAGTACACAAAAATGCAAAACTCATTCTTTTAAAATTAAAATTAAATTTGTTTCTTTAATCTATTACGAAAGAGTCGTTGTCGTAAAAAGAAAACGACACTCATAATAAGGCTGATTATAAAAAATATGAAACCTTCTCGTATTATAATTAAATTATAAAAAAATATTAAGAGCTTTATAAAACTTTACTTTTACTAATTAGATAAAAAAAAATCCAAAATATTTTTTTTTTGAAATCGGAACGACATTTGAGGTGAGAAACATAAATTCTTAAATATCTCCGACATTTATAGAAGCAATAACACAAAGCATGAGTTACTTAAACATTTGTATTTTACTGCACCGTATAGATACGTGTATACAATATTTTTGGTAAAACATGTAGGGTATTAAGAATTGATTGATTATTGGGTTATATCATGTCCTTATGAATACAAATATATTGAGTAAAAATATGATAACAAAACCCGATAAGCAATCAACGTAACAAATTTAAATTTTGAATTGTTTTTAATTTTTTTAATTTTTTTACAAACTCAAAATTTTAAAAATTATGATTTTTTTCCAAAATATGATTTTTTTCCGTGAAATAATGATTTTTCACCATAATCTTCTGGCAACACTGGTTGTATGGTTGGTTGTTATGCTCGGAAGTGGACTTAATTCACGAGTTATTATTGAGTGACAGCTACAAAATCCAGTAGCTTAATTGCCGTATAACCGATACTAATATCCTTTATGGATTAAAATTTGTGATCCATATAAAAGTTGGTTCGATATCGATATTTATAAGACATTTTTGTTGTTGTATTTGTTTTTTTTGAAAATGGTTCATATATGGCAGCTATGACAAATTATGGGCCGATCTTCTTAAATTTTGGAACAGTTATTTTCATACATATGAGGATATTTCACGTCGAATTTTAATATAATAACGGTATATTTAAGATACATATTAGTATTAACGTGGATTTCGAGAGTGGACCTTATGGGGGGATATTGTCAATATATGAACCGATATTCTCAAAATCCAGAAGTTTGATTTAGCCATGTATATAAATGATCCGTGTAAAATTTTGGATTGGTACCCTTATTTATAAGCGATTTATGAGTATTATATGTTGCATACGGTTAAAAATAAACCGAAATTCACAAAATTTTGTAGGATGATTTTTGTATACATGTAAATGATCTGTGCAAAGTTTTGAGTTGGTACCGATATTTATTCAATATATATAGGGATATTCTGGGCCAAGCACCATACAATTTAGTACAACAATTTATTTGTCTATAATGAATATTTATGTCAAATTTTAGCAGTTTAACATTATTGACATCTGTTTTAAACGTATTTAAGTGAATTTTGGAAGTGGACTTTATATGGGGTGTATGGACAAACATGGACCGAACTAAAACAAATTTTATTTTGCGATTTAGTTTTGCATAAAATTTATTTTTGCTGAATTTTGTCTTGATATTTCAATTTTATAGGCATTTATGTATAATTGAGCAATATTTCGGGAAGACTTTTCTATGGCGGCTACGAGAAATTATGGACCTATTCTTACTATTTTCCTCACACTTTCTTCTTTTATCATTCATGGTATTATCTGCAATATATTTCAAAATATTGCAATAAAATGGTCAAAACATATCAAATTTTTATGGAGGTTGTCTCACATATTGTTCCATAACTCTGGGTGGCCTAAACCGATTTTGCTGATTTTCAATACCAAAGTTACATGCAAACTAAGAAATATTTTTCAGGAAATTCCGTTTAGTTAAGTTGTATAGTTTGGACGTGAAAGTGTTTTACACAGACAGACGGGCATGGCTAAATCGACTTAAAATTTCATAAGGATCAAGAAAATATATACTTTGTTGGGTCTCATATGAATATTAAAAAAGTTTCTCACGGAATAACAAACGTAATATACCCTCATTCACCAGTCTTGGTGGTGGAGGGTATAAAAATAGATGTGACAATAAATTTGATGCTCAATCAACGTCATTGCCGAGGACAGGAAGCATGCACATGTCTGTAAATATCAAGGGATGCTATCGCCGGTGCAAAATATGCAAGAAGCAACCTGCCTATAATTGTGCTAAGTGCAATGTAAATTTGCATGTATTTAATTGCTTCAAGGCCTACCACACACATTTGAAATAATTTTCTTTTATTAATTATTTTAAATAAATAAAACTGCTTAAAATGTTTTCATTTATCTGTAAGTTCACCCTTTGTTTTCCACTTCTCAAAATCACTTAAATGCATATAAAACATGCCGGGTTTTAGCTAATATGTATGAATGTATTTGTAAGTACATATGTTTGTTTGTTCCGTAAGCACGGAGTTGGCATTTAGCTCAATAGGCTATTTCAGTTTTCAGGACTAGTACCAGAAAGAGATAAAAAGGGCAAAACCGGTAAAATTAGTGCATTTGCTTTTTAAACAATCAAGCCCAAACGGCTTAACTGATATTACTGAAATTTGTAAAGTAGATCCATGCTTGGAAGCGTCAACAGGCTATTTATGTATTTTTTAAAAGATTTTAGCCAGCATATGATAAAACGATATTTTTATTTCAGCTTTCTGGAAGTAAAAACATTCAACAGGGAAAAAATTGGTAAAAGTGAATTTTGTGTTTATTTTTAACAAGCTGTAATTTATTAAATAAACTTTATTAACTCTGAAATGCCACTAACATCTTAACTTTAAAACTTGGTTCACCATTGATACTGATTCGAAACTTAGATCCATCAAAATTGTGCAACAGAACAAGACTTACTGTTAAAAAATAATCACCGAATTTAATCCAAGCCGCAATCATCAGCGGCAAATGTAAAAGTGAAATTTACAATTTCCAGTGCGTCTGGATTTCGACATAACCACCAACAAGCCCAGGACTGCCACATGAATTTTGGTAAAAATAAAAAAAAGAAATAAACCTGAAAAATAAACAGCAACTATTTCTAATAGTAATTTTAAATTTTTTGTTAACGAAAACATATACATACAGCCATGTCACAGAATTTAATTCCGTTGGGAAGTGGAATTAATTCCGTATTTTGCTTCTATGGAAAAGGTAAAACGAAAAATTTTTTCGGGATGAAACCTAGAAATTCCTAAAATTATAATTCCACACAGCAAATTAAAAGTGGCTCCATTCCGAAAAAATTGTTCCTTGTACAGAATTAATTCCACTTCCGAACGGAATTTATGTAATGTAAAATATATTTCTTATCAAAGAATTCCGTATTAATTTAAATTTATTTGGCTGAAGAGTCTTTCGACGTTTTTTAAGTTTTTTTAAGAACTTGTTTTCTCTAAAAAATTTAATTCACGGAATTCAACATCTATGTAAATATTGCCTTTTATGTTTACCAATAAAATAATTATGTATTTTACTTATACCCAATAGTTGTCAATAATTAAATTTGCCACGCTCTTCTTACTATTTATGATATTAAATAAGAAAAATAGTTGTCTCAAAAACGAGAGAATCTGCTATCAAAACAATGATAGAACAAGTATGGTTTTTCAGAAATGGACACCTTGGACTTATTATGACCCGATCATCCAAAACTTTAGTGGCATGACTTCATATACATAAATAGATTGTGGGTTAAATTTTATATTTTTTAATTAACAAACAAAAACTGCGAAGCTTTTTGGCTTATCTGCAGAACACACCCAGAGTCTTTGGCGGGAATCGAACCCACAACCCTCTGACTGATGGTATGGCACATCAGGGGGTCTTATATGGAAGCTTTGTCTAATTATGGACTGATCTCTATTAAATTAGGTGTCATGATTTCTGTATATATTAAAATTACTTGTGTTGTATTTTATTTGGATATTGATAATTTTAAAAGATCTATGGCCGATAAAGTGATTTTCGAAAGTGCGCTTTATATCGCAGGTATGATCCGATCTTCATAAAATTGGACCAAAAAAATCATGTATCAAGTTTTATCGAAATATCTTCAAAATTGTGAAATATATTCAAAATACTTTGCGCACAAGCTTTACATGCACAGCCAGCCAGACGGACATTGTCTAATGGACTCAGAAAGTGATTCTGAGTCGATTGGACTACTTTAAGGTGAGTTTTTGTCTAATACATATACCGGTCCCACTATGGTGATGTAGAGTATAAAAACTAATGATACAAAATTTTAATTATTCAGAAAATCGTCTCTTTCAACGAAAAATCGTCCAATCCCCACTTTGATATTTTTAAAGCAAAAAATCATTACAAGTAATCTGGCAGCTATGAACAAGACTCAAAGCCAATTGATATGTTTTGCTAGTTTAAACTTTGAATACTACTGTTTTTCGCACGACCAGTTGCTGCAGAGTTGCAAAACACTCAAAATATTGTTTATCCGCTAACATTAAGATAAAAAACTTAATAAATAAACAAAATATCCCTGTTTTTAAAAAATATACCAAATGTTTTATGGTGACGTAGTAGCACAAATATTTTTTCATTAAACTAATTACAAGTTGTAGTGTTTCTTTTAAAACTTTTGTGGTGGGTGCTGTTTCAGTAAAAATATATTAGATTTTGATTTTATTATTTTTTTTTTTTTTGTATTTGAAATTTTTTCTGTCAAACATTTTAACACGGTTCACCGAAATTGTATTACATATTTTTCAAAAATGTTTACCACAACTAAAATACTGTCAGTTACAATTAATAACTGTCCAATCATATCTATAATATCAGTTTTATTATTTATTTATAAAATGTCGTATCACTGTGCATACACAGCGTGTATTTTTAAATTAAGAAAACCAAGAAGTTCAAAAATAACTTATCGACTATGCCGAATCTTAAATACCCTCCACCTGAATATAATAAGAATTATATTATAGTTATACTAGGTCTAGAATATTCTTATTTAGAGTTTCTTATTTAGTTTTGAAGCAAATCTTAATAAAGGGTGGTTAAATTGTAAGGGCCGATGTTGAATGTGAACCACACCTAAACGCCAAGGTTTTTTCCGAATTTTATTTGACATTTCTCTATTTCAGACTCACTTAATTTGAAACATGGAGAGATACACAATCCAACAACTTGTTAAAGTTATCCAGACTTATTATGAAAATGGGCGTTCAAATCAAAATGCATATCGTGCACTTCGTGATTTTTTTGGTCAATTTGATCGTCCAAATGTGCGTACAATCGCAAAAATCGTGGAAAAATTCGAGCACACCGGGTCTGTAGAAGATGTGAGAACACGAGTGCATGCTCGTACAGCTCACACTGCAGAAAATATTGCTGCTGTTCGCGATAGTGTGGCTGAAGAGCCGTCCACCTCAACTCGTCGTCGTGCCCAACAATTGCACCTCTCACGCTCGTCGTTGATGAACATTATGCATAAAGACTTGCATTTACACGCTTACAAGGTGCAATTGGCTCAAGAACTAAAGCCTCTTGACCATTCCAAACGTCGTGAATGGGCAAAATGGCAACAGTGGATGATCAATTTTCGAAGAAAATCATCTTCAGTGATGAGGCACATTTTCACCTCAGTGGATTCGTCAATAAACAGAATTGCCGCATTTGGGCGAGTGAGAATCCAAGAGTGAATGTCGAAAAACCAATGCACCCACAAAGAGTGACTGTTTGGTGCGGTTATTGGGCTGGCGGCATCATCGGGCCGTATTTTTTCCAAAATGAGGCCGGTCAGGCAGTTACTGTGAATGGTGTTCGCTATCGTGAGATGATAATCTTATTCATCATTGATACTAATAAAGAGCATATAGCGGTTAAGGAGGCTAAGAAGTTAGGAATTCCAATAGTTGCAATACTTGATACTAATTCTGATCCAGATGGTATTACTTATCTAATACCTGGAAATGATGACTCAAGAAAATCAATAGATCTCTATTGTAAATTAGCTACCGACTCTATATTAGCTGGAATAGAGTCTAGTCTAGCAAAATCTGGAGTTAAGATTGATAATATAAGGGGTGATGAGTTTATTCAAGAAAAAGAAGATGGTATTGTGCAATGATGATTAATTGGTTTCCTATTAAGCAACTATTTATTTCGCTTTTCTTCGATAACATACATATTTTAAGGCCGCGCATATGGATCATATCGAAAACACTTTTTTTATACTCGTAATCTTGTCATTATTAAATGGCATTTACTACACATAGTTTCTTGGTAATTATCCATTTTGTAGAGTTTTGTGATTGAATTCTTTAAAAATTCTGATTTTTAATGCTATAGATGTATATTTGTATGTAGAATACAAATACCTTTGAATGAACACATACACATATGAGTGCTGACGCTGACGCAGCAGAAGAATATTTTTCGTTTATTTCTCTAAATAACCGTCGTAAGAGTTTGAGAAAATTTAACTTTAGTCACATGTCCGTTTCATTTTCGGACAGCAATAGAAGAAATAACATTCCAATACATACATACGTACATAAAGTGGCGGCAACAAAAATAGCACACTTTGCCTGAAAATAATCATAATTTGTTTTTAATATTCATGCATTTTGCTGAAATTAATAAATAAATTACATTTTTAGGGAAAAGTAATGTATTTAACTAGTTGCAATTACCAAAATTCAAAAGTTGATTCCTAGAATTGTTGTGCGCGATATGTATACATTACATTTAACAGTTTATGTAAAATAAAAAATTCTTAATATGTATAAAAAAAAAACTAAAAAATAAAATACCAATTTATAATGCTATATTCCTTAGTGCTTAATTTCATATATCTACACTTCATTAATACAAAAACAGTATTTGTTAAAACAATATATTTTAAAGAAATCGACTCCTTTTCGACACGGTTTTATTGTGAAAAATTGGCAATGCAATTTTACCACCTGCCGAGTCGAATCAGACAGACGACACAGTTAATTTGCATTAGCAGTCTTAATTCAAATTAACTCGTGAATTATTCCTATCCTAATGCACATTAGATTAGACGTAAATGCACAAAATCAGAGTGAATTTATACTGAATTTAGCTATTTCAATATGGCAACATCGTTGAAAATCAATCATATGTTATCAAATTGTTTACTATTATAAAAGAAGAAGAAGACAATTGTAAAATTAAAATAATAAAAATAGATTTTCACAATTGCCTTTCTCTTATTTTAGAGTGTCAAATATTATAAGGTAAGGCTTCTTTTGGTTGAATTTGATCTTAATAATATTATTTACAAGAGATTAATGGGTGGCATAGTAGAAGTGGACCAATTATAGACTAATAGCTGCTAAATCCAGTATCCACTAATGTGATTTCTACGTATTTTAGGCTTCTTTCATTTTAATAACGTTATTTACAAGACTGGTTGTTATGTTCCGAAGTGGACTTAATTCAGGAGCTATTATTGACTGACAGCTGCAAAATCCAGTAGCATAATTGCCGTATAACCGATATTAATATGATTTCTGATATCGATATTTATTAGACATTTTTGTGGGTTAATTTGTTTTTCTGAAATGGTCCTTATATGGCAGCTATGACAAATCATGGGCCGAAGTTCTTAAATATTGGAACAGTGAATTTTATGCATATGGGGATATCTCACGTCGAATTTCAACGTATTAACGGTATATATAAGATATATATTAATATTAAAGCAAATTTCGGAAATGGGCCTTATATGGGAGCTATGACCACTTGTGGGCCGACCACCATAAAATTTAGTACAACAATTTATATATCTATACGAATTATTTGTGTCGAATTTTAACCTGGTAACTATATTTGTACTAGATTCATACGTATTTAATTGAATTTTAGATGTGGACTTTATATGGCGTCTATAGTCAGACATGGACCGAACATTTTTTGCGATTTCTTTTTACATGATACTTTCTTTGTCGAATTTTCTAGTAATATTACAATTTTATAAGCATTTCTTTTAAATTAATCCATATTTCGGGAAGATATGTGTATGGGGGCTATGAGAAATCTTGGTCCGACTTTTACTATTTTCCTCACACTTTCTTCTTTTATCATAAAAATAACGTATATAAAATTTCATGACAATACCTGCAATATATTTCAAAAAATTTGAAGAAAAATATACCCTCATTCACCACTTATGATGATGGAGGGTATAAAAATGTATAGCAACTTGTTTTCGACTAAAGATATATTTGATATCTTTATATTGATTAGGTTTTAAAAATTGGAAAACAATAAAGAAAGTATAGTCGGTCAAGAACGGCCATATAATACCCTACACCAAGTATGCGTATAAAATAGTTTTTCATACAAGTATACAAATTATTTGCATTAAATTTTACTGCGATATAAACAATTGTAAATGATCTATGCATGTTAAAGTGATTTACAGACGAGGGTCTTATAAGGGAGGGTCTTATATATGAATCTTATTTGTGTTAAATTTTATTTGGATTCCAAAATTTTTAAGAGATTTATGGTCGTTAAAGTGATTTTCGGAAGTGGGCCTTATATGGTAGCTACGACTAATTATGGACCGATCATCATAAAATTGCACCGAATAATTTGTGTATATATGAAACATACATATTTGGGTTGAATATTATTTGGCTACCAACATTTTCAAGAGAGTTACGCTTTTTAAAGTAATTTTCGCAAGCGCAGCTTATATTGGAGCTATGGTCAATTATGGACCGATCTGCACAAAATTTCTAGGTGTGCCTAGGTTTCATCTACAACTTATTTTTAACGAAATTTGTTTGGATACGTGCATAAATCAAACATTTATTACCGTTAAACCCTTATTTCAGGAGGAAATTTGTTTAAGTTTTTGCAGCAAACAAGTTGTACATCAAGCCCAATCATTTCTACAAATTTTGTGTAGATTGGTCCATAAATGACTACAGCTCACATATACTCTCTTAAAAATGTTGTTATTCAAATAATATTCAACACAAATATGTTTCATATATACAGATATCACGACACCTTAACGGTCGGTCCATAATTAGTCAAAGCTCTCATATAAGATCGTCTACGAAAATCATATTTGCTCCAAAAGGAGCAGGTTTTATATATGAATTCATACCTCAAATCGCTTCAAACCTGCTGATGAGATGCATGATTTTTATATGAGGTGTTCCCGGTTTGGAGGACTACTTTCTGCTGACAATAAGCGCTTTTTTTTAACCTAATCAAACATGCAAATAAAGCACTTTCCTAAAATGTTTTTTTTAATTCTATCTGAATGTTTTTGCTTAAGAAAAATTCATAGTAACTGAGAAACGCGATATTCGTTTTGTAATTGACTTTCGTTGTCATACCTATAATTTCATTTTTGTTTTTCGCTTTAAAACCTTCTTCGTTGTCAGCACTAAAAAAACATCTTTTTTGTATATTTTATTCGGAAGCATTTACTGCTTCAAAAGAGTGCTTTTATTGAAGCGCTCGATTATGCGCTTATTCTCTTAAAAGTGCTTCAAAAAACATGAATTTTTTTTACTGGGTATGTGTACATATAAAATAATTTTTAAAAAGTTTTGAAAAAAATTATTTATTTCAAAAAAAGATTGTTTGAACAACCTTGTAAAACCCAACTATTATAATTCTGTACGTTTAAAAATATTATTGTTCAATTCACAATTGATGTTGTAGTGTTGTAGAAGTTGTAAATCATCTGAATTTTACAATAGCTGTACAAATGTAGCATGCAATTTCTGTATAAATGTTTTCTACAACACCTACGAGATTTTTACATATACTTTTCAAAAATTGTATGAAAATTGAAGTTTTACCAAAAGTTCATGACTCTATGCGGACTAAAGGACTATTTTTAATTGCTGCTGAGTTACAGTATTAACGTTCGCCATCTTTAATTATGTATATGATATGGCTGCAATAAGATCATCTAAATATTTTAAAACTTTTTTATTTTATTTCGCAGATGTTGACAATCCTACATTCGAAAGTTTTTCTGACTTTCAACTGTTTTCACCAGAGAGATTGTTCATTCAATGTAGAAATTGTTTAGTTCTTTTCGATTGTATTATTCATATTATATATTTATTGAAGGCTTGTCAACATAAACATACTAATTTTCTTAAAAATATGTTCACATTCGGATAGTTGTATCATACAATATATTTACAACTTACAACATCCGTAGAGAATAAAATACATATATGTTTTATCAATAGTACATTTTTTAATAAAAAACAATATATTTTTTTTAATAAACAATTTACGACTTAGATGAATTACTTTATAATTTCTGCGATAAGAACTATTTTAATAAGAAATATGTTTTACATTTTGTTTTATCCCAGTTATTTTTGAGCCGATTTTGTCAAATTATCCATAGGTTATCAGACGGACACCGCTAACAAATTTGGAAAAACTACATAAACCTTAGAAAAATGTTGATTGTATTCTTTACTTCTAAAATGACCTTTTAAGTTATCGCCACTGTATATAATATACTAGAGCGTGTGTGTACATATGCTAAGTTTTTTACGTTTATATGTGAAATGTATTTGATCCCTTATGCCGTTGGGGATGATGAAACAAATTTTGTCCTGGACAGTGTAAGACATGCCAAAAAACAAAGCAAGTGTTTTTAGTTTTATTAATAAAAAAAAACAGAGGCTAGAAAATGGTATGAAAGGGCAGTAAAGAGGCGTAAAGCAAAATAACGCGTATTTTGCTTAAATATTTAAAAAATCCCTTTATTCACATTCGCAAGACATCAAGAAAATATCTTTGTAGTATACACACAAAAATGAAAACTTCAATTGAATACTTTAACATTCAACTAAATTGAAAATCCAAATTTAAATCTATAAATCATATTTTTAGTTAATATCGTATCTAATTATTATAATAATAATTTAATATTAGAAAAATTTAATTTGGCTTGAGTTTGTTTTAATTAATAACTCAAAGAAAACCATTGTAAAGTAATATTTTTAGGCAACTGGCACATTGAAAGGCATTTTCTGCACTGCCACGGACGTCATCAGCAATATTCATTGTGCAAGATCTACTTGTAAACATCATGTATTTAACTCACCATTATTGAGAAATAGATTTCGGGAACTAATCATATTTCTTAGAACGAAATCTTCATACGTTTACAATGTGCGTGTATTTTTCTTATTATTATTACAAATTGTAAAAATACAAATTTGTTGTTGTTTTTATTGCTGTGTTTTCCGTTGGTTGTCATTTCTTCTTTATGGTAGATCCTAGGGATGCCAAACGGGACGGGATTTTCAAATTCCGGGATCCACGATTTCATATATGAAGCGCGGGATCGGGATTTTTCTTTCATATTAAAACAAATTGATTTATAAATAATAACAATTTATTTCAAAAAAGTTACTTAAGCTTTGTACAGACGGTTGTCAGATCTTACAACATTGTCCGAAAAATCTTCAGAAAATGTCTACCTACCATGTGAACTCAAAATTTTTGTCTTCCAACGTTGTAATAAAAAGCATTGACAATTTACCTTTTGCTGAAAAATTTTCACTGTCAGTACATTGCTGGCACATTGCTGAATCTGACAATATTGTATTATCTGACAACCGTCTATACATAGCTTTACTCGTATGTTAAATATAAATATGTTTGAAAACAAAAATTTTAAATTGATTAAAAGTCTATAAACCATTAATAAAGAAAAAACATAATAAGATGTATATTGAAATGTTAGACTGACACATTAATATGTATAAGATGTATGTGTATATATAAATATGTCTTTCGGCTTTAATTTCTATATTATGTAATTTAAAAGCAACAGAATACTATCGATCGATAATGCTTCTTAAAAATATTAATAAAGATAATTTTGATTTAATTTTGTTACCAATATATAAGGCTTGACGAAAAACATCGTTTACATCAAGTGTAGACGAAGTTGTTAGCAAATTCTTGTATTCTGATTGCATAAATAATCCTTTGGCACCAGCCGAAACAAGTAATTCATATTCAATATTTAATTTCATAGTATAACAGACATTATTAGGTGTTGTGGGGCGGCTTTTAAAGTTTTAAATTACATTCATTATTTCATTCGTTTCGCAATCAAAGTTTTTAATTCAATTTTAGGTTTTTTTTTTGAAAACCTAAATCATCCTTCTTTTTTGACTTCTTTTAAGGAGGGATTTCACCAGATCACTTTTTGGTAACTCTTTGAGCATAAATAAAAAGGCAACATCAACAGAGGCTCATATCACTGCGACAAAGAGCTTTGCCTGTTACTTAAACCGGATTTAAAATTACAACTATTTGTTTAAGTAATACAAATTATTCATCTCCTGAGGTTTGAACCCTTCTTTGCATAATGGTGGAAATTTCCATCACAACATTGCGATGGATTTATATTAAATATTAGCAATGATCTAACATTGCATGATGATGGAAATTTCCATAATATTGTTTAAACATGAATTATGTCTCCTCCAATAAAGAAAAAATCATGTAAAGAAGATTAAATCAATTAAAGCTTTTTATATAGGAATTTCTAAATTCCAAAAACTGTAGACACATCAAATAGTGCGTTCGAGTTTGGCAATCCAAAATTATTTTCAATTCTTTCATTTTCATTTCTTCGACGAACGTTTTGTAATCAAAATTTTTCTTGATGACTTTGTAAACAAATACTAGTTTTCAGGATTGGCATCCCTAGTAGAATCTGTTTTTTTCAACTTCGAAACACCGGAGATGGGATGACAACTTTTCACTACCGTGACACAAGTTGTTAGAGTTTTCGGTTTTTCTTACTGAACTTCTGATGTTCACTACTTCTCCCCTTGGTCGACAAGAAAAAATTCAAGCAATAGTTTCAGCTGCAGTAAGTGCACAACAAACTGCAATGCTAACAACGTATTAATTTAAATAATCTAACTTCTAATTGCAGTACTCCCGAACGGACGCAAGTTTCGGATCAAAATCCAAATTCTCAGATTTTAATTTTACCTGCTGTAGAGAAACAGACGCTAGAACAGGTGTTAGACCTTCCTACTGGTGATGCTAATTAACCTGGTAATAATTCTATGTTAGTGGTAGCAATATCACAACATAATACGTACCGATTAGATCGGATAAAGTTTGACATATAATCATCCATAACTGGAAACTGAAGTTGAGAGTTTAATTTATAAATGAGGAATTACCCAGGCAAACTCTGAATGGAAATTTTTACCACCTCTGTCACCTTGTTTGAGTCTAAAGATTGGTTTTGGAGACATCATAGATCCTCGCACAAAATCACTTGACCTGTGCTTTATAGTGCTCTTCGTATGCAATATAGTGATTCGCGTAATTGACATCTTCGACCGTTTCAGTTAAGTTTTTGAGACGTAATTCACTTCCTGAGATCTAACATGAATTATTGAACATAAATATAAAATTCATTTCACAGTTACGTGACATATGTCGGAAAAGGGAATTTTTCATTTTGAATATCTGTTCGTTGTCCACAGGTTTACGTAATGTTTGCTGACGATTTCCATTATTTATTGGAATTGGTAGAAATCCGGTCACTGGTACCAGGTTTGTCTTGAGGAGAGACGAATATTTTTCTATAGTTGTGGGGCTGCCAATATGTAGAAACCTGCAATGGGCTAAAAAACTTGCGACTCAGTGTACTGATAAGTGCACGCCGACAGACCCAATCAACAAGCAGACTTTTAGAAGCTGGAAACAGTGATCGTTAATCAAAACTTATTTCTACCTCTGATTTGACATATTTAGAGTCCAATTCTTTAGAAAGTAGCTTTGATCCCGATTTCGAATTCTTATGATACCGATTCTAATGACATGTTTTTGAAGTTGTAGATACGAAGGTATAGAGAAACCAATTACTTTTTATAACAAGTCCTCTAGGACTAGTTTCCCAAAAAATAAACAAATTTTACCAACTAGCATTTCCGAGATTTTAGATCAAAGACCATTGTCGGAAATACAGGAACAACAATTACAAATTGATATTAATTCATTTCCGTCCTTTTCGAAAGAGGGTTTAGGTAGGGCAAGTGTAATTTCGCATTAAAGGTGCTATCAGACGGGATTTATTTTACATATGTACTGTCACTTTTCTTACCCATATGTATGTCAAAAGTTCCATTTTACATACGATTCATAATTTTTGCTATCACACCTGCTTATGTTTTTCCGTATGACATAAGCTATAAATGTAAAGAAAAGCTGACTTTTTAACGTGTATAAATTTTAAGAATTGTTTCTTTTGCAATAAATATAATAAACATAATTTAATTTATAAAAAATCGAAAAGTACTTACATTTCCATGTTCATTATACATTTTCTTTGCAATATATTTTTCAAACAATTTTGTTTCAAAACAAACCAGCGTGTTCTAATCGCAGAAATTACATATGTATGTATTTCCACATGTATTTTACACATGCAAAGTTTCATATGTATCACACGATGTGTACAACTTTTACAGATGGAAAATTTGACAATACATATGTAAAACACATCCCGTCCGATAGCACCTTAATGTAGGTTCTGTCATTCCGAAAAAATAATGACATTTTCCAGTATTTCCAATTAAATTAATAAATTATGCTGAAAATCGGCATTTGACTGTAAAGTTCGATATTCGATTAAAATAAAAATTCGAACTGACATAAAAAAAAGCCGCGATACTAGTCTTCTAATTTAGCCTCTATTTTTAACCCTTCACTCTCAGAATCGACCTACCTTTTGCTAACCTAAATTTGTTCCACAGTGTAATACTATAAATAATGCAAAAGCGTTAACCCGGTGCGACAAAAACCAAAAGTTTAGTCAGATAAATAATGTCAGTATTTTCTCCGATAACTGGCACTGATGGAGTTTGTAAAAACGCAATTTTTCAAATACATACAAATTGATTGCATAAGTGTTTTAGTAGATAATATTGACGAAAAAATGGATTTCGAAAGCACTGCTACAATTTACTTAGTAAAATTTAAAAATGTATTAGTTTCTTCAGGGAAATAAATAAATTTTGTCTTCCACCCCTTTTTCGCGCTCTCATTACATTACTAGAAAATATGAAAGCTGGACACATTTCTTCACAAGTATGCGTGTGTCAAGGATGTATTTATGTATGTATTATGTGTTATACAGAGATACATACTGAAAGTAACAAAAACTTAAACAAAACACGAAAGCAACTGTGTCCGGGTTACGGTGGCAAGGACAGCATTTTACGCACCACCAGCCCATATAATAATTTCAAGATGTATAGTTGCCAAACTGGTCCATATTCTGTACATTTCTATATATTTATGTATCGCATTAAGGCATTCTGCTCCACCAAAAAAGGAAAGAAACCGAGTAAAATAAAATCCAATAACAACAACAAAACAGCAAAAGAACACCAAAATTTTATTATATGAAACGAAAGGGACTGAGTAAAAGTAGTTAACTGGACCGTCCATTACAATGACATGGGATGCGAAATGAAATTGTGATGGGATGAATAGTTTTTCTAGGTATGAGATGGGATGCTTACCAATATCACACACACACACACACACACACACACACTCACTCATAACATAAACTAATTTAGAATGTTCGAAGGTGTTATGTTTAAGAAAATGTACTACGTATGTAGATATGTAGGTAGGTATGTCAGAGTGTTTATATTATTCTACAGCAGCACGCACTTATGGACATTTTATCCTTAACTAAAAGTGTCCCAAAAAAGGGATGAAATTACTTACTATAATCATGTATTTATATATGTACGCACAAACGTACATACTATCCATATGTAATATGTATTGTACAATACACTCAACGAAAAGTGTTTGTTCAAGTGCCTGCAACAGCTTTTTACTCTCCTCTCACTAGTGACAAACATATATAGTGCAAACTGAGGACATATCAACTCCCATAAATGAAATGGAACGATGCTCCACACTTCATATAACAAGTTATTTTGATAGAAAACACTGATTGAACTAAAAATTTCACTAATCCATAAAGTATACCTACACATGCAAATAAAAATTTGGTGAGCTGCATCATATGATGAACATGTCCTATTAGGGTTCCTTAGATTTTTCTAATGTTAGTTGCAAAGGACCAGTAACAAATATTGATAGATTATAAAATAATTATATCGAAAAATTAAACGACATACAACAACGATTTTGATTTGTAGTGTAGAAGTCAATAAATTACACAGACCGACAAAATGAAAACCTTTTTTTGGCCTTCGATTTCTTAGTCAATTTGTATGAATCTAGTATTGGGTTTCAATGCCTATAATTCACTTTTATAATATGGTACAATTTTATGATGATCGGTCCATAATTAGTCATAGTTCCCATATAAGGCCCACTTCCGAAAATCACTTTAACCACCATAAATCTCTTAATCTCGGTCCATAATTAGTCGAAACTCCCATATAAAAGACCGTAATTTACTTTTATCTCCATAAATATTTTAAAAGGATTTATATCTAGATAAAGTATAACACATATAATATTTATTTTCACATAAATCATGACACTAAATTTTTGGATGATCGGTCCATAATAGGTTATATCTCCCATATAGCGCCCATTTCTGAAAAAAAATTTATACATATACTGGGTGTAGGGTATTATATGGTCGGGCTTGACCGACTATACTTTTTTACTTGTTTTTTATTTTGACAGTTAAGCTGTGTTCACATTATGTGTATTTGTCATGTGGAATGTCACTTTTCTATCCATATGTGATTTCATGTGTATGTCAAAATTTGTGTTTTACATACGCTTTATAAATTGTTGGTTATGTCACGTACATATGTACCTACTTTTGTTAACTCCTTTTCAAGATTTCCCTCCATTTTCAATAATAAATTTTTGTAGTTTTTTTTTGTATTTTTGTTTTACTATTAGGTATAAATTATATTTATTAAAATTTCAATTAATTTTTGCCCCCACAAAATTTTGGTTATAAAAACAGCTGATGTCAGATGGTTTGTCACTTGAAAATAGAACTCGTTCTAAATACAAAAATGTCATATGTATTGCACACAGAGAAATAACATATGCTATTGTTTGAAGGTGTTCAGACTATATGTACAAATTTGACATGCCAAATACACATAATGTGAACACAGCTTTAGATTGAGAAATTGCTTTTGCTTTTCAAACTGCTAACAAAATTTTTAAAACCAATGAAAATAAAAAAATAAAACCAAGGCGTATTAATAAGGTTAGTTAGTGAGTCACGACAACAATTTTTTCTTTGAAAGTGACTATTTTCGGAATTATTAAAATTTTGTATCATTAGTTTTTCTATTATTGTTTTTAATAGCAAATTCTCTCTTTTTTTTGAAACAACTATTTTTCTTATTTAATATCATAAATAAATATATCAAGAACAAAAATAAATGATAGTGATATATTTTTAATTATTGACAATTATTGAGTTTAAGTATAATAATTATAATATTTGTAAACATGAAAAGCTGAAGAAAACAATTTCTGAAATTTAACGGGGAAATTCTACAAAAACTTAAGAAAAAACGTCGAAAGATACTTCAGCCAAATAAATTTAAATTAGTACGGAATTCTTTGATTAAGTTCGCTTTTCAGCGTCAACGCGTTTATAGTTTTCTAAACGTTTTTAGCGTCAAGTATTTCAAGTTACATGTGAAGATTTTTCGGGGCAATGCACTTTCGGAGATTGAAGTTTTTTTTATCGGTCTGTTTGTCAATTCTATATAAAAATGTTTTTTTCATTTTTTTAGTGACATCACCTTTAAAATAAATTTGCTTTTCATCTGTCGATGTCAGCTGTTCGACGCTTGTGACGCTTTCAAAAATAGAAAGCAATCGAACTTTTCGCTTTTCAAGTAACTTAAAATACGACGACTACATTGATTCTACTTTTTTGACAGTTGCTTAGAACGCGAGAAACGCGTAAACGCTTGGTGTGGACCTTTAGCTTAAAAAATACTCGTATATTGTACATTACAAAAGACTATATACAGCCATGTCACAGAGCTTAATTCCGTTCGGAAGTGGAATTAATTCCGTATTTTGCATCTGTAGAAAAAGTAAAACGAACAATTTTTTCGGAATGAAAGTACTTTTAATTATAAGTTATTTAATTATTAATTCAATTTAAAGAGATTTCATTCCGAAAAAATGTTTCGTTATACTTTTTCTAGAAAAGTCAAATAAGGAACAAATTCCACTTCCGAACGGAATTAAACTCTGTGACATGCCTGATAAATTTGAATTTGTATGTTTTCGTTTAAATAAAAATTGAAAACTACTATTAGAAATATTGGCTTTTGTTTTCAATTATTTTGACGATTTTTTAAAACCGAAATGACAATTTCTTTCTTTTTATCTGGATTTTGATGATGTTTTCCGAAATTCATCTAAATACCATTGTCAAATTGCCATTTATATTACTCTCCGCATGTTCTCTTATAAATTAAAGAATTGAATAATATAAACATTAAAACCACTGTTGCCAGATAACTTTTACATAATATCGTCAAAACTAGATATAAAAATGGGCAAAAATCGGCAATACTTTTCTAAAATCATCGAAAATTTGGAAAAATGAAATTAGAAACTTTTTGATAAAATTTTCGATTTTTATAAAAGCAAATGTAATCCAATATACGTATAAGTAATATACAACTGCTGTTGTATATTGTATGATATAATTATCTGATTTTGAATATAATTTTGAGCAAAGTCGTTTGTCTTGTCAAGTCCTCAAAATTCCAAAACTAAAGTGTCAATGAATATATAAAATGAATAAATCAACCGAAAAAACTAAACAATTTCTGCATGGTCAGAATAATCCGTCTTCTTCATCGCCTGTTTGATAAAGAAGGTTGAAATTCAAAAACATTTTCGAATAAGTTTAATTTATTTGCTGTTAAACCGCATATAAAAAAAAATTAAGCCATTTAGATCATCATCGGTCAAATGGTACGATTGCACGAAACATGGAGAAACTTTTAAAAATAGCTGTAATTGAAAATAGTCCGTTTCCGCATCAAGCGATTGAGTATAAGTTAATTTTTTAACTTTTTCGCAACACTTAAACTTTAAACACTTAAATAGCGAAGGTCATTTATGTATATACAACTTTTATACAATTATTGTAAATTCAGATGACTGACGACTGCTAGGACAATAACAACAATTGTTGTGAATAATGGTATAAATAGGTGACTAAGAAATAAACACCCCTATTCTGGGGCCAAATTACCGCATTCGTGATCGAATGAGCTATCGTATCGAAAAATGATTTCGATATCGAAATTTTGATAAAATGTACTAAATTTCTTGCTCGATATCGAATACCATAATCTCAAATAAGAAAATTACCATCAATTATACTCGATATCGAATGCGGTAATTTGGCCCCTAACTTTCGATTCGAATCGAAATTTTCTCCGTTTGGCAAATTTGGTATTCAGAGTTTTGATTCCGCTACGTTTCTTTCGATTGTAGGTATTCTGTATTACGATCGTAGTTAAGTTTTATTTTCTTGCTTATATTTTAGCAATGGAATTTTTTTCGATTGCTCTTTTTATAAACTTAAAAAGTGTTTAATTTATAAAATGTAAGTATAAAATGTTTAAAAAGTGATTTCTTTCAAGAGGTGATATGCAGCAACAAAGAACATGGTTAAACAAATGTGTAATGCTACAACGAAGGACTTTTGAATTACTGTCACTACAAACAGGAAAGCAGCCTATTTATTTATTTTTCCAGGTCAAAAACAACGACATCAGAGCAATACGAAAAGCTGGCAAGTTTAATCCAGTGAGGAAGTTCAGGTATTTTCTTTTCAAGATTTTCAAGCCTTACCTCTGTGTTCTGAGTCACGTTGTTTTCCTCTTCCACCAATACAGCCACTGCTATGGATTCCATTTCTCCTTCAAATACAAACATTAAAAATACCACTTCCGGCTTGACTTAAATATTTTGCAAACAAAAAAAATTATTAATTCACAAGTCTTTTCTATAATTTTATTTTTATTATTTCTCCTTATTTATGGCACAAATTTTTTAATTTTCCTATTTTTATTGTTTGTTGTGACTTTTGTTTATTAAAATAGTAACAAAGTTGCTAATTTCTTTGTTTCTATTCCACATTTCATAGTAACAAATTGGTTTTGTAAGCATTGTTGCCTTCTTCTTGTTCTTTCGATTCAGTTTTTGTTTGGAATACCAATTTTCGATCGTATTGTAACTGAATGCGGAGACGTAATCGAAAGTCAGAATAGGGATGAAAATTGTACAATAATTTTGTACAAACGTTAAAAATTAATATTTTTATTATAGTTTATTTGACCTTTTCCATTAATATTCCAATAATTGTTTAAGCTTAAGATCTTTTTAAGATAAAATCTTTATTCTATTTTCACTACTTTTTCGTAGCATCTTCAGTCAAAACTTTTTTATTTTATAAAAAAAAATCCTAGAGATGATTTTATAAAAAAAATTTCTTGAAGATGCTACACAAAGAAGTAGCGAAATATAAAGATTAAAGATTGTATTTAAAAAAATACCTTAAGCTTAAAAAATTATTGGAATATTTAAAACTAATATTTTCTTATAAAATATGTATTTATACTTTGATATAATAAATATAATTTATTCATACATACCTATCGGAAATAATTTTTGGAATGTACCTACTTATATTAGATTTTATTGTTTCTTTTCATAATCAATTTCCTTAACAAATGTGGAAACTTCATATATTTCTTTAATAAAAATTTATAATTGCGGGAATAAAAAGGGTTTATCGTCGTTGTAGTTAAACAAATTTTATAACGGTAAACATAGTTTTCTTCTTTTTATTCGTAAACAAAGTGTCATCGACATCATTATATAAAAACAGTGGTCTTAACATATATTTTTACAGAAATCGTCACTTTGAGGGCAAAAATCGTCAAATCGCACTTTGTCATTTTTTTTAATCAAAAATCGGCAAATTTGTAGATACTATATATTTACCTGCCTTTGGTAAATCGGGCTTACAAGCAATACACATCATTTATTTCCAATCAATTTTGAAAAGCATTGCAATTTTGAAAATCAAGTGAAGAATTTTAAATGATTCAAATAATTTCCAAAACTGTCGACGAATGATTTTTTCGAGTGTGTTTTAAATTATGGATGATTGTGAGTTTTGAATGTTTGTGTGTAGCATTTGAAAAATTACCGAAAAGAAAATATTATGTATGTATGGATGTGTATGTGAGATTGTATATTTTATCCTTTTGGTTGCGGACATCAGTCGGCGGTCGGTGTACGGTATACGGTGGTCAGCAGCGGTCCATTTGCTTAATGGTCAGACTGGCAAGTTGGCAAGCTGTATGAATGGTAGCGTTGAGTTTTGACGCAAGGCTCGTTAAATCCATGCATGTCCTGAAAGGGGGTAATTTTGAAGGATGTTTGTTTGTGTATTTGTACGTATGTATTTGTTGTTTAGTTTAATTACAAATTACCAAAAAGGGTTAATAGTGAAAGTGGATTTTTCTGTTTCGGACCATAAAGTTTCTTTTGGTGTTTTCGTTTTTAGACAAAAAAAAAAAAAATATTAACAGCAATAACAACAACGACTTAAAATTTTAACTAAATACCGAATATACTCGTATGTATGTATGTATATTCCACACTATGGATATTTTGTTACCGTCCTATATACATTGTACAATGTACATACTCGTACATACATACAAGAGTGTCGGATTGTGTTGGCTAGATAATAATTGGTTTTGTTTAATGAGACAACATTTATTTTACTCTAAACTTTAATAAATGTTTTATGTTTATTTTGCTGATATATAAAACATCGTACATATGTATATCCTACGTAATACATTACATAACTATGTATTTGTTAAAATTATATTTGTATATACAAATGTATGTATGTACATACATAATTAAAAACTATACAAAATAGGCCAGTATGCAAGTTTACATAACTACTGTATACACAATTCTTTTGGTATCTATATGCACATACATACATACAATATATAACTATATACATGTTAGTATACAACCACGTTCTTTTTATATATATACATATGTATATATGTATATGACCATTTACAAACCAGACACACACTAAAGTATGGACACAATTATACATGCATACCTTCAAAGATTGACATTTCAGTACTCATACATATTCTTTATATTAATAAATTTTCTAATTTAAATACGTACTCGTACAGTGTGGTGCAAATATGACGCAATTTTTTTATTTTTTAGAAAATTGCCAGAAGATTTTCGGAGCATTTTTGAAATTTAAAACTATTTGTAGTTTTATACGTTTAGTTTAGTATGAAGTACTCTTTGATAACTACGATAAGTAAGAAGGAGACTTCTTTTTTTACTATTCTTCTCTGAATATGTACATACTATATGTAGATGTTTTTTCATTATGGTTATTGCTGCACCAATCGTACGCAAAAACTTTATTTTGCTCAGTATATTCACAGTTTTTTGAATTCTTTTTCAGTCTGTATATTAAGCCATGGAAAAGGTAATCAATATAAGACACAGTTCAATAAATTTGAAAAAAAACAAATCCTTTTCTAATTATGTTTCTTATTATTTACAAAAATTATTGAAAACAAAGAATCGTACCTCTAATAGACAATTAATAATTAATTATAATTAATTGATAATTAAGCATTTTATGCTTTGCTATATATATTATATAGTATATATATACAAGGTGGCGCAAAATCAGAAAATGATACAAATTTTACGATTGGCCCCCAATGTCAGTTCTGTTTTGACATTTGTGTAGTAAACACATGCGAAATACACGTTAATAAACAATGTTATGTTACACTGCTCCAGAACGCGGAATATTGCTGACTATTTATTTGACCAATAATCGGTCGGTGACTTTGGCACAACGTGAATTTCGTCGCAGATTTCCTGGCCGTCCAACGCCTACTGGTGAAACACTGCGACGTTTAGCCGCTCGCCTCGAAGAGACTGGCACAACACGAGATGCTGGCAGGCGTGGCAGACCCCGGAGTAGCCGTTCTGCAGAGAATATTGCTGCTGTAGCCGAGGATGTCATGGAAGCGGGCCAAACGGTTACTGTGAATGGTGAGCGCTACAGAGCAATGATCAACGAGTTCTTTTTGCCGCAACTTGATGAATTGGGATTGGAAAACATGTGGTTCCAACAGGACGGTGCAACGGCACACACTGCACGTGCCACAACCGATATGCTGAAGGATGCATTTTCCGGGCGCCTATTCTCCCGTTTAGGTGATTTGTACTGGCCAGCAAGATCGCCTGATTTGACCGCTCCAGACTTCTTTTTGTGGGGATTTTTGAAGTCGCGGGATTATGTCAACAAGCCTCAGACTCTTGCAGCTCTTAAAGACAATATCCGTCAAGAATGTGAGGACCTATCGCCGGAAGTTTTGGCCAAAGTGATGGAAAATGCCATAAAAAGGGCTCAAATGACTATCAACTGTGGCGGCGGCCATTTACATGACATCATATTCTCGACTTGATGTAAAAAAATTAAAAGACCAAATAAAAATAATCCACAAGAAGAATCAAAGTTTTTCATTTTTTTTAATTACACCCAAAAAACATCGGAGGAGAGGAGAGTAATAGAAGTCTTGTTCTAAGTCGTATATGTATGTATGTATAAATATAGTTATACCCTACAACCTCCTCACTATAGGTTTTATTGGATTTGTGCTGATGTTTGTAACGCCCCTAAATATTGGTCCAATACCGATCGGCTTAGAATCACTTTCTGAGTCGATTTAACGATGTCCGTCCGTCCGTCTGGCTGTCCTTGTAAAGCTTGTGCGCCGAGTACAGGTCGCAATTTTGAAGATATTTCGATAAAATTTGGTACGTGATATGTTTTTGGCCCAAGGATGAATGGGGTTGAAACTGGTCGAAATCGGTCCATTATTTCACCTAGCCCCCATACAAATGTTCTCCCAAAATTGGGGTTTTCCGGCCATAAATCTTTGAATTATACAAGTATGCAAACAGAGTTTACCACAAAAGAGTAGTAAATGAAGCTAACGCACATCTACAAATTTCGTGAAGATCGGTCCATAATTAGTCGTAGCTCCCATATAAGGCCCACTTCCGAAAATCACTTAAAAGAGCATAACTCTTTTAAAAATGTTGATATCCAAATAATATTGAACACAAATATGTTTCGTACATATATATATAAAATGGTAGAATTTTATGACGATTGGTCCATAAATAGTCGTAGCTCCCATATAAGGCCCACTTCCGAAAATCATTTTAAAGAGCATAACTCACTCAAAAATGTTGGTATCCAAATAATATTTAACACAAAGAGCATAAATTTCTTAAAAAATGTTGGTAATCAAATAAAATTCGACACAAATAAGTTTCTTATATACAGAAATAATGACACCTACTTTTGTAATGGTCGGTCCATAATTAGTCGAAACTCCCAATTTCCATAAATCTTTTAAAAGTATTTATATCGAGATAAAGTTTAACACATATAATATTTATATTCACAGAAATCATGACACTGAATATTGGTCCAAAATAGGTGATATCTCGCAAATAACGCCCATTTCTGAAAAACTTTTTTATATTTACATATACTATGTGTAGGGTATTATATGGTCGGGCTTGACCGACTATACTTTCTTACTTGTTTTAAATTGTTTAAATGATTCGAAAAGATATATACATTGCCTAATTTTTGCACCACAGTATAATTTTTGGTATATAAAAAGTTTTATTATATTAGACTGGTATTTGGTTTAGTTATTTAGTTTATAGTACACAAAATGAAGGTTTTTAAATTTCTTTTTCGGCATTTGGGGTTTGTAATTCTAAAGACACGATTTTTGTAATTAGGTATAAACGTCAAAGTGTGAAGTAAATATTTTTATTGATTTCACCGCGATAGGGTTTTGAAAAAAAATACTTAGAGCAATGAAATGTTCCTTCTTTGTTTCATCGAAATGTTTGGTATTGAAAATTGGCAAATTCTGTCCAATAGAATCAGAGTTAGAGATCAATATTTTAGACAATCTCGATATTTTTGAGATATTTTTTGCTATATTTTTCAAATATAAAATATTAAATGCAGGTAGTATTCTTCAATTTTATACAATTAATTTCTATTATAGAAGAAAGAGCAAATTCTGTTCAAAATGGTAAGTCTCGGTCGAGGATTTCTCTTCTTCCGTTCTATGGTATATAAATGCGTATAGAAAAGCAGTCGCCATACAAAATTCTGTAAAAATAAGTTTCATGCTAAAGGAAATCTGAAAACGATATTTTGTTTTCATCAGTCCATATCTGACGATAGACCCCTGTTCCGAAAATCCCCTAAATAAACAATTAACCTCTTTTAAACATCACTATTAAGTTGAAATTTGACACAAATAATTCGCATATGCATATACATAAATCATATTAACGAACTTTATGGTGATCAGCCCATAATTGGTCATAGCTCCCATATGAGGACCACATCCGAAAAACATATTAACCTATGTAAATATCTTATATCGAACCAAAATTATACACACATAGTTATATAGTCTTTTTTTTGGTATATGAAAGCTATGACCAATTATGACGTTCACAAAATCGAATAGTAAAATTAAGTAGACATTTTAAATTAAATTAAGTACACATTTTACTATTCGATTTTGTGAACGTCATAATTGGTCATAGCTCCCATATAAGGTCTATTTCCGAGAACAACTGGAATACCAAAAAAACTCTAAAATATTTCCTTATTTGGATGAAAATATCACCATAAGGCCCAAATACATGGAAATCTCAGTAAAATATATAATGACTATCGTCCCAAAAAATGTAATAGCACTCATATAGGGGATCCGAAATATAAAATAACTCGTTTTAATACCTTCATATGTAAAAATATACTTGTGTAATATAAATTCTTACTTGTTATGTTTACAACAAGCAGATAAAACTATGGAAAGTTGATGAAGTATAAGAATTTTTGATGCCAATAATCCGTATATCCATTAGGATGTTGTTTTAATTTTATTATTCCGTGGAGTGCGAATTATTCAACCCGCACTAAGACTCTTGCTTTCGATATTTTTCTGTAATTTTTTCTCAATAACAAAATATTTTCATTAGAGCATTCCTTAAATTAATGATCACATCAAAGTGTTCAGAAAACAATATTTTTTAGGAATACCAATCAATACAGAAAATGGGAAAATTCTCAAAAAAATTTATTAGGTCATCAGCTTCGCCCAAGTGATTGAAAATCTCGATATTTTTTCAAATAACTTGGTTTTTTACAATGGTTGACGAATATGTTTCGAAAGGACTTTTTAACATCAATAGCATCTTAAACACAAAGATCTTCACAACTGAGGACAATAAGGAAATAGTTATCTATATATATAAAATACAATGTTTGTATGTTTGTCCTCTATAGACTCTAAAACTATCCAACCGATGTGGCCCAAACCGGTTTCATTTGAAAGCTTATAGTCCAAATTAGGTTTACAGCTATATATATTTCAAGTCTAATTTTCACTATTTTTAATTGATTTAATTACCAATTTTTACCATAATTTACTGAGCTTGTCTGATGTTCACAATAATCTTGAGTGTAATTTAGCAGAGTATAAAAAGGGGAACAAATTGGTTTTATAACTTTGCTAAAAAAATTATCAAATAGTTCTTTTAGAGGAGATACCAGCAAAAAAAATTTGTTGGCGAAAACGGTTATTTTTGAGGGGGCAGGCCCGTAAAGTTAAAAATATATAGGCCTATATCTCGGGAACTACTGGGTGTCTGCTAATTTATAATACATTAAATAAAAGGTATTAAAAATACCTTTCCAACGATATATATCATGATTATAAACTATGGGTTAAATCCGAAAATAATATTTTTTGACCCGTATTTATTTGTTTTTTTGGAAATGGTTCTTATATAGCAGCTATGACATCTTAAATTTTGGAACAGT
Organism: Bellardia bayeri; assembly: GCA_950370525.1. Classification (NCBI taxonomy): domain Eukaryota; kingdom Metazoa; phylum Arthropoda; class Insecta; order Diptera; family Calliphoridae; genus Bellardia; species Bellardia bayeri. The sequence goes on from OX493264.1 coordinate 60,181,714, forward strand.
GATTTTTATGCATATGAGGATATTTCACATCGAATTTCAACATAATAACGGTATATTTAAGATATATATTAGTATTAACGTGGATTTCGCAAGTGGACCTTATATGGGGGACATAGTCAAATATAGACCGATATTCTCAAACTCCAGCAGTTCGATTTAGGCATGTATGTAAATGAGCCGTGTAAAATTTTGGATTAGTACCCTTATTTATAAGAGATTTATGAGTATTAAAGTGATTTTCGGAAGAGTGCTTTATATGGGGCATACGGTTAAAATTTTACCGAAATTCAAAAAAATTTGTGGGATGATTTTTGTATATATGTAAATGATCTGTGCAAAGTTTTGAGTCGGTACCGATATTTATACAATATATATAGGGATAAATGCCTTTTTCAGATGTGGTCCTTATATGGGAGCTATGACCAATTCTGGGCCGACCACCATAAAATTTAGTACAACAATTTATTTGCCTATGAAGATTATTCCTGTCAAATTTTAGCCTTTTATCATTATTGAAATCTGTTTTATACGTATTTAAGTGAATTTTGGAAGTGGATTTTATATAGAGTCTATGGTCAAACATGGGCCGAAATAAAAAAATTTCGTTTTACGATTTCTTTTTGCATGAAACTTATTCCTGCTGAATTTTGTATTGATATCTCAGCTTTATAGGCATTTATGTATAATTGAGCAAATATTTCGGGAAAATTTTTGTATGGGAGCTATGAGAAATCATGGACCGGTTCTTTTTATTTCCCGCACACTTTCTTCTTTTATCATAAAAACAATGTATGCAAAATTGCATGGTATTTTCTGCAATATATTTCAAAATATTGCAATAAAATTGACAAAAAATATCAAATTTTTATGGAGGTTGTCTTACATATTGGTCCATAGCTCTGGTTGGCCTAAACCGATTTTGATGATTTTAAATAACAAACTTCTCGAAAGCATGTCTGACAGAATTATTGAAGATTTGGATCCCGAAGATATCTGGGGACTTCAGAAACTGATGTCAACAGACAGACAGACAGACGGGCATGGCTTAATCGACTCCGCTATCTATAAGGATCCAGAATATATATACTTTATAGGGTCGGAAAATTATATTGTGGAAATTACAAAGACAATGACAAACTTATACAGTACATACCCTTCTCATGAAGGTGAAGGGTATAAAAATGCGAAATTCGAAAATACGTAACTCACAACATTTCAAAATAACGGTTATTTTTTGATCAGACCTCGTAAATATATTAACACGTTGAGTGCCGTCATACAGAATAAAAATAAATTTGTTAAGTGCCAATATAGAATAAATAATTTTATTAATTCATTTTTTAATTAATCTAAAATTAAAGATACAGTGAAAATTATCAAACTTTTTTTAAACTTAAACTTTTTCTAGGTGCCATAACATAATATTTAATCGTATTACTGTAGTGCCGCTTGAAATATATTGAATTGAACTCACAAGTATCTGTGCACCGCCGGCAGTACACACAGAACTCTAATCAAAGTTAAGTGTATTGTCGGCGGTGCACACGGCACTCAACGTGTTAAAAAGGAATTTCATCATATACGAGTATAATATTATTGTCCACTTTCAACACCATTATGCTTTGATTACCATATTTATAGAATTTTTTTAGCAGCAGCTTTAAATCAACATAAACAGTGATTTTGTAGTGATTGATCCGTTTTTGGAAACATCAATATGAAAGTTTAAAAAAGTATAAAGCAATTAAAAAAAGACGAAACTGTTTTAAAAAAAGTAGACGAAAAACTAACAATAACGAAACGATTAAACGCGAAATCCTTCAAGCAAGATGTATGGATTAATGGAATGAGGTGATGGATAGTTGGTTAGTTAGTTGGATGAACTGAAAGCTGCAAGTTAGCTGAATAAAAAACGTTAGTTGCATTGTCAACAACAAATACACGTGTCCACAAACACATAGATCCTCTAATAACAAAGCAAGCCAAACAAAAAACATGTGAGAAGAAAAAAATGTGCATCAGATTCCATCATGTGATCTGTAAGAACGTAAAAAAACGCAATTTTTTCACGGCATCCAACACCCGTTAAACCAACTTAATAGTCGTTGGTCATATTGTTGGCAGTTATCGCCTATTTGCCTCTGCTCAGTTAGGCCAGTTAAGATGTGCATAAAAACTAGTCCATACCCTCGCTAGTCAGCACTCAGCACTCAGCACCCATGTGTGCATGCATGTACGCTGCTTATCCTTGATATTGTTTTGTGTTTCTATGCGTGTGTGCCTTCGAATTCACATGCATGCATTCATACATATGAATGGCTGTGTGTGAATAGGTTTGTGTTTAGGAGTGTGCAATATCACATGACAATATGTTGTGCATATGCGGCAGTGTTGAAACATCATTTGCAAGTGATGAATAAAAAAGATGCATTCACTTGCATGCCTCCGGAACTTTTGCATAAACATTGGACATTCTACGTTTAGCTTTAGTTAAATTGTTGCTTGGTTAGTTGCTTCGTTGGTTTGTACCTTTGTCGTTCACACTTCATCCATTTGACTTGTAGCAGATAAACTCTACTACTGGACTCACACACATGCACGCAAGTTCATCGGATAGACTGTTCGTAAAGCATCGAGTTATTGAGAATAAGGAATGGAACATTTGAATAGTTAGTGGCCGTTATCGCTGTATTGTGCTGAAATGTGTATGTAGCTGTCGTTGTTGTTTGCGAATTAATTCGTGATAGTAGAGAAAAAACTGAAAAATGCCAATTGACTATGAAAAAATCAAATAAAAATACGTTGTACACGTAAGACTACCAATTAGAATAGTGAAAAAATAATATCAAACAAAGGGAGAATAAGATTTCATTTACCATTTTTTCCTTCTGAGCAACAGGTGTCTCTGTACGTCCTAAAACAAATGAGTGGATAATTGGAGGAAAAATAAATTTTTGCAAATCTGAATTGGTTTTTCATTCAAATCATAAAGTTTTTGCGACATAAGAAATCCAGTTTTTTTTTTTAAATTTTACAAAAATGTAATAATGTCCAACTTACTTTGCGAAAAGAAATGGAGCAGTTTTCTCGCATTTTTATTTAGGTAGGCTTGTTCTGGAAAAAAATATTAAAAATACATATTATTAAAACATTCAAATCATTTAAGCTAATTAAAGAAATGACTGAAAATTTGCCATATTAATGCTCAGAGTCTCAATAACAAAATCGATGAGTTTAGACACACATTTGAAAACAGTGGAGTTGATGTCATCTGTGTTTCGGAGACTTGGCTTTGTGCAGGTAACATTGGTATTTAAAATCAGCAAAATTGATTTAGGCCAACCAGAGTTATGGACCAATATGTGAGACAACCTCCATAAAAATTTGATATTTTTTGTCAATTTTATTGCAATATTTTGAAATTTTGCATACGTTGTTTTTATCATAAAAGAAAAAAGTGTGCGGAAAATAGTAAGAATCGGTCCATGATTTCTCATAGCCCCCATGTAAAAATCTTCCGGAAATATTGCTCAATTATACAAAAATGCCTATAAAATTGGAAAATCAAGACAAAATTCAGCAAAAATAAGTTTTATGCAAAAAGAAATTGCAATACGAATTTTTTATAGTTCAGTCCATGTTTCACCATATAAAGTCCACTTCCAAAACTCATTAAATACGTATAAAAGAGATATAAATAATGTAAAACGGCTAAAATTTGACATAAATAATCTTTATAGGCAAATTAATTGTTGTACTAAATTTTATGGTGGTCGGCCCAGAATTGGTCATAGCTCCCATATAAGGACCTTATCTGAAAAAAGACATTTATCCCTATATATATTGTATAAATATCGGTACCGACTCAAAACCTTGCACAGATCATTTACATATATACAAAAATCATCCTACAAATTTTTTTGAATTTCGGTCAATTTTTAACCGTATGCCCCATATAAAGCCCTCTTCCGAAAATCACTTTAATACTCATAAGCCTCTTATAAATAAGGGTACAAATCCAAAATTTTACACGATTCATTTACATACATGCCTAAATCAAACTGATGGATTTTGATAATATCGGTCCTTATTTGACTATATCCCCCACATAAGGTCTCGAAATCCACGTTAATACTAATGGGCAATTTCACGTCAAGTGACCCAATTTTAAAATCGATGTCTTCCGCTTTGGATGAAATTTGCACCAAGCTTAGAACTATTGGATAGTATGCCAGACCCAAATCATTCAAGAACTGCCGGAGTTCGAGGGGGTCAAAGTTGGACATTTTGGTCATGCAGGGTTTTTTTAAAATGAGTGTAACTTTTCACCTATAGGTCCTAGCAAAAATTGTCCAAAAGACTTTAGGTAGCTATTTCTTCAATCATTCCAAAAATATATTTTTTGTTTAATTAAAAAATTTTTTTTTTAAATTATTTTTTTTTCATTTTTTTTCAATTTGGGCCATTTTTTTTCTCAGAAGAAAGCTTATACAATTTACTTTAAGGCCTTTATAGACGCCTAATGGGATGCGAGTGGGATATCTATCAAAAAAAAATTATTTTTTTTTTATTTAAAATAAAATATTATAATTTATATAATTATTACTTTTTTTTCTATAATTTTTGTTTTAACATTTTTTCTCACTATCTTAATGATAAAAAACCAATATTTTAATCAAATTTCAAAATTTAAAAACTATATTTGTGGATTAAATTATAATTTTTTAAATATAATAAGTATAAATATCAGAAGCGTTTCTTCTATTGAAAAATTTAATCAAGAATAAAAAAGATGTACAAATCGTCACAGAGTAGATCTGAAAGAATTCAACTTCTTTCTCTTACCTCATCTAAAACTTGGTTGCTGAGCATGGGATTCACACACTTCCAAACGAGAAGAAGGGAAAAACTTTAGAGTGCGAAACTGAAGCTCTAGTAACTCAATTTTATCAGCGAGATGATATGAGTCGGATGATGCCAGGAATTAAAGAATGGGTGTCTGTTCGAATCGATGGCCAGAAAGTCCAAATGTAGAAGAGGATGGTTCTCTGTAACCTGAACGAGTTATATGCAACATTTCAATCTGAACACGAAGACGTCAAAATTGGATTTACAAAATTTACCCAAAGCATTGCGTTTTGGCAGGAAGCAGCGGAACACACACAGTATGCGTTTGCATTTACCATGAAAATGTTAAACTCATATTGAAGGAAATCAACTTAAAGTCTTTGACAGAAGATTTGCACGATTATGTATTGATGAGATAAAATTTGAATCTTGGCTTCAGACTGAAAGATGTACCTTAAAAACAGTAATTTTAAATGTGGATGATTTTGTGGACGAAATATGCAAAGGTTTGCTAAATTTGAGAACCCATGACTTTTTAGTCAAACAGCAATGGTCATTTTTGAAGTCTGGTTAATTCGTGATTTCATATGATTTCGCAGAGAACTATAAATATGTTATTCAAAATGCCATACAAGGATTCCATTTCAATAATGACCAAGCAACTATAGTCACAGTTGTTATTTACTACATAGAAGATGAAAAACGGGAACACAAAAGTATGGCAATCATATCCGATGATTTAAAACATTATACCGCTACAGTTTATAAATACCAGAAGACAATTCTAAATTATCTAAAATCAACATTTTAAAAACAAAAATAGCTTCGCAAATCTTAAAGCTCACGAAAAAGATTTTGGATTTCCAGCTGAATGACATTTTCATCCAACTGCATATGGCAAAGGAGCATGTGATGGCATTGAAGCAAATCTCAAAAGAAATGCAGCGAGGTATAGCCTGTAGTGCTCTCATCAAGATCGCATCTTAGATTTCTTTCCAAAGCCAAAAAAGACAGCATCAGGATTGGCAAAAAAAGCTTAAAATAAAGGTAATAAATAAGAAAGAAGAAAGATTGCCAATTTCAAAATTTATATCCTAATTTTATTAAATTATTTATTATTATTATTTAGATTATAAGTAATAAATAAGAAACAAATTAAAATAGTGCATATGGTAAAAATTTAAACAATTTCTTCTTTGAGTTGCAAATGTTTTTATAGATGCATCCCATTAAGTGACCACAAAGCTCTTAAAGGAAATGGTCTAAAGTTTCTTTTGAGGAAAAATAAAAAAAACTCCATTTTGAAAAAAAATAACAAAATGGGGGAAAATGAAAATGATACATGTGCCAAATATTGAAAAATCTTATTCTTGAGTTAAAAAATAATTTTTTTTGATAGATATCCCACTCGCATCCCATTAAGCGACTATAAAGGCCTTAAAGTAAATTGTATAAGCTTTCTTAAAAAAAGGGCCCAAATTGAAAAAAAATTAAAAAAAAAATAATTTTTAAAAAAAATTTTTAAAAATTAAAAAAAAAATTATTTTTGAAATGATTGATTTTTTTTTAATTTTTTTTTTCAATTTGGGTCCTTTTTTACCTAAAGTCCTTTGGACAATTTTTGCTAGGACCAATAGGTGAATAGTTACACTCATTTTAAAAAAACCCTGCATGACCAAAATGTCCAACTTTGACCCCCTCTAACTCCGGCACTTCTTGAACGATAGAGCTGAAAATTTGGGTCTGGCATACTATCCAATAGTTCTAAGCTGGGTGCAAATTTCATCCAAATCGTAAGACATCGATTTTAAAATTGGGCCCCTTGACGTGAAATTGCCCTAATATAAATCTTAAATATACCGTTATTATGTTGAAATTCGACGTGAAATATCCTCATATGCATGAAAATAACTGTTCCAAAATTTAAGAAGATCGGCCCATAATTTGTCATAGCTGACATATAAGAACCATTTCTGAAAAACAAATAAAGCCACAAAAATTTCTAATAAATATCGATATGAAACCAACTTGTATATAGATCAGAAATTTTAATCCAGAAATCATATTAGTATCGGTTATACAGCAATTAAGCTACTCGATTTTGTATCTGTCAGTCAATAATAGTTCCTGACCTACTGCCAACCATACAACTCTTGTAAATAACGCTATTGAGATGAAATTCAGCCAATATAATCCGTTAGTGGAACCTCAAGAGGAACTAAGTCGTACAGATTTGTGTGGGAGATTATTATTTTTTGTCATGTGTAATTCACATTTGTAAGAGTACCAAAGAACCTTATGCTAAGCAACTAGCTACAACTGGGTACACAGAAAAAAATTAAAATGAGTTTCAATTAAAATATTTGTGGAATCAATTAATTGAAATCGGACCTGTAAAAAAAAATGTGAGATTTAATTGAAAATATCAGAAAAAGTAATTGAATCAATTAAAATTTTAATTGAAAATTATTTTAAAATCAATTAAAGGTTTAATTGAAAAAGAAACATGTTTTTTTTTCTGTGCAGTCAAGAAAAATTATCAAAATTTTTAATAATAAATTTTTCAAGTTGTAATTCCTAACTTCAGTAAAAATAATTTAATGAAAATTAAATTTAATGAACTCGAGCCTAACTAAAATTATCAAGAAGTAAAAATTGATAATCTTATGGAACTAGATTAAAAAATGATTCTGAAAACTGTATTTTTTGACTCATTCAAATACAAAATAAATAGACTATTCAAATGTAAGTGAAATGTAAGTTTACAAATTTACAAACTATTTGATTAGCAATCTACGATTCGAAAACTTAACCGTTTAATAAATTTTTATATTAATGATCACGTGAACATTTTTAGTAGACCAAAATACCAAAGTGGAATACCACTTAATGCTAAATATCGCAGAACTAAAAGATAATAAACTTCCGGTAAACGCCGGCTACAAAAAGCTAATTTAACTATAAATAAACAAATATGTAGTATGTATGTTAGTAGTATAAATTAAAACAGGACTGAATTAGACCATTTGGTATTTGAGATTATGGCATTGGATATCGAGCAAGAAATCTAGTACATTCTTGTGTAATTTCGCCATCGAAATTCTTTTTCGATACGAAAGCTGAATTAATCACGAATACGATAAATCGACTCCAATTCGCATTCGAAAAATTATCTTCGAATTTTGTCCTAAAACTTTGAAATATTTATTTGATCTTATCTCTTATTTTATTTGTATCGTTATGTTTTATGAATTAAAGTTTCCACAGATTTTTATTTCATGGTATTTTATTAATTCACATAGGTAAATTTGCGTCAATTATTTTTAAGACACTAGTCCTATCATATGTAAAATAGGACTTGTCCAATAGTTAAAACCATTAATATTAATATCATTTAGTTAAAAATATCAATTCATTTCTTATAAAGTATTATAACTAAAACCGGTCCCTATCATTTAACTAGTTCTGTGTCAGTTTCCTTTCCTCATTACATCAAATTAAACTCGATATACAATTTCTATATTCAAATTTTGTATTTGTATTACATGCCTCAATCGCACGCGGATATCTTATTAACGACTGAGAATGAAAATCTTAATCAATTGTTCGTGGGAACACAGTTCTGTTGTGCGGTGGTTATATGTATGTAGTTGGTAGATTTTAGACGGATTTGTTTGATTTTTTTGCCAAAATTTGTAGGATCAAATATTCTCCAGTGGGCAAACTGTTTCCTTTCAATGGGCTCTCAAGTATATTATATAAAATTAGTTAATTTGTTGTGTTTCGCAAATATTACAGCCATAGTTAGTACGGCTCACTTAGGTTCATTCTTTGGTCCTTTTGCGTTGCCTGCAAAGAGATGAATAGAAGAAAGAAGAAAGGGGATAGATGTTGTAGAGACAGATAGAGAGTAAATGTGTATTATTAGGAGAAGAATATGTCAACAGAAGAAGAAGATGTCAGATCTGGATGGTTTAGAAAAAAAGATGGAGTAAGTACTTCGAGCCAGTAGTTCAACTGTAAGTGAAGGGATTGGGTCTGAAATACGCACTAATTTTAAGTCTGATACTTCAGATAGATTACACAGTGATACAAAATTGAGTGAAATAGAAAAACCTGGCACCGGATATTATTTTTCTTGTAGGGCTTGTGGAGTAAAACAAGATTCCAATAGTTAAATATGCCGGACACCTCCAAAATCCGGATTTATGGTTAAAAAACCGGTTTATCTACCTTTGCGCGCTTATGAGACTGTAATTTTGTTGATAATGATCCGATAATCAATTTCTTACTAGATTTGGAAAGAAGAAACCGAGATCTTTCGAACTATATATTCTTTGAAACCATTCTTTGCTAAGTTATCAGCAACATGGTTTCCAATTGTGTCTCCATGTCCACTCACCCATACGAGTGACACTATTAAAATGTCTCGCCATCCTATTTAAGGATGTGAGTTAATTGATTACTTATTATACTTTTATTAATGGCTCTTCTATAGATGTGATCAAATATACTGTGATCATCAATATAAAATAAACATCTAATATTGTTTAAAAGAATGTTTTATTATATACGAGTCTACTCGTACTACATGCACAAATTTAAAACAAACAAGTAAGAAAGTATAGTCGGTCAAGCCCGACCATATAATACCCTACAGTTTTTCAGAAATGGGCATTATATGGGAGATATCACCTATTTTGGACCAAAATTCAGTTTCATGATTTCTGTGAATATAAATATTATATGTGTTAAACTTTATCTCGATATAAATACTTTTAAAAGATTTATGGAAGTTAAAGTGAATTACGGAGAGGGTCTTATATGGGAGTTTCGACTAATTATGTACCGATCGTAATAAAATTCTACCATGTTTTATGTATATGTACGAACCATATTTGTACTCTACATTATTTGGATACCAACATTTTTAAGAGAGTTATGCTCTTTTAAGCGATTTTTGGAAGTGGGCCTTATATGGGATCTACGACTAATTATGGACCGATCGTCACGAAATTTGTAGATGTGTTTTAGCTTCATTTACTACTCATCTGTGGTAAATTTTGTTTGCATACTTGCATAATTCAAAGATTTATGACCGGTAAACCCCAATTTCGGGAGGACATTTGTATGGGGACTATAAATGAACCGAAATAATGGACCGATTTCCACCAGTTGCAATCCCGTTTATCCTTGGGACAAAAATATATCACGTACCAAATTTTATCGAAATAGCTTCAAAATTGTGACCTGTACTCTGCGCACAATCTTTACATGGACAGCCAGCCAGCCAGACGGACGGACGAACGGACATCGTTAGATCGACTCAGAAAGTGATTCTGAGCCGATCCGTATACAATAAGGTGGGTGTTGAACCAATATTTATGGGCGTTACAAACATCAGTACAAATCCAATATACCCTCCCGACTATGGTGGTGTAGGGTATAAAAACTAACGTTATTTACTAAAAGAATAATTCAATTTTAACGGAAATGTAAGACCACCTTAAAGACTTACCTTAAAATATTTATTACTATAGGCATCCGTCGTGGTTCGCTATAGTTTTGTTGGATTTTTGACTCCAAATATCTCAAACTTAATTTCTTACGTGAAAATATTCCAAATAAGTAAGAGTTTATATTGCTAAACCGAATCTTATATAACCACAATCAAATCACCTATTATAGGGCGAACGTCATAAAATATTGTACCATAATTTCTATATATTTTAGGTTTGGTTGGTTGGTTTATGTGGTAGTTCACTATGTGCGAATACTTAAGTAGAGTCGAACGGACCCCGTTTTAATAACACCACACCACTCGTCAAATTTAATGTCGTTTACATCATAATGTAACTAAAATTTGTTCAAAAAGTCGTGCTTGCTAGACTCAACCTGTAGCTGTGAGATATCTCAGTAGGTCATTGAGTTTTGACGCGGCTACCTCACCAAGGTTGCTCCATGTATAGTTTCCCATGAATTTATGTCTCTTGACACTCAGAGTAGGTGGAAAATCGTTTCCTCTTTTTCCCTATCCTTACAGCTACGACAATGGTCGTTAAAAGTGATCGCAGGCGATTTGCGTGCTTGCCTAACGTCCAGTGTCCCGTAATACTGCCAGCAACCTTGATATCTCCTTCCTATTCTGGGTTATCAGTTGCATAGTACGTTTCTCGTTAAAAGATGGCCAGATCAATTTGGCTACCCTACATGTGTCTAAATTACGCCATCTATACAGCCTTTGTAAGAAAACGTCTGAAGATGATTCCCCAGTGGAATTGCTACTGAGACCGCATCGGAGATATCTAAGGCATATCCCATTCTGGCTAGTTCGTCTGCCCGTTCATTGCCGTAGTGGTCAGATAAACGACCTAGACTTGACAAAGAATTTCTACATTGCCTAACTAGTGAAGATGAAATTGTGTAGGCATTCAGTGAGAGGAGTGCCGCCTGACTGTCGACAAAAATACCTATATTGCCGTGAATGTTATGATCATGTAGTGTATTACAAGAACCCCAGAAAATAAGAGCAGTTTGAAAACTAAAAAACATGATAAATATTAAACATATTGAAAAATGCCGCAACCACTTTTTCGAGTAGAATTGGAACCTGGTGATGTTAAACTAAAGAAAGGTGAAACAAGTTATGATCTGAGATATTTATTGCACCGAAGAATAATGGTACAAAAACCACACAAACGATCTGAACCGTCCAATGTTTAAACTGCCTAGAAGAGGGTCGTACTAGATCATATTGGAAGTTGCCACCAGTTTGCGTTGCATGTGGTGAACTACATGGTTCATCTCAGTAAGAGAAACCCAGAAATGATTCGAACATTAAAAATTTAGTAATTGTGATGGAAATCATACTGCTAACTATAGAGATTGAGTTTAATATATTCTATTATAAAGAGCTCTCTAATACTTAGAAATAAAGTACCCACGGTACAACTGCCGAACCTTCAAAACAGAAATTGCCCACAAAATGAGGGGCCATTTAGTGACTTCGTCTAAATATTTTGTATATATACTAGATTTTCAATAACAAAGTCAATACAAAAATTTGTTTAAGTTACTAAGCCCCCGTTTTCTGGCGGCTGGCACACTTTCTGGAGATCAAGACTGATCACTAAAAATAGATCTAAAATAGGATTGAATATGATTTCGAGCGGAAAGTCTACTTTCTGATCCACAAAAGATATTGGATGTTATTGATTTTAAAGTAATAAAAAATATCCCGAGCTAAATGATTTAAGTCGAATCTTATCAGATGAATCATCATCAGTTACTATATCAAGCTCCCGAGAAATTGTATTCCCGACTGGTAATTTAGCGATGCCTGACACAAGCATAAATTTAAGCTTTTCATCTGTAGTTATTCATTCAAAATTAAATGAACTCGATCATTTGAGGTGCCCATTATATTAGCTATTTCACGCACTTTTATTCGTCGATCATTTAATACCATATCATGTACATTTCTGTTGTTGTTGCTGTTTTAGGACGTCCACTACGTGGTTCATTCTCAATGCTTGTACGACCACTTTTAAATTCAGCAACCCAATTTTATACTATTGCATATGAAGGAGCACTTTCCCCTAACACATTCACCATATCATTATGTATTTCTTGTAAATAAAGTTAATAAGATCAAATTCAACCAAAAGAGGCCTTATCTTATAGCCTTACCTTTTTTATAATCTGTTTCTTGTGGTGAATATGATTTTATAGATTGTTAAATTACATTCAAGATCATCAGACAAACTCTGTAAATAATGAAAAGAAATGGTAATTACATCAATTATAAATGGTAAAAATTAGATAAAATTTCAAGGCATTTGAAATAAATTATTTTGTTCGTAAAGTACAAACAAACAATATGCATATAAAATACTAATATCATTTGCGGTAAGACTTAATCACCCCTATTGTGAATAAAAATTCCACATGAAATTTGTTCCCTTTTCACATTTTACCTATTAAAATTCAATGTTAAAAAAATAAAAGGGAACAAATTTCATGCGGAATTTTTATTCACGATAGGGGTGAATTTAAAACCCTGAATAAGAATATTCTACTTCGATAACCAGTGTAGTTTGTCATTATATTTAAGTGAAGGGTATTTAAGATTCGGCATAGCCGAATACAGCATTCTAACTGTTTTATATTGAAATAATCTCTGTAAAGATACATTAGTATACTCGTATGTTCCTAAAGAAATTTTGTTTTTAATAATAAATGAGTTGACGCAAACATGATAATTTTTTTTAAATTAAAAATCCTTAATTTTTGAGAGATGTAGATGTAGTGAACAATTCGTTATTGTTAAAAAGATTATGTTGACATCTTAATGATTTTACAAAGAACATAAACATTTAAAAAATCTAATGTAAAAACACGATTAAGTTAAAAAAAACTCTCTTTTTCACAACATTATTTTCAAAATCACGATTTTTCATAACATTTACTTCGAAAGCCTATTTTTTCATCCTCAATATCTTACTTTTTGATACAAGCCATCTTGGTCATGTTGCCTATGACTGATATGTATTCGAATTTTCAAAAAAAGGGTCCATGGCTTTGAGCGTTTGGGCTGGGCGCTTACGAATCATTCAATCACTCAGTAATGTTAATATTTTATATATTTAATATATAAATACATACACAAATGTTATGTAAATTGAAAAGAATCGAGAAAATAGGAGTATAGTAACATGAGTAAAATACACAGGTTGCCATCCCTAATACTAGCATGTACAAACATCAAGGAGCAATTCAGAATCACTGAACCATGTTGGTTTTATGTTAGACGTAATGAATTTTGTTTTTGTGCTGACCGCATGCAAAAGTTGTCTTAAACGACAACGTCTTAGCTACTCGTACATATGCATATAAATCTACATACATACATATACTATTGTGTAAGAATATATGTATGTAATATATATATATAATTCATTGCATATATGTAAAATGTAATATTCTATTTATGTATATAAATTTGTGTAATTATACACAGTATTCATTTGTGTATGGCTTGTGATATGTTGTAATATTCATATGTATGGATGTAAACAAGCGTAAGTTTTTATACAGTTATTAGCAAAATAAAGTGACAAAGATGAGTAAACAAAAGGCCATGTTTTTAAACAACTTTAAATTTCACCTAGTAGTTTGGTAGTTTTTGGTATTAGCAATAACTATTTGATACAAATTCGATAGTTGTATGGAGGTCATGGACCGATTCTTACTATTTTGAAAAATACCAAGGTTGTCTAAAATTTGGGTCTATAACTGCATTTTCAAATACGAAATATCTCGGTAAAACAAAGAATGTTTGGGAAAAACTTCCTTTTTTTTTCTCGAAGCTCTATCTTGCCTTCTGTAGGTGTTTGTTTTATTTAAAATTCTTTATAATATTATGTATATCAGAAAACTATTTAATTTTCATTAATATGTATAATTAATTTAATCAATCTTATTAGTTTTTTATTTGTTGTTCAGAATAATTGTCAATTAAAAAAAAAGTAAGAAAGTAGAGTCGGTGCAGTCCGTCCATATTATACCCTGCACTCAGTATATGTATAAAACACTTTTTCAGAAATGGGCGCTATATAGGGACCGATCATCCTAAAATTTAGTGCCATGACTTCTGTAAATATAAATATTATCAGTGTTAAATTTTATATCGCTATAAATACTTTTAAATTGAATTACAGATAGGGTTATATGGGAGTTTAGACTAATTATGGACCGACCATTATGAAATTAGTTGTCATCATTTCTGTATATATGAAACATATTTGTGTTCAATACTATTTGGATACCGATATTTTTAAAAGAGTTATGCTCTTAAATGTGATTTTCGTATGTAGGCCTTATATGGGTGCTATGATCAATTATGGATTAAGGATCTGTACAAAATTTGTAGATGTTATTTGGCTTCATTTACCACGCATTTGTGGTGAAATTGGTAGCGAACTTGCATAATTAAAATATTTATGATCGGTAAACCCCTATTTCTGGAAGACATTTATATGGTGGCCTGGTGAAATAATTGACCGAATTCCACCAGTTTCAATTCAAATTTTATCGAAATTGTATCTTCATAATCAAACTGATCACTACGAAATATGAATATAGTATAAATGCTTTATCACAAGATGATATAATAAAAGTGTTGAACATAATAAAAAATCCAATTGCAAATGGATTTAATCTAAAAAAAGTTTTTATTGAACGTCACTCCTTAAGTGAACTTCCAAATTAAATATAATACTCTCTGATAGTGATATGCCGTTCTACCGGTTCTAATTTTAGCCCAGATGTTTTAACAAAACTTTGGCTCCGTAAACTTCTAAAGACTCTAAACGTAGCTTTAACTGGATCAAATATTAATGAATGTAACGAATTATTTCAATTAGCTGGTAGATTTTGGGAAGTTATTTACAACGAAAAACTTTGTAGACAATCTTCTAGAACTTGCAATATTGCACAAGTTGTACAAAATTTAAATGATTCTTTATGTGCAAATATAGGGTGTTTTTTAGATGCTTAGAACTTTAAATTGGCGGCCATTTTGTCAGCTGTTAAGTGATTTATGTTTAGTTTAATTTAGTATTTAAACATGAATCGCTAGTCTACGCAGATAAGCCCGAAACGATAGACCACTTGGAGGATAACATTCGCCGCGTTATTGCCGATATACGGCCACAAATGTTGGAAAGAGTTATCGAAAATTGGACCACCAGAGTAAACTACGCCCGTCATATTTAAATTATAATGCCAATTTAAAAAATCTTATTTATTTTATTCTGTTTCAAAGTTCTATACATCTAAAAAAAATACCCTTTATATAGCGAAAATGATTAACAACATTTAAAATATTGATTTTATAGGTCACACTATCTCAAAATTTCGTATTAATCCATCTGCCAAAAATTTGTTGGAATGGTAAGTAAATTATTATCACAAATACATACCTAAGTTAACTGAATTTACTAACCCCATTCATGATTAATTACCAATGCACTAAAGAAGAAACATAAGCACGTAGAATGGACTAAAGAAGCTCTCAAGCCCTGTATCAAGGAATCATTTGCATCACGTTTTTTTTTTTGAATCATTTCAACTAAGAAGCAAAATTAACCATAGCAGTTCAGTACTGCTTCAAATGTAGCAGTAGTTTGTAATGGAATTTTAGAACCATGAGCATTTTTTTTTTTTAAATTAACTTCTTCTGAATCTAAATATGAACAGTACTTTTGATCCTGAATTGTAAGCAATGTACATATCTAAATATTAAACATTTTAGGTATTTGTTGTGAAGTAGATCTATCTTTTGTTGTGTATGCAGTTCACAAACCTTTGGTTTTTGCTTTAGGAATCAAAAAAGCGAAAGAAGTCGAAGAAAGGCTAGACACCTAGAACATATTTCCCAATTCACAAGTAAAATTCGACATAAACATAAGTGGTGAAGCTAATGTCGTAGCTGATACGTTATCTAGAACATTTGAAGTGAATGAAAATCCCAGTATACCTACGGTTTGGTAAATTTTTTTTTTTTTTAATATATTTTTTTATTATAATTTTTAAGGAGTTTCCTTCAGGCTAATTTGGTCAAATGTTTGTTTCCAAACGTAAATAAAAAACTTGTTCGATTTTTATTTTTTATTTTATTTACCCAACGTTTCGTTAGTTTTATTCTAACTTCTTCAGGGGTCTCGTTCTAAATAATCTAGTGACAAAATTATTTGTTTTATTACACAGCTTTAACTTATAGACTAAGTTTTACTTACAGCTTTAATGTTTTTTATCATTGGATATTAATTTTTATTATTAATTAGTTACTAAAATACTAAAAAACGGGACATCACGAACAGAATTTTGGTATAAATAATCAAATAATTAATAAAAATATAATATACAATAAACAACCACAAAACTTAAGTCAAGTTTAACTTAAAGCTAATATCACAGAACTGATTTAATTAGTAATTGCAGAGGAGTATTTAAGTTTCGTGTTGTCTTTGTCTTCTTTCGTGTTCATTGTTGTTTTTATTTTTTGTTGTATACGTAAACTCTCCAGTGTATACCTTTTGTTTTCCTTCCTTTCTATATCTATATTTTTTTATTATTGAATTTTTCTTATCGAAATTTACAATATGTATTCAAATCTTAATTCTACTTGTTGTTTATTAGTTGTTACTAATGTAACCACTAACTGCTGTATTCAAATTTTAAAAATGTCTTCTAGTTAGGCTCAAAGTATCGGTTATTTTTAGCCTCTGGTGACCTTCGAACTGAAGCAGACCCCGAGCGAGGTAGTTATTGTGGGCCATTAGTTTATCGATGTAGCTGATTGAAAATTTTTTAATTTCCTCCTGGATAGTGGGGACGTTGAGATCTCTGTGGATAATATCATTACTTATATACCATGGGGCGCAGACAATTTGTCGTAATATTCTAGACTGTCTTCTCTGAAGCTTTTAGATGTTAGATGCGCATGCAGTACCCCATAATTGGATGCCATATGTCCATATTGGTTTTATGATGGACTTGTATAAGAGAAATTTGTTGTTTAAAGACAAGTTTGAGTTTCGACCGAGAAGCCAATGTAGTTGAGCTGCTTTAAGTTTCATAGCCGTTATTTTTGCTTCAATATGACGAGACCAGGTCAAGCGTCTATCTATATGAATTCCCAAGTACTTAACTTATTTATTTTTACAGCTGGGCAGGTTTGTCTTCTGAGCGTGAAAGTTAAGTGAGCACATTTAGCCTGGTTAACCTTTATTCTCCATTTTTCTAGCCAAGTCTCTAGTTCATGAAGTGTGGGACTGCAGATTTTGCGATGCGACTTTCGTGTTATTTTGATGAGTAGCACATCATGCCAAACTTTGTCAAATGCTTGGTAAATGTCTATAAACAGGGCTGAGCAGTATTGCTTTTTCTCAAACGCCAATCTAATAAGGGTGACAATTCTATGCACTTGTTCTATTGTACCATGTTTCGCTCTGCATCTTTTCCTGGCTTGGGAATCATAACAATTATAAACCTCTTCCATTAGGATGGGAAGTATCCGACTCTTAATATCGCGTTAAAAATAAGCAGCAAGATTCTAGAAGCAGACGATGGTAAGTTCCTTATCATTGACCCAGTGATGCGGTCAGGTCCGGGAGATTTTCTAATATTCACTTTTTCTATTGCAGATTTTACTTGATTTATGTTAAATTGTATTGGATGGTTTACCTTATCAGGAATGATTGAACGACAGGAACATGTATGTGCATCATGTGGCGGGAAAACTTTCTCAAGGTGGCCCGCGAAAGCGTTTAATTTTTCATTTGTGTTTTTGGCCCAAGTGCGGTTTTCCAGTCTTAATGGAGATTCTTGGGTTAAAGGGCATTTCATATGTCGTACAGCCTTCCATAAGCTGTAATTGGAATTTTTTGTGGCATCTAGGCTGTTTAGATAGCCTTCTATTGCAGACTCGTGGTTCTGTCTCAATTTGTTGCGAAGAGTTGTAAGGCATAATTGTAGTTGGGCCTTAGTGGTTGGGGAACGACTGTTTTGCCATTGTCTTCTTAACTTCCTTTTTTCTCTGATAAGGTTATCAATATCCGTCGATGTATTGTAAGTAGCACGTTTAATTGTCCGCTTGATTGGGGTTGCATTTCTTGATGCAGAATCCAAGACTTCTGTAAATCAGTCAACAGCTATTTGGATGTCAGATGAATTTTTTAGGGGAATGCACTGTGATAGGTGAGATACATCACATACATTTATACCTTAACCAATTTGTGTTTCTGTTTGGATAGGAAATACAATTTTCAGCTGCGGCGTCGGAGTTGCCTTTTAAAATGAGGATTGAAGGTGAATGATCAGACGATAGATCATAGGAGGAACTAACTAGTACCTGATCGCACTTGATGTTTTTAATTACAGCAAAGTCAATAAGGTCTGGTAGCTTGTTGAAGTAGGTTGGCCAATAGGTAGGCTCACCACTCGATACGACATCAAAATAATATGCAGTTACGGTATTGTATAGCTGATTACCTCTAGGATTAATAAGTCTGGAGCCCCAATATGTATGTTTAGCGTTGTAATCGCCCGCATCAATGAATTTCTGGCCCAATGTGGAGAAGAACTTGAGAAATTTATCTTGTACAATATTGTGCCTCGGGGGATAATAAACGGATGACAAAGTAAGTTTGAAATCAGTAAGATTTATAGATGTGGCCTGGATACAATCTTCTTCGAACTCTGGCAATGGTAAGTGTCTAATGTGTTTGTGCACAATTATGGCTGTGCCACCACAAGCTCGTCCGCTGGGATGTTTTGTGTCATACGTAAGGTATCCATTTACCCTAAAGCAGTTTTTATTAGTAAAGTGTGTTTCAGAGACAAGAAGTACGTCGAATTCATCCCTATGAAGAAAGTTTGCAACTTCGTGTTTATGTTGGGATAACCCGTTTGCATTCCAGAAACATATTTTTAACTGGTTCATTTGTTGCTTAGTAGAACTTGCAGGAGCATGTTCTGATTTCGCATCATTTCCTGAAACATGTTCTGCATAGTGGCCATGAAGTTATTCATAGTTTGAATTAAATTTTCAATTGAGCCAGAAGGCATTTGTAGACATTCCCTAGAAAAATCAGCGTATGGAGGCTGCTTTGCGTTAGAAGTACACGGGGGATTTTTCGCATTGGTGTTTCCTTTTAAGACCTGGGCATATGATTGGTTTTGTTTGTTTGTTTGTGTATTACTAGCAACAGAGCCAGCGGCTTGGCTGGGCGCATATGACGGACCATATTGGAAGTGAATTTTTGGTTTTGAGAACCGATGAATCAAACGATATCTCAATGCGGTGCATTGGTTGAGGAACTTTATTCCTGTTCAAAATGTTATGAACAGATTCTACCTCATACCCCTCTTGCTCTAGGCAGATTTTATTTCCTCTGTAGGAACAAAACTATCTATGCCTTTTATGAGAATAATCAAACCCTTAGCACTTTTTAATTGATATGTATAGTAACTTTCTGCGTCCAGGTGTCTTGATATAATAAGAAAGTTCGTTTCTGTTCTGGCTTGAATGTTGGTCTTTTAAATTTGCCCGCGTCGTATAGAAATGACATAGAAATTATTCTTACCATTACACATAGTGTTGTTGAACTGTTCGGACGTGTTATTTTTAGTGCGGCTGAATTTTCGGTGAAAAAATCGTAATAGGTGAAAAAGTGTAATAGGTCGAAATAAAACAAAAAGTTAAAAAATAATTCGTAATAGGTAAAAATACCTACGGTAAAAAAAAAAATAAAAAACATTAAAAAATAAAAAACATTAAAAAAAAAAAAATAATAAAAAACATTAAAAATCGCATAAAAACTGTATGAGTGTTCCTCTCAGATGTAATTCTGAGAAAGAGCTTAGCTCGACTAGAAAATCTTTATGGATCTCTGAGGAAGAATCCTTAAAAAAATCTGTGGAGAATCTTCTCACTACAAGAGCCGTAGAACGGCGCCGTTCCTGTTCGCCCAATATAGTGATTTCATCAGATGATAAAACATCAATATCTTCTACATCAAATAGTGCAGTCAAACCTAGAAAACAAGTAGGTATGGATAAATACGTCACAGTTCTTAAGCGACAGAGGAGCCCGACATCTGCTCAAACGTCATCAAATTCAAAAGCTCCCAAGACCGTGAGTATTGACAATCCAAATGATCAAAACAGGTTTGCTCTCCTCCAGACGGATGATCCAGAACTTCCTAAAAAAACGTTTAAGCCCCCACCAATTTATCTGAGAGAGCCCACTTCCAGTAAATTGGTACAAGGAATTGTTTCGGTAATAGGTGAAAATATGTTTAGCGTAACCTCAATTAAACATGGAAATATCAGCGAAACCAAAATTCAAGTGAAAAAGGAAGATGACTTTCGAAAATTGTCCAACCAGTTGGAGAGGGAGAGTAGGGATTTCTATACCTACCAGCTGAAAAGCGCAAAAGGACTCCAAGTCGTTCTAAAGGGTATAGACCCAGATGTTGATCCTGCCGAGATAAAGACTAGTTTAATGGAAAATGGCTTCAAAATTAAGAACATAACGAATATTAGAAACCGTGAAAAGATTCCTCAGCCTATGTTCAGGGTGGAATTGGAACCCGGAGATATAGTCTTAAAGAAAAACGAGTCCCATCCCATCTACAATCTGATTTACCTTCTGCATCGTAGAATCACCGTGGAAGAACCGCATAAGCGTCAGGGACCCGTCCAGTGTCTTAATTGTCAAGAATTTGGTCACACTAAAGCATATTGTAAATTGCCGTCAGTTTGTGTTGCGTGTGGGGAACTACATACAACTGCTCAATGTGATAAGTCGAAAACCGACTCAAAAATCAAAAAATGCAGTAACTGCGGAGGTAATCATACCGCAAATTATAGAGGTTGTCCAGTTTACACTCATTTGAAAGGCATAAGGACCAACAAGACGTCAGTATTACCTGTTCATCCACAACAGCCTAATTTTGCATCGAGTAACAATTTTCCTCAATTGTTACGGCCCACTAGTCATGAAAACGCGCCTAGTTCTAGACAAGTTTCTTACGCTAACGTGGTTAAATCTAATATGCCAGGTTTGGAGCAGGAACCTAAATCTCAATATTACGAGCCTAATATTAACACTCTAGAGACTACTTTGCAGACACTTGTCCAAACTATGAACACTTTTACGACCACTATGACATCCATGATGCAGGAAATGCTGAAAATGCAATCCACTATCTTACAAGCAATTTTAAAGAAATGATTTGTTTAAAAATTTGTTTTT
Organism: Bellardia bayeri; assembly: GCA_950370525.1. NCBI lineage: Eukaryota > Metazoa > Arthropoda > Insecta > Diptera > Calliphoridae > Bellardia > Bellardia bayeri. The sequence continues at coordinate 60,203,384 of OX493264.1, forward strand.
GGAACGCGAACGGCCTCCGCCAACATAAAAACGAACTGGAACACTTCCTGATGGATAAGCAGATTGATGTCATGATGATTGCTGAAACTCACTTGACGGCGACAGGGTACTTCAAAATTAATGGATACGTGTTGTATGATACTAAAGATCCCCGCGGAAGAGCATGTGGAGGTTCGGCAATTCTTATAAAGAACAGAATAAAACATTATTTAATGAACAACATATGTGAGGATTACCTACAAGCAACAAACATTTGTATTGAATTCTGTCAATACAACTTTGTTTTATCATCAATTTATTCGCCGCCTCGATTTTCAATAAAAGAACATCAATACTACAGCTTCTTCAATTCCCTTGGAGCTAGATTTTTGGTTGCTGGTGACTTTAACGCCAAACACACATTTTGGGGTTCACGTCTAGTGACCCCGAAGGGTCGTGAACTCTTCAACACCATTGCCAAAATGGGCTTAGATGTACTCTCAAGCGGGCATCCCACCTACTGGCCGACGGACCGACGGAAGATTCCCGATATTATTGACTTCGGAGTAGTGAAAAATATCCCTGTAGAATCGATACAAGTGGAGCCTTCATTAGACTTGTCTTCAGATCACTCTCCTTCTATTATTTCAATGCGTTTCCTTCAAGGGTATGGCTCTCCATTTCGGGACATGTCTAAATCCAGAGTAAGTTGGATAAAGTATAAAAAGTATTTAAGTTCCCACTGCACGGAAAATGTAGTGTTGAGAACTACCGAGGATATTGATGGGTCGATTGGCAAGTTTACTGAGGACATACGAAGAGCTGTGCATCACGCTTCCACATATGACGTTGAATGCAGAAATAGGACAAACAGAACTTATTTCGCTGAACTCGAACATCTCCTGACCGAAAAAAGAAGAGTTAGAAGAGAGTGGCAAATTCACAGGTCTCCTCAACTGAAAGCTAGGCTACGGGAATGCAGAGATATACTAAGAAATTTCTTAGAAACCCAAAGAATGGCTTCACTTAAATCATACTTGGAGGGAATTGACAGTTCCCCACAATCTGACTATTCGTTATGGAAGGCGGCACGAAGTTTAAAAAGACCAGTTAGAGGAAAGCCTCCTTTGCGAAATCCGATTGGTGACTGGGCTAGAAACGATTCCGAGAAAGGGACTTTATTTGTTAACCATTTGAGAAATGTGTTTACTATAAACAACTCAAATAATGCAACTGAATTGCCACCACTCGTTATTAGACCTCCTGTACCTCTAAGACTTAGCTTTAATGATATTCAAAGCGCTATTGGTACTCTGAACCTTAAAAAAGCTCCAGGTATGGATAAAATCAGCAACAAAATGCTCGTGGAGTTACCTCGTGTAGCTAGAAGAATTATTCTCTTTATCTTCAATGCTATTTTACGCCTAGAATACTATCCTGCAGATTGGAAGGTGTCTATGATTACCATGATTCCTAAGCCAGGGAAGGACCTCACCAAAGTAGAGTCATATAGGCCAATTAGCCTACTGCCGACAATTTCAAAACTGTTTGAAAAATTGTTAATGGCTAAGTTGATTCCAATTCTGAACGACACTCAATGTATTCCAAATCATCAATTCGGGTTCAGAGCTAAACACAGTACCATCGAACAAACACACAGATTAATAAATGTGATAAGACGGTCGTTTGAAGAGAAAAAATACTGTTCCGCGCTTTTCATTGATGTTTCCCAAGCGTTCGACAAAGTCTGGCATGAAGGTTTAATGCACAAAATAAAATTAGCTCTGCCTGCTAACACCCACAAACTTATGAAAAGTTATTTATATGGTCGCAAATTTACAATCAAAGAAGGCGATTTTTTAAGCCCCGCTCAGCCAATTGAAGCAGGAGTACCCCAGGGTAGCATACTGGGTCCTACTTTATATTTGATTTATGCATCCGATATGCCGTCAGACCCCAATATACATACTTCAACTTTTGCTGACGATACAGCCTTTATTAGCGTTCATAAGGACCATCAAATAGCATCACAGAATTTGCAGAATTATATTTATAAACTAGAGAATTGGCTTGAGCTTTGGAAAATCAGGGTTAACGAACAGAAATGTATTCATATAACTTTCACATTGCGAAAAGATACCTGCTCGTCCATCAGAATAAATAACCAAATTATTCCGCAACACAATGAAGTCAAATACATCGGAATCCACCTCGATCGTCGTTTAACCTGGAAGTCTCATATTGACGCAAAACTTACACAGATGAGATTAAAAGCAGTGCAACTTAATTGGCTAATCGGCAGAAATTCTACATTAAAGTTGGATTGTAAACTTTTGTTGTACAATGCAATTCTAAAGCCAATATGGTGTTATGGAATTCAATTATGGGGTACTGCCTCAGCATCCAACATTGAAAAAATTCAAAGAGGTCAAAATAAAATTCTACGTATAATTACTGCAGCTCCATGGTACGTTAAAAATTCTCGAATTCACAAAGATCTAGGCATTCCTTTGGTGAAAGACGAATTTACAAAATACGCCTCAAAATATGTCAGCAAACTTGAACACCATCCAAACCCACTTGCACGAGACATCCTTAACTTTAGTGGCCATGTTCGGTTGAGAAGGAGGGATACCCTTGCTTTAATTCAAACGCAAAACAGATGACTGGATCAGTGGATGTAAATTTTTTTGTAGTATCATAATATTTTGTCTAGCACTGGCTGGACTTATTATTTTCTTTTAGTATTAAGATTCGAAAACTTATTGTCATTTCAATATCTGAAGATTCAATAAATAAATATAATGTATTATAAAAAAAAAAAAAAAAAAAAAAAAAAAAAAAAAAAACCTACAAGTTGAGGCAACATGTTGACTATGCTATTTGATGTTTGCTCCCGCAGATAGATATGTGGCGGTTTAACTTCTTTAGTGGTTGTTGCATTAGCTGATTCTGCTTCTTCATCGTCAGGTATGGATAGTATAGAGAATCTATTACCACTTGTTGGCAAATAGACTACGTTAGGGCCTTTGTATTGTTTGGCCATGCGTTCCTGTTGGGTGGACATAGGGCTAGCCTTTGTCTTAGTTATTGTAATATATCTGTCCATGCCCGTTTGCACTTTAGTACTTTTTGGCACAGCTCCTGTATTTATTAATGCTAATCGTGCTGTTTCAGGTTTTCTTTCACACTTTGAACCACATTTACGGTCGGATCAACACTCTTACTCAGGTTGGGCACACTTGCACTTAAATTGCTGTATGGAAAACCAGTTTCGCTGGCGATTTTTGCACTTAAATAATTTTTATTTAATTCTGGGTATCGAATGTTTTCGTTGCTCACGCTCGGAGAACTTATCGCAATATACGCATTTCTGCTATTCGTGCTGGGCCTACTCTCCTTGTTTGGAGTATTTGTGAGGCTCATTCACAAATCTCTTCGGCCACGTTAGTTATTGTTGTTTTCTTTTTTACCTATTACAAATATTTTTTTTTTCGCTTCGAACTTCTTTTTTTTTTATTTTTTACTCACTGATACACGTCCGTACTCGTCAAGAGCTGGTTTCGTATTGTGTGGTAAATAACATCCGGAGATTGCGTCCGTGAATACTCAGTCTGTGAACTGCTCTGGTCTTTGTATAAACATATCCCGGTGAAGGTGTGGATGCGCAAAAGTTTGACTCCGATGATATTGGTACAAACCGTTTACTATTGAATGTGCATCACTTGCCTCCGGTGATGTTACATTTTTTCTGCGAACATTCTTTGCTTTGGTTGTAGCGTTTCCAATTTTTCACTCCAATACACAGCTGTGGCATTAACGTTACTGGGTGACGATGCTGGTTTCTCAGACTGTAGTGAACATGCTTTTTCGTTTTTTTTTTTTTTTGCTAAAGAGCTAACTTTAGGTTTTTTTCATGGAGGAAGTATGTACAGGGTTTATAAACGAAAAAAAGGAGTCGTCCAATTCTTCTACAGACTGGTTTCTTTTATTCATTTCTAGAGAATCACTCTCATATTCAGAAGCCGCAACCTGAAAATATAAAAATTATAATTATTTTCGTATTTATTATATATATGTATGTGTCAGTAACAATCTTTATTAATATTATACATACTTATATAAATAATCTTACAAATAGCCAAAAATAGACTTAAGGTAGAATTATGCGAACGTAATGTAACGTAACGTAAGTTTTTGCCGGAACGTATCAACCTGTATAAATTTGATTTTTACGATTACGTTAAGTGACAGTCGTAAGTCAGTGCTGGCACTCATATGAATAAAATACAATTGCGGCACATTTACCCATTTTCGGTACATTGGAATTGAAATCATTCTTGGTTCATAAAAGTACGAATTGTAATAAATTAAATAATAATAATTGATAAATAATAACAATTTTAATAACAAAAATAATAATAATAACAACAATGATATTAATTTTAGTAACAGAAAAAAATAGAAACAATAAGAACGACAAAAACAAATAATAAAAATAACAATGATAATAATAATGGTTTTAATAATAAAAATAAAATTAGTAATTTATAATTTGTATTATATACATTTTTTTAAATAAATATAATTATTATAATAACAATAATAATGATAAAAATTATAATAATAATTATAATAATAATCTGCCGTATTCATAAAAAATAAAGTAGGTTTGAAGTGTGCTTTTAGACAAAATTTTCTTAAAGTACATTTGAAGTGTAATTTAATTTTTTGTGAATAAGGGCAAATGATAATAACAATAATAATAATAACAACAACAAAAACAATAATAATAATAGAAACAAACAATAACAACAACAACCACAAAAACAAAAAATAACGATAATAATAATTTTAATAATAAAGAAAATAATTACAATAATTTTAATACTAATAACTACAACAACAATAATAATATTGATAATGTATAAATTACAATGTAGACTTTATATCCCTCGAAACCAATTTAGTACTTTTTTCAATTTCATATGTACAAAAATAATTTAACATTGACCATCACTAGCCACGGTTCTGAACAGCTGACATCAATATTGTGTTTTAGTTTTTGTGTTGAATTTTTGTTTTAAATTCAAATTAAAGTTTTTTTTATAAAATAAATAAACGATATGGATGATGAAAAACTTATTTTACTTGTACAGGCAAATGAGTGCCTATATAACAAAAGCTGTATAGGCTTTAAGATGGTAGAAAAAAAACAAACAAATTAACAAATTATGCTGCACAATGTTTTGTTTTTGTTTATTTTATTGACGTCTGTTACGGTTATAACTTTTCTATAACTACATACACGTACGTACGTTACATTACATTGCGTTACGTTGCGTTGTACGTTCGCATAACGAGGTCTTTATAATTATTTTAAACTTTTTAGATGCCAACTGCAACAGATGAGTGGAGGAGTATTGCAGATGACTTTAAAAGACTCCACAATTTTTACAATTGTGTCGGAGCAATAGACGGCAAGCATATCAAAATTAAGCATCCACCTGGTGCAGGATCATTGTTCTATAATTCCAAAGGGAGCTACAGTATCGTCCTTATGGCCATTTCTAATGCTAGAAAATAATTTATAATGATAGACATCGGATGCAATGGCCGTGTACCAGATGGTGGTGTTCTTTATTATTCAAAGTTTTAGGAACTACTGCAACAAGGCCGCCATCTGCTCTACCTAAAAAATGTATACATAACAATGAAATTCTATGTTTCAAATATCAAATATTTAGATATGATCATATGCGAAAACTTGGTGGTGGAGTACTTACTGCTGTCCTTGATGTTTTGCATTGTGAGATTATAGAAAATGTTTTAATTGATGACAATGATGAAATTGAGTTTATTGCGGTTAAAATTCGTGTTGGTCATGGACAATTATTTATCACGTGTTCTTATATACCACATACCACCTAAGTCATCTCTTTTAATTCGTTCTGGATCAGTCAACCACATCCGATATAGTACTCCTACTTGGCGATTTTAATATTCTAAATGTAAAATGGGTTCAATCGTTTGATTGTAATTATATTCTACCAACAATTATGTCTGATTTTTTAAATTCCCTTCATGGATGCGGATTTTTCCAATTAAACCATATAACAAATGAATCCGGAAATATTCTTGATCTTGTTTTCGTTAATTATCCTATGGAATTTTGTCTTCGTGATACATTGCCTTTGTCGTATCCCGTGGACCTTCACCATCCTCCTTTTGAAATTGGATAATGCCGGATAATGATCATTTTATGACTAGAAAACTAAATTGTATACCATTGCAATCTTACTGTTTTAATCGCACTAACTATACTGTACTTAACAGTTTGTTATCTAATGCCAATTGGGATTATGTTCTTGCTGATAATAACTTGTATAATAATGTATCAAGCTTTCATAATATTTTGCATAATTTCATTAGTATACCAGTTCCAAAAAGTAAATCCTATGGGCCGCCATGGAATAATCAACACTTACGAAATGCTAAAAATAAATGTTTTGCTAAATATGAGAGCTGGTGCACTGGTTGATTTTCGTAAATATGCTATAGCAAGCGTCGCTCTTCAAGTTATCCAAAGCATTTGAAGTATGGCTCCTTGACTGCACGTTGTATCAATAAGGAATATATTTGCGGACTTCTTTTCTACCAAGTCCTATCTAACACAACAAAATATCCTTATACTACAACTCATTCATGTGGGATTTACTTTCCATTTATAAATATTGATACTTGGCTTTCGATCTTAAAGTCGCTGAAGAACTCATTTAGTTCAGGTCTTGATGGTATTCCAAGCAGTATCCTTAAAAACTGTGCAGAATCACTGTCCGCGCCTCTTACTGCATTATTTAACAAATCTGTTGAAGCGTGTTATTTGCCATCAGTGTGGAAAACAATATATAATTCCTTTATTCAAGAATGGCAGTAAAAATGATGTATCTAACTGCAGAGGTATCGCTAAAATTAATGCAATTCCAAAACTTCTTGAAAAAATTATTACAGATTGCCTATATCATCAAATTTCTTCCCATCTATCACCATGTTGGAACTCACTACTATCGTCCATGAAGGTTTTACAAATAAAATGCAAACTGATGTGATATACACGGATTTTAGTAAGGCGTTCGATAAAGTTCATCAAATCTTCTATTACACAAGTTATCACTTATGGGCTTTAGTTTTTCAGCTATAAAATCTTATCTATCACAACGAACTCAACAAATCAAATTTGGGAGTGTTATATCAAAAATCATTCAAATACATTCTGGTGTTCCTCAAGGTAACCATCTGGGTCCAATTTTGTTCACCCTATTCATCAATGATCTTCCTACTGTTATTTTGCATTCTAAAGTACTGATGTATGCCGATGATGTTAAAATTTTTAACTCTTTTAATGATACAAATGGACATAGTTTACTAAGTGCCGACTTTTACAATTTTTCTCAATGGTGCAGATTTAATTTATTGAAGTTAAATATTAAGAAATGCAAACACATGTCATTTTTTAGACACAATCCGATTGAGACTTCTTATTATATTGATACTGTTGTTTTAAATAAAGTTCAAACCATATGGGATCTTGGCAGACTTGATTTTCGCGATGACATCTATATAATGATAAATAAAGCCTATGGGGTACTTGGATTCATGAAGCGCTGGTCTAAGGAATTTTTAGATCCTTATACATATTATAGAGCTTTTATATACTTCTCTTGTTCGACCAATTCTTGAGTATGGATCAATTGTTTGGGATCCTAAATAGTCGACGATTGATGCTGAGCGCTTTATTTGTTCTGAGCATAATTTGTGGTGATGTTGATTCGGAGTTCCTGCTTAGTCAACTAAACTTCAATGTTCCTGTTAGACCAAGCCGCAATCTTGACCTCTTAGCATTAAAATACTACCGTTCTGTATATGCTAATAATATATTCTTTTCGTCGTGCATGTGTTAAATTCAATAAATGCTATCACCTTATGGCTATCACCTTACTGAAGAAAAACACAGTAGAAGAATATCCCTACATTTTTATAAGAGACGAGGCCTTCGCTTTAAACACCCATCTTATGAAGCCTTACCCCCCAAAAAAAAGCAAAAAGCAAAGAAGAAGAAATTTATAACCAACGTTTATCCAGAGCAAGATCTGTGATAGAGTGCTCTTTTGATATACTTGCAGCAAAGTTTGGAGTTTTCCAAAAGGCTATTAACCTAAGCCCCCAGAGAGCCAAAAAGGTGACAGCAGAATGCTGTTACTTACACAAATTTTTAATGAAAAAAAAACAGCTTTACGATTCTTCAAATTCAATTGCTGATAGTTTTGAATTATATAATATACGGTCAAATGCGCACAACCCAACAAAAAGTGAAAATGACTTGCAAGATCAAATAAAAAATGTAGAAAATATTTGCTGTTTAGTGTCACACATTGGTCACATTAGAAACAGTTTACTTCTCGGCAAATAAATTTGTTTGACGAAAATCAACTGTTTTGTTGGTTGCACTGTAAAAATATTTAATGTTCAAACTAGAAACAAAAAATATTTGACGTTTAAATAAATTTTATGAATTTCATATTTTTTTCAGTTGTATAGCTAAATCTTTTAAAATTTCATTATCTAAAACTGTGCTATTTATAGGAAAAAAGAAATGAATTAGAAAAAATGTTGGCATAAATGTGACCGCCAGGCAATTTGTGTTCCCCTTCGTGTGTTTGGCACTGTTTCTTTGCTATTTAATTAAACAAATATTTGTTCAAACGCAATAAAACATCTAGCTGTCAAATATTTACATAGTCTGACCTTACCTGTAGATATTTGCTGTGAATGTACTTTAGGTACACCTAGACCTCACGTTTCATTTAATATGCGAAATATTGTATTTGAAAATTACATAATATTTGACGTCCAGGTAACAGAGCTACACTCAAGTAATAACTGAAAGAAATGTTTGGCCAAATATGAGCAAAGGACTTAAAGTTTGGTCAAACTTAACAGTCAAAAATAAAAATAATTAGACACACTAAATCACCAGTAGTAAAAATTGAGATACCTAAAGGCGGATTCAAACATATACATTTAGATATTGTTGGGCCTTTACCGATATCCTGAGAACACCGATACATATTAACCATAATTGACCGATATTCTCGTTGGCCAGAATAATTGAATAAAAAGATTTAGAAAGAAATATTTTCCGACTCTATAAAGTATACATGTATATTCTGCATCCTTGTAGATAGCGGAGTCTATTAAGCCATGTCCGTCTGTCTGGATGTTGAAATCAATTTTTTTAAGTCCCCAGATATCTTCGGTATCCAAATCTTCAATAATTCTGTCAGGCATGCTTTCGAGCAGTTTGCTATTTAAAATCGGCAAAATTTGTCCATAAATAACGGAGATATGAGCAAAAATCCCAGACAACATCTGAAAATTTCATCAAAAAAACTAAGTGTATTAATATCTTTACGAACAAATTCATCAACAGATGGCGTGTTAAACATCAAAGTGTTCGAAAACTTTAAGTGTGTTCTTAAACCGTAATATAAGTGTGTAAAAAGACAGTGTGTTCATTTTTAATTGTTTCTGTGTACATTTAAATAAATAAAGACTTATTATATTTTCTTCAAACTACGTGACGCTTTTATTTTGCAATTAAAAAGAATCCGGTTCATTTAAAGGAAATAAACCACCGTTTTTTAAAGGTAAAAACGTAACAATATAATACATATATGTATGTATGTAAACGTTGCACAGATCATTTACATATATACAAAAATCATCGCACAAAATTTTGTGAATTTCGGTCTATTTTTAACCTTACACGGATCATTTACATACATGCCTAAATCAAACTTCTGGATTTTGAGAATATCGGTCCATATTTGACAGTATCCCCAACATAAGATTTACTCTCGAAATCCACGTTAATACTAATACATACATATCTTAAATATACCGTTATTATGTTGAAATTCGACGTGAAATATCCTCATATGCATGAAAATAACTGTTCCAAAATTTAAGAAGATCGGCCCATAATTTGTCATAGCTGTCATATAAGAAGAAGCTATCAGTCCATATTTGATCCATTTCTTTTATGCCACTCATAAATCTTTTGTAAATAATGTTATTGAGATAATATTCAAACAAAAAAGCCTCATCTTATATCTTATCCTTTTTTATACTCTGTTTTTTAACTTGTTGTGAATATGGAAAAATGTTCTTTTAATTTTATAAATTGTTAAATTACAATCAAGAATATTATGAAAATCAAACAATCTCTGTAAATTACAGTAAGAAAATGTAATTACATTAATTATAAATGGTCGAAATTAGATAAAATTTCAAATTATTTAACATAAATTATGTTGGTCGTAAAATTGTCTTTCAAACAATATATAAAATAATAATTAAATTTGCACTAAGACTGAATAGACAACATAGACTAAGAATATTCTAGTCTTATAACCAGTGTAGTTTTTCTATTTCTTAGGACGTTTAGGTGGAGGGTATTTAAGATTCGGCACAGCCGAATGAATATAGCACTCGTACTTGTTATATATACATATGTTTTTATTTGCTACATTGCAAAGAATTATCAAGCTTTCTGAGATTTTTAAAGAAATGCTCGTCTTTAGCCATGTGGTCACTAGCTCTTGAATCTTACGGATGAACCTAACCAAACCATCCTAATCAGCAACAAAGCTAATACTTGTATTTTCGGTTTGAGCTGTATTACAATTACGTTTTGAGTAATCACGCTTCCATTTAATGCAATTCTTTTCCTTATGTCCTTTCTTGCCACAATAATGGCATTTAAATATAAATAAAAACAACTTTCATGGCTACAATTTCTACTGATTCTTGATTAGAATAGTTTCCTCTTTTTCTATCTACTTCCAATAGCCTCTTTTTAACAAATTCCATTTCTAATACCTCGGGATTTAAAGTTTCTATTGCTGTAATTACGGTATTAAATGAATCAGGCATCGTTAATAATAAATGGCATATAATATCAAGATTTTCTAATTTTGCCCCTGAAGCCACAAAATGTCTCACCAATCCACCAAATTTCAGGAAATGTGCCTCCAACTTTTTAGTTTTACCACATTTCATCGTAAGCAGCATTTTGCACAAAATTAATTGACTTGAGACACTTTTATTTGCAAATACCTTACCAAGGTAATTTAACACAGCATATGCAGTTTTACTATCCTTCGCATATTCTAAATATGTATCAGCTATACGACGTGTTATAATTGATTTAGCCTTTTTGTCATTTGCACGAAGATCAGCAATCTTTACTGCAGCTGTCTCGTTCAATACAATATTTTACACATCTTCTCAATAAATTTTTGCAAACCATGTTCGTCTAAAACTATTTCCAAGCGAAACTTCCAGTTGTCCATCAAACAACAAAAATTTCTTCAGCCATGTCTAGACCCACAACCAATTGAATAGACAGATTTAGAAGCAAATATTTTTTATACAAAAGAATTTTTTGGGATTTCCGGATTTTTGTTTCATATAAAAACAGAAACAATTTATTTTAAAAAAGTTACTTACCATGTTATATACATATATAAATAGGTTTGAAAACAAAAATTTTGATTTGAAATTGATTAAAAGTTTGTAAAACATTAATAAATAAACATAATAACATTATATTGAAAAAATAATATGTATGTACTCGTATGTCATTTCGCCTATAATTTCTATATTAATTTAAAAGCAACAGAATATTATCGATCGATAAAACTTTTAAAAATTATTAAGGTATCTATAGTAAAGAGAATCTTGATTTCATTTTGTTACCAATATATGGAGCTGACGAAAAACATTGCTTACATCGTGTGTAGACGAAATTGTTAGCAAATTCTTGTATTCTGATTGTATAAACAATCTTTTCTCACCCTCCGAAACAAATAATTCTAATTCAATATATTATTTGATATTATTACAGACATTGGTGCCTATTATGAGCAAAATTCAATTTTCGACTGTGGTCGAAAATGCTTATTGAACGAATTTTCATTTGGTATTATAGTGTACGTTCGATGAAAAAACGCTATTGTGAAAATCACTCTATTTGGGTTATTCACAATAGTATCTACATTTCTATCAGCTGGCATTATATTTGTTTACAAATTCTTAAAGAAAAATAAATAAAATTTGAAATGACCTCCGTGGTGGTTATGAAGCTTTTGTGTAATGCCCTACCATTTTTTTGGCAGCCTGAACTTTAGAGCAAATATGTACCTATTGCCAACAGTGGATCTTGTTCCATGAGAGAAACGAGCTTCTCCAATTGCTATTACGATGTTAGACCTGCAGTATAACAAAAGTAATTTACAAGTAGTGTTTAGTTGACCAAAACCAAAAAAAAAAAAAAAACAAATTCTTACATTTTAAATAAATCTTTCACAGTCTTAAGGCTTCATTAGTCTTTACTTTCTGTTCCGTGTCGTTCTGATGTTAAATATTTGTAGTTAGTTTTTTCGTATAAACGTATCAGCTGTTTTAGGTAAACAGACAACACACCGCGAAAATAAATCAAAAAATACAAATCAAAGTTTTTTTTATTGTACAATATGTAATGAGTTTTTCATCAGCCATAATTTATTTTTTACATTTTTATAACTTTTATACAAAAAATTAATTAAATGCAAAGAAATTGAAAATTTTTGTAATAAACCAAACATTTTTTATTGTGCAGATGTCAGCTGTTTTGTGCTGTCACTTACAATTACTTAGCAAATTTTTGTTTTCAACAGGTTCGTCCGCAACGGCACGGAAAGTAACAAAACAACTAACGACTTCTACACATTTTCTATTTAAAAGAATCAAGTCAGCTGATTCAGAACGGAACAGAAAGTAAAGACTAATTCTGCCTTTATACAGCGTCGACAGCAAATTTGTGTTCGATAAAAAATTCATTGAACAACGAAATTTTCGACAGCGATGCCAACTCATAATACAAATTTTACATTCGATAGTCGATTTTCGATAGGAATTTATAAATTCCAAAAACTGTAGACACATCAAATAGTGCTTTCGAGATTGACAATTCAAAATTAATTTTCATTTGATACGATGAACTTCCGATTTCTCGATTAGGTATTCGTTCAGTATTTAAAGAAGATTTACATGCAATTCCTGCAGAGATGGTTTATGGTAAAAATTTACAGGAGATTTTGATGCATCTCATAATAATTTAAATACAGGAATTCATTTTCCAAAAGATCTGAGAGACTGCACATATGTATTTGTGCTTCAAATTCATAAGAGATATCCAGCATACCATTCTAGGAGCGCTCCGAAAAAGGAGTCAGAAAAGCGTCCATTTTTCCATTTTTATATATTTTATTTAAATGAATTCCATTTTTGTTTAAGTAAAACCAATTTAAAAAAAATGTGAACTTTTAATTTTTTGTATTTAAAATTGCAATGACTCTTTTCTGACATGATGTACGAGCTCTTTTAGAGCCCAAAAAAACCCTCATTAAAGGCTTTTTTTCTGACATTATCTAAGAGCTCTTTCTAACGGACCATTTTCTAATGTAATGACCCTCTTTTCTGGAGCAATAATTATTGTTTTTTTGGGCTCATAAAGAGAATGAACGCTCTAGAAAAGGTGTCGGATGGACGGACGGACATCGTTAAATCGACTCAATTAAAAACGGATTAAAAACAGAAAAATAGCACATTATTGTAAAATTTGAGCCTCCACAGAGCCGCCCATGAATCGGACCAGCCGTGTAAATATGTCAGATTTATTTCAAACAATTTTGATTCCACCGCACTGGATTCTGAATTTCCTTCTAGAATTATTATACCCTACACCACCATAGTGGGGAGGATATATTGGATTTGTGCTGATATTTGTAACGCCCAGAAATATTGGTCCAACACCCTTAAAGTATACCGATCGACTCAGAATCACTTTCTGAGTCGATGTTCGTCCGTCCGTCCGTCCCTCTGGCTGGCTGTCCATGTAAAGCTTGTGCGCATAGTACAGGTCGCAATTTTAAAGATATTTTGATAAAATTTGGTATGCGACATTTTTTCGGCCCATGGGATTTAAACTGGTGGACATCGGTCCATTATTTCACCTGGCCCCCATACAAATGTCTTCCCGAAATGACGGTTTACCGTTCATAAATGTTTCAATTATGCAAGTATCCAAACAAATTGCATCACAAATGAGTAGTAAATGAAGCTAAATCACATCTAAAAATTTTGTGCAGATCGGTGCATAATTACTCATAGCTCCCATATAAGGCCCACTTCCGAAAATCACTTTAAATAGCATAGCATGGTGGTATCCAAATAATATTGAACACAAACATGTTTCGTATATATACATATAATATGATAGAATTTTATGATAATCGGTCCATAATTAGTCGTAGCTCCCATATAAGGCCCACTTCCGAAAATTACTTTAAAGAGCATAACTCTCTCGAAAATGTTGGTATCCAAATAATATTGAACACAGAAATGTTTCGTATATATGCATATAATATGATAGAATTTTATGATGATCGGTCCATAATTAGTCGTATCTCCCATATAAGGCCCACTTCCGAAAATCACTTTAAAGAGCAGAACTCTCTCTAAAATGTTGATATCCAAATAATATTGAACCCAAATATATCTTATATGTATCCAAACAACACCGTCAAATTTTATTATGATCGGTCTATAATTAGTCGTAGCCCCCATATAAGGCCCACTTTCGAAATTTACTTTAACGATAATAAATTTCTAAAAATAAGTGGTATTTGACACAAATAAATTTCTTATATACAGAAATAACGGCACTTATTTTTTTAATGGTCGGGCCATAGTTATTCGAAACACATATAATATTTATATTCACAGACATCATGACACAAAATTTTTGGATGATCGATCCATAGTAGATTATATCTCCCATATAACGCCCATTTCTGAAAAATATTTTAATACATATACTGGGTGTAGGGTATTATATGGTCGGGCTTGACCGACTATACTTTCTAACTTGTTTTTATTTTTGTTTAGTTTTATTTTCTTTTTTGTTTTAAACACTGAACTGTTGTAGATTGTTTTATTGTTATATTTATAATACATACCAAAATATTATATTTTTATGTGAAATTAATTCAATAAATATTTTAAATAAAAAAGTAAATCTAAACTTGTTGCGATTTTTTTCAAATGGTGCGATTTTTCTCCATTTTGGTGCGTTTTGAAATTTCAAAGTTGACAACGCTGGTAAGTACTACAATGATAAAATTCTGTTGGTTGCAAACCAATTTTGGTTCAATGTTCATGCAATTTCTTATACCACTGCCTTCCGTATTGTTTAAGTCCGTACAGTGATTTTTGAGGTAAAGATATTTTTTCATGACCGCATTTTCCTGCTTCTTCTTTATCCAAAATTAGCTCTGGATACCATAAAGAATTCTTCTTCTAACACACCATTTAAATATGCGCTGACCAAATCTAATTGATGAACTCTGATATTCAATTGAGCAGCTAGAGCTATCGTAAGTCCAATTGATGAAAATTTTGCAACTGGAGCATATGTTTCCGAAAACTCTAATCTCGTTTTATTTTATATACAGTACCATTTGGTTTATATTTTGTTTTTAAAATCCATTTTGATTTTAAAATTTCCTTTGCTTTAGGTATATTAACAACTATTCATATTTTATTCTTCTTTAAAGCAACATACTCAGCTTTCATAGGTTTTTTTCCATTCGATTCCTTTAATTCCAAATTCCTTTTCACATTTGGTGGATCATTTGTTCCAACAATTCCAGCAGCTATTTCTTTTAATTTAAATAGGAAACCTTTATGTAGATTTTCCCTGTTGAATTTCAAAAATTGTTTTCTCAAAAAATTTTAATTCACGGAATTTAGCATCTAAAATTGCTTTTCATGTTTACCACTAAAATAAATGATTTTTACTCATAATATTATTTGGAATTATTACACTTAAACTCAACAGTTGTCAAGAATTCAGAAAACATCACAATATTTTAGTTTTGTTTTTGAAATATGTCATGATATTAAATGAGAAAAATAATTCTTGTCGCAAAAAGGAGAGAATTTGGTACCAAAAACATTATTAAAAAAAGCTAATAATGAAAAATCTTAATAATTCAGAAAATCGTCTGAATTGCCGTCTGCAATCTCCCATATACGATGTAAGCTTACCGTTCCACAGGGCCGAATAATATAATGAATAACATTCACAAATAATTAAATTCATCCACCAACAAAATGGATGGGTATCGTCTGAATAAGACAGGCGCATGAGAATATAAATATTTTTTGTGTTAAATTCTATCTCGATCTTAACAATTTTAAAAGATTTATGTAAGTATATGTGCTAAAGTGATTTTCGAAAAGGCTCTTATTGGAGAGCTTTGACTAATTATTTTACTTTGATACCAAAAATTTTTAAGAGATTTATGGTCGTGAAAGCTATTTTCGGAAGTGGGTTTATATTGGAGCTATAGTCAATTGTGTACAACATATTTGTGATGAAATTTGTTTGGATATGTGCATAAATCATACATTTATGATCTCTAAACTTCTCTTTCGGGAGGACATTTGTATGGGTTTAGGTGAAATAATGGACCGATTTGTTAAATAGACTCAGGAAATAATTCTGGTGTTTACTGTTTTTGTAAATCGAATCCTAATATCACTGTATTCCGGTATCGAAATAAGTTGAATATACATAGTTATCAATATCGTCATTCGTTTCAGTAGCCAGCCTTGGCACAAAATAAAAAGTAATGTTTTATTTACATTCTTTTGTAACACACTGTATATTTAATGCATAAGAATAATTAAATATAATACATACATACATATACATGCACAAATACATGTAAATATTTATATGTAGGTATATTTAAATTTTACATAGAACTCGTATATGTATGTATATTGTACTTTTGCTTATTTGGGAACAACTGTAGAAGGAACGGAAGTTTTTTGCACACAACCAATTACTTTGAATAGCATGAACATTCATAAACATTAGGCTGGATATATATAATTAGAAAAATATGATTTTGCCAAGGAATTCTAAGACTTTTACAAAATGCAATTACTTCGTATTGGTCAAAGTCTTTCAATTGCATCTGTAGCTTTTATTGTTGCCCTGCTTCATTCGATTAAGAATACATATGTACGTATATTGTCCAAGCTTTCATTTACGTATGTGCATTAAGAAGCATGCATCAATATATATTTATCAACATCAACATTAAACCGGTCCACTGTTGCATGGCTAATTTTTAAAATTTCCTAATTTTATTCATCGGACTAATTGCTTCAAAATCTGCATTCTATGTAATTTTTGTTACTTTGTTTTTAATTCAACTTATGAACATATGCATGTATGTATGTATGTCAATTTCAAAAAAAAAAAAAAAACGTACGCAACGAGTTTTGTTTTGCTTATTTTTAAAGTTTTTTCAATTCGCCTGTAAGAGTGACCAATTTATGTAGAAAATGATGAAGAATCCGGTGGTACTTTTAGGCTCTCAAAAAATCAATATTTTTGGAGTTTTCTTTAGGTTTTCTATGATTTCTATCTTGAGCGTCACACACCAAATATGTATAAAAAATTGCTAAAAATGCAAAAATATTTGAAATTCAAGCTTACTACGATGTTCTTTTGTTTCTCAAGATTGACTCTTGCGAAAATCACCTATTCGATTATAAACAAAATATCACGATTCACCTTGATTTTTAATTTTTTTTTAAAGTGACTAGCTATTTTAAAATTTTAAGATGAAAATATGTAAATTTTTGTTAAAACAAAACTTGAACAATGTATTTAAATAAACTGCAATTATAAGCGTTTTAAGGGGGAAAAAACTAGGTGTGACAATCAAGAGATTTTGTTGCACGCAAACAAGAAATAATGCCAAATTTAAAGTTTAATGAAAAAAAGTATATTCTTTACAAAAAGTAAATAAAAAAAATCTTCAAAAAACAAAAATTTTCATATAAAACTAAACTTGCACATATTCTTTAATGTTTTTACAAAAATGGTAAAAAGGAAGTACTTCTTGAAGTAACTTTTACACATATTTAAATATTTGACACAAAACAATAACTTACCTTAATTTTATTTATAAATTTTAAGTCGAATTTTTATTCTGAATCTGTATAAACTTCATGAAATGACAAGCGGCTTTGTTTTTTTCTTTCTCATTCATTTTTACCACTTTCGAATTAAGTTTATGGTAATAACAGAATCAGTCAGTAAGAATAAAAATTAAACTCAATTAAACTTTATTTTCTCTCAAAATCTGTGTGCTCTTTCAGCTGCCGTTAATGTTGTTGTTTTACTCTTAAAAATTAAAAAAAAAATAAAATTAAGCATTTTAAGCAATGAAGCAATATATATCAAAAGTGATGCTCATGAAATATTTGCCTATTTTTGTACGCAATTGATTTCTCAAATTCACAAATTATAAAAAAATGAGTTGAAACCATGTAAACAATGATTCTCAACTTCAATTTTTTACATTTAATATATTCACTTCTAAAAAAAAAAAAATTAGCGTGACGCTCATGAAATTTTAACGCGCCCTTACCATGGTGTTCGCAGAAACTACGCAATTGCACACTTTTTTTAATAGATTTTTTTTCGCTTTTTCACTTTTGTAATAATTAAAGTTTATACTTTCCTTTCGTTGCAACGCCAAATTCGCACTAATTAAATTTTGACGTCTATAACAAATCAAAACACAAGAAAGGAACACAATAATTCGAATACTGTTATTAAATGTTGTATATTTACTTTTTTCTTGATTTTATTTTATTTTGTTTACTAAAAATTCTAACGGGGGACATATGGTTTTGTATGGAAGCAGTCAGAGGCAGAAACAAAACACCATTCTGAATAAGCAAAAAAAAAACAACATACAAATATGAGAATTCCGTTTTTTTGTCACATATTCCTCGCTGATCACTCTCATATTTTTGTTTTTTTACCTAAAATAGTAGTGTAAAGTGCGGGGACACAAAAATTGCGTTTTTTTTTTGTTGTGTATTAAAAATATTTTCTGTCATAATTTTTATTTTTTGTTTGATTAGTAACACCTTAACAAGAAAGGTTTTAATCAAGTCTATCCAATATGAAATCATGATGTTAGCAAAGGTTAACATATGGTTATCATATCATGAATTTAATTTTATATGTAGTAAAGAGTTCTCAATTTAAATTTAAACAAAGATATTAATGTGAATTTTTACATTGCATTCATATTAAAAATAACTTTCAAGAACATTTTAGGCCAGCGATGATATGTGTGATCATCCTGTAATGTCCAATTCATGGTGAAACTACACAAGGTGAGTGCAGTAGCCCAGCTGACTGACTTTGTTTACAATTTACTTACATATGTCAAAAGTAATACTTTTTCAAGTTTTTTTGACAGTAGTACATTATTTTGCACAAACAAAATGCCTGTTGTTTCTGTTTTGTGTTGTATTTGTTGTCGATTTGCACTCAGCTTGTATATTTGCACCATGGTCCAATGGTAATTGCTTAAATAGTCAGTCAGTTCATAGCCGATTCTCTCTCACTCCTTGACATCAATATGCTGTTATTTTTTTTTATTGAAAAGCGTAAAATGTTTGGTATGTGTGGTTGTAGTTTATTTAATGCAAATTCTGCAATTTTTTTGCAAATTTCCTAATCCTTCTCATTATTCAAGAAATGGATATTGCTTCTGACTAATTACGATTTACCACAGTTTTGACAACTTTAGGACTTTTCACATTTACAAGGCGATCAGAACATGGAGGTAAACATTATTGGGCTGGTTGATTTTTTTTTTATATATAATAAAACTACCTATAATTTAGTAATAGAAAGGTCTTCTTGAAGTTCTTATGTAAATATTTTTTATTTACAAAATATTGTTCGGTTATATTTAACTTAAACTTTCCGGTTAAATTGATTGACAGTTAAAATAACATTATAACTGAAATTAGTAAAAATGGTCAAATGGCAATTGATAAAACGAAAATTATAAACAATTCTTACTTAAAATAGAAAATTGCACTACCCTACTGTGAATTGGAGAGTATACATACATACATATATGAATGTATGAGTGAGTGAGCATGTTGCAGTTGTATTCATTTTTCTTTGTCTGTTGTTTTTCTTGTAATTAATTTATTTTAAGACTGACTACATATGCCACTCTTATTGTTATTTTCTACATAGAAATTTAGATTCCATTTCGTCTTCTTAGCCAGTATTCTTATTCTAAGGATAAATATGCATATTCTTTATTTAATGAAACAGAATCATGTAAACTGAATCCTTTTTTGACGGATTAAATTTGCTGAGTTATGAATTTTCTTGTCATTTTGTTAGCTTCTTGCCAAAGATTTCTGAAACTCTTCAAAATCTAGAATGTTGAATATTATCATACTAAAAGCGCTTCAAACGAACGGATACTAAATTTATAATTCGACTAGGATACTCTGGATCTTCCTGGTACTACTCAGTCACATACTGATAGCTTTGTTGTGGGTGAATAATTAATTTTATTAAAGAACATAAAAATGTTGTTTTGGATACTAAACCCATAGACAATCGTTGCTAGTGTTTAGGCAGATAGCGTTTTTATTAACACCAGTATTTGTATGAATTAAATATGAAGGGTAATCTAATTTTCATAACCGGCAAATTTACAACATTTACAAATTATCAATTCACATAATTGTTGTACTGAAAAAATGAACTCGGAGGTCTCGGGTACTTACTTTTTGGCATTAATTACAGGTAATTATTATTATTATTAATACGTTATTGAATATACTCAATACTCAATACTTTTACAACTTTAATAAACAAAGTGTAATAAATATTAATCAGAAAATATATATTCTTCTCGTTAAACGGCAACAACAAAACAAGCTAAAGTGCTATATTCGGCTGTGGCAAATCTTAATTACCCACGTTCTAAATATAATGGGAACTAATAATTTATTTCAAATGCATAAAAATTGTGTTTAATTTTATACATTATTTTCGATTCTTACCAATTTATACAAAGCCGATTTGTTTATCATAAGATTCTTGTGTGCAATTAAGCAATTTATAAAGTTAAAACTTAGTTAAAACTATCCGATTGGTTCAAACTTTTCCATATTCACCACAAATTAAGGAGAAGTAAATATAAAAAAGTGTAAGTTTATAAGGCGAGTAGAGTGATTACACCTATAATCATCATTATGACAGTCGACCTATTATGAACTGATAGCTACAAAATCCAATATCCAGTTACGAGATTTCTATGAATTTAATTTCAATTAAGGCTGACAGCTACATAATGAAGTTGTATAATTGCTGTATAATGATTTCTGGATTAAAATTACTGATTTGTATAAAATATTGGTTCAATATCGGTATTTATTAGACATTTATGTATGTAAGTTAACTGATTAACTGATATTCACACCCCTAGCATATGTATTTGGTGCGGTACCGTAATTTATAAAGTATATGTCGTCCTTATATGGGGGCTATGACCAATAATAGCTCTATCGCCAATAAAAGCAGTGCAATGACTTTTATGTATATGAGGTTTATTTGCGTTGAATTTTATCGCGATAACGATACTTATAACATATTTATATGTAGTAGTGTGTAATTAGGTGATTTCCGAAAGTGAAATTTATATGGGACTATGAGCAAATACGATATTTACGAAACCCAGTATCATTTTATTTGCGTAAAATGTTGGTTCGAAATCGATATTTATGAGATGTTTGTGCGTATTTAAGTGATTTACGAAAGCGGCTATGGCCGAATATGGAGCGATCTAAACAAAACTGAATTTTGGAAATCACGATTTTTTAGGAATTTATGAGATATGGACCGATTCTTACTATTTTCATCAATTTTGTATTTTCATTTCATTTTGCTTGATCATACAAATAACTTTTGCCAAATTTCATGGCTTTATCTACCTATACAACATATTTAAACAAAATAATATCGTTTTTTGAAGGTTGTCTCACATTTCCATAACTCTGGTTCTAGTTAGCGAATTGAGCGTCAAAATTAGATAATATCCCCAAGTATACATTTTAATGAAGACGTGTCAAAAGAATTTTAGATGTATTGCAATCACTTTTGATCCAGATTATTCGCCAGTGCAGTGGCAAACGGCCACATCCCACTATTTTGTCTTGCTAAGTTGATTGGTTGCTAGAGACAAACATACACAGCAAGTAAATTTATCAACGCACTAGTTCTTCGGACGAATGCAGCCGAGCAAGTTGGTATTGGATGCATCATTTAGGCAGGATGCGCTTATTCCTTCTTCAATCTTAAGTATCATGCAGATGCATGTTTCACACATTTGCACAATTTTCCATCTGTGGTTGATCTACTACTTTCTCATGCTATAGTTTTCGTTCATGCCATCGATGTGTCCTTAAGACTAAATAATGTAAGGATACATTTTTCTGACGTGGCTATTGCATTGCAAATTTGTTTAAAGAGAAAATGACATTATTGCAATGCTAATGGTAAGGGATGTGGCAGATGAAGATGCACATTTTTGTTACAAAAGATACGCTGTAAAGTTACAAGACAAAACACTTGACAGTAAAATTTTGCAATTTAAGACTGAATTTAATGGCAAAATTAAAGAGTAGTAGTAAGTTGAATTGAGTTATATGTGAAAATGTCAAGATAATGGCAAACATATCTCCACAAGCTCCTCTCAATACCATCCAACTATCGATTTAATGTCCCTGGAGAGTTGTTAATGTTCGCTTGGCTGTTTTTGGTGCTACGTGAACGACACTTTATTTAGAAAATATCAGCCAACATCTAAATATTACTCGTGCAAATAAATAATAAAACCTTTTTTCTTTCTTATTTTACTTTTTTCGTTTTGTTTCTTATTTTCTTTTGCAGCATTTCTTCGCTTTCTTTTGATTGTTGTAGTATTTTGTCTCGAACATTTTTGTTTTGTCACGGCACATGAAATAAATAGAACGTCTAACCAACCACCCACATGTGTTCACGCCATTTTTCGACGTCCAGCGCTGTTCGCGTAATACTCTACACTCAGTCCTTAACGACATTCATACATGCATACACACGTTACCATCCATTCATACACACATATAAACATCCTCGAATAGTATACATAACAATCCCAACAATAATGATTCAAATGTTGATAATAATGACGACGGCGATGATGATGACTTGAAAATGTTTTTTTTATTTTTCCACAATTTTTTTATTGTATATTTTTTTTCAATTTATGTATGTGTATGTATATTTGCAGCATCACTCAACCGTCCGCGTCCAAATACAAAATAAATATCTATCCCAAATATGTATGTTTTATACACGTACAAGCATTTGTGTATATATATATATATATACATTTATCTGTATGCGTTTGAGTATTTGTGTAAATGTCCGTTTAAAAAATACAACTAACACATGCATAAATAAGAGCTCAATAAGTAAAACGTTTGTATGTGAGTGTGTTGTATACACGTATCCTGTTTCTGACATATATTATAAGCAGAATAGAAAATAAATGCCCGTCGTTCTAAAGACTTTACTCCCTGATGGACAAACAAAAAGAAAACCTGGTTGGTGGTGGTAGCTAGCTAACTTTTCCATGTCACTCTTTACACCATATGTAGAAAAGTGTGTGTGTTTTATGTAGACTTGTTTGTGTGTGTGTATTACACATATGTATGTATGAATGTATAGTCCCCCATATACAGCAACACCACCACCGCCGCCGCCACCTACTGTCCACTGGCCTGACAATGGGTCTAAACGGCTGAACGTCAAAATAAAACGCGTCGCATAGCATCGCGACCCTCTTATTGAAATATTCAAAGAAGGACATTTAAGATTGTGTAGAAGGGATCGCACATGTATACCCACAAACATACACACATGCACACGTATGCGTGTTTGTTTATATGTAGACATGTACATACATACATATGTGTATTATATGCCAATAACAAAATGTGTGCCTGTGTATATTTTTATTATATATTGTATATTTTGTAAGGTATTATATTGACACATGTTTGTATACGTTTGCTTGTGCTCCTGATTTCATGCCGTATCCTTCACATTCGTATTTCACAATTTAAGTCCTTGACTACGCGATGCGACGCGAATGATGCTTATATTAAAGCAAAGAGAAATTCTTATTTTGGACTGTCCAGCACATGAACCAAAAACTTTTTGTAACAGCACAACTGTACTTACTTACATCCATACAAAGACTGATTCCCTTAATCACAAAGATACAATAATAGACAAAATTTCACAGAAACAAATTATGTACTACATACAAACATACATACATACTCACTTAGGCACAAGTATTTGTAGTGTAAGTGGAAAGATTTTGAAATTGAAAACAATTTTAACACACCTCATCCTATCTGATTAATAATTAAATATCTTATCGGTGGGTTAGACTCGCAGATTTGTTAACGCAATCTCAAAATTCAATATTTATTGGCAAACTTCACTAAATTCAATTTTCTACGTACTACTAAAAAGTATTTTAACTCTAAGTTAATTTTTTACCCCCTTATTCAAAAACGATTATTAAATTTAACAAACGTTTATTAAGACAGATATGCATATAAAAATTTGCTTAATAAACGTTTGTTAAATTTAATAATCGTTTTTGAATAAGGGGGTTAATCTTTACCATCTTTGGCACGGTATCAGGTATCTTCATAAAAATAATTACTTTATGTGCGCAACTCTCAGCTTAAATTTTTCAAAAATTAAACAACAAACTATTTAATACTTTTGCGAATAATTTTAAAATTACCATTTCTTTATAATGACTAATTTTACAATTTTTTGATTTTTACAATTTTTGAAAGAAAGTTCTAACAAAAACGGTTTTGATTATTTAAAAAAAAAAGAGATAAGTTTGTTATTTATTCCAAATTTAGTGTTTAAACTAAAAACTAAATACGTGAACAAAATACAAAACCAATTAAAAATCTAAAAAAACTTAATTTTTTAGTTTTTTTAGGAAATTAATTTTTAGATTAAGAGAATTCAATTGTGTTTAAAATCAAAAAGTCTAATCATTACTAACAACAGTCCATCCAACTAGTTCCATATGTAAAAATTTATTAAATTTTATTATAAAAATAGTTTTTCAGAAAAACCAAAGTTTAAAATTACTCGAATTTTTAACTTTTTCGATGTGTAATTCGAAATCATGGATAAGGCTATATACTCGTAGTATAGGAAATATCATCTTCCAAATCGTCAAATGATGCATCTTCATTTTTATTATTTAATATATATTTTTTAAGAAAGTTGATTAATAAAGTTAGGGCAAGCCATTTCAAAATGTAACTAGAGCATTTCAGGTGATTTTTAATAATTTCTTTAAAAAGTTATATATAACAAGTAAGAGTTTATATTCGGCTATGCCGAATCTTATAAAGGGTCCGCCAAATAACTTTTTTTTTGAAAATTTAAAAAAAAAACTACTGAATATTTTCTTAAATTTCTTTTTTTATTTGAAAGTACAATCCTGCCGGTTTATAATGCAGTAGCCTACACCATCGGTCCAATTTTTAAGCACATTATCGATTGTGTGCAGCTGTATTTCACCAATGGCTTCACGAATATTGTCCTTTAAAGCGTCAATTGTCCCTAGCTTGTCGGCGTAACACTTATCTTTGACGTCACCCCACAAATAATAGTCCAACGGTGTGAAATCGCAGCTCTGAGGTGGCCAAACGACATCAGCTCTGCGGCTGATAATGCGATCTTCAAAAACAGGGCGCAATACATCGAGTGTAGCTTCGGCTGTGTGGCACGTAGCGCCGTCTTGTTGAAACCAAATGTTGCCAATATCCTCCTCTTCAATTTTTGTGAACAAAAATTCGTTCAACATGGCCCGATAACGATCGCCATTGACTGTAACGGCCACTCCTTGTTCAGAAAAATGGCCTAATTATGCCTCTGGACCAAAATCCGCACCAAACAGTGACTCGTTTTGGGTGCATCGACTTTTCAATGTATGCGTGCGGGTTTTCTGTGCTCCAAATGCGATAATTTTGCCTGTTTACATACCCGCCAAGATCAAAATGAGCAATACCAAAATTTTTTTTTTTTTTTTATTTAGCCTTTATTTATTTATTGAATCTTCATATAATGAAATGACAATAAGTATTCAAATCTTAATACTAAAAAGAAAATAATAAGCCCAGCCAGTGCTAGACAAAAATTTTATGATACTAAAAAAATTTCACATCAACTGATCCAGTCATCTATTTTGCGCTTGAGCTAAAGCAAGGGTATCCCTCCTTCTCAACCGATTATGGCCACTAAAGTTAAGGATGTCTCGTGCAAGTGGGTTTGGGTGGTGTTCAAGTTTGCTGACATACTTTGACGCGTGTTTTGTAAATTCATCTTTTACTAATGGCACGCATAGATCTTTGTGAATTCGAGAATTTTTAACATACCATGGAGCTGCAGTAATTATACGTAGAATTTTATTTTGACCCCTTTGAATTTTTTCAATGTTTGATGCTGAGGCAGTACCCCATAATTGAATTCCATAACACCATATTGGCTTTAGAATTGCATTGTACAACAAAAGTTTACAATCCAACTTTAATGTAGAATTTCTGCCGATTAGCCAATTAAGTTGCACTGCTTTTAATCTCATCTGTGTAAGTTTCGCTTCAATATGAGACTTCCAAGTTAAACGGCGGTCGAGGTGAATGCCGAGGTATTTGACTTCATTATGTTGAGGAATAATTTGATTATTTATTTTGATGAACGAGCAAGTTTCTTTTCGCAATGTGAAAGTGATATGAATACATTTCTGTTCATTAACCCTGATTTTCCAAAGCTCTAGCCAATTCTCTAGTTTATAAACATAATTCTGCAAATTCTGTGATGCTACTTGGTGGTCCTTATGAACGCTGATAAAGGCTGTATCGTCTGCGAAAGTTGACGTGTGGATTTTGGGGTCTGACGGCATGTCGGAGGCATAAATCAAATATAAAGTAGGACCCAGTATGCTACCCTGTGGCACACCTGTTTCAATTGGCTGAGCGGGGCTTAAAAAATTGCCTTCTTTGATTTTAAATTTGCGACCGTATAAATAGCTTTCCATAAGTTTATGGGTGTTAGCAGGCAGAGTAAATTTTATTTTGTGCATTAAACCGTCATGCCAAACTTTGTCGAACGCTTGGGACACATCAATGAAAAGGGCGGAGCAGTATTTTTTGTCTTCAAACGACCCTCTTATCACATTTACCAATCTGTGTGTTTGTTCGATGGTGCTGTGTTTAGCTCTGAAGCCGAATTGATGATTAGGAATGCATTCAGTGTCGTTCAGAATTGGAATCAACTTAGTCATTAACAATTTTTCGAACAGTTTAGAAATTGTCGGCAATAGGCTAATTGGCCTATATGACTCTACTTTGGTGTGATCCTTCCCTGACTTAGGAATCATAGTGATCATAGACACCTTCCAATCTGCAGGATAGTATTCTAGGCGGAAAATAGCGTTGAAGATAAAGAGGATAATTCTTCTAGCTACACGAGGTAACTCCACAAGCATTTTATTGCTGATTTTATCCATACCTGGAGCCTTTCTAAGGTTCAGAGTACCAATAGCGCTTTGGACATCACCAAAGTTTAGTCTTAGAGGTACAGGAGGTCTAGTAACGAGTGGTGGCAAATCAGATACGTTATTTGAGTTGTTTTTAGTAAACACATTTCTTAAATGGTTAACAAATAATGTCCCTTTCTCGGAATCGTTTCTAGCCCAGTCACCAGTCGGATTTCGCAAAGGAGGTTTTCCTCTCACTGGTCTTTTTAAACCTCTTGCCGCCCTCCATAACGAGTAGTCAGATTGTGGGGTACTATCAAGACCCTCCAAGTAGGATCTAAGTGAAGCCGTTCTTTGGGTTTCTAAAAAATGTCTTAGTATATCTCTGCATACCCGTAGCCTAGCTTTCAGTTCAGGAGACCTGTGAAGTTGCCACTCTCTTCTCATTCTTCTTTTTTCTGATAGGAGATGTTCGAGTTCAGATAAATAAGTTCTGTTTGTCCTATTTCTACATTCAACGTGATAAGTGGAAGCGTGATGCACAGCTCGTCGAAGGTCCTCGGTAAAGTTGCCAATCGACTCATCGATATCGTCGGTAGTTCTCAACAAAATATTTTCCGTGCAATGAGAACTTAAATACTTTTTGTATTTTATCCAGCTTACTCGGGTCTTAGTCATGTTTCTAAATGGAGAGCCACACACTTGAGGGAAATGCATTGAAATGATAGTAGGAGAGTGGTCTGAGGACAAGTCTAATGAAGGATCCACCTGCATCCATTCTACAGGGATATTTTTCACTACTCCAAAGTCAATAACATCGGGAATCTTCCGTCGGTCCGTCGGCCAGTAGGTGGGATGTCCGCTTGAGAGTACATCTAAGCCCATTTGAGCAATGGTGTTGAAGAGTACGCGACCCTTTGGGGTTACCAGACGTGAACCCCAAAATGTGTGTTTGGCGTTAAAGTCGCCAGCAACTAAAAATCTAGCTCCAAGGGAATTAAAGAAGTTATGGTATTGGTGTTCTTTTATTGAGAATCGAGGCGGAGAATAAATCGATGATAAAACAAATTTGTATTGACAGAATTCAATGCAAATGTTTGTTGCTTGGAGGTAATCCTCACTTATGTTATTCATTAGATAATGTTTTATTCTGTTCTTTATAAGAATTGCCGAACCTCCACAAGCTCTTCCGCGGGGATCTTTAGTATCGTACAAGACGTAGCCATTAATTTTGAAGTACCCTGTCGACGTCAAGTGAGTTTCAGCAATCATCATAACATCAATCTGCTTATCCATCAGGAAGTATTCCAGTTCGTTTTTATGTTGGCGGAGGCCGTTCGCGTTCCAAAAACAAATTTTTAAATAAATCATTTCTTTAAAATGGCTTCCAAGATAATGGATTGCATTTTCAGCATTTCCTGCATCATGGATGTCATGGTGGTCGTAAAAGTGTTCATAGTTTGGACAAGTGTCTGCAATGTTGTCTCTAGATTGTTGATATGTGGCTCAGAATATTGCGATATAGGTTCCTGCTCCAGACCTGGCATATTAGATTTGACCACGTTTGCGTAAGAAACTTGTCTAGAATTAGGAGCGTTTACGTGAGTAGTTGGTCGTACAATTTGAGGAAAATTTTTACTCGACGTGAAATTAGGTTGTTGAGGATGGTCAGGTAATACTGGCGACTTATTGGTCCTTATGCCCTTCAAATAAGTATAAACTGGACAACCTCTATAATTAGCGGTATGATTTCCTCCACAGTTACTGCATTTTTTTATTTTTAAGTCCGTTTTGGACTTATTACATTGAGCAGTTGCATGTAGTTCCCCACATGCAACACAAACAGACGGCAATTTACAATACGCTTTGGTGTGACCAAATTCTTGACAATTAAGACACTGGACGGGTCCAACACGCTTATGCGGTTCCTCTACGGTAATTCTACGATGCAGAAGATAAATAAGATTGTAAATTGGATGGGACTCGTTTTTCTTTAAGGCAACATCTCCAGGTTCCAATTCTACCCTGAACATGGGCTGAGGAATCTTTTCACGGTTTCTAATATTCACTACGCTCTTGATTTTGAACCCTTTGTCCATTAATCCGTTCTTTATCTCCGCAGGATCAACACATGGGTCTATACCCTTTAGAACGACTTGGAGTCCTTTTGCGCTTTTGAGCTGATAGGTATAGAAATCCCTGGTCTCCCTCTCCAACTGGTTGGACAATTTTCGAAAATCATCTTCCCTATTCACTTGGATCTTTGTCTCGCTGATTTTTCCATGTTTAATTGAGGTTACGCTAAACATGTTCTCACCTATTACAGCAACAATTCCTTGTACCAGTTTATTGGAAGTGGGCTCTCTCAGGTAAATTGGTGGGGGCTTAAACGTCTTTTTCGGTATTTCTGGGTCATCCGTCTGAAGTAGAGCAAATCTGTTTTGATCATTTGGCTTATCACTGCTGACGGTCTTAGGAACTTTAGAATTGGAAGACATTTGAGGAGATGTCGGGCTCCTCTGTCGCTTGAGAACGGTGATGTACTTATCCATACCTACTTGTTTTTTGGGTTTGACTGCACTATTTGATGAAGATGATGATTTCTCATCGGATGAGATAACTATATTGGGCGAACAGGAACGGCGCCGTATTTCGGCTTTTGTAGTGAGAAGAGACTCCACGGATTTTCTTAAGGATTCTTCCTCAGAGATCCATAAATTTTTTCTACTGTAGCTTAGCTCTTTCTCAGAATTACATCTGAGCGGGACACTCATGCAGTTGTTATGCGATTTTTAAATTACCGAAAAACCACTATAGATATTTTTCCACCTATTACGATATCTTTTTTTTATATATATATATATTTTTTTTTTCACTTATTACAAGTTTTTTTTTTTTTTTTTTTTTATTTTTTTTCACCTATTACGAAAATTCAGCCGCACTAAAAATAACACGTCCGACCAGTTCAAGCAACACTATAAAAAACCGTACGCAATTTTCGCACACATTCTGCAACATTACCTTGATTTTCAAAGTAATGTCGCAATATTTCCCAGCGTTGTTCAAGCGTATACACAACCATATTCGTTCAGCGGAAGGATAAAACTAATTATCTGTCAAATCAGACATGAGCTGAGTGTTACCATTCACGAAATAAGCACTAATTGAAAAAAAAACGTTAGATGGCGGACCCGTTATAACCACCACCAAATCACATAATATAGGGCGAAATTGTCATTTTGTCATCAATTATGGACAATTATGGACCAACTTTCACAAAAGTCAATAGTATAATTTTTACATACTTATAACTGATCTGTGTAAAATTTTGGTTCAAAATGGATGTTTATGTAGGTTAATGTGTTTTCGGGATTACACCTCATAAGGGAATTATGGCCTATTACGGCCCAATCATCATGAAATTCTGTACGACAATTTATATGTATGTTTATGCGAATTATTTGAGTTGAATTGCAACGTAATAATGATTTTTATAAGAGATTTATGCGCATTTAAGTGATTTCTGTATTGGCCGTAGTCAAATGTGGTCGGATCAACATGAAATTGGGTACGACGATTTATATGTGTATTTGAATTACTTTTGTTGAATTTCAACTTGATAGTGCTGTTTGTAAAAGATTTATGGGCATTTAAGTGATTTTCGGAAGTGGGCTTTGTATGGGCCTATGTCAAAATATGAACCGATGCAACTAAAATATTGTTTTGAGATTTCACTTTGCAGGTAACTTATTAGTGCAGCATTTTGTATTAATAAGCCTTTTCTGCAGATATTTATGTACCATAAAGCCATACTCCGGGAAGACTTTGTATGAGGGCCATGAGAAATCGTGGACCGATTCCTACTATTTTCAATGAGACTTATCCTTCTATAATCAGAATAAAGTGTGCAAAATTTCATTATATTATCTGCATTATATTTGACGAAATTGCAAAAAAATATCTAAAAAAGTTTGAGATAGTCTGAAACCTTGGTTTATAACTCGGATCCTGTGAGACTTATTTTGCCCATTTTGAATACCAAAAATATTAAAATCACGTTACACCTAATTCTTTCTGCTTTTACACGGTTTCGATTTAACACGATTTGAAAATAAACAAATTTTACATTTTTTTTACACGATTTTATTCCATTTAGCACGATTCAAAATCTTTTGGGCTTAATTTTTTTTTGTTAAATTTATTTTTGGCGAAATAGGTTCATATCACAAATTTAGGGGAATTCCCTTTTTGTAGATACAATCAAATAAACTTGCCATGCATACATTTTTTTACATTACTTTTAAGCTTACAGTCCGTATCCTTTTTTTTTTTTGCTTTAATAACTATGTGTAAAACACATTGTGTATGTACATACACATACATATGTATGTATGCATGTGATTTAATATGTATTATAAACCTGAATAGTTGTTCTTATAAATCCTTGTTTTTCACTAATCAATCACCTATTCTTTATACGATCAATGTGTTTTTTGACACAAAGTTTCCTGGAACCAATTACCGTGTAAAACCAGTATTTTTTATTTTTGTCGATTAATTTTTATCTAAATTGAAAATATTATTAAAATGCAGAATTTTTTGATTTTCTATAATTCATAAAACATTATGTCATAGTCAGCTGAGTTGACAAAAATAAAAAATAATTTAACGTATTTGTTCAATTCACAAGTGATTGTAGTGTCGTAGGAGTTGTATGTCGGGACGTACCAAAAGTCGTCTGCATTTACAATATTTGTACAAATGTTGTTGGTAATTTCTATATAAATATTTTGTACAATACCTACGACAATTTAACATATGTTTTTCGAATGTTGTATAAAAAATATGTTAAAATGTTGTCAGAAGTTCAAATATGTATGTATCTCAGTCAAAAAATTATTCATTTTAGTTTAAAAAATAACCAAACGGTAAAACTCAAATCATAAACTGAAAATAAAATTAATAAGCAACAAATTTTAATAATGTAATGTAACTGAACTTTATTTATGAAAAACGATCAATCATTTTTAATAACTTGACACAATTGTTAAAATGTCTACATTATATTTTCACGCAGTGCAAAAAATAATTTGGTTTTTCTCACCTTCATTATTTTCTCATATTTATTTTAAATTTTTTAATATTTTACTTTGACATTTTGAATGCTGGACAACATAAACATACGACTTTGTCTAAAATTGTGTTCCCAACAAGAGAGTTGTATCATACAATGTACAACATGCAACATCACTTGTGAATTGAACAATTATCTACTGAAAATAAAAATAAAATCTCTGATACTAAAATGGTAATTGATTGATAAATAGCAGAATTTTATTTATTTAAGTAAATCCAAGTTATTTATTTCTATGAAGATTTAAACGAGAATCTCGTATTAATGACTCTTTTACTGCCTCATATTTCTTTTGGGAACCTTCATGCGTTAACGTCAAGCGTTGTTGCACCATCCGTTTGTTCAATCCAATTTCTCTTGCCTCAGTTCCTAGTTGCTCGTAGTCATAGTTATTGAATTGATTTTCGAATTTATTTAAAAATCTTTGCAGTGACTTTGATTCCGTTGTAAGCTACAATGAAAAACATTTACACATCTATTTTCCATTTTAATACTTTTTCAACTTCCATCATACTTACATCTTCATACTGACGTTGCAAATCATTGAGAAGGCCGACAAAACGGGATTTTAAATCGTACAGACAGGCATTGTATGCAGCCCACGATTCTTCATACGTCAGTTTATGATCTTTAAACGCCACCAAATAGGGAGCAAGAAAATCCACTGGTTTTGCTTTCAACTCACGTTGATAGACTTCTTCATCGGCATACTGAAAATAAATTTGTAATTTGTTTACATATTATTCTACTTGAACAATACAAATACAATCGTATATACAAAATTCAGATCAAATA
Source organism: Bellardia bayeri (assembly GCA_950370525.1). Taxonomy (NCBI): domain Eukaryota; kingdom Metazoa; phylum Arthropoda; class Insecta; order Diptera; family Calliphoridae; genus Bellardia; species Bellardia bayeri. The sequence continues at coordinate 60,236,936 of OX493264.1, forward strand.
ACTAATTACTAGGTCAGACAATAATATGCATAATAATATCATAAGTCTGTATTTTTTGGTGACTATAAATACATACAGTTACGGACTTAAGTATTGGCACAAGCGTAATTAAAAAAAAAACTGCTAATTTATTTATATAAGGAAACACGAAATATTTATTTTATGAAAACTTATACATTGAAATAATAAGCCCTAAAATTAATCCATCGCTAAGTTCGAAGCAGTTTGATAGAGTTTACACATATTAAATCGAAGATATTAAGATATCATCAAAAACAATGACGATGAAAGTAAAAACTATAGAAATAAATTGCAACAAAATCAGGGGGCTAATTCTCGCATTCGTATGCGAGTAAATTTTCATTCGAACGTTCGAATTTTTTAACATTTGGGATTCTCTCATTCGATAGCGAATAAAATGTATCGAAATTTCTAATGATGGCATTCGATAACGAATGATTATTCGAACGCAACCTTGCGAGTTTCGAAATAACGTTTTTTTTAATAAACAGAAGAAAAAAAAGAAAATGTTAATAAAAAATTTGTTACTTACTTTAAAAAATATTATAATATTAATAGTTTTATTACTTTTAGGTCAAAAATATCAAAAAAAAAATTTTACCTATGCTTGCTTTGTGAGCCTAAAACGTCTTTTGAGTCTAGGAAAACACATACATACATTAATACATACGTATGTATGTATGCACTTATGTATACTTACTCATTGTTTGTCAATCTTAAGGGTTCGGAGGTGTTTCTTATTTGTTTCCTTATGTCATTAATGTTTTCAATCTCGTCAGAATTAGAAGACGATGAGTAAAAAAACACAACTGGATCCATTTTTAATTAAAAATAATTTCTTTTAAAAATTTTGCTTTTACTTGAGTTATTTTTTGCAGAACCATATGTTTTTTGTTTACATTTTCTTTTATTTTATTCAGTGTTGTAATACGTACTTATTTAAGTTTTTTACAACACTGAAACAATGAATCGATTCGATTCGTATCGAGTACCATCGTTATAAAATTTTGCACTGTCGAAATAAATTTCGATTCGAAAACAATTTCGATCACGACTGCCAGAATTAGCCCCAGATTTGTAAGCCGTAGACTTAAATAAACGAAATAATTCTTCTGTTGCTAATTTTTTTGAAAATATTGGGTACCGACTTTATATAATATGTAACAACATATGTACATATAAGCTACGAAAGCCGTTGACATTTTTTTTTTTTCAAAAAAATAACAAAGTTGTTTACAATAAAATTTCAAATACGAGTATAAACATGAAACCGAATAGAAACATTTAAACGTATTTGTCCGGATATTTGCATATTTATTACGGATTGAGATCAGGAAAAACAATAAACTAAGTAAAAGAGTTTTGCAAAGCTCTAAAACAAAAACTGGAGCCAAATCGCGGCATTCGATAGTAATTTTTAATAGACTTATGTATAGAAAATGTCTAAACACCGTGTGAATTTAAAATTTGTGTCTTCCAACGTTGTAAGAAAAAGCATTTTCAGTACATTGCAAGACAAAAATATTGTCAGATATCTAACAATCATGTAAATACAAATTTTTTTCATTGTCATTGTTTTAAGACAATTGTCAAACACTTTTCATTGTCATATGTGCAAAGTTTATGCCTCTGTCAATGGCGGCATTGTCATAGAAATTATTTCTAAATGCAGCTGTCTATATATATTAAATAAACAAACAAGTGTGCATTAATAACATTTAATAACATCCTCGCTACTTTCTAGGACATAAGCAGATAAAATGGTTTCAATTGCTCTTTTTTGTTCCATGACAATATTTAAAATTTTTAATCACACACACAATGCTTCCCAACGAATTTGACAATCTTTGCCACACAAAAATCTGACAACGGTGTGAATTGACAATTTCGGTTGACAGATAAATTCATTGTGTGACAATTGTGTGCCAATGTCGTCTGAACTGACAATTTACATTTTGCTAACAATTTTTCAATGTCAGTACATTGCTAGCATATTGCTAGATCTGACAACGTTGTAATATCTGACGACCGTCTATACATAGCTTTATAAACATTCATATATATGTATGTTTTCTTCATGTCAACGAATTATTGAATTGCAAGTAACACTTTTGTCTAAATAAATTTTAAATAAATATGAACCTTTCATTGCTGTTGTGTTTATCCTCATCTATGTATATGAACACGAATATTACATTTTCAGCATTATGTATTTTGAAATATGATGAAGCAGCTCATGAGTCATTTGTGTAGAGGCATTCCGCGGAAAAGAGGTTGCTAGAAGAGCTGTACTATCAGAACAATTTGTAAAATGCTTGACTCTGTTCGGTAAGACAAAATGAAATATTTTATCGTACTTATTTACATAAGCCAAATAAATGTAACACTATAGGATATTCGGGATACCCGCTTGAACCATGGTTGATGACTTTATACAGAAATCTCAGTGATCCTCTGGTGAAAATCACATAAAAGTGTGCCTATGGACTATTTGTTTGTCCATAATAAAATGGAGAAACGTTATATATTAAAAGTTGTGTTCTTTGGCGGTAGAAAAACTAAATTATTGTGCATATGATAGCCATTGACGAATGACATCTCGAGTGATGTGACTTAGTTGATTATTAGATATCGTATACCATCATCTCAAATTACGATACTTTTTATTCGACATCGAATGTCATAATGCCAACATAAAAAATTTCGATACAATTTGCTCTATATCGTATGCGGCGATTAGACCCCTGATTTAGTTTGATTTATAGGAACACATTATGGGTTTATTTTCAAATTATACTAATTATGATTTCGATACTTAATACAGTGGAGAGCATAAACGAGTACATACATGTTTGTGTCTTGTGCCCTTTTTGATATGTCGAGTATTTTAGGTTTATTCTTAACAAAAAAAAAAATCAGAGCGCAATATTCGGCTGTGGCGAATCTTAAATACCCTCCACCTAAATATAATCACCCCTATCGTGAATAAAAATTCTACATGAAATTTGTTCCCTTTTATTTTTTTAACATTGAATTTTAATAGGAAAATGTAAAAAGGGAACAAATTTCATGTGGAATTTTTATTCACGATATGGGTGAATGAGAAATTCAAAACTACACTGATTATAGGACTAGAATATCCTTATTTCGTGTTTTTTAATACTTATCGCTTAGAATTTTATATATTGTTTGAAATAAAATTTTACGAACAACATAATTTATTTCAAATATTTAGAAATTTTATCTAATTTTGACCATTTAAAATTAATGTAATTACCAATTCTCAGAGTCAGAGAGACAGAGTTTGTCTGATTTTCATAACAATCTTGAGTGTAATTAAACAATTTATAAAATAAAAAACTAATTTTTCCATATTCATGTTCTGAAAGTCACTTTTTCGTAAAGTAATTTGAAATCACTGAAAAGGTGTTTTGGGCACAAAAATTATTGAAATCTCGTGATTTAAAACCGGTCACCTAATGATGCCTAATGATTTCAAATCACTTAGAGTTTTTTAAGCATTTGTCATTGAACTCTTGTAATAAAATTATCACATACACTTAAAATCATTTGTTCTTTATTTGTTTTCTATTTTACACAGAAAAAACTTAAAATTTACAAATTTAGTAAGACGTTGTATTTTTTGCGGACCAATTTTTAAGTTTTTGTTTACATTTTTCGTGATTTACTTTTACTTTTTAGTAGTCAACACAAAGCTCTTGACTTAGAACAATCAAAATCACTACTAAAAATTAAAAATACGTATCGTGATTTTCAGAACACCAAAATATTCCTCCCGTGATTTCAAAATCGTTCGTGATTTAAAATCACAATGATTTCAGAACTGGTCATCTCCTATTAACAGCTACGGTAACAGTTAGTATGACCTATGACCTGTTCTTTGCGTCAAGTGCAAAAACCATAAGCTGGGTGACTGTTCTTGTTTGAAATGTTTCGATCTTATCAGTATTACGGAGAATTCGAAAAGGTGCACATTTGATAAAAGTAAATAATTAATGAAAAATAGTGTTTTTTACATTTGTTTTGTTGTTTTACGTTTATACGCAAAGTAATTTTTGAATTTCATAGTTAGTTTTGTAGGACATGAAATTTAGTGTTTGTGTGTTGTAAGCTACAATATGCGAAACGGGACCCCCTTTATATACATAATAGGGAAATTTATAGGAGTATTATTTTGTTTTTAGACTTGCCGATATGAGCTAAATGATGAAGATATCGTCCGAATACTTCAAGCAGGTGAAGAAAGTGAAGATGGTATTAATTTCGATGAGGGTCTTTGTTCCGGATTCACATGAGTTTCTTGAAGAGTGTTTCGAAGATGTAATCGATCTCTCGATGCTGAACAATGACGACATTATTTCTTATCCTGAAGAAGAACCAGCACCTTCCAGTTCCATTATTCCAAATTCGATTAGTCGGATTTAGGCACGTCTTACAACGCTGTAGTGCTACTATCGCGTATGATTCCTCGACGACAGGATTACAAGCTCTACTTTGATAATTATCTTTTGGAATATCTAGCTAAAGTAGGCATTTATGGGTTAGGTACCATCTAAAAAAGAGCTTTTAAAGAAGGACCGGCGATACTCCGAAGAGTAGGTATTTAACTAATGTTGACGGTGTAGACGTTTCAACGGTTGTATGGAAGGACAATAAAATAGTTACATTGGCTTCCACCTTCGCGGGAAAAAATCCTGTAGGTGATGTCCGTAGATAGGACCAGAAAAATCAGAATATATTACAATTCGTCGACCACATATTCTAAGCGAGTATAACTAACATATGGGCGGTGTAGATCTTATTGTCAGCATAATAGGCACCTACAAAATAAGACTAAGAAGCAAGCGTTGGCAAGTGCGCGATTTTATCACTATTTCGACCTTGGTTACTCTATAAGCGGTATGCAAATGTAAAAACCTGCCGGTCAAAGGTATCATTTCGTTTGGAATTTGGCAAACTTTATGTAAAATGCGGATAAAACCCACCTTACAAACTTGTCGGTTTTCAAAAGATGAGCTCGAAGCAAAACGTGTGCCTCCGTCAGCAGTTCGACAGGATGAAGTTGGTCATTGTCTTCAGCGGGTGAATAAAAAAATCCGATGTAAATATCCAAAATGTTCTGGGTTCACCCATACAATGAAAACGTAAAATTGTTTCAAGAATATTCTCACGTCTTAACTAATTTTCGAAAATCAACTAATTTTTTTTACAATAAAAAAGTCCCCAAAAATGTTCCTAAGAATTTTGATATTAATTTTTTATATCTTTATTTAATGGTAACTTATTGTTGCCTACAAGATACAATCCCATTTTATGCAATTGTTCCTTTTTACTAAAAAATTTTAAAAATTACATATTTTATTATTTATCAGAATCTATTTAAATTCATAGAAAATTTGTTATTTCAAGTTCTTGAGTTATACGGCCCGATCGCTGGAGTTTTTTCCCTTTTTATTTTTTTAACATTGAATTTGAATAGGAAAAATGGGAAGAGGGAAAAATCTCCCTCGGAATTTTTATTCATGATTGGGCTGATAGAGGTGTAAAAAGGTGAGGCATCTTTAGGTTGAACTTGGTCTCAATAATATTATTTACAAGAGATATATGGGTGGCATAGTAGAAGTGGACCGATTATGGACTAATAGATTCTAAATCCAGTAATGTGATTTGGTTGAATTTCAACTCAATGACGTTATTTACAAAAGTTGTATGGTTGGTTTTTATACTCGGAAGTGGACTTAATTCGGGAGCTATAACCAATTATTGACTGAAGGCTATAATATCCAGTAGCATAAATGCCATATAACCGATACAATATTTATTAGACATTTTTGATAAACTTGTTTTCCGGAAGTGGTACGTACTTATGTGTGCGCAATTACAAAACATGGGCCGATCGTCTTAAATTTCGGCATATAGAATTTAATACATATGAGAATATTCCACGTTGAATTTCAATATAATAACAGAACATTAAAGATACATATTAGTATTAACGTGAATTTCGAAAGTGGACCTTATATGAAAGATATAGTCAAATATGGGCCGATATTTTCAAAATCCAGCAGTTGGATTTTGGCATATATATAAATGCTCCATGTAAAATTTTGGATCAATATCGTTATTTATAAAAGATTTATGAGTATTGAAGTGATTTTCGGAAGAGCGCTTCATATGATAAATATGGGCAAATGTGGATCGAAATCTACATTTTTCTGTAGTATGATTTTTGTGTATATGTTAAATGATTCATGTAAAGTTTTTAGTTGGTGCCGATAAATGACTTTTTCGGAAGTGGTCCTTATATGGGAGCTATGACCAAATATGGACCGAACAAAGCAACATTTTCTTTTGCTATTTTTTTTTTACATGACACTTATTTTTGCTGAATTTATTTATATTCAATATTTATAAGAATTTATTTATCATTAAGCCATATTTCGGGAAAATATTTGTATGAGGGCTATGAGAAATCATGGAGCGATTCTTACCATTTTCATTACAGTTTCTTCTTTTCAGAAAGAAGCAACGTGTAATAATATATTTCTGAATAGTGCAAGAAACATGTTTAAAAATATCAAATTTTTATGCTGGTGGTGTCATTTTTTTGGGCCATAACTCTGGTTCTACTATTCTACCGATTTTGCTGATTTTCAATACAAACTTGCTTATAGACGGTTTTTTTTTTGTAAACTCTGTAGATTTTGGTTGTGTCTTTTGCAAGTGCACAGAGACAGGCAGATAGACAGACATATCTCAATCGACTTAGAATTCCATAAGGATCAATGATATACATATGTGTTTTACAATCCAAGAGGGAAAATAATCATTTCCGGCAAATAAACAATTATTAAAAAAATCCAATCATGTAGTCAATTTTGCACAGGTGTGTCTTTTGATGTAATTGTATGTATGTATGTATGTAGTTGCTGTATTTATGACTTAAAAAAAAACATTAGTTTGATATTAATTTAATTGGATGTGGTAAACACTTTTTTCGAAAAACTTTCAATTCAAATTATAATAAATAATGAAAACACTGTCAAGAACCATTGAGGATAACGCAAGTTATAACAGTTTAAGTTTAAGAAAGTCAATTCTATTGTTCCCAAATCACAGATCAGAAGTCGCTAAAAAGCACGTCTCATGATAACACAAATGAAAATAGACTAGAGTTTAACACCAAAATGCTCTTATACAGCAATAGATAAAACCGTAGTCGATGGACAGCAAGACGAGTCTGTGACTGGACACAATCTAGTCAGACGAATGCAAATTGTTTTCAGTCCGACGGTAAATAATACTTCTGGCGACGAACAGCCCAGAAAATTGGAATTGCTATACATGGTGACACCTCGAACCACTACATCATATCATCATAGGAATAATGAGGAAAAAAGACTATCTGCGTATTTTTTAAACTCATCTTCCCGATTATGTAGATAAAAGCGTCACACTTTCAAAATCATGAAAGAATTTTATCAGAATTTTCTTTCGATGCAGTGGCCAGCGAAAAGTCGCTACCTCAATCCAAATTCGAATTTGTGGTCAATCGGGGAGAGACAGTTGTAACAATACCGATTAACTCCAACCCATTTGCACCAGCATTGGCAGCGGGTTCAGCGCGAATAGGAGTATTCCAAATGAATCAATTGAAAAATTTGTAGAGAGTGTGTTAAAACTTCAAATAATGTTTACGAACTAAATATTAAAAATAATAATATTTTTGTATGGTGCAAAATTGAGTACATGTGGATTGTTTTTTGCTTCGTTTGTCTTGTTTCTTAGAGGTTGATTAATTTAGTTTGGTAAATACATAAATAAATAAATGACAAAAAACATTATTAATTTTCTTTGTTAGTTTTATTTTTATGTAATAACAAGTGTACAAAGTACTAACATGTTCTCATTTGTGCTCCCCACTGTATATTGTTCCAAGTAAAATTAATCTATTTATTTGGGGTTTCTTTTTGTTGACAAAATAAATTAATTCGAAAGGGGAAAAATTGATTTTTAAACTTTTTCTTCCATAATAACCAAATGAAATTTATGAATACGCTATTGGAACTGGAGTTACCGCGGCTGCTGGCACCAGACTTGCCCTCCAATAGGTCCTTATTAAAGGATTTAAAGTGTACTCATTCCAAAAACACGGATTATGTTTAATTTGTCATTCTCAATTTATGTTTAATTATATATAAAAATAATAAAAAAATCTTTTATAAAAAACAAAAAATGACCTCAAGCTTATTTAATAAAAATTTACTATATACATATGTACATTATTATATTATGTACGAGTATATATACATATGTATACATACAAACTTATATTATTATTAAAACAAAAATTCTAAAATTTTAATAAAACTTTGAATTTGAAAGAGAACCAAACTTTTCTAGAGCATATTTTTTGTTGACCTCTTAACCTCTGTTAAATGTTCATTAAATGAATTAAAATCTATGTCATTATAAAAGTTCATTGTACACACATATGTACATAAGTATGATATGCATGATTTCTTTCGAACAAGAGAATTATAAGAAATTTACAATGAATTTAATTAGTACAAATCATGTCATAATTACTTCAAGGAATGTTTTCTTTTTATACGAGTACGCTTGTAAATATTAAATTGTTTAGTTCAAATTCAACCATTCATTCTTTCAGTCTCACTCACTCACTCACTCGCTCATTCATTCATTCATTCATTCATACATTTATTAAAGGTGTTCAAAATCATTCAAAACAAATCCCATACATAATAATCATGTGTATTATAAATGAATTAATGTATAATATTTAAGTATATACTTATTTGTTTATGTAGACATACATATTTAGATATTGCAAACATGCACACACAAACATGTTTACATAAATTAGTATATACTTAATGGTACATAATGTGGACATTTACGTATAAATGTGTTTATAGAAGAAGTCTGCCCTGCCCCCATAAATGAATCTGATTAAGTGATTGTCTGCATTATTATAACTACATATTTATGTATGATTATTAGGCTGGTTCCGTTTTTATTGAGTTGTGTTCGGAATATAGGACCGGTATTGGGAAATCGATATTTGAATTAATAATATTTGCAGATTTTTTTTAAATATATAATTATGATTCATAAATGTATATAGCATTTTCGTTTTTATATGTATGTATAGTAAACATTCTTTAAATTGTACGGGATTACAAAAACTATTTGGATAAGTTTTACATAATATGTAGGGTGTATTTTAAATAAATTCATTGAAATGTATTGTTGGAACTGAATACAATGTATATTTTGCTGGTGCTGGATCCAGCTCATAAGTTAACCATTCCTCGTAAAGAATAAAAATCATAACATATTATAGTTTGAAAAACAACAATGCACAGCTTTCTTACAAGACTAAATGCAGTTGTGAGTTTTATTAAATTGACACTTTATTCACAAATGAAGCATGAAGGCTAATAAAGGCTTATAAAACATTTAATAAGTTTTACAGGAGCTGATAAATATGTTATTGAACCATATGCATATTTTGCACGTGCAAAATTTCTGCACAAAATCCAGAACATTTGTTACTCGTATTTGGCTAAACTTCAATAAAATCCATCCATTATTTATCTCCTCTGATCAAGTGAACCTTTTATTTGAAGAATTTTACTAAAAATATTTTTATAATTTGTTTTTTACAACACAAACCCCTGGTTTAGGTTTATACGCAGTTACCTAATTAAGCATGTTGAATTTTATCGCTTTAACCATTTTTGTCTCAAATAGCTCAGAAGTACGTTGATGTAAAAGCTTTTAAAAACACGGATTATGTTTAATTTTAGGAATTCTCAGACCGTATTTAATACATTAAAATTCAAATGATTTTGACAACAAGCTAAATGATAATTGCAATAATTTGTATGTTATTTACACTTGGCGTTACTAAAATTTTTGAAAGATATTTTACTATGTTCTGATTTTGAAAAAGAAAGAAAAAAGCTTTAATTTTGCAAATTTTTTTTAAATTCAATAAAACGTTCGCATCCTGTAATAGTTTAACTTTATCTTTAAAATGCTTACGTTAAAATATATATAATGCGCGGTCATGAAAAACTTTAAAAAATTTATAAATTTTTTATTCAAGTTTAATGGCTATTAAAGTTTAAACAGTTTATCGGCTCTAATTTCTGTTGCATGGTTTCTGTAAGTCCAGATATAAGATTAATGAAAAAACCGTGTATGCCTCAAAGCATATTTCCATTTAACTTTAAAATAATCTTGACATTAAGAGGATATAAATGACAGCTATCCGAATTCAGTTTCCAGGGCATTATTATCGTTTCAGGACATGGATATTAACTGAATTTTAATTAAACGCTATAATATGTAATAAGTTTTTTGTTGGCCATCCTAATGTATGTACAAGTATACATACTTATATACCTACATATGTACATACTCAAACATATTTACATTTATATGAATACGTTTAAATTGCGTGTGTGTGTGTATATGCAACTAACTACAATATTTGTGTAAATGATTGGGTACATGTTCGTATATATGTATGTATGTATATATTTAACCAGCTGATTATATGTGTCAAGTATATAATTAGAAAGTCATTGCTCTGCTCATTAAAGTTCAAGGTCCCATGATTCATTTAAAATTAGGCAAACGTACATGTGTACATACAAACACGAATATGTACTTGCATTAAATGAAGTTGAATTAAGAAAGGCTCTTAATGCATATGATTATATATATATGTATATGTATGTATGCAAACAAGTAGATTCCATCGCATACACAGCAGACATACATACTTACATATCTACATGCACATGTACTATTGTATGCCGTAAAATAATGGCTACTTATTTATTTATGTGCGTATGTACGAGTATGCCACACACGCACTTTCATGCTCACATACGTACATATGTATCAAATTCGGATTCAACGTTTCGACACATAAAACAGATACTCATTCATTCATAAGTAGATGTGAATGAGTGTACAAATAATTATATGATTATAATAATAAGGAAAATTAGTTAAAATTTAAATAAACATCAATTAACGTGACTCATATTAATCTTTTACATGTACAGCTACGTGCAACTAATTAAGGACACGATACTAACATGTAAGGTGGAAGCAAATAATACGACTGGTTTTATGATATTCTCCAAATTTGTCGTAGTTTAGTCAGTTTAAAGCTAGATTTACACGATTGAAATTTTCTTCAAAATTGCTCTTCAAACTCGTGTAAACAGCAAAATTTCTTCAAAATTTATTTATTTAATTACTATTAACAACTATTCTGCATAATGTGCCAAATTAATTACTGCGAGTCATATTCAGTACATATCATAAATTTTACAAAAAAAAGTATTTAAAAATTATTCAATATTTGGTTGCAAATCACTTGTTATCGATAACAGCTTGACATTTACGTTGCATTGATGTCACCAAATTTTAACATACGAGTACACTACAGAATGGCTTCCTAAGCTTTGTTTGTTTCGGCAAAGAGATCATTAAAATTGCTTCTTTTTATAGAGCCAAATTAAGGCTGTTTACAACCTGCCATAAATTCTTAATTGGGTTGAGATCAGGACTGCATAAAAGTTGTCAAGAACAGTAACTCTATTATTAAAAAAAAACCTTGCTTGATATGATGAGCCGTATGCTTCTGATCGTTATTGTGTTGAAATGTCCATGTTATTGCCATGATCTTATTCTGTCGCTTAAGGCCCAACCATAATGTTCATAAACTAGCTTAAGCCAACTTAAGCAACTGTGCGAATACATGTAAAATGTATGTGACAAACCATAATGTACTTAATGAAACTTTTCGTCAAGTTTCATTTGCTTAAGCAAAGTGCCAAACTGAACGCACTTTCCGAACGGAATCATCTGTTTTTTGATTTCATAAAAAAATAAAAAAATTTGTATGCAAATTCAAGAAATAGATAATATTACTCATATCTTATCACCTTTTTTATTATTTATTCAACAATTAGCAGTTTTTACTGTTTGCAAATTTTAAATAAAATAAAACATCAAATAAATACATACAGGGCTGTAATTTTTGGTACTTTTAAATTTAAAGTACTCTCAAAAACATAAAATACTGCACAAATATGCTACAAGGGTTAAATGCATCATGTAAGTACATTATGGCCACTTAAAAGTCTTCTTAAGTTTACTTATGCATTTGACAGACTTTTCGTTTATTTTTGACAGTTGCTTAAGCTAGCTTATGCACATTATGGTTGGGCTTTTAGAATTCTTGCATACTGAAACTTATCCGTATTTCCCTCAATTTTTTGCAGCGGCTCAACACCACGTTACAACATAGCACACCAAAGCATTGTAGAACCTCCTACATGCTTCAAAGTGGCGCTGGTGTACATTAGATCGAATTCTTTCAACTTTGCTCGGCGAACATATTTTATTTGTTTCGTCCGAAAATGGAATGGAATGAAACGAATTCGAGTCTCTTCTTTTGGTTACGTTCAGACAATAATGGCTTCTACTCTTGAAATTCTTCCAAATAGTCCAAATTCTCTCAATCGACGTTTTACTGTAGATTGCAAACAGAATCGCATCTGTTGATTTATGCGGATTTTTTCTCGACTCACACACAATCAGTGCAGCTTTACGAGCTGTCGTAGTACGGTTTATTTTTTTATGGGCCACCATCTCTGTAGTCAAATTCATTCTAAAATTTTAAGGCTGTTGCGATTTCCCTATAAGTGTTTCCATCCTGATGCATTTGTGCAATAATCTTTCCAGTACTGACATCATAGGATTTCCTTTTACCCATCTTAAGCAAGTATTAAAAACTTTTCATATACTGAAAAACACAAAATTACTTTAATTTGAAAATGTTAATATTTTTATCACTGTCCTTAATTTAGTGCACGAGTAAATTATTTCGCAGCTGTATCGTAGTATTGATTAAAAATTATATATTAAATACATACATACTCACAGAATCAAACCCACCAACAAACACATAGAATATTGAAGAGCATAAATTAATGCAACAAGTTAACTTAAGTTCATGTATAAAAAATACGATTGCGTCGGCATATGTGTACAACATACATATGTATGTTACTTACTTCTAGTTTATGTTAAAGTGACCCCTGGAAAAAGTATGCAAATGTACTTACTTACGTACATAAGTATCTCCATTAAATGAAGACTGGTATGTTTTTAATAATGTTTAGTATTTCCCGGACTTTTCAAATTCCGGTTAACGGCAATAAAAATATCTTATGACTGAAAAACTAGTTTCAAAAAATACATACTTTAATGAAATTTCCAATTTAAATGTAATTTAAATATATACATACATACATACATATGTATGTAGTATTATAAACAAGCACAAGCAAGTCTAAATACATATGCACAAAAAACTCAAAATTAGCAAGCTAAAAAAACTAAAAAAGTGATAAGTAAAATGAAAGTGCTTTTCCAATTTTCAAAATAAAAATACCTTATTTTTGCTTTAAACAGAAAGGCAAACTGACATAAATAACTAGCAATTTAAGGAGAATTTAGAACAATCCCTTAAAGTTCAAGAGACCACTGAACACACTTTAGAAATATATCCCACCTTAGATGATTTAAATCTGGGGCTTTGCTGTGCTTTAGTACGAATTACAATTTCGATAATTTAATATTGGCCACTGTTACGTACACGAGTCATGAGTGTATGAAAGAAGGATTTGTAAGTACAAAAATTATAGCTGTTTGACGTAAAATTTACATTAAAATTCTAATTTTCAACAAAAATCTTGAAATTGATTTTCAAATACATCAACATTTTCTACAATTTCAGATTGGCATCGAAATTGTACGCCACTACAACATTGGCAACATCTACAACCGTAAACTATTACTGCCGTATTTATAAAAAATAAAGTAGACTTGAAGTGTGCTTTAAGACAAAATTTTCATACAAAATTTTCTTAAAGTACACTGGGGTAATGTTTGAGACACCAGCATTTTTTGAACCATATTACAATGTTTTCAACTATTTAAAAACTGCACTATAACCAATTTTCCCATGAAGAAGTACATTGTGGATGTAGATAATCTCCTTGACGAGATACCGTCATATTTAAATGAGAACACAGTTTATCAATGTTATGGACAAACATTCAAATCATTCAACGAAGAACCACCACTAAATGATATCGTTTTAAATGACTCACAATTACAGGCTTTTGGAAAAGCTGTAAGGCAAGAATTTAGCTCATACCAGGTACTGGAAAAACTTATCTATCTGTACAAATGGTAAAAACTTTAATGAAGAATGCTGAAACACCTTTGGTGTTAATAACTTACACCAAAGAATCATTGGATAAGTTTTTAATAAAGCTCTCCGAATATACCGATAAAATAGTGCGATTTGGTAGCCCGTCTAGAGGTCCTGCCATAGCCAAATATAATATTAAAGATGTGGTGGAACATTCTCAGATTAATCCCAAATTAAAGAGATTGTATTATTTAATTAACATAGAATTTAAAAGTAAATTTCAAAATTTACAATTAAAACACAATTTATTCACTATTGTTTTCTGTTTTTATTCATGTTTGTATGTTTGTTTTCTTTATTTTATTCCAGATGTTTTTGACAGTAACGAAGGAATTACACAAACAAAAATGCCTGTTGTTCTTGCCTAGTTTTAATTGTTGTAGCAATGCTGTCACCTTGTAAATTAATTTCACCATGGTACAATTGTACTTTTTTTGAGTACACGAGTCATATGGTACAATTTCAAAATACTGTTGCATCAAAATTTGGTATTTCAGATGAAACAGATAAATATGAGCCATGTGACAGAATTTAATTCCGTTCGGAAGTGGAATTATTTCCGAATTTTGCTTCTAAAGGAAAAGTAAAACGAACAATTGGTTTCATTCCGAGCTTATTTTTCGTTTTGCTTTTTTTTTTTTTTGGTTTGTGTATCGCGTTTTTAAATGTCAAACAAACGAAAGCAAGACGAATAAAAGAAATAACTCGTATATATAAGAAACAGAAAAATTTTTTAAAACAATAGGTATTAACTGCAAACTGAAACTAAAAAATGTAAATATACACAAACAATTATGTGCTTATTTGCATAAAAGCAATTATTTAATTAAAATTTTTTAATGTATGGTATATTCAGCTGCAGGGTAGCCGTTGTTTATAGTAAATTAATCATTAGTATTAAAAAAAATACCAAAAAACAGGGCGAATTTACAACAATACAATTTAACATACAAACAGCCCATTACTGCCGTACAAATGTCACGTAAGAACGTTAGGAAATTCTATTTTATACAAGTTGAGACGTTCCGTCAACGTGATATTAATATTCGGTAAGCATTTGCATTGATTTCAATTAACTAAACGGAATCAGCTGTTTCGTTACAGTACAATACGGGACATGGACATTCGGCTAATTCTACATTAAAAGGGTAACGGTAGCTTCGGTAGCCAAACTTGTATCAAAATACATTTTATGAAAAACTTTGTTCGAAAACTACAACAGATATTTCTAGAAATAGAAATCATCAAATCATGCTACTGCCTTGCAATTACTGAACAATATACTTTTTAATGACTATTTCATCCCATATTCATTATTTAGAAATAGTTTGGTAATTGCTGACATATAATCTGATCTGTAAGTACACTCATTTCAACTTTTAAGCTGGAGGTCCACAACTCGCGTTTTGGCGTCAACGCGTTTTAAGCTTTCTAAACGTTTTAAGCGTCAGGCATTTCAAGTTACATGCGAAGATTTTTCGCGTCAATATTTTTTTTTATATGTATGTACTTTTGGAGGTGATGCCGTATGCCCAGCTGATTTTTTTTATATGAAGTTTTTTATCGGTTTGTTTGTCAAACTCATATAAAAAATGTTATTTCAACTGTCATTTTTTCTGGTGACATCATCTTTAAAATAAATTTGCTTTGCATTTGTCAAAGTCAGCTGTGACGCGTGCACCGCGTTCAAAAGTAGAAAGTAAACGAACTTTTCGCGTTTCAGGCGTCAGCGCGTCCTACGCTTTTGAGTAACTCATACAACTACATTGATTCTACTTTTTTGACAGTTGCTTAGAACGCGTGAAACGCGTCGACGCTTGGTGTGGACCTCCAGCTTTAATGATTATGTTTTTGTCAAATTTAAAATATGGTTTTATAATTAAATTTACTTTATGTTTATAACTTATTTAACTTTCTATTTGTATACGAATAACTCAACACCGTTAAGTCCCTATTTGTAAGCGTTTCTGGGAAGTACTTGAATCCAATGACATTACCGTGTTAAAAGACTGAGTGAAAAGTAATTGAAGAATAGCATTTTAACTCAATGGTTTTAAATGTAGATGCTGGACATAATAAAAGTTTTTATTAGATTTGGAAACATAATCGGCGGCCGTAATGAGGAAATATGGGCAAAATCGTAATTATGTATTTATTGCATTACTTTTTGATATCCTTTATGTTAGAACAATAATACTAATGAAGATATTAATTCAAATTATGAAAGTGATTGTGAATGTGCTTCTTATTGAAATCGGCGAAAAAAAGGTCTTGAAATTTATACTAGACAACTAATTAAAATCATCATCATATAGAAATATAGATGTAGTAGCTTTGACAATAAATTTAACAAAAAAATATATTGAAAATAAGTTACACATAAACATAATAAGATAAGACGTGGTTCATATTTACCTGTTGCAGACGTTTAATTCGTGCAGCTTTATTGCGAAGACTATCAAAGATGCGAAATTTAAGACACGAGCTTTCCAATTCGTTTTTGCGCTGTTCCAAAATCGCATTCATTTCCTCTAGAATCTTTTCAAACTGCTTTATCAGTTTCTCCTCATACAGCAGTTGAGTTAATAAAATTCGATATAATTCAAGTGGCGTTGGATCGGAGTCGGCTATATTTGCCTACATAATATAAATATATTGGTAAAAACAAAAGACAATAGACCTGTTCTTAAAATATAACTTTGACTTGGATGGATCTAATTTGGAGTTAATGGGCACCAGTGTCGGAAATTCATTATATTTAATGTTGCAAAATCTTTAACAACAATGCGTTAAATCTGAGATCTATTTAAAAAAAACGCCTTACTTTAAAATAATTACGTAACACAAATTTAAAAGTTTACTGAATTTCTAATATCATAAATTATAATACATATGTGTAAATTGTAATATCCAAATAATTTTATTTGAGCCGTAAAATGCGTATAAAATTAAAAAAACCAATATTTTATAAAAAACATTGTTCGCAATCGATTACTGCCACAGGTTTCCATTATGCAATTTTGACTTACTAACTGCCACCGAAGGCAACTTTGTGTTTAAGTCCAATATATAAAGAATGATTCATTTTTTGTTTTTTCCCAATTCTATTTTAATTTAAAATTTTTTAATATTTGTGTTTAAAATTAAAAATCTGTCTAAATTTATATTAGGGGATTTTTTCTATAAAAATTTGTTTCATATATGAGTCAAACTCTTGTGCCAAATCTTTTCTATATAATCATATTATTATGTACCATAGAGCCGCATTCTGGAAAGACTTTTTAAACGGCAATGATAAATTATGGACCGATTCTTACAATTTTCAGCAGAACTTGTTTTTTGACCCATTTTAAATACTAAACAACATGTGTTACAAAAGGAATGACAAACTTAATATAACACCCCCCCCCCCCCCCCCTACCCCTCCCATCTTTTTGGTAGTAGGTATAAAAACAATTCAATAAAATTTTAGATCATTTGTTCCTAAAAAAATTAAATTATAATTTAAAGAAATATAATAATTACACAATTTTATTTATCGAGATTAAGGTCAGTTTTTATTTTTATTTTTTCCGATATTTCGCTACACAATGTAACAATAACAAAATTTAAAATTAATAACAATAAAAATATTTTTCAAAAAATAACAGTAATTGTCAGAATTTAAATATTACACAAACAAAAATATTGATATGAAAAATATTTTAGTTTTTAGTTTTTGTGTTTTTATAAATTAAGTGTCTATAAGTTTGAGCAACATTATCTGTATCTACATACAGATATTTCTAAAGATCTATTTTTACGTATTTTAAAATTTTGTATAATTGATAGCAGATATTTTCAATACAATAACAATATATATGAACGGAAAATAGGCCTTCCAATGGGATCACCAGCATCTCCAATTATTGCTGATATTGTCATGGAAAAATTACTTGACACTTGTATTGAAAAATTGATTATAAAACCAATAATTTTAACTAAATATGTAGATGATTTGTTTTGCATAATTTCAGAAATTGAAATAAAATATATATTGACGATTTTTAACTCTTTTCATCCAAATATTAAATTTACTATAGAAAAAGAATGTAATTCTATACTTCCTTATTTAGACACTTTAATAATAAAGAGATGTAATAAATTATTAATAGACTGGTATCAAAAACCTACATCATCAGGAGGAATCATTAATTACTATTCAAAACATCCTAAAAGAATTATTATTAATACAGCTAAAAATCTTATAGAGGGAATAACGACAATAAGTGATAAGGAATTCCAGAAGAAAAATTTCTATATTTTTATTAATTAACAAAATATTAAAGGATAATAATTTCCTTATTAATATAATTTGTAAATTAATAACACAATTCAAAAATAAAATGAATGACACAAAAAGATTTTCTGAACCTAAAATATATAAATCTTTAACTTATGTACCTAAAATATACGAAAGATTAGAAAAATCTAATATATTTGATAACACCAAATATAAAATGGCTCCAAAAATGTATAACACAGTAGGCAGATTATTCAGTAAGATAAAAGATAGGATACCTAAATTAGAAATGTAACAGAGTATATGTAGGTACAACTAAAAGTAAATTAAAAACTAGAATAGCTGGAAACAAATCTGATCAAAAATATAGAGATATATCATCATAAAAAACAGCATTATCATCACATTGTGCAAATTTGAATCACTATCCCGACTTTGATAACATATCAGTTTTGAAAACAGAAAATAATTATAAACGTCGTTATATGTTAGAAATGTTAGAAATTATTAATGTACCAAAAAATCTTAGAATTAATTTTAAAGTAGATACAGATAATGTTGCTCAAACTTATAGACACTTACAGTCTAATTCATAAAAACTTATCAAGGGTTTATAACAGGCTTATAAAGCAAATATCCATACAAATTTTGCTTTATAAGACAGTTATAAACCTTTGACAAGTCTTATGAATAAGTGGGTTAATTTATAAAAACACAAAAACTAAAAACTAAAATATTTTTCATATCAATATTTTTGTTTGTGTAATATTTAAATTACTGACAATTACTGTTATTTTTTGAAAAATATTTTTATTGTTTTCCTGAAGATGCTACACATTGTGTAGCGAAATATCGGAAAAAAATAAAAATAAAAACTGACCTTAATCTCGAAAAATAAAGTTGTTTAATTAATAAAAAGGTTTTTTCGTTTTGTAACCTGTTTCAAAACTACCTATATGTTTTGCGTATTATTAGAAATGCTAGAATTTATAGATAATAGAAATTACATTCCCACCTACTACGGATATCTAGAATTAAATTAAACACTTTGAGAGATACATATGTATATACATTTCTCAAGACAGACGTTGACTTTTAAACTTTTATTGTATTATTCTTTTTTATTGTGAAAGATGAGATATCAGACGATGATTATCAAATCAAACATCGTAGAGAAATATAATCCAATAAGAAATTTGCTCTTTAAGCCATGACGGGTGCAACATGAATGAATTTTCTGTTCGCGCCAAATCTATGAATCTTAATGCTTCGAAGTGCACAACAAATATATATTAAAGCTTAGATCTAAAAAAATTATATTATTATAAAATATAGATATTTTACTTTAAATTTAGTATCAAAAAAATTATGAAATAGTGGTATTTGAAAATTGATGTTAGAAGTTGGCTAGAATAGAATAGTCCCCCTACTTATGCAATGCATTGTATTGGAACTAGGAAAATAGGTTATGGGAGGGAGGATAGAGGGAGTAGTGTTTGTGAACATTTCACTTGAATTTTCCTATATTGAAAGTCGCAGGAAATACTTCTGCAGGTAGTTTGTTCCACATACGGGCAGTACGGCTAAAGAACGAATTTTCCCTGTAGTGTGTTGTGCGAATAACTGTCCAGTCGACCACAAATGGATGAGCCCTGACTGAAATAAACCGGATTCCTTTTCATTGCAACTAGTTTAAAGAACATATAACGAGTCCTTGTTTATTCAAATGTACACAAAAACAATTTTAAATGAACACTCTTACAGTTTAAGGACACTTGTTGTTTACTCAACGACGACGCACTATAAGCTAACGAACTTGAGTGGCCCGATTTGGAGGAGGCTGTGTCATCTTTATTGAACTTAAAAACATCAGTGCATGGATTACCGAATATTGCAACATTTGGTATTGATGAACCAATGGAAAATGGAAAATGTAGAATAGCACTGCAGCAATCATTTTTCGAAAATTATATTGCATTAAAAAATTAAGAACTCCTATACTTAAAGAAAATTTCAGACGGAATTCATTCATACCAAAATAAATAAGTAAAAAGTTACTAATATCCATTTTGAGCTACCTCTGAAGTTACTGTGTTCCTTATTTTACTTTTATCAAAGATCTCAAAACCTAAGTCCAAGTACAAATTTAAATTGTAAAGGATTTCTTTACATGTAAATAAAATACATTTTATTTTAAATAGTTGCAAAACTGAAAATTTTTAATTTTAATTATAAATAATTTGTTTTTATTCAAATGAATTAAATTTAATTTCTTTAATTAAAATAAATACTTAAAAACATTTTATTTAATGTGTTTATTATTATTACTAAATTAGTTTATTTTCCACTAAAAGTTTTTGATGAATAGTTTTTATTTGTAGTAACTTAATTCTTAAAATATATTCAAAATATCATTTCTTAATAATATAGCTTCGCCGGAAATGGGTTCGTAAACCTCATCTGTGTGAATGATTTCTTCGTAATCATGGTTCGTTATTATCCGGAGGTCATCTAAATGTTCTTCAGGCTGCAAAAAATGAATTCTTATGTTGTGTAAGGCACAGCAAACGTTTATCTGGTCTGTAATGAAGACCTCTTTCATTTGTAACGCATCGGAAAAAATTTTTTAAAATGCCTATTGCCCTTTCTATTATATTTCGGCCTTTTGCGGGGGTATGTTAAACTTAGTTTCTCTGCTTCCTACAGTAGGTGACCTATATGGTGTCAAAAGCCACGGTTCTAGGGGATAGCCAGGGTTTCCCAACATGCGCAAATTGTCACCACGATGGTATTGATTTTCAATATATCTTTTTATATTTGAAAGTTTCCAAATATGTGAATCATGGCAGCTACCGGGAAAAGTAGCATTTACGAATCGTATTCTGTTTAAATGGTCGCACCCTAATGAAAAATTAGGTAGACCAATTCCATATGAAAACGATCAAAATTGGCAAATTTTTGGACGACCCCTCTCCGATTTTAAAATAAATAGTCTCAATCGATTGCCCAGCAAAAAATAATGTACCTACATATTTTTTTTTTTATAGTGACTGGTTTAGTGATGGTGTACACCACTGTCATGTGACAAAATTGAAGAATTCTTCATAAGGGACCTGATTGAAAGTTGTTTTAAAAAAAAACTACTAAAGCGATCGCAACGAGTGATAGCTCGTTGGAAAGGTATTGAATCAGGCTTTAATTGAAAAATAAAATTTTCCTAATTTTTCTTAGAAATTTACCTTTAAATTTTCCCATGAAAATTAAATTTTCCGATTTTCCACAGAAGCTCCTAAATTTTCCGGCAAATTTTTTTTTTTTTGGATTCCTCATAATTTTTGCTTTAAGAATCAGCAATAAAAAAATGGGCCCCGACTCCTTGTTTGGACAGGAGAAGAGCATTTAAGAGACCACCTTGTTAAAAATACATTTTGAAAATTATTTTACAGTTACAAATACATTTATGAAGAAAAAATCAATTTTTTTTTAAGAGCTCCAAGTTGAATGTGTAGTGAATATGGTCTGCCTGCCTTCACAAGATCGGCCATAAATCCAAGGATAATAGCAGCCGTGGCATGTAATGGCACACCAAACCCGACTGAGGCTACGGGTCATAGAATGTTTTGTAAATATTTTAAATTACCAGGTAATAAATATTTCGCCTAAAATGACACGTGCAGAAACAAGTCATAAAACACGGATTTTCCATAAACATGGGGAAATATTTATTACCTGGTAATTTAAAAAATTTACAAAACATTTGATGACCTGTGGTCGGCTTATTGGCAGTAACCAATTAAGTCCTTCTTTAAAAAATATTTTATGAAGTAGTTCACGCAAATTTTCCTATTAAAGAAAAGCAAATATCGCTTATTTTTTTACCTATTTTTTAACAAAAAATAAATATAAATACTTCACACACTCTGAGTCAAATAAAATGAATAAATTTTGCTGCAATCCGTTTAACAAGAGTGGACATCGTTCGAAAAAGATAAAAGTATTAAAATTAACTGGTGTTTCGAAGCGATACATGAATGAATTAAATACAATACGGTGAAGAAGCAGAATTCATTTGCCCCAAGTGTAAAATCGATTTGTCTCAACAAGCAAATGCATTGAAACAAATGCAGCCACAAACCGAGAGTGAAATGACAAGTGAACAAAATGTTTCATCTGATAGTGAGGCAGACATTCCGATGGTCAATATGTCTTTGAGTCCTTTGAATGAGGCTATTACCACTTTAGGTGAAACGCCTATTAGAAAAAGAAAGTTGCGAAGTGAAATATACAGGAAAGAGAAAAAAGGCAAGGTTGTGAGTGCAATCGCGACAATATTTGATGAAGGCTCTGATAACGAATGCAGTCAAGCAGATGACGTTGATAACAGCAAACAAATGATTGAGCAGTTGAAAAGAAAATTCAATTTAGCGACCACTTTTCCGGAGAAATATCTCATTTTATCTGTGCTGCCTCAATCATGGTCTATACGCAAGATTTCTGAACAGTTTCAAACATCTTTTTACATCGCGAGAAGAAGCAAAGAATTAGTTCGACAGAAGGGCATATTGGCGACTCCCACCAAGAAATTTGGCTCAAGGACCCTCAGCGAAGCAACGGTGAAATTGATTCAAGATTTTTACTGCAATGATGACAACAGCCGCGCCTGCCCGGGTACACGTGACTATGTTATCACACGTGAAGATGGAGAAAAAGTACACAATCAGCGCAGATTATTATTATGTAATCTATCCGAAGCATGCCATCAGTTCAATGAGAAATACCCAGCAGAAAAAGTGGGATTTTCTAAGTTTGCCAGCCTACGACCAAAAGAATGCGTGCTGGCATTAGACAGGCACGGAACGCATTCAGTCTGCGTTTGCATGTTTCATCAAAACATCAAATTAATTTTCTTTCCATGCAATAAATTGGTAGTATTTCACGGTGAAATTGAAACATATAGGGACCTCCTGTCGAAGTCGTTGTGCGCATACCCCACGGAAAATTGTCATCTGTCCAAATGCGACAATTGTCCGAAGATTGACGAGCTAGAGCAATATTTGGCGGAAAAGTTTGAACAGCTGTTAATTCAGGAGGTGCATTTCAAACAGTGGATAATTAGCAGCGGCAGATGTTCCCTTGAGACCGTGGTAAAGCAGATTCCGGAAGTCGGATTCAAGTTGAATGAACTGAAGGCGCACCATTTCATAGCCGAGATGCAATCGAAATTTCTAAAGGAAAGTAAGGAGAAATTAGCCAAAAATGAATTCATTGTGATAAGCGACTTTGCCGAGAATTACACTTTTCTCGTTCAGGATGAAATTCAGGCTTATCACTGGGCTAACGACCAGTGAACGGTGCATCCTTTTTGCATTTATTTCAAAAACGAACATAACGAACTACAGACCGTAAGCCTTGTTGTTGTCGCGGAGAGTTTAGCTCATAATTATGTGTCCGTCTATTTATTTCAAATGAAACTGTTTGAATTCTTAAGATCAAAATTCGATGCAATCGACAAAGTAACGTTTTTCTCAGACGGCGCGGCTTCTCAGTACAAGAATAAAAAAAATTTTTACAATCTTTGCATAATTGAAGAAGAACAAAACTGCAAGGTCGAGTGGCACTTTTTCGCGACGTACCACGGTAAGGGCCCATGCGATGCGTTAGGGGGAACCCTAAAACGCATGGCGACTAAGGCAAGTTTGCAAAGGCCATATACTGACCAGATCTTAAGGAAATTGCCATTAACACAGTTTTATGCACTCAAAAAGAACACGATGCCATGGAGCGATAATGTCAAAACTATAACTGGAACGCAAAAGTTTCATTGCTTCATACCAAATATTTCTGATATGTCAATTAATGTAAAGCGGTACTCTTCGTCTGCCGACGTGCTAAATTTAAAGTTACTTTAATTTTATAATGATGCCAAGACAATTGAAATTTTTAATAAATATTGTAATTAAGTATAAGCAGCAAAATAAGAAAGATTTTTTCTTCATAAATGTATTTTTAACTGTAAAATAATTTTTAAAATGTATTTTTAACAAGGTGGTCTCTTAAATGTTCTTCTCCTGTCCAAACAAGGAGTCGGGGCCCATTTTTTTATTGCTGATTCTTAAAGCAAAAATTATGAGGAATCCAAAAAAAAAAATTAGCCGGAAAATTTAGGAGCTTTTGTGGAAATTCGGAAAATTTAATTTTCATGGGAAAATTTAAAGGTAAATTTCTAAGAAAAATTAGGAAAATTTTATTTTTCAATTAAAGCCTGATTCAATACCTTTCCAACGAGCTATCACTCGTTGCGATCGCTTTAGTAGTTTTTTTTTTAAAACAACTTTCAATCACATTACACATAGTGTTGTTGAACTGTTCGGACGTGTTATTTTTAGTGCGGCTGAATTTTCGGTGAAAAAATCGTAATAGGTGAAAAAGTGTAATAGGTCGAAATAAAACAAAAAGTTAAAAAATAATTCGTAATAGGTAAAAATACCTACGGTAAAAAAAAAAAAAAAAAAAAAAAAAAACATTAAAAAATAAAAAACATTAAAAATCGCATAAAAACTGTATGAGTGTTCCTCTCAGATGTAATTCTGAGAAAGAGCTTAGCTCGACTAGAAAATCTTTATGGATCTCTGAGGAAGAATCCTTAAAAAAATCTGTGGAGAATCTTCTCACTACAAGAGCCGTAGAACGGACATTCCTGTTCGCCCAATATAGTAATTTCATCAGATGATAAAACATCAATATCTTCTACATCAAATAGTGCAGTCAAACCTAGAAAACAAGTAGGTATGGATAAATACGTCACAGTTCTTAAGCGACAGAGGAGCCCGACATCTGCTCAAACGTCATCAAATTCAAAAGCTCCCAAGACCGTGAGTATTGACAATCCAAATGATCAAAACAGGTTTGCTCTCCTCCAGACGGATGATCCAGAACTTCCTAAAAAAACGTTTAAGCCCCCACCAATTTATCTGAGAGAGCCCACTTCCAGTAAATTGGTACAAGGAATTGTTTCGGTAATAGGTGAAAATATGTTTAGCGTAACCTCAATTAAACATGGAAATATCAGCGAAACCAAAATTCAAGTGAAAAAGGAAGATGACTTTCGAAAATTGTCCAACCAGTTGGAGAGGGAGAGTAGGGATTTCTATACCTACCAGCTGAAAAGCGCAAAAGGACTCCAAGTCGTTCTAAAGGGTATAGACCCAGATGTTGATCCTGCCGAGATAAAGACTAGTTTAATGGAAAATGGCTTCAAAATTAAGAACACAACGAATATTAGAAACCGTGAAAAGATTCCTCAGCCTATGTTCAGGGTGGAATTGGAACCCGGAGATATAGTCTTAAAGAAAAACGAGTCCCATCCCATCTACAATCTGATTTACCTTCTGCATCGTAGAATCACCGTGGAAGAACCGCATAAGCGTCAGGGACCCGTCCAGTGTCTTAATTGTCAAGAATTTGGTCACACTAAAGCATATTGTAAATTGCCGTCAGTTTGTGTTGCGTGTGGGGAACTACATACAACTGCTCAATGTGATAAGTCGAAAACCGACTCAAAAATCAAAAAATGCAGTAACTGCGGAGGTAATCATACCGCAAATTATAGAGGATGTCCAGTTTACACTCATTTGAAAGGCATAAGGACCAACAAGACGTCAGTATTACCTGTTCATCCACAACAGCCTAATTTTGCATCGAGTAACAATTTTCCTCAATTGTTACGGCCCACTAGTCATGAAAACGCGCCTAGTTCTAGACAAGTTTCTTACGCTAACGTGGTTAAATCTAATATGCCAGGTTTGGAGCAGGAACCTAAATCTCAATATTACGAGCCTAATATTAACACTCTAGAGACTACTTTGCAGACACTTGTCCAAACTATGAACACTTTTACGACCACTATGACATCCATGATGCAGGAAATGCTGAAAATGCAATCCACTATCTTACAAGCAATTTTAAAGAAATGATTTGTTTAAAAATTTGTTTTTGGAACGCGAACGGCCTCCGCCAACATAAAAACGAACTGGAACACTTCCTGATGGATAAGCAGATTGATGTCATGATGATTGCTGAAACTCACTTGACGGCGACAGGGTACTTCAAAATTAATGGATACGTGTTGTATGATACTAAAGATCCCCGCGGAAGAGCATGTGGAGGTTCGGCAATTCTTATAAAGAACAGAATAAAACATTATTTAATGAACAACATATGTAAGGATTACCTACAAGCAACAAACATTTGTATTGAATTCTGTCAATACAACTTTGTTTTATCATCAATTTATTCGCCGCCTCGATTTTCAATAAAAGAACATCAATACTACAGCTTCTTCAATTCCCTTGGAGCTAGATTTTTGGTTGCTGGTGACTTTAACGCCAAACACACATTTTGGGGTTCACGTCTAGTGACCCCGAAGGGTCGTGAACTCTTCAACACCATTGCCAAAATGGGCTTAGATGTACTCTCAAGCGGGCATCCCACCTACTGGCCGACGGACCGACGGAAGATTCCCGATATTATTGACTTCGGAGTAGTGAAAAATATCCCTGTAGAATCGATACAAGTGGAGCCTTCATTAGACTTGTCTTCAGATCACTCTCCTTCTATTATTTCAATGCGTTTCCTTCAAGGGTATGGCTCTCCATTTCGGGACATGTCTAAATCCAGAGTAAGTTGGATAAAGTATAAAAAGTATTTAAGTTCCCACTGCACGGAAAATGTAGTGTTGAGAACTACCGAGGATATTGATGGGTCGATTGGCAAGTTTACTGAGGACATACGAAGAGCTGTGCATCACGCTTCCACATATGACGTTGAATGCAGAAATAGGACAAACAGAACTTATTTCGCTGAACTCGAACATCTCCTGACCGAAAAAAGAAGAGTTAGAAGAGAGTGGCAAATTCACAGGTCTCCTCAACTGAAAGCTAGGCTACGGGAATGCAGAGATATACTAAGAAATTTCTTAGAAACCCAAAGAATGGCTTCACTTAAATCATACTTGGAGGGAATTGACAGTTCCCCACAATCTGACTATTCGTTATGGAAGGCGGCACGAAGTTTAAAAAGACCAGTTAGAGGAAAGCCTCCTTTGCGAAATCCGATTGGTGACTGGGCTAGAAACGATTCCGAGAAAGGGACTTTATTTGTTAACCATTTGAGAAATGTGTTTACTATAAACAACTCAAATAATGCAACTGAATTGCCACCACTCGTTATTAGACCTCCTGTACCTCTAAGACTTAGCTTTAATGATATTCAAAGCGCTATTGGTACTCTGAACCTTAAAAAAGCTCCAGGTATGGATAAAATCAGCAACAAAATGCTCGTGGAGTTACCTCGTGTAGCTAGAAGAATTATTCTCTTTATCTTCAATGCTATTTTACGCCTAGAATACTATCCTGCAGATTGGAAGGTGTCTATGATTACCATGATTCCTAAGCCAGGGAAGGACCTCACCAAAGTAGAGTCATATAGGCCAATTAGCCTACTGCCGACAATTTCAAAACTGTTTGAAAAATTGTTAATGGCTAAGTTGATTCCAATTCTGAACGACACTCAATGTATTCCAAATCATCAATTCGGGTTCAGAGCTAAACACAGTACCATCGAACAAACACACAGATTAATAAATGTGATAAGACGGTCGTTTGAAGAGAAAAAATACTGTTCCGCGCTTTTCATTGATGTTTCCCAAGCGTTCGACAAAGTCTGGCATGAAGGTTTAATGCACAAAATAAAATTAGCTCTGCCTGCTAACACCCACAAACTTATGAAAAGTTATTTATATGGTCGCAAATTTACAATCAAAGAAGGCGATTTTTTAAGCCCCGCTCAGCCAATTGAAGCAGGAGTACCCCAGGGTAGCATACTGGGTCCTACTTTATATTTGATTTATGCATCCGATATGCCGTCAGACCCCAATATACATACTTCAACTTTTGCTGACGATACAGCCTTTATTAGCGTTCATAAGGACCATCAAATAGCATCACAGAATTTGCAGAATTATATTTATAAACTAGAGAATTGGCTTGAGCTTTGGAAAATCAGGGTTAACGAACAGAAATGTATTCATATAACTTTCACATTGCGAAAAGATACCTGCTCGTCCATCAGAATAAATAACCAAATTATTCCGCAACACAATGAAGTCAAATACATCGGAATCCACCTCGATCGTCGTTTAACCTGGAAGTCTCATATTGACGCAAAACTTACACAGATGAGATTAAAAGCAGTGCAACTTAATTGGCTAATCGGCAGAAATTCTACATTAAAGTTGGATTGTAAACTTTTGTTGTACAATGCAATTCTAAAGCCAATATGGTGTTATGGAATTCAATTATGGGGTACTGCCTCAGCATCCAACATTGAAAAAATTCAAAGAGGTCAAAATAAAATTCTACGTATAATTACTGCAGCTCCATGGTACGTTAAAAATTCTCGAATTCACAAAGATCTAGGCATTCCTTTGGTGAAAGACGAATTTACAAAATACGCCTCAAAATATGTCAGCAAACTTGAACACCATCCAAACCCACTTGCACGAGACATCCTTAACTTTAGTGGCCATGTTCGGTTGAGAAGGAGGGATACCCTTGCTTTAACTCAAACGCAAAACAGATGACTGGATCAGTGGATGTAAATTTTTTTGTAGTATCATAATATTTTGTCTAGCACTGGCTGGACTTATTATTTTCTTTTAGTATTAAGATTCGAAAACTTATTGTCATTTCAATATCTGAAGATTCAATAAATAAATATAATGTATTATAAAAAAAAAAAAAAAAAAAAAAAAAAAAAAAAAAAAAAAAACTTTCAATCAGGTCCCTTATGAAGAATTCTTCAATTTTGTCGCACTGGTTTAGTGGTGTACACCACCACTAAACCAGTCACTATAAAAAAAAAAAAAAATATGTAGGTACATTATTTTTTGCTGGGCAATCGATTGAGACAATTTATTTTAAAATCGGAGAGGGGTCGTCCAAAAGGTGATCGCTTTCATATGGAATTGCTCCATATGTAGATAATTACATAAATACATATATTTAACAAAATTTTTTAGTAAATTTTACTCACCAGCATCACATTAACGCTGTGATATCCTTTTCTATTGTAGAATAAATGACGATCATTTGATGGTGTAAAAATTTTTACATGCGTTCCATCAATAGCCATGGTTACGCCTGGTATCGACGATTTTCGAAAGAAGTACATTAGGGCTTCTTCTTTTGTCTGCTCATCCATTTTCATACTTATCCATTTATGGCATAATTTCTCTTCGATTGCAACTAATACTTCAGACAGAAGTTTTGAAAAAGTTGACTGGGAAATATTAAGATGCCAATCCTTGCCAACTCCATGTTGGTAATTTCCTTCAGCGAAGAAACGAAGGGCTGCCGTGATTGCTGTTTGATTTTGTCTTCCAATTCAGATAAAATATCTTTAAATGCCTCTTTGTTGATTCTAAAATTCTTCCTAAAGCTTCTTTTGGTATAAGGGGGATTTTAAATTTGTAATAAACATACATACACACCTGGCATCATTCATTTTAAATATATCCGGCGTGTTATTTCTTAAATTTTTAATTACTCCTCTAAGATTTTCAGATTGTGCATTAATTAAAAATGCTGTCGAATCCATCTCAATTTTTATTTTTAAATTATATTTTTGTTTTTAAAATTTTCCGTGTATTAATTAGACAGCTGTTTTTAATGTTTATGTTTTTCATAAGAGATTACAAAAAATCGATTACTGCAAACGATAATTCTTCACTCGTATTTTAGAATATAGAATAGAATATTCGACGACGAAGAAGTGAAGCGCGTATTCCCGAATAGACCTGAATATCTTCTAGTTCTTATATATGTATGTAATGTATGTTTATATATATAATTTTTATAGTTTAAGAAGAATTTGCGTATTGGTCGGGAAGGTGCCATTGGTCTGCTTCTGCTTTTTTAACAAACAAAAGCAGCTGTACATGCAAAAAAAGTGTTACACTCTTGTGATTTTATGTTCTATTCTGATCATTAAACATGCGACATCTTTAAAACATTATAAAAATGTACATAATAAAGGTGTAGCATTTTATTTCAGAAAAGAAAACACCAAATATTGCAACATTTTGGATCAATTAAATGTAAAATTTCGAGAAAAATGTCCTGGCTTACAACACAAAAAATAATTTTTCATCCAGACAACGCACCAGCGCACAAGAGTGTTTTAACAATAGCTAAAATCAACGAATTAAAGTACAAGTTGTTTGACCATTCACCTTATTCTCCTGATTTAGCTCCCAGGAGTTTTACCTGTTCCCAAATCTAAAAAAATTCCTAGCTGGCAAGCGTTTTACCTCAAATGAAGATGCGATTACTGTTGTAAACCACTATTTGGAAGGCCTTGAGGAAAACTATTTTATTCAAGGGATAGACTTGCTACATAAGCGCTGGACTAAGTGTATTGAAGATTATATTGAAAGATAAAAACGTTTTGAAAAACTAACTATTCTCTTTCTGAGCTAGGCTAAGAAGTTTCCGAAACGCCCTCGTAGCTTGTTCTAAATTGCAACATTGGCCGATTTTCATATTTTCGACTTTCACTTTTTAAGATCAAATCATGAAAAAAAACCTAATGATATCAATATTTAAAAATAAGTAAATAAAACTGATTACTAACTTACCTTGTAGGATTTTATTAAGGAAGGATCAAATACAACTTCATGGCCATAATCTGGCTTTGGCGGTTTTATAAATTCACGTGTTGAGGCCGTCAGTGCTCCCCTGACATAATGATACCTTAACAATATTTTGCGTTGAGATAAAATAAAAGTGCGAACGGCAATATCTTTGTCAGCTGGTACAAGTAAGTTGCGATTAAATTTTTCAACAATTTTCTATAAAATAAATTATTACTTTAATATTATAATATCAATAATTCCATCTTGCTTTTTTGTTAAAATTTCCCTCCAAAACATATTTAAAATATGTTGTTATTTTATAATTTTTGTACCTACTTTAAATCGTTGGTAGGGAACCGAAAGCTATATTCAATTTTTTTGCTAAATTATAAATTATTCACAACAATATATGTACAAGAAAAAATTAGTTTTAAGAGTGTTCTTGAGTTAATCTGCAATTATAATTTTTTTTAAAAACAATATCACGTACTAAGTTTCGATCTTTAAGATTGCCACAATTAATTTCCAAAAATGTATACCCATTATATTGTTTTGGGTTTGGTAATCTAGAAAATGAACTTAGGAAATCAAGAATTTCAGACGGCGACAAAATTGTTTAAACTTTACGGATCTAAGTAAAAATTACTTTTAAGAGTATTTTAAATTTTGTAGAATCGTATCATTACAATGCTGATAAAAAAAATGGATATTCCATTGTCCCTACACCAAAAAATAATGGAATTATCAGTAAATCAATTTTTTGTTATTAGTATTGTTTTATTAATTAAATTTAATTTGTACATAGAAAAAACAAAAAATAACAAAAAAAAATTGTTAGAGCACTATATTCAGCTGTGAATAACCTTAAATAACCTCCACCTGAATATAATGAGAAATATATAAACTCCACTGCTTTCAGGACTATAATATCCTTATTCCGTTTTTTTAATTCAGTTCTAGCGCAAATTTTACGAGCAACGTAATTTATTTCAAATGCCTCGAAATTTTATCTAATTTTGACCATTGATAATTGGTGTCATTACAAATTATTGCCATTATTTGCAGAGTTTGTCTGATGATCATAACAATCTTGAATATCATTTAATAATTTTAAAATTAAAAAGAAAAAAAAAACATTTTTCCATATTCACCACAAGTTAAGAAACAGACTATAAGAGATGTTATAAGATGAGACTTCCTTTGAATTTACTTACAACAGTTTAATGGGTGGCTTAGAAGTGGACCACTAATAGACTAAAACCATCAAATTCCAGTAACATTATTTCTATGCATTTGAGGCTTATTTTGCTTGAATATGATCCGTGTAAAATTTTAGATCGGTACCGAAATTCACAAAATGCTTTAGTATGACTTTTATACCCTAAACCACCATAGTGTGGTTATAAAGATCTGTTCATAACAATGTGTTAGTTGAAAAACCCGACAAGCTAAATCGATTGCGCTAAATCCAGTGAGCCTAACGGGTTTTTATTTAGGTTAGCTTTAGTTTTTGAGATATAGCGTTATTTAAAAAATGGAGGAAGTTGCGCAATAAATATTCGCGTAACTCGAAAACTGTTTTGTTTATTGAATTAAATAAAAAAACGAAACTCGGCAACAAAATTATCTTTAAGTAGGATAAAAGTTTTTTTTCGTTTTTCTGTCGTTTTGAAAATAATTTGTTTGTTGGGCTGATTTCTGGTAAACTATCTAACTGAATATAAATTAAAATTTTTGTGATTTTAATTTTTTTTTTTTTTTTTGCAAAAAACTTTTTTTTCAAAACGACCGCTCAGATTAAGAAATGCAGTCCTACTTAAAGATAATTTTTAATAAACTAAACAGTTTTCGAGTTACCTACTTAATTTTTTTAAATAAGCCTATATCTCGAAAACTAGAGCTAACCTAAAAAACGGTAAGCACCACTGGATTCAGCGTACTCGATTTAGTTTTAGCCACTAGGTGCTCCGTTTGTCGGTAAAAAAAAGTGCCAAAATCGACAGTGCAATTAGTCAAAGTGCAAGTAGTCAAAGCTCCCATCTAAGCCCTCGAAAATTGCTTGAACGTGCATGTATAAAAGTTTTACCGATGTTTATATCGAAATAAAATTAAACACAACAATATTTATATGCACAGAAGTACATTTACTAAATTTGGATGATTGGTCCATAATAGTTCATAGCTCCCATATAGCGTCCATTTCTGAAAAAAAAAATGTTACACATGCACTGTAGGGTAATAGTCTGGCTTGACCGACTATACTTTCTTACTTGTTGTGTATGTAAATGACCTATGTAAAGTTTTGAATCGATAACAATATATTTTAATATATATATATAAAGATTCATTTTTTTGGATGTGGTCCTTATGACCTATTATGGGCCGACCATCATAACATTAAGTACAACAATTTATACTTCAATAAGAATTATTTGTGTTGAATTTCAACAATATTTATATCTGATTTACACGTATTTAAGTGAATTTTAGAAGTGGACTTTGTATGGGAGCTACGGTCAAATATAAACCGAATTAAACATAATTTCGATTTGCGATTTCGTTTTACATAATATATATTTTTTCTAAATGTTGTATTGGTGTTGCTACTTTACAGGCATTAATGGGCCACTGAGTCATATTTTGAAAATAAATTTGTATGGGGACTATGAGAAATCATGGATTGATTCTTCCTATTTTCGTAGCAGTTTTTCCTTCTGTCGTATAAATAACGTGTACAAAATTACATGGTATTATCATTATAAAGCTAAGTATAGACGATATGTTGAATCAGCATATTTATGTTGAAAAATTTGTTACAAGTGCTTACATATCGTGTAAACGCAAAATTTTTTCAGCATATGTATGTTTGACAACATTTGCTAACACATTTTTAATAATGCCAACAAACGTATGTTGGTAATTTTAGCATATCGTGTAAACAGCATATTATTAGTGTATGAAAAATTTCCTGCGTATGTTGACATTTATGTTATTTGTTGAAAAGCGTATGCAAGCTTTTCAGCATATGGCAAATTCATATGCATATGCGATAGTGTCTGTGCGATCAGAGATGTATTTTCTAATAAAGCTGATAAGAAAACAACAATGTCGGCTTCATTGATTTAAATCACAAATTATGATCTAAAGAACAGACATTTAAAATTTTTTAATTGTTTGTATAGTTTATACAATTTATTATATTCACATATATCAACACAATAATTGAACACAAATAAATATTTATTTGATTGGCGGAAAACTGCGTTTGTCTACATTAACAAAAACATATGTTTTTGCATCTTTTTTGTGTACTAGTTGGGCACCTATGACATACTTTGTTGCGATTTTTTTTTTTCGAGTGTGATAGAAATCGGTCAGATTTTCCAGTGAATGAATCCTACGATTGTGGAGAATAGTGTATCACGACCTTTAAGGCCAGCCGCTGATAGTTTTTTAATGTAAATACACTTCTTGTTGCATATGTACCTACAAACATACACACACAAGCACACAAAACGCAATATAGTGGCCGGCGGCATTGTTCAAATTAATCGACACAGGTCTCTGGAAATATCCAATAAATTATTAGAAATGCGTCTTTTTGCTTTTAATTCCACTCGTCATCCAAAATCAGCACTGTACAAGCAATAGATAGACCAATTTCCTCCCACGTCATCATTTATGTTTTTTTATTGATATTATTTTTATTATTTAATTTTATTTCAAAAATTACACATAAAATACAGAAGTTGAATAATAATTAAAAAATGTTGTCAAACTGAATAATTTCACAAACAAATGTTTATACGACTCAGCATATGTAGCACCACATAAAATTCAACATATCGTATAAACACAAAAATCGTATGCTAACTCTTATGTTGACATTTCATTTGCTGACATATGCTGACATCAAAAAATTTGCTACTTTCAACATATCGTGTAAACGTCTAACATATGACATAGGAATTTGCCGCTAATTTTAATCATATCGCTGTCAGCATATATATGCTGATTCAACATATCGTCTAAACTTAGCTTAATATATTTAAACTAAATATCACAAAAAATATCATATTTTGATGGAGGTTGTCACTGATTTTGATGATTTTCAATGATTTTCAATATCAAACTGCATAGGTCAATTATAAACTTTGCTGATTTTAGGTACGTATTTTGGACGTAAGAATGTTTTACAGAGACAAACAGACTAACAATCGACTAAGAATTCCATAAGGATCAATAACATACATACATATGTATATAATTGTGGTGTATTTCGAATTGTAAAGACTTTATGACTTGAAAATAACTTGATGTGCAGGTAAAACTTATTCATTGTATTGTAAATGCGATCTTAGTTACACATTGAATTTTAAATATCGTGGCTTAATTAATTCCGCTTTTTATAGCCTCCACCACCAAGAGTGGTGAATGAGGGTATATTACGTTTGTCAATCCGAGTGAAACTTTTTTAATATTCATCTGAGACCCAACAAAGTATATATATTCTTTGTCCTTATGAAATTCTAAGTCGATTTAGCCATATCCGTCTGTCTGTCCGTCTCTGTAAAACACTCTCACGTCCAAACTATACAACTGAACTAAACGAAGTTTCCAGAAAAATATTTCTTATTTTTCGGGTAACTTTGGTATTGAAAATACGTTGTTTTTATGATAAAAGAAGAAAGTGTGAGGAAAATAATAACAATCGGTCCATGATTTCTTATAGCCCCCATACAAAAATCTTCCCGAATTATTGTTCAATTATACCTAAATGCCTATAAAATTGAAATATCAAGACAAACTTCAGCAAAAATAAGTTTTATGCCAGAAGAAGTCGCAAAACGAAATTTGTTTTTGGTTCGGTCTATGTTTGACCATAGACCCCATATAAAGTCCACTTCTAAAATTCACTTAAATACGTATAAAACAGATATAAATAATGTTAATGTTCCGAGCATAACAACCAACCATACAACTCTTGTATTGAGATGAAATTCAACCAATATATCCCAAAATACATAGAAATCACATTAGTGGATACTGGATTTAGAAGCTATCAGTCCATAATTGGTCCATTTCTTCTATGCCACCCATAAATCTTTTGTAAATAATGTTATTGAGATCAAATTCAAACAAAAAAGCCTCGTCTTATATCTTATTCTTTTTTATACTCTGTTTCTTAACTTGTTGTGAATATGGAAAAATGTTCTTTTAATTTTATAAATTGTTAAATTACAGTCAAGATTATTCTGAAAATCAGACAAACTGTTTAAATTACAGTAAGAATCGGTAATTACATCAGTTATAAATGGTCGAAATTAGAAAAAATTTCAAATTATTTAACATAAATTATGTTGGTCGTAAAATTGTCTTTCAAACAATATATAAAATACTAATAAAATTTGCACTAAGACTGAATAGAAAACACAGAATAAGAATATTCTAGTCCTATTTGTCTATTTCTTAGTACGTTTAGGCGGAGAGTATTTAAGATTCGGCAAAGCCGAATATAGCACTCGAACTTGTTTTTTGATGCGTATGTCTGTGACTAGCAATTGAACGTGGTGGACTTGAAATATATTCGATTAATTAAAAAAAATTTAGTAAGAATAACTTATTTTTAAAATCTTTAGATTTACAAATATTACACCAAAACTATAAAAGAACGCAAATTTCGCTTTTGATTATCCATAAAATTATGTGTATTCCATTGTTAACCATTCTTGATTAAGCTTGTTAATATTGATATAGAATGTTTAACATCTTAAGTTGAATTAAAATTGCCAGTTAAGGGTTAAGAAACGAAATATGCCTTTTAGTATTCAGTTCTTAGTTCGATTAAAATATTTTCTGCAGATTTTAACTTGTTCTACTTCGACACAGACTTGAAATATCAATTATTATACAATTTACTGAAATTCCTAAAATATAGTTGATTCCGATGTTTGCCCCTATTTCTTGAAATTCTTCCAGACACGTAAAAATACAAGCCTTTTTAAAATAAAAAATATTTTTAGTGAATAATTTTATAGTTTTTACAGGATGTTTTTGTTTCCATGATAGTTTTTCCCTTTCTCTACAGCTTAAATTTGAAATGTATTTCCAAAAAAAATTAAAAATCTATTTGCAGGAAGGCTCGTTTATTGTAAAGAAAGATTCTATTGTACTAAAGAAAATTGTTATATTTTATTTAGATGTCTGAAATGAATAGTACTCACCTTTAGAACTTGGCCAGCGGGTTTAAATTGAAATTCCTGATAGAAGCAAAAGTCACTTCGTTTACTATAATGAAGCACTATACGTTCAGATTCGACTTTCAAATATTTCATCGAATCTAGTCTGGGCTCGGAAAAGAAGTATAATTCTTTGGGAGCTAATGGATTCATACTGGAACGAAGAACTGTAATATAATTTAAATTTAATATTTTGTACTACATATAACTAGAAGTATGAGTATGCACTGTTGGTCACCAAATTCAATTAACTCTGTGTCGATCCGTATATTTTAGATGGTTGTTGGACAAATATTTTTAGGTTTTACAAACACCCACTGTAGTGGTGTAGGGTATATAAGTTCTGTACTGCATAGTTCTTGTGTTTAAGTTTCAGGAGCTTTCGATGTTCTTGTGAAAGTCTAAGTAATTTCTAATTTTCTAGTTGCTTTATTTTGTGACACTAGTGAAGTAACATAGGAGAAAACATCATATAACATCATTTTATATGAAAATCTTTATTATTTTCGTTTCTGCTTCTCTAAAAATATTATTCTTATCTTTTAATTGTTTCCCTTAATTAGAGTGGTCATGTTTTTCGCCATCATTTTAATACCAAATATATAAAGTACCAAAAATATAAAACCTTAGCCTTAGTTTGAATTACAGAAATGTATATTGGTAATGAACTTTTGAATTCTTTGCATTTTGTATAAATACATTTATTTGAACCATTACCAGAAAATATCAGTGGGACAATTTCACTTTTAACTAGTTTAATTGGTTTCAATGTTTTCGGTAAATAGGGCTAAGTCCGAACAATGTTGTTCATATATTTTGATCAAACACTTATAAACGGTTCAACATTTCCATTTACTGATTTTGAGACACAATTTTCTTTTGATTTTAAATGTAAGGAGAGACAAATATTTTAGATCATTACCTTGTGCCTTCAACCAAGCGCTAGATCGTTATAGAATAATAAAGGCATTTCATGCCTGGAAATTTCCGATTTTTCCCAGAAGTAATTATCAAGAATCCCAGGAAATTTATTTTGTCCTTCCTGGAAACCTCAAACCCTATTTACAACATATACCTACATATATCAGAAAATATAATTTTTATATTCGTATTATAAATTAGTTATTTAATTATAACGAATATAAAGAATAAATCAAGAACTATTCCTATTTAAAACTTTATAATCATTAAATTTTGACATGAGGATTTCAGACTACATATTTAGGTGACCAACATTATAAGTTTAAAGAAAATCTTTGTTAATTTAATTACATTTCAAACTATCGTTTCGTCCTTTATCAAAGATTTCCTCAATTTCGGAAGTGTCATAGTTAATTTTTACTTGCAAAAGCAAATCTGTTCGATTTTCGTAATATTCCAAGCGTACAGAAGGTTTTTGGTAGTCATCATCTGCATAGAGTGTCAACTGCATAATTTTGCCATTCTTTTGAAAATATGGAGAGAATCGTTCGTGTTTAGCACCTTGATATAAAATTGTTTTTTGTTGATGTGGAAAACGCTCTTCGAATTCCTTTTCGCCAATATGAAGTCGGGTAACCCATGATCGTACTGTGTCTAAATGTTTCTCCTCAGCTAAAAGATGCTCTGAAGAGATTACATTCTCATCGGAATGCACTTCATGAGTTTGCATTTCGGTAGGTTCTCCTGGCAGGAGATATTCCCAGTCTTCATTATTCCTGAAATCCCAACGAATGTCTGCAACGCGTAAGTATTGCTGCTTGTTTACGTAGTATTGGCAATTATTCCATACGCTATCGATTAGAATGTAGTTTTTACAATGGGATTCACAGAAGTGTCCTGTTGATGGCTCAATAAATTGTGCTGTAGGTGGTTCTTCTGTAATATCCCCACTGTCGTTCACATATGTTTTCCTTGCTTTAATGCTCCAAGGAGCATTCTCAATTATTGCCACCCAAGCATGCGATCTGCGA
The DNA here is from genome assembly GCA_950370525.1 of Bellardia bayeri. Lineage (NCBI taxonomy): Eukaryota > Metazoa > Arthropoda > Insecta > Diptera > Calliphoridae > Bellardia > Bellardia bayeri. Next base: position 60,276,474 of record OX493264.1, read on the forward strand.
TAGTGATACTTATCTGCGGCTTTTAGTTCAAGCTCCTATATTAATAAAAAACAAATAAAATAAAATTTCAAACTTCATCATCATCATCATCTCTACATTAATTTGAGAAACTATTACACCTAAGATCATCTTAATTCTCTAAACAGCAATCTCTATTTTGTCTGGACTTGTCTAATAGTGCCATCTAGTTAAAATAACATGGACATATCGATAGAAAATGTACTAAAAACATAGTGAATCTGTAAAAAAAACATTTTGTTAATTCGTGAAATTTCAGTCAACATAATCGCCATTTTGCGATCACTATTAAAAATGTGGTCGTAAAGTTGTCGCATTTGGGCTTGTAAAAATCCAAAAGCAATTGTTAATTTAAAATCCAAAAATAATTGTTAATTAGCGTATACAAGCTGAATGTTTCACTATGAGGAGCGCTATGTGACCTGTAAGCGATTAAGGAGAATGAACAACACTATCCAGAGATGCTAACAACAAAATTTGGTCTATTACTGATGATATGAATGTCAATGACATGCGGTTTCAATAAGAGGCTGCCACATGTCACACAGCCGCAGAAAGAATGAATTTTTTGCAAACCACATTTCCCGATAGCAATTCAGCTGTTAATTGACTGTCTCTATCATGAGATATAACAATATTGAATTAGATTAATTTAGACTAAGTATATTTTTAATTTTTTATATTATATTAAATAATATCTTTAATTTATTTTATATTATACATTTTAGAATAAAATCATCAAATTTCGTACAGTAAGTGTCAAAAAACATATACTGTATGTATGAACTCACATGGTATACTATTGTGTTGTATTTATCGTATGTGCTAAAACTTTACCACAGTTGTAAATATGTTGTTGGTATTTTTCATGTTTAACAGCCTGTTTATGTTACACGTTTAAAGTTAAACGAAACTGGACGAAACGTCAACGATAGCGTAATAATTTTCATTTATGTAACGCGCTCTCTATTGTTCGTCTTCATTTGCGTTATGGATATTTATAGTTATGAAACACTAATTAATTTCTTTAAACATTTTTAAAAGGAAAAATAACAAATAATGATTTTTTTGTTATTTAATATTTGTTCTTTGGTTCGTTTCACATGTACATGTAGGTTAAACTGTTTTCCTTTTTCTATAACTTACAAAATTGAGATTTATTTTTTATATGTACTATATTTATAGTTATGAAACGCAGTGTATTTTTAACTTTTGGGATATTCTTTTTTGTAGTGTAAGAGCAATTCTGCGTTGACTAAAAAATAATTTAATGTATTCCTTTAGACAACAATGAAGTAAAAGAAGTAATGGAATGTTCAAAATTGACCTTTATAAAAAATCTATTTAACTATTTTTTTAATAGTTTTCCCAGTTATAAAAAATTAAATTATTGAATTATATGTTACATACATATCAGATCATATGCTGTCATTACGAAAGTGCTTCTAATACAGATGGTATGAAAAAGTCAATTAACAGTAAGTTGTTCAGTAATTGCAAGTGTGTAACTTCTCTGATGAAATTTGAATTTATGTATTTCAAATTTAAAAGTAACAAATTGTATTTTCGAATACATATCTAACTATTTAATTCAAATTATTTATTACCTCTTCTTTAGTCTTTTTGATCTCATCTCGTATTCTTTGCTCTTCTTCAGTTTTCTCTTTTAAAAGTGCTGTCATATTTTCATTCAAGTGACTTTCCAAATCAGGCATGGAACGCAGCCTATACTTTTGCTCAGTTTTCGCTCTGCCTTTTAAATCTTCATCGATATTAATTTCAATTATTTTATGAGGATACGGTACGTTGCGTTGATTATTTTCCACAACGTCTGCACGAGCAATTCCTGACACCACCACAGCTGGAAATCCAGCACCAATTAGCATGCTACATAATAGTGTCGCCATTTCGAAGCTATTCCCGCGACGTCGTCTCAGCAATGTTGATGGTGACATCAGCCTGGTGGGCTAAAAGAAAATACATGATGCATTTGTATTGTTTAAATATATCTTTTTAAATAAATAAAACTACATATTTAAAGGTATCGAGGTCATTAAAATGCGACAGTATTAGTTGTATGAATTTATGTGCATGTGTATGTTTGTATAAAATCAGAGCATTCTTTCAATCACAGACCTAGTCAGGATTTTTTTATATCATTTGTTGTTGTATTTTTTTTGCTTTCAAACAAATTTGAAGGAAAAAAATCAATAAATAATTTGAAAAGAGACATTTTTCTGCAGGCAACTTGATGGTATTTGATGTTCCATCAGTTCGTAACCATTGTTAGGATGTCCAAATACATGTACTTGCATATATAATAAGTATGTGCGGAATAGAAGACGTGTATAGACGTGAGTGTGTCTATTTCTGTAGGTACCCACTAAACAATTTTTACCGAATTTGGTCAGAATTTATTTCAGCAGTCAGCACAAGTTTTCGATTTCATATCCATAGTTTAATAGCTTGTATTAATGGCATCATATGCCGACGTTTGTCTGAGGGAAATCGTACAATTTTTTAGATTGTCAGATATCATTCATTATTTATTATGAGGTAAATTTCCTGATGAAATTCTAAAGATATTTAACGGTCATATTAAACAAAATTTTTACTTTATTGATTTTCTGTAATACCATGTAGGAATTAAATTCACTTAGGAATTAAAATTAATCTCTGAAAGTCGTAAACTTTTAACAAAATGAAACAAATCATAGTGAAGTTTATTTAAGCAGAGACTATTTGTCATTAGAATATTAGAGTATGTACATATTTATAAAAAGTGTATATTAATATATTTGAACTTAATTTGGACTAGTGTCAACCACCAAAGTGGGGAGGGTATATTGGCATTGTTCGTTTTTAAGGTTTAAGTGTTTGTTACATAATTTGTATTTTAAATTTACAATAAGATTTTTATGTCCTATATCACCATAGTCTCGACGGGTATATTAGTCCAGCATCCACAGATCGATTCAAAATCACTTAATGAGTCGATTTAACGATGTCCGTCCGGGCGTCTGGCTGGCTGAGTATGTAAACTTGTGCGCAAGGAACAGGTCGTAATTTTGAAGATATTGCGATTAAATTAAGTATGTGAAGAACGATTGGTACTGGGAAGTCCGCTGGGCTAAACACATTTTTCAAATGAAGCATTCAAGTGCCTCTGTTTTTTTTAAATGGTGTACTTCAGTCCATCTGATCTCCTTACTATTTACACCACCTCCATTCGACCGAAAATGGAATACAACTTGCTTTGCCTTTACTTGACCGCGTACAGGACTAGACAAAGGTTCCTATCGATGACAGTAGGATATTTTTATAGATTCGCTGGAGCATTATGATGAAATGTGTTCTACTGAATTTAGAAAACTGGTTTCTGGAAACCTAGTTATTTACGCAATACACGTTCTTCAGTAAGGGCTCATCCATTCGTAATCTACTGGGAAGTGGATCGCACAACACCATACAGGGAAAGTTCGTTTTTTAGTCGTACTGCCCACATGCCGAATAAACTTCCTTCAGAAGTTTTTCCTGTCACTTCAATGTAGGAAAATTCAAATCAAATGTCCACAAATCAAATCAAATGTCACCCTCCCATAACCTACAATGCACTACGTTAATAGGGGCATCCCTTTAGTGCTGGTCCAAGCAAAAAAAAAGATCTACAGGAATTTCGCAATAAATAATTCTATATAAAAATAAATTATACAAAAAAATTTTGTGAGGCTCAGTCAATAATTGTCCATAGAATGCGGCCGTGATGTTTTAAAAAATTTTTTATAGATTCTTCAATTTATACATACATGTATTCTGAGGCCTATCGCTTCCCCCAGGGAATCTGCATTATTTTATTTTCTTAGCTATTCTGTCAAGTGCCAGAAGAAAATTTAGAGAAATCCGTTCAATTTCTGATAAATTTTCAAAAAGGATTCAGAAAAGTGGTACTTCAATAACGTCAACACATAATGTTAACAGGGTATGGATGTTGATCTGTTTGTTTGCACTGGTAATATGTAGATGATTGTTGTGCTTTTTTATAACAGCTGCTTTTTTTTTGTGTACATGTTTGTGTGATTTCTTCTTTTAGATTCCTTATTTTTTTTAGTTTATTTAATTTTTTTTTCAAGATTTTTTATTCTACATTGGCAACACAATACAAAAGCAATCACTATCAAAAGCATAGTAAATGAAAACAAAAAACAAACTAGAAGAGTTTAAGACAAAAGAAATTTCAATTCGATGGATAGGAAAAAATTAACAGAAAGAAGAAATGTTGTTTCATAAAAAATCATCTACTCGTACATACATATATTTTCATACTGCATTCATAAACACAAACATATGTATGTACGTACCATACGTATGTATCTACATTTGTACGTAAATACTGTATGTATCTATCTATCTATATGTATATAAATACTTGCATTTGTTGTTGATGTTGTTTTATTTTTTAGTAATATCTAGGATATATACCAAAATAACAACTATTAGGAATGAGTATTCAAGTACTGTATGTGTACATACATACATAGATACGTACTCTTATAAAAACACTCACATTCACAAGAATATGCCTACATATGGATGTAAGAACAGACGAACTTACCAGCGGACGAACGTTTGTATGTATGTATGTGAATGTATTATAAAGGGAATATGTCTGTAGGGTGTTTGTATTCTATATAGAAAAATAGTTATATACATTTTTTTTTGTTATTGTTGTTATTAATATTTTTTCTAGGCTTTCATCAGAATATTTTTTTACATTTGAATTTATATAGTTTACTTTTGTTGTATTTTGAGCAATGTATAGTTTTTTTAAGTTTGGTTCTTTCGTTTCAAACATCTTTGTCCTTGTGAACATCAAAGTAATTCTTTTGAACCTTTGTCCAGATTCATTTTTTAAGTACTTTTTTCGGAAGTTTGGTTATTAACTTTTGAAATGTAAACCACTCACACTCCTACACTCCATGTACGAAAACGAATTTATTTTTGTATATTTCTAAACAAAAAGCGATTGTCTTAAATTTTAAATTGAAATAAATAATACAGTACATAAATGTATTTTCTACAAAAATTATTGTCAAAGACTTAAAGATTTTGGCTTAAAACCTGGAAATCTAAGAGCAGTAATGAGTCGTTTACTTTTTTTTTATGAAAAACCAAGTGGAACTGTTGAATTATATATATTAGAATCTGAAAATGTTTAAGACTGATCTCAGTTTATTAGTTAAATGTTTATTTTAGGGCAGTTGTGACAATCTACTATCGCAGTACTTGAAAAATAAGTTATGGGTTAGAGAATAGATGGAGTAGTGTGTAGTCGATTTTAATTTTTTTACTTTGAAAGGGGGAGAATGGATATACAAACGGTATGTCGATAGAACTAATTTTTTCCTTTAGTTCTGTTTCACACTCTTCAGTTTTAGCTGAACAGTTTTTGTTCAATTCTCTTTTGAACTTGCCATTTCATTCACACGCGTCAATTTATTTTTCGTAATTTTTCATGCAAATCAACATGCATCAAAGAAAAAAAAAGGAAATAAGAAAATTTGTTTCTTTTATTCTCTTTTCCTTTCTCACCCAAAACTACTTGCCTTGACGAGTCAGAATTGAAGAGTGTGAAAGCGAACTTAGTGTCTTTTGTCCAATCGACCATTATTGTTATTTAAAAAACTAAAGCTATAAAGAAATCTCATTATGCGTTTTTTATTTAACCAAAAGCTTTGGGAATTATTAAGAAATTGTTCACGCTTAAACACTTAATGTCATTACGCCAGGTTGTAGATGATTTCTCTTTGGATCCCAATATTTTGCACGTCTTATTTTTTCTTATAGGCTGAATGATAAATTTGTTTTTAGATTATTACAGTTCTGAATTATTTTTTAACTGTTGCTTTGAAAGAATTTTTAATTTTTATATTTTATAAAAATATCAAAATATTCCCCGATGTGTTGTGCGAGTAGTACGGAATTTGATGTCGGGATAAAGAAAGTAAGTATTTCCCCTCTGTACGTTCAATTAGATATCAGTAAATTATGTATGCTATTAATTAATATTAATCATAATTTAATTATACATGGTTAACCAAATAAACCAAATAAAAATTACGATGATACATTCATGTACCCATATGTATTGGATGAAAATCAATATATATCCTTACCGGTCATTTACACTATCAAGTAGTGCTGGCAAATTCTACTACTTTCTTTTACTCAATAATATGCAATACTTCTCATTTGGGTACTCAATACTACTCGATACTTTTAACGGATTTTTTGAAATTGTAACGCATAGTTTTTATCTGCAAATTGAAGTAGTTTCATTAAAAAATAAAAATAGATCTTCAACTATTATTGGTTTTGTATGTCTTTTATTATTAAATCAAAAATAAATGTTGGTTGGTTTAATTTTGTAGCTTACACATTGTTGTCTTTTTATACAGTGATATATTTGTATGCACTATTTTACCCACTCAAATTGTTTAAAAATACAACTCAGAAAGTATCGAGTAACTACTTTTGAGTATTGAGTATCCAAAAAACGGGCAAATACTCGATACTCGGTACCCATTACTCAATACTTTGCCAGCACTTCTATCAAGTATCAAATTTAGTATTTCAACATGGTTTTCAAAAATCTTGCTCACCTACTACTAATCTTCTGCATCTAACAACAGTCGTCAATCACGGCTTTATTCAAAGGATGCAAACTGATGTTATATATATGGATTTCAATAAAGCATTTGACAAATTAAATCATTTACTTCTCGTACAGAAATTGCAAAAATGGGGGGTTACAGATCTTAGCGTACAGTGGATACAATCTTATCTGTCGAATAGAATACAAACCGTTCGTTTTAATAACACGTCTTCATATAAAATTAACGTTTGTTCTGGAGTACCACAAGGGAGTCACATTGGTCCGCTGTTATTCTCTCTTTTTATTAACGACGTGCCTAAAATAATTAAATTCTGTAAAATTTTAATGTATGCAGACGACGTAAAAATTTTCTTGGCCTATAACCAACCTTTTGATAACTTACGTCTCTAAACCGACTTGGATTCTTTTTATGAATAGTGCAAGCTTAACTTGATGGAACTTAACTTAAAGAAATGTAAAGTAATGCGCTTTGCAAGGCACAATCCAATTTCAACAAATTTTTTTCTGGGAAACTACCAAGTGGAAATGGTTCAAAATTTCCTAGACCTAGGTATTTTATTCGACCCTAAACTCAGCTTCGTTCTACATATTTCTACGATAATAAATAATGCAAGATGTACACTAGGCTTTATTAAACGATGGGCAAAAGAATTAAATTATCCATATATTGCAAAAACTTTATATACAGTTCAACCTTGGTATAACGAATCTTAGAAAATAAAAAGGTTATATCGAATAATTCGTTACAATGAGGTTCGTTATATCGAGGTGAAGTTGCACTTCTATTCGTTATAACGAGGTAATCAAAATTTTTGTATGTATATTAATCATCATCTGCTTACCATGTTATACCGACCGATTTCCACTTGTAAATCAAAACACATTTGAAGAAAAGCACTGTATTTTGTAGTTTTAAAATTAAAAAATTGTATTGTATTTAATTCAAAAATAAGTCTGAGCCAGTGGATTAACTAGCTAGATTGCAACATCAACTGCTGCAATAAGCGTACAAGCTCTTGGCAACAATCTATTTTTCTTCGAATATTTGAGCCGTTAGTCTAATGCATTCTGCATTCAAACACAATAATTTTGTGTGTATCTGTTTCATGTAATTTGGATTAATTAATGGAAATCGTTATGACAAAATTCGTCTATTTTCTATTAAATATTATATTAAATATTTTGTATTAAATATTATGGAGCATTGTAGGGATTTCAAAAAATTATTAAATCGAGGAATTCGTTATAGTGAGGACCGTTATATCGAGGTTTGACTGTACTTGACTTGTCCGACCAATACTAGAATACGGTTCAATAATATGGGACCCAATTTACATTACTCACAAAAACAATTCCTGATATTTTGCCTACGTGGACTCTATTTCAACCCATTTAATTTACCATCAAGTCTAGCGGTATGACTTGCTCTTATTAACCTTACTTCATTAAAAAATCGTAGAACTGTGCTGAATATATCATTTATCCTGCATGTTATTAATGGTGATATATGCTCTGGTTTTCTAATCAATGAAATCTGTAATCAGTTTAACCAGTTATACAGATTTATTAATTTTTTATTAAATGTTAATGTCATAAAAAAATTTAAAATTGTTTTCTCATAATTATTTATTACATGTATTTTATTCCCATATGTTACATAATATTTTGTAATATGTCTGTAAGGAATTCATTTCAATAGACAAATTAAGTAAAATAAATAAATAACTAAATATTGTGTGGTACTTATCGTTTAATTGTCTCTTTTAGTATCTAAAACTAGAGCATAAAAATGATTAGTACCAAAAAATAATGAACAAGAGAGCAAGAGTTTTATATTCGCTTGTAGCAATATGTATACACTAGGGTCTCCATTCGAATAACAATATTTTAGGAATAAATCGAATAAAATGGAATAATCGAATACAGATACAAAATTAAATTTATAATTGTTTTCAAAATATATCATAATTCTAAATTTTATTATGACAGCTACAATAGAAATTATATTGATAATTTTTATTTTAAACGAAAATATTGTATTTTTTCTGCAATTCGACAAATCTTAATTTAAAGGGACTTTTCCCGTTGCATAGTGGGGAATTTCGATTTGGAATAAATCGAGATAAAGTGTTTTTGAGTTTAAGTTTTGATCTCATATGCCCACCAGGGTCGGCTCCAGGGACCTCCAAAGTGGGGCACCTCGGGTATGTGGAAAATCAAAAGCGATCAAAATTCTTTATTTGCGATACGATTTTAAAGATTATACTATACATACTCGTATATGAAAGTTACTAGTTGGGTACCAAAAAAAAAAAAAAAAAAAAACTTCGTCGTCGCTACATATTAATTTTACGTGATATTCGCATATGAAAATTAGTCTGGTTTTTTGATAATAAATGTACTTCTATTATTTTTACATTATTTAAGAAAGTTCTAAGAAGACTATAACGAATGGAGGAACCAGAGTGATTTAAAATATTGCTATTTTTATGTAAAATTCAACTTTTGAGGCAAATTTCCGCAAAAATCTCAAAATAACATATTTTTTCCTTCTTTTCCAAAAAGGCCTTCCATGTAGTTTTTATTTGTCAAAATTATATGTACATATATATTTTTCAAAAATATTTTTACAAATTGTTCAACTTTATTACGAAAATTTACGTTCTGTGAGGAATGTGTTTCATTCACATCGCTCACCTTATGGTCAACATATTTGGTCTAATGAGAGAACTATTCGCAACACCATCACCCATTTTGAGACCCAACATTCATTATTGCAAAATATTCAACGGAATAGACCACGTCCAGTACGCTGTGAAGAAAATATAGCGGCCGTAGCTGAGAGTGTACACGAAGACCGTATATTGTAGAGTCGGCGTTATCGTGCCATGATAACCGACTATTTGATGCCTGAAATTGAAGCTCGTGATCGCGGCGACATTTAGTTTCAACAAGACGGCGCCACTTCCCACACATCGCATCAAACAATGGATTTATTGAGAGAACACTTCGGTGAACATAAAATTTCACGTTTTTGGCCGTGTGATATCACACCGTTTTTTTTTTTCCTGTGGGGATATGTAAAGTCTAAAGTTTATGCGGACAAACCAGCTCGATTCAGGCCTTGGAGGAAAACATCACGCGTGTCATTCATTAGTTACAAGTCGAAATGCTCGAACGAGTCATCGAAAATTGGACTCAATGGATAGACCACCTGCGACGTAGCAACGGCCAACATTTGATAGACTTCATCTTGAAAAACTAAATGCCAAAGAAAATATCTTTCAAAGTATAATAAACATTCCCCATTAAATTTGAATTTTCTGTTTTTTTTTCTTTAAAAAAGTAGGGAACTCGAAATGGATCACGCTTTATTAAAAGTATTCTGATATGTAATCATAAATTTGGATTTAGAAGAAAACACTCGACATATTTCTGATAAATAATGGCATTAGTGATTAATGTAAATACATATGTATAATGATCTTTTGTAAAAACTTAAACTTAAAATAATTCATTATATAACATAGACAATTTTGAATTAAAATCATATAGAAAGAAAATGTAGGAATATCTAAATTTTTAGTTAGGCTCGAGTTCATTAAAGATGAAAAGGAAAAAAACAACTATGAATAGAAATTAATAAAGAATGATAATTACAGCAAAAACTTCGAACTACCATAAAACAAAAATTGGAAAAAATGTTACTAAAAAATTTCAACAATATTTTATAGGAATACAATAGAAATAAATAGAATGAAATGAAATAATATAGAATAAAATAAAATATCTAATACCGTAGACAGACGACAGAGTTAATTTTCATTAAAATCTCACTAATGTGAATTAAGATTTTACCGTGACAGACGACAGTTTCTGCATTTAAAACAGCATTTAAACAGTTGTTTGTTTGTAAACAACAAAATTTGTTTGGCATTTGGTTAAAAATCAGTATTTATTTGAAAAAAAAACAGCTGAAATTAGTTTTGCTGAAACTGCTCCATAATGCAAAAATTGTTCATGCACTAGCAACCATCAACCTGAACGTGTTGGTACATGTGGGGACCGCAGTGGGACACTCTGAAATAAGAGAAAGGCAATTGTGGAAATCTATTTTTATTATTTTAATTTTACAATTGTCTTCTTCTTCTTTTATAATAGTAAACAATTTGATAACATATGATTGATTTTCGACGATGTTGCCATATTGAAATAGCTAAATGCAGTATAAATTCACTATGATTTTGTGCATTTACGTCTAACATAATGCGCATTAGGATGGGGATAATTCACGAGTTAATTTGAATTAAGACTGCAAATGCAAATTAACTGTGTCGTCTGTCTACGCTATAATACACTTACTGCCGTATTTATAAAAAATAAAGTAGGCTTTTCATACAAAATATTCTTAAAGTACACTTGAGGTCTACATTAATTTTTTATAAATACGGCAGTTAATCTTACACGTTTTTTCTTAACATACTCATATACATACATATATGGGAGGTATACTGAGTTTGTCATTCCGTCATAGACGTATGCAAATGTATATATTTTGGGTACTTATAATTTCTAAATTAAATTAATTGAAATTTTTATCTAGTTCTCTATTTGTGACACGGAATCAGCATTGTCAAATAGATATTCCTACATTTTCTTTCTATATGATTTTAATTCAAAATTGTCTATGTTATATAATGAATTATTTTAAGTTTAAGTTTTTACAAAAGATCATTATACATATGTATTTACATTAATCACTAATGCCATTATTTATCAGAAATATGTCGAGTGTTTTCTTCTAAATCCAAATTTATGATTACATATCAGAATACTTTTAATAAAGCGTGATCCATTTCGAGTTCCCTACTTTTTTAAAGAAAAAAAAACAGAAAATTCAAATTTAATGGGGAATGTTTATTATACTTTGAAAGATATTTTCTTTGGCATTTAGTTTTTCAAGATGAAGTCTATCAAATGTTGGCCGTTGCTACGTCGCAGGTGGTCTATCCATTGAGTCCAATTTTCGATGACTCGTTCGAGCATTTCGACTTGTAACTAATGAATGACACGCGTGATGTTTTCCTCCAAGGCCTGAATCGAGCTGGTTTGTCCGCATAAACTTTAGACTTTACATATCCCCACAGGAAAAAGTCTAACGGTGTGATATCACACGGCCAAAAACGTGAAATTTTATGTTCACCGAAGTGTTCTCTCAATAAATCCATTGTTTGATGCGATGTGTGGGAAGTGGCGCCGTCTTGTTGAAACTAAATGTCGCCGCGATCACGAGCTTCAATTTCAGGCATCAAATAGTCGGTTATCATGGCACGATAACGCCGACTCTACAATATACGGTCTTCGTGTACACTCTCAGCTACGGCCGCTATATTTTCTTCACAGCGTACTGGACGTGGTCTATTCCGTTGAATATTTTGCAATAATGAATGTTGGGTCTCAAAATGGGTGATGGTGTTGCGAATAGTTCTCTCATTAGACCAAATATGTTGACCATAAGGTGAGCGATGTGAATGAAACACATTCCTCACAGAACGTAAATTTTCGTAATAAAGTTGAACAATTTGTAAAAATATTTTTGAAAAATATATATGTACATATAATTTTGACAAATAAAAACTACATGGAAGGCCTTTTTGGAAAAGAAGGAAAAAATATGTTATTTTGAGATTTTTGCGGAAATTTGCCTCAAAAGTTGAATTTTACATAAAAATAGCAATATTTTAAATCACTCTGGTTCCTCCATTCGTTATAGTCTTCTTAGAACTTTCTTAAATAATGTAAAAATAATAGAAGTACATTTATTATCAAAAAACCAGACTAATTTTCATATGCGAATATCACGTAAAATTAATATGTAGCGACGACGAAGTTTTTTTTTTTTTTTTTTTTTGGTACCCAACTAGTAACTTTCATATACGAGTATGTATAGTATAATCTTTAAAATCGTATCGCAAATAAAGAATTTTGATCGCTTTTGATTTTCCACATACCCGAGGTGCCCCACTTTGGAGGTCCCTGGAGCCGACCCTGGTGGGCATATGAGATCAAAACTTAAACTCAAAAACACTTTATCTCGATTTATTCCAAATCGAAATTCCCCACTATGCAACGGGAAAAGTCCCTTTAAATTAAGATTTGTCGAATTGCAGAAAAAATACAATATTTTCGTTTAAAATAAAAATTATCAATATAATTTCTATTGTAGCTGTCATAATAAAATTTAGAATTATGATATATTTTGAAAACAATTATAAATTTAATTTTGTATCTGTATTCGATTATTCCATTTTATTCGATTTATTCCTAAAATATTGTTATTCGAATGGAGACCCTAGTGTATACATATTGCTACAAGCGAATATAAAACTCTTGCTCTCTTGTTCATTATTTTTTGGTACTAATCATTTTTATGCTCTAGTTTTAGATACTAAAAGAGACAATTAAACGATAAGTACCACACAATATTTAGTTATTTATTTATTTTACTTAATTTGTCTATTGAAATGAATTCCTTACAGACATATTACAAAATATTATGTAACATATGGGAATAAAATACATGTAATAAATAATTATGAGAAAACAATTTTAAATTTTTTTATGACATTAACATTTAATAAAAAATTAATAAATCTGTATAACTGGTTAAACTGATTACAGATTTCATTGATTAGAAAACCAGAGCATATATCACCATTAATAACATGCAGGATAAATGATATATTCAGCACAGTTCTACGATTTTTTAATGAAGTAAGGTTAATAAGAGCAAGTCATACCGCTAGACTTGATGGTAAATTAAATGGGTTGAAATAGAGTCCACGTAGGCAAAATATCAGGAATTGTTTTTGTGAGTAATGTAAATTGGGTCCCATATTATTGAACCGTATTCTAGTATTGGTCGGACAAGTCAAGTACAGTCAAACCTCGATATAACGGTCCTCACTATAACGAATTCCTCGATTTAATAATTTTTTGAAATCCCTACAATGCTCCATAATATTTAATACAAAATATTTAATATAATATTTAATAGAAAATAGACGAATTTTGTCATAACGATTTCCATTAATTAATCCAAATTACATGAAACAGATACACACAAAATTATTGTGTTTGAATGCAGAATGCATTAGACTAACGGCTCAAATATTCGAAGAAAAATAGATTGTTGCCAAGAGCTTGTACGCTTATTGCAGCAGTTGATGTTGCAATCTAGCTAGTTAATCCACTGGCTCAGACTTATTTTTGAATTAAATACAATACAATTTTTTAATTTTAAAACTACAAAATACAGTGCTTTTCTTCAAATGTGTTTTGATTTACAAGTGGAAATCGGTCGGTATAACATGGTAAGCAGATGATGATTAATATACATACAAAAATTTTGATTACCTCGTTATAACGAATAGAAGTGCAACTTCACCTCGATATAACGAACCTCATTGTAACGAATTATTCGATATAACCTTTTTATTTTCTAAGATTCGTTATACCAAGGTTGAACTGTATATAAAGTTTTTGCAATATATGGATAATTTAATTCTTTTGCCCATCGTTTAATAAAGCCTAGTGTACATCTTGCATTATTTATTATCGTAGAAATATGTAGAACGAAGCTGAGTTTAGGGTCGAATAAAATACCTAGGTCTAGGAAATTTTGAACCATTTCCACTTGGTAGTTTCCCAGAAAAAAATTTGTTGAAATTGGATTGTGCCTTGCAAAGCGCATTACTTTACATTTCTTTAAGTTAAGTTCCATCAAGTTAAGCTTGCACTATTCATAAAAAGAATCCAAGTCGGTTTAGAGACGTAAGTTATCAAAAGGTTGGTTATAGGCCAAGAAAATTTTTACGTCGTCTGCATACATTAAAATTTTACAGAATTTAATTATTTTAGGCACGTCGTTAATAAAAAGAGAGAATAACAGCGGACCAATGTGACTCCCTTGTGGTACTCCAGAACAAACGTTAATTTTATATGAAGACGTGTTATTAAAACGAACGGTTTGTACGGCACCACTGCGGTGCCGGTCAGCCAACAGACAAACATCAATCCTTTAACCAGTGTTAGTTCTGGTAGTTCGAAGTTTTTGCTGTAATTATCATTCTTTATTAATTTCTATTCATAGTTGTTTTTTTCCTTTTCATCTTTAATGAACTCGAGCCTAACTAAAAATTTATCAAGAAATTAATAAATATGTTTATGTTAACTTATCGTTTCTGTATAAATTTTTTCATAATTTGAAAAATATCAAAAAAAGTCACAATCTAACACAATTTAAAATTTCAATTTTATTTATATACATACTTACATATATATATATACATATATTTTAAATAGAAGTGCTATTATCAATTATTGATATAATAGTTTTGATGATGACTTTTTTGAATTTCAGGAGCCTAAAAATTCGTACAATTAAAAACTACAATTATATGTTTTATAAACGAAAATGATGAGATGAGATAGGCCAAATAATATGACAAATATATCAATGTTATGGCAATAAGTTATAATTCTTAAAAGAAATCTGATATTTAGTAAAATAAAATACTGAACGAGTTTGAAAAGTATACCGAAACAGTTATTTTAGGGTCCATATTTTGACGAAATATTAATATCTTCAAAAAAATTATATTGAAAGTGATTGCATATGTATTATACAGTATAATATGAGATGAATCAAGAATCAAATACAATAAGAAGCTTTTGAAAACACTAGGATATTACTAAAACATATCAATATGTACATCGAATTGACATACTCGTACCTATAATATAAATACAAGAAAATATAATAAATAATTTTAAATATGTGATCAAATTATTCGAACAAGTTAAAATGTCTTATTCGAATTATTCGTTTTATTCGAAGATGGAAAAATAAATTTTGGATTAGTTTGCACGATTTTTAAATAAATTACAATAAATACAATAAATTATATTTCGATTTTATTTTAACTTATTAATTATAATGTAGGCAAATCTCGATGTAAATTTCATAGTTGAAACAAATTGCGATTGTATATTTTTCTGTGTATATATTTCTATACATATATGTATGTATATATATATAGTTATATATATTTTGATATGCATTCGAATAATCGTAGAAATTCTTACGATTAATTATGCGAATAATTTGAAAATGACAATTTTCTAATAAAGAATAATTTGAAAGGTTTTATGTAGTATAATCAAATAAAATTCATACAAATAATTGATTTAATTTATATTTTTTTTTTTTTTCAAAATATTTAATAATTATAAATTTGATTATGATATTTTTAAATTGCAGAGGTCTGTCTAGAGAAGCTACAATAGAAATTATATTGATAATTTCTTCTGCATACAGATATGTAAAATGCTGCAGTTCTAAGGATACAAGTACGATGAGGCGGCCGTAATTCGATATTATTTATGCGTTATATTAGCAGAATCACGGCGTTTTTAATATTATATTTAACCGTTATTGAAACTTTTATCGTTTTTTGTATTTTTAAATTATTTAATAAATATTATAACTTTTATTTTCATTCAATAAAAAATTAATATTTTCATAGAAATCTTGAAAACAAACTAAAAATAACAATCGATTTAGTCGTTTTATTCGAACAAACGTAACATCGAATAATTTGCATTCCCTAATATGTATATATTTATATTTAAATATGCAATATTATTATTCAAATAATTTTCAAGTATTTATATTTAAATAATATAAATATTGAACCCACTTACATTATGATTTTATCCTTTAACTACGACGGTAAATTTTACACTCTTTTGAAAGTTTTTGATTTGGTGTCTCTTGCGATCTATAAAAGTAAATGTTCTTTTTAATTTTTAATTTGTTTTTTTAATTTGTCAGTTGAAAATATCTTATTTTAAACAAATAACTACACTAATTTTTATAAAAAAATATCTTGTACAATTAAAATAAGTATTTCACCTCCGTAGTTAAAGTTTATTTTTTATACCCACCAACAAAAAGATGGGAGTATATTGCGTTTGTCATTTCGTTTTTAAAACAACGAAATAATGGTCATAAAGCCAAAACTCTATATACTCTTAAGAAAGATCTAGCCATGTCCGTTCGTCTGTCCTTCTGTTGAATTTACGATAGGCTTCAAAAAAAGACATAGAACAATGGAATTTTTACAAAACATTCCCTGATCCGAAAATAGGCAAAATCGGTCAAATAGGATCCGAGTTGTAGATGAAAGTTTCAGAGTACCTCGATATTTTCTGCTATTTTCTTTAAAGATAATGCCGATATAAACATGAAATTCTGCACACTTTATTCTTATTACATAACGACAAGTCCTGTTCTCGATTTCTTATAGCTTTCATACAAATATCTTCCCGGAATATAGCTTTATGGTACATAAATGTCTATAGAAAAGTCGTATCCATACAAATTTCTGCAATAATAAGTTTCATGCAAAGTGAAATCTCAAAACGCTATTTTGTTTGCATCCGTATATATTTTGACATAGCCCACATATAAACTCTAGTTCCGGAAATCACTTAAATGCGCATAGATCTCTTATTAGCTTCAGCAGTAAGTTTGAAATGACACAAATATCCAATACATAATAATATTCACACTCGATTTTTTGACAATCGGCCCATATTTGGCCGTAGTACCCATATAAAGTTCACTTAGAAAAATCATTTAAATACGCATAAATCTTTTATTAAAATCATTATGTATTACATTTATATTCTACACAAATAATTCGCATTTACGTATAAATCATTGTATAGAATTTCATGATGATAGGCCCGTAATAGGTCATAGTTCCCTTATGAGGAATATTCCTGAAAACTCATTAATCTTCATAAACATCCATATCGAACCGAAATTCTACACAGATCAGTTATAAGTATGCTATAATATTGACGTTTCAAAAAGCCCAAATCAGATTTCCTAGGGTACTTTATTTATTGTGTGTTAAAGAAAATCGCTTTATGTTACACGCCGCAAAAATATAAACAAACAGTATATACTTGATTACAACTGGAATATGATTCTTATAAATGTCTTAATGGAGATAAAATTCATTTAAAATAAACCTCAAATAAATAGAAATTACTATACAATATTTTATAGAGTTCGCTCCATAATAGGTGAGTTGGTGGTGGGTATATACGATTCGGCACAGTCGAATATAAACTCTTAAGCTCCCTTTAGACGGTATGTATTTTGCAGTATACTTGTCCACTGCAACATGCATACATGTCGTCTAAAAGCAAAACAAAAATGCTTCTGCAAATGTCAGCCTGCATTTACAGTGTAAAGTTTTCAATTAGAACATGTTCAATTTTCATCTGACAAAGCACCTGCAGCCAGCTGTTTTGCAAGCCAAATGTTTATGGCGCCAAGAACATAGTGTGTGTTTCAGGAAATTTATATTTCAAAAAATTGTAATAAACAAAACAATAAATTTTTATTAAAATATGTAATCAAAAACTAAATTAAACAATTTTTGACTCCACATAGCACATTTTCTTTTTAATTCTTGCTTATTTTTTTTATAGAAGCTATTATTGCAATCACATGGTAACAGAGGTGTAACGAAGATAATGAAGTTTTGTACTTTTCTCTTTCTTTGAGAACTGCTTTTTATACCCTACACCACCATAGTGGGGAGGGTATATTGGATCTGTGCTGATGTTTGTAATGCCCAGAAATATTGGTCCAGCACCCACCTTAAAGTATAGCGATCGACTCAGAATCACTTTCTGAGTCGATTTAATGATGTCCGTCGGTCTGTCTGGCTGGCCATGTAAACTTTGTGCGCAGAGTACAGGTCGCAATTTTAAAGATATTGCGATAAAATTTGGTATGTGATACTTTTTCCGCCAAGGATGGACGGGATTGAAACTCGTGTAAATCGGTCCATTATTTCACTTGGCCCCCATACAAATGTCCTCCCGAAATTGGGGTTTACTGATCATAAATATTTGAATTATGCAAGTATCCAAACAAGTTTCATTACAAATGAGTGGAAAATAAAGCCAAATCACATCTGCAAATTTTGTGCAGATCGGTTCATAATTACTATATAAGGCCCATATAAGGCCCACTTCCGAAAACCACTTTAAAGAGCATAACTGTCTCAATAATGTTAGTATCCAAATAATATTTAACGCAAATATATTTCATATGTGTACAAATAATATGGTGCAATTTTATGATGATCTGTCCATAATTAGTCGTAGCTCCCATATAATGCCCACTTCCGAAAATCACTTTAAAGAGCATAACTCACTCAAAAATGTTGGTATCCAAATAATATTGATCACAACTATGTTTCGTTCATATACATACACATATAAAATTTTATGACGATCGGTCCATAATTATTCGTAGCTCCCATATAAGGCCCATATCCGAAAATCACTTAAAAGAACATAACTCTTTTAAAAATGTTGATATCCAAATAATATTGAATACAAATATATTTCATATACATACAAATAATACGGTACAATATCATTTTTATATTTACATATACTAGGTGTAGGGTATTATATGGTCGGGCTTGGCCGTAAGTCACCATAAATAAAAGTATTTATATCGAGATAAAGTTTAACACATATAATACTTATAATCACAGACAACATGACACTAAATTTTTGGATGATCGTCCCAAAATAGGTTATATCTCCCATATAATGCACATTTCTGAAAAACTATTTTATACATATTCTGGGTGTATGGTATTATATGGTCGTTAATGACCCACTATACTTTCTGACTTGTTTTTTAAACTTTTTTTTATCATTATTATTGAACCTTACACCTAAACCTTAAAAACTATTTGCTTTTTATAGTTATACATGCATATATCTTATAAATATCGGTATCGACGCAAAACTTTACACAGATCATTAACATATACACGAAAATCATACTACAAACATTTGTGAATTTTGGTCTACATTTGACCCAATAACCCATATTAAGCCGTGTTTCGAAAATCACTTCAGTACTCATAAATCTCATATAAACATCGATACCGATCAAAATAAAACTGCTGGATTTTGAAAATAAGGTCCACATTTGACCATATTCCTCATATAAGGTACGTAGGTATCTTAAATGTACCATTCTTATATTGAAATTTATTATGGGATATTCTCATATGTATAAAATTCTCTGTTCGGAAATTTATGTTTTGTAATTGCTCACATAGACGTACCACTTCCGAAAATCAAATCAACATTTTATACAGATCAAAAACTGTAATCCAAAAATCACACTATTATCGATTATACGATAACTATGCTACTGACTTTTGTAGTTGTCAGTCCACATTTGGCAATAGTCCAAAATTAAATCCACTTCCGAGTATAACAACCAACCATACAACTCTTGTAAATAAAGTTATTGAGATCAAATTCAACCAAAAGAAGCCTCACCTTATCACCTTACCTTTGTTTATACCCTGTTTCTTAAGAAGTGGTGAATAAGGAAAAATGTTTTTTAATATTATAAATTGTTAAATTACTCTCAAGGTTGTTATGAATATCAGGCAAACTCTGTAAATTATAATGGGATTTGGTAATTACATCAATTTTAAATAAATTAGATAGAATTTCTAAACATTTAAAATAAATTATGTTGTTCGTAAAATTGCATTTGAAACAATATATAAAATGTTAAGCTATTATAATTAAAAACACTGAATAAGGATATTCTAACTAGCCCCATAATCATTGTAGTTTTTTGTGTTTCTCATTATATTTAGGTGAAGGGTATTCAAGATTCGGCACAGCCAAATATTGCACTCTAACTTGTTTTTCGAAAGAGTTCTTTATATGGGAGCTATGGGACGATATTCGTGAAACTCGGTAATTTGATTTTTCTATTATTTGTTATTTGTGGAAAATTTTGGTTTGAATTTGATATTAATGCGTATTTAAGTAATTTTCGAAAGTTGGCCTTTTATGCCGCTTTGGTAAGCAAAACAACTCTAAATGATTTCAACTGCTTTTTATTATAAATAATTTTGTGCGGTCTAAATATAATGACTGAATAGTTATGTAAGCATGAATGGCTTTTTTATTCTTATTAAATATAATAAACAATGAATTAATAACATTTTTTCGAACCACACCAAGTTCACTCCATGTGTCAATTGTGCTGCCAATTTGCAATATTTGATATCCTTTTGATTTCAGTAACTTATCAATTGCAACTCGCTTTTTGTGTGTACATACTGATATCAGACTTGGACGAATGGTTGCAGTGGATGTTGTTTTGAACATTAGAATAATTTTGGGTCGAAGGACATGAAGATGTAAGCATAGATGCACGATGGACAATGCTGTATTATGCATATCGACAAGAATTTTAGCTCACACACTTCCAAACTGACAAAAGTACGTTCTATGTATTGGATATACATACATGCATTCTCAGAAATATACATAGATACATATAAAAATGTGCATATGTATGTCAGTATGTGAAGAGAAAAAGAAGAACTTTTCATGTTGTTAAGGAGTTTTGTATAGCCGTTGGTAAGATTCTTTAGTCCATATACTACCGACTGAACATCATCTCTTGATGCACTCTTAATCTCATATGCTGCAGAACAAAATACACCTACCTACGAATATACTATATACTATTCAAAGATAGAACATGTACATACATACATACATATATACCCTGCAAACAAATTCTATTGAAAATGTTTCCCAAACGAATCATGATATGAATCATGAATACGAATCATCGAATATGATAACTCTTTTTTTTTTATCAAAATAATGTCATTTTATTGTAGTTATGGTCCATTATTAATAGATCCGGACCAAATATTTAGATGTGTTTTCTCTATATACTATATATGTAGATCCTATAGATTTGTTGAGAAATCAGAAATTGGCGGAAGATTTACATGAACAGCCAGTCAAATGGACATACGTTATCAATTAATCTAAATGCAAACAAGTATTGCTGCTAGAATAATATTTTTGGCGCAAACGAATAATGAAGATAGTTCATTTAATAAAAAATCTATATAAATTTCAATAAGAAATTGAAATACGTATTTACTTTTTAATAAATTTCGTAAGTTGATCCATATTTCCAATTAAAAATATAATTTAAATTTAACACTAAATATTTTTAAAATGTTATAAAGTATCAGCCATGTTACTTAAGTATGCTGTACAAATTTAGATATTTTATTTGCAAATAAATAAGATCAGGCAGGTTGAATACTTCTTATTCTATATCTTTATACATATATAAAAATTAAATGGCATCACGTGAAAACGGCTGGAGCGATTTGGTTGTTTTTTTTTTATTCTATTAAAAATTTCTAGGAGATGGTTTGTAAAAAAAATTAAAAAATTCCTGGTAAAACTTGGATATTTCAAGTTTTTCTTACTTAAAGAACTGGCACCAGAACCTACTTTTCACTTCTCATTTTTTAAGTATGAGACAATTTTATGAAAACTAAAAGAACTAAATTTTACTGCCTCATTTTCAGTTCTCATTTTTCTTAATAACAGACATTTTTTGAAGAAACTTGAAGAACTGACACAAAAGCCTCACTTCTCATTTTTTAAGTATGAAATGATATGAATTACCATCCATTAGTAAATACCGAGCGAAGCCGGGGCGGTCAGCTAGTTTAAAATAAAAATTGTATTGTTACATTGACAAAATATAGCACTTATTTTTTCTTCTGTAGAACATTTTAGCACTTAGTTTTTCAAGTTTTAGCATATTTTGAAATTCATTTTCTGGCAACACTGAATAGTAGGGTAAGTACGGATTTTCTTATACCGAGTACAAAATACTTGATTCAAGTACGGATTCATCAAGTCCAAAAATCTATATATAGAAACAGCAAAACGAACATTTTTTCGGAATGAAATCACTTTTCATTTGCTATGTCGAATTGTAATTTTAAGCATTTCTAGGCTTCATTCCGAAAAAATTGTTCGTTTTGCTTTGTCTATAGAAGAAAATACGGAATTATTTCCACTTCTGAATGGAATTAAATTCTGTTACATGGCTGTATATTGGTACAACACACATATTTTTAATAAAATTTAAAGAGTGTCATATTATTCTTCTGTCTCTTTAAACTGCTGAACATGTTTTGGTGATACATATATATTCGATATTCGATAACATTTTTTGAGTCGATTTTTTGTGTTGATGTGTCAGTCAATGTACCGATGGTATAACCTCCGATTGCTGGCTGGGTTATGTATAAAAGTTTGTACGTACATATCTTCTATATGTAAATTGCGAATACATAAGAATCTTTAAACCATCATTCCTTGAGCACCTAAGCATCGTATTGTTGGAAAGCCCTCCCAGTCACTATCCGTTCATATTATTATTTTTTGTGTAGTATGCAAAAACCACGAAAGGATACTTGAGTGAGTATGCGAAGGATGAAGTTAAAATAAAATTTATACGCAAATACACATTCACATGAGTATTTAACTATTGTGTACAATTGACCAGACGACCAGCCAAAGCAGCCCACCAACTACTCAAACTAATTCCTGAAAATACATTCAACCTCTTTGCATTATCTGAACGTCGACAATTAGATTCTGCAAAACAAAAAAAAAAAAAAACAGCACCAACATTTAAGAAAAAAAAAAAGGAAAACCTCTCATTCAAAGAAAATGCAACATACAGAATAATTTCTATGAAGCAACTGTGGCTCATTCTATCTAAAGCTAATGAATCTCCTGTTTGAATATGTACATGTAGGTACGGTACATACTTCTGAATGTACATTTAAGTGGACTAAATATACTTTTTTATGCGCTACATTTAAACGAAAAAAATTTGGAAATTAAAAAAAAGCAAATATTGAATTTTACTTAAATTTCAAGAGTTTGACTATTATATCAAGTGCCACAATAATCTGACATGATTAAACACTGAAGTGAGAGCGTCCTGAGGCAAATTTTTCCAAACACTTCTTTCCAAATAGCTTTTAACAGGTATTGTAACATGTGTCCCAGTTGCTTGCTGCTGGCAAACATTTTAAAATCGCTGCTTGAGTAGCTTTCCATGATTTTGCACGATCTTGTTGAGTTTGACAACAAACTTCATGGAGTAATGCCTCCAATTCATTGCCTTCGAACCTTTTTTTGCTGGCTATTCTGATATTTTTCTTCTTTGTCAAAATCACCAATTCTGAACCGCACAAAACATTTCTCGCACGATGAAACCGCTGTAACACATTCATCATAAGCTTCTGTGAGCAATTGGTGTACTTCAGCGGCACTTTTTACAAATGAAAGAAGTAAAGCAAAACTTCCAGCAAAAAAAAAAACACCCCGTTGCGAAAGCCATAATTATTCATAGATGACAAACGCTGACAATGTTAAATCATCAATGACCGACGCTGAATTTTGTTTGAGTTCATGTATGAAATTTTGAAGCAATTGTCCAAAATGTCATAGATGCCATATATTGATTTTGTTTGTTAGGCGTCATTGTGACAATATCGTCGATAATCATATATGATGTTTTATGTTATTTCTCCATCATAGAGATTCGTAGCAGACAAAATCACTAAGTTTATCTATGAATTTTTCTTAAATATGCTTCAATCTTCGTAGAAATTCAGCGTAACAGACACTCTTAGCAGACAATATCGCCAGGTTTCATTATTTACAAAATCAGTAACAAGCACGAAAAGAAATCAAAAATATTAAAGTCCGTTATTATACCCACCACCAAAAACATGGGTGGTATATTGCATATATCACACCGTTTGTACCACTTCGAAATAATGGTCTTAGAGTCAAAAAGTCTATAGATTCTAAGACGATCTAGCCATGTCCGTCCGTCTGAACGTCTGTTGTTGGCACGATAGAGCTTCGAAAAAGACATAGAACAATGAAATTTTTACCAAACATTCTTTGATCCACCGAAATGTTTGGTATTGCAAATGTGCCATCGATAACATTTTCATATATGATATTTTCTTAATAAAAATGACAAAGTCGCTCAAAAAATGCAACGTGGTAAGTGGGAATCAATAACAGACTTGTACCCTTAAAAATTACATATAAGTTACTAAAGGCAAAACACGCTTTTAAAAGATACGCCATCTGTTACGAATAAGATTTCATGTGCAATGTAGAAACTTTATCCAGATACTTATATTCTTAGATAATATTAGTGTAGTGCCTAAAAACTATATTTTGACCAGTTTTATATACGAGTATGTATGTACCATACATAAATGTTTGTTAAAGTTTAAGACAACTAACATACATACATACATGCATTTATTGAATCGCACATACATATGTATGGATATTTAGTTGTACACATACACACAAAAACATAGATACGCACATACGATTACTTTACATAAACTGTGTTTGGTAAAAGATGAAGACTAACAACAAGATGCTGAATAGAGGAAAAATCGATGAAGAAATTTCCAAAATTAATGGAAACAATGGATAGAATGAATATCTGGTACGATAAAACATTAGAACTTGTCGTTGGAGGAATTAACTCCCCAAAAGCACTACCAATGAAATGGGACAACCTGCAGCCACAAATAAATATTAGAAGAAACGTACGCATTCCCAAGAACAAATAAATGATGCACTTGTAGCAAGCTGTATGTATGTATGTACTCGTATGTACAATGTACGTATGAGTATAGGTATACGCATAGATATGTATGTATGTGTACATGTACTTACATATATGTATGTATATGCTTGTGTAATTATTTTGTCTTGCACAAGCATCTACAAAACTTTGGAATTATTCCAGAATAAGAATATACGAGGGCCAACTGACAAGCTCACACTGACAATTCTTAACTATATTTAATGCCAATTCTTAGTTCTGACTACATACAAAGTTCTCAAAATCAGAATATAGTTATAGATATTGAGAACATGTACGTATTATAAATATTATAATTGAATTGCATTATAATCACAGCTATTTTCAAGCTAATGTTCATTTGTAGTCAGCATCAATTTTGAACGTATACGATCAAATGAATTTTATAAAAAATTCCCAAAGGCATAGGACCATACAGCGAAGAACATATGATATATTATATATGCTGATATAATATTAACAAATTATTGAATCAGATTTATTGATATCTTAAGCTTTTATTTCAATCAAAAATAAACATTACATTTTTTTTAATTTTAAAGAAAAATATCGAGTAAATTTTTATTTGGTCTCTTAAATACAATTAACGCATTTGATGTTGAATTGCTCTTTTCTTAAATGGAAAATGAAGTGGAAAGTTCTCATTTTGAAATTAAAAAAAATTTTAAATAATTTTTTTTGGAGACATTGAATTATGAACTCTTTTGATTTTGGGAATGAACACCAAACAATTAAATGATTTCGACCATTTTTGTCTTTAATTTTCCGTCATTATATTTTTAAATAGTAACATATATTCGTATGTGAATACATGCATTAAAATTATTCGTATAAAAATCAAAGTAATCAATGCAGTTTTTTATTTTTACTATTCTTATCAAATTTTCAATGATCAGCGATCAAAAATCACCAACTTTAAATACTCGTATGTATAAAAAATCTCTTACTGAACTGAAAAAAATCCTTGAACGTTTTGATATCGATAATGTCAACTTTCATTTGCAATTGGTGTCATACAATTCCCATTTTGTTTGCTGCACTGTATAATCAATCATGGACATGCATTTTAATACTAAATTTGTATATGAAATTTGGCCATAATATTCCTAATTTAATTATCTATATAAATACATAAAACCAAAGATCAGGTACAAGCAATATACTTTGCCCACAGTGTTAGTGTACGTTTTAATTAGTTGTATCACAGCGTTTCGAGTCTTTTTATCGAAAAATCAGAATTAATTTGCCTTAAAAATAAGCATGATTTATTTGCCAGTCATCATAAAATTTAATACAGCAATTGGAAATCCCCATAGGTACATACAGTAGTGTTGAAAAAATAATTTTTCCTATTAATCTCTTTAATCCAAGAAGTCATATTTAAATTATAATGCCAGACGATTATCTTTCGAATAAAGTAAACTTCATGTCAATTTAAACAAATCACCTTTGTTTTACTCAATTTCATAGTTTTATACATCTTAAAAAAAACACCCTTTTTGTTTATTTGTTCCGCAATCAATCCAAAGCGACTAACCAATTTGATTGAAACTTAGTAGTACTTTGATATTGCTTGGAGGCGTCAATAGGCCATATCTTTGTTCAAGACTTTGACCAGGAAGTAGTATTAAAGGGGAAAAGTTTAAATTTTGACATTTTCGTCCTAAATAATGAGTAAGTTTTGTGTGAATCAACAATATTTAAGTTTACCTTTCTGTAGTCACAAAAATGTGTAATAATGAAGTACCCTTTCAAATGTATACATTCTAATTTCGTGTTTATTTTCAAAAAAATAACAAAAAAATAACAAAAATTAAAACTAAAGTGGTAAAAAGGGTAACGATTTCTGCTGTGGTAACTTTTTAGTACCTTTTTTTTATATATATTTTTTTTTTAAATGATAGAATTTGTGTTGAGCCTTGTAGGTATAATTTTTAATTTTATCTTAATTAAAGCCCTATTTTCATTAGCGCATCGCATATATTATTGTATAAATACCAGTCGACGCTTAGTAAAATGTGCTCCAAAAGGAGCAGGTTTTATATATGAATTCATACCTCAAATCGCTTCAAACCTGCTGATGGGATGCATGATTTTTGTATGAGGTGTTCCCGGTTTTAAGAACTACTTTCTGCTGACAAAAAGCGCTTCTTTTAACCTAATCAAACATGCAAATAAAGCACTTTCCTAAAGTGTTTTATGTCACTTCGCGCACACCAATCAAGGAACAAATTCTATCTGAATGTTTTTGCTTAAGAAAAATACATAGTAACTGAGAAGCGCGATATTCGTTTTGTATTGACTTTCGTTGTCATACTAAATATGTTGGCTATAATTTCATTTTTGTTTTTTCGCTTTAAAATGTTCTTTGTTGTCAGCACTAAAAATGCATCTTTTTGGATATTTTATTCGTAAGCATTTACTGCTTGAAGCGCTCGATTATGCGCTTTTTCTCTTAAGTGCTTCAGAAAACACGAATTTTTTTACTGGAATGATGCAAGAAATGCTTAAAATGCTATCTCTGCTATTGCAAGCTGTACTTAATAGGCCATGAACTGTTTGAAAATATATTTCTGGAACCCAAACGGCATTCGCCAACATAAAAACGAATACGAATATTCGGAAATATATTTGACGTCTAGAAGTTTATTACGTATAAATGGGTATCTCATGTATGATACTAAGGACGCCGGAGGCAGAGCATGTGAAAGCACAGCAATTTTAATAAAAACTCGAAAAAAATATTGTTCTGTACTTTTTATCGACATTTCTCAAGCGTTTGATAAAGTCTAATATACAAGTTGAAACTATATTTAACCATAAAGACACATAAGCGATTGGAAAGCTACATAACTGGTCAAACATTGAAGCTTAAAGAAGGAGATTTTTTAAGCTTCGCAGAACCTATTGAAGTAGGAGTACCTCATGGAAGTATCCTGGGATCCTTCTTATACTAGATATATGTATACATCTGATATGCCAACATACAATCGTATTTACACATCTACATTTGCTGATGATACTGCTATTCTAAGCATTTATGAAAAACCTCATGAAGCATCTTGCTACCTTCTAAATCATATATTTAAATTAGGAAACTGGTTAAAGCAATGGAGGATAAAATTTAATGAGCAGAAATGCACACACATAACTTTTACATTGCGTAGAGAATCATGCTGTCCTATTTATATCAATAATCAAGCAATAACACAACAATCCAAAGTTGAATACCTCGGTATACACATCGTCGTTGCCTTATATGAAAATTGACTGAAATGGAATTGAAAGTAATCCAAATTAATTGGCTCATTGCCAGAAACTCCTACTTTACAACTCAATCATAAAACCTAATATCTGGCATGTTCATGGACGTAATTAGTAATATTATAACCAACGCTTTGGATTTGCTCAGCAACTGGGCCAACGAAAATGGACTAGGAATAAACCCAAGCAAAACAGAGCTGGTTTTATTTACCACAAAGGCCAAGATACCAAGCTTCAGACTACCACGGCTACTTAGGTGTGAGCTAACCATATCAGACAAAGCTATCATGGAAACTGAATGTAAAACATAGGGTGAAGAGAGCAACGGTTGCTTACTACACCTGAGGCAAAATGTTCAGCGGAAAATGGGGTTTGAGCCCTTTTCTGGATGTATACCGCCATAATACGCCCAATACTGACTTAGGGATCGCTAGTGTGGTGGACTGCATCAAAAAGGATTCAGCGATCCGCCTGCATTGGTGTTACAGGTGCATTATGCACTAGTTCTTCAGAAGTTCTGAATACTATTCTGCACCTAACACCAATAGACATATACTTAATGGCCATTTCCACAAGTAGTGCGACTATTTGCTTCTCAGATCAAAAAACTTATGCACATGCAAATACTTTAAATTTGCTTCCCCCTTCATTACACCAAAAATCTGGCCACATATCACCCGTCATAGACTTTGATAAGGGATTCAAAATCACTATTCTATCCAGACGTGAATAGAAAAGGGGTCTCATGATTTATGGATAAGATGGAGTGATAATACTGATATTACTCTAGTTTGGGTCCCTGCACGTAGGGATGAACTCGCCTAAGAAGGATCCGCTTTAAATGTCTCAACTGGCGTATCAGTCGCAAAACCACTTGGGACACTATTTTCAAAATGCTGGAATTAGGTGGCGCAATCTGGACACCATTAGATATATGTTGCCAGCATATAATGAGAAGCGTAGTTTGCAGCTCCTGAATATTAAAAAAAAGTATTACTCTAGAATTATAGCGGTGCTAACCGGTCACAAGACTTGGACTTCCCTT
Source organism: Bellardia bayeri (assembly GCA_950370525.1). Lineage (NCBI taxonomy): Eukaryota > Metazoa > Arthropoda > Insecta > Diptera > Calliphoridae > Bellardia > Bellardia bayeri. The sequence goes on from OX493264.1 coordinate 60,306,153, forward strand.
TAATAATCACTGCCGCAGATGCCAGGACCGAAAGAAAGAAAGAAGAAACAGTGTTTCATCTTCTCTGTGAATGCCCGGCTTTTCAAAACTCTAGACTCAAATTTTTCAACAATCATATATTAAACAACCTAGCGGAGATATCATGCGACAAGCTGCATATAGTACCCATTATATACTAGCATTTGGAAAAGATCTAGTCCTATCATCAGTTGAACGAGTATTGTGGTCGTTTTCAAAACCGAATCAAAAGATTACATTTAAATGCTTGCAGGCAGTAGGCAGCCACGTAAACAAACCAACAATTTTTTAATAACAAAAATTAATAGCTCCCATAGATACATTAACTAATCTGAATACAATTGCATCTATTTTTTGTATTTTAACTTCAATTTTAAACAAGTAAAAAATAGGATTTTATTATTAAAACAAAAAGTCGACTTTTCAATTTTTTTTCGAACATTCGTCTTTTATAAATTTGAATATTCAACTATCTACATATGTATGAAAAGTTTACTTTTTGGATTTTTATACCCTACACCACCATAGTTAGGAATAAAAAAAGAATTTCAACCAGAAAAATTTCATTTCCTGGAAATCCTGGGAATTTAATTAAAGCTAAAAACAAGCAAGAAGTATAGTCGGTCAAGCCCGACCATATAATACCCTACACCTAGTATATGTATAAAACAGTTTTTCAGAAATGGGCGCTATATGGGAGATATCACCTATTTTGGAGCAAATTTCAGTGTCATGATTTCTGTGAATATAATTATGTGTTAAACTCTATCTCGATATAAATACTTTTAAAAGATGTATGGAAGTTAAAGCGAATTACGGAAAGGGTCTTATATGGGAGTTTCGACCAATTATGGACCGACCATTACAAAATTAAGTGTCGTTATTTCTGTATATAAGAAACTTATTTCGAATTGTCGAATATTATTTGGTTACCAACATTTTTAAGAGAGTTATGCTCTTTAAAGTGATTGCCGGAAGTGGGGCTTATATGGGACCTACGACTAATTATGGACCGATCATAATAAAATTGTACCGTATTATTTGTATATATATGAAATATATTTGTGTTAAATATTATTTGGATAACAATATTTTTGAGTGAGTTATGCCCTTTAAAATGATTTTCGGAAGTGGTCCTTATATGAGAGCTACGACTAATTATGGACCGATCACAATTAAATTGTACCATGTTATATGTATATACCCAAAACATTTTTGTATTCAATATTATTTGGATACCAACATTTTAAAAGTGTAGTGCTCTTTTAAGTGATTTTCGAAAGTGGGCCTTATATGGGAGCTACGACTAATTATGGACCGAACTTCACGTAATTTGTAGGTGTGTTTTAGCTTCATTTACTACTCATCTGTGGTAAATTTTGTTTGCATACTTGCATAATTCAAAGATTTATGACCGGTAAACCTCAATTTCGGGAGGACACTTGTATGGGGGCCAGGTGAAATAATGGACCGATTTCCACTAGTTTCAATCCCATCCATCCTTGGGCAGAAAAAATATAATGTACCAAATTTTATCGAAATATCTTCAAAATTGCGACCTGTACTCTGCGCACAAGCTTTACATGGGCAGCCAGCCAGCCAGACGGACGGACGGACATCGTTAAATCGACTCAGAAAGTGATTCTTAGTCGATCGGTATACTTTAAGGTGATGGAGCAATATTTCTGGGCGTTACAAACATCAGCACAAATCCAATATACCCTCCCCACTATGGTCCTGTAGGGTATAAATAAGTATAAAGGTTGACTATTTTACAAAATTGTATAATTTTTTTTAAAGAAAACAATATTTGAAGGAGTCATTTGAGATCATTTTGTGTTACTAAATTTAATGTATCTTTTATAAAAATACTCATGATATTATAAAGTAAAGGATATTTCTTTCTTAGGAAAGTGCTTTATTTTCATGTTTGATTAGGTTAAAAGAAGCGCTTATTGTCAGCAGAAAGTAGTCCTCCAAATGGAGAACACCTCATACAAAAATAATGCATCCCATCAGCAGGTTTGAAGCGATTTGAGGTATGAATTCATACATAAAACCTGATTCTTAAAACTGTTCATAAAGAGTTTATAGCATCACCTATAAACGATTTGGTCATGCTGCAACATTAATAAGTTTTGAATGTCTGCTAAAATATATTTAATTGAGGAACATGCTGTTCATTAGCTCCTTTTTACTAGATCATCCTAATCCACTTAATGTACGATCACTTTTGGGTAATATTTACTCAAAAAAGCGTAACCACTTGTTTTAGCACTAATTTGTTTGACGTTTTTTACTTTTACAAGAGTTTTGCAAGATCAATCAGCATCAAATAAATTAAAACTAAATATTTGTTGTGCTTTGGCCTAAATAAGAAAAGCTTTTTTAAGTAAATAAATGAGTTCAAATAAATGTTATTTGGTGGTTACCTCATTTTCGGCAAATATTTGCCAAATGTGACCGTACCTTTAGGACAGACTTTTACGATTCGATGATACTCGTTATTAAATTCTTCCATTATATATTTCTCAAGACATTTCATTTATAATGTTTAAGTTTCAATTTGTAATGAAAGTATAAAACTTTAGTATTATATAAAAAAATCCGTTAGTTGCGATTAAAATAAATTGTATGTAATATTTAGTTTTTGTAGCAGTTTTCTCCAGAATAAATTAAATTATTTTTATTTATTTTTTAATAAATACAATTTCTTTAAAAATGTTTCAAAGGTTTTATTGTTTTTTTTATACATAAACGAAACATTGCAAATTTAGTAAATATAAAAATTTCTTGTGCAAAAAGAAATTTACTACAGTTTTTGTTATAACATGTTTTGTACCTATAGGCAGTATAGATATGTACAGAATGCTAAAGGTATCTACGGTCACACTTGGCAAATATTTGAAGAAAAATACGTAATCACTAAATAACATATATTTATTTAAAAATTTCTTTATTTATTTAAAAAAAAACTTTTCTTTTTTAGCTAATTATGAACGTACTTTAACTTATTATAAAACTTAAATACGTAAAAAATTAAAAATTCTCACATTTTTTCTTAAATTTTAAAACTACGTTAATATTTAATATTGTTCCCTTGTTCCTGGGAAAAATTTTTAAATTTCCCGGGAATTCCCGTACTTCAAATCTATATACATTCAAAAAAGAAATCTCGATGTAACTACAGTTTAAAACATATTAAACAAATCTCGATATAACGAATTTTATGATTTACTGGGATTTGCTTGTAGATGTAATTTAAATTTTAATTTTATAATTCAAGAAGCTGCGAACTCATATTACAATGGATTTTGTAAGGGATAGAGTAAGAGTTTATATTTTCTTCTATAAAAGAGAATTAGACAATTTAATGTATAAAATAAAGAAAAACATGCAATATCGATACCGGAGTAACACGAGATCCCGAAATATCACGGTATTACAAATTTTTAAATTCCAAATCCCAATGTTATAAAAACGGGACTGGTTTTTATAACATTGGCTTCCTTAATGTATACATACAAAATCTTACATTTAGTAAATGTATATACAAATTTTTATATACTTACATATGTATGTATGTGTAGACAATGTCTTTGTAAATATCGTAATTGTATACATACGTATGTTATGTAGAGAAACTTGCAGTATTCCAACTAAACATCGGGCAGCTAAGCAAATGAATGCTGTTTCCATATTGCCAACGTCTAAAAAGTTCTTAGGCTTGACAAACAACACAAACAACATGAAGTTTCGTCCTGGGATTTTACTTAGCAGTCTTTATTGTCTTGCGTTTGCCTACTCACTTACACTTACTCACTCACTTAGGCATTCATCGAGGCGGCCATCTAACTACATATTTATCCATCCATCCATTCCATCGTGTACTTTAAGTCTTGTAGATTTCGTTAGTTTATTCATGTGCCTTTGGAGGTCCCTCTCATTTTGTCCAGATTTCAATGTACGTACTCGTGTGCTTTTATTTCTATTGTTTTGTGGGTACCTTCAAATGATATTCTTCGTTTAGTTCATTCGGATGCATTTATATTCCTTAATAAACGTATATATGTATATACCTATGTAAACACTGGTTTTATACGTTCGTACATATCAACATACAACTTAGAACTTAGTATAACTCTATATATGTATGTATGTACTATATCCAAGCCAACACACATTTGCGTTTTGTTAAAAAATCAAATCTGTATTTTCTACACGAAAGTTCAGACCAATATTAATTCAAAACGATAAAAAAATTTTTTATTTAAGAATATGGTCTATAACTATGTACATTGTACATACATATGGCTCCTTAAATACAAAAGTCACACATTTCAAAAAATATCAAAAATTATTATTTTGCATAAAATGCTTCTTAAACGATGAAACTTTTTTGTTTCGCTAAAACAGCCGTCATTTTACGATCGAAAACACCCGTAAACGCAAAACCGTTAGTTTTGTTTTGTAGTAAAAATCATAAAATAATTAAAATTATTTTTAAAAATGACGCTCCTGCATAATTTGCTTTTGTATTTAAGGAGCGATATAATAACTAGTCACACCTACATAGTATATATGTATATTATATCCAGTACATTACTATATAATATTGAGACAAAATTTATGTTTATATAAATTAAAAATATAAGAAAATTAGACATTTGGAGAAAAATAGTTACTTACATATTATGTACATTATTTTCTAATTATACAAAAACTTAAAAAATATAAACATATATTAATATATTTCTCTCTAAAATTTCAAGATTCGCTAGTACAAAATAAAGACCCATTTATTGGCTCAAGATGTACATACATATATACTCGTATGTATTTCTAAAACATTGAAATATTTATATGTATATTTTTTTAAAATGACTGGGATGGGTGGGTTTGTCAATAACAGATATCAATATTGTTTGTTCACTATAATATTTCAAAATTAAATTTAATTTCAAATACACTTTTAACAATATACGATGTTCATTTTTACAAAAACTCAACTGTATACAGAATTTTTAAAATTATTAAACAGTTGTATACGTATGACCTTGTCATCCAATAAGAGATTGAAATATAACAAAAAAGCACTAAAATGACTTAACCATAGGACTATCATTGTAGGCCCTATCGTGTTAGAATTTATTTCGCGGGTATAAAAAGTGTTAAATACCGAGTAAGCCTTATTTGGGAACTATAGAGTCAATATGTATGTGTTTGCTGGGTATCTCTAATGAATGTACGTACGTAAGTTATTTTAAGTATACATATTGTATGTTCATTTGAATGTATGATATATGTGTATATAGAATATGTACAAATACATAAATATACACGCACATGCTTGTAAATGTTCGTTAGTATTAGTCTTTAATTTTCTTTCGTTCAATACCACCAACATTTTCCCGGTCATCTTCTTGGCCATTGCCATCATCTTAACTTGAACGAATGATAACGATGTTAGTTTCCAAATGTACATTCAGTCCGGTGCTATAACTTCTATTGCGAAACTTTAATGTTGTTGCCATATTTGTTGGCTTCTTGTAGTCTCCATGTAGCAAGGGGAAATAAATATACATCCATATGTACATCATATATATATACATACATATATACATTATTAGTACTACACTTAAACTTATTCACACAAATGTTGAAAAATTGTATGCCGATGGTCAATAATTGACCATAGCTCCCAAATAAGGCCTACTTCCGAAAATCACTTTCTTACAAAATAGATAGCATATATAGGTACATATACACAAATCATGTGTCCGAATTTTATGATGATTGGTCCATAATAGAACATCATCATAGCTCTCATATAAGGCCAAACATTTTAAGAAAACTGTTTATGCTTACGTGTATATACGCTGTCATACTTGTTTTTAATGGGGCATCAACTTAAGGTATTAGACTGTTGTAAGACTAAATAAAAATTATTTAAACACATTTCTGAAAAATATGGTCCTTCAGTATTATCCAGAAGATATTTTGGATATACATATGTACATTACATGAATCGAATTGTTGGAATATTTTTAAATAAAATAAAATAACAAGATTTTTCTTCATCAAGTCCTACATATACATTTAAATAATTATGTTCTTTGTCTATTTCAATGACATCTTAAATATTAGTTTCTTCCACATATTCAGCATCTCATTCACCTAGAACTCCGGTTAGGTTGTAATGATGACACTGGTTCAATTAAATATCAGTCTATATTGAAAATAAAGCAGTCCAAAGCGGTTATGATTCCAATCATATTATTCATTATGTTTTCGTGTATATTATAGATATTTCAATGCAATGTAGTGTTATGTGTTAAGCTAGATTTACACGATAGAAATTTTCTTCAAAATTGCTCTTCAAAATGCTTCAAACTCGTGTAAAAGGCAAAAATTCTTCAAAATTGATTTATTCAATAACTATTTTTGTTTGCTTTTACACGAGTTTGAAGCATTTTGAAGAAAATTTCTATCGTATAAATCTAGCTTTAGTTATATCCTCGACTTTGATTCATCATTTGTATGCAAAATCACTTTCTTTGAAACTATACATACTTATATAGCGCAGTTAACAGACATTTTAGAGTCCAAAATGGGAACTCGAAATACATTTCAAACTCGTTAAGTTTTTTTTTTTTTTTTTTACTAAATATCAGAATTATATCTTATTGAAATAACATTTATATATTTGTATAACGAGCCAGCAGATCCACTCACCTACATACATACATACATACATATGTATGTATATTGATTGCAAAACTTTATTTAATTTTCGTATGCAGTAAAAATTTTGACTCCTACAACTCAAAAATGTCACCATAAAAGAATCATTAAATAATTTAATTTATATATATATATATATATAAAAAAAATTGTTTTTTTTAAAGATGTCTTGTTTTGCAAATAAAAATGAAATAGTAATAAATTATGACTTTATGAAGATTTTTAAACAGAAACATATTTATTAATTTTATTCGATTATTCTTGATAAAATTAATAGAATTATTCGTTATTCGAAACTGGTCATTTTGAAATTCTTCGAATAATTATTCGTAAGAATTTGTTTGATTATTCGAATGGATACCTTACATATATATTTATATTTATGTATGTATGTAGAATTTCCAAGAGGTAGACATTTGTAAATTAAATTAAAAAATATGTTTTTTGTTTTCTTTTCATTTTCATTCCTGTTGTTATTGATGGTTTTGTTAATGATGCTAAATAATAAACTAATGTTTTATTTGTCAAGGTTCTAAGACTCGGTAGCATAATATTAAAAAAATAAATTCAAAATCACCAATATTGACAATACGTAAGACAGCAATATGATCGCAAATGACTTCGTTAATATTTAATAGATTTCTTCTTAGTTCAGATTCATTAATTATCAGAAAAAGTAAAAATTCTAAGACAAAGTGCGTTATAATTAATAATTTTTCCAAATTCCAGGTGAAGAATATTTGTTTAAACAATTCCAAAATATTTTTAATATCACTATGGAATAAATTCAGGTTAGCAAAAGTTACGTCGATTCTGAGAGTGAAGGGGTTAAAATAGAGGCTAAATTAGAAGACCCGGGTCGTGGCGTTTGTTTATGTTGGTTCGAATTTTTTTTTCATCGACCTTTGAACTTTGCAGTCAAATGCCGATTTTCAGCATATTGTTTATATGGTTTTTTGGCTATAACGCGTCGACTAATTGATATTTTTTTAAATCTGTAAAAGCCAAATTATTATTATTGGTCTCTAGCAATAATTTAGCTTTTTATATTGCAATATTTGCAGTAAAAATTATTCTATTTGACCATACTAAGGTTGCTGGTTTCATTTTCACATAAAAGTGTAAATGGGCGGATTTCATTATAGTAGTAATAACGTATTTACTCCCAAATTGTATATTTATTTAATTAGTAATCTAAATATTTTTATAAAGTGTATCAAAAAATACAAAAGAAATTTGTTTTAAATATTTATTATTAGATCTATTTTAAAATCAGACCATACACCAGTTGGAATTATGCTCCTATATAGGCAGGTAAGTAATAGTGTGCACGGATATGGAGAGTACAATCGGGACATTTGACCTTTACTTATAAACCGATTTTTCAACAGCATTCTTCGGTATCAGACTCGGTCTGGGTTCAGCTAGCTTCTTATAAATATTGGTATACAGATGGAAAATATAATATCCTGTAATTCTTCTAAGAAGACTGATATTAGGATATAAATTCCACAAATAAGATTTGTATAAACAAAAGTTGCTTTACCAAATTCTGGGGGTACATTATAGTCATCTTCTATATGTATCTGTTGGTATACGATTTGTTTATTAAATCCAAACCACTTTTCCAAGTTTTAAAGACAGCTCCAGAATATAAGTTTAAAGCTTAAATCCAACAAGAACAATTTAGATCCTTCAAAAACATATGTAGTTTTTAAGGACAGGTCTAATTTGAATACAGTGATAGACGTTGCATACATATCCAAGAATACTTGCACATTAGTTGGTAAATTTGTTGAAAGTAACTGCTATACGGAGAAACTAAAGCAAAGGATTGAACGAATGATGGTGAATGTCCGTTTAATATTCAAGAAGAGATGAAATTCGGCGTAGCATGAGTTTAAGTACAAAATGAAAATGTCAATAAATTGGTATGAGAAGCGAGTTTTATTTCGTGCACAATACTAGTACATATATACATTTAGCATTGTTCCCATAACATCTGGCATTTCAATAGGAGCTCTTTTTTAAACATAACTACAGTTATTCAATGTGTACTGAGCAATAGCAAATGAAAATTAAAACAAAAAATCGTGCATAAATTCCTTGACAATCCGACAATGTTGAGTTCAATGATTCCAAAAAAGCTAAAGCTTCAAAAACATGCTGTAAATTATGTTATAAACGATATAAAATAAAATATATCTGAAGCACAGATCGAAAACAAAAAGAAAGCAAAAAGATGCGAAAATACTACGTGCAGCGGTAATAAAAATATTCAAAAATTATTAAATTATATACAAAGGCAAAAGTTTTGTAAACAATTTCAGTTTTAACTGTTTGAATGACAGGAAAGTTTTAGCTGGATTTTGTTGCCTATCATTATGCAAAGGCTGAAAAAATGTATATGTATCGAATAAATCAGGTCGCCGTAATTGGCTAATGAACAATAATGGGCTATTGTCAAAAGAAAATTTAAGCATAGTTCTTGACAATAAAAAATTTAAGAAATTTGGAATTAGTATACGATGATTCATTGATACCACCTTTAATTTTAAATAAAACACATAAAATAGAACTGCGTGTCGGAATCTTTATTACTGCCAGAACGATCAATCTGTGGCAGATACTTATTAAAGATAATTTAATTTAAATGTTGACCTCGAATTCGCAAAAAGTGTACCATTTGAAAGGTATTAGACCTAGACGACTCATTCCAACATTATTTCCGAAATCTAGCGAATAACGACTTTTGATTTTTTTGATTACTTTTTATTTCTTCCTTTAGCTTTTCTTTAGTATTAATAAGTGAGTATCAATTTGTAGTTCAAAAGTATTAAATCGTTTTTTTTTTTGTTTTCGTTACATTTATGCGACCAGACTTTATGTGCCCAATGTTTTATTTTACAATACGAGTATGTACTCGTATGCATATATGGAAGGATGAACAACATATAAATGTGCGTGTGTAAATTATGTACCTGTTATAGCAAACCTAACACAAAACCATCCTTTTTCGTAACATTTGAATTGACCTGGGCTAAGTTGGACCGATGGCCGTCATCTTCGTATCCTATACTTGAAGAAAATATTTAAGTTATACGGGTCCTTCCGTACAAATTAAAGAGGATCTCTATGCAAATATGAAGAATGCCACAACCACACATCGTTGGGTTGTGCATGTGAAAAGAGATACAAAAAATACATATGTACACACATAAGTATATACATATGTAGATATGTGACAACACATTTAACTATTGTACATACGTATGCATGTACATAAGTTACATAAAACTACATATAAAAACACTGCATTCAATGAATGAGCAAAAAATATTTTTTCGAAAAACTAAACGTCGCAGATAATAAAATTTTACATAAAACCAAGAAGACAAAAAAACTGTTGGATTGGGAAATGTTTTCAAATTTCATTGTTTAAGATGGAGGAGGAGTTCGAAATGTTGGTTTCTTTTTTCTCATTAGAATTTTGAATACCTACAAAATCACTTCGTGTATGTGGTTGTGCAATCACTTGGACTTTTACTAAAATTTATCCGAGGTCATGCTAAAGAAACTTAAAGATGGCAATTTTAAGTAATTGTTATTTTCTCATAATTTTATACATTTTCTTAAAATATTCAAAGGTTTTTAGTTTGAAATAATTAATTTATTTTGAAATACATATTTACATATTTATGTATTAACTTTGAAAATAATTGTTGAATCTATATTAAGTATTTTTAATTTTTAAATTGTTGCTTAAAAAAAAACAAGAAAAAAAGAGAATTTGCAGTTTTATTACTGCAAAAAAGGAAAATATATTTATCTATAACACGAAGATGAAAACATGGTTGTGGTAAACATAATCTATGGGCAACATATTATGATAAGATTTATGATTGAAGTCAAAATATATTATGATGAATATTAGTAACATGAAATATTATATTATGATCAATTATCATCGCAATATTTCATCATAATATTTTCTTGTTAATTATAATTTGACATTATAACATCATATTATAACCCAATATGATCATAATATTGTCATAGTCGTACATGATCATTTTAATTTAGTAAGTTTCAAGTAAAATATATATTGTAATCACATTTGGTTTGAGTAAAACGACATTTGTAGAAATATTTGTGGTGGTAATTTCTATGAAATTAGTCTTATAACAACATAAATGCTAAATAATGCAAATAAAATACTAGATAATGCTATACACTAATTATAAATTATTTTTTTAATTTTTAATTTTTGGTAAAGATAAGTAGTTTTTCTATTTTCCAAATTGATGAAACATCAATTGTGACACTTTGATATAAAGGATTTAAATTTGAAAATTACAACATAAAATATATTAATGGTTATACTCGTATATATTTAAACACAATACGAAAAGCTATAAAACAATAATTTGTTTGGCGTAAATCGCAATTATTTACGAATTATTTTCTACATATTTTTGTAAATAAATATAAATATTCAATGTATATAAATTAATAATTAACATTTATTATACCCTTGATCGCCATAGGAGGTGAATGAGGGTATAATTAAATAAGTTTTTCATTCCCTATGTAACAGTGAGTAATATTCATCTGAGACCCAACAAATTATATATATTCTTGATTGTTACGGATTCTGAGTCGATTGTACTATGTTCGTCTGTCTATCTGTCTCTATAAAACACTCTCACGTTGTGTCACAACCTCCATCAAAATAAGATATTTTTCACTATTTTTTTGTGCTAATTCGTTTAAATATATTGCAGATAATACCATGCAATTTTGTACACGATATCTATACGACAGAATAAATCTTATTGGCACATAAATTGTAATACAATTTTATGTTAATTGGTCATATCTCTTATAGGGACTACATCCAAAAAGTATATAAATTTTTATATATATCTTATAAATATTGGTACCGACTCAGAAATTTATATTAATCGTTTACATATACATATACAAAATTACAGATCCAAAATTTTACACGGAGTATTAACATACGATTATATGCTAAAATCAAACTGATGGATTTTGAGACAATCGGTCATTATTTGATCCATATATAAGGTCCATTTCCGAAATTCTCGTTAATACTAATAGGTATCTTAAATATACCATTATTATGATCAAATTCAATGTGAGATATCCCCAAATGCATAGAATTCTCTATTCTTAAGTTTAAGACTATCGGTCCATAAGTGGTTATAATAAATGTCGATATCGAACCAAATTTTATACAGATCAGAAATTTTAATCCAGAAATCATACTAATATCGGTTATACGGCATTTATACTACTGGATTTTGTAGCCTTCAGTCAATAATTGGTAATAGCTTTCGAATTAAGTCTACTTCCGAGTATAACAACCAACCATACAAATCTTGAAAATGACGTTATTGTGATGAAGTTCAGCCAAAATAATATATAGACAATACATAGAAATCACATTAATTTATAATATATTTAGAAGCTATTAGTCCATAATTGGTCCACTTCTACTATGCCATCCATAAATTTCTGGTAAATAATGTCATTGAGATCAAATTCAACTAAAAGAAGCCTCACCTTATGATCGTAGCCATTTTTATACTCTGTTTCTAACTTGTGGTGAATAAGGAAAAATATTCTTTTAATTTTATAAATTGTTAAATTACACTCAAGAGTATTATGAAAATCAAACGAGTTCTGTAAATAATGGAAGGAATTAGCAATGACATCAATTATAAATGGTAAAAATTAAATAAAATTTCAAGGCATTTGAAATAAATTATGTTGCTGGTAAAATTTGCGCTAAAACTGAATAAAACCCACTGAATGAGGATATTCTAGTCCCATATACCCACCACTAACAAAAAGGTGTAATTCCGTTTGTAACACATCGTAGAACCAAAAAGTCTACATACTCTGGGCCCTTATAGGATTCTAAGTCGTTCTAGCTAGTCTGTACGTCTGTTGTTTGCAGACATAGAACAATGAAATTTTTACCATAATTTCTTTGATCTACCGAAATGTATTGAAAATGAGCAAAATCGGTTAAGTAGGATCCGAGTTATAGATCAAAGTTTAAGACTACCTCGATATTTTTCAGATATTTTTGCTGATATTGATTGATATTGTTTTTCCAAATATTATGCAGATAATACCATTCTGCACACTTTATTTGTATTATAGAATTTATTGTGAAAATATTAGGAATCGGTCCAAGATTTCTCATAGCCCCCATACTAATGTCTTCCCAGAATATGACTTTATGATACATAAATGTCTATAGAAAAGCCGTATCCATACAAAATTCTGCAATAATAAGTTTTATGCTAAGTGAAAGCTCAGAACGATATATTCTTTCCATCGGTCCATATTTTGACATATGGATAAATCTTTTATAAAAACCACTTACAAGTCGAAATTTAACACAAATAAACCATATTTACATCTAAATTGTCGTACTAAATTTGATAATGATTGGTCCATATTTGACCATAGCCCCCATATAAAGTCAACTTCCGGATACATAAATACGCATAAATCTCTTATAAGCATTAGCAGTAAGTTTAAATTCAACACAAATAGTCCATACATATACATGTAGAAATTCACACCCAATTTAATGATGATCGGTCCATATTTGACTCTAGTCGTCATATAAAGTTCACTTTGAAAAATCACTTAAATACGCATAAATCTCTTATTAAAATCTTTATTAAGTTGAAATTCAACAAAAATATTTCGCTTCTTCGTACAGAATTTCATCACGAATGGCCCGTAATAGGTCATAGTTCCCTTATGAGGACTATTCCCGAAAACTCATTAACCTACATAAACATCCACATCGAACCGAAAATATACACAGATCAGTTATAAGTATGTTATTGACTTTTGTGAAAGTTGGTCCGTAATTGAGCATAGAGTTCCCGTATATACCCCACTTCCGAGAATAATTACACAGTTGACAATTTTGACGTTTTTTGAAGCCAAAATCATTTGCCTAGGGCTTTTTGGTACTTAATTTATACTTTGTTAAAGTAAATCTCTTTATGTTACACGCTGCAAAAATATAAACAAAATGTAAATTATTGATTATAACCGAAATATGTATAAAATTCTTATAAATGCCGGTATTGAGATGAAATCCAATTAAAACAAACCTAAAATAAATATAAATTGCGGTACAGTATTTTATGAATTTCACCCCATAATAGGTGATTTGGTAGTAGATATGAATATAAATTCATACTAGTTTTTATTTCTGATTATATTTGGGTGGAAGGTATTTAAGATTCGGCACAGCCGAATACATCATTTTAACATGTTTTTAGGTATGTTTTTTTATTTTCTGAAATTTAAGATTATATCTTTGATGTACAAATGGCTTAGGTCTTTTATACTTCCTTAATTTTAGAATTTGTAGTAATATTTAGTATATTTTAAATATGTATTGTTCTTTTTTTCAATTATTGAACCTCTTAAATTTAAGTTTTATGCAAAAATAAATCTGGAGAGGATATTTGGCCAACAACATTTTTATACCCTCCACCACCATAAGTGGTGTCATTCCGTGTGAAACTTTGTTAATATTCATCTGAAACCCAACAAAGTATATATTGATTGTTATGGAATTCTAAGTCGATTAAGCTATGTCCGTCTGTGTAAAACACTCTCACGTCCAAACTGCACAACTTAACTAAACGAAATTTCCAGAAAAATAATGCTCATTTTGCAGGTAACTTTGGTATTGAAAAATAGCATACTGGTATAGTAGAATCAGAATTATGTTTATGCAACCTCCACAAAAATTTGATATTTTTTATTATTTTTTTTAAATATATTGCAGATAATACCAATAAATTTTGTATACGTTATTTTTATGATGAAGTTAGAAAGTCTAGGATAAATAGTAATAATTGGTCAATGATTTATCATAGCCCCCGAAATATGGCTCAATGATAAATAAATAAATTGGCCCATGTTTGACCATACACCCATATAAAGTCCACTTCCAAAATTCCAAAATGCTAAAAAGCATTTAGCATAATTTTTAAAAATTTCAATACATTTTCGAGAAATCTAACACTGAAAGTGCTAAAATGGCAACACTGGCCGTTATCAGCATTCTTTGTGTCTATTTTGTGTTTATTTTCAAACTTCATATATTTAACTTTTTTTATATACTAATTGAGAATTTTTGCTCTTGCGAGTACTAATTGTAAATTTTTTTAAAATATTTTATTCGAAGTTTTTGTACAAAAATAAATAGTAGTGTACAATTGTTTTCAAATGAATTGTATTTAACTTGAAGTAAAAACTTCGAATAAATTTTTTTTGAAAATAATTTAATAAATAATATATATTTTTTTTTACTCGAAAAAACTTTTTTATTTTTATTAAAAGAAAAAAGTCGAAGAAATGAAAATTCAATTTAATATTATTTTTTTTTTATTTTTTTTCAAAATGGGCCCTTTTTTTATTAAAAGAAAGCTTATACAATTTCCTTTAAGGCCTTTGTAATCGCTTAATGGGATGCGAGTGGGATATCTATCAAAAAAATTATTTTTAACTCAAGAATAAGATTTTTCAATATTTGGCACAAGTATCATTTTCAATTTGGCCCATTTTTTTCAAAATGGAGTTTTTTTTATTTTTCCTTAAAAGAAACTTTAGACCATTTCCTTTAAGAGCTTTGTGGTTACTTAGTAGCAAGAGACATATCTATAAAAAATATTTTAACTCAAAAAACATAGGTTTTGACTTTTACCATATGCACAATATTTTTTTTAATGGATGTTTTTTGTTTTTGTTTTTTTTTTGCTCAAAAAAAGCTTTGTTTTTTTTCTTTAAGAGCTTTAGGGTCACTTAATGAGATGCGAGTGGGGTATCTATAAAAAAATTTGCAACTCAAAGAAGAAAGTGTTTCAATTTTTACCATATGCATTATTTTCATTTTTTCCTATTTATTACAAGATGGCGCAAAAGTAAACTTCCAATCAGGCGATCTTGCTGGCCAGTGCAAATCGCCAAAACGGGAGATTAGGCGCCCGGGAAATGCATCCTTCAGCATATCGGTTGTGGCACGTGCAGTGTGTGCCGTTGCACCGGCCTGTTGGAACCACATGTTTTCCAATCCCAATTCATGAAGTTGCGCAAAATTTATAGGATTACTTTTGCGCCACCTTGTACTTATAATACTAAATAACAATAATAATAATAATTTTATTAATAAATTTTAAATTTGCCAATCTTTCGTCCTTCTTATTTATTGCCTTTATTTTTATCTTTTTTTGCCAATCCTTTCTTGAAGTTACTAGGTTCAGCTGCTAATTTCGCTGCTGCTTTCTTTTTTTGGCTTTGGAAAGGTATAAAAGCATGGCATTGAGCTGTGCCATCAATTGTTACAGCAGCGTCGAATTTACTCTTTAATGTTTTTAATATTTTCTCATGATCATCTTTTCTACTAAAAACTATTTCAGGTTCTTTACAATGGTTCTTTGCCCAATGGAATAAAGCATTCGCTTCTAAGATACGATCTTGATGAGAGCACTACCTCGCTGCATTTCTTTTGAGATTTGCTACAATGCCATCACATGCTTCTTTGACATGTGCAGTTGGATGAAAATGCCATTCAGTTGGAATTCCAAAATCTTTTTCGTGAGCTGTAAGATTTTCGGAACTATTTTTATTTTTAAAATGTTGACGAGCTATAAATTTAGATTTTAGATAATTTAGAATTATCTTCTGGTATTCATAAACTGTAGCGGTATCATGTTTTAAATCATCGTTTATGATTGCCATACTTTTATGTTCCAATTTTTCATCATCTACGTAGTAAATAACAACTTTGAATATAGTTGCTTGGTCATTATTGAAGTGGAATCCTTGTATGGCATCCTGAATAACATATCTATGGTTCATATGAAATCACGAATTCACCAGACTTCAAATGTGTCTTCAAATCATTCAAAAATGTCCATTGCTGTTTGACTAAAAATCATCCGCATTCAAAATTACTGTTTTTAAGGTACATTTTTCAGTCTGAAGCCAATATTTAAATATTATCTCAGCAATACATTCTCGATCAAAGGAGTTCATTAAATTCTCCTTAATGAATGTGGTCTCCGGGCAATTTGAACATTCGCCTAAGTGGCAAGAAGTTGTTACATAAGGACACATAGACATTTTAAGGCAATCACGGTAATCGTACAAATCTTCTGAGGAATCATCTGTCAAAGACTTTAAGTTGATTTCCTTCAACATGAGTTTAACATTTTCATGGTAAATGCAAACGCATACTGTGTGTGTTCCGCTGCTTCCTGCCAAAACGCAATGCTTTGGCCTCAGTTGGGTAAATTTTGTAAATCCAATTTTGACGTCTCCGTGTTCAGATTGAAATGTTGCATATAACTCGTTCAGGTTACAGAGAACCATCCTCTTCTACATTTGGACTTTCTGGCCATCGATTCGAACAGACACAGTCTTTCATTCCTGGCATCATTCGACTCATATCATCTCGCTGATAAAATTGAGTTACTAGAACTTCAGTTTCGCACGCTAAAGTTTTTCCCTTCTTCTCGTTTGGAAGTGTGAATCCCATGCTCAGTAAACCAATTTTTTAACAATTCTTATTTTTGAACAACTCCATGACGATGGGGCAAGAGTAAGAAGTTGAATTCTACTCTGTGACGATTTGTACTTCTTTTTTATTTGTTCAGAAACTTCTACTGCATCCTTGTGATGTTGATTTTGGCACTAATTATTAGGTCTTATAAGTTTGTCTGAAAAGTTAGAACAACCATCATCTCCTGCAGAACTGTTATCATTTTCAGAATTGATTTTGTTCTCATCTGGAATAACCGGTAATGTGTCCAACTTTCCCAACATTTTTCTGCACGATCCACAAATTAGCAAACGTTTTGAAAGCGTTGGGAATTTTTTCAATAAGTTGTCATAAATATATCCCATATCTGATGATCAGGTAGCAATAAAATAAAGTACCTGTTAACTTCTACCTCTCCATTTTAAAGTGAAGTGTCATAAAATTTCAGAGCACGGTTTTCCACTTGATTCAAAAAGGGTCTCAGGGGCAGCGTTGTCAGTTTAGGAGATTTATCCCCAAATTGAGGATTTTTTTCGTGAGTTGAGATAAAAATTTCCTCTTGGGGATCCGGGGATTTGTTGGGGATGACAACACAATTTTAGGAAATATTTTGGGGATTTTATTTATAACTGGCAAGTCTAAAAATGTGTGGTATTATTTCAGTTTTCTGCTTAGCAACAGAAGCCACCAGTTGCAATACAATAACCTACTATTAAAAACGTTACAACGGATACAAAATTAAAATTAAGTAATAATTATTGTATAAATAAATCAAAATAAAATAATCACCTACATACTACAAAAAAAAAAAAGAAAACCCAAAGGTAACTACCAATTTCAATTCTAAATCTGCAAACCAATTGGAGAAGAAATAATTTAACAAATTCTCTTATTTCTTTTCCTCAATACCTAAAAATGTAACCACACTAACGAATGATTGCACTTAGAATACTCTTTTGGACAATTATCAAAATTCAGTACCCTGCGGCTCTGACACCCAGAACTACATGGTGGATGGTTTCTAATAAAGAAAAAGTATGTACATATTAAAAAAAGTATATTTTTTACTGTTTAAAATAGCTGCAAATACTAATTTTATTTAAAAAAACCATAATGCTTCTTGGGAACGCGAAGATTCGGCAAAAGATTGAAATATCCATATACGAGTATGTTTTTTAAAATGTAACGCTTGCGTTGAACGCGTTTTTTTCAATAAAGAATACTACCAAAACAAAAATACGTAACAAAATGCAATATGAATTATTGGAAGCATTTCTCAGAATAATCACATACTTTAAAAAATAATTCAATTTGTTGTAAGAAATTTAATCCACCTGCTGAAATGCTAAAGCTTCTTAATTAAGCAATATGTACAACAAAATTTCTGAGGCTGATGAATCAGAAGATTTTTATTCTGAAGTTTTGGAAATGCTAAACTCTGGTAAATAATTTTTTATACTTCTATATATTAAATTATGTGTAATTTTTTCTTTACAAGATTTATAATTACAAATCGAATTAGTTTGAATATTAATATATGTAGCTATCGATAAAAATTTGTTTTATTAAATAAATATGCTATTTTTTAACTAAAGTAAAATTTTAACAAAAAAAATTAAAAAAAACAAATCAGTTTGGGAATTTTTGGGGTTGACAAATCGAAATATGATTTGATGAGCTCTAAAAAAATACTGGCAGCACTGCTCAGGGGTACCTGTTACTTTGATAATAAAAATTTCATTCAATATTACGTGCGCTCTAAACTACCTATAGAATTGACAAAAAAGCCTCAATGAAAAGATGTGTGACTTATAAAATTGCAGGTAGAAATAAATAGCGGTTGGTCTCACACAGCACCATTTCACAAGCGTTTCTAGGCTGTTGTTGGAGTTTTTATTTTTATCATTTTAATAAAACTTACACACAAAAATAAAAAAAAAAATTAAAATAGTTCATATGGTAAAAATTTAAACAATTTCTTCTTTGAAGATACTTCTACTACTTGCATCCCATTAAGTGACCACAAAGCTCTTAAAGGAAATGGTCTAAAGTTTCTTTTGAGGAAGAATAAAAAAAACGCCATTTAAAAAAAAATTTTTAAAAATTAAAAAAAAAATATTTTTGGAATGATTGACCTAAAGTCCTTTGGACAATTTTTGCTAAGACCAATTGGTGAAAAGTTACACTCATTTAAAAAAAACCCTGCATGACTAAAATGTCCATCTCTGACCCCCTCTAACTCCGGCAGTTCTTGAATGATAGAGCTGAAAATTTGGGTCTGGCATACTATCCAATAGTACTAACCTTGGTGCTAATTTCATCCAAATCGGAAGACATCGATTTTAAAAGTTGGGTCACTTGACACGAAATTGCCCATATGTATAAACTCAGAATCCTAAATGGTCGATTTTGGAAGACATTAACAAATAATATTAACATGTAAATATTATTATTCGCATATCATATCGTGTAGATTTTATTGGCAACTTCTTTCTTCTTCTTCTTCTTCTTTTTTTGGACCATGAATGCGCAGTAATACGATTATATTGTATGTATAATTTTTATTTTTGGTAACGCGTTATAATTTTTTGTTGAAGAAAAATTTAAAAATTATACATTTCAATTTTAAAATTTAATTTAATTGAATCTTTTATTCTTAAAAAGTTACACGTTTTTTAAGTGAATAAACATATACAAGTTAGGGACTTAAGTTTTCGTACATACGCAAAATTTTATATTTTCGTTAACTAAAGAGTACCAGAATAAAAAATTACATAAAACATAAGAGTCTACTCTTATTAAGCAGAAAAGTGTATGATAAAAGGTCAATACTTTTTATAAAATGTCAATGATTCAACTTTTAATTTTAATCATAAGTTTAAAGTACGTAATTGAAAAAATTATAAATATCGTCCGTATACCTTTAAAAAAAAAACTGATAAAGTTGGAAAATCTATTAATGATTTTAAAAATAATAAAATTTAACTTTTTATTATAAATATTCTCAGATTTGTCTGAGCATTTTAAATGAACTCACTTTTTTGGAAAGTTGGCGTTTTATATACTTTTATAATCTATATAGGTGTATCATAGACGTCGGCTGTGTTCCATGGAATAGGTAGGCCCAATTTTTCTGACCATTTTGAACCCAATTTCTTAGTAACCAAACTATTTCTAATTATTAAAAGTCAAGTACATATTTTTAAATGATATTTGAAGCACTCCCATACATTTAAAAATACATTTCGTATTTTAAAATTCCGAAAATCACTAATTTATTTTAGCGTGTCGACGGCATATTGTTGCATGTTTATTATATTTTTTTTTATTGTTGGCTGTTAGTTTGCATAAGTGTTGCAAAATGTTAAGTAAATATAATCTATGCCTTAAGATTTGCATAATTTATAAAAAAGTAGCAAGTGCATTTCTGTATACATACATATTTTGTTAATGTAGAGTAAAAATATACTAAACTTATTTGAAAATGCAATGATGATAGACCATTTACACTAGGTTGTGAATACACCTAATATTTTTAAATTCGGAATATAATTTACTCTATACAATTTACTTATAATCAATCAATTTTGTTATGAAATTCGTTACATTCGTTATATAATGAAAACAAGTGTCAACCATGTCACCTAATTTCATAATGATCAGTTCATAATTAGTCATAGAATAAAATAGAAAACAATTGTCGAACAAAATAGATAAATATGTATAAATATAAATAAATAAATAAATAATAATGTTATCGTTTCTGTTTAAAATTGTTCATAATTTGATAATTAAAAAAGTCATATAAGTCATGTTTAATAAACAGTTATTTACGTAGGCATATAAATTAAATTATTATTATCTTTCATTTCAGGGTCTAAATTAAAAGTAACATTTTATTATAAACTTATATCATGTTGAGTTAAGTTTTTGAATCACTATAGATGAGTGGCTCAGTTAGCTTTCTATACAAATATATACGAGTATATAAATGTTGTTTCAATAAGTTATAATTCTTAAAATCAATCCACTGGCCTTTCACAGACACACGGACTTCGACTTATTTACTTTTATTGATCCAATATTTCGATATAATTTATTTTGGTTGAATTTTGTCTCAATAAGAGTTTCATGGGTGATATTCTTAGCAGGGTATTCAAATTATTCGAGTTTTCTTTTGCTCTATATATTAAAACGAATATTTCGAATAAGGGATTGCAAGTTATTCGAATAATAGATGAATGTTGTTTAATTAAAGTAAGACATTACGTAAAGCTATGTATATAAGTATATTGTGGATTACATTCGAGTAAATATTTCCAACATCATATTCATCATCACCAGTGTTACCAGTTTAACCCTTTTGAGCCTATATTTATCCTTTTTATTTACCTCTTAGTCTCGAAATTTATGCTTTAGCTTCTGGCTTTTTTAGCATTTTTTTTAATTTTTACTACAGCATTTTACAGTCTATTTTTAGTTAAGAAATATACGGCCTTATTAATCTGGCATACGATTAAAATTAGTAAACCATTTCAAGAACAACCAACATAATCATATACCAAAGTGATATTAAACTGTCTACTTAAATATTAACTCATTATTATCCTTACCTGAAAAATTGTTAATGTCATCGGCACAGTTTTCATATAAATTTTGACAACATATGACAGATGAAATAAAAAATAGAACAAGATATATGTAAATTTCTGAAAAAATAATACGATAAGTAGAACAACTAAGGAAAATATTACCAGCAACTACGGAGACTCTTTGATAAAATGGCTTTTTATTGGTTGATTGTTCACTAAAAATTGTGAAAATATACAAATGAGAAAGTGTAGTCGGTCAAGCCCAACCATATAACAGCCAATACCCAATATATGGGCAATTGGAGCTATGATTTCTTATGGACCTCTCATCTAAAAACTAATTGACATAACTTCTGTGCATATAACTATAGTTTCTTTAAAATTTTATCACACTTTAAAAAGATTTATACATGTGAAAGTGATTTTCGATGGGGTCGTACATATATGTGAGTTTCGACTAAATGGACCGACCGTTTTAGAATTAGGTGTCATGATTTCTGTATATATGACACTTATTTATGTTGAATTTTATTTGGATACGAAAATGTTTAAAAGATTAATAGTCGTTAAAGTATGGGAGCTATAGACAAGTAGTGTTCTGTCGTCTGTCCTGTACGCTCGCGTTTTTTTGTCCGATATGACGTGTCCTGTTTATTACTTAAAATTGTTTTAATGTTCTTATGTCCACATCGAGTGTCAAAAAAAAAAAAAAAGAATTGCAACTTAATTTAGCAATCAAAAACACGAATGATACACTTAACCAAGATCTTGTGACAATCTCCGTATGGGGGCGTGCGATTGGAGTCGCTTTTAATGCACGTAAGACTAACGCGCGACAGATGATGTTGCTTGATCTGTTTTAATAGACTGTTGTGTAAATATTACAACAACAGACACTCCTGATGTTCTAGGCATAAGATTCCAATGTGATGTCCGCTGGACTAAACACATTTTTCAAGTGTCAAAAGAAGCATTCAAGTGGTTGACCTCCTTAAAATTTACACCACCTACATTAGACCGAAAATGGAAAGCAAATCTCATGTACGGGTCGCTACTCCGAATTCTATTTTTGGAAAATAATTTTTTTACATATACTGTAGCTCCATGTGAAATTCGTACATTTTTTTCTATACTTTTCTTAATTGTAGGATAATTTCAATAGATACATTATAAGTTTATTAGTTGGATTAATAGCACAAATACTTTATTTGAATCAAATAGCAAATTAACTTATAACCAATGCAATAACAAGTAATTAACGGAAATGAAATTACATGTTATAGATTTGGTTCAAAGCCGAATGATACCCTTTTAACAAAATAACAAAACTTGACCAGTAGTATTTTTTAAAAAGACCTTTGCTTTGATTACCATCTCAACTTCCTGGAGGAATGCAATCCAACAATTTTACGAGAAAATAGGAGTTTTACTTTTCCCAATCCTCCGCAAAAATTCGCTTTAGCTATGGTTAGCTCCAAATGTGTTGTTTTTTTTTAATTCGCATGAGATAATGTCAAAATCTTTGGGGACACAACTAATACTGGCAATACTGAGAGCGACTACACTCGACAACTATACACATCTGTTCAATTCACATCTGATGTTGTAGTGTCGTTGGAGTTGTATGTCATCTGAATTTACAATAGTTGTACAAATGTTGTTGATAATTTCTATATAAATATTTTGCCCAAAACCTACGACATAAAGAAAGATAAGGACCAAAAAAGTACAAAAATACAGTCTTAACCAGTTTTATACCTTAAAAGCATCGAATTAAAAAAAAAAACATCTGTATGTTTTCTTTTTTATTATTACAACCTAAATATTCAAATTTAAAAAAAATTACTTCTTAGTACATCTATATAGGAAGAGGAAAACATTCTGTCCAAATAGCACATCTCTAGCTTTAGGTGTTGCTTCTGTTGCATATTTATTTATTTTTAATTTTCTCGTGATCTGGAAACTCAAATAATAACTGGTTTTAATTAAATACGAGTTCTGATAAAAAAATAACCGTTATTTTCAAATTTCGTGAGTTGTTGGCTGTTGTGGTATAACCGATGCTCGTCCTGTTCGCCTGAGCACGTCAACAACTGATGAAAACATTGAAGCAGCGAAGAAAATGATTTTGGATAATCATAGAAACACTATCAGAGAGGCTCACAATGGACCGTATTGGTCTCTGGGTGATGGTGGGAGGACAACCTCACACCGGCCTACTAACCTAATCAGAGAGGTTTCTGATGATGATGGCATATCGTTCGCCTAATGCGAACGCAATGGACATCGGTCAGGAGCTGTTGAACATCGTCAACAACGATCCAGATTTCCTCAAAAAGGTCATTACTGATGACGAATCATGGTTGTATGGCTATGACATTGAAATCAAAGCCCAATCATCCCAATGGAAACGTGCAGAAGAGCCAAGACCGAAAACAGCACGTCAAGTTCGGTCAAATGTGAAGGTTTTGCTCACTGTTTTCTTCGACTGTAATGGCGTGGTGCATCATGAATTCTTGCCACAAGGTCGTACGGTCAATAAGGAATAACACCTTGAAGTTATGCGCCGTTTGCGCGAAGCGTTTTGCTACAATTGAGAAGATAAAAGAAAATCGAAATAGGAGCTGTTG
Organism: Bellardia bayeri; assembly: GCA_950370525.1. Lineage (NCBI taxonomy): Eukaryota > Metazoa > Arthropoda > Insecta > Diptera > Calliphoridae > Bellardia > Bellardia bayeri. The sequence continues at coordinate 60,330,749 of OX493264.1, forward strand.
GCAATACAAAAAAGCGCGTTTCAGAAGTGTTTTGAAGATTAGAAAAGACACTGGTATAAGTGTATTATATTTGAGAGGGATTACTTTGAAGGGGACAAGATAGCTATTGATGAATAAATAGATACTTTTTGAAAAATTTTAAAATGACGGTTATTTTTTTGATCAGACCTCGTATATTCAAAAAATTGTGTTCATTGTAAAAATAAAGAAAGAAAAAAACATAAAATTCCGAATTCCGGGATTTGTAAAATTGCAATTGACTAATACGAGTAGTTTTTATACCCTCCACCACCATAGTTGAGAAATCATATTGAAATTAGTCTAACACCCACCTTAAAGTATACCGATGAAATATGAATTCAAGAAAATTAGCCAACACAATTTTTAATATTTTGTTAAATTGTAGAAAAACAGTTAAATTTACTAACAGTTTTTCGATATTTAATTAATGTATCGAAACTTTGTTAATTCAACAAAATTGCTTTTTTTTAAATTTTGAAAAATAAAGAAAAATTATAACTGTTCTATTTTATTGAATTAAACGAAATTTTGTTAATTGAAAATATTTAATATAATTTTATATTTTTAATAAACACACAAATATCCACTTAATAAATATTAACATTAGAGAATTTTAACAAGTTTAAGAAAAATATCAAACATACTCGTTAGTAGTGTTCAACATTTTTTTTTAAATAAAACAAGTCAGAAAGTACACAGAAAAAAAAAATCATGTTTTTTTTCAATTAAATCTTTAATTGATTTTAAAATAATTTTCAATTAAAATTTTAATTGATTCAATTACTTTTTCTGATATTTTCAATTAAATCTCACATTTTTTTTAATTGATATTATTATTTTGTTTACAAGTCCGATTTCAATTAAAGTTTTAATTGATTCCACAAATATTTTAATTGAAACTCATTTTTATTTTTTTCTGTGTATAGTTGATCAAACCGTATAGATCGAGTAAATATATAGCAAAAGTATTTCTTGTATAATATATAATAATTAGTAATAGTTAAATGTATAAGGAAGAAAACTGGATAATTATGGACCGATCAAAAAAGTTTGTAGTGTGTAAATAAATCTTATTAATAATAAGGACAACTAATAATAGGCTTTAAAAAATTATATTTAGATTTTAGAAAATTAAAACTGGTCGATTTTGAGCTAGTTTAATTAATATTATAATATTACAGAAACAATAAACATTTCATAAAATACAAAAATGTTGTGAAAACGATGCTAATTTGTTGACAACTCGTATTACGGCAGTCATAACTTAATTTGAATTATGAGGTATTATTATCAATAGCTTTATATGATTCGATTATGTTTTTTATTTGATGGTTTTCAAATTGTAAGTAATATTACAAGTTGTATTTTGACCTTCCATACGAAAGGCAGTATGTTAATTCAGTTTGAACAATTAATGTAACACAATTACAAGTTCAAAGGAATCCAATGACTTTTTTACATCAATGAGACATTTATATATCACTGAATCAATAATATTTGTTCTTGTAAAAATCTTAGATGTGTGTCTCATTTATTGTTATTTGTTCCAAAACTTTAAAATTCAACGATATATGTATGTATGTACGAGTATATGCTATTGTGATGAGGTAAATTTTGACTGTATCTTTGAGTATTTTATTTATTACAGGTTGGTTGTAGGCTTCTGTAAGAAAGTTTACAAGATTTATGTAGTTTTATTTATTTTTCTAAAAGGACATTTTTAAGTTTTTATCCATTTTTTCGGAAAGCGGCTTTTGATTATATAATAAAAAATTAAGTCAATGTATGAAATTGTATATGAAAATTGCACAACCAGTTATAATTTTATTTAAACTTTCATAAATATTGTAAAATTTGTATACCATGTTCATTTTGTAGAGATGATTAAGATTGAGTAAAACTATGGTGCCGCTCCGAATTTTTCATATATTGCCTATAATTTAGAAAACTAAACATGACTCTTTTAACACACTTTTTAAAATTTCTTTCATACGATAGATCATTTTATTGTTTAACTAACAAACAAAATTGAATTTTAAAAGGCGTTTAACTCACTAACTAAAAGATACGAGTATACCCGAAATGCAATAAAAAAATATTCTGAATCGAAAAAAAAACACAAATAATTTACATTTCTTTTAAATTTTTTTGTTTTCAACTTGAGTTTTTTTGATTATTGGTCTCTATATGTATGCCCTTATTCCATTTTAATTTCTGATTTGTATTTCTTTATTTAAATGTGGCATATGGAGAGAAATATGTTAAATATTATTAAATGTAGCTATAAAATTTACAAGTTTTCTGTCATTTTTATTGCCCCTGGAAAATTTGTTTGCTTGGTTAATATGTAAATAAATCTCTCATTTTGTTGGTGGATATAAAAATGTAAAGCGATATGGGAATGCTTCTATAGTCCCAGAGATAATAGCGGAAGTTCGATTGAATGTTTGTCAGTTGATACGTACACTAATTTAATACAAAGCCATAAACGAATTTTCCAATATGTACTAGCATAGTTCATTGTAAAAACTTTAAATTATTTATTTAGACGAAAGACAAACTTGGAAAAGACACATAAAACTTACTCGCCTTGACCCAGAAAAAGTACAAGTTCAATATCCTCCCTTTAAGACCGAAAAAAGTATTTATATACATAAAAATATAGTATAAAATAAAAAATACATAAAAAAAACTTGTCTATTCACATTTTTTTCGGTATGTATGTATGTGTGACTATATTTGTTAGTATTTATGTACAATATAAATACAAGTATTTATACACATAAAACCATTTACATATATACATATATGTACATATATTCATATGTATGTTCATATGTACGTATGTATGTATAAGTATATGGCCATAGTTTACTAGTTTATTTAAGAAGTACAGAGAAACAATAAAAAAGTTTCTTAGACAAGGCTACGAAAACGAAAAAAAAAATATAAAAAATCAAATAAAAAAAAATAATAAAAACGGAATCTTATTAATGGCCATATACACGTACAATAAGCTGAAATACAAACGACATGCATATAAATATAAAAACTCATACAGTTACATTACATTCAATCTGTGAACACAAGTATGTGTGTATGTGTATGTATTTATATGGATGTCTTATAGAGAATGTTTTGAAACGCTTGTAGTTTTCTATTTCTCTTCTTTTAAGTACAAATAGTTAAAAAGTAAAGTTTTCGCAAAGAAATATATTACTCGTGCAAAAAAATAAAAAAACAGACAAAAAAAAATAATTGACCTTGTCAGTTTTATAGAAAACTTTTACACACTTGAATATTATGTTCAATTACAAAAAAAAAAAAACAAAATAAAAGTACACACTCACACATTTCAGATACATATACCCATGTAAAATACATAATCGCAAAGCAACAAAGTACTCCTTTACATGTAATGTGGGATATAAGAGAAATAAAATATGTATCACATTTGGATGGATATTGGTCGGCTGGTATGGGTACTGGTTACTGGATAGTAGAAGCGAGGGAATCAGGACATGTACTTTGTGTTCCATAAAGATTTAATATGTACATGGAAAATAGAAAAAAGAGGAGCATAACAAAAAATTAATATCCAGCAAAAAATGTGTCTTAGTAGTATAAAAATATTCAACACCAAACTAAAAAGAAATAGAAAAAATAAAAATGAAACGAATGAACTTGTAAAAAAATCTTTACAAATCGAATTTATCGAATGCTTGTACAACATGCATACATATGTACATAGTGAATAAATGTACCACCTCACCACCCAAAACTCACACCTCAGTCACAGTACAACGAACTAGTGCTATACTGCATATATGAACATACTTACATACACATATGCAAGTGTTTAAGTGTGTTAGGTCCACAAGTGACGTCATCATAAAATACATTTTTCCAGTCCAGGCCAGTCAATTGGCCAGCCAACACGACTTTCCTCTAACCCATAAAAATCCAGTGAAAATACATTTATACTTGCATTTAGACATGTACATGTGAGACTGTGTTCTTCATTCATTCACATGGTAAACAATAAAATACTATTTATAAAAAAGCAAAGAATAATAAAAGTCTGGATGGAAAAAATTATAAAAATTTCAATGTCAATAACTTAAACAATAAAAGAAAGACAAACAGAATAAAAAAGAATAGAACAAACACACATGTATGTACATACATACATATACATCTATGAAAATGAATCTGTGGCTGTGTACTACGAGTATAATGCTTACTTACATAGTAGTAAGTATTAGAGTTAAAACAAATTCAGAGTCTAGAATGGAATTTATTTTTATTACGTATATCCATACATACATACATACATTACGCATATACACACATACATACATATACAATATTTATATAGACAATGCATATGTTATAACTACATATATCTTCACACGAAATATGGTCGCAAAAATCATCAGAAATTAATGTATACTTATTGGAACTGTGAAATGAAACTTATTCTATCCAAAAGAATAATAAGTGTCAGCTAAACCAATTGACATTGGTATCGGGTTATTTGGGTATATATATATGAATGTATGAAATATTCTTTTATCCTCCAAAAAAGTTCTTATATTATTGTTTTTTTTTGCTATGCTATTTTGTTTATATATGTATATATGTATATATGTATATTGCAGATAAAACACTCATTATAAAACGCCAAACTGTGATGAAAACAGTAGCAATCGGTCCATAATTTCTCATAGCAAAATGCCTCAGTGCTAAAAATACGGCTAAATTGTACATAAATGTCAATAAAATTGCACTATACATACAAAATTCAATAAAACTAAGTTTCTTAAATCTAAAACTCCCATATAAAATACAATATTGGATAATTTTAAGAATTTAGTTTTTCTAAACAGATATTCTTTTTTAATTCTGTTATTAAAAAAATCACCATGTGCATAGATCTCTACACAAAGTGGAAATTGTAGCAGCTGTTTAAGGTATTGTACATTTGTTGAAAACATTTTGTCCAAAAATGTTCATGCATATTTGGAATGTTATACTTAAAAAGTTAAATTCTGGTACAAACTTTTATAAATAGCTTTTGCAGTACGACCGGATTTACGTTGAACAATACTTTATTTATATAAAAATCAAAGCCTGAAACCGAGATAAAATAAAAAAGCAGTGCTGCATTAAAAGCAACAACAGCAACAGCGTAATATGGTTACTAGGGCTTTTGAAAGTGAAAGTTTTATTTTCAAATAAAAAACTGGGAAAAAGTGAAGTTATAACATTTTCACATACATTTGAAATACATTTGCACCAAACACAGGGAATCTCTAAGCTATAAACAAACACTCCCATTTATTACCTTAATATGTACAACACTTCTTCAATCACAGTAGTAAAACTGCAAGGGCTTCTCTTTTTAGGCCTTCTAAAATTCCTAAAATTCTAAAATTTCACCCTGCCGTCTCTAATAGAACATAGCTCCCCTTAAAAAATGCATACACATTTAACTTTACAATTTTAACATGAATGAGTTTAAAATTATTCGTATATGTAGACGTTATATTCTACAACACCAACATTTATTTTGCTTACTTTATACTATGAGTAATAAAAAGTGAATAAAAAACGACCTTTAAAAAGGCCACTGTACTGGATCTGTCTCCCGTTGCGATAGAACTTCAATACACATGTATGTACATATTTTTATCGCACACAAAAATACAAATTTTATGTAGTCGTGTAACAAAAATATAATTTTATGTACTCGTGTAACAACGTACGATACTTAAAGTACATACATACATATGTTTAGCTGAATGGAAGTCACTCCACATGACCTTACGCTAATAGAGGTAAGTGTAATGTTGCAAATATGAGTAGGACTACCTGTATTTTAGTAGTCTCTTCTTGATCAATAAAACAATTTTTATATTTAAGCGCTTGCTTCAATCATCATGTACACATCAGTGATACGATTTATGGTACAATTATTCTATTTTTGGCACTATCGCGCTGTTATTTGATATTACAAAACACTCAATACTATTTTAAACCCTTTTTTAATAACTTAATATCCCTAGAGTAGGAGGATTACTGACATAGAATCAATCTGCTGCTAACAATTTATATGCAAGAGAGTGGAGCTGATATTGACACCTTTTACACACTATGTGATAGATCACCAAACTAACATGGATAAACTAGTTGGGTTTTCGAAACTTTGGAGGTCACCAAACTAGATTTATAAATTTTAACGTATTAGGTGAATTAATGTGATATAATAATATGTGATAAGTACTGCGACCTTAAAATTGAAATTTCATTTACGCACTCCGTAACAAATTGTAGTAAAAAAAGTTATTATAAGTATTAATCTTAATAGATTATTTCAAATGAAATCGTTAATAAAGATTCAGAAAGTTAATGGCGAAGCTCCCACCACTACACGAAGCCTTTAACATGAACGCATTTATTAAGATTACCATTATTTAAAAAGGTCATCCTTAAAATGCTGGATACGAGTAGTATTGTTAATATTACGTTACATGTTTTGTTGCTGTAAATAACACTGTGAGAAAATGGTAGGGGTCAGTGATCGGGAAGGGTTCAAGCTACCGGGGAAAGTTATATCGGTAAAAAAGAAGTTATACGTGCCCCGGCGTTTCGTTATACGTCTTGGAATCGAGATAAATCGATTTGAAGTTAGTAACTATCATATAGGGGAAATTGTCACCTTGTCTTTTTTTTACATAACTCGAGAACCACTAGTACGATTTTGCTGAAACAAATTTAAAAAAATTTGCTCGAAATATGCACAAAATGTACAAGTTAATTTTTCTCGGGTTTTTAAAAGAATTTTGTTCATATCTCGAGCAAATTTTGGAAATTTATACCTTTACATAATTGTGAATAAAAGCACAACGCGTTCATCATGATTTATGTCTCATTTTGTTCATAGGTTATGCGGCTTTGCGTAAAAGTAAAAGGACTTGACGCTTTTCTTTACCGTTTTGGGTTTTTTATGAATTAAAAATAAAAAAATTTAAATTTTTTTGGCAAAAAATAGTTTTTTTCTTCATACATTTATTTATAACTGCGAAACTGTTGCTTATGTAGCGAAACGTTGTACAAACAGATTAAAGTAATTGTAATTCCTAATTTTTCCAAATTTGTTTCAGCACAATCAGACTAGTGGTTCTCGAGTTATGTAAAAAAAAAGACCACCAAAGGTGACAATTTCCCCTATATGATAGTTACTAACTTCAAATCGATTTATCTCGATTCCTAGACGTGACCCAGCGAAACGCCGGGACACGTATAACTTCTTTTTTTAACGATAAAACATTTCCCGTTGGTTTCATCCCATCCCGATGTTGACTGTCGCATAGTGTTATTAATTAAATGTATACTTGTAATACAGTGAAATTACAAAATATTACAATGTCATTTGGCGGAACTTTAAATATGAATTATTTACATATATCAATTTCCACACAAAAAGTTAAAATAAAGGTGAAAGACTCCTTTTATAAATTAATACATTTTTATAGTCGAATAATCTCTTTATTTATATCTTTAAGAAAATATTAAAAAAAAAACTGTACTTTTGTAAAATTTTTTCTATGTTTTAACTAAAAATGTATGAAATAATCGAAAAGAGCTTTTTTCAAACAAAAGATAATTTAATGGAATTCGGAGTAAAATTTAGACAAAAATTGGGGAATTTGTTAATTAATATGTATACAACAATAGGTTTTACCGGTAACATATTCATATTCGTATTTTTTGGAATTTCTCCCAGGAAATCTATATTAGGTCCGCAGCTGGTGAAAGTATAATATGAATGACTTGGACTACATCCTACTGTTTAAAATTGTTGTCCTTTGTATTTATAAACAAACAGAAACAATTTTATTGAAATCGCACATTTATTCCTGCCGATGATCATTTAATTTTTGGGCAATCCGTTTTAGAAATAGCACACAAACCAAGCAAATTGTTTATGGGACAGCAGTATCATCTCTGAGATATTAATTTAAATATTTTTCCAAAATTTTTTAGTGTTCAGTTCATTAATAATCATCGTCGAGATGATATTATTCAGGTATTATTTGAAAATCAAGATTGGTAATGTGTTCTCGCACACTTCTAGCCACATATTGGCATGGTTTGAATCATCGACTTTGCGATAATATTCTTCAAGTCTCAGTGCACGTCATTGGAAGATACGCGCCTGAATAGACTTCATCGACTTTCAAGACTCGGAAATCTACTTTACTCGTGCAACCTCAAAATACTCTCTTCAATAATGAAGATTCCGATATTAAGTTTTATTTTAAGGATTTTATTTAAAAGTCTAAATGAATCACCCTATATTGATATACTACAAACACAAATTTTATCTCTTTAAAAAAAATTTAATATAAAAGGTACTAAAAAGTCCCAAAAATATTAAGTATTTAGTCCCCGTTTACACAGGGAAACATTTGGAAGGGAAACATTTTGTTTAGGAGAGAGGGACGGGTGGGGACGAGAATATGAAATTTGTTTCCCGTTCACGGATACACGCTTTGTAATTTCATTCTTATTGTGTACATTATCAAATCAAATACAGTAGAAATTAAAAAAACAACACTGCAATTAGACAAATGTGAAAAAAAAACAAATATAAACTAAAATGTTTCCAACAACAATGTTTCCTGGTATGACCGCGAAGGAAAATACAAAAGAGAATTCCAGATATTTCCCTTTCAAATGTTTCCCTGTGTAAACGGGGACGTACTCTATTTTACTTGAAACTTATGTAATAGATAAGAATACTGTTGATACCTTAAACAAACCTACACTTCAATTGTTATACACTTGAAAATCCTTGAAGGTATACTATCGAAAAAGAACTTTTCTAATAAATATTTTTCAGATTGCAGAGAGCGACAGAACAAATTTTATGAATTCAGCACAAAATACAAAAAAGTATCAAAAATAATATAAATATGTATTCAAAATAGTATGTTAGTAGTTCATTAGTTTAAAAGGACAAACGGAGTGAATCTAAAAAGCCAAACAATAATTTTTATCAGTTTAGAACAAAATATACAAAACGTACCAACTATGCAAAATATATTCTGTTTGGTAACTTATATTTCATTATAAGAATCCATATTTACAACACAAATTTTATTGTTTTAAAACAACAGATACGAAAGGAACCGAAAAAGTACAACAATAAAAATCTTTAACCTTTTATATCCCTTTAGTTTGATTTTCCAAATGTATGTTTTGTCTTTTAATACATCGATATTTAAAGTTTCAGATTAAACACAAAATGCCACTTCTTACAAGGACCTTCTTTTCTAATACACATCTTTGCGACTGTAGAAAGTTAAAATAAAAATGCTGTTGCTTCATAAAATATACAATTCTTATTTCAGAGAAAAATTTTAAAAGTTTCCCCTTTTTGTCCCTTCCCGGTACCACCGTTATAGCCAATAAAATATTACCGGTGTGTACCCAATTTATCACTTCCTAGTGATAAATCCAAGTCTTGGATAAACTATAGGCTATTGACGCTTACAAGCATAGATCTATTTAAATTCCGAATTCCATTAAAATCGGTTCAGCGTGATTGTGAAACAAACAAACAATTAAACAAACTTAAAAGGACATTTATAATATAATATATATAGATGGACTAGCTATGGGTTCGTTATCTTTTATTCCGGACCGCTGATCATTTATATTTTCAATTGTCCCGTAGTTAGTATTGATTGGTATTCCTAAAAATTTTTTTTCTACTGAACACTCTCACGTGATCAAAAAAGTATGCAAATCGTAGACTGTTAATTAAATTGTTTGAAAATTTTCACAATTAAAAATGTTAATAGTCTACATGGTTTAATCTGAAATTTTTGCCGCTGAAAATGTTGTGCTAATAAAGAAATCGATGTTCAAGATTAAATTAAAAATTGTCTCGATAATAGATTTTGTATGTATCTACTGCGAGACTACTCTTTACATAAGTATGACCAACGTCAGAAAACGTCAGATGTTAAAGATCAAAATTTGATTAAATTTGTTTGAAACGAAAATCTGTTAAAAAATATTATACTTAATATATATTTTTGAGATTGTTTTCGTATCTAGTTCATCAATAAGCATCGTCGAGTGGCACGTATATATATTAATATACGTACGAGTAATGCTCTAATGTAAATAGAAAAAATACCTTTCTAATACAAAATTTTCTAATTGTAGAAAGCTCAAACACAGCTTCTATCGTTTTAAGGAAACTAAATATTAAAGGTACTAAAAAAGTACCAACAACTATTAAGTATTTTCTCTAGTTTTCTTGAATTTCCAAATCTATGTTACTTCGATTCCTTAAATTAATCTATAAGAGGTTAAGCACTTAATAATCCTTGAAGGTTGACTATCGAAAAAGTGTTTCCTAATTAATATTTTTCTGACTGCAGAGAAACACATATAAATTTCACACACAAATTATGAATTTTTATAATAAAATAAAAATTTGTATATTAAAAATACTATATTAGTAATATTATATTGGCCGTCGTTACCACCTAACTGTCACTTGCAAGTAAAAATTTCAGTGAATGTACGATTCTATAAAATAATTTGTATCGATTTAAAACAAAATATACAAAAGGTACCAAAAAGTACTAACAATTTATTTTTTGCTTTTTGGTCCGTTAGTTTTGGGTCTACCAAATATGAAGAAATTATTTCTCAAATTTTTATTTTTGTGATTGCAAAAATCTACAACACAATTTTCATTGTGTTAAAATAACTTACACAAAAGGTACCAAAACACAAATTTTTTACTCCTTTAGTTTGAATTTCCCAAATGTATGATTTTTATAAGGTTTATGTTTTTAAATTATTTAAATTTAATTTATTAAGATTAGACACAAAATTGCAGTTTTGCCCCTTAAAGATAGAAAGTACTTTTCTAATAAACATGTTTGTGATTACAGAAAGCTTAAATAAAAATGTAATTGCTTCATTAAAAAGACAATCATTATTTGGAACATCATTTTTAAAGTTTTAATTTTTTTATATATAAAAAGTGCAGAATCATATAATAGGAAAAGTATGAGTAGTGACGAAGAATAGATCTCTTTTTACTGTAATTTCATCAATTGCTAAAAGACGACATTTAAAACGTAAGAGACGATGGAAAGTCCGACCTATCAGCACGTATTGGTTTATGATTACCGGTTCTTCCCCTTTTTGATCCCAATCAACGTGCATTGGCTCACGTTGAAAGTCTGCCATTAATATAACAGAAACAAAAACAAATTAATTAAAAAAACTTTTAGTATGATCACACTGAAAGTCAGTCAGGTCATTAAGTTCAATTATTTATAAGATATTTAGTGTTTTGTTGAGTATCCTTTTTGATTCTCGACAGCTTGGAGTCTTTTTGGTTCGATTCAACCAGTTTTTTGCACACATCAGGACTTATTTGGTTTCATTCTTCCAGTAACGCAACTCTGAGCTGTTCTATATTGGTACATAATCTATTTTGCATACGACGTCCGAGCTCATCCCATAAATGCTCGATAACGTAAAATTCTAAACTTTGCGCAGGTGTTTTGAGGACTTTAAGACAATTATACAATATCCAGTTCTTTGCTATTAGCGATGTGTGCTTCGGATCATTGTCCTGGCAAAATTTAAAGTTATTGGCAATTATTAATTTATGAGCACTTTGTTTAATATTTGTCTTCAAAATATCAAGATACATGTTTTTATCCATTATGCCTTCTATAAAATAAGATTTTCGACACCGGACAGTAGCCATGCAACATCCACACCATCACTGACAAGCCCCTATGTTTTACAGTTTTCTTAGTATTTTTAGAGCAAAACTCCTCATTAGATTTGCGCAACACATAACGCCGGTCATCGGACCCAAATAAATTGAATTTGCTTTCGTCCGTGAAAAGAACATGATAGATATACTCCACAAGTGTTCATTAAAAGTAAATTTTTAAAATCATCTTGAATGTGGGTCACTGTACGTTCCAAATTTCAATCCAATAGGTTTAAAAGTTTGGTTTCCCCTTTTTTCTTGATCTGGTCCAAGTTTCGAAAAAAGATTAAGCCTATTGACGCTCCCAAATACGGGTCTATCTATGTTTAGAATTTCAATCAAATCGGTTTAGCTGATTGGGTTTACCAATTTTCCCCATTTTATCCCGACCAGGTACAATTTAAAAAAATATATATAGCCTATTGACGCTTCCGAGTGTGATCTATCTACGTTCCAAATTTCAATAAGATTGGTTCAGCAGTTAAGGCGTGGCGGCGGAACATTGGATTAAAATGTATCAAACATTGTCCCAACTCTTCCATTTACAATAAAAAAAAACGCTAAATAAATTATAGTTCTTGTGCTGCACACAGATAACCGGTGTCCATATTATAGAGCAATGAAAAAAACATATTTGTTTGTATTTTACCCGACTCTAAGGAGATAAGTAAATGTATATAAAATACGTACATTCTGTTATACATACATACTTACATTCATACTTATAACAGAAGAGCATTAAATCCTTATTTATGCCTCTTCTCTTTGTTTTATTACGTATTTTTTATATTATTTTGATTCGTCTGATTTACTTTCTCCTTTTAGCTTTTATGTTGAATATTCGCAATTTGGATTATTTTGTCTGAGGTCAGTTTTACGATTGAATTTTTATGGGCAAATTGTCTACATGTGTATATGTAATACATACATTAATACTTACATATGTATAGATGTATGTGTGTATGTATTTGTAATATAATTTATATTCCTTTAGTGTTATTTTTATATTTATTTTATTATTTTAGTAATTGAGCATTATTATCAGTGTATTTTGTATGTTAGTGGCTTGTTTATCGTTAAATGTGTGCAAATGTAGATCCTGTGACCTTAAGACGTATATTTCAGTAGTACCGACCTATATACATACATATGTATGTATATATATACAACAAACGTCGATTTAAACGATTGAGATATTGTAAGGTTTTCATTAATTCAACACTGCATTTTAACTCTAATTCATGGAGTAAAATGTGGATGAGTGCAAATGTTTCTATACATGTGAAGGATTTTGAAAGGTATTTAAAAAAACTTGTTGAAAATTAAGTTAAACTACACTTTCTTAAAGTGAAACACGCTTTATCATTGTTATTTATTTCGTTGCACTCTAGGATTGTGAATTAAATTTTTAAAAATAATAAAATAACAGCTGGTTATAGGACTAGAATATCCTTATTCAGTGTTTTTTTTTCAACTAATCATATACTTTTTCCTATGACAAATAATTTAAAATTTATAAAATTAAATAATTTTTTCCTGAAGAAACTACACAAAGACGTAGCGAAATATTGAGTATAAAAATTTAATTTTTTTAAAAAATGACCTTAAGCTTGAACAATTACTAAAGTATTGCTAATAATAAAAAAGTTCAAATAAACTATGTATAATAAGAAATATAATGTAGTTATATAATATTATTTATAAGTATATATATTTATACGAGTATATATCATTATATTAATTAAATATATTATTGAATTCTGCAAAATTAATTACTAAACTTAAAATACTAGTTTCGTATGACGTGACTACGTTAGGGTACTCGAAATATGGTTGAATTTTAACATTCAGTGTCACTAGGAATTTGGTATGTAGGCGTGGGTTCTGAGACACTAATCTCTATTCATCTAAGAGATGAATTTTCACGATTCAACTTGATTTTTATTTTTTTTTAAAGTGACTAGTTATTTTAAAATTTTAAGATGAAAATATGTCAATTTTTGCAAAGTAATAGGCTTGTAACAATGGATTTAAAAAAAACTGCAATTATAAGGATTTTAAGGAAAACAAAACTAAGTGTGACGCTCAAGATTTTGTGACGTACAAGAGATTTTGTTTCACGTAAACAAGAAATAATGCCAAATTTAAAGTTTAAAAAAAAGTTTATTCTTTTACAAAAAGTAAATATAAACAAAAAAAATTCTTCAAAAGACAAAAATTTTCATACAAAACTAAACATATACATATTCTTTGATGTCATATGTAAATATTTGACACAAAACAATAAATTAACTTAATTTAATTTATAAATTTTCATTCGAATTCTTATTCTGAATCTTCATGAAATGACAAGCGGCATTATTTTTTTTCATTCTCATTCATTTTTACCACTTTCGAATTAAGTTTGTGGCAAAAACAGAATCAACCAGTAACAATAAAAATTAAACTCAAATATACCACGATTATACCTTTCTTTCTTTTATATTCGTCATTACGCGCTTTATCGACCTTTATTTTCTCTCGATATCTTCTTGCTCTTTCAGCCGCCGTTAATTTTGTTGTTTTACTCTTAAAAATTAAAAAAAATCAAAATTAAGCATTTTAAGCTATGAAGCAATATATTTCAAAAGTGATGCTCATGAAATATTTGCCTATTTTGATTTTTTTTCGTAGGCAATTTATTTCTCAAATTACAAATTATAAAAAAATGAGTTAAAACCATGTAAACAGCGTGACGCTCAAGAAATTTTATCGCGCCCTTACCATGGTGTTCACAAAAACTACGCAAATGCACACTTTTGTTAATAAATTTTTTTTCGCTTTTTCACTTTTGTAATAATTAAAGTTTGTAATTTCCTTGCGTAATTTAGTTTATTTAAACTTGAAATTGAAAACTAGTAATGAGCAATTCCATATGAAAGCGATCACCTTTTGGACGACTCCTCTCCGATTTTAAAATAAATAGTCTCAATCGATTTGCATAATTGAAGAAGAACAAAACTGCAAGGTCGAGTGGCACTTTTTCGCGACGGCCCACGGTAAGGGCCCATGCGATGCGTTAGGGGGAACCCTAAAACGCATGGCGGCTAAGGCAAGTTTGCAAAGGCCATATACTGACCAGATCTTAAATGTACAACATTTGTTTTCGTGGATTCAAAGCAAGGAAATTGCCATTAACACAGTTTTATGCACTCAAAAAGAACACGATGCCATGGAGCGACAAATTCAAAACAGATATAATAATGTCAAAACTATAACTGGAACGCAAATGTTTCATTGCTTCATACCACATATTTCTGATATGTCAATTAATGTAAAGCGGTACTCTTCGTCTGCCGACGTGCTAAATTTAAAGTTACTTTAATTTTATAATTGAAATTTGTAATAAATATTGTAATTAAGTATAAGCAGCAAAATAAGAAAGATTTTTTCTTCATAAATGTATTTTTAACTGTAAAATAATTTTTAAAATGTATTTTTAACAAGGTGGTCTCTCTTAAATGCTCTTCTCCTGTCCAAACAAGGAGTCGGGGCCCATTTTTTTATTGCTGATTCTTAAAGCAAAAATTATGAGGAATCCAAAAAAAAAAATTAGCCGGAAAATTTAGGAGCTTCTGTGGAAAATCGGAAAATTTAATTTTCATGGGAAAATTTAAAGGTAAATTTCTGAGAAAAATTAGGAAAATTTTATTTTTCAATTAAAGCCTGATTCAATACCTTTCCAACGAGCTATCACTCGTTGCGATCGCTTTAGTGGTTTTTTTTTAAAACAACTTTCAATGAGGTCCCTTATGAAGAATTCTTTAATTTTGTCACATCACAGTGGTGTACACCACCACTAAACCAGTCACTATAAAAAAAAAAATATATGTAGGTACATTATTTTTTGCTGGGCAATCGATTGAGACTATTTATTTTAAAATCGGGGGTCGTCCAAAAATTTGCCAATTTTGATCGTTTTCATATGGAATTGCTCTAATATTACTTGATTTATAAAAAAGTGATGCTCAATGCAAATTATGGGGACAACCTTTCTTTGCAACGCCAAAATTGCACTAATTAAGTTTTGACGACTATAACAATCAAACACAAGAAATAAACGCAATAATTCGAAAACTGTTATTAAATGTTGCATATTTACTTTTTTCTTGATTTTATTTTATTTTGTTTTGTTTACTAAAAATTCTAACGGGGGACACATGGTTTTGTATGGAAGCAGTCAGAGGAAGAAACAAAATATCATTCTGAATAAACAAAAAAACAAACATACAAATTTGGGAATTAATGGCATGTTTCTAAATAACGAGTGACTCAAATTTTTCGCCCAAATGAGTGCAAAAATTAGTTTTGGGGTTCTATAACACTAGTGTCAATTCTCTTGAATAAAAACGTACGACTATCTTTTTTTATGGTTTCTACATTGCAATTTCAATCGTCCTACTGTCAAAAACAGACGAGTAGAAATAAGTGCTTGTGTGCATCAAAAAACAATATTTTATATATTATTTCGTATTTTTCTACAGCATAAACTGTTGTCCACTACCTTAACTTTCAGTTTCAATGTTAATTGCGATAATTGGAAACATTTTTCATTCAATTTATTACAAAATTAAAAAATTCATAGCAATTTCAATTCACATAAATTATTTTTGTATTGTAAATAAAACACAGCTGTTTTTATTTTGGTTTCTATGGTTGCCCCTAAAAATTAAAATATTGAACAATAACATGGAAAAAATTAAACAAAATATCTAATTAAATAATCTGGCAATAATGCAATATAACAAGTCAATATTACCAAGGTAACTAACGTAAGTCAGACTCAGACGAGTATATTATAGAAACTCATTTGTTTACGTACTCGTTCGGTTACCACTCGTTCGCATGAGAATACACTAGTTATCAGAAACATGTCATAAGTTTTTTTGTTACATATTCCTCGCTGATCACTCTCACATTTTTGTTTTTGTTTTTTACCTAAAATAGTAGTGTACAGTGCGGGGACACAAAAATTGCGTTTTTTTTTTTTTTTGAAATTTACCCATATAATACGTACACAGCACTCGCATGCAAGTACTTGTATGTGTAAACTCAGGGTAAGCTAAGCAGAAATTTGTGTGCGTTTGCTAATTCATAGTCAACAAATTCAATGCTGTTTATAACACGTGTCAAAAAATATAAAAACAAAATAACTAGTAAACATTTAATTCCAGCAATATACATATAAAAAAAATCAGTAAAAGAATTAACAATTGAGTAAAACCGACCAAAATCTGTTCCAATTTTAAGAAGTTCTGAATACAAAAAAATCTATTTATATATATGTACGCACATACTTACATACATATATACATACATATGTAAGTATATCTATAGGAAAGACGTGACGTGTAATCCTAATAATGTAAGTGAAAACCTATATTATACAGACCAAAAAAAATCGGGGGTATCTTACGTTTGTTATTCCGTTTGTAACACATTGCAAATAAATACAAAGACCATTTCCGAAAAACACTTAAATTCAACACAAATAGTCCCTTAATATGAGAATACATATACATATGAAAATCGTCACTCTCAATTTTATGATGATCGGGCCATAATAAACCATAGCCTCTATATGAAGTCCACTTTCGGAAATCACCTCTTATTAGCATCAGCAGCAAATTTACATGTGACAAAAATAGTTCATAAAATATTCATATCCAATTTTTTGACGATCGGTCCATAGTTTACCGTAACCTCCATGATAGGTGCATGTTTCGTAGTACCCATCTAAAGTTCACTTCGAATAATCACTTAAATGCTCATAAATCTTTTATTAACATCATTATTACATTGCAATAAAACACAAATAACTCGCATACACATATAAATCGTCGAAAAGAATTTCATGATGAATGGCCTGTAATAGGTCATAGTTCCCTTATGAGTACTACACCCGAAAACTCATTATCTTACATAAACATCCATATCGAACAGAAATTTTATACAGATCAGTTATAAGTATGTAAAAAATATACTATGTATTGACTTTTGTGAAAGTTGGTCCATAATTAGATAATTTTGACGTTCCAAAAAGCCAGTTTATTGTGTGTTAAAGTAAATCGCTTTACGTTACACGCCGCAAAGTGTTAATTCTTGATTATAACTGGAATATGCATAAAATGCTTATAAATGTCGTTATTTAAATGAAATTCAACTAAAATAAATAAAAATTACTGTACAAAATTTTATGAAGTTCGCCCCATAATAGGTGATTTGGTGGTGGTTATAAAAGATTCGGCACAGGCGAATATAAACTCTTATTTGTTTCTTTAAATGTGAGACCCAAGGTGTCGTAATTTGAGTTTGTTTTTTTTTTTATTTTTGATTTTATTTGCTTTAAAACAAACAATAAATGTTTATAGGAACATATATCCTTAACTGCTCTATTCACAAAATGTTGTCTGTTAATTTTCATTAACAGTGGCCTTTAAAATAACATTTAATGAAAATTTTAATTAAATGATTAATCGCCAAAGTATGAATCAAAAACTACCTAACTTTGAGCCCAGGGGGTTATTAACTATTGCGATGCGAATGCATACAAATTGTACGCTTATCGCGTCGCATTTGCTTTCACATCGCAATAGAGAGTAACCCCTAAGGTTCAAACCCCCAGTAGAGGCGAAATATTTTTGCATTTATATTTTTATTTTTTTTTTTAGATGATGAACCAAAACACATTATTCTTGATAAAAACTATTTTTTTAAATTTATTCTATTGATTTGTGCAAAAACTTTAAAATCGCAATAACTTATATATTTATATTTTTTTTAGATTCAAAATTATGTGATGTTTTTTACATCAATAAACAACATGAATTTGAGAACTTAGTTTTAGGAGTAGATATTTCATTGATTCCTGGTGAATTGGTTCGGTTGGAGTAAATTTGTTTCCGAGAGGAAGAGAAAAAATAATGTGTTATCATCGACACACAGTGAAGTTCACCATATTAAAAGTTTGTTTCCGTTTTTATTATTGTCTCTTTAACTCTTGGTCCAACAAGCTTTTTGCAGGTAAAATTTGCGAAATAAAAATATTAATTATGTTGCTTCGAAAAAAAATAAGATTTTATTTTAATGCCTTCAAAATGTAATGATTTTATTTACAAATTTTCAAACAGTTTTGGCTATACATACTTCATGAAGTTTTTTACATACGATTATACAAATTATACATGCCTACAAATTTAAATAAGCACGAATAATTATACCCATAAGTGGGGAAATATTCATCTGAGACCGAAAGATTGAGCTATGTCCATCTGTGTAAAACTACACAACTCATCTAAACGAAATTTCCAGAAAAATATTTCTTATTTTGCAGGTAACTTTGGTATTAAAAATCAGCACAATCAATATAGTAGAACCAGACTTATGGACCAAATGTGAGGCAACCTCCATAAAAATTTTATATTTTTTATTAACTTTTTTTAAATATCATTATAACATACGTTATTTTTATGACAAAAGAAGAAAGTTTGAGGAAAATAATAAGAATATGATTTCTCATAGCCACCATAAAAATATCTTCCCGAAATATAGCTTAATGATATATATGTAAATGCCTATAAAATTAGAATATCAATACAAAATTCACCAAAAATAAGTTTCATGCAAAAAGAAATCGCAAAAAGTTTTATTAAGTTCGGTTCATGTTTTACCATAGACCGCAATATAAAGTCCACTACCAAAATTCATTTAAATACGTATAAAACTGGTATAAATATTGTTACCAGGTTAAAATTTGACGTAAATAATCCTTATAGATAAATAAATGGATGTACTAAATTTTATGGTGGTAAGGACCACATCCGAAAAAGCCATTTATCTTTATAGATATCTTATAAATATCGGTACTGACTCAAAACTTTATATAGATCTTTCACATATACACAAAAATCATTCCACACAATTTTGTGAATTTCGGTCCATATTTGACCGTATCCTCAGAAAATCACTTCAATACAAATTTTACAAGGATCATTTACACACATGCCAAAATCAAACTGCTATCTTAAATATACCGTTATTACGTTGAAATTCGACGTGAGATATTCCCATATGCATAAAATTCACTGTTCCAAAATTTAAGAATATCGGCCCATGATTTGTCATTGCTGCCATATAACGACCATTTCCGAAAAACAATTTAACCCAGAAAAATCTCTGCAATATTTTTGTTTTTATCCTATTAAAAAATTTGGAACCAAAAACTACCATTTCGTCAAAATTTCTTATCCAACCAAAAAAAATAAACCTACAACCAATTTAGCTGGGTACAGGGCTGTTTACCCCTGTTGGTTTTTTGTGTCAGAAATTTTTATTAACAAGCCATTACATATACATACTTACATTGTAATTTACGTTAAATACATATGCATATATGTATGAGTAAAGTGTTGGACTAGGAATGCGCGTGAAACGCGACAGTGCAAGTGATAATTCATGGAAATTATACACATACAAACATACATACATACCAGAGATGGGCATATTGCACTATATTTTTAGTACACTAAAAATCAAATAATTAGTGGTAGTGCTATTAAAATTTCACTACCACTAACCATTTTTTTAAATACCACTAAATGGTTAGTGGTAGTGCAAATCTTTTTTAAATACCACTAAATGTTTAGTGGTAGTGCAATTTTTTTTCACTACCACTAAATGCACTACCACTAACCATTTAGTGGTAGTGAAATTTTAATAGCACTACCACTAAATAAATATTGTTAGTGAAATTGTTAGTGCACTAAAAATATAGTGCCTTACGCCCATCTCTGATACATTCGTATTCTGAAATTAAATATGTATGTACTCGTTTATACATTAAATATGCAGTATATAAGAAACAAAAGATTGCTTACGGACATAAAAAGAAAGAACCCCCCACATAGAATGTCTCAAATTACGCGAAAAGCAATGGAAACAAACAGGACTATAAAACAAACAATGCCATGATTTCAACAAATGAGGGATTTACTTGCATGTATGTACATTAGACCTGCCCTTAAAAAATAGTTTTGCTTTGGCAGGTGTTATTTTGTACATACTCGTACGACTAACTGAAGAACAATTTTAGGCAAATCGAATAACTGGAATAGATCTATGTATACAGCGTAATAGATAGATAACATTCATTAGAAAAATTTTCATACTAAAGGTTGAACAAATATTTTATTTATCATTTAAACAGGTCTAATGTACATCCTACGTGTCATTGTTTACACTATGTCCTGGTACTACAATCTTTCTAATAAATATTTATTTAATATTTAGGACAAATAATTATGTACATAACAGAATCATTTTAGTTAAACAAAAAATTACGAGTATTCCTGACAAATTGAAGCCGTGTATTAAAATGTGAGGGTTAAGTGTTGCAAAAATACATATAAAGCAGAAATACACAAGTTCATATTCGCGCAATAAATATCATTCTTTGGTGCAGAAGAAAACCTTAAAGAATGTTCACACAAAAGACAAATGAAAAGGGGTGAATAGCGTACCGAATTACAGCATATGACTTAAAAAAAAGAATTTGTACTTGTGTTAAATAATTACGTAAAAAAGTCTACTTCATGCAAAAGCCCGTTCGTTCACTTGGCGTAAATATATTTTTATGTACAGTTACACCAATTACGTGGTACAAGAATTTGCATCCCATTGGGTAAACAAAATTGCACGTTTCCAAAATTCTTCTTAGTGTTGTTAAAATAATTTTAACATTTATATTAATTGTTAATTTAGTTAATTAGTTTAACAATATTATTGCTTTAAATCAGAGCATTGTAAAATGTATGCTTACAAATTATATTTTATTTTTTTCTTTTGTTATAAAATTAGTTTTGAGAATTTAAAAATAATGCACACTGTGTTGCATTACTATACTGTATTTACTATATTTATATTGGATTTGTGCTGATGTTTGTAATGCTCAGAAATATTGGTCCAACACCCACCTTAAAGTATACCGATCGACTCAGAATCAGCATTCCAATTCTCCTCGCATTGAAGCATTTTCTCCACTATATTATTGGGTCTGAAAGGACCAATTTGTTCCATCAATATATTTCTTTCAGTATGCCATCTGCTGCACTCGAAAAAGGTGTGTTCAGCATCATCGTTTGTTGATTCGTAGTATATACATCCTGGATCCCTTACCTTTCCCATACGGTATAGGTACTTTCTAAAATATCCGTAATTAGAAAGAAACTGAGTCAAAAAATAGTTGACTTCCCCAAAAGTCCTTTTAATCCATCTCTCTATGTTGAGGATAAGTCTCGGCGTCCATCTTCCGGTTGTAGCAGCACTCCATATTTTTTGTCATCGTTGTACTGTCTAAATTCGCAGTTCCTCCATTCTTCTCTTTGCGTCCCACGCTCTTTTTCGCTCACTTGCCAGAAGGTCGATAGGTATCTCGCCACTGATTACAAAAATTGCAACACCAGAGACTGTGCGGTAGGCTGAAGCAACTCTTAATGTCGCCGTTCGTTGTACCGCCTCCATCATCTTGCGCCTGGTCTTTTTTTCAATGCGTCTCCCCAAATCTCACTACCGTACAGCAGCACCGAATTTGTAGTTGCCATAATTAATCTTCTCTTGCTCTGTGTAGGTCCTCCAATATTTGCCATCAACCTGCTCAACATGCCAGTCACTCTTGCCACCTTGTTGGTCGCATGCTGTATCTGAGCCCAGTAAGTGAGTCTACTATCAAGCCTGACACCCAAGTATTTCAGAGACCTCCGTGTTACAAGGGATATATCATCTGCTCTTATAGTTACCTCGAGTGGTATGTGACCTCGTGTCATCAAGATTACCTCGGTCTTATCTCCAGCAAGCTCTAAGCCATGATCCGCCAGCCATATCTTAGTTCTTATCATGACCTGGTTCAACTTCCTTTTGGCGTATCCATGACCCATGCCGTAATAACCGCCACTATATCATCGGCTTACCCAACCAAATGTGTATTTTCCGGCATCTCAATATTCAGTGTATTATCATAACTGATATTCCAAAGATCTGAACCGAGTCCTCTTGCCACCAGGTGTGTCGTAGAGGAGCTTACGTTCATCCAGATAACTCCGAATCATCGATAGTAGGTATCTTGGGATTTGAAATCTTTCTCGAAGTGCCTTCATAATATCAGTCCATCGTAGACTGTTAAAAGCGTTGCGCACATCAAGGCTGGCTAAAACAACTATGCGCTTAGGATAAGAGCGTCCCTGGTGGGCACGCTCGACGACTTCTACTACATCCGCTATGGCACCGATAGTCGACCTGCCTGGTCGAAAGCCATACTGCCTTTTCGATAAGCCTCCAGCAGATCTAACAGCTTCTGCTAATCTATTTTTGAAAAGTTTCTCCAGCAGTTTTCCAAAATTGTCCAGCATACAAAGGGGGCGGTATGCCGAAGATTGAGTTGGGTCGCCTCCTTGCTAATGAGTGTAAGTCTCTGTCTTCCATTGTCTGGGGAAGATCCTTTGTTCGAGACAAGCGTTGTGCGCTAGGTCGCTTTTCCACCAAGAGCTTGATTATCTCAGCTTGTACTCCATCCGGTCCAGGGGCCTTGTACTTCTTAAGACTTCTCGCCGCTGCTCTCAATTCTTCCTCATTAAAGGGCAAGGGAAGCTCGTTTGTTTCGAGTTCTCACTCCACTTCCAGCGGCGGGTGTGCGGGAAACAAATTCCTCACGATACCATCGATGACCTCAGTATCTAAGGTAGGTTCGTTTGAATATGCACCCAATTTACCACTCACAATTTTGTACTCAAGGCCCGATGGGTTGTTGTTGAGATCGCATCGGACCTCTTCCCATTTCATCCATTTGCTGGCAAGGATTGCCTGCTCCAGCTCTGCACTGGATCGTTTAAAATCTTCGGCCTCCAATATTCCTGCACCAGTTTTTTTCGCCCTAGTGTATTTTCTCCTGTTGTGTAGGCATGTTCTCCTGAGTTCACAAATTTCATTTGTCCACCAGTATGCCGGTCGTCTCCTCGATTGTTGAGTCATCCGTGGCATCGACACATTGCCAGTGCATTGAAGCGAAGATGAGTCAAAATTCATCAAAAACACCTCAAAGTTTAGCTTAGCCACGTTCCATCTCCTCGTCCCCCTCTTTCTGTGATATAAAACGGGATTTGCTCTCTCTGTAATTTATAAAGTTATGTAGTGGTGGTCACTACCAGTATAGTCTTCCAAAACCTTCCAATCAGCAATCGATCTAACCAGCATCTCAGTTACCAGTGTAATGTCCGGTGTAGTGTGTTCACATCCCGGTCTTCGGAACGTAGTGGCATTGTCAGTGTTTATTACGACCAATCCTAGTCTGGCAATCATGTTCAATATACATCTTCCCCTCCTGTTTGTTGTCGGTTCACCACACTAAACCGCCTTGGCATTAAAATTACCGGCTACTATAAAGGGACCTCCAATTTCGCGGACCTTGTCCTCGATCTGATCTACCTTCAATATAAACTGCTCCAAGCTATCGCTGGGGGTAAGGTAACAGCTCATCAAAGTAAGATGTCCTGTTCGGATGTATGTATAGCAATAACCGGCCCCATACAGCATAGTCGGGAGTTCCGCATTTCCAGGCATCCAAATCGCGGCTGTTTAAGAACATAACTCTCTCAAGAATGTTGGTATCCAAATAACATTGAACGCAAATATATTTCATATGTATAAAAATAATACGGTACAATATTATTATGATCGGTTCATAATTACTCGTAGCTCCCATATAAGGCCCACTGGGAAATTAATATAATGCTAGTCTTTCATAACTATAATTACATTTTATGATAAAAAAAGAAGAATGCTAGAAAAATAAGAGTGTAGCTGTATTTTGTAGCAGAATTTTAATCAGTACCGGCAACACTATGAAGAGTCTTGGTCGGATTATTAATGAGTGTGAGGCTAATGTGTCCAGTTCAACCTGCTAAATAAAATTAGAGACTATTACTCGACAAAAACTATTGTCAGTTCCAAGGCTATTACTGCGGCACAAAACTTCTAAAAGAAACTTACAATCTACATGGAAACAGACAAGCCCATAACAGTTGCACTATTTAAACATATATTTGTTTAAGGTGAATTTTTCCGATGAGAAAAAATTCAATCTGGATGGTTCAGGTGGTTTCAACAGCTACTGGAGAAACCACAATATCTCTCAAAAATTAATATCGTAAGGTTAATATACCGGTTTTTGTACCTTTGCGCAGTTATAAGCCTGTAATTTTGTTGATTTTCAATTTCTTACTAGATTTGGAAAGAAGAAAATGAGATCTTTCGAATGATATATAATTTATCTAAGAAAACTAGAGAAATTTCGGTGTTATTGTCGAGAAAATTGTGTTATAGCACAATTTGAAATCGGATTGAAAATCGGATTAAAATCAACTGAGTTACGTGTTCATAAGTACTCGAACCTACCCAAAAACAGTTTTTTCGGAATAACTCCGAAATAAGGTCACTTTCCAAGTATATTTTCACTGTAGCACCGAGTAATTATTGGATCATAATAAAATAACCTCGTCAGAAATTTAATTGCTTTTTTTTTGATAAATCATGTTAATAAAATATGGTTATTTAGTTATTTGTTAAAACATTCCTATACATACAAATTAATGTAAACAAAATTATCTCCCAGGCAAATTTTCAGAAATTAAAGAATTGTATGAATTTGCAGGGAATATACAAATATTGCATTTAGCTACAATATTTGGCAAACCAACGCTTTTTACAAGGGAAATTAAACTTTTATTTAATCTTGTTATAGAACGGTTTCTAAAAATGCATATGTATTTGCTTTGTATATCTTCTATGGAAATAGTTCCCCAATAGAACTGTTATCAGAACCATTCCAAATAGCAACTGATAGCTCTACAAGACTTAACTAGAACTAATACTGGAGGAAGTCGGATATTTTTTTTTTTTTTGACACATTTTCTATGCAAAAGGTTTTATTATTAAACAAGTTCGAGTGCTATATTCGGCTGTGCCGAATCTAAAATAGCCTCCACCTAAACGTACTAAGAAATAAAAAAAACTACACTGGTTATAGGACTAGAATATCCTCATTCTGTGTTTTCTATTCAGTCTTAGTGCAAATTTTATTAGTATTTGATATATTGTATGCAAGACAGTTTTACGACCAACATAATTTAATTTGAAATTTTATCTAATTTCGACCATTTATAATTGATTTAATTACCGATTCTTACTGTAATTTAAACAGTTTGTCTGATTTTCAGAATAATCTTGACTGTAATTTAGCAATTTATAAAATTAAAAGAACATTTTTCCATATTCACAACAAGTTAAGAAACAGAGTATAAAAAAGAATAAGATATAAGACGAGGCTTTTTTGTTTGAATTTGATCTCAATAACATTATTTACAAAAGATTTATTTATGGGAAGAAATGGACCAATTATGGACTGATAGCTTCTAAATCCAGTATCCTCTAATGTGATTTCTATGTATTTTAGGATTATATTGGTTGAATTTCATCTCAAGAGCGTTATTTACAACAGTTGTTTGGTTGTTTAGTATGCTCGGAAGTGGACTTAATTCGGGACCTATTGCCAATTATGGACTGACAGCTACTGACAGCTTAATTTCCGTATAATCGATACTAATATGATTTCTGGATTAAAATTTTTGAATCATATAAAAGTTGGTTCGATATCGATTTTTATTGAACATTTAGTTGTTTTTTTGGAAATGGTTCTTATATGACAGCTATGACAAATTATGGGCCGATCTTCTTAAATTTTGGAACAGTTATTTTCATGCATATGAGGATATTTCACGTCGAATTTCAACATAATAACGGTATATTTAAGATATATATTAGTATTAACGAGGATTTCGGAAGTGGACCTTATATGGGGGACATAGTCAAATATGGACCGATATTCTCAAAATCCAGCAGTTTGATTTAGGCATGTATGTAAATGATCCGTGTAAAATTTTGGATTGGTACCCTTATTTATAAGAGATTTATGAGTATTTAAGTGATTTTCGGAAGAGGGCTCTATATGGGGCATACGGTTAAAAATAGACCGAAATTCACAAAATTTTATGGGATATTTATAGAATATATATAGGAATAAATGTCTTTTTCAGATGTGGTCCTTGTATGGGAGATATGCCGAATTCTGGGCGCACCACCATAAAATTTAGTGCAACAATTTATTTGCCTATAAAGATTAATTATGTCAAATTTTAGCCGTTTAACATTATTTAAATCTGTTTTATACGCATTTAAGTGAATTTTAGAAGTGGACTTTATATGGGGTCTATGGTCAAACGCGATTTATTTTTAAATAAAATTGTTTTTGCTGAATTTTGTCTTGATATTCCAATTTTATAAGCATTTATGTATAATTGAGCAATATTTCGGGAAGATTTTTGTATGGGGGCTATGAGAAATCATAGACCGATTCTTACTATTTTCAGCAAACTTTCTTCTTTTATCATAAAAACAACGTATACAAAATTTCATGGTATTATCTGCAATATATTTAAAAAAATTGGAATAAAATGGACAAAAATATCAAATTTTTATGGAGTTTGTGTCACATATTGGTCCATAACTCTGTTTGGCCTTACAGATTTTGTTGATTTTAAATAGCAAACTTCTCGAAAATATGTCTGTTAGAATTATTGAAGATTTGGATCCCGAAGATATCTGGGGACTTCAGAAAACTGATTTCAACATCTAGACAGACGGACATAGCTTAATCGTCTCCGCTATATATAAGGATCCAGAATATATATACTTTATAGGGTCGGAAAATTATATTGTGGAAATTACAATATATACCCTTCTCATGAAGGTGAAGGGTATAAAAAATGGAACGTGTTTAATATTGTTTAATTTTAGTAGCCATATTTAATATTATTTTTATGCCGACAACTTAACGTCAAACAAAAACAGGTTTGACTGTACTTTTGCCAAATTCATTGCAGTAGTTTAAGTATTTATCTAAAATAAACATATGTACACTACTCTTAATTAATATACTAGTAGATGCTCATACAGAAAAATTCTGTGAGACTCAGTAATGACCTTTTATTTATTAGACAAAACGGATCTTCAACGTACTTCAACTGATTTCAATTTTCTAATGAAGCGTTCTAATACAAATACATACGTAACAATATACATACATACATACCTAGTGGAAAAAATATACTGGAAAGAGGCCTTCCAAAAGGCCTTATTTTGCAGTCACATAATCGTTTCGATATTACACGGCGCGCTGCGGCCATGCTTCAAAGTGGCACGGGTGCACTTTGGATCTTTCAACTTTGGCCGGCGAACATATTTTTTCCATCTGGAGAGACTCTATAAAATTTGTCTCGTCCGAAAATAATACTCTTTTCGTTCAATAGAGAAACTTCTTTGTAAACTCGAGTCTCTTCTTTCGGTTATGTTCAGACAATAATGGGTTCTTTCGAGAAATTCATCCAAACAGTCCAACTTCTTGCAATCGATATTTTACTGTATCTATAGAAGGTTTTGCCTCACTTTGGCTAAAGGCTTCAATCCACATCTAATTTCGGATATTTTTTTCCCATTTTTTATCAGTGCAGGCCACCTTTTCTGCAGTCGAATGCTTTCTGAAATATTTTACCGCTTGAAAATTCATAGTTTTTTTTGCAACATTCAAGGCTGTTCCGTTTTCCTGATAAGTTTTTCCGTCCTTATGCATTTGTATAATAATCTTTCAAGTACTAAAATCACAGGATTTGCTTTTACTCATGTTAAGCAAGTTTTAAGAACTATTTATATCGTCGTCGAAAATGTTATAAAAAAAATATTTCAGGTATAGAGACAATTGATGGCATATAGAAATAAAACAGAACAACTAAAATAATTCAAGCGAAAAAACTATATTTTTTGAAATATATTTTTAGTGATATTTGTTACGTTCTTTTGTATTTGTGTTTTCTAAAACAAAATGACGAATCATCCTAAATTGGATTTCTTATTTGAAAATTAAAATATTTTATTTTCATTTCTTACCCCAAGTTTGATGATACGTTCATTCGACTTGAGAAAATAATGCACATGTTGATACGTTAAAGCGTTATTTTTGGTTCCAGAAATCTAAAAATTGGTAGGGACACGTAAGATAACAATATACTGAAAAAGAACCTGAATTTGAAAATGTTAATAAATTTATCACTGTCCTTTATTTCGTGCACGATTAGTTTATTTCACAAATTATAAAAAACAACAGAAAGAAGAAAATAAAAAAATAAGAGTATTAAATTTTAGCGTTTTATTTAATAAATATTACCTTTAACAAAATGATGAATACTACTGTCCTTAATTAGTTGCACGAAGCTGTAACAAAGTGAGCAAAATAATGTTTGTTGTTGCAGGGACGATATACATTAATATTATAAAATCATTCGTATTTACTTTTGAAATCATGATTTGTTGACATTTTTTTTAAATTCAATTTTGAAATTGTATGAAACGCCTTCTAGAACACCTTCTGAGAGAAGGCATAGTTAAATAAGTATCGAATCTTCTAGAATGTGTAAACAGGTATTCTATAAGGCCTGCAAATGGAAGCACTTGCTAATTTTCCCGCTGGTTATGTATGTATGTATGTAGTTCTATTTCTTTATTTATACTAATAACTGTAGCGTAACATTTTTGAAATGATAACTTAAAAATACTGTTACATCTTTATGTTTATTCTGATTTGCGATAATAAAAACCATAAAGAGAAACATCCAAAATAAAATCAAGTTTTTTTTAAAGAGTTGACGTCCTCCCTGAAGCAAAAGGACACATATGGGACGCATAACACATTGAAGAAATTGTGTTTATCACGCTTATGCGTTCAAAAGGCAACGCATCAATAGCACAAAAACTTCTTAGCCTAGTTTTTTGTTATTTTGGGAATTTGTCCTTTAAAATGGTGGAAAGATAAAAAATGGTTGACTCAACTCGTGTTTTAGTTCGCGAAACCCAAGAAACTTAATAAACTGATGAGTGGCATCTTAGGTCTATCTGCACGACGAAGTATAATGAAGTTGTTGAATATGAAAACATATGTATACATATACATATGTACTTAGGCCGTACATTCATTTATAAACGTTAAATTTCATATGCGAATTTTATGTAATGAATGTCTTAACCCCTTTATGGTAATATAACAGCATGATACAGTCATTGTCCTAGGGACAAAAGGACACTTTGCTATACCCGCAAAAAAGAAGACAAAAGTTAACAAATACATACATACACGCATACGTATGTAAATTAGAGTTGCCCATAAAATACAGATTTCTTTAAAATATTACTAACTTTAATTTCAAATGCAAAATAGCAAAGAACTACTAATTTACGCATATATTACCCGCATTTCTATGTAGGATATAGTTGTTTATACAACTTTTGGATCTCAAACAGCGTTTTAACAATATATAAAGTAGAGGAATGGTGATAATTTGGTCATTTTACACTCGATGATCATGTTTTATACTTGGTTTTATTTCAAATGTAAAAAACAAATTTTAAAAATACCAAAAACTAATTGTTAACACAAATTTACAACTTGCAATGGGTTATATTTATCCGATTGGCCTCAAATTCTACAATAGTTTATAAGGGCTAGTCTAATGCACATCCATAAGTTTTTGAATTACCCCATTCAGAAACATCATTGCGTATTATGTTACTCACATATACATATGAAAATTCATTTATTTATACAAAATAAGTAAACTTGGTGTTAAATATTTGTGACAGGACATGTGTTATTTAGAGTGTAGATGTGAATGTGCCCAAAGTAATCAGTGATAATAATGAGGTACCATCTCCGTTGCGTCAAGTATCGCATATCCTGCTACAGAAATGATATCAATGTCACTACCGCCGTAAATTTGGAACAATGGTATGCACATTAGGGCTAAACCTATTGCTCATACATTTTAAAAAATGCAAAAAAAAAATTATGTAGTCACTCTCGCCTCTTAAAGTTATGATAATTCATAAGTTAGAAAATTAAAATTCTGCTTTGAAATTGGCAAGAGTTTTCTTTTTATTAATTGAATTAATTTTATTCATAGTTTTTAACTTAAAGTTTCCATCGAACATTTGGATACCAACATTTTTAAGAGAGTTATGCTCATTAAACTGGTTTTCAGCGAGCTATGGCCAATTATGGACCGATAAACGCCTATTTCGGGAGGAAATTTGTATGGGGGCTAGGTGAAATAATGGACCCATCTCAACCAATTTCAATCCTAAGCGTCCCTGGGCCAAAATTGTTATCGAGAACAAAGATTTTATTTAAAAAATACCTTAAGCTTAAACAATTATTGGAATATAATGGATATTGTTGAAAATTGTATGGTATGTTTTAATTTTGGAAAATATCCTTTTTTATGTTTTGTATATTTGTTTTTAAAATATTTTTCTTTTGTCACTTTGAAGGTTTGACAACATAAACATACGACTCTGCTCAAAATTGTGTTCACAAGCAGATAATTTATCATACAATGTGAGTTGAACAATAAAGTTTTATAATAAAAATTATAATCGCTACTGTCTCTAATTAGAACCGTTGGATTCTGACTACTTTTATATCCTAAATAGTATTCGATTAAAACTTGACGGTTATATGAAACTAAAATTCATAGATTTTTTAAATTTCTTAGTTTTTTTCAATAGATGTCCGTATTGAACGAATCCAACTTTGACAACAAGATTTAAAATATATTTTAATTTGCTAAAGCGTAAACAAAATGCCCTGTGTAAATAAGGAGTTTAAATTTTATAAACCAAAATATAATTTTAAAATCGGAGGAACATTATTTGTTTTAAAAAATTAAATCGAACAAAAAATAAATATTTAAGTTAAGTATGAAACCACCTTAATATGTATAAAATATATGTATGTATGTATATGGATGTATGTCGGTTCATTTCTTTGCCGTTCTTAGGTTTGTTTTACATTTTCTTTTTATTTGCCTTGTACCATACATACTTGCTTACTTACATGCGTACACATGTATTTTAAAGAGAATTGGTTTTTACTTTTATGTCTATAACTCTCACATGTGTAGAAGAGTGTATTTATGGTTTATTTTTTTTTTACAAACAATGACGTTTCGTTAGTCAGACGGCCAAGTGAAGCAACCTTAGAAGTTACATATAAATACTCATGATGAAACCGTGTAAATAGTCCGTCAAAATGAGCTAAGAAAGAAAACAATACACAACACACGCGAGCTTTTCGACTTAATAAGCGTAATAAGGATTAAGACATGTCGTGCCGTAAATAAACTTTTGACTCACACCCTGACATACAAACAAACATTCACATAATATTCGTTTAGTACTTTGAAATTTTTAAGCCAGAAGGCATTTCGTTCATTCATTTATACATACATACTATGTATGTATATTTGCAAACATCAATTTAAACCTCTGGAGGGATGAAAGTGTTTTAAAAGTACAGACCATTTGTGACTGATTTTATATAATGTACTGACATTTTACATTTACATTCACCCAAGCACACACACAGACACAATCGTTACATAATAATTTTGTGACTTTCTTTGTTTTATTTAGACCAATAATGCAAGAAGAAGACATTGTTGTTCTTTTTATTATTTTTATCTTCGCCTTTATTAACACTTTTCCAAGGATAAGGCTAATCTACTAATGTGTCTCTAAAACTAAATGACATTTTGAAGTTATGCCTTGATTTGGGACAAAGTAAGTTTATCAAAATTCTACGACTTTTAAATAATAAATACAAAGAAACAAAAATACAAGTCAAATCAAGAGGCAAACCACTTCTATTTAGCTCTTCTATATGTATAACACACTTATCCATAATAACAGTCGTGAGTAGTTCATTATAGTTTACTTCTAGGCGCACAAGATTGGTAATAGTATCTAAAGCAAATTTAAATTTATTTATTGTTTTAAATTGCTTCTTATTGTTTATACTATGTTCAGATATGCAACTTTGTTGCGATAATCGCAATAAACGCCATTATTGAGCTCAATATTCCATATAAAATCTCAGTTATCTATTGCTCAATAAGTACAAAATTGTTATAATATTGAGTAAGATTTCGAATGCAAGACTGTTCACAACTGTCTTTAGTGAACAAACTTGTATAAAATAGTAAATGTCAACAAAAGAAAACAAAAGAAATCATCAAAAAATCAATGTGAAGGTAAAGGTAAAGAACACAACAACCAATTAATCCCGAATTCTCGGTCATTAGTTAACCATTGGTAAACTAAAATACGAACTATCGTTGAACTATTACTTGTTATTCTTATGGCAAACTAAGCATTGTGAATAAAGAATCATTAGTTAAGCATTTGTTATACACTAACTAAAGACTGTGAATTCGGCCATTAGAGTGTTTTTGTATTGTTTTCCAGCTGTCAAATGATTATTGAGTAAGCTGAAAATAGCGTATGCCTGAACACTTAATATAATATTGTCAATTAACCGAATATTGAATCAATAAAGTTGCATATCTGAACACAGTATTACACAAAATATATGTAATACCAATAACATTGCTTTTAGTTTCTATTTGTATGTTTGTGACGAAACAAAAATAACGTACGTCTATACATGAATGTATTAGTGGTATTCGATGTTCGATGCGTTTTGTATTGCAAAAGTTTGCACTTGCAAATGTTTTGACAATGATTGTGAGCACTCCATTTATTTCGTACTTCGCGATACTGTAAGGAACCGCCGGTTACTCCGGGTTTGAAGCTGGGGTAATGCTCAGTCCGTCCAGGATCCTTTACATACAATTTTTATTGATAAGACCTCCTTATTTTATTTTCACAGATTTTTATTTAATTCACTCTTTTGTTTTATGTTATTGAGAATAATGTGTCGGCTATATCGTGAACTAATGGCGGCTTGTACCCGTGTTCTACTCTTCCTACTCCTAGTATTATATGAACGCAATGTTTTGACAAATACAATTGTGTGTATTTTATTGTTGGATTGCAATAAAAAGCTACGATGTTTTGCTTTTGCACTTTTACAATGAACGCCGCACAGTGGCGCCTTTTGACCTTTTTCATTGCAAAAATCATAACTTTTAAAGTAATAAAGATATTTTAAAAATTTAAAAAGTATTTAAAAGAATACTCCCCTAGCATCAAAATACATGATCCGCAACGTGATAGACCTTCCGCGGCACTGTGCACAGTGTTGTCTTTTGACGTTTTTAGTTGTAATCATTATAACTTTTAAAGTAATAAAAATATAATTAAAATGTATCAAGTATTTGAAAGATAACCCCTTTAGCTTAAGAATAATTAACCGGCATGGCCATTGGCCCATGGCGTCACTAAGCACAGTGACACATTTTGACCTATTTTATTGCAAAAATCCTGCCTTTTGAAGTAAAGAGATTTGAAAATCTAAAAATCATTTAAAATATAACTCCGCATACTGAAATTCTCGTTAAGCACTTTCAGCTTGTCGATTAGATCTAGCGAAACAATAATCACAATACATATTAAAAGTCTAGAAAAAATAACACTCTAATAAAAAAAAAAAAAATTATAAAATTTTACAAAATTTTTTTTCCATATAATGTTCAATTTTTTATTATTATTATAGTTACACAATTTTAAATTTTTTAAATACTACAATATTAATGCTATACACATTAAGTTATTGCTTTGTTCTCTTTATTAAATGTATTTTATTTTAATTTATTTCCTTTTACATGCATTTTTTTATTTGATTTTAATTTTATCACTAGTTTTTTGTTTAACATTTTTTTATGTTTTTTTTCACACACTTTTTTCACTTTGATTGTCACTGGCTAGATATTGAGACTAGATAACATTATTAGCACAGAATATTTGGAAATAAAGCTTTAAAAAAATGTGTGTGCTTGCCGATGCCTACTGCAATATTTTTTATTTTTGATTTTTCTACCCTTTACCTTCTTGAGAAGGGTATATATAAGTTTGTCATTCCGATTGTAATTTCCACAATATAATTTTCCGAACCTATAAAGCCATGCCCGTCTGTCTTTCTGGATGTTGAAATCAGTTTTTTGAAGTCCCCAGATATCTTCGGGATCCAAGTCTTCAACAATTCTGTCAGACATGCTTTCGAGAAGTTTGCTATTTAAAATCAACAAAATCGGTTTGGTTGGTTGGTTGGTTTACGTGGTAGTTCACTACGTGCGAACACTTAATTAGAGTCGAAGGGACCCCGTTTTAAAAGACCACACCACTCGTCAGATTTAATGTCGTATACAACATACTGTAGCTAATATGTGTACAGAAAGTCGCGTTTTGCTAGACCCATCCTGTAGCTGTGAGATATCTCAGTAGGTCATTGAGATTTGACCCGGCTACCTCACCAAGGTTGTTCAATGTATAGTTTCCCATGCATTTATATCTCTTGACACTCAGGGCTGGGCTTTCGCAGAGAAGGTGGAAAATCGTTTCCTCTTTTTCCCTATCCTTACAACTACGACAGCGGTCGTTAAATGGGAGTCCCAGGCGATTTGCGTGCTTGCCTAACGTCCAGTGTCCCGTTAATACTGCCAGCAACCTTGATATATCCTTTGTAATGGTTTCTTTTCGTAATTTTTTTTGCATTAGGTTAAATATGGAATATTTAAGGAATGTTGTGACTACACGTTCTTATTTAAGGCTATAGCTCGCCGGATTGGGTAGGGTTCTTTGTCACAATCATATCCCACTTAAACCAAAACAGGGTTGAATGTGCTTTACAATTCAATAAGATGAATAAAAAAATTAGTTAAAATTAGATGTACCCTTAGTTTTCGGACAGACCATGGACGTTTAAATTAACGGACTTTAATGCTAAATGTATTATTAAATTGCACACTATATATGATCTTTAGATAAATTAGATCGCTGCCCTCACCAACCATAGTTCTCAATATAGTCCATATTATTTGCCTGAGAACCCCTATACATCACCATCACTACATTAATTTGGCTCTCTTAACTTCAAACAAATTAGTTAAAATTCATTTTAAATTTATTAATAAACCAAGAAAAATAATTAAATATACATTAGTAATAGTAACAAAATTTAAAGTATTATTGTGCAAAATTTACTATAAAATACCTATATAAATTATTGTATATAATTGTACTTAATTCTTAAATTAATTTTGCTACTCACTGTAGTTTCATATTACGTTGCTCAGGCCTGTGCAGTTGTTGTTGATGAAACCCCAGATGTTGTTGCTTTTATCGAATTTCAAATTACAATAAGAATACTTAAGAGATAAATTTTAAGAATAATTTAAGAGAATCGTATTTGTAAATAAATTACAATAAATTATTTAAAATATAAATTACACAAAAATAACAAATTAAGTTAAACCATTGATCACTTGAAGAGTGAAACAAATACTAACAAATATTAACAAAATTTATGTATAAATTTAGCGATAATAATTACATGAAACAAATGCAAATTTAGAAATTTTAACCATAATTATTAAAATTAATAATTTGAAAATAGACAATAATAACAAATAAAACAAAACATCTATAACAATATTAATGTTTAAAACCCTCTTGATTTTAAATATAAGATTGGTGGTTTAAATATATAACAATTTAACTAACTAACTTTGATTTAATTATATGAAATTTATTTTTCTGAAGAGGAACCGAGATCATTCGCGCTCTTCAGGGAGTTGTTGTTTTTTATTTTATAATTTTTATCCTTTGAATTCATTTTTGGTCCCACGAATAGGCACGTAAGAGGACGGACCATCCATGCAGTGACAGCGTACATGGACTAGACAAAATACTCATTACAACCGACCCGTGCCCTGGCGTCGGAGGGGAGCTGTTAGCGACTAGTCTTCTTTAACCACTAACTAGCCATTCAGGTTCTTGGCACTGCTACCAACCACGCTAACCTTACAAGTGGAGTCAGTTTTGGTCCGTGAGTTGTAATTAGGTTTAAAAAAGGAACCTATTAACACTTGAGACCACTTTGATCTAGTGTCTCCCTAGCCTTAACAAGCTCCAGTCTCACCAGCTTGTTCCCCCTTTGCGACAATTCGTTTACAATGTGTCACAAAGGAGTAGCAAACCGGCTCTCCCATCTGCTAATTACAACCTAGCTATGTAGATATGTTCATGATCATTAGTAGAGAGTATCATGAATGAACTTATTTACATCGCTCCAGCTGTCATCGCCCCTAGTGACCATTTGTATGAAAAATGTATCACAGCCGCGATGTCGGCTGCCCCTATCCGCCACCTGGGGACGCGTCCGATGGGAGACTGACTACACCCCACACGGACAATTGGTTTAGGCCAACCAGAGTTATGGACCAATATGTGAGAAAGCTTCCATAAAAATTTGATATTTTTTGTCCATTTTATTGTAATATTTTTAAATATATAGATATTCCCATTAAATTTTGTATACGTTGTTTTTATGATAAAAGAAGAAAGTGTGCGGAAAATAGTAAGAATCGGTCCATGATTTCTCACAGCCCCATACAAAAATCTTCCCGAAATATTGCTCAATTATACATAAATGCCTATAAAATTGGAATATCAAGACAAAATTCAGAAAAAATAAGTTTTATGCAAAAATAAATCGCAAAACGAAATTTTTTTTAGTTCGGTCTATGTTTGACTATAGACCCCATATAAAGTCCACTTTCAAAATTCACTTAAATACGTTAAACGGCTAAAGTTTAGCATAAATAATCTCTATAGGCAAATAAATTGTTGTACTAAATTTTATGGTGGTCGGCCCAGAATTGGTCATAGCTCCCATACAAGGACCACATCTGAAAAAGACATTTATCCCTATATATATTGTATAAATATCGGTACCGACTCACAGATCATTTACATATACACAAAAATCATCCCACAAAATTTTGTGAATTTCGGTCTATTTTAACCCGTATGCCCCATATGAAGCCATCTTCCGAAAATTACTTTAATACTCATAAATCTCTTATAGATAAGGGTACCTATCCAAAATTTCATACGGATCATTTACATACATGCCTAAATCAAACTGATGGACTTTGAGAATATCGGTCCTTATTTGACTATATCCCCCACATAAGGTCCACACCCGAAATTCACGTTAATACTAATATATTGAAATTCGACGTGAAATATCCTCATATGCATGAAAATAACTGTTCAAAAATTTAAGAAGATCGGCCCATAATTTGACATAGCTGCCATATAAGAACCATTTCCAAAAAAACAAATAAATTCGGGTCAAAAAATATTCTTTTCGGACTTAACCCATATTCAATCCATATTTTATAATCATGATATATATCGTTGGAAAAGTATTTTTAATACCTTTTATTCAATGTCTTACAAATTATCACACACCCAGTAGTTCCCGAGACATAGGCCTATATATTTTAAACTTTACGGCCCCGCCCACTCGAAAATAGTCGTGGCCGTCAGCAAATTTTTTTTTTGCTGGCATCTCCTCTAAAAGCCCTAATTGATGAATTTTTTTTTTGTTGATCAAAGTCACTAAAACCGAATTGTTGGCCTTTTTTATACCCTTCACCTTCATGAGAAGGGTATATATAAGTTTGTCATTACCTTTGTAATTTCCACAATATAATTTTCCGACCCTATAAAGTATATATATTCTGGATCCGTATAGATAGCGGAGTCGATTAAGCCATGTCCGTCTGTCTGTCTGTCTGGATGTTGAAATCAGTTTTCTGAAGTCCGCAGATATCTTCGAGCCCCAAATCTTCAACAATTCTGTCAGACATGCTTTCGAGAAGTTTGCTATTTAAAATCAGCAAAGTCGGGTTTATGGACCGATATGTGAGACAACCTCCATAAAAATTTGAAATTTTTTGTTAATTTTATTGCAATATTTTGAAATATATTGCAGAAAATATCATGCAATTTTGCATACATTGTTTTTATGATAAAAGAAGAAAGTGTGCGGGAAATAAAAAGAACCGGTCCATGATTTCTCATAGCCCCCATACAAAAATTTTCCCGAAATATTTGCTCAATTATACATAAATGCCTATAAAGCTGAAATATAAATACAAAACTCAGCAGGAATAAGTTTCATGCAAAAAGAAATCGTAAAACGAAATTTTTTTAGTTCGGCCCATGTTTGACCATACCTCTATATAAAATCCACTTCCAAAATTCACTTAAATACGTATAAAACAGATTTCAATATTGTTTAACGGCTAAAATTTGACATGAATAATTCTTATTGGCATATAAATTGTTGTACTAAATTGGTCATAGCTCCTATACAAGGACCTCATCTTAAAAAGACATTTATCCCTATATATATTGTATAAATATCGGCACTGACTCAAAACCGTACACAAGTCATTTACATATATACATAAATCATCCCACAAAATTTTGTGAATTTCGGTCTATTTTTAACCGTATGGCCCATATAAAGCCCTTTTCCGAAAATCATCTCTTATAATCTCTTATAAATAAGGGTACCTATCCAAAATTTTACACGGATCATTTACATAAATCAAACTGCTGGATTTTGAGAATATCGGTCCATATTTGACTATGACCCCCATATAAGGTCC
Source organism: Bellardia bayeri (assembly GCA_950370525.1). Classification (NCBI taxonomy): domain Eukaryota; kingdom Metazoa; phylum Arthropoda; class Insecta; order Diptera; family Calliphoridae; genus Bellardia; species Bellardia bayeri. Next base: position 60,370,265 of record OX493264.1, read on the forward strand.
ACTTCCGGAATTCTCGTTAATACTAATATATATCTTAAATATACCGTTATTATGTTGAAATTCGACGTGAAATATCCTCATATGCATGAAAACCATTGTTTTTTTTTGTCATAGCTGCCATATAAAAATTTTCAAAAAAAAACAAATAAATTCGGGTCAAAAAATATTCTTTTCGGATTTAACCCATATTCGGTCCATATTTTATAATCATGATATATATCATTGGAAAGGTATTTTTAATACCTTGTATATAATGTATTACAAATTATCATACACCAAGTAGTTCTCGAGATATAGGCCTTTATTTTTTTCAACTTTACCGGCCCGCCCCCTCGAAAATAGGCGTGACCGCCAACAAATTTTTTTTGCTGGCATCTCCTCTAAAAGCCCTATTTTATGAAGTATTTTTTTTTTTTTTAGCAAGGTCACTAAAACCGAATTGTTCCCCTTTTTTATACTCCGTTTGTTAAATTACACTCAAGATTATTATGAACATCAGACAAACTCTGTAAATTATGGTAAGAATTGGTAATTACATCATTTATAAATGGTCGAAATTAGATAAAATTTCAAATTATTTAACATAAATTATGTTGGTCGTAAAATTGTCTTTCAAACAATATATAAAATAATAATTAAATTTGCACTAAGACTGAATAGAAAACACTGGATAAGGATATTCTAGTCCTATAACCAGTGTAGTTTTTTATCTCTTATTACGTTTAGGTGGAGGGTATTTAAGATTCGGCATGGCCGAATATAGCACTCTTACTTTTTTATACTCATCAGACAAATTCTGTAAATTATGGTAAGAATTGCATCCACAGCAAAGGTGAAGGGTATATAAGATTCGGCATAGCCGAATGTAGCACTCTTACTTGTTTTTTTTTGCAATGTTCAGTTAAGTGCAAGATGATATAGTCATTGCTTTAATTTCATTTCTTTCTAATTAGCTGTAGGTTCAATTTTAACAGCTCATTCACTATGGTTCAAAAAGTTAATATTTTTTAAATTAAAAACTTACTAAAAATAAATTTAGATACCTTTTTTTGTACAAAAACCTTTGTCCGTTTAAAAAATTCTTAAAAATCCCACAAGACACATACATATACTTGTACTTAAGTATTTATTTTGCAATTCATATGTATTACATTTTTTTTTATTTAAAAGTGGTAACTTTACCGAAATTTTTTTCCGCTAGGGGGCGTTGTAAGCGAATTAAAATGCATAAAAAACTAAATAATAAATTAAAGACCAATACATCTACTAAGTTTGTTATACAATTAGAGTGGATCTCAGAGAGCTGCCCAAAATCTGTTTGAATATTTTGAAAATATCTCTTTTTGTAGTAAAAGTTGTTACCGTTTTATTGTTTTTTCATGTACACGGGCAAGTACGGGCACCCAATTTCAAGAAAATAAGTTAGAGTATTAAATACTTAACAACCTCTGTTTAATAGTTCCCGTCACAAACCGTCACTTTTTTTGTTCTATTCTATCAAGTGTGAAAAACGACCCAAATATCATGAGTTTGTAAAATTGCGCCTAAAAACAAAGTATTGGACCGACTAACCCTTTTTTTACATCGTCTCATTGGAATTAAGATGATATTTTTTTTAATTTAAACATTTTTTGTAAGTCCGAAAAATTGTCAACTTTGATTGACTCTAGAATTCATAATTTTTATCCGATTTCAAAAATCAGTGAGAAGTTCTCTATCAGATGTAATCATTCATTTTATCAAATTCTTTTGTCAAATTTTTGATTTTTGCAACGCTTTTAGGGAAAAGGCGCCACAGTGCGCACTTTGATGCAATTGTAATGTTTTGCAATGTTTTCAGCACCTCAGCTGCGTTTTCCATGTCTCTCTACAAAATTGCTCTCTTTTCTTATTATAACAGCAACAACTTTCAGTACCATGTAAATTCTGGCATTTTATTGCTTTAACAAGAACCTTTTATCACGGTTTTCTCATTGGAGCTATTACAGATTATAAATAATTCATTACTTGAATATAATTAACCCCCATTTTTCGAAATTTCAGTTATATTTTAACTATTACTTGTACTGCCGGTTAGCCAGTTTTCTTTTTTATAAAATTTAGTTAAAATTTAACCCACAAATTTAACTAAAAAGTTTTTGTTAAATTTAACGAAACAAATTTCAAACAAAATAGGTCGTTACTGGAAGAATGAATAATTCGGATTTTTTGATTTCTTGCGGAAGACTATAACGTACATACATACTCGTATAGTACATATCTGATTTTCTGATAAATGTTATAAAATATTAAGAAAGTTTATGTAAGGTCTTTCGAAGACACTTCTGGAACAAACTACTAAACACCCAACCTTCTGTAGAACAAATTAATTAATAAACATTCAACGTATAAATTTAGAGAAGATCGAGTTTGCAGATTTTGTTTCCATTTGAAACACATCCATACATAAATGTTGTGTGAGCATACACGCAGAGAAAAAATATGGTTGGACATGGTTACGACAACTACACTTTGTTTTTGGTAACAATATATTGTTGTGGTACACAAATAATTGTTATTTTAATTTGGTTTTAACGATAATTTAGTTACTATAAACATTTTTATGTTTATCGCAATTATAAAATTGCATATGGTTCACTGAAACATAATTATTGTCATTAAATGTTTACCACAACTATTGAATGATAATTATTCAAACATATTATATTATTTACAACTATTTAAATTTACAAATAACCATTAAATGATAAGTTTCTATATTTGTTCTCATATTATGTTTAAAATGCAAATAAAATATGTTTATTTTTAATAATATTTTGTTTTAACCATTTGTAGAATGCTTTTGCATCAGTTCAGTAAGTTGTCTGCGTGATATCGGATTATTTATTTGAATATAAATGTTTCAATAATTGAAAAAAAAACAATTCGTATTTAAAAGTTTACTACAAAATACAAAAATTTAAAAGAAGTGTAAAAGACCTAAATAGTGTATAATAAATATAATAAATAAATAATAAAGTGTACATAATAGAAATCTTTTGTTTGTTTTGTTTTAATTGTGTCTTCATTTTAAATAATGTTTCAACTGGTACCACTGATACCATCATAATATGATAACTAGTAAAAATAAAATGATATTATTTTAACATATTATGATAAAGTACTATCATAATATGATTACTTTAGATCCTAATATGATTAATTTAGATCATAATATGATTACTTTACATCATAATATGATTAATTTAGATCATAATATGATTACCTTAGATCATAATATGATTAATTAAGATCATAATATGATTACTTTAAACTATAGTATGGTTACCCTAGGTCATAATCTGATCATGTATGACAATTTAGTGATTATATTAGGTTATAATATGATGTTATAATATCAAATTATGATTAACAAGAAAATATTATGATGAAATATTACGGTGATATTTACTCATAATATGATATTTAATGGCACTTATATTCATCATAATATGTGTTGACTATAATCATAAATCTTATCATAATATGTTGCTCTTAGATTATGTTTACCACAACTATGTTTTTTCTCTGCGTGTAGCTGCCAGATTTGACAATTTGTCGTCATTTTGACGTTTTTTTGTTTCAAAAATAGTACAGTGACGATTTGACGATTTCTCCGTTGAAAGTAAATTTTTCTATCATTTGTTTGTTTTATTAATGTTTTTGTTACCAAATTCTCTCATAAATATTAATAATAACATGACATATTTCAAAAACAAAACTAAGTAATAATAGTGTTTTCTTTATTATTGACAATTGTTAAGTTTGAGTATAATAATTCTAAATAATAATAGAAATTACTTAATTATCTTTAAACATAAAAAGCAATTTTAAATTTTGAATTCCATGAACTAAAACTTCTCCTATTTTAACAAAACATCAAATGAATATTCATCCAAGTAACTTTAAATAACGAAAATACGGAATTTTTTGAAAATAAGTACCAGTATATGATGGATGAATTGGATTCTATACTCAAAATTTTATTTAAAACTTAATAAACTAAATTGTTTTGACATTGTAATTTAACCTGAATTAATAAAATATGCTAAATTCAGATATTTATTTATAAAATACTGTAAGTCTTGTTACACACTATTCAGTTTTTGTTCAATTCTCTTTTGAACTTGTCATTTCATTTACACACGTCAATTAAATTTTCGTACTTTTTAATGCATATGCACTTTTAAATCAATATGCATGAAAGAAAAAACAGAAGGAAAAAAGAAAATTGACTAGTACCGTCAAGTTTTCACCCCTTTTGTTCTCTTTTCCCTTCTCAACCAAAAATACTTGCCTTGACGAGTCAGAATTAAAAAGTGTGAAAGCGGACTAAGATATTATAAAAATATTACACAAGTTGTAAAATTAAATTATACATTAATTTTTAAATTATTAAATTAAACATTATATGTCTTCGATTTCTTATTTAAAAAGTTAAAATTTATGTATTTTGATATGTATTATACAAACTTGAATTTTTATGTTTTAGTTTAAATAAAAATTCAGAATACTATTAGAAAGAGTGACTTTTTATTTATCCGATTTTTTTTGACGAATTTTAAAATTCAAAATGATAATTTTTTTTTTATCGGGATTTTGACAATTTTTTCTGAAATTCATCTGACAGCCCTGTGTGTGAGTTGCATTCACTTTGTGTCCATCTCACACCCAATGTGAGAACTATTGCAGCTATCAAAACTTTCGAAAATCTAAACATATATCAGAAAATCAGATATGTATACTGACGGAAACCAACTCTATTATTATTAAAGATGAATTGCATTTCATCATAGATAAATTCCATATGATTGGACAGTCATATACATACTCGTATGTAACTAACATATTTAAGTACAAACTTTAAAACTGGAGCCTGGCGTTGTAAGCTACAGAACTATGTATATTTAGGGCAATAATTAATAATTAATATTAGGGTTACGGTGTAAGGCATGACATATAACTAACAGGCCAACCGTTGAAAGTAAAAACTTTTACTGTCTATACTTTTACTGGTAGTTGTATGACATCTCATTTCTCAAAATAATGGGAATGTGTTGCCTACGCAAATAAACTGAAAATGAAACACTTAACTGGAATTTAAAAAGTGGTCGTTAGTCAAACTGGAAGTTAGTAAACTTTCCAGTTGAATTAATTTGGTAAAAATGGCCGTAAATCTAGTTACAAGTAATGACTTTAATAACTGATGCATAGTTAAGTCTTGCAGAAGACGTTATCAGCAAAAATAGAATGTGATCAGGTAAGTGATTAGAAAATAAACAGTTTTATAATTCATAACAATTAAGTCAATATTGGGCGACTTCATTTTTGATGTTTTATATACTGGATAATAACTTAATAAACTGAAAGTCATTTCCTACAACGTGTTTAGATTCGCTTGGTTTTTACCTTCACGAAAAGTGGCCTCGGTTACCATTATACACATTTTTTTAATCAGATAATCTGATGTAACTATTATTGGTCAGAAGCAGGAGTTGAACTTTCATATTGTTGTGTTTGGAGATAAACATTTTATTTTCTCATTCTGTAACGTCGTAAAAATTTTTGAAATTGGTAAATAGTAAAATATGTGTTAAGTAAAATCTTAACTAAAATTTACATTTCTTAATTCGAAATATTATCCACATACAGTGGGGAGCACATTTTACTACATTGTGCACATGTTATTGCATAAAAAAACGAATAAAGAAAATTAGAAAATGTTTCACGTCATTTATTTTATGTTTAATATTAAACAAAATAATTTATAAATCAAAACTAGAAGTATTAAATTATAAAAAAAAAAAATAGAAATGACCCGTATGTACTCAATTTTATTTTGTAATGTTGGCCATATTTATGTAAAGGATTTATGTAAAGTATACAACTTGTTAATCGAGACATTAAATGTTCATTATTAAATTAATAATGTTGAATATAGATTTATTTATTCGTACCGTGGTGAAATTAATTTACAAGGTGACAGCATTGCTACAACAATTACAACAAGGCAATAACAACAGGCATTTTTGTTTGTGTAATACTTTCGTTACTGTCAAATACATCTGGCATAAAATAAAGAAAACAAACATACAAACATGGATAGAAACAGAAAACAATAGTGAATAAATTGTGTTTTAATTGTAAATTTTGAAATTTACTTTTAAATTCTATGTTAATTAAATAATACAGTCTCTTTAATTTGGGATTAATCTGAGAATGTTCCACCACATCTTTAATATTATATGTATTTGGCTATGGCAGGATCTCTAGACGGGCTACCAAATCTCACTATTTTATCGGTATATTCGGAGAGCTTTATTAAAAACTTATCCAATGATTCTTTGGTGTAAGTTATTAACACCAAAAGTGTTACAGCATTCTTCATTAAAGTTTTTACCATTTGTACAGATAGATAAGTTTTTCCAGTACCTGGGAAGAGCGTAAATTCTTGCCTTCCAGCTTTTCCAAAAGCCTGTAATTGTGAGTCATTTAGTGGTGGTTCTTCGTTGAGTGGTTTGAATTTAAATATGACAGTATCTTGTAAATGGGATTCTCTACATCCACAATGTACTTCTTCATGGGAAAATTGGTTATAGTGCAGTTTTTTAAGTAGTTGAAAACATTGTAATATGGTTCAAAAAAATGCTGGTGTCTCAAACATTAATAGTTTACGATTGTAGATGTTGCCAATGTTGTACTGGCGTACAATTTCGATGCCAATCAGAAAGTGTATAGATCAAAATTGTAGAAAATTTTGATGTATGTATTTGAAAATCAATTTCAAGACTTTTGTAGAAAATTAGAATTTGAACGTAAATTTTACGTCAAACGGCTATAATTTTGATACTTACAAATCCTTCTTTCATACAGTGACTAATATTAAATTATCGGAATTGTAATTCGTACTAAAGCAGAGCAAAGCCCCAGATTTAAATCATCTAAGGTAGGAGATATTTCTAAAGTGTGTTCAGTGGTCTCTTGAACTTTAAGGGCTTGTTCTAAATTCTCCTTAAATTGGATAAGTATTTCCTTCTTTTTTATGGTAGGATTATCGAATTGGTCCAAAATAGTTAATATATCCTTTAACAATATATGACTTTTACCTTCCTTGCTGTAGAGTTTAAATTACTGTAATACCAATAACTCCATGTTATTTAAAAACCCAATCATCTCGTTTTTCTTCAGCCACATATCTTTAAACCGTTTACACATTAATTTCGCCACCAGCAAACGATATAGTTCTTGCAAGTTGCTATTAAGTGTAAAACTCTTTAGCAGAGTCCAACGAAGTGTTGTATATGTTGTATATACGGCATAAGATGCAACAACGCATTTAAAAAAAAACTAACACTTTTAGTAAAATAACAACACACTATTTAATATAAAATAGTTCTTTAACACTTTTAAGCTATTTTAAGCAGATAAAACGGCGACAAAAACTCAATTTTTCAAAAACAAAATAATTTTGTACCGTTTTTATATAAACTTTGACTATTTGTAAACAAGTTTTTGACATTTTCACGAACTCACCCTGAATAGAGCACAAAATAATCAGCTGGCGCTATGCTGTCACCATGATTAGTTCGACATTTGTAGTGACAATTAAGACCTCACAAAAAATATAAAAAAGAGCAAAAAAAAAATTCAGATTGAACATGTAGACTTCTGAAATGTAGGTTTAAAAGCTGTCAAACAATTATACTCAAATATACCGATTGAACGTTGATGCTTTTTGTTCTAAAACCGCTAAATTTTAAACTAACGATCACGTTAAAGACTTCAACTTGAGGCCAAGAACGAATCAACCCAAGTTCGGATATCCTGTTCTGCAGTAAAGTGTATCCCACAGACAGCGCTCTGCTGTGATCGAAAAATTATTTCCGCTGGAACACAATCACCATAGGCTTCGGTGGGCATTCGGCGTGCTTCAGTGACTTTTCATACCCTACACCACCATAGCGGGGAGGGTATATTGGATTTGTGCTGATGTTTGTAACGCCCAGAAATATTGGTCCAACACCCACCTTAAAGTATACCGATCGACTCAGAATTACTTTCTTTAATTTCATCACAAATGAGTGGCAAATGAAGGCAAATAACATCTGCAAATTTTGTGCAGATCGGTCCACAATTACTCGTAGCTCCCATATAAGCCCCACTTCCGAAAATCACTTTAAAGAGCATAACTCTCTTAAAAATGTTGGTATCCAAATAATATTTAACGCAAATATATTTTATATGTATGCAAATAATATGATCTAATTTTATTACGATCGGTCCATAATTTGTCGAAATTCTATAGAAGACCCTCTCCGTAATTTACTTTAAGCTCCATAAACCTGTTGAAAGTATTTATATCGAGATAAAGTCTAATACATATAATACTTATATTCACAGACATCATGAAACTAAATTTTTGGATGATCGGTCCACAGTTGGTTATATCTCCCATATAACGCACATTTCTGAAAAACTGTTTTATACATATACTGGGTGTAGGGTATTATATAGTCGTGCTTGACCGACTATACTTTCTTACTTGTTTTAAATTAAAGAAGGAAAGCCAAACTTCCTGTAAATGACACTTTGTTGGTACAAAATTCGACATTTTCGAAGCAAAAAAACTCTCTATATCATAAACTTATATTTACACTAAGTAGAAATAAATGACAGATACATATGTATGCACATTTCAAAATGATATATAAGTTAATGTTATGAATCCCGCATTTTTAAGTTATACACCCAATATCACACCACGATCGAATTTAGTTTTATACATAATTATTATATATTCCAGACATCTTATGATAATTAATATAGATTATGGAAAAGCGTGCTTGTACGAATAATCCAATTATTTTTACGGATAATTATTTGGAGAATTTTAAAATTACCATTTCCGAAAAACGAATAATTCGATTAATTTTATGAAAAATAATCCAATTAGATGAATAAATATCTTTGCGTTAATTTATCGTTTCTTAACCATCAATCGTTGTAGTTGAGTAATAGCTTCTAATACAAATATAAGTACACAGAAAAAGTGATTGCACAACAAATTTTGATTAAACTTTTAATTGAGTTTTAATTGATTTTTATTTAAACTTTTAATCATATTAATTAAATTTTTAATTGAAAAACAATTTTCAATTAAATAATATAATATTTTTTTTAATTAAAACTACTTTTAATTAAATTTTTACAAAATATTTTAATTGATACTACAAACTCCTTCATCGGTCCACTTTCAATTAAATGTTTAAGTAAATATACGAATATTTTAATTGAAAATCAATTTTAATTTTTTCTGTGTACATATATTCTTAAAATACATCTGGAAAACTAATAGATTTCGTTTACATTTGGGAGCTTTAATTTTCCAGAAAAATCGTAGATATGGGTGAATCGTGCTGCAAAAAACTCTCAATAAAAAAATTTTCTCCGGACAAAATTTTTGTTAAGAACAAATGGGTGAATCCATCTTTTAGAGTCTACGTATGACTGTCGGTTGTAATGTGCACATATTTTGGCTATATATTATATTAATTACGCTATATATTTGCTCCTTATTGATAGCTAAAATGAATTGATATTGAATGTGATTGCACACAAAATACTTATAGATATGTATGTATATACAAGTAATATGGAATAAAACAAATGTCAAATACAGAATAAACTTTTGGAAACACGAGGATATTACTAAAACATATCAATACATGAAATTGAATTACATATAACATGCATGAAAACGTAATAAATAATAGAAATAGAACTTAACTAATTAGGACTTAAATTAAGGTAGTGTGCATAAGGTGTTGAATATGTGGAAGAAGTGATATTGAAGATTTATTCAAATTTATATGGCTTAAGACGATACTACTTTCTGGCTTGATGAAGGAAAAAACTTTTTATTTTACAGAATAATTATTATTTCATAATTGAACTGTTAATTTTACTTCTTGATAATTTAGTTAGGCTTGAGTTCATTAAATTTAATTTTCATTAAATTATTTTACTGAAGTTAGGAATTACAATTTGAAAAATGGTATTATTAAAAATTTTGATAATTTTTCTTGACTGGGATTCGAATCTGGGTTGTTGAATTTACATATGTTTCGAGAAATCCCACTTTCTCTCATCAGAATTCTTTGCGTTCTAAAAATTATCAAAATTTTTAATAATAAAATTTTTCAAGTTGTAATTCCTAACTTCAGTAAAAATAATTTAATGAAAATTAAATTTAATGAACTCAAGCCTAACTAAATTATCAAGAAACTTTTTATTTTACTTTATTTAAAAATGTTTAATTATTCGAATAATTCAATTAATTTTAAATATGTGATCGAGTTATTCGAACAAAAGAAAAATCGAATAATTTGGATACCTTAATATATGTCTATAATATATAATAGCCAAATTAAACTGTAACTTTTGGAACTAGTTTTAGAGAAGCTTTACTGCGCAAACACATTCTTAGGAATAGTTCAAGAACTAGTTCTTTCATTAGTGGTTTATTGTTAAATGTTGTCACATTCGAAACTTATTTGTGAAGAATTTTTATTGTTTCTTTTGTTAATTTTTGGATCCGAATTAGGAAAACTTATATTTCATAATTTACAAATCTTTACTATCTTAAAAAAATATTCGATTCCCAAATGAATTGCTGTAGTCCCAGCATATTTATCCAGTTCCGCATATAAATATATATATATTTAATATATTTTACCAATTTATATACATATATGTTTATTCAAAAATATGGATTTCCCTTTTCAATGATATTCGATCCATTTATTTGTTTTTTATGATTTTTAAAATTAATTTTTATAAACAATTTATTATTTTTATTCGAACTGTTAATTTAAATTTTTTTGATATTTATTTAGTCGGGCTCGAGTTCATTAAATTTAATTTTCATTAAATTATTTTTACTAAATGTAGGAATTGTTTTACAACTTGAAAAAAAAAATTTTTTTTTATTAAAATTTTTATTGATAATTTTCTTGGCTGATCTTGGGATCGAACCTGGGTTGAATTTACATGTTTCGAGAATCACCACATTCTCTCATCAGAATTCTCTGCGTTCTAGCCCTCTGCACCACTGCGGTGCCGGTAAGCCAACAGACAAACATCAATCTTTTAACCAGTGTTACCTGGTGGTTCGAAATTTGCTGTAATTATCATTTTTATTTATTAATTTCTATTTTACATGTTGCCTCCTTTTCTTCAATTTTTTCTTTTTTCGTATTCATGTCAAGACTTCGTCTCGAAAACCTGAATACATTTGTTTTGTTATGTTTGTTGTCCACTTTCGTCGACATTTTATGTGTACTACTTAAGTACAATTGCAAACATTATCTTGTGCCCTAGCTATTTAAGAACAATTTATTTTTTTTATTCGAAATGTTAATTTAAATTTTTTGATATTTATTTAGTCGGGCTCTCGAGTTCATTAAATTTAATTTTCATTAAATTCCTACCTTCAGTAAAAATCATTTTAATGAAAATTAAATTTAATGAACTCGAGCCCGACTAAATAAATATCAAAAAATTAATTTTTATACTTAAACAATAGAGTATTAAAAAAACCGACTTTTTTAAAATCTGTTTTCTGTTCTGATTGGAAAGTTTTACTTTCAAAACGGTTTTGAACACGGTTTAAGCTGAAAAAACTGGTTAGCCGGGTTTCCCTTAATATGCGATGTTGTTTAAGTTTTTTTCTTATTTTTGCTGCTAAAAATCAATTGCAAACGAAATAATGAAATTAAATACAGAAACTTTTTTAATTAAGAGATATTTTGTTCGACTAAGCTCATAAGATTTAGTAAGTATCACAAGTATTTCCAAAATTTTCCAAAATTGAAACTTTGCAGACCTGCATCGGATATCTAAACCTGTAAAATCGAATCAAAGTGTAAAAACAGGTTAACCGATACAAAATAATTAGAAAATATAAAATGATCTAAATATTCAAATAGAAAAAACCGCTTAATCGTTATTTGGTTTCGGTTTTTGGATACTCTACAACAAATGTTTAGAAAAGGAAAAATCGCAAAAGATAGTGCCTCTTGTAAAACTTAGTTATTATACTCCAGCTAATATCATGTTAGCCAATACTGTAGCAAGACTAGTTTTAAAAAGAACACGTCATCATAAATGTGTTTAAAATATAAATGAGAAAAAGTACTACTTGTATTTGTGTCGGCAATTGTATTAAACTCTTCATACCAATATTCCATTTTACACTTGCTACGTTACTTCACGTTTCTCATGTGTGAATACTACATTAAATTTTAATGTATTCACACCAATTTTACGCATCTACGCATTTTTTTTCTTTCAAAATGTCATAAGCAGAAAACTAACAGGAATTTATACAAGTAAGAGTGCTATATTCGGCTGTGCCGAATCTTAAATACCCTCCAACTAAACGTAATAAGAAATAGAAAAACTACACTGGTTATAGGACTAGAATATCCTTATTCTGTGTTTTCTATTCAGTATTAGTGCAAATTTTATTATTATTTTATATATTGTTTGAAAAACAATTTTACGACCAACATAATTTATGTTAAATATTTTGAAATTTTGTCTAATTTTCACCCTTTTTATTATAATTTTTAAGGAGTTTCCTTCAGGCTAATTTGGTCAAATGTTTGTTTCCAAACGTAAATAAAAAAAACTTGTTCGATTTTTATTTTTTATTTTATTTACCCAACGTTTCGTTAGTTTTATTCTAACTTCTTCAGGGGTCTCGTTCTAAATAATAGCTTTGATGTTTTTTATCATTGGATATTAATTTTTATTATTAATTAGTTACAAAAATACTAAAAAACGGGGCATCACGAACAGAATTTTGGTATAAATAATCAAATAATTAATAAAAATATAATATACAATAAACGACCACAAAACAAAGTCAAGTTTAACTTAAAGCTAATATCACAGAATCACCATTTTTAATTGATGTAATTACCAATTCTTATCATAATTTACAGAGTTTGTCTGATGTTCATAATAATCTTGAGTGTAATTTAACAAACGGAGTATAAAAAAGGGGAACAATTCGGTTTTAGTGACTTTGCTAAAAAAAAAAAAAAATACTTCATAAAATAGGGCTTTTAGAGGAGATGCCAGCAAAAAAAATTTGTTGGCGGTCACGCCTATTTTCGAGGGGGCGGGCCGGTAAAGTTGAAAAAAATATAGGCCTATATCTCGAGAACTACTTGGTGTATGATAATTTGTAATACATTATATACAAGGTATTAAAAATACCTTTCCAATGATATATATCATGATTATAAAATATGGACCGAATATGGGTTAAATCCGAAAAGAATATTTTTTGACCCGAATTTATTTGTTTTTTTTTGAAAATTTTTATATGGCAGCTATGACAAAAAAAAACAATGGTTTTCATGCATATGAGGATATTTCACGTCGAATTTCAACATAATAACGATATATTTAAGATATATATTAGTATTAACGAGGATTTCGGAAGTGGACCTTATATGGGGGACATAGTCAAATATGGACCGATATTCTCAAAATCCAGCAGTTTGATTTAGGCACGTATGTAAATGATCCGTGTAAAATTTTGGATTGGTACCCTTATTTATAAGAGATTATAAGAGATGATTTTCGGAAAAGGGCTTTATATGGGCCATACGGTTAAAAATAGACCGAAATTCACAAAAGGTTTTGAGTCAGTGCCGATATTTATACAATATATATAGGGATAAATGTCTTTTTAAGATGAGGTCCTTGTATGGGAGCTATGACCAATTTAGTACAACAATTTATTTGCCAATAAGGATTATTCATGTCAAATTTTAGCCGTGAAACAATATTTATATCTGTTTTATACGTATTTAACTGAATTTTGTAAGTGGACTTTATATGGGGGCTATGGTCAAACATGGACCGAACTAAAAAAAAATTCGTTTTGCGATTTATTTTTGCATAAAACTTATGTTTGCTGAATTTTATCTTAATATTTTCAATAACATTAGCAACAGAATTTTATAATGATTCCAGGTTTCTAAAAAAATAGACCACAAACATCAGACTCGTATGAACGTTGAAGGTAGATACCGGGTACATAGACACAAAAACAACTATGGGAAAAGTACTTTATCCGTAATAACACACTGCCCCTTGAAATACTTAATACAGTCAACAAATATAAATAAAATATAAATAAAACAAATAGAAATAAAATATTTAAAAACTTTTTTATTAATCAACAATGAATGTCGTAACACCTTACAGTAAACTTTAAACAGTAAACATCAATATAAGAAAAAAAATTTTTTTCTGCTAAAAGATTATTCTATTTCAAACCACAATGAAATGTAATTTGTAATTTGCTCTTTAATATTTTAATTTGTTTTCATTTTAATTAGTTTTTAATATTTAAATATTTTCATAAATTTAAATTCTAGACGATAACATTATTTGTTAATTTACCTACAGACTAGCCGCAGTGGCTTCGTATGGTTGTAGTTAAGTAATGAAATGTAATTTTGCTTGAATCGATAAATAAATAAATAAAATATTCCAATTTTATAGGCACGTATATATAATTGAACAATATTTCGGGAAGATTTTTGTATGGGGGCTATGAGAAATCATGGACCGATTCATACTATTTTCCGCACACTTTCTTCTTTTATCATAAAAACAACGTATACAAAATTGCATGGCATTATCTTCAATATATTTCAAAATATTGCAATAAAATGGACAAAAAATATCAAATTTTTATGGAGGTTGCCTCACATATTGGTCCATAATTCTGGGTCGCCTAACCCGATTTTGCTGATTTTAAACAGCAAACTTCTCGAAAGCATGTCTGACAGAATTATTGAAGATTTGGATCCTGAAGATATCTGGTGCCTTCAAAAAACTGATTTCAACATCCAGACAGACAGACAGACAGATATGGCTTAATCTACTCCGCTATCTATAAGGATCCAGAATATATATACTTTATAGGATCGGAAAATTATATTGTGGAAATTACAAACGAAATGACAAACTTATATATACCCTTCTCATGAAGGTGAAGGGTATAAAAAGGCATTGTTGGTGTCATTTAAAAGAAAAAATGTTATCGTCTATAAAACATAAATAATTTATTGTAAAAATAATAATTTATATATTAAAACTAAAAAATTATTTTATACAGTCAATTTTTCCTGTACCGATAGCTAAATGCAGAGTTTTTGGTTTTTCGTTTTTCCTCTTCTCTTAATATTTTCTGTTGAATTGTGAGTCTGATTTTGTAACGTCCAATGTAAATTTAAAAAAAGTTTAAATGAGTCCGCGTACAACGATAAAAAATAGCAGAAATTGTTATCATTAAAGCGTTTAATCCATAAAAATCGGGTCCATAACAAAGCCAGAAAGGCACAAAATAAAATTTTAAATGAGCGTGCTGTGTCGCTATGCAAAATAAGGTCAAATCCAAAGCTATTGGCTTTACATTTGGACTCCGAAGTTAAAACTGACCTAGGCAAGCAATGCTGTGTTAAACCATTCGTCGTGACTCGCTCCAACATGATTTTAATGGCCGAGTTGCACGCAAGATATCGTTTTTAAACCCGAAAAACAGACTGTGCAGATAAATTTCGTCAAAAAACATGTTTGCAAGGAATCTTAATTTTGGACTTCGGTCATCTTTGCCGATGAAGTTTAACATATTTGGTTCCGATGAACTCAACAACGAAAACATTAAGGCACAGTGAAGCATGGTGGTGGTAGAGTCATGGTTTGGGTCTGTATATCAGCTGCTGGTACTGGGAATTTAACATTTGTTGAAACAACCCTTAACAAGTTTAAGTACCTTCTGATTCTGAAAGACAGAGAACCTGGATATATAATCCGATTTTCGATTTTACAAGGATAACGATCCAAAGCACAATTCGTATTTTGTGCAAACGTGACTAATATATAACTGCCCGCATTTGATGACACCACCACCACAGTCGCTAGTCCTTAATATTATGGATAACGACATTTCTAACAAAAACGAGTTAAAAAAAAGCGCTACTGATGCAGTGGTCGAATATTACGCCGAATATTACCCAAAAACTGGAATCATCTATGCCAAATCGCTTTAAATCTGTGGTAGATAATGAAGGGTATCACAGCTTTGAAAACAAAAAATGCACTGCATAAATGTACTGTGAGCTGTGAGCCACTGTAGAATGCGACATTTTAGGTTAAATAATTTTAACTACACAGACAGCTGAAGTCAAGTCGCAGAAGATGCTAATGTTTTTGTTATGTTCCACCCCAGAAATGCCTCTTACAATAACTCTTACAGATCTTCCATGCTCGTAATAGACCATTCTTTTGGCAAATGTAATCATTAAAACCAACGAATGACTTTGACTTTTAAATTTTGTGTTAAATATGAGGGAGGATAAACATTTGCGCGTTCCATTGTCGATACGTATTTTCGTTTTTGATGAGAAAAACCGGCACGCGAGACTAAACTAATTAAAATGTGCACATGTGTGTGTTTGCGTTGAAAATATTATTGATTAAAAATATGTATGTGTATATGTATGAATGTACGTACATATTTATGTATAAATGTAGAAGTAGCCTGTATGTGCATGTTTGTATTTATACACATTCTGCGAGTGTTCGCTAAATCAAACAGCTTGTTTAAAAAATAATTCATTTCATTCGGACAAAAAAATATTTTTGCGTAAGTTTGCATGGCGATGATTCTATTTTACATAAAATATTGACCCCAAATGTAAAATGACTTGGAATTTTAAAATCACAAGCTATATGAAATCAAATATGAGAAATAGTTACTGAAACCGAACAAAGTAGATATATTTTTGTCTGTGTAAAACACTTTCACGTCTAAAATCAACAAATTTTATAAGAAACCTTTTACAATTCTCCTAAGCAGTTTGGTATTGAAAATCAGTAAAGTACAACCAGAGTTATGAATTAAAATATGAGACAACCTTCAACAAAGTGGATATTTGAAAAAATGTTGCTACAAATTGATAAAAACAATTTTGCACAAATTATTTCTATGATAAGCGACGCAAAACTAGTAAGAATAGAAATGTAAAAAACTTTCGAAAAGAACTTAAATACGTATAGATACTGTATAAATATTGTTACTAGGTTAAAATTGCACACAAATAATACTTGTATATAAATTTCTACATCGATATTTATGATAATCGGCCAATTAGTTGCGTCACAGCACCAATATAAGGACCACATCTGAAAACTGCATTAATCTTCATATAGTTTTTGTAAATATCGGTACCGACACAAAACTTTATACCGACCAGTTATATAAACACAAAAACCAAACTGCAGCATTTTGTGAGTTTTGGTCCATATTCGACCATATCGCAAATCTCTTGACCGAATTTCATGAAGATCAGACCATAAATGATCATTGCTCCCATATAAGTCTAATAAATGTCGATATCTAATTCAAAAATATCGTATTAATGCGCATAAATATCCTATAAAATTTGACATAAAGATAAAATTCAAAACACAAATTTGTACAAAGATTCCTTATGAGGAATAAGGTGAGATGGAATTTAACCAAAATAAGTTGAACCTTTTTACATACTCGTAGGGTGTGTTTTTAGATGTATAGAACTTTAAGTTGGCAACGCTTTTTAACGGGTGGCCATTTTGTAAGCTTTTGCAATAAACTTTCACATGCCTGGAGAGGAATTGTTGTCGAGTCTAAGATTTGAATTTGGATCTTATAACACAACCACGGGTATGTGAGAAATTGAAAACTATCCCAGCCTTCCTTTGTGAACCGATTTTAAAGAATGTACGATATAAGAAATCTACTACTCAAGTACTAAAAAAACTACGTAGCGATATATTATCTCTTATAGTTTACGAGATATTTGCAATTTTTAACTTTTGTAGCCACCCTAGCCTGGTTTTTTATAAGTTACCCCACAATTACCAAAAAAGTTTTGAAAAATTCTAAAAATGTAATATTTAGATTTTTGGCCATATTGTTTGTACTAGCGGCAGGGTTATCGAAATCCTTTACAGAATAATTAAGAACATATTGGGCCATATAAAATCGGTTACTTTTTTGGATATCACCTTGAGAACATTGCGATTTATGAAATTTTGCCCTAAAGTTGAATTTTACATAAAATATAGTTACATGTTGAATGACTTTGGTCCCCTTGGTAACAAAGTTTTTTATTCTTTTCATTATACCACATTTCCTTTAACGTAAGCTTTCCGAAAAATATCAATACGTTAAAGTCTTTTTGGAAATTTCTTAAATGATAGAATCACATTTTTAAAATTTTTCAAATTTAGCATTTAACTTTTGACTCTGTGATGATTTTTAAACAATTCATTTTTTTACTAGATTTAACAATGTATTGTATTAACAAATATTTAGAAAAAATCGGGAGATATTTGGACCCGCTAGTAGCAAAAACCCAGACTAGGGTGGCTACAAAAGTTAAAAATTTAATTTTCATATGACAATATCTCGTAAACTATATAATATATCGCTATGACGACGTACTCGAGTAGTAGATATCAAATATATTACAATCTTTGAAATCGGATCACAAAGAAAGAATTGGGATGATCGTTTTTAATTTCTCACATAACCGAAGTGTCCTACTTTGAGTACCGCTGGTACCGCAACTAATGGGTTTTTGAAATCGAAATTCAAAACCTCAACTCGAAACTCAACAACAACACTTGCTCTCTAGGCATGTGAAATTTTATTGCAATTGGACTTACCGCCACAAATATTGTGAGAAATGTTACATACTTTCAATGAATCCATTAGTGATGAGGAGGAAAAAATATTCCTTAAATTTCATAAATGACATTGTTAGTAGTATTATTGATTGTCTAGATTTATATAATAATTATTCTTCCAAGATCTCTTAGAACACAGAAAAAATTAGTGTCCGACAAATTTAAATTAAACTTTTAATTGAGTCTTAATTGATTTTTAATTAAACTTTTAATCATATCAACTAATTTTTAATTGAAAAACAATTTTCAATTAAATAATATAATATTTTTTTTAATTAAAACTACCTTTAATTAAATATTTACAAAATATTTTAATTGATACTACAAATTCCTTCATCGGTCCACTTTCAATTAAATGTTTAATTAAATATACGAATATTTTAATTGAAAATCAATTTTTATTTTTTCTGTGAACAAGAAATACATTTTTTCATATAGATTTTCAGATTATGCGTAAATAGATATATGTGATTATTAATGATTGTTGTAATCAATTGGATATTAGTCTTCTAAGAGTAAAGTTTTAAAAAATATTTCACAATTTATTTCAAGTTACTTAATTTTAGAATTAAGTTAAGCTAGTCTGCAAGGATAATATTGTTTCATAGACTAAAATAAATAAGTTAATATAGTTGGTCAGTCTCTCCATGTGCAAAGTTTTTCAGAAATGGGTGCTATATGGGAGCTATGCCCTATTATGGACCGATGCATATAAATATTGTTTGTGTCAAATTTTATCTCGATATAAACACTTTTAAAAGATTTATGCATGATAAAGTGATTTTCAGAAGGGGGTCTTATATGTCACCTTTGATTAATTATAGACCGATCGTTGTGTACGTGTATAAAGCAAACATTTATGTTCGATAAAGTCCTATTTCGGAGGACATTTGTATGGGGCCAGGTGAAATAATGAACCGATTTCAACCAATTACAGTCGTCCTCGAGTCAAACAAACTTCTCATATTAAATTTCAACGAAATATCTTCAAAATAACTACCTGTGCTCTGCATACAATGTTTACATGGACAATCAGCCAGACGGAGGGAATCAGAAAGTAATTCTAATATAATATTTTTGGACGTTACAAACATCTGAACGAATTCAATGATCCTTGCTACAATGATGGTTTTTGTGCTCCGAAAAACGGAGAGTTTTTAATAACTTTAAAATTAGTTAACCAATTTTTGACTTTTATATCTTATTCGAACGATTATTTCGTACACATTTCGATTCTTTTACATTAAAATGCAAAATAATTCTTTAATACAAATTTTCAGTAAAATCTAAGAAAAATGCGTTTTTCCCTTGAAAATTCTCCTTCCTACCAACCTAATATTACATAATTCTTCGAACAGTTCTAGAGGGGGAACTGTTAAATTCAGCATTAAATTTTTTTAGAGAACTCTAATGGTGTGATGTAGGGTATAAAAATCAAATTACATTTTCATTGAGATATACACGTATGTATGTATTTGTCAACTGATATTAAGAACTAAAGTCTTTTATATTTATTTAAATAGTTTTAGAAAGAATCCTTCAATAAATTCAAAATATACACATTTGATTTTTGTACTAAACATTTAAGTATATGGATAAAAATCAATACTTATCAGTGTATTTGTTATATATTGATTGAGAAACGGTCAATGTGCACCCAAAAATAATAATAAATGATACATTTTGCCGACCCACCCCTATAAAAATCACCCATAAGAAATATACTTATATTAATGGCAA
Source organism: Bellardia bayeri (assembly GCA_950370525.1). NCBI lineage: Eukaryota > Metazoa > Arthropoda > Insecta > Diptera > Calliphoridae > Bellardia > Bellardia bayeri. The sequence goes on from OX493264.1 coordinate 60,390,863, forward strand.
TTCTACTATACTGTATTTGTTTAGGTAAGAGATTTGTGTCGCGAAAAACCCTAGACAGTGGTCACAACCATCCTAATATTGTAAAAAGCTATTGTACATACATATATACATAATAATATTATGTACTCGTATTCGCAATTTACAAGGTCGTAAATAATCGAAAAGCAACTTTGTGATGTTGTTGTTGATGAAATTGGTTCCTGATATTTATATTACAAATAGTTCGTATTTCTTGTCTTGGTCGAAAGATTTCGCTGTTTTACAACACTTTGCAAGGGTCCAGCGTGCGAGTGTGTCTATGTGCATCTGTTTGTAAATACATATACTCTTTGAAACTGTAAGTAGAACGATGTCTATTCCACTGCTTGCCGTCATTGTCGTTTCGCCTTATTATAACGGTCTACTTGATGTCATACAACAGTGAACTAATATCTATAGTACTTCAAAACATACATACTCGTACATACATATATATGTATGTATGAATGTGTGTAAATATGTATGTATGTATATTTGTTTTAAGTATATTGCCAAGTATTCTCTAATGTTATATTCTGATAGAATATCTGCAGTCTAAAAAATATACACGCGCGCTTTTAATGTCCTTTTTGAACAAAAGACACGTTTTTTCTATACCTCGGTCTGCTACTTATTTCACTGCCTCCATTACCGTTGCCCATCAAAGCAACGGAAAGCAGTTACACTCGCTGAAAGTGTGTGTGTTGTGATGTGTCTACATGCAGACATTCTACTTTTATTTAAGCCCACATATGCAAGGATATATATATGAATGTTGTACAATATGTGTGTTAGTATATTTGTATTGCGAAATAAACACTTGTACGAATGTACGAGTATATGTACGAGTATGATTGAGTAAAGACAAGTATGTGTACAAAACTTTGAAACGAATAGATGAATTCGCGATAAACATATCTACAGTGAAACGTACAAAACACTCTTTTGTATACAAGCATATACATACATACATACATATGTACGTATATGGATACACATTCATAGAAGAATGTTTGTGTTTCTTATGGTGTCCTCTTAATATTGCTGCTGCGACTGCTGTTGATGCTCTGATGTTTTTTGTGTCTACATTCATTTATACAAACATATTTCGAGACACATTCATACTTATACAGACATAGAAATTCAATGGACGATGGCAAGCCAGTTCTTGATGGGCAAAGTCCACATGTTGGTGCCAATATTGGTGGGATGTTAAAAGGAAGACATGTGCTTAGAAGGCATTTATTATTATAAAAAAAACTATTATGTACGAACTTACATACCCACATGCAATACATACACGAATTTGTATTTATTTATACATACTTATGCAACTTACATATGTGTGCGCTTGTTTGTGTATCTGCGTCTTTGCTTGTGTGTATTCGAATGTCGTTACGAGTGTAAGGCAAACACAATGAAAGAAAGAAAATATTGGCAAAGGGTCGGTTCATTTGACGTCAACGATTTTGGATTCACTTCGCGAGTAGCCGTTGGCATTTTGTCGCATTTTGTGATTTTCGTTTAGAGTCCGACTAAGAAATTAAATATTGTATTATACCGAGTTTGGTTGTTTTTGTAGTCAACAAATTTGGACAGAACGAACACCATCTTAAATAAATCCATACTCGTATATGTTTACAAAATACGTACGTTAATACACTGTTTACAGCGTATCTATCTTGCTATTAATATTGAAATCAATGTGCGTTTGTTTGTAAATTTGGCTGAAAATATTTTCTTGAGATTTTCACAATATCTTCCTATATGCCAGGAAGGAAACATAGGCCACATTTGGTTTTCAAATTACAAGTGGGGAAGGTGCCACGATCACGTACAAAATAAGTATTAAAAGCTGTATATCTCGGAAATTGCTACAGCTACACAGAAAAAAATAAAAATGAGTTTCAATAAAAATATTTGTGGAATCAATTAAAAATTTAATTGAAATCGGACCTGTAAACAAAATGATAGTATCAATTAAAAAAAAATTGATATTTAATTGAAAATATCAGAAAAAGTAATTGAATCAATTAAAATTTTAATTGAAAATTATTTTAAAATCAGTTAAAGGTTTAATTGAAAAAAAAACATGATTTTTTTCTGTGTAGAGTCCTCAAATTTTGTACGGAAAATTCTTACATTCGATAAAAAATGGGTGGACTAGAAACAGTTGGCGTTGTATTCCCAATATAAAGTAAATGTTAAAATTTTTATATCTGGAAATATAACATCTAGAGTCCTGAAATTTTTTGTAAATAAGTTCTTGAGTTTGGAAAAATGTACGTCGATTCACCCATGCAAAGTATGTACTAAATTTGTATATTTCAAAATATACAATAAGTTGACTATTCGAATTTTGTATGAGTAACTACATTATTAACAACTATATTTAAAAGATAAATGGTTCAGTTTAGGGGAATAAACGAAATACAGGCCATAGAGAAAAAGTTCTAAAATTCGCATTTTTTGGAAATTTTAAGTGGTAGAATCTCATATTTTATATGAATATTATCAACAACCATATCGGAATCATTAACAAATAGCATACTGTGAGCGTCAATATAAAGTAAACTTCTAATATTGTTTAAAAAATATTTTTGGGGGGTTTTTGACTTAAAATTACTTCCATCGGTGAAAAGAATATTATTTCAAAAAACTTAAGATTCGTTTGTATATTTTTTTGCGCGAAATTCAAACGTTTGATTTGGTTGTTCTTTGGCCTACATCATTTTGATTAAAAGATCTTCTAATAGTACTCGCGCTTATAGGCGCAACTCTTTTATTGATTATGAAACTTGCAATTATTTTGAACGGCACGCTACCATTATATTTCAAACAAGGAATAATTAAAATAATTGCTACTACTTTTGGAATGACAAGGGTTCTCTTGCGTAAGAATGCTGCCACTGTTTACTTTCTTTTAAATTGTAGAAATTTGTCTATTTTAGCAATAATCAGTAAAATTTTGTTTACGCTTTTGTATTTTTTTTTTCTATTTTTTGTGAATGCAATTCTACTTAAATAACTATTATCTAATATTCAAATTGATATAATTAAGCTTTTTTATAATATATGGTATTAATTTTATTTTGACGCTTGCAGTATATAAATATTATATATTACGTATCTGGAAAAGTATAATATGCACCTTATTTGGACCATGAATTGGCATGTAATCGTAATCAGTAATACTGTTTTTTTTATTCTAAACAAATAAAATTCCTTGAAAAATATCGTCCTTTTCAAAACGTACCAATAATAGAGTACCATGCCATGAAGCCCGCCGGCAACATTATGAGCAACAGAAACACCGTCACCTCGGAAAGGATGTTTTTATAAACGGAATTTTAAAACGGATGTTTTTAAAACGGGGGTAGCGTAGCACACCGGGTTTTAGCTAGTATGTATATTAGCCGTATGTATATTAGCCGTACCTATGAACACAACTCCTTCCATACATATTGTACAATTTTAAACTAAACAAATAGAAGCACTCACTCAAGTAGAATCTACTATTTCGGAGATGTTTCAATACGCAATAGACAGGCATAGTTTTGACAAATTGTACAAAACTCTAATGCGGATACACATAGATGGATGTATGTCCACATGTAATCACGATCACAAACAGTCTTGCATACATTTCGTATCTCTTGGGATTAATGGATGGTGTGTGAATATTTGAAAGGGTTTCTTTATTTCAGGCTTTTCTTTGCCTGACAAAGAATGATAATTTTATGGGAATATTTCTACTATAAATAACAATAAAAAAACTGAATGGAGCAACATTTTCGCCAATAATGTCTTTAGTAATTGTAAAACATTTTGTTATTGTTCTCGATATTTCTCGATACAAACTAATTGATTTTATAAAATAAAATTTTAAAATTTTATAATTTTAAATTTGTTTGCTGTTCAGAATACATTTTTAAATAAATAAAATCCGAATTTAATATATCCATCAACAACGTAATACTAGACCGATTGTAGTGCATTATCAAAAAATATTTATCTAATAAGAAGGGCAATCAGAAATATGCCCTCGAAAGTGTTTTATGCGCATAAAAATGCACATAATAACGAAAAATATGCTTTTAAAATTTAAAAAACTTTTTCCTTTCTCACTAAAAAATAGTTCGATTTGGTTTCAAATTCAAACTTTTATTAAAGTATGTATAAAAAGTAAATAAAATACTAGAAAGGAAAGATTCATTAGTATTTTAATTAAAGACTACTTTACTTTTCTTGGCCACCATTTTATAAGAATCACATGTAGTATATGTCGTCACCGAAAATCCAAAAGGCCGTAACTACACATTTTACTTTTTACAGGAGAAGACTATTTCATTCTTATTGGCCAAATTTCAGAATTTACCTTAAAAAACTATTGCGAATTTGGTTTAATAAAAAAAAAATTAAAATAATAATAGTTTTTTAGTAATTGTGCTTGGCCTTATTCTGATTTTTTTATTAACTTTTTTACCTTTCTTATGAGAATAATGTTCTCTATCAGTATCATTTTATTATTTGGTAAGACACAAATATCCACAGCGTCCTTGTTACTAATTTGAAAAAATTTACCTTTCAACTAACAGTTAAAGAAATGCCAACCTTGTTTAATATATATTTAGTTTTTTTTTTTATTAAACGAGTAGTGACGACTTTTTGGTTTATACAGTTATTAACAGTGTAGTTGCGGCCTTTTGAAATGTATTCATAAAATCGACGTTTTTCGGCATATGAGAGTAAAATTTCAAAGAAAAATGTATTTTGGTTAATGACATAATAATCAATCAAAAAATCGAATCGAAAAGTTGAATTTTTTGTAGTTACGTCCTTTTGGATTTTAGGTGACGATATATACATAGTTTAAAGCAATTTGCAATAGATGAATGATTTGTTCTATTTAAAGGTCTGATTCAGTAAAACTTATAGAACGTTTTAATAATCAAATAATATTTCGAAATTGAGTGATTCTCATAAAAATATTCTAGGCTTATTTTTTACATTACCAACTATAACATTTTACATTTCTTCTTTTCTCAATCATTGTTTCAGCTATAGATACAAATTTATATGGTAAAACCTAATAGTGACGTGAAAATATGATGAAAAAAGAATATATGCAGTTATGAGCAAAATATGTTGTAAAGAGCACAATATGCAACAATATGTAGTTAAATATGCAATTGTGAGCTAAATATGCAAAAATATGCTGTAAAGAAAAAAGAAACGATATTTACAAGATATTTATCTATGTGTACATCGTCGACAAATCTGGTAGTATGATATTTGTATATCTATGTCGATATTTATGTGGATTTGGAAGTGGTACTTAAATAACAGCTGTGAACACTAATGGGTCGATCTTTATAAAATTACAGAGATTTTTAAATATATGATGATTTTTGATGTATTGATAACGATGTTTGTAAGATATTTATGAGAATTTAAATGATTTTCGGTAGTGGTCTTTATATGGGTGCTACGACTAATTATGGACAATCGTCCATAGACGATTGGAACTTTATGGAATCTATGGTACTCAATGGTTTAACAATGGAAACGGAGCGGCCCTAATGTACATATACATACTTATATATGCTTATGTATGCAAACTCACATACTCGCGAATACTAATAGCTGTGAGTTAGGTAGTTCGAATGCTTGGACCACATCACCACCCAATGACAGTAATATTTATGTGTGATTTCATGTATACTGAAACGACACAAGTATTGGAAACAGCTTGGAAGTTGCTTCAAAAATATTTAAATCGTTGTGATGTGGACCATAAGTATGTACTCAGCATCGTACGGACGGCATTTACTGCAATAGAATAGATATTCACTTGCAAGAACGTCAATCTATAGATGAAAAACAAAATGCTTAGAGAACTCAACAATAGAGCCCAAATAACAGTGTTTTCAACTATCAGAAAAGTGGAATAAATTCTACAAAAAGGACAATTTTGTTATTTACATGATTATTTACACTTTGTTATTTTAAAAATAAATTGTTAAATTAAGTAAACATTATGCACATAACATCATTATGTTTTCGATTTTGTAATTTTAATAAGTGCTACTAAACTTTAACGATGATTTTAGATTAATGGGAATTTGTGGATACCAGATAACGCACTATAGTATTTAAAAATCCGACTGTTTTATAAAACCGGTTTTTGGACTATTACACAAAATTTTATTTTCACAACCCGGTTTTGAGTATGGTTTTAGCTGATAAAACCGGTTTTTCATTTTATGCGATAATATTTAGGTTTTTCTTTGTTCTATGTGTACGTTTCTGATGTATTTTTAAAAATAATGAAAAATTCAAAGGAAAACAAACAAAAATGCATAAAAACTCATAATAATCAAAACTATTTTTAATAAACAATTAAAGTGTTCTTCAAAGAGAGTTAGTTCTACTACATAATAGTAAAATGTGTTAAAAGTATTTTCTAAAATTTCCAAAATGAAGACTTTTTAGAGACCTCAAAGACTATCTAAATATTCTTAATAAAATTGCTTTGTAAAAGAAAAACGTGGTAATATGAGTCGAAAATATATCCTAATAAGTTGAAATCGATCTTGGAGCCAAAAAATTTTATTTTTTTATGAACAGGCTCTGTTCACTTATGTATTTATTAGATTTTAGAACATATTTTAAGAGGAGAGAGGTTCTATACCAAAGTAAGAAAATATTGTACAAATGTATACGAAGCTAGTAAAACAAGCAAAAAAACTTAGAAAATATCATGTTGCAAACATCGATATCATGTTAAAATTCAAAATCAAAAAAAAAAATCGAAATCAAATATAATAGATCGGCCCATTATACGCCATAGCTTCCATATAAGGACCGGTTCCGAAAAACACATTAACCTACATATGTATATTTTTAGTATCCATATCGAAAAAAAATATTATACAGAAATATTAACAGAATCGGTCCAACAAAAAAAGTTTGGACAAAATGTCCACCCCTTAAGGAGGAGGAGAGCAGAATTTTCCAAAAATATATGTATATATTGTTAATATCAATGTCCAAAAACGTCCAAATAAGCTCAATTGGTTAAAAGTTTTAGACCAAAATATACGAAAAACTTTTTTCACTATACGTGCTGTATACAAATTTTTTTTTGTCGGTAACATTTAAATGTTTGAATCTAAAAACTTACACTAAATGTTATTGGTGGGTATATAAAAGACAACACTCTTATGCTTGGTTTTCAATATGTAATTTTCGTTGTGAAATTGTCCAAATTATTGGCAATTGTATGAAAACGGGTTGTCATATGGCGTCATCTATATTTGCAAACATGATTGCAATCTTATTAGACGCCATAGACAACCCGTTTTCATACAATTTCGAACAATTTGACAACAAAAATGACATATTGAGTGTTGAAAAGGGTCGTTGATTAACTATTATTATAGAACTATAGAATGAGGGTATATATAAGCTTGTCATTATGTATGTAACACCGAGAAATATTCATCTGAGACCCAACAAAGTATATATATTCTTGATCCTATTGGAATTGTAAGTCGATTGAGCTATGTCCGTCTGTCTGTCTGTCGGTGTAAAACACTCTCACGTCCAAAAGACACAACCAAAATCAACAAAGTTTGCAAAAAACCGTTTATAGTTCTTCTAAGTAGGTTGGTATAGCATATCAGCAAAATCAGCTATGGATCAAATATTTTGCAGATATTGCAATGAAATTATGTACATTTTATTTCTATGATAAAAGAAGAAACTGTGAGGAAAATAGTAAGAATCGGTCCATGATTTCTCATAGCACTTATACCAATTACTTCCCGACATATGGTTTAATGGTAAATAAATGCCTATAAAATTGGAATATTAATACAAAATTCGGCAAAAATAAGTGTCATTTAAAAAGAAATCGCAAAACGAAAATTTATTTTGTTCAGTCCATGTTTGACATACAAATACAGTTACCAGGTTAAAATTCGACACAAATAATTCCTATAGATATATAAATTGTTGTACTAAATTTCATGGTGTCGGAATATAAGGACCTCATCCGAAAACTCATTTATCCTTATGTTTATCTTATAAATTACAGTCCCAATTTATCATTAACCGTGGTTCTTTTTACAAGCACCAAGCACTCGGAGAAATATGAGTAATCCATTTTAATTTCACTTGATTTTTTCTTTTTTTAACATAAGAAAATTATTTTTAAAGCTCAGTCCATTGTGTAATATAATAACAAGTAACAAAGTATAGTCGGTCAAGCCCGACCATATAATACCCTACACCCAGTATATGTATAACATCGTTAGATTGACTCAGAAAGTGATTCTGAGCCGATCCGTATACTTTAAGGTGGGTGTTGGACCAATATTTTTGGGCGTTACAAACATATGCACAAATCCAATATACGCTTCCCACTATGGTGGTGTAGGGTATAACTAGTAAACAATTGTAAATATTGAAGCCTTATCGATTTTTTAACAATACATCCAACTACTATAATAGAATAGATCACCAAATAGTTAATATAATTATATTAGTATAGGTACCCAATTAGAGCAATTCCTACAGGCTAAAACCTATCTCGACTCAAGAATTTACACAGGTCCCTTTTTATACCCTGTTTCTCAACTTGAGCTGAATATGGAAAATTTTTTTTTTATTTTTATAAATTCTTAAATTGCACTCATTGAATGAAATGAATTTCAGACAATATCAATTTTAAATGGTCAAAATTAGATCAATTTTTTAAACATTTGAAAAAAATTATGTTGTTCGTATAATTCTCTTTCAAACAATATATAAAATGCTCAGATATTAGTTGAAAAAAAAACACTGGATAAGGATATTCTAGTCCTATAACCAGTGTAGTTTTTGTATTTCTCATTATATTTAGGTGGAGGGTATTTAAGATTCGGCACAGCTGAATAATGCTCTCTAACTTGTTTTTCTTGTACATACGGTAGAATTTAAAGAAAATGGGTTTTTATTATTCATCTTCAGGAAAAAGTGGAAATAAATCTGTAATTCTCTTAATGGGTGTCCGATTTTAATAAAACTTCTTATGTCTATAGAAGATGTAGAGTAGAACTTTAGTATTGAAAAAAATTAGAACGGTGTATGTTTTAACTCCCCAAACTCCTTATTACCAAACCTGTGAAACATATGTATTTTTGTATATTTCTTACATCTTGTAACTACTGTGCAAACACATATTAACAGGCAGGAGTAATAATATATAAAAGGTTGGAAAATGGGTGAAGCTAGATGAGTAGAGCAGCAACAAAATTTCTTTTCTTGGGTTGTGGAGTGATGTTTCTTTTGGACACTGCACTAAATATGTGACGCGGTCATTATTTGTTTAATTCAAAAGAAGTACACAGATGTTCATATACTTTTATACATTAGGGTGGTATTTAGTTTCAGTACCTCAAAGACAATTAACGCAGGCGTTATTTGTTGGTAAATAAAGCATAGTTTAAAATAATTGAGTTTGAGCTTGCTTTGTTATGAGTTTTAATTATTAATTCAATTTAAGAGTAAAATTCGTTCGAGTCAAGTGCTTTTTGATATTATAAATATAAATATAAAACTAGATAAATATAAAACTAGATTGAATACTTTAATTTTAAGTTTGAAACAAATGAAAAGGTAAAAAAATTAAAATATTTTTATCCATAAATCCCCTAAACTGGCAACACTGTTCTCCAATGTAAACTTTTTATGAACTTTTATCATATTGTATTCAAAAGACAGGCAAAATTTCCATTTTACCCGATATCATCTTAAAATTAAAGTACTTAAATATTATTGATGAGATTTAGTCTAATTAAAAAAATCGATAATTAAAATTTAAATTTTAAATCTTTAAAAACAATATTTCCTGACCCTTGAATATTGTCTTATAGAATATATATGTATATATATTTAGAAATCAAAAATTGTTTGTACAATATTCTAATAATTCTTTAGAACTTTGACAATTGCCCTAATATATGTATATACATACTCGTATGTATGAGTACGTGCCGTTTAGTTTTCATTATATAACGATATGCTGAGACGCAAATTCGCGCTGGACAATATTAAGCATACATCAGCATTTGGAGGACATTTCCTTTAGCAAAGCAAAAACAAAATCGGCATCAGATACATAATCTTGAGTCTTATTAGTATGTAGCAGTAGCAATAGCTGTGCGGTGTTAGTAGGACGAGAACACCGCAGTAAAACGATATGTAGGGAAAGGACAACAATTGAACACACAGATACATACGGATGTACTAACATACATGCATAAGTACAGATGCACATGCCGTTGAGAATGAGATGGTAAGTGGTTTGCACATATTTGCTCGTTTGATATTCACTGAACACATATTCACACTGAAGAACACAACACGACAGGCAGCCAAGTACGAGTGTAAGTTAGTACGTCTGTATGTCTGAATATATGTATGTATGTACGTATACATTATTCGCTATTAGTCAGACCTAAAAAACTAACGGTTGTTTTGGCTGTTCAACGGAAGGCATGGGGTTTTATACCTTCTCATCACATCTCACACCACCGAATTGTACGAGTACAACATAAGCACAATTCAACTAGAGCACAGTCATCATCAAGCCAAGCCAAGCCAAGTTAAACAATGCTAGTGCAGAAAACGGTCGAAAAGGTTTTCTTTTTTTATATATTGTGTTTCTTGATGTCGATTTCTTCACATACGTCTTTTGGCACGGATACAGTTTTCCATTTCGATGAGAATTCGCGATTGTGTGCATTCAAGTGGACGTACAAGTGTTGCCAACGTTGTCGCAATGCATGCCTGCCACGTCTAATTTACCGTGCTCATCTAAATGCCGAAAATACACATAAAGGAATATTTATGTATGTACTTTTTACACACGGCGTCTCAACGCCACCAATGATAACTAGAATTGACACACAATCAAATTTTACTTGGTATATTCGTTCAAACACATTTACAAGAATTGTGCGGCGGTTATGGGGTAACTCTGTTGCTTTAAGAGTCAAAGCAAATTTTGCGCCAAATCGCGATTTCTACATCTTTCATATTAGTGAGTAGTGGCTTTTGCCTTGGAACGTGTATTTGTATGCCCTCGACAAGTGGACTACATGCATGAACAGCACCACCAGCCGATGTCGTAGCCGTTGCAGTGGCAGTCACCGCACAACGACAAAGGGCGTCGTACTCATAATAACTGATATCACTGCAGCATATTTCCAACAAGGAAAAAAACAAAAGAGCAGAGAACAACATCCCCTTTCCCTTCAAATACCGCCAACAAAACACAATACAACTCAACTCGTTCAAGAAAGTAAACTAGCACATTGCCTGTTCTTCTTGTTCTTCAGCTTCCTCCTCAGTTCAAATACAACAACAACCCGAAAAAAATTATACTTACTCCTCATATGGTACTTCAGTATTTTCCTGTTCAGTCAAGTGACTAACAAAAACCAAAATGACGTTGCGACATTTCGCGCCTTTTTTCAATACATACACCGTTTGCTTGAATATACATACGAGTGTGTATGTACGCCTGAATGTTTACAGGAATATGTTTGTCCAATAGACTGCACCAGGAAAATGAGTTTGCGAAATTTAAACGTGCTAATCAAAAACTGAATATTTCTTAAATGTGTGCGCAAACTTTATGTTTTTTAATAATTGAATTATCACATTGACAATTTAATTAATATTCTGATTTTCATCGAACTTTTGTGATTGATTATTACAGTTATTCCAAGCCAAACTCGGACATCTGCGATAGTCAAATAATAAAAAAAAAATAAAAGATAAAAGATTTTCGATGGTAAGATTTAGTAAGATTTCTGAAACGGAAAACAAAATACATAGTAGTCCAGTGTTTATAAATTAAAATAAACTTAAACAAGTAATCGAGGGCAAAATGTACATAGTAATTAGGGTTTGGAGTCCGGGAATTGCCAAAATATTATGGTTGGGAATTTCCGGGAAAACCGGAAAGTTAAAATTAATATTTTTTTAATTTTTGATAAATAAATATCAAAAAAAAAATTAACAGTGCAACTATAATAATAATTGTTCTTATTAATATTTTTTATTTATTTATTGTATCTTCATTAAAAACGAACTAACAATAAGTTCTCCAAATCTTATATTGTTGTATTTTTTTATTAAGTTGGCATTCTTCCTCTTGTTTTCGGCTCGGATCCGCTCTATCCCATCTTCTTAGTCGAATAAAGCCACTATTATTTAATATGTTGCACCCAAAATTAAGCTAGCTTTAAATTTTTTGGCAAAAATATTAGCATTTTTGAAATGTTTAACGTAGGTAAATTTTAAAATTAATTTGTTATTGTTGTCAATATATGTACTACATACAACAAAGAAAAACTAGCAAGTTTCAGTTCAGTTTTTGAACATAAAATTTAAAACCAAAATAACTTAAAATAAATTTTACGAAAGATTTCCGATTTTTGAGAAACAATTAAGTATTTTTTAATTTGCTACCGTTTTTTTAGTTTATAATTTTTCAATTTCCATTTATGTATTGGGTGTACATCTAAAAAATGCGGTATCTTTTTAATTTTTTAGCTTTCATTTATTTATTTTTAAAAGAGAAGTAACACTCATGCAATATGCCTGCTTGCGTTACTTTCTTTGGAAAGGGGATAGTTGAAGGTGGTGAAAGAAGAAAGCTTTTTATATCGCAACTCTACAATTGCGCATTATTTTTGTTTTTAGTGCAGAATTTCAGCGCCTCTGGTGGTGAGTAGGCTCATTAATGTTGAAGCTTGATTCTATAGCCTTTATGTGATGGATAGAAAGAAAACTAATAATTATCAGAAACTGCTGTTGTTTAAGTGGCAGCGGCTGGGAATCGAACCCGGGCTACAAATACCAATTCATGCTTAATGATCAAATGCGCTAACCAATTAAGCTACAGCACCCTTGAAACATTTGTGAAATATAAATTTATTTAAAATATTGGTCATTGTTAGCTGTGACTCTTTCGAGTCTTTTTGGCAACATATGGATTCCGCACCAAAAGAGTTGCTCATCTTTTGAGTGGGCAAGTCTAAAGAGGTAAAACTTTCCAAACACTACCCTTTAACGCCTAAGACCGTCTATAGTTGAGTATAAAAAAATGTTTTTTTTTTCGTTTAGCTATTAAGACCGTCTTCCTTATTTTTGTCCTGGAGCTTTCCAGGAGTATTTTTTTCTGAATTTGAAGTGAAATTCGTAATTTGCAGTTGAAATCCAAAATTTTATTTCTGCAATTTGAACGAATTTTCAATTTCAGGTATTTAAGGGTTAAATAGTTTTTAACATGCATTGCAACATCTGGCCGAGCGTTGTTATTATGGAACCTAACGCTTTCATGGCTCATCTTATAGTCTATTTTACAGCTTTTTTTGAGTTTGACAACAATAGTTATGTATTATGTACATGGGTCAATTAAAAAAAAAACGCAATTGCTTTGTCCCCGTAATTCTCAAATTTGTATGTTTGTTTTTTGGTTTATTCAGAATGGTGTTTTGTTTCTCCCTCTGACTGCTTCCATACAAATCCATGTGTCCCCCGTTAGAATTTTTAGTAAACAAAATAAAATAAAATCAAGAAAAAAGTAAATATGCAACATTTAATAACAGTTTTCGAATTATTGCGTTTATTTCTTGTGTTTTGATTTGTTATAGTCGTCAAAACTTAATTATTGTGAATTTGGCGTTGCAAAGAAAGGTTGTGCATTGAGCGTCACATTTTTATAAATCAAGTAATATTACTGATTTTCAATTTCCATTTAAATAAAGTAAATAACGTAAGGAAAGTACAAATTAATTATTACAAAAGTGAAAAAGCAAAAAAATCTATTAAAAAAAGTGTTCATTTGCGTAGTTTTTGTGAACACCATGGTAAGGGCGCGATAAAATTTCATGATTGTTTACATGCTCATTCAGCTCATTTTCTTATAATTTCTGAATTTGAGAAATAAATTGCCTACGAAAAAAACCAAAATAGGCAAAACTTTTATGAGCATCACTTTTGATATATATTGCTTCATAGCTTAATTTTGATTTTATTTTTTGATTTTCAAGAGTAAAACCACAAAATTAACGGCGGCTGAAAGCATTGATATATCGAGAGAAAATAAAGCTCGATAAAGCGCGAAATGGCGAATATAAAATAAAGAAGAAATTTTAGTTTAATTTTTATTATTACTGACTGATTTTGTTTTTGCCACAAACTAAATTCGAAAGTAGTAAAAACGAATGAAAATAAAAAAGTTTCAGGATAAGAATTCGAATGAAAATTTATAAATTAAGTTAAGTTATTGCTTAGTTATTACTTCCTTTTTTCCATTTTTGTTAAAGACATCAAAGAATATGTACATGTTTAGTTTTGTATGAAAATCCTTGTGTTTTGGAGTTTTTTTTTTATTTACGTTTTGTAAATGAATAAACTTTTTTTCGTTAAACTTTAAATTTGGCATTATTTCCTGTTTACGTGTAACAAAATCTCTTGATCGTCACAAAATATCTTGAGCGTCGTACTTAGTTTTGTTTTCCTTAAAATGCTTATAATTGCAGTTTTTTTACATTGTTACAAGCCTATTACTTTGCAAGTAACCTCTAAGTTCAAATCTTTTTTTAACAAAAATTGACATAGTTTCATCTTAAAATTTTAAAATAACTAGTCACTTTTAAAAAAAAAAAATTAAAAATCAAGTTGAATCGTGATTTTTTGTTTATAATCGAAAAGATGGTTTTCGCAAAAGTCAATCTTGAGAAACAAAAGCAGTAAAAGTAGTAATCTTGAATTTAAAATATTTTTGCATTTTTAGCGATTTTTTATACATATTTGGTGTGTGGCGCTCAAGATAGAAATCATAGAAAATCTAAAAAAAAATCCAAAAATATTGATAGTTTTGAGAGCCTAAATGTACCACCGGATTCTTCATCAATTTCTACATAAATTGGCCACTCTTACAGGCGAATTGAAAACACTTTAAAAATAAGCAAAACAAAACTCGTTGTATACGTTTTTTTTTTTTAAATTGACCCACATATTTCGACATTTTCGAAGCAAAATTAATGTTATCAACACCGCATTTTTAGGTTATAAAATTGATATATACAGCCATGTCACATAACTCAAGTGGTTTTGATCCTGTAAATTTAGTCTTTAGAAAACGAAAAACGAGTTTTTTTTCGGAATGAAACCACTTTAGATTTCTAAAGTTGAATTGCTATTTTTTATGTTTTTATACTAAAAAAAACTCATAATAACTTATAAGGACAATTAAATGATTAATTTAAAAAATTAAAAATATTTACACAGCACTGGAATATGACAGAGGATCAGATGCATTCCTTAAATTTCTTCTTCGTAGCTTTTCAACTGCGTTTTTATGTGTTTGTTCATTTAAAACAGCAACAATTGAAATTCCGGGCATTTTTAAAAAATTTTGTTCATTTTTAATTAAAAATTTCTTTGTTAGCGCTCTTTTTGTTCGCTTTTGTTATACTTTTTATTAAAAAAATCATATGTTTTTTTTTGTTGTTTATAAGTTAAAAATCGAGATTTAAAATTTTTTTGGGAATAAACAAAATCGATCGGAATCTAAAGAACGCAAAGTAAAAACGATCGATTTGCAAATACGGAATTGAAACCATTCCGATCCAGTTATGTCACTTGCCTGATATAAATAAATTTCATTAAACACTGCTAATCTTAAAAAACAATAAAACATTTAATACATTTTTGAAGAAATTTCTTTTCTTGAAAGCCGGCTGTCTCGAGAATTATAAAAAGCCAGAATTCAGGAAAGTGTACGTACTAAGTGGTAATGAATGGTGGGCATGATCCAGTAATTTCTTAAGTGCATTTTGCTAGACGAACTTTTAAATAATTTTTTATTTCTATAAAATATTAATTATTATTAATTTTTTAGTAACAAATGATATTAAAATGCGTATCCCTCTTAGTGCGTTGTTTATCTTTCATAAAATGATACAATGTTATGAAATACTTAACCTTTACACTATTTGGTTAAGTATTAATTAATTTTCCGGGAAATTAAATTTTTCAGTCCCGTTTCCCGGGAAAAAATGGTCCAGTAAATCTCAAACCCTATTAGTAATGTATAGTGAGGAAAATTTATCATATATTTTAATCTAAAATTTTTTACCAATCCAGCCTATTTGGTTGTTTTTGGACATTGTTATCAGCAATAACTATTTGTTGCAAATCCTTTCAAGGTCACCCCGTTTAGGATGGTATTTTAATTGTTTTTAAATGACAGTATTAATTTCATAAATTTAGTTTCGATATGAGTGTTTATAAGAGATTAAAAGAGCTGTGGCGTATATTCGACTGATCTTTTTATACAAGGATTATTCACGTCGAATTTCAACTTGATAACGATTTTTATAAGAATAGTTTAGCGATTTTCGCAAGTGGTGCTTATTTGGGAGCTACGACCAATTATGGGCAGAGCATCATCAAATTTGGCACGTTGATTGTCATGAACATGATGATTATTTATATCGACACTTAACCTGATAACGAGATCCAAAACCATTTTATTAATATAAAAGTGATATTCAGAAATGGACTTTATACGGGAGCGATCAAGGATGACCAATGCTCACAAAATCGATTGGTTTTATTTATATATATGTATTGTAAGATTTCTTATAATGTTACTTGTTTGGAAACTACTTTGATAATATGCTTGAGAAAAATCCCATCTCAGTAGGCTATGACATAGAATTCTATACTAAGTAGCTTGTCGACATGGTTATCATTAATTGTTGTGTCAACTCGTTCAATAGATTTCATCGGGCGTGTCGGCGAGTTACAATAGTATAAAATATGTATATGTGGATTACTTCAGTCAATATTAACTTTATAACGATTTTTATATGAGATTTATTCTGATTTAAGAGAAGGTTCTGTATCATTGAACCATGTTATATGTGTTTGATTTCATTATTCTTCATAATATGTCTATATGAAGTTCTGGTCCAAAACATCCAAGTTCGGAATATTTCAATGGGTGGGAAGAGGCTTTAGATATTACACTAGTTCACAATAAGATTTAGCTGTCTATCAATAAATGGCCAGGTCATGACTGTGATTGTAGTTTTTATCAGATTATCTAGATACTCTACTTGACACACATTTTTCAGGCTGCAAGGGTGTGGTGAAGTGACCCAAAGAGAAGCAATCTCTGAAATTGGGTTTCTCTCACTGATTATCTAAAAATTCTAAGAATCTCAAATACGTCCCGCTTAGTTCGAGAAAGGTGAAGAAGAAGTAATGAGAGTGCGAAGTATTTCATATTTCCTGTTGAAAACATTAGAAACGTTCATCGACTCACATAATGCAAACGTTGAAGAGTTCCTCACTACTCTCGAGTTGCCAGCACGCCTACCTAAAGGGTCGGTCAAGGGACACAGCTTTACATGAGGTAGTAAAGACCATTAGGAGATCACTGGAATTCCAAAAATACACAATGGCAGTGTTTTGCGATTTAGAAGTGGCCATTAAAACCTTTGCAATCCAATTTGCCCTAGAATATCTAGATGTTGAAAGGTCTATTTGTAGCTGAATAGTGAACATGCTGAAATCGAGAGTCTTAGTAACAACGAAAAGTCGAAGCAAGTTGCACGTGAAACATCTCAATGAGGTGATCTCTCCTCTACTTTGCCTGATTGTTGTTAACTCAATTCTTGTCAAATTGGAAGATAAGAGAATTAAGATTGTTGCTTTTGCGGACGATGTGGTACTGTTAGAATCAGTTATGTGATCAGTAACATCGTGACCAATGCCTTAGAATTTCTCGGTCACTGCGCCACGGATGGTGGACTGGGAGTAAATCCAAAACGGTTACTTATCTGCGAATTACCCCTATCATACAATACGAAATATCTAGTCATTATACTAGACTCAAAACTATCATGGAAAATGAATGTAGAACATAGGGTGAAGAGATCAACTACTGCTTACTACATCTGCAGCAAGATGTTCAGCGCAAAATGCAGCTTCAGCCTGTGCTTGTTAAAATAATGTATACAGCTACGAGTATATAATGAATCCCTAGTGTGGTGGACTGCAACAAAAAGGAAAGGAATTCAGAGATATGCCTGCATTGGTATTACAGGTGCACTACATACTAGTCCTTCAGATGCTCCCAATAATATTCTGTGCCTAACCCCAACAGATCTACAAGCAGTGTGATTTGCTTCTGGTTGCTGGAGATCATGAATGCATGGACATGCAAAGATTTTACATTTTCTTCCCCTTCATTATAGCAAACAACCGACTATACAAAACCCTTCATAGACTTTGATAAGATGTTCAAAATCACAATTCATTCAGTTATGAATGAAAAGGGTTTGATGAATATAACATAAGAGTATACACTGATGGTTCAAAGAATGAGCGTGGCTTAGGATCCGGCGATTAGGGAAACGTAGAATTTTATGCGAAAGAAATGCGGTACTCATGTTACCTAAATCCCATACTACAACATCTATTCTAGTCTGGCAATACAAAGAAGAACTGTCTAGACTGGGTTGTCTAACTGACATTACTTGAGTTTGGGTCTCTGTGGATAGGGGCTAATACGGTAATGTGGAGATGCCGCAATTTGGACACTTGTAAGACCACTGTCGAAGTTGCCAGGAGCGTGAGAAGGAACAGTATTTCATCTTCTCTCGGATTCGAAACTAGTTAGATTTTAGTTGTTTCAAATCTTTTAAACTCTCAACTGACTAGAGTCTTGTCTAGTCTAATCTCTGTCCTTGGCAGTAGTTGTTGGGCAGTGCGATTGCCCTGATCTAGTAATAGTTATGGATCATGATAATTGACTACGCTATGTATGGCAGGAATAAGATAGCCCAAGCTCTTAAGCAAGGTGCTCGTTACATTGATCGTTCTAGTCATGTACGAGAAATTTCAAGTTGGATGTTACTGGCAAGTTCATATAAGTATACTCTTTGTAAGACAGAGTTCACACGCTTTTGAGGGTGCAGTGAGGTTAGGCCGAAGGCACGTTAATTTTGAACAGATCTGCGCATTGTTAAGAGCCAATTTATCAATTAAGTGCAAAGATCATAGCCCTGCTGTGGGGGTGAGCCCCATACTACCAAATTTCACTATATCTGAAACCCTCAGTAAAAAACACAGATGGATAAAAAATAAGTTCATTTGTTAACAAGAAAATGTATTTTCAATTATAATTTCAAATAAAACAAAACATATTTATACACATTGCTGAATTTAAACAATTTCAAATCATCAGCATTATGCTATGTGATATTAATATCAATTTAATGATTATGAAGCTTTTTTTAGTAATATAATTATTTAAAATTCTCTTAAGATTATATTAAAGTTTTTAATACAGCTAAATACCAGCAAACTCTTAGTAGTTTATCATTTATATAACAGACTGAGTACTCAGGACTAAAATTCGACCTTTTTAGTAACGATGGTGGAACTTGTAATAACTTGAATATTATAGAAGAAAAGAAATCAGGTTGTTACGAATTTGATATATTTTTGATTAAAATGTATTTAATTATTAAATTTTTGTTAAATAGAGTTTTATTCTTTATAATTATGAACTTTTTTAAGTAGTTTACAAATTCTTAATTTTCACACAATTAACATCTGCTTTAATAAACTCGGTTTTAACGAAATATCCGAACAACTTTTAATGATTCCACGTATATAATTTTAAATCTTTTATTTTTTTAAACATAAACCCAGAAATACTACATGAAATATATGGATAACAAAATCCAGCGACCAACTAAACAATTTCTTATACATTCTTGAGGAGTGTAAGAATTTAATTTCTTTTAAGTATTGAATTCTTATATAATTTTTATATGATCCGAAAAGAGAACTTAATACAGGATTTAAGATGGCATAGCTCTGCAGCCATTAAACAATTTTAAAAAAGAAGCACTTTATGTGTTTAGTCCTTATTTTACATAAATACATGTGGTTAAAAGAAAAACTAAAGTTTCGAGAGGAGTTCTACGCATTAGTGACAGAATTGGTTACAAGAGCTGATGAAGTAAAAAGAGATAGCACAGAAAGTACGAAATTGGAGCAATTTTATTTTCAGTGGTGTGATTGCTGAGTGCCAGTCGTTCCACGATTAATTTTTACAATTCTCGGTTAGAGTTATTACCAACACTTCTATATCCTCCGCATCGCTTGATAATTCATAGAGATGACGAGAATTTAAAACACTTTCTATTTGGGATAACAGCGTCACCATCTCTTCGTATGTTAATTTTGCCTCTCCATTACTCGTTTTAGTTAATTCTTAAGTTATTTTACAGCAGCATCCCAAATTCCTTCAAAATGAAAAGTTCCCGGGGGAATAAAATGCCACTTTATATTTTCAGCGACAAGTTGTTCAGATACCGATGGATTATTTTTCAGCGCTTCTACATAATATTTATGTCGTTATTTCTCCTCTCCTCGAGAAGAATCGCCTTAAAGCGTCCATACATAATTTTCTTACAGCTTTTAGATGTACGGCTTTCGTTGACATATAAACAAATACTGTAATATATCCTTTATGTGATTTTTGACCTTTTCATCTGGATAGTCGCGTTTGAAGTGGCCCTATATAATCCACACTAGTATGAGTAAAAGGTGGATCTGTTGACATTCTGCTGTTAGGAAGAATTTTGTTCTTCTGGCGATATCTTTTGCATCTCATACAATTTCGTTTCTGTTTTTTTAAACAGTTTTTAGCGCCAATTATCCAAAAGTTTCACCTAGCTACAGTTTCCATTAGTTTCACACCTTGTAATGTTATAGAATTCAGAAAGAGATCTGTATACCGGGAGCTGCTGCGAATTATTTAGCCACTACTTGTGAAATCATTTTCTCATCCAAAAATTAATTAATACTGTGTTCAGTCATGCACCTTTATTGCGATAATCGCAATAATCTTTGTACATATAGCACAACTGTTGTCAGCTTGTTATAGTTGGATATTCTATAAATTAAATCATCAAGGAAACTAGAATCTTGAGATTCAATTGTTACTGCAAATAATGTCTTCAGTAATGTATGTTTTTGCCATTCCGATTCGTCTACTTTTAGCCAAACTGGACCATGTCACTATAGTGAATATTATATTGTTGTGCAGGATTTCCTTTGTTCTAATGTGATTCCACACTCATGTGGAGCAGCTTCTTCTGCTTCAGCAGCCGCAATTTGAGTTATGAAGTCTTCTTCTAAATTGGAATGTATTATTTTCATTTCATTAAATTTTTCATTACGTAGATCATCGTCTACCTCCTCCTCTTCTTGGGGACTTTCTTCATCCTTGGTTTTGGTGTCTTCAGCATAATCTGTGTACTGTAGTTCTAGTAGAAAACTGAATAGATCTTTTTCAGCACTGTTTATATTTGGTGGGTCGTATAGTTTGCCGACTATGCTCCAATACAGCAACCGTCTGTTCTCATACATATTTTTGAGAATTGTTAACGCAGCTTCGTAGTTTTCATATGTCACGTGTAAATGCTGTATTAATATACTTTTCAGCCTGCATAGTTTTTCCATATTTGAAATTGATTTATTCGAATCCAACAAGAAAATCGTGGAACGACGTCCTCTCAGCAATCACTCCACTAAAAATTGTACTTGCTGCGAAATATCTTTTTACCTCATCAGCTCTTGCAGCCAATTCTGTCGCTATTGCGTAGAACTCTTCTCAACCGCTTTAAATTCGACCTCTAAAAAAATACTGTTGTGAATTTCTTTGAAGCTATACCACGATATATTCAAAGTTATTTCATAGGATGTAAACTTGGCAATCCTAATTCTAAATTGAAATCTTTTTTGATAAGCTCTCCAACTGCTCCACGGCTTTTTTAATTTTCACCATTATCCTCTTAAAAAAGAGATCTTCTGCTAAAAGAAAAATTAAAGTTATCTAAATTAACTTTAATTTGTCTGTTGCGTTTTTGTTGTATCATACGGATTTTATAATGAATTGGGATTAAAGCAAACTTAAATTACGATTGCAAGTTATTTATGACAAGAGGGGATTTTTGAAAAATTTAACTGACAATACTACTGGCAACCTACCAGTTGGATGGTCTTTGTTTTTATATAAATGAGCACAAGTCTGCTCTAGTAGATGTACCAACATTGACTGTATTATAATTTTTTTATCAATATGTCATAAAACTAGAGGTGCCAGACGTACTGTTTTTAGCAGTACGCGTACTCTTTTTTTTCAAATGTACTGTTTTATGCACAAGACTCAAAACAGTACGCAAATGTACTGTTTTTAACACGTTGTACTGTTTTTTTGTACTGTTTTTTCGTTAAAAGCTTATTTATATTAAAATTGAAAAAAATATTGATAAAAAAAATTTGTTTGTCCATATGAAATGAATACAACAACAATTGTTTCATGAAATGGACATCATTGCTCTAAAGGTATTTCTAACCATTAAACATTGTAGATTAACATGAAGAATACTAAAAAAACAAATTGGATTTCATAAATAACTATATCGTTGTTTATACAACGTATTTACATAAATACATTTTTCGCAAAGCTGATGGCACATTTAATTTTAAAGTAGTCATGTTATAGGGGGTTAAGATAAAATGTTACTTGGATTTTTTTCAATAAATGATACATTTCTACACCATGTAAATTGAAACAGCATTATTATTACTAAAAAATATTGAAAAAGGAGTAAAATTGAGTTGACATTAAATTTAAAGTTCACTTTTGTAATGTAAATTAATACATATACAGATTGATTTACAAAAACTAATAAATTTAAAACTTTGTATTACAAGCAAAGCAAAAATATTGTAATCTAAAAGGACTTTGATGATATAAAAGATGCAATATGTCATTTAAATTGTATTTTCTATGTACCTTCTTCAAAAACGTTCATAACATATGTTATGATCTCATCTTTTTAAGTATTTTTAACAATGTTTTTGTTCATGTTATTACATGAATAAAGAGTTATGTTTTCGTTAAAAAATAAAATGTACTGTTTTTTTTTTTTTTTTAATTGTACTGTTTTTTGTATAAGATGTACTGTTTTTCCGTATTTCAAATCTGGCTACCCTACATAAAACAAATATTTAAAGCCCATTGTATCAAAATAAAAACGATACGGTTCGGTTTTGCGTTATCCAGTTATTCTAATATTTTGTAAACCATCCATCCAAGGATGGATTTTTCCTCCATACAATCTTGGAGCATTCTAATGTTCAGAAGCACAAATACTATTATACACAATAACTGAGGATGTAAGCCTGAAAATCAGTGTTGCCAATTATTGGAGAAATTCTCTTTTGATAGGAATTTTCCAAAAAAATTTACCCGTAGAAAAAAGGGGCATATTTAGGTGGATTGGTAAGATTTTTTTAATACAAAATAAAAAAGAAATTCTGAAAATTATAATAGAAATTTCAAAACTTTTCCATAAATTAATGTCTAAAATAAAAAGGTATATTTTGCATGGCATATTATCATATATCATAATATAATATAATTATAATTTTCTGATTCAAACAATATTAGTAAATATGTGTGTCCTTTTTTCTACGAATGATTTTTTTTTGTTTTCTAATGAAACACTTTATTTTAGATATTATTTTTATATCTAATGCTTTTATTATTATTATCAGGGCTGTCACACATTCCGTTCGTAGTTATTATTCCGATCTATTTTGTATTATGATCATCTGATTCAGTTTTATTTAATAATTCAGATTTTTTTTTTGATTTTTAGTTTTCAACATTTTGTAAGTTTTGTAATTTTAAGCAATTGGGATACATACATACATACATATGTACTTGCAAACAAATATAAACTAAACTAAAAGTGGTTTAATTTTTTTTTAAGAAGAAAATTACAGAATTATTTACACTTTTGATTGGAATGTATTAATTTTAAACGATCAATTATTTTCCATTTTCCCTCCATTTTAAGCTTTAGAGGAAATGATAGCAGTTTTTTGTTTCAAATGGTAAGTATTCAATCATTACATACTTAAAAAAATGTACCTACCTACAAGTAAAATAAACTGTTCAGAAAAGAAGGGATTTTTGAAAAATTTAACTGACAATACTACTGGCAACCTACCAGTTGGATGGTCTTTGTTTTTATATAAATGAGCACAAGTCTGCTCTAGTAGATGTACCAACATTGAGATGACGGTGGACAACGTAAATGCACAGCATTTGAGCACAATACCAACCATATTCCATATTTTCCTTTCTCTGTACTCTTTCCGTCTCGCCGTTCCAAATCTTAAGTATTTACATGAACACATGTGTACATAGAATCGCACACATGCTTCGCTTCTGGCACATTCACCGTTTCAAAGACTCAATTGTGTTGTGGCGGTTAACATACATACATACATACTATACATTCAAATATGAACGCATCGCGATATACATCATCTATCGTAAGACGAACACTAATATGTGTATTTACACTGAAAAGAAATGTTAAAATTCAAACACATTACCGCTGCATTCTATGGATTTTGAAATAGTCAGAATATTTCCTGCGGTGCAGACCACTTTACACACGGACAAAAACGTATTGTTTTGCTTTCCGTTGATTCAAGTAAGCTTCTTTTTGAATTGAAATCCAGCAGGGGTTTAGAACATGTGCTATCACCATGCACGGAAAAAATCTACAAATGAAGTCACGGCGCCGACACAGAACTAAAGAAAAAAATATGTGTGTATGAATAAAATAACACAAGCGCAAAAAAAGGGAAACAACTGCATCAGTAACTCTGCATTCCAACAGATGAACAAGTTACAAATCAGTTCATTTGAAACTTTAGAACGCGTAATACTTTCTATCGGAAGGCCATTCTGTCATTGTGTTGTCCACGTTGTGGGTTGTGTTTTCTTCTGTTTTTGTTTTCGTCTTGTATCGTGTCGCAAGTTGCTTCGAAAAACCGAAACTTTCTTCTTTAAATCATTAACATCACAGTGCTGCGGTAAGTATATGAAGATTGTTGGATACTTCTCCCTATCTACAAACGAAATACATTTATGTATTTAAATATGACCGTTATCCAATCACTCAGAAAATATTGGTTGAAAAGATTAAAAAGAAGAGGCTTTCAAAATCATTTTAGAGTTCTATTTTTGGTTGTACCTATAGCTGCCAGATTTGACGATTTATCGTCATTTTGAAGATTTTGTGTTTCAAAAATAGCAATGTGACGATTTGACGATTTTTTCATTGAAAGTGACGTTTTTCTGAATTATTAAAAATTTCTAGCATTTGTTTGTTTTATTAATATTTTTGTTACCAAAATCCCCTCGTTTTTTGAGACAACTATTTTTCTCATTTAATATTACATATAAATATTAATAAGAACATGACATATTTCAACAAGCAAGAGTGCTATATTCGGCTACGCCGAATCTTATATACCCTTCACCTTTGTTGTGGATGCAATTCTTACCATAATTTACAGAGTTTGTCTGATGTTCATAATAATCTTGAAAAAAGGAGAAAAATTCGGTTTTAGTGACTTTGCTCATAAATAAAACTTCATCAAATAGGGCTTTTAGGGGAGATGCCAGCAAAAAAATTTGTTGGCAACCACGCCTATTTTCGAGGAGGCGGGCCCGTAAAGTTACAAATATATAGGCCTATATCTCGGGAACTACTAAGTGTCTGATAATTTGTAATACATTAAATAAAAGGTACCTTCCCAACGACATATATCATGATTATAAAATATGGACCGAATATGGGTTAAATCCGAAAAGAATATTTTTTGACCAGAATTTATTTGTTTTTTTTTTTTTTGGAAATGGTTCATATCTGGCAGCTATGACAAATTATGGGCCGATCTTCTTAAATTTTGGATCAGTTATTTTCCATATGAGGATATTTCATGTCGAATTTCAACATAATAACGGTATATATAAGATATATATATATATTAGTATTAACGTGAATTTTGGGAGTGGACCTTGTGTGTGTCAAATATGGACCGATATTCTCAAAATCCATCAGTTTGATTTAGGCATGTATGTAAATGATCCGTGTAAAATTTTGGATTGGTACCCTTATTTATAAGACATTTATGAGTATTAAAGGGTTTTTAGGAAGAAGTCTTTATATGGGGCATACGGTTAAAAATAGACCGAAATTCCCAAAATTTTGTGGGATGATTTTTGTGTATATGTGAATGATCTGTGCAACGATTTGAGTCGGTATCGATATTTATAAAATGAACAAAAAATATCAAATTTTTATGGAGGTTGACTCACATATTGGTCCATAACTCTGGTTGGGCTAAACCGATTTTGCTGCTTTTAAATAGCAAACTTCTCGAAAGCATTCGTTGTGCGATTTCTTTTTGCATAAAACTTATTTTTGCTGACTTTTGTCTTGATATTCCAATTTTATAGGCATTTATGTATAATTGAGCAATATTTCGGGAAGATTTTTGTATGGGGGCTATGAGAAATCATGGACCAAATCTTACTATTTTCCGCACACTTTCTTCTTTTATCATACAAACAACGTATACAAAATTTAATGTTTATATCTGCAATATATTTCAAGATATTGCAATAAAATGGACAAAGAATATCAAATTTTTATGGAGGTTGTCTCACATATTGGTTCATAACTCTGATTGGCCGAAACCGATTTTGCTTCTCAAAAGCATGTCTGACAGAATTATTGAAGATTTGGATCCCGATGATATTTGGGGACTTCAGAAAATTGAGATCAACAGACAGACAGACATGGCTTAATCGACTCCGATATCTATAAGGATCCAGAATATATATACTTTATAGGGTCGGTAAATTATATTGTGGAAATTACAAACGGAATGACAAGCTTATATATACCCTTCTCATGAAGGTGAAGGGTATAAAAACAAAACTAAGAATAAGTAGTGTTTTCTTAATAATTGAAAATTTTTATGTTTAAGTATAATAATTCCAAATAATGGTAGAAATTACTGATTTTCTGTAAACATAAAAAGCAATTTTAAATGCTGAATTACATGAACTAAAATTTTTAGAGGAAACAATTTCTGAATTTTAGAGGGGAAATTCTACAAAAACTTCTCCTATTACGGAATTATTTTAAAATAAGTACCTGTAGTATATGATGGATGAATTGGATTCTATAATCAAAATTTGATTTAAAGCTTATTAAACTAAATTGTTTTGACATTGTAATTTAACCTGAATTAATAAAATGTGGTAAATTCAGATATTTATTTATAAAATACTGTTGGTCTTGTTTCACACTCTTCAGTTTTACCTGCCCGGTTTTTGTTTAATTCTCTTTTGAACTTGCCATTTCACTCACACACGTCAGTTCAAATTTCGTACTTTTTAATGCAAATCAACACACGGAAAAAATAAAAATAAGTTTCAATTAAAATATTTGTGGAATCAATTAAAAATTTAATTGAAATCGGACCTGTAAAAAAATGATATTATCAATTAAAAAAAAATTTGAGATTTAATTGAAAATATCAGAAAAAGTAATTGAATCAATTAAAATTTTAATTGAAAATTATTTTAAAATCAATTAAAGATTTAATTGAAAAAAATACATGATTTTTTTCTGTGCATGCATGAAAGGAAATAAGAAAATTGACTAGTACCGTCAAGTTTTGTTCTCTTGTCTGTTCTCATCCATAAATACTTGCCTTGACAAGTCAGAATTGAAAAGTGTGAAATCGGACTAAGATATTATAAAAGAAGTTAAAATTTATGTATTTTGATGTGTGTTGTAAAAGATACTATAAACATGAATTCTTATGTTTCCCTTTAAATAAAAATTGCAAAATACTACTAGAAATAGTGGCCTTTTATTTTTCAGATTTTTTTGACGATTTTTAAAATTCGAAATGACGATTTTTTTCTTTTTTATCGAGATTTTGACGATTTTTTACGAAATTCATCTGGCAGCCCTGGTTGTGCCGAATTATTTGCGTTTTTAATGTGTATGTATTTAGTTTCAACAGTTACCAGAATTTTATGAGATTTTAAATAATTTTTGAGTATAGATTAGGGAAGCCAAGCGGGACTGGTTTTTCAAATCCCGGGATTCGGGATTTCATAAATGAATCGCGCGATCCCGAAAGCGGTATTTTCGGGATTTTTGCTTCATATTAAAACAAATTGGTTTATAAATATGTAATAACAATTTATTCCAAAAAAGATACTTATGTTAAAGATATATACATACATATATGTATGTTTGAAAAAAAAATTTAATTGATTAAAAGTTTATAAACCAATAATAAATAAGAAATATAATAACATTATGTTGAAATTTTAGATTCACAAAAATGACATGTCTTTTCGCGTTTAATTTCTATATTAATTTAAATGCGACAGAATATTATCGATCGATAAAACTTCTTAAAAATATTAGGAGATCTATAGTAAAGAGAATATTGATTTAGTTTTGTTATCAATATATGAAGGTGACGAACGTGATTCTTGTATTCTGAATGCATAAAAAATTCTTCTCATCCTCCGAAACAAACACTTCTTATTCAATATTTTATTCCATATTATTACAGACATCTCATTATAAAATTCACTCTTAAATTTTGGGTTTTTTTTTAAAAAATTTTCAATTGTTGCATAATAGTGGAAATTTTCATCGTAACGTTGAATGCATTATTTTATTTATATTTCGTAAATTAAATTTTGATTTCTTCGATTCTTCTTTTGAAATAGTTACCGTTTAAAAACGGAGCTTTATTTCCTTTAAATAAACCGGATTCAAGTAGTTTGAAGAAAATAACTACATATAACGAGTCTTTATTTATTTAAATGTACACAAAAACAATTAATAACGAACACTCTGTCTTTTTACACACTTATCAAGAATGATAAAATAAAGATTACGCCATGCGCATGATTTCCCGTTATATGACGTAGAAGTTTCATTCTGAGGGTTACCAAGAATGTTTCATGTGTTAGAATTAAAATTTCTTGCGAAAAAGGTATGTTTTATGTTAGTTGGCAACCTTGCAATTGAAATCACTTTGAGAGTTCTAAAAAATATTACATCGGGTTTTGATAAAATAAATAAATTTGTCATTGCATTTGGTGATAAATTATATTTAATTAATTAAAAACGTTCATTGTCGTGTAAAAAATGTAAATAAAAGGTGTTAAAAAAAACAACAAAAAATATAAACATGAACTGCCGTATTTATAAAAAATTAAAGTAGACTTCAAGTGTACTTTAAGAAAATTGTGTATGAAAATTTTGTCTTAAAGCACACTTCAAGCATACTTTATTTTTTATAAATACGACAGGAAGCGTGCAGTGAGCAAATGCAAGCAAAACAATAGTAAAAAAAACACGTGTGAAAAAATTAGCCAATAGAAACACAGAACGTGTGACGTCACAGTTCCAATATGCGCAGAACATTTTAAAATTTTACGCGCGTTGGCGTAATCTTTATTTTATCATTCTTGCTTATTATTACATACTCGTATATTACGGTTTAAGAACACACTTAAAGTTTTAGAACAATTCGATGTTTACTCAACGATGACTCACAATAAACTGCTTTACTATACTTGATTGGTCCTGTTAGTCTATTTATACAGCAATCACAATTTCTGGATGGATCGGAGCTAAGATACTAGAATGTTCATGACTGCAAGTCTAGAATGTTCGTGTCTAAAATATTCAGCTAAAGTCGTTAGAACTCAATGTTGCCATATTGCTCAGCTATGTTTATAACAGGGTGTTCTCAATAATGTTTATAAATTAAAACTTCTACAAATGCTAAACAAGTCGTATGTCGATAAACAGCTGTACAATTGAAATACAATTTTGTAACACTATAAATATATGTACTTATACTAATTTTTTTTTTTAATAATTGTTCCTTTAATTTTGAACATGAATTATAGCACCTTGATTTATTTTACCAACAAAATAACATAAAGAATGGTAAAATCAATTAAAGATTTCTATATAGGAATGTCCAAATTCCAAAAACTGTAGGCACATGAAATAGAAAATCCCGGCATTTTTTAAAACAAATCCCAGGATTCGGGACTAGCATCCCTATGATAGATCTAAAGATCTTGCTGGTGACAATTGTGGGTAGACCAAATGGTCGAAAAAACCAAAAAAAGACTGATTTCTACTTCCATTATGTATTAAATTAAAGTCCACTAATATTAAATCGAGCCCCACTCAAACTCATAATAGTCCATAATCGTTTGAACTTAGATTTTAATTATATTTATGGCATGTTTCTAGATATATATCTAGTGAATTCTTACGCGAACGAGTGGTACACGGGCGAGTACGTGTGTTCCTATAATACACTCGTCTGACTTACGTTAGTTACCTTGGTAACATTGTAATATACGATTATTCATTCTGTTACAATTTTTCTATGATGTTGTTACATATTTTTTTCTTATAAACATAAGCATTTTTGCGGATAACTTTGAAATTATTCATTAAATTTTTGTTCAAATATTTTGATTATTTGGTTGAAAATTTATCTCGCTTTAAAAATTGTTAGTATATCTAAATATGTGTTTTAAATTGAACAGTAATGTTTTTGTGAATGAGATTTTAGCTCACACTGTTGCATTTAACATTATCCATCTGACGCAAAAGAACGCACTAAAACGCACAGAAACGCATACTCAAATCTGCGATGATTTTAATATTTTCCGAACACTTTCATAAACCCAAGCGTGGTTTGTCTTTATAAAAACCTATTTCCGTCTTTTCTAACTTGAACTTCAATCCAGAAACATCAAACAAAGTTAAATATATTTTTTTTAAATCTTTCAAAGTTTTGGATAATATCCTTAAAGGACATTTATTAACTAGATCTTTTTGTATTACAATTCAAACTGATAAATCCATTCAAGGTAATTTGCTAAATAAATAAGTTTAAAAAAAGTTGATCATTAGCTAAATTATACATTTCATCACATTTTATTAGTAATTGCTAAAAGCCTTGAACATTTTACACTAATAGAATTCTGGAAGGGTAAATTGTTGTCGAGAATCTAACATAACAGAAAAGGTAATATGTTCACAAAGTTAATTTTGATAAAATCTAATAAAATATTTTCCAACAGGAACTTTTTATGAACTTTAATACACAGTGGTGGACTTATTCCGCAGGCCACCACTGTACCATTTTTTATTGCAACCCAAAAAATTTACAAAACGAAATTTGCAAATATGAGTAGAAAACACAAATCGTCATTAAGCAAAGATCAATTTCTACAGCATCAGATTTATTTTGCAATAATCTATAAATAGAGACATACATAAAGAAGTACATAAAAATCCATGTCTTAAGACTATAATATATAAAACGGGAAGATAAAATGTCCATTTAAAAACCTATTTTCAATCAAAAAAATAACCGAGAATCATCAAATGAATTGGAAAGTTAATTACTAAACCTAAATGATCAGAAATCTGCCTAATATCAAAGCCATCTAAGATAAAACGAATTAAAGTTATAATAATTAATAAGTAAGTGTTAGTTAAGTGTTTTCAAATCATAGTTTGATATTTAAAAAAATTTGGCAATAAATATCTTAAAATAACAACAAATATAAAAATGATTCAAATCTAAAATATAATAAATAAGTTAAAATGTCCACATCTTAAAACCTAAAATCCATTAAAATATGTTAAAACAAATACTATAAACTAATCTTAAATCTATTCAAAATTCTAAAAAAATATATAAATTAAAATAAAACATGATTTGGAAACCTTAACTTATATTACACATTATATCACAGTTCAAAAACACCGTTATAATAAGTTTTTATTTAAGCAAATTAGATTTAATCACCGTTATGGAATTAATTTGTACATGCAAAACAAAAATTTAACTTTCAACATAATTTGTCAAAGAACTCTGTAGCGGATTGTCGAGGCCTCAACATTCAGCAGTTCCAGATACTATAAATTGGTAAATGAATTTTATACTTTTTTGATATTTTTTGTTTTGCATATATTTCAATTTAAATTGTTAGTAAAAAGTAACAACAACAATGATATAGTTATTCAATTAAAATTTTACTAATTAATAGATATTCAATAAACGCCGTCATTCGAGGGTTAGGTATTACATAAATATGCTTTTAGTAAAGCAATAAAATAATATAGTTTGTTATTCTTCTTTTGTGCGACCTTCTTCTTATTTTCAAAGATCTTTTTACTCTTAATGATCATTAAGCAATGCATTTATTGATCTTGTTTTTTTTGTTACTTATTTACACTACAATCAAAAAATATTAGTACAGAACTAAAGAATTTATTAAAATTTGGTATATTGTTACCCATTTATTAAATTCTTCTTTATTGTTATAAAATTTGTATTGTGCATAATTGAAATTTAATTGTTACTCTATATTGAAGTATATTCCTGAACGGATTTGGAATGAGTTTTTTTTAAGAATAATTCTTTTAATATTAAATAATATGATTATTAAATTTAAAGTTATTATTTGAATACAATGAGAAATATAATTATGGAACTATAAATATTTTGTTGAAGTTTTCGTGATGTGAGAAAGTGTGTGAACAGAGTTAGGGATCTATGCTATCCCCCAAGGATTCATATGTTCAGTCCGATGTACATTACATAAATTGGTGCCCAACGTGGGGCACGAAAGTGTTACGAGAATTATCAATATTAAAACAAGTTACCTTTATTATATTATACACTTTCTGCTCTAAACTTTTAAATTTCATTCTGTTGAAAATGTTAAAATTTTGAAAAGGTATAGCTTACTTTTTGTCCAATACTTTTTATACTTTCTTTGGATTTTCAACATTTTGGCGATAGAAGACCGAATTGTTTACCAGAAAGATCCCTGAAAATACTTTGTACATGAGTAAACAGCGAATTCTAAAGTTTTAATATATTCAAAACGAATTCCATAATATTATTTAGTTTAAAATATATTTGATATTATTTGACATTATCCTGATATTTTGCGGAATATATTAATTTAGCTGATATGCAAATTAATATCCCATAATATTAGTTTATGAAGTGAAAAAAATAGCATAATGGTTTTTGAATGTATGTTAAATGAAAATATGAAGATGAAATTTCCATAGCCCAAAATTTAGCTTCTTTTATAAATTTGATTACACTATTTATCCACACTTACGTAAATCTCTCACAGAAACGAAAACTGATTTGATTTGTTGAAAACTTATATCTTGTTACATATTTTTTTTGAACATAAAAAGCAAATAGTATTTGAAAAATTTTTTAAAATTAAATCTTATGATTTTTTTTACTATACATTTTGTTTGAATAATCCAAGTAATATTGCGATTTGTAACATTAGTCCGTCTGCTTAAATAATTTTGAAATACGATTTATTCTCCCAAGAACTTTTTTCTTTTTTATTGTGACTTTTGATCTCGTCTATATCAAGTATTTAAAACTTGTATTACTTTAAAATGTCTTTAATGTATTCGCCACAAAGAACACAGGACCAAGTCCAAGGTTCGACAGTTGATCCTCCTGTTTCGGAAAACAGTTGTATTGCGTGTAATGAAATCATTACTGATACCCAAGAGATCTTAATAATCAACACATGTGGTCATGAGTTTCATAGAAACTGCATTGAGAATACATTATCACAGTCATCTGAATGTCCATATTGTAAATGTAGTTGTGAATTAGTAGATCTTGTTGTTAGGAGATTAGATAATCAGCCACCTAAAAATAGTCCTAGACCTAAACAAGGTAAAACAATCAAACCAAGAGGCGCAATGGCAAAAAAATATAATACTAGACATTATAGTAGGAGTTTAGCTCAAGATTTTACACAACAATCTTCTCAAGATATCACTAATTCTAGCGCACATGTTCATACAGATGAGAGAACATAAAGTCCGCAGGCTAATCAGCAAGCTGATATTACACCACAAATTCACCAGAACAATAATAATCCACATTTTTCGAATAATATTGACTACGGTCAAATAAATCAAATGATTGAAAATACTATAACTCGTTTATTAGGAAATCTTAACCTTATTCCCAATCCTGCTAATCGGCAGCAAAATATTACAGGCCAGACAAGACCAACTCAAGCACCACCAACAGTTTCAGCAAATAACCAATATTTACAACCACCTCAATACAATATTTCGCCTGAACCTATTCGTATATCAGAAAATCAAATTGATTCTGGTTATCATCTAAAAGCAGATAAATTCACAGCGATAATCCAAAATTGGAACATCAAGTTTGATGGCTCCACTAATGGACTAATCGTAGAAGAATTCCTGTATAGAGTTAGGTCCCTTACTTCTGAAAACTTCAATGGAAACTTTAGTTTCATTTGCAAAAATCTTCCAATGCTTTTAACGGTAAAGCTCGAGACTGGTACCACAAGCAAGTAGAAAAAATTGAGTGGTCCGAATTTTGCGCTGCGTTGAGGTATCAATACAAAGATTTTAGATCAAATTTTGATGTAAGAGAGGAAGTAAGAAATCGTAAGATGAAACAGGGTGAAACCTTTGAAACTTTTTACGAAAATATCTGTTCTATGCTCGATAGACTAGCAAATCCAATTCCCGAAATAGAACTGGTAGAAATTTTAACCAGGAATCTAAGACCAGACATTAGGCATGAACTTCTGTACGTTCAAATCTATTCTATTGCACACTTAAGAAAACTTGTGCAGATGAGAGAACATCTTTTGTCAGATGATAATTTTAGACGTAATTTAGCATCAAAACCCATTTCAAACTCTTTTAAAAGACGTGCTGTAGCCGAGGTTGATTTTGGCGAGAATAGCCTTGAAAATTCTTCAAATTCTTTTGAAATATCCGTTGACGCTATTCACAATCGTCGAACTATTCGGAAATGCTGGAATTGTGAAGAGCTGGGACACCACTGGGAAGACTGTCTCAAGGACAGAATCGTCTTCTGCTATGGTTGTGGTACAAAGGATGTATACAAGCCACAGTGTCCTCGATGTTGTCTTAAAAAGTTATCTAATTAAAAAAACTAGAAAATGACAAAAATTCTACTTCAATTACCATAACACAAAACTCTCAGACTAGACCTAATAATGGTGAAAACATTAAAATACTACCCCATAGTGAAAATAAAAATTCCCTTTTAAATCGTATTATTTATACACATAAACCGTATCATGAAAGAATTAAGGAGAATTTTCAACTCTATTTCTTCACTGTCCGTTGTTCCAATAAGAAAACCAAAACGATCTACACTTCGTCTAAGACGATACTTTAAATTCCGAAAATTAGTTTCAAATTGTGTTATTTCTGCTATTATTAATAATGAAAATGATAAACGGTTTTATGCAAAAATAAAATTTCTAAATTTTGTAGGATATGGTTTACTCGACACAGGCGCGAACGTATCGTGTGTAGGTTCCAATTTAGCTAAATTTAACTTTTCAGATTTTGAAAATTTTCATCCTCTTAAAAGCCACGTCAAAACTGCTGATGGTAGGGTGCAAAAGACTATAGGCATGTTAGATGTTGATGTTATGTTTAAGGATCAAGTCCAAAAGATAAAATTTTTCATTGTTCCAACTATTTCGCAAAGAGTTATCTTAGGATTAGACTTTTGGAAGTCATTCAAATTAGCCGCAGACATTTTTGATTCTGCTATCGTGTCAACTCCGTCCGTTCATTCGATATTAGACAGAGATTTATCCGAGTTGTCCGTTTTTGAAAGACAATCCGATGATGTGTCCGAATCTTTAGAAAATTCTAAAAAACTAGACGAATTCAAATACCCTTTGACTCCAAGCCAGACTCAACAATTAAACACAATAATAGATCTGTTTCCAAATTTCGAAAAACAGGGTTTAGGGAGAACAACTTTAATAACGATGTATAGACAGAATGTTAGATCTAGGAGTCATAGAAGAATCCACATCAGCACGGAGTTCTGACTTGTTGTTAAACCCAATAAGGTTAGACTTTGTTTGGACGGCAGGAAACTCAACAATCTGACCAAGAAAGACGCGTACCCTTTACCCAATATTGAAGGAATCTTTTCCAGGCTTCCAAAAGCAAATATTATTTCTAAGCTTGACTTAAAAGACGCATATTGGCAGATAGGCCTATCCGATCAGTCCAAGGAACTAACAGCGTTTACGGTACCAGGCAGACCACTGTACCAATTCGTTGTTATGCCTTTTGTTCTTTGCACAGCACCACAAACAATGTGTCGTCTTATGGACCAGCTCATTCCCCCTGATCTACGCCACTGTGTCTTCGGGTACCTCGACGACCTCGTAATAGTTTCGGAAGATTTTCAATCACATCTAAGAACCCTTGGAAAGATAGCCGACCAATCCCGTAGAGCAAATTTAACTCTAAATATTGAAAAAAGTGCGTTTTGTGTCACACAAGTAAAAGGTACTTAGGTTTTGTCATAGGCCATGGTGGTATACAAACGGATCCAGCAAAGGTTGATGCAATTTTGAAATGGCCTACACCCAAAAATATTAAACAAGTCCGTGGTTTTCTTGGTATTGCAGGTTGGTACCGTAGGTTCATTGAAAATTTTTCAACAGAAGTATTTCCAATAACCGAAGTACTGTCCACTAAACGCAAATTCAATTGGACTCCCGAGGCACAAAAGGCATTCGAAAAAATTAAACTTTTGCTCACAACTACACCAGTTTTATCAAATCCCGACTTTTCTCGTAAATTTTATTTACATTGTGACGCTTCTGACTTTGGTATAGGAGGTGGTTTAGTACAGTTAGACGAAAATGGACATGAGAAACCGATAGCGTACATGTCAAAGAAATTAAACACCGCACAACGTAATTATAGTGTGACGGAAAGGGAGTGCCTTGCCGCCCTTGAAGCAATAAAAAAATTCCGTTGCTACCTAGAACTTCAGGAGTTTGAAGTCATTACTGACCACTCCTCCCTTGTATGGCTTATGAAACAACCAGACCTTTCAGGCAGATTAGCTCGATGGGTGTTTAAATTGCAATCTTTTAAATTTACAGTAAGCCATCGAAAGGGTAAAGACCACGTTGTCCCAGACGCCTTAAGTCGAATTCACTGTGCTGAAGTCTCGGATATTCAGATGTTCCTACCGGAAATAGACTTGAATTCTCCGCATTTTAACGATTCTGACTATATGAATCTTAAGAAAAATATTTTAGAAAATGGAGAAAAATACCCAGATATTAAAATAATAGAAAATTTTGTGTACATAAGAACTAACCATTATACAGGAAACATTGATGAAGAACAATTTTCTTGGAAATTATGGATCCCTATACAAATGAGGTTAGATGTCATCAAAAACATTCATGAATCCATTACAGTACATCGTGGAATGGCAAAAGCTCTTGAGATGGTTAGAAGGAACTTTTATTGGCCAGGTATGGTTACAAATATGAGAGATTTTGTCAGGGAATGTGAAACTTGTAAGCAAACCAAAGCACCAAACATGATTTTGAAACCGGAAATGAGTCAGCCAACCATTTCCTGTAGACCATTTCAAAGGTTATTTATAGATCTTCTAGGACCATACCCTAGAAGTAAAAAAGGTCACATTGGTATCCTAATCGTGCTTGATCATTTGTCTAAGTTTCATTGGCTTTGTCCATTCAGAAAATTTACTGCTAAAGCTATCAACAGTTTTCTTTTAAGCAATATATTTCATATATATGGAATTCCTGAGTACATTGTAAGCGACAACGGATCGCAATTTCGATCAAATGAGTTCGAAACCTTTTTGACCAAATTAGGTATAAAACACACTCTCACTGCATTATAAGCCCCGCAGTCAAATGCGTCCGAACGTGTAAACCGCTCTATAATTTCCGGTATTAGAACATTTCTGAAAACCGATCAGAAAGAATGGGATGAAAACATCAGTTCGATAAGTTGTTCATTAAGAAACGCATATCATCAAACCATAAAATGTTCTCCATATCAAGCCATATTTGGCATAGAAATGATAACACACGGATCCTCGTATGAATTACTTAGAAAACTGAAAATGTTAGAAGAACCATTTAATCTTCTTCCAAGAGAAGATAGGACAAGAAGTCTTCCGCAGAAACTTCTCCCAAAATAATTTATTGAAAAACTATAATGCCAAGTTAGCCCCTATTTTCCTTAAAGCGAAAATTCGAGAACGAACAGGAAACAATTGTTATGTCTTGGAGGATATGAACGGAAAAGTTATTGGAATTTTTCACGCGATAGATATTCGCCCGTAACCAATCGTTTTTTTTTTTCATAATCGTTCTTTCCTTCTAATTCTGTTGTTTAAAAAACCATAATTATCTGGTTTGTAATATACGATTATTCATTCTGTTACAATTTTTCTATGATGTTGTTACATATTTTTTCTTATAAACATAAGCATTTTTGCGGATAACTTTGAAATTATTCATTAAATTTTTGTTAAAATATTTTGATAATTTGGTTGAAAATGTATCTCGCTTAAAAAATTGTTAGTATATCTAAATATGTGTTTTAAATTTAACAGTAATGTTTTTGTGAATGAGATTTTAGCTCACACTGTTGCATTTTACATTATCCATCTGACGCATAAGAACGCATACTCAAATCTGCGATGGTTTTAATATTTTCCGAACACTTTCATAAACCCAAGCGTGGTTTGTCTTTATAAAAAGCTATTTCCGTCTTTTCTAACTTGAACTTCAATCCAGAAACATCAAACAAAGTTAAATATATTTTTTTTAAATCTTTCAAAGTTTTGGATAATATCCTTAAAGGACATTTATTAACTAGATCTTTTTGTATTACAATTCAAACTGATAAATCCATTCAAGGTAATTTGCTAAATAAATAAGTTTAAAAAAAGTTGATCATTAGCTAAATTATACATTTCATCACATTTTATTAGTAATTGCTAAAAGCCTTGAACATTTTACACTAATAGAATTCTGGAAGGGTAAATTGTTGTCGAGAATCTAACATAACAGAAAAGGTAATATGTTCACAAAGTTAATTTTGATAAAATCTAATAAAATATTTTCCAACAGGAACTTTTTATGAACTTTAATACACAGTGGTGGACTTATTCCGCAGGCCACCACTGTACCATTTTTTATTGCAACCCAAAAAATTTACAAAACGAAATTTGCAAATATGAGTAGAAAACACAAATCGTCATTAAGCAAAGATCAATTTCTACAGCATCAGATTTATTTTGCAATAATCTATAAATAGAGACATACATAAAGAAGTACATAAAAATCCATGTCTTAAGACTATAATATATAAAACGGGAAGATAAAATGTCCATTTAAAAACCTATTTTCAATCAAAAAAATAACCGAGAATCATCAAATGAATTGGAAAGTTAATTACTAAACCTAAATGATCAGAAATCTGCCTAATATCAAAGCCATCTAAGATAAAACGAATTAAAGTTATAATAATTAATAAGTAAGTGTTAGTTAAGTGTTTTCAAATCATAGTTTGATATTTAAAAAAATTTGGCAATAAATATCTTAAAATAACAACAAATATAAAAATGATTCAAATCTAAAATATAATAAATAAGTTAAAATGTCCACATCTTAAAACCTAAAATCCATTAAAATATGTTAAAACAAATACTATAAACTAATCTTAAATCTATTCAAAATTCTAAAAAAATATATAAATTAAAATAAAACATGATTTGGAAACCTTAACTTATATTACACATTATATCACAGTTCAAAAACACCGTTATAATAAGTTTTTATTTAAGCAAATTAGATTTAATCACCGTTATGGAATTAATTTGTACATGCAAAACAAAAATTTAACTTTCAACATAATTTGTCAAAGAACTCTGTAGCGGATTGTCGAGGCCTCAACATTCAGCAGTTCCAGATACTATAAATTGGTAAATGAATTTTATACTTTTTTGATATTTTTTGTTTTGCATATATTTCAATTTAAATTGTTAGTAAAAAGTAACAACAACAATGATATAGTTATTCAATTAAAATTTTACTAATTAATAGATATTCAATAAACGCCGTCATTCGAGGGTTAGGTATTACATAAATATGCTTTTAGTAAAGCAATAAAATAATATAGTTTGTTATTCTTCTTTTGTGCGACCTTCTTCTTATTTTCAAAGATCTTTTTACTCTTAATGATCATTAAGCAATGCATTTATTGATCTTGTTTTTTTTGTTACTTATTTACACTACAATCAAAAAATATTAGTACAGAACTAAAGAATTTATTAAAATTTGGTATATTGTTACCCATTTATTAAATTCTTCTTTATTGTTATAAAATTTGTATTGTGAATAATTGAAATTTAATTGTTACTCTATATTGAAGTATATTCCTGAACGGATTTGGAATGAGTTTCTTTTAAGAATAATTCTTTTAATATTAAATAATATGATTATTAAATTTAAAGTTATTATTTGAATACAATGAGAAATATTATTATGGAACTATAAATATTTTGTTGAAGTTTTCGTGATGTGAGAAAGTGTGTGAACAGAGTTAGGGATCTTATTCCAATTTTGCCCAATAAGATCAATGGAAGGGTGGGTTAAGAGGCACTCTGTCTCCATAACATCTAGGAGATCGGTCATACAGTTGTGGTCAAATTTATACACTTTGACGAAAATATCGGGTCAAGCTATTATCATCTTTTGTT
Source organism: Bellardia bayeri (assembly GCA_950370525.1). Taxonomy (NCBI): domain Eukaryota; kingdom Metazoa; phylum Arthropoda; class Insecta; order Diptera; family Calliphoridae; genus Bellardia; species Bellardia bayeri. The sequence goes on from OX493264.1 coordinate 60,431,630, forward strand.
TTAAATCAACCGGATTTTACTACATTTTGTTGTAGTTTAGGGAGTCTATAACAAATATTTGTGAATGTCGACTTTTAAATAGGACAACACGAACAAGAACCCCGCCGCCCGACTGACCGCTAGTGGTATATCAATGGTTTCCGCTAGTTAGTATGTTTTATCTAATTTTTTTTCTTCCTATTTAACCTGAACATTGGATAGTCAAAAAAAAAAAAACTCTTATTTATCTTGTATTTTGATTTTGTAGAAATATTCATGCTATCCCCCAAGGATTCATATATTCAGTCCGATGTACATTACAACATTGAGTTGTTAAATTGCATTATTGCCAAATTATTTAATTAGATATTTTGGTTGATTTTTTCCATGTTATTGTTCAATATTTTAATTTTTAGGGGCAACCATAGAAACCAAAATAAAAACAGCTGTGTTTTATTTACAATACAAAAATAATTTATGTGAATTGAAATTGCTATGAATTTTTTAATTTTGTAATAAATTGAATGAAAAATGTTTCCAATTATCGCAATTAACATTGAAATTGAAAGTTAAGGTAGTGGACAACAGTTTATGCTGTAGAAATATACGAAATAATATATAAAATATTGTTTTTTGATTATTTCTATTTCTATTCTTATTTCTACTCGTCTGTTTTTGACAGTAGGACAATTGAAATTGCAATGTAGAAACCATAAAAAAAGATAATTTTACGTTTTTACTCAAGAGATTTTACACTTGTGTTATAAAACCCTAAAACTAATTTTTGTACTAATTTGGGCGAAAAATTTGAGTCACCTTTTATCTAGAAACATGCCATTAGATTTCATTAATTATTACCGAAAAATATTTTTTTTAATTTTTTTACTTTTTAAAATGTGAAATGGATATTATGTTTTCTTGAATTTGAATTTTGGAAAATATATATGCGACGGCACCCTGTCTGTCTTCAACATTTAGCGTTATTGTAATTTTTGATTGCCTTTAAGGCTCGTCATAAAATATTTTGCCTTGATTTTGGTTGAATTATATTTCAATTTACAGGAGATTTATGGTTCCCAAACACTATTCGGCATTTTCTACTTCAATTTATTAGACTCATCAGCGTTTCGTTTTCGCATTGTTATAGTAGATTTTCTCGAAAGTGGAGCGGAAATCGAATAAAATGTTTTTTCATATTTATAAGATATTTATTTGGAAGTAAATAAAGATTTTTATTTTATAAAATCCAGTAGTTTTGAATATAACTGATCTGTGTAAAATTTTGGTTTGAAATTTAGATTTTTAGGTTACTATTGTAGGATTATGTATTTTCATAGATGGCCCTTATATTGGAACTATGACTGGTTATGGGTCGATCTTAATAAAATTCGGTGCAACGATTTATATATATTGCGACTATTTGTGTACATGAAACTTATTTTTTGCTAAATAATAAAAATACATATGTACCATAAAGCTATTCTCTATTTAGCAGAGTTTGTCATTTTATTCAAAAAATAACTTGGTATTATTCATGGTGTTATCTGCAATATATTTAGAGAAAATAGCAAACACATATTCGCCTTTAACTAGAACGATTTTGCCATATTCAATGTCAAACGTTCAGACATAGTTAAGACCGTTTTAGAATCTTATAAGCACCCAGAATGTATATACTTTTTTGGTCTATGACCAATATTTTATGTGTTACAAACGGAATGATGAAATCATTATAAAGAAAGAATTATAGAATAAAATAAAACATTAAATTTCTTGAGAACGCTACATACAATTCTTACTCAGAAGTACTTTATATTTTGACCTACAAGGAAGTGCTCTTTCTTCTGACGTTTTGGCTAAAACAAGATTAAAAAAATACACCAACCATGGTATGGGTATATCATCTTTTTCGTGTACTGTGCAAAAAAAATTGTTCCAAAACTAATTTTAAAGTAGGAAACACTTTCTGAAATTGAAAACTATTTGGATAACGTTAACTAACGCTTCATCGAATCTGTAGTTAGGAGGTGCATTTACAAGAAGAAAATATAATTTTTTTCAGGTTTTGGAATAATTTTAAGATTAAATATGTAGCAGTTATTACTCTACCATAATATGCTTGTTTTAAAAAATAAAATATAAAAATAGTTTCTTTGAACTTTTTGTAAAAAATATAAAAAAAATAAAAAATATTTTTTAGTCTTGAAAAATATTATGAAGAATAAACATTGTTTTAAATTGGTGACCCCGACTTCTTCACGCAAAATGCCCCGACATGCTCAAGATTCCGCAGCAGAACCTGTTGTAACTACATCAACGGTAACACTTCGTATTCCACGATTTTGGAAAGAAAATCCAGCAATTTGGTTTGCTCAGTTGAAGGCACAATTTGGGAACCATAACATAAGCAATGAAAACTCGAAATATTTTGCAGTTTTACCGGAATTAGATCCAGAAGTCCTCTCCCAAGTCAGTGCCATAATTACGGAACGCCCGAACCATGCTTACACGAAAATAAAACACCGCCTCATCGGTCATTTCTCCATTTCTGAAGAGAAGCGAATAGAAACTCTACTAAATGAAATACCAATTGGTGACAAGAAACCAAGCTTTTTATGGCCGACAAAATTGTTGATATTTCTTGTTCATCCTCAACAATATTGCTACCATCCAAGGTACAAATGAAATTGGTGAGTTACGTGAACAAATTTCGGCCCTAACAAACGCAGTAAAAAATCTTCAAACTTCTCGAAGCTGTCGTTCAACACGCTCTAATTCCCGTAACAGATCACGAAGATCTCGTAGTTCATCAGAACAGGTATGCTATTATCATCGTAAGTTTGGAAACAATACTAGATGTTGTCGCCAACCATGTTCGTACAATACACATTCGGAAAACTCCTAAGGCGGTCACTAAATACAACTAGTGACCGAAGCCAAGCAATAAATCGTCCATTTATTTTCGACTCCCAACTTCAAAAAAGTTTTTTGATTGACACTGGAGCTGACATATAAGTTTTACCTTTGTCAAACCAAAATTTTAAGAAACGTCCAGAAAATTATAAAGTATTCGCCGCTAATGGAACACCAATCAATACGTATGTGGATGCTATCCTATCCCCAACACTTGGTTTAAGAAGAAAGTTCTCCTGGAAGCTTATTATCGCCGACGTTAATCATCCAATAATTGGGGCAGACTTCTTACAACATTACGGTTTGCTTGTAGATCTTAAGAAGAAGAAATTAATTGACAACTCCACAGGACTTCATACATCTTTTTTCGCTAAAAAGACAGATCATATCGAAATTAAAACCCTTAATACCAAGATTCCATATCATGATTTGTTTGCTCCTTTTCCAGATATTACAAATCCTTCAACAACATCTGTCAAACAAAAGCACAATGTACAACATATTATTGAAACGAAAGGACAACCTGTAATATCAAAAGCACGACGCCTAGCTCCAGAACAATTAGAAATAGCAAAACGTGAATTTGCGTTCATGATGGAACAAGGTCTGTGTTGTCCATCCAAAAGAAATTGGTCCAGTCCATTACATATGGTTCCCAAAAAGAATGGCCAATGGCGACCATGTGGAGATTATCTAAGACTAAATGCTATAACAGTTCCTGATAAATATCCGCTGCCACATATCCACGATTTCGGATTTGGATTAAATGGTAAAAATTTTTTTTCTACAATAGACCTAGTACGTGCCTACAATCAAATTCCTGTGACTCCAGAAGACATTCCAAAAACTGCCATAATAACACCCTATGGACTCTTTGCATTTCATTACATGACATTCGGGTTATGTAATGCAGGCCAAACCTTTCAAAGATTCATACATAAAGTTTTGCGTGGCCTCGACTTTTGCTTTAGCTATTTGGATGATGTTCTAATTGCATCCAAATCAGATGAAGAACATTACCACACCAAGAATTAGTATTTCAACGATTTAACGAATATGGTATAGTGATTAATCTATCAAAATGTAATTTTGGCCAATCAGAAATTCAATTCCTTGGCCACATGGTTAACAAAGACCGTATATATCCGCTGCCTGATAAAGTTGCTGCGATTATGAATTACCCGAAGCCCACAAATGTAAAAGAAGTTCGTCGTTTTGTTGCTATGATAAACTTTTATCGTTGATTTATTCATCATGCTGCTGAAAGCAAATACCTCTTCTTGAATACCAAAAAGGCAATAAGAAAAATAACAAAACTCCGATAGTTTGGACTCCTGAAGCTGAAAACGCTTTTAACAAATGTAAAGCGGAATTAGCGAATGCTACACTTCTTTCACATCCATTTGATAACAAACAAATTTGTGTAATGGTCGACGCATCCGATCATGCTATTGGTGGTGTATTACAACAACAATCCGAAGATGGCTGGCTTCCTCTTAGTTTTTTTTGCTAGAAAGCTCACAGAAACCCAAAGAAAATACAGCACCTATGATAGAGAGCTTTTGGCTATCTACACTGTATTTAAATATTTTCGACATATGCTGGAAGGCCGTCAATTCATCATATTCACGGATCACAAGCCCCTAACGTTTGCATTTAAGCAAACTCCTGAGAAAGCTTCTCCCCGACAGTTTCGTCAACTCGATTTCATATCACAGTTTTCAACAGGCATTCGTCATATTAGTGGTCATGCAAACACAATTGCAGATACACTTTCATGGATTTCTACTATCGATGTCCCAACATCTATTGATTACGAACAATTAAGCAAGAGTCAAGAAGATGATACAGAACTTCAATCGCTCTTAAAAAGTTAATTCAACTTCCCTTACTTTAAAGTCCATAATAATTCTACAGGATAAACCAGCAGTCATTTGCGACATTTCAACAAATAAAGCAAAACCGTTTGTGACGTCAAATTTTCGCAAAAGCATATGCACTTCATGGATTGTCACATGGTGGCATTAAAGTAACTACAAAACTAATACAAGATCGTTTCGTTTGGCCGAATATGAAGAAAGACATACACACTTGGACTCAAAATTGTATAGAGTGTCAGCGTTCCAAAGTAAATCGACACACACATAGTCAGGTCGGTACGTATCCCACAACATCTGAACGTTTTTCCCATATCAATATAGATTTGGTTGGCCCATTACCATCTGTCAATGTTTATTCGTACTTGTTAACTTGCATCGACAGATTTACTAGATGGCCTGAGGCCATACCATTAGAGAATATGACAGCACGAAAAGTTGCTGAAGCTTTATACAATGGTTGGATATCTCGTTTTGGTGTACCTCCTAATATAACCACTGAGCAAGGTCGTCAGTTCGAGTCCAATTTGTTCAAAGAACTCGCACTTATCCTTGGTGGTAAAAGAATAAGAACAACAACTTACCATCCATCGTCCAATGGCATGATAGAACGATGGCATCGTTCCCTAAAAGCTTCCCTAATTTGTCATAATAACAAAAATTGGCTAGAAGTACTTCCTACTGCACTTATGGGTCTTCGTTCAAGTATAAGAGAAGATGTAAATGCAACACCTGCAGAACTTGTATATGGTAAAACTATTCGTCTACCATGCGACCTACTTCAAAATTCTACAGAATTTTCACCAAATAGTGATTTTAAAACTCAAATGAACATGCTTAAACGAGTGGATGTAAAGCATAAATCTAATAAATCAGTATTTATTCACAAGAATTTAGATTTAGAATTTAGTCATATCCATAGATCGACTAAAACCAGCATTTATGTTTAATTCTGAAATAATCGAAGAGCCAAAGTCTGTTACCATTCAACTAAGACGAACACAAACTTCCAATATGAATCCAACAAGGCCGATTACAAATAAGTCAAAAATTCCAAAAAGAGTCAAATTTTCGAGAGTTAAATAACAAACTCTCTGGTGGGGGAGTATATGTAACAATTATTAATTTACCATAAAATATCTGTTTTAAAAAATAAAATATAAAAATAGTTTCTTTGAACTTTTTGTAAAACATATAAAAAAAAATAAACAATATTTTTTAGTCTTGAAAAATATTTTGAAGAAAAAACATTGTTTTAAATATTTATTTTTGCATTTTAATGTAAAATAATCAAAATATGTTCAAAATTAACTTCTAATGGGTTACAAAAGATAAAAAACTGTTAACAAATATTAAAGTTATTAAGTATTCTCTAGGTCATTAACGTGTTTCAGACCACTTATATAAGAAATGAAAAAAAAAATAAAAATTTTTTGAAATATTCGAAAAGTCATATTGTCATATGTTTTAAATATTCATTTATTTACTTTATATGAGTTTTTATCTTCGTAGCATGGCGTTAAGCAATTATATAGTATCGTCAAAAATTTGTGATTTTTTAACGGTTGTTAAAACCCCATTTCCAATTTTTTTAAAATTTTGTTAAACAAAAGTTAGAATTTTTAGAAAACCTCTTTGGGATTTATTAAGCATATATATATGAGGGAACAAAAATATACAAAAATTATGTGAATACATCCCATAGTTTTTCTGTACCCGCGAATTATTATGAATTGGAATTTTAGAATATATGGTAATTTTTATAAAATGTATGTAAAATTCGTATTGGCTTATGATTAATGATTAATATGATATCTGTAAAGATACCTTCCTGAAAAATATAAATATATACATAGTTGCGTGCAACTAATTAAAGACAGTAGTATTCAATATTTAAATCGTTATGTCACAGGTAATATTTATTAAATAAAACGCTAAAATTTAACACTTTATTATACCCTCCACCACCAAGAGTGGTAAATGAGGGTATATTACGTTTGTTATTCCGAGTGAAACTTTTTTAATATTCATCTGAGACCCAACAAAGCATATATTTTCTTGCTGCTTATGAAATTCTAAGTTGATTTAGCCATGTCCGTCTGTCTGTCCGTTTGTCCGTCTGTTGAAAACAATCTCACGTCCAAACTATATAACTTAACTAAACGAAATTTCCAGAAAAATATTTCTTATTTTACGGGTAACTTTGGTATTAAAAATCAGAAAAATTGGTTTTGGCCAACCAGAGTTATGGACCAATATGTGAGACAACCTCCATAAAAATTTATGTTTTTTGTCCATTTTATTGTAATATTTTGAAATATATTGCAGATAATACCATGAAATTTTGTATACTTTGTTTTTATGATAAAATAATAAAGTGTGCGGCAAATAGTATGAATCGATCCATGATTTCCCATAGCCCCCATACAAAAATCTTCTCGAAATATTGCTCAATTATACATAAATGCCTATAAAACTGAAATATCAAGACAAAATTCAGCAAAAATAAGTTTTATGCAAAAAAAAAATCGCAAAACGAAAATTTTTCAGTTCGGTCCATGTTTGTCCATAGACCCCATTTAAAGTCCACTTTTAAAATTCACTTAAATACGTATAAAACAGATACAAATAATGCTAAAAGGCTAAAATTTGACATAAATAAATTGTTGTACTAAATTTTATGGTGGTCGGCCAAAAATTGGTCATAGCTCCCATACAAGGACCACATCCCACAAAATTCTATTTTAACCCGTATGCCCCATATAAAGCCCTCTTGAGAAGATCGGGCAAGGTTCACTTCCGAAATTCACTTAAATACTAATATATATTAAATATATCGTTATTATGTTGAAATTCAACGTGAGATATTCTCATATGCATAAAAATTTGCCATTTTTAACCATATATGGGGCATAAAGACCATTTCCGAAAAACAATTTAACCCATGCTGCTATCTGTCTAATAAATATCGAATTCGAAGCAACTTTTATATAGATCAGAAATTTTAATCTAGAAATTATACTAATATCAGTTATACGGCAACTATGCTACTGTATTTTATCGATGTCAGTCAATAATTGGCAATAAGACCATTTCCGACTATAACAAACAACCATGCAACTCTTGTAAATGATGCTATTGAGATGAAATGCAACCAAAATAAACCTAAAATACATAGAAATAACATAGTAGATAATGAATTCATAATTGGTCCACATCTACTATGCCTCCCATAAATCTTTTGTAAATAATGGCGCATATTCAGAAATGATATCTAAGTTTAAACTTAAGTTATTCTTAGTTGATTACTTTCAGCACAAAAAGTTACAACTTAATTATGGGTAAAGCTGTAACTAAATGTCAACTAACAAATACATTTAAAGAACAGCTGATTGATTTTATTTCTTGTCGTCGATGATGTTAACATATGTGGCCACCAATTTTTTAAATGTAGTTTTTTCATCTGGAGACCAATTTGAGTCTCTAAAATAAACAAAGCAAAAAATACCTATTTTTTCTAACAATAATAATAATCTTACCTTATTTTCTTTGCCAATTGTGTCCATTTTGACCAAAAAAAAAAAATCACAAAAAAAAGAAAACAAACTAGAGATGTGTTTTTCGTCAACAAAAATCTATTAAATGCAGTGTTGCATTTCTTTTAACAGCTGAAAGCAGTTGCTAAGTTAGTTATGATTTGTGAATAAGATCTTTAGCTATTTATGAACTATTTTTTAGTTTCTGTTTAATAAGTTTCGATTTTAGTTACGAATTCTGAATATGCGCCAATGTTATTGAGATCAAATTCAACCACCTCACCTCACCTTATAATCTTACCTTTTTTATACTCTGTTTCTTAGCTTGTGGTGAATATGGAAAAATGTCTTTTAATTGTTCGATTGTTATGAACATAAGACAAAGTCTTTCGTAAAATTGTCTTTAAAACAATATGTAAAATACAAAAAAAAATTCACTAATACTGTATAAAAACACAGAATAAGGATATTCTAGACCTATAGCCAGTGCAGTTTTTGTATTTCTTATTATGTTTCGTATTTCTTATTATGTTTATGTACAGGGTGTATTAAAGATTCGGTACAGCTAAATATTGCACTCTAACTTGTTTTTATTTAGGAATAAACTTTAAGTCCATATTGAACATAAAACTAGTCTGCACATCAATTTTTTACTGATCATTGCATTTATTAATAAGAAAATCTAAATAGTAATAAAGTGTATGTATGTATATATGTATGAAGCAGTTTGCAAACAACTTACATATTTACATACATATGTATGCAGATTAAGAAAATCAATTTAAATTTTATATATTCAAAGGTTCTTCGCTTCGGTCCCAAACATACTATACTAATACTAATAAGAGTATAGCTAAAACTATAGTTTTCTTAGAACTGTCAGTTTTTATCTGCAAAATCTATTCGATGACAAACGATAAATAATTGAATGGCATTAATATTTTTGTTGCTGCTAAACGTTTGAGGTTTACTGAGATTGAGAGGCAGGTGTCATAAATTTTAACAATTTACATACACACATAGATATTATGCCATGTATGTATTTGTGTATTTCTTTATGTGTGAACGATCCTTTCGTATTTTAAATGAAGTAGTGTGAAGTATGTAAAGCAGAACTTGTACATATTTAGTCCAAAGCAATACATAGTTGTTGTTTGGGTGCATGTGTTTTATACAAGTTGAGATACAGAAACCTCATCGTGTTATTTTAAGATGGTAAAACAAAAGTAAATAACATCCTGCCGTTGTCAAGAAAAATATGTGAATTAAACAAAAAGATTATTAGCATGAAACGACAAACAACGGCATAAAGATTCTGAGAAGGAGTTGGTGGAGGCAAAGTAGCAAAAAAATAAATGGACTAACAATAACAACAACAACAACAACATTAATTTATATATACATATCAGAGATGGGCATATTGCACTATATATTTAGTGCACTAAAAATCAAATAATTAGTAATATTGCTATTAAAATTTCACTACCACTAAATGGTTAGTGGTAGTGCAATTTGAATACCACTAAAATTTAGTAGTAGTGCAACATTAAATTGCATTTAGTGGTATTTAAAAAAGAATTGCACTACTACTAAATTTTAGTGGTATTTAAAAAAGAATTGCACTACTATTAAATTTACTTTACTATATTGTAAAAAAAATCAAAGTAATTTGGATGAATTATGTAATAAATATAATAGAAAATTAAATGTATATTTGCAGGCTTTAATTTAAATGTTTACAATATTTTTTATTTTATTTCTGTTTTGATTATTTTACAATACCACTAATTTTAATTTTAGATACCACTAAAATTTAGTGGTAGTGCAATTCTTTTTTAAATGCCACTAAAATGTAGTGGTAGTGCAATTCTTTTTTAAATACCACTAAAATGTAGTGGTAGTGCAATTCTTTTTTAAATACCACTAAAATTTAGTGGTAGTGCAATTCTTTTTTAAATACCACTAAATGGTTAGTGGTAGTGTAATTTTCTTTTTCGCTACCACTAAATGGTTAGTGGTAGTGAAATTTTTATAGCACTACCAATAAGTAAATATTGGTAGTGAAATTGTTAGTGCACTAAAAATATAGTACATTATGCCCATCTCTGATACATATGTATGTTTAAACTGTACACTGCATACCTATTTAGGAGTGGTGTTTTTCGCAAATAATATTCGTAAGTGTGTGCAAACATCATCCACAAACCTTCATGCATGTCGTACACTCGCATTTGTATACTTTTTACCTTCCTTCCACTCTTATATTGACTTTGATTCCTACTTTTTCCTGTCTCTAAGTGTTCATGTGTGCATGTGTGTGTGTGTGTGTGTACGTGTATGTGTACGGAAAGTAAGGGTAAGGGTAAGAGTAGTTGCTTTCTTTTTCTCAAATTTAAAACAAAATTTAGATGGACATTAGAATCCTACACGCAGCAGTTAGATGGAAGAAGCAAATATGTATCTATGTTGCAGTATAAACACTACAAACAATTTTAAACCAACAAGAAAAATATATTCACACATTCAAACATGTACGGACACCACACAACTTTGAATGTTTATTTGTGTACGAATCTAAGTATGTATCTAACGTTAACGTTAAGACGGACACTAGCTAAACGACAACGATACTTATCTGCAAAAAGATACAGAAGAGTTTCTATGTACGTATGTATGAGGATGAAAAAAAAACACAACAGAAACATAAAATCTACAAGACAGCAGCAACAACAACAAAATCATAAAAAAGAGGAAAACAAAAACAAAAGGATAAAAACCGTATGCAAAGTTACTAAACAGCATGTATCCGTACATAAGGATGACCAAACGATACGAAGAAATGTAGTCTGTCTATCGCGTCGCAACAGGACATTATTATTTCTCCCTCCTTCTCAAAACACAACTAGAAACACCAACTTAAATAATGACAAGGAACCAAAAGACGAAGAACATCTCTAAGGTTGGCATCTAACTACTACATTCAAATATTGTCCACATACACTAACAAACAAACAAACAAATATACAGCATATCTGTACAATATTTTTAGTTTATGGAACTATAATAATAATAACAACAAAAGCAGCATTCAAATAAGTTTATAGAACATAGATTGAGTCCGCAATACCCTATACAATACAAGAATATTTTCAATTATATGGTGCAAATGCGACAAAATGTCAAAAATAGTATTAACCTATCGGCATGAGCATTTTCTGATGATTTAAATGAGGAATAAAAGACAATGAAATGAATATTGACATAAGTCTAAATGATTAAAATGACAAGTATGTCCACGTCCGAGGATAACTGGTACGTGACCTTCTATTGGACGAACCCTATTAAAATCGATTGAAATCGATAGTTTATATCGCCTACACAAGACTTTATAGATCATAAATGTCTGAAATATATAGGTATTGTCACAAAATTAGCCACGAATATATTAATTATATGGTAATCGGACAATTATTATATATCCACAATACCCGAAAAACTTATAAGCGAATAAAAATTTCTAAAAATTGATATGTTTCATATATACTGTTTATTTCGACGACTGATCCCCAGTTGGTCATAGCTCCCAAAAGTATGCCTTATACCTACACAAATGGAGTGGTTTTTCGAAAATAAATGATACTGAAAATTTAAATGTGTTTGCTAATCATTTGAAAAATGTATTTCCATCAAATAAAACAATTGAGTTGCCACCTGTTGTACTCCATTTGACAGCAGCTATACTTCAAGTTCTGAGATTTGAGAGATCGATGCAAACTCCAAGAATTTACCTGGTATTACAATCATATAGACTAATCAGCCTATTTTCTATTTGAAAAACAACTCATTGGTAAGTTATACCAATATGTATTCTGAATCATCAGTTTGGATTTAGAAGAATACAAGAAAACTCGTTTCGTTAGAAAACTGGTTCAAATTGGTATGCTTTACATTGCATGTCGAAAACGATTTCCTTCCCAGAAGAAGCGTTACTTACAAGAATTAGAAAAATGTTTAAGACAATGGATAATAAAAGTTAACAGTTTAAACTTTATTTTTCGTAGATCATCGTGTCACCTATCTAAGCAATAACTTACTATCGAATGTTAAATTGCCCAAATCCACTAGTCTACAACATATCCTACGAGTATTTACAAAAGGGTCACACATAGCAACAAAATCACGTTTGCACAATAAACTAAAGAACATAACTGGGATAGACATATTTGAATAGTCATAGAGTTTCGTACTGATATGGAATAAAATATTTTGTTTTTATAATCCAAACATTAAACATACATACAAATATATATGAAATTCAAACATAGAATGGAAATAGTTTGTTCAAATGTTTTTAGAATAAAAATTTAAATTGTTTGAAAATTATATGTTATTACTTATTTTTTGGAGATAATAGCGAACAACATGTATTATGAAGTTTTATATCTACTCGTCATATATGTATATACATATTTTATTTATTTAATTTATTCAACAAAACATTTTGCATAAATCAGTAACCCACATTGATTTTACTCATCCCCATTTAAAGTGTGCCTGATAACATTTATGTCATTCGTTAATTCGGATTTTGAAATTCGGGCGCTCCTCAATCGCCTAATCGGTTCATTCGTTTCCGCATTTCTTTATGCGTACGAAGCAACATCATAACACCTATACCCTGCAGATAATATTGAATTACGTGGTCCATTGTGGTTTAAATGAACTAGTTACAACATGGTCCAATGTTTTGTAGTAGAGACCATGTTGTGACAAATTATTGTATTTTAACATGCAGTATTGCCAAGAATTGTATGATTTATAAAATTAAATTAGATGTAGGTAACCCTGATGGCATCCATTCTTTATTTGAAGTTAAAAAGTGAATTTTGTGTTTAAAAAATAATAAAATTAACAAGTAAGAGTGCTATATTCGGCTGTGCCGAATCTAAAATACCCTCCACCTAAACGTAATAAGAAATACAAAAACTACACTGGTTATAGGACTAGAATATCCTTATTCTATGTTTTCTATTCAGTATTAGTGCAAATTTTATTATTATTTTATATATTGTTTGGAAGACAATTTTACGACCAACATAATTTATGTTAAATAATTTGAAATTTTGTTAAATTTTCACCATTTTTAATTGATTTAATTACCAACTCTTACCATAATTTACAGAGTTTGTCTGATGTTCATAATAATCTTGAGTATAATTTAACAAATAGAGTATAAAAAAAGAGGAACAATTCGGTTTTAGTGACTTTGCTCAAAAAAAAAAAAAAACTTCATCAAATAGATGCCAGCAAAAAAAAATTTGTTGACGGTCACGCCTATTTTCGAGGGGGCGGGCCCGTAAAGTTGAAAATATATAGGCCTATATCTCGGGAACTACTGGGTGTATGATAATTTGTGTTACATTAAATAAAAGGTATTAAAAATGCCTTTCCAACGATATATATCGTGGTTATAAAATATGGACCGAATATGGGTTAAATCCGAAAAGAATATTATTTGACCCGAATTTTTTTGTTTTTTTGGAAATTTTTATATGGCAGCTATGACAAATTATGGACCGATCTTCTTAAATTTTGGAACAGTGATTTTCATGCATATGAGGATATTTCACGTCGAACTTCAACATAATAACGGTATATTTAAGATATATATTAGTATTAGCGTGGATTTTGGAAGTGGACCTTATATTAGGGACATAGTCAAATATGCACCGATATTCTCAAAATCCTGCAGTTTGATTTAGGCATGTATGTAAATGATCCGTGTAAAATTTTGGATAGGTACCCTTATTTATAAGAGGTTTATGAGTATTAAAGTAATTTTCGGAAGAGGGATTTATATTGGGCATACGGTTAACAATAGACCGAAATTCACAAAATTTTGTGGGATGATTTTTGTAGATATGTAAATGATTTGTGTAAAGTTTTGAGTCAGTACCGATATTTATACAATATATATAGGGATAAATGTATTTTTCAGATGAGGTCCTGGTATGGGAGCTATGACCAATTCTAAGCCGACCACCATAAAATTTAGTACAACAATTTATTTGCCTATAAAAATACTTCATGTCAAGTTTTAGTCATTTAACATTATTTATATCTGTTTTATACGTATTTAAGTGAATTTTGGAAGTGGACTTTATATGAGGGCTATAGTCAAACATGGACCGAACTAAAAACATTTCGTTTTGCGATTTATTTTTGCATAAAACTTATTTTTTCTGAATTTTGTCTTGATCTTCCAATTTTATAGGCATTTATGTATAATGGAGCAATATTTCGGGAAGATTTTTGTATGGGGGCTATGAGAAATCATGGACGGATTCATACTATTTTCCGCACACTCTCTTCTATTATCATAAAAACAACGTATACAAAATTTCATGGTATTATCTGCAATATATTTCAAAATATTGCAATAAAATGGACAAAAAATATCAAATTTGTATGGAGGTTGTCTCACATATAGGTCCATAACTTCTGGAAAGCATGTCTGACAGAATTATTGAAGATTTGGATCCCGAAGATATCTGGCGTCTTCAAAAAACTGATTTCAACATCCAGACAGACAGACGGGCATGGCTTAATCGACTCCGCTATCTATAAGGATCCAGAATATATATACTTTATAGGGTCGGAAAATTATATTGTGGAAATTACACACGGAATGACAGACAGCACTGCATTACATAGAGTTCATAAACGTCATTGTCTCTTTTTTTACATTGACATGAAGTATTGCTTTGCATTGTAAACGCATATGTTTGCATTGTTGCATTGAATACTGCGTTTATGAAAATAGCCATAGTAAGCAAATGAAGAGATATTTAATTACATAAATGCATTTTTTGTTATTTGTCTTTGCTCGCGTTACTATACATACGATCTGAAGAAGACATGCTGAACATCATCATGTTTAAATCGATGCAGGTTGATTTGAAGGAATCTTACTCGAGTATGAATTATGTAAAATAGTAGTTCAAATCACCATGTTTCCTCTACAACCAAATATTTATGTATAGAATTAGCCAATGAGTCCACCTAAATTTTGAAGATGTAGTCCAACAAAATGCAGTTTCAGCTAACAACACATCAAAGCGCGGCTAGTCTTAAAATTTGTCAATGAAAATTTGGTAATAGGTAAAAAGCCTATCAGTATATATTCACCATAAGATCATTAGTAGTTTGACAGAACATTACTTTTAATAGTAACGGCTCTTATGCAATACCGGTGTTGCCCTTTTCTCAATGAGATATTGGACAAATGCATCGTTAGGTTTACTAATTAATCTATAAGAACAATCTAAATCGTTCCTTCCATATACACATTGAAGAAATTCGGTAGCTGACTGTATCGATTTTAGATCTTGGAAGCACCGAAAATCCAGTATAAGGGCCATTCTAATGTTTTATAGTAAATAGAATTTTATCCTGCAATATGTATTAATGTAAAAAATATATTTTTGCGTTTTTTGAATTGAGTTTTTGACTTTATTTGACTTTTCTTCGAACAAAAAGTCGAATTACACTTATTAAATTTCTTCAGTTAAAAGTAGATTTATGTGAATACGGAGTAACATATTCGTATTGTTCCAACTGGTTTACACATAACAACATACATACATACGAGTATGTATGTTTGGTATGTAATTTTGAAAGTTTAATGCAATGTGGACACTCGACAATAATAAATTCGGGAAACGCTAAGGATGGCAGTTCTCGAAATTCTTCTATGCAACAACCTAAATTACGATGATAAGAAAATTAACACGATGTCTGCTTAAACAACATAAACTAACAAAATGACCCGCACTACCATTGACCACTACCACCGACTGCTTCACCTTGGAATCATCATCTAGTCATTTAAACAACCGAACATTCTTCTATTTGTCTAACTTACTAATAACATTTATTTCTACTTTAGCTATCCCCTCCTATCATTCTACTGTATTCCTATATTCATATATGTATATGTATGTGTATCTTCAATTTGGTTCACTTACCCACGCTATATACCTTCCATGTTTCGCACAGCAATCAAACTCCATTATATAGTTTTGTTTCTGGCCTGTTAAAGTAAAGTTTTGCATCTTTACTTTTTCAAATTTATATTTTAGTATAGATGTACAAACCCACATACTCCACATACTCTAAAATGCACACAAATGTACGTACATACATCCGCTACCAAATAAATAGACATACACAGCAACATATACTTAGGACTCATCGCATTGAAGTTGCTTCGACTAAAGTACAGCAAATGTGTTGTGAGAATGTTCCATCTCTGTTTAGCATCTCGAAGAGAACGTTCGTTAACTTAGATACGCACATACTATCCACAACAGTTCTTTCTACTCTCGGTGTGTATGTCAATGTGCACTAAGATCTAGGACACATATGATGGCTGCTGTTGTAAAATCTTCGTTGTCGTGGTCATCGTTTGATGCCACCATAACCAACCCAACCTCCCAACCCTCTTCTCATTTCTTACTTAACGACCCAGGACCATTGTAGAAACGGACGTTATAAAACAACACACCCACACACACAAACACATTCATGTCCAAGATTAGAAAATGTAAATTTACATACACATTCTCCCAGTAAGTTACTCAAATCACCTCAAACCATTCAGATATAAGAATACGAAAGTATTATGCTCGTACAAATTTATACATTAGGATGGCCCAATTTGAATGGATCGAAAAAATTTGTTGTGGTTTCTGTGTAAAATTAAAGTTTAGTTTTATGTATTTATCGTTTTTGATTTGAGTTTGAAAAATCATGCAAACAACCTAACAATTTATTCATGCATGTTCTCTAGCTACTTTTTATACTCTTCACCATCATGAGAAGGGTATATATAAGTTTGTCAATCCGCTTGTAAAGTATATATATTCTGGATCCTTATAGATAGCGGAGTCTATTAAGCCATGTCCGTCTGTTTGAGTGTTGAAATCAATTTTCTGAAGTCCCCAGATATATCTTCGGGATCCAAATCTTCAATAATTCTGTCAGACATGCTTTCGAGAAGTTTGCTATTTAAAATCAGCAAAATCGGTTTAGGCCAACCAGAGTTATGGACCAATATGTGAGACAACCTCCATAAAAATTTTATATTTATTGTCCATTTTATTGCAATATTTTGAAATATATTGCAGATAATACCATGAAATTTTCTATACGTTGTTTTTATGATAATAGAAGAAAGTGTGCGGAAAATAGTATGAATCGGTCCATGATTTCTCATAGCCCCATAAAAAAAATTTCCCGAACTATTTTCTCAATTATACATAAATGCCTATAAAACTGAAATATCAATACAAAATTTAGCAGGAATAAGTTTCATGCAAAAACAAATCGTAAAACGAAATTTTTTTTAGTTCGGTCTATGTTTGACTATAGACCCCATATAAAGTCCACTTTCAAAATCCACTTAAATACGTTAAACGGCTAAAGTTTAGCATAAATGATCTCTATAGGCAAATAAATTGTTGTACTAAATTTTATGGTGGTCGGCCCAGAATTGGTCATAGCTCCCATACAAGGACCACATCTGAAAAAGACATTTATCCCTATATATATTGTATAAATATCGGTACCGACTCACAGATCATTTACATATACACAAAAATCATCCCACAAAATTTTGTGAATTTCGGTCTATTTTAACCCGTATGCCCCATATAAAGCCATCTTCCGAAAATCACTCTAATACTCATAAATATCTTATAAATAAGGGTACCAATCCAAAATTTTACACGATTCATTTACATACATGCCTACATCAAACTGATGGATTTTGAGAATATCGGTCGATATTTGACTATATCCCCACATAAGGTCCACTCCCGAAATCCACGCTAATACTAATATTTATCTTAAATATACCGTTATTATGTTGAAATTCGACGTGAAATATCCTCATATGCATGAAAATAACTGTCCCAAATTTTAAGAAGATCGGCCCATAATTTGTCATAGCTGCCATATAAAAAACCATTTCCAAAAAACCAATAAATTCGGGTCAACAAATATTATTTTCGGATTTAACCCAAATTCGGTCTATACACATATGATATATATCGATGTAAAGGTATTTTTTTTAATCTATTACAAATTATCAGACACACAGTAGTTCCCGAGATATAGGCCTATATATTTTCAACTTTACGAGCCCGCCCCCTCAAAAATAGGCGTGACCGCCAACAAATTTTTTTGCTGGCATCTCCTCTAAAAGCCCTATTTGATGAAGTTTTTTTTTTGAGCAAAGTCACTAAAACCAATTGTTCCCCATTTTATACTCTGTTTGTTAAATTACACTTAAGATTATTATGAACATCAGACAAACTCTGTAAATTATGGGAAGAATTATTAATTAAATCAATTAAAAATGGTGAAAATTAGACAAAATTTCAAAATATTTAACATAAATGATCTTGGCACAGCTGAATATAGCACTCTTACTTGTTTTTTTTTTAAATTCCCACCAACTATGCACACTCACTCACAAAATGTGTTCCTGATTTCAGAATTCAAAAGAACCATAATATTATTGGTTTAACGAAAAGAACCTTTTCACCGATTTCAGTTATACGTTAGCACTTTTACCTAAAATTTAAATGACAAATTTCAAAAAGTTGGAATTTAATTGAACTACAAAAATTTCTTTAGCTAATTTTTGTAAGAACCAACAAATATTCAGTAGTAACAAGAATAACTATCAACATAAATATCTGCAATCATTTGCATCTTAAAATCAATCAAAAAATCTTAATTTGTGAAAATTGCATTTACATAAAATAACTGTGGGTAGGTACCTCACCTTTATACATATATAGCAGAGTAACGTGACTGACTGACTGACTGATTCATTCATCATCGCTCAGCCCAACCCACTAAAGCTAGAAACTTGAAATGCGGGTAATGGGTTCCTTTTACAACATGTAGAACCACTAAGAAGGGATTTTTGGAAATTCGGGGTAAAAACGGACATTTGATATTATTTATTCAATTTAAAAATAAAAAAACGATCAAATATTCTTCCACCCACACAAAAAAGAACCCAGAACATACTATTCATGACTCAAATATAAAGGTGTAAAAAAGGCCAAATTTCAGTACACTTATATTGGTACTGAAATTCATTGAAATTCATTTCTACTATTCTATTCTCGGAAACTATGCATCTGATCATGTTATTATCTTCGGCAAAGTTGTTGTGCATGAGCCCGGGAAGGTTTCTGAGTTGGTATGAACACGCCTACTCTAACGCCCACTTTTTTTTAATTAATTACAACGCCTGCCGGAAAGAAAGACTCCGGCATGGCTAAGAATACTTTTTTCAACCGCCTACTTTTTTTAAAAACGAACAAAATCAACAAAATTACTCAAAATGAATTGAATATTTGTTGTAAAGACTTTCTTTCAAATTAATTTTAATTGGTGGCGTAGCAACGCGCGCAAATGCCATCTAGTATTTTATATACTCGTAACCATACACACATATTCATTTTGTGACAGATTTGTATTTATCGATGGCTTTTGGAATTGGTTTTAATATTTGAAGTGTTCTACGCGATACTAGACTTTACGTCAAATATGTCAAAAATAAATCAGAATAGAACAAGTAAGAGTCGGCTATAGCGTAGATTAAAACTGATTTGGTTAGTTTTGAATTTTTGTGCATAGAAATGTAATTGGTAACAAAATATGTATATGTAGTATTAAGACTCATCAAAGTTTTTCGTATATTTTATTTTGTTTTAATTTTTGAACATATATTTTTGCTAAATTTCCACTTCAAATACCAACATATTTTATCAATAGTCAATATTTGAAAAATTTCATCCCCTTTTGTTCTTCCCTCTAGGCTCTATCGTGTCTTCTTGGAATTGTATAAGGACCCAGAATATATACTTCTGGTGTCTACTACCAATAGTGGTGGTATACAAATATGACTGAAACTGCATATATTTTCGTTCTACATATGAAAAATCAGTAAGAATTAAATTAAATACTGATGTAAACATTTTTTGTTTACATGTCTAGTCTTATTTGCAAAAATTTAATGATCCATACGACTGCTACATTTTCATCCGTATTATCTCTCAGTGCAAATTGTGCCATATTGCCATTGGCTAGTCTGCAGTGGTATTTATTCCCAAAGCGGAAAAGTTGACTACAATCCAAGCAGTTGCACATGAATCAATCTGAAATTTTCGAGGAAAGCCTTGATGAAATTTAAAAATCTGAACTCTCGAAATGAAACGTAATGTCAAATTATAATTATTTGACAAATTATATTATTTTAGTAGTCGGATGACCAACCAAATATATTTTTTGTGTATTACCATATATTATAATTAAAGTGAGTGTTTCGGTGCAGTTTTAAATTTTTCAATTTTTCTGTTAAAAGATTGAAATGATACTTGCATCGTTTTCCCGCTAAAATCGCCATCAGTAATAATCATAACAGAGACTTCTGTGCTTTATAAAACTTACGGATAAAGCCTCAGTTAGCCGACTGTAACAGAATGTAACTGCAACAGTAAGAAACAACTGATGGATATTGTTATGCGTAAAGTAATGCAAATGGTTATGGAGATGTGAAGGTAACGCAACACCGTAATGTATGAATCTGTAAGAAATAGAATTTCCTTACATTTTTACGTCATTACACTACATTCCGTTACAGTCGGCTAACTGAGGCTTAAGGCAGAGCGATTTTTAAATGTATTAAGAGTATAACAATATACCCTCCGTATGATTTCAAAATAGCGATCGAACTACTTAACTTAATCGCTACTTAATATAATACTTAATATAATAATAATTCGATCACAAATTTAAAATTAATCCGATTATTTAAACAACTTAAAAAAGTATCGTCTATCTTTAGTAGTATCACTTATATAAATTTTAATAAATGTGTTCTCTGTCTTTTAAACACCAGTGCACTATATATTGAAACCATAGCAGTCCATTATAATTCCATTTCTATTACTACGTTTGTATGTTTTCTTGTATATCTTTATATATCTTTTATATCTATATCTTTTTCTTGTGTATTGATTTGTTTTAGTAATATCCTCGTGTTTCCAAAAGCTGCTTACTGCATTTGACATTTCATTCATTCCATATTATACAATATATAAGTACATATTTTCGTTTTTTCGTTTTTTCTTTTTTAGAAGCTATCTATGAGGGACATATGTATAGCGTAGTTAATATAATATTTCTCCAAAATTTGGTTTCTAATATATCTGTTTCGAAATACATTTCAAACTCGTTCAGTATTTCTTTTTACTAAATATCAGATTTCTATTAAGAATTATAACTTATTGCAATAAAATTCATACATTTGTATAAGGAGCTGCCAGAATAACTCATCTATAGTGATTTTAAAACTTTATTTAATTTTCGTTTATAATAAAAATAGTTAATATAATTTCGTGCTGTAGTTTTGCACTAGACGAATGTTTACACTCCTGAAATTCAAAATGTTATCATCAAAAAAATCCTCAATAATAGATAATAATCCCCTTATTCATAAACGATTATTAAATTTAACAAACGTTTATTAAGCAAATTTTTTTTTATATGCAAATCTGTGTTAATAAACGTTTGTTAAATTTAATAATCGTTTATGAATAAGGTGGATAGTATGTACATAAAACTCCTCATAACCGGACACTCACCGTCGCAGTGTTTTTGTCCGGTTATGGGAGGTGTCCGCTTATAGGGTGGGTGATCGAAGGGAGCTCAGAAAAATTTTATTGAAATTGCTTCCAAATCATTAGAAGTTGTCGTTTATTTCATATTTTGTACGAATATATGAATAATATTTAATAATATATTGTATGTGCACTTTACAAGTTTTTACATTTCATTACTACTTTGGTTGAAAAAATTTTCTAATGGTTGATTGCTTAAATAGTGATTGTTTTAATTTAAAATGTTCATTTTCAAAATGTGTCGCGATAGTTTTAATGTATTGAAAAGCTACAAAATCATTTTTGGCAAATTGTTTCAAACGCGCAACAAGTTTTAACAATGTGGGGAATCATCAAAATCGTGTTTATCAATGCAATGTGAAAAGGGGAATCACCAATTTTGGTTTTATCAACACAAATGCGATTTCTTTTGTAAGGATTACTAGATTTTTAAAAAAAAATTGTTTGGGATTTTTTAAATTTTGTCCGTTTATGAGGGATGTTTTGGTCAAAATAGTTTGAAGTATGTGTCCGCGTCCGGTTATTAGAGTGTCCGGTTATTGGAGTCATATTTGTCTTGAAAAAACTAATAAAACGGTTGTGTCCACGAAATTTGTCCGGTTATTGAAGGTGTCCGGTTATAAGAAGTGTCCGCAATGGGGAGTTTTACTGTATATAGGTACATACATAAAGAACTGTTTATTAAACAAGTTTAATTTTGCAAATAAAATGATAATGAAATAGTGTTAAATTAAGAAGTTTTTAATTATGAAAAAATTAAACAGAAAGGATAAATTAACTCAAACATATTTATTCGTTTTATTCGACTATTCTTCATATAACTAATCGAATTGTTCGTTATTCGTTATTGTCATTTTGAAATTCTTTGAATTACTATCGTAAGCAATTCTTCGATTATTCAAACGATCATTATTCGTATGTACACCCTACTACCTATCGAATCTAAGTCCCGGTTTACATTATGAAATTTTTGTCGCTGTGATTCTTGTCGTATATTCTTTAAAATTGTATTTGCGTCTACATTGTGAGATTTTTGTTGCAGAGATTTTTTGTGGATGTATACATGTTTTTATATATTTTTTTACAAATCCTTTTCAAAATAAACAAAAAAAAATTCAAATAAACACATGTATTTGATTGTAGCTAGCACATACATACATACATGAAAATAAAAAATAACGAATGAGGGAACAAGCGTGTCTCACGAGTACATGCATATGTGTACCCCTTTTAATACGACTCACCGCTCTCGCCTACGAAGCAAGAATCGCAGCGACAAAAATTTCATAATGTAAACCGGGACTATCAGGATAATTTTCAAGCATTTTATTCTGGGGTCAATCCTAATGTGTCCACTTATGTAATCGTGTATGTATGTGAATAAACTCATACGAGCATAAAAGTTTGAATAGTGTGTGAGGATTTTTCTACTCATTTATGTGCGTGTATTTGTATAGCAAACATTACAAACAAACTTGTATGCATACCCATGGGTAAATACAGACCATATCACATACATGCATACATCAATATGTAGTATAGCGTGTGTACGTGGTCCCCACACTTATAAAATGACCCAAAATAAAGGAAAATTTCGCGTATATCGAATGACGACTACGGACACAGCAAGAAGAACACCAACTACTGCCTCACAAATACATGTTAAACTACATCGCTTTTCCCACTCCTTTCCCCTCTCTCATACCCTAATAGCCATTGTAGAATTTTTTGAACAGTCTTTGAAACCAACATGAATTGTAGTTCGTTTGCATACCCCATTAGAAGAATATTTTATACAAAGGATGTTGGTTTTTGTTGTGTTGAGTTGGTACACACAGTACAATAACAAACACAAACACACAAAGAAGAAATGAACACGAAGAAAAAGAAATGTAGAAAAAGGACTTAATGGGAAGATTGAGGTGACTGGCATCGTACGGGATGTTAAGTTGTGTTGATGAAAAAGTGAAGAAATATTCGTTTGCAATGATTTACATTTTAAGGAACGAGGGTATTCTTAAAAGCAACGAAGA
Organism: Bellardia bayeri; assembly: GCA_950370525.1. Classification (NCBI taxonomy): domain Eukaryota; kingdom Metazoa; phylum Arthropoda; class Insecta; order Diptera; family Calliphoridae; genus Bellardia; species Bellardia bayeri. The sequence continues at coordinate 60,455,731 of OX493264.1, forward strand.
AAATCGCTACGGAATGGTGTAGTATGGTTCAGTCCTGTCTCATCAGTCGTTCATTCAGTCGGTTGTTCAGGCGTTTGGTCGGTAGGTACGTTGGTTGGTTGTTTGTAAGGTTGCTCTGTGTTGGTTAAATTGAATGGTTGCCTAGTTGATGGTCTAGTGGTCAGTGTATATATATATATATATTCGTTTGAATATGTGTATGTATATAGATTTGTTGGAAATGTTTCATTAGATCTTGTATATTTTATATGTGAGTACATAAAGTATATACTAATGTGCATTAGGTGTACATGGGCAAATATATGTACACACGAAAGTGGATGTATGTATGTATCTAACCATATTTTAGTATAATTTTTGGTATGTTTACTTCTAGTTGAAGCAAAAATGTATCCTTTCTTTTTTACTTGAGGCACTTTTCCAAACATTTGAAGTTTCTCGCAAAATTTTATTTACATCCACAGGGTGACGAACAATTAATTATTATATTGCATCTAGAGCGAACTACCCTACTGCTTTTTTAAAGAAGTTAAAAATTTATATTCTAATTTACTATGCTATGAAATAATTCTGCGGCTACGCAACCAGCTTGTTTAGTTTTTGATTCAACAAAATTTTATTTTTTTTTTTTTGATAATGTTTATCCTCTGCAATATCTATCTACATATATCAGGGGGCTAATTCTCACATTCGTATGTGAATAAATTTTCATTCGAACGTTTTTTAACATTTGGGATTCCCTCATTCGATAGCGAATAAAATGTATCGAAATTTCTAATGATGGCATTCGATAACGAATGATCGATAATTCGACCGCAACCTTGCGAGTTTTTACTCGTAAGCAAAGAAGCATTCGAAATAACGTTTTTTTAAGCAAACAGAAGAAAAAAAAATGTAAGTAAACAAATTGTTACTGTTCAAAATTTCAAGTGGAATGCTGTCAAAATACATGTTAAAAAAATTCACATGAAATTTTCATGAAAAAATGTTGCAGAAGTAGTACTCTGTTCATTTTGTGAAAAACATATGAAATGTATCTGGCAACATTATTTTTTCACAGCGAAATAATTAAAGTAGCAATTGCTTTACGTGGAATTTTCATCCAAAAGCTCTTCTGTCGCAACAACAATATCTATTACTTGTTGTGCTGCTGCATAAGCTGCCAGTAATATTTGTTTATTCATTTTTATTTATCTATTTCGATTCAACACAAATTTTTAAATATTTTAACTTTTATTTAGTTTCGATTTAAATTTACAAAAAAGCAAAACATATGTGTTTTGTTTACATAAGTAAAACAATGTGGCGTACTTTCAATAAAAAAAACGTCAAATTATGTAAATTCGCGTGATAGGCAACATTGGCTACACGTCAAATTTTCCGTATGAAATAATTAATGTTGCTCAACATTTTCCCAAATTTGAACAGAGTACTAGGCTTTATTTAAAAAAATAATAATATATTATTAATAATTTTATTACTTTTAGGTCAAAAATATCAAAAATAATTTTACCCATGCTTCCTTTGTGAGCCTAAAACGTCTTTTGAATCTAGAAAAACACAATCATACATTAATACAAATGTATGTATGTTCGAACATATGTACTTATTTATCATTATTCAATGTTTGTCAATTTTAAGGGGTCGGAGGTGTTTCTTATGTCATTAATATTTTCAATATCATCAGAATCAGAAGACGATGAGTAAAAAACATTTTTAATTTTAAATAATTTCTTTAAAAAATTTTGTTCAAGTAATTTTTTGCATAACCATAAATGTAAACATTTCTTTTATTTTATTCAGTGTTGTAATACGTACTTACTTAAGTTTTTTACAACACTGAAGCAATGAATCGATTCGATTCGTATCGAGTACCATCATTATAAAATTTTGCACTGTCGAAATAAATTTCGATCACGACTGCCAGAATTAACCCCCAGTGCTTCCCAACCTTCTTTGTACCATTTATGACTTCTTAACCAGATGCATTTGGAATTGTTAGTCAATAGCTAATAAAATAAACATAAATTAGCACATTTCCATAACATTATAATTTCTTTATTATTAATTTGAGTACATTTCGGTCCGCCTCAATATTTTCATATTTCCCAAAATAGTTTAGCGTTTTTAGTTTATTGTTTTCGAAAATGATCTCAAACCTTTCGTAAGTTTGTAAATAAAACTTAATGAACTTTTAGAACAATAGATATAAAAGGTACAAAAAAAAACAAAAGTTTTTGTTTTGTTTAAACACTAGCTGCCGTATTTAAAAAAAAATTAAGTAGGCTTGAACTGTGATTTTAGACAAAATTTTCATACAAAATTTTCTTAAAGTACATTTGAAGTCTACTTTAATTTTTTATAAATACCGCAGTAAACGTCTTGATGAACTTTGGAGATCTGAAAGAAAATTGTATCTTAATTTATAGATACTAATTAAACAAAATTTTAAGTCGAATTTCGAAAACGTAGTTTCTTTTTTTATGATTGTAAAAAGTCACAATAAAAATGTTATTACTTTGAAACAAGAACTAATATATAAATTCGCATGCTCTCACCAAATTATGTAAATTGGTTGAGTTGGTAGATCTATGCCTTAAAAATTCAATCCACCCAATTTGCAAATTTGTGTATTCTACAATATTAATACTAATTAATGGTGCTTTGAAATATTTTTGTATTACAGTGTATACAGATCGGTGAAAAAATTGCTAGTAATAAGATGATAAACAAGTAAGAACGTATAGCGGGCCCGACCATACACCCGAGTTTTACAGAAGTGACTGACTGCTATATAACAGCTATGACACATTATGGACCTATCATTAAAAATTTGGAGGCATGACCTGTGCATATAAATATTAGCTGTGTTCAAATTTATCTCGATATAAACACTTTTAAAAGATTAAAATTTGTTAAAGTGATTTTCGGAAGTGAGTCATATATGGGAACTTTGACTAATTACCAACGGACCAACTGTTGTAAAATAAGGTGTCATTATTTCTGTATATATGAAACTTATTTGTGGTAAATTTTATTTGGATACCAACATTTTTAGCGAGTTATGGTCGTTAAAGTGATTTTTGGAAGTGGAAATTATATGGAAGCTATGACTAATTACGGATCAACATTTTAAGGAGAGTTATGTTTTTTAAAGTAATTTTCGGAAGTAGGACTTTTATCACAAGATGTGCCTAGGTTTCATGTTCAACTTATTTATGGGGAAACTTGTTTGGATACCAGCATAAATCAACTGATAAGCCCCCATTTCGGAAAAACATTTATATGGGGCTATGTGAAATAATGGACCGATTTTAACCAATTTCAATCCCAACTGGTGGACTTATTGTATACGCTCCCTACTATGGTAGTATAGGGTATATAAACTGGGCAGACGTATGTATATAAAAAATACAATATTTATGTGATACCGATTTTAAGTGAAATCCAGGCAGCAGGTTTGTTCGCAACTAATGTCATATCAATATCAATATACCATTATGTTCGTTTTTAAAGCTTGTTCAGATTTTATTCTGGTACAAATCTCTAAGAAAGGTACTTCATTGAAGAGTATTTTGAAATACCTTCCATTTGATATATACATATTCAATAAATAGGTGTTTTCAGTAGTTGACGATGGAATTTTTTGTAATAAATTTATGAAAATTTGTCGCACTTCTGCCAATTGAAAATAAATTCGGCACCATGTATGTGTGTTTTTTATTTTACAGATGCTGTTGTTATTGGTAAAACAAATCCAAGTAGGTTTGTTGCCATAACTACATATACAAAAATATTTATTGTGCATATATGTACATATATCTGTATGTATGAATATGTATGCTGCCAACATTAGACAATAGATAAGAAGAAAACTTGCAAGTAAATTCGACTTGAATATTGCAAAAACTACATGAACGGATGTAATTTAGAAAAGCATCAGCTGCAAATAAGTACATACACACAAACAAAAATCACCTTGTGTGTAAGTTAGACCAAGAGTAAGTAAGATGAACTGAAAGAAAATGTTCAAATGTGGATTATAGAAAACAATTTCCAAACGAATCCAACGACTGGACCTTTGAGTAGCCATGCGTTGTCATGTTCCTACGTAGTATGTACTTTGATTGTGTAAGTGTGTGTCTGGGCATAACACAAAGAAATAAATTAAAAATCATGCATACACACACACATTCGTATTTATACTTATGCGTGCACGTATGTAAGTATGTTTGTATACTGAGAAACTCATATACTCGTAGTCCTTCGCACTCGTTTCACGATTGTGTACACGCACAAAATACGCAAGAAATTCAAAACTACTTGCTATTTTACACAAACATTAAAACTATATTCCCAAACACAAACCACACGAAATAACCAAGACTTTTTCATTGCCCATCAATAATGTCCAACAGACCTACCCACCAGGCATCCCAACCCAACCATCCTTAATGAATGAAGGATTCATGGTATAATTTCCTCCAATTCTCCAACTATGCATAAGTGTCATGCTAGTAGCCAAAGGACCCCAGAAGCATCCTAGATGTAGAAGCATCAAATATGTTCAAGTGTAAGTAAGTGTGCCTGTGCTTGTGTATCTTATAGTGGGTATGTATATATGTATGTTGTACATAGTTGTAGTATTCTTTGTATACTTTGTAGTTTTCAATGTTCAACAAAAGTTTGCCCGCACGCAAAATTCATCAACCTACATGCACACATATGTACACACTCGCACTTTTCACTTTTGAAAGATGAAAAGAGTCTGTTTGTGTGGGTAGTCATATTCATGCAAAGAATCATCTATTGTTGCTTAGATGTTTCTAATCAGGTTGAGATGACCATATAAATACATACCCACTGTTAGAAATATATGCACATAGAAACATACAAACGGACACATGTATAGTATTCGCAAGTTGTAAATTCTTCATCTTCTTTGGAGGTCCCTTGGTTCTGTTACTGGTTGGTTATTTGCATAACCATTTCTCGATAAATTCTATTTCGTATTATACACACCCACACACACATATGTATATATATATATATTACATATTCATATATGTATAAGTAAGTACGTATATGTGCATTTGTATGTATGTATGTATGTGTGTGTTCACATGCTTGTACATATATACATATGTACATACATATATTTGTATGTCGTTAAAGGTATTCTCTCCCTGTGTTTGTTTAGAAAATTCAAATGTAGCAAAATTTGCCGTGAGAATTTGTTGTTGCTTTTGTTGTTATTGTTATTATTATTGCAGTTGTTATTGTAGTTTTGTTGTTTCTTTATAGAAGAACAAATGCTCCTTGGCTGCTTATTTTCTGAAAGCTCAGCAACTATCTAACGAAATGACTGAAGCCCTAACTACATACGTACTTACGCATACATATACATACATATATGTATGTGTGTATGCAAATACTTGTCCAATAAACCTGTGTGTGTGTGTGTTAGTGTGTGAGTGTATACTTAAGAAACCCATCCACAAACACCAACACTAATCAATGTTGTCCAGAATTGAGAAACAATAGTTGAGTCCCAACGCACACCTAACAACGACGTCCAACAATTTGGTTGACTTGGAAGAATGCAAACTGAACTGACCACCACCAGCATTTTAGTGCGAACAGCAAGTTTAATATACACAATACAATACAAGACGAAACGACATGAAACGATACTACACGATAATATGCAAATGTAAGAAAGAGAGAATCCGAGAGAGATATCTTAAAGAGCAAGAACTTTAAGAAAACAAGTGAGCTATCATCATTCATCCATCCATTTATTCAGTCAACCAGTCAGCCAGCCAACCAACCATCCAGCCAAGCTTAAAACTGGGAATATATTGCTGGACTCTTGGCGACTGTTATGATGTTGCTGCTACTGATTCTGATGTATGTTTGCTAAATAAATTAGAGAAATATGAAATTATACATACATATGTACATAGCATATTTATATATCTGTAGGTATATTTGGAAATATCATATACGTACATTTACCCAAACACACTTACAAGCATTCTTTCTCTTAGCCTTAGATTCATGCACTTACTAACTAACTTACCAATATTGAGTAAGATGATTCTTATGCTGACGAAGAAATTGCACATCTTACAGTTTTATTATTTGTATGTTTTTGTTTCATGTGGGTATGTGCTTGTATTACATACATACATATATATATATACATACTTTATTCATTAGCATGTGTATGTGTGAATATATTTGAAAATTAAGTCTGTGGTTCTCAACTATTCTCTGTGAGACCATTTAATTCAAAATAATCATATATTCAATCACATAAAATGTTAAGAAACGCTGAAGTAACATTTGAATTTAACTGCACGCTTATATATTTAGATTAGGATAGCTTCGGAAAAAGTGTAAACATTTGTTCAGTCTTTTACAAAAATGTTATTAGTTAAAACAAGTAAGAGTGCTATATTCAGCTGTGCCGAATCTTAAATACCCTCCACCTTAGTGAAAATTTTATGATTATTTTATATATCACAGAAAAAATTATTGCCCGACAAATTTTAATTGAGTCTTAATTGATTTTTAATTAAACTTTTAATCATATCAATTAAATTTGTAATTGAAAAACAATTTTCAATTAAATAATATAATATATTTTTTTAACTAAAACTACTTTTAATTAAATTTTTACAAAATATTTTAATTGATACTACAAATTCCTTCATCGGTCCACTTTCAATTAAATGTTTAATTAAATATACGAATATTTTAATTAAAAATCAATATTAATTTTTTCTGTGTATTGTTTAAAAGACAATTTTACGACCAACATAATTTATGTTAAATAATTTGAAATTTTATCTAATTTCGACCCTTTATAATTGATGTAATTACCGATGCTTACTATTATTTACAGAGCTTGTCTGATTTTCATAATATTCTAGAGTGTAATTTAACAATTTATAAAATTAAAAGAACATTTTTCCATATTCGCAAAAAACAGAGTATAAAAAAGGATAAGAATAAGATGAGGCTTTTTGTTTGAATTTCATCTCAATAACATTATTTACAGAAGATTTATGGGTGGCATAGTAGAAATGGACCAATTATGGACTGATAGCTTCTAAATCCAGTATCCACTAATGTGATTTCTATGTATTTTAGGATTATATTGGTTGAATTTCATCTCAATAGCGTTATTTACAAGAGTTGTATGGTTGTTTAGTATGTTCGGAAGTGGACTTAATTCGGGAGCTATTGCCAATTATGGACTGACAGCTACAAAATCCATTAGCTAAATTGCCGTATAACCGATACTAATATGATTTCTAGATTAAAATTTTTGATACATATAAAAGTTGGTTCGATATCGATATTTATTAGTTATTTTTGTGGGTTAAATTATTTTTCGGAAATGGTTCTTATATGACAGCTATGACAAATTATTGGCCGATCTTCTTAAATTTTGGAACATTTGTTTTCATGCATTCGAGAATATTTCATATCGAATTTCAACATAATAAGGCTATATTTAATATATATATTAGTATTAACTTGGATTTCGGGAGTATTGTCAAATATGGACTGATATTCTCAAAATCCAGCAGTTTGATTTAGGCATGTATGTAAATGAACTGTGTAAAATTTTGGATTGGTAGCCACATTTGTAAGAGATTTATGAGTATTGAAGTGATTTTCGGAAGAGGGCTTTTTATGGGGCATACGGTTAAAAGTAGACCGAAATTCACAAAATTTTGCGCAAAGTTCTGAGTCGATACCGATGTATATATAATATATATAGGGAGAAATGTCTTTTTCAGATGTGGTCCTTGTATGGGAGCTAAGACCAATTCTGGGCCGACCACCATAAAATTTAGTACAACAATTTATTTGCCTATAAAGATTATTTATGTCAAATTTTAGCTGTTTCACATTATTTATATCTCTTTTATACGTATTTAAGTGAATTTTGGAAGTGGACTTTATATGGGGTCTATTATCAAACATGGACCGAACTAAAAAAAATTCGTTTTGCAATTTCTTTTTGCATGAAACTTATTTTTGCAGAATTTTGTATTGATATTTCAGTTTTATAGGCATTTATGTATAATTGAGAAAATGTTTCGGGAAGATTTCTTTATGGGGGCTATAAGAAATCATGGACCGATTATTACTATTTTCCGCATACTATCTTCTTCATAAAAACAATGTATACAAAATTTCATGGTATCATCTGCAATATTTTTCAAAATATTGCAATAAAATTGACAAAAAATATAACATTTTTATGGAGGTCGTCTCACATATTGGTCCATAACTCTGGTTGGCCTAAACCGATTGTACTGATTTTCAATACCAAAGTTACCCGAAAAATAAGAAATATTTTTCTGGAAATTTCGTTTAGTTAAGTTATATAGCTTGAACGTGAGAGTGTTTTACAGAGACGGACAGACGGGCATGGCTAAATCGACTTAGAATTTCATAAGGACCAAGAATAAATATATATACTTTGTTGGGTTAAAAAAGTTTCATACGGAATGACAAACGTAATATACCCTCATTTACCACTCTTGATGGTGGAGGGTATAAAAATGAAGATATATTTTATCTGAATTAAATAAATTTCTTCAATTTATATAAATTCGTAAAATTACATTTTTTAATTTTGCTAAGTTCTTTGATATATATACAACACGTTTTTTCATTAGAGTAAAACAGACGTTATTGTATTAGATTCTCTTGAAATTAATACTGAATACTTATTTAGGGAAATGCATTTTTTATAGTGCACGCTGTTAACTATAAAAAAGTTTTTAAAACTGAAGACTCAATTGACCAATTTCGGAACAATTTCAGTCACAAGAGCTTATTTTAATTTGCTTTCAAGTACTGTTAATACCCTACAGCACGAAGTGGGAGAGTACGTTGGATTTGTGCTTATGTTTGTAACGCCCAAAAATATTAATCTAGCATCCCCCTTAAAGCACCCACTATCTACTCAGAACCACATTATGAGTTGATTAAACGATGGCCGCCATTCTGTCTGGCTGATAGTCGATATAAGATTTTGGGATTGGGATTGATATTGGTTGCTATCTTCTATACTGATCATAAATGTCTGATTTATACAAGTATCCAAACAAATATACATAAAACATAATTGACCATATCTCTACTTCTGAAATTCACTTTAACGGTCATAAATCTCTTAAAAATGTTGGTAGCTAAACAATATTCATCACAAATATTTTATGATGATCGGTTCATATTAGTCAAAACTACCATATAAGGACCACTTCCAAAAATAATTTTAACAACCATAAATCCCTTAAAATTGTTGGTATGCAAATAAAATTCATCATCAGTTTCACATATGCAAATGGTATGTTATCCAATTTCCATAATTAGTCATAGCTCCCATACGATTCGCTTTTAAGATTCAATTCAACATGCATAAATCTAGTGTTTATATCCAAATAAAAAGTTATGCTATTAGTTTTTATGATTTATTAGGTCATACATTTGTGAAAAACTGAAATGCTCATATTTTCGGTGTAGGGTATTATAAAGTCTGGATTGACCAACAATATATTTTTACTTGTTTTTTTTAATATAAACTTGAAAAAATAACCATGTCATTTTTTGATTCAGCTAACCAAAATGATACTTATGTCGTTTTGAAAATCGTTACAACATAAGTGTCATTATAAGTTTAGTTGGATTCATCGACAGATTTTTCGGATTCATTAAAATGGAGGAATCTTAATGTAGGTATGTAAACATGCATACATTTGTGTGTAAATGGTTTAGACTAAGTCTATGCAGGCCCAGCAGTCGTTAGCTCATGCTATATGTACGTAAGTAAATATTCTCCAAGAGTGCTCCAAATTATGTACATTTGAATTTAAGAATGAATCATGTACATTGTACATACGTACACACACACACACACATACCAAGTTGTATATCTTAAAAAGGCTTAATTACTTGCAATTTTTACGGGATGGACAAAATTTTAGCCAACACACAATCAAGGCAGGTTCTAGAAAAGTTGAGACAAAAAACGACTTGCTAACGATAGATGTTTCTCTCAAGAACGTGCAACTTGTGGTAGAAATTGCATACATAGTACGCATACATACATTTGTATAGGTTTCATCCCCACTCTTTTAAGAGTTTAAAGAAAGGGCCTTAATTAGAAACCCAGTTGTGCATGCGTGAACCTATTTATTGTATGTAGTTGCATTCTTAAATGTTGTAGTCTTCTCAGGGCTCCTTTATTTGAATGGTAGGATTTTATTATTTTCCCTTCAAAAATTTTAGATTAGCAGAGTTTTCTAAGAAACTGTAAGATTTTTTAACAATAATGGCATTGCACACAGCATGAACAGATTCTTTAATGGACCTAAATGTAGGCATAGCGAATTTAGGAAATCATACGAACCAAACTCCTAAACAGCTCAACATGCAACCAACAAATTCCTTGTATTTGTGTGTGTTTATATCTCATTTTATTTCCTATGAAATAAATGAAATGCAATTTGTATCTCTGAAATACAAAATCAGTTGATTCTCGCATACAACGTGTCAAATGTGAGATTACAGATATATCTGTATTGTTCACATGTATACACACACGCTCATTCCCACATGTTCATCGATAAAAAAAACATTGTTTTTGTTTCATTTATGCAACTACCAACTACTTTGGTTGTATGGTAGAAAATGTTCAGACCAACATTTTACAAATTGTTGCAGGTCAAACATGTGTATATGTGTTTGATGGTGTACAAATTTTGTTGTATCATAATTTGTGTAACATGTTTGAGTATTGAACTAGTTGATTCCAGACAACGAATTGAGGCATGCAACATATGTTGCCATCAAACAATTTACTAGTACTAGTATTGATGTTTACACGTTTTGATGCTGAATTTGTTAATATCAACGCAGAGCGACATTTGTTGTTGTTGTGTTCATTTAACTCAAGTGACCAACATCTTATGTTGCGAATTCGCATTTACCAATACCATCAGTTAGTTGGTTGGCTGGCCGGATGGATGGCTTACTGACGACTATCTTTGTACAACGTCTTTGTCTTCAATATACTACATCATACTCTCAAGTCGTATGTCATGTTCTTTCTCATCGTCTACATCTTGCGATATTTAGTATGACGTGTGGTAGAAAAGTTTCCATTGTTCTTCTTGTTGTTGCTAAATGGATGGTTGGCTGGCACGCAGAAAAAAGAGGCGAAATTTTCAACACCGCACAAAACACCAAGAAGGTTTAAACACTATGGCAATGGCCAAGTGAGTCTTAAATAAATGTGTGTGTGTGTGTGTGTAAGTGTCCTCAGTTTCAACGATGCTACGTCGAAGTAGCATGCAACACAACAACTTCACCAAAACTAACACGTATGGATGTACATACATATATGTGCTATGCTTGTCCACAGAAAATGGTCAAGTTAGAAAAACTAGTACAAGAGCGACTATAGCAACAACACACATTGTTATTTTAAGAATACTCGTAGGCCTGAGTAAATTGCTTGACGGAATGAAGCCAACAGACAGTGGTTTGGTTGTGTATTCACAGGAAATATGCGTGCGTGTGGTGTGGTGTTGCGCGAAACGGTCAAAGAAGAAACAGCAACAGAAGCAACTTACGAACAAAAATAATTTCTGACAGGCTGGCAAGCAAAAAATGGTTGCAAAATATTATATTCACTCATCAACGGCGTTTATTCTTCTTTCTTTAATTCCATTGTAAGTGTACGCGTTTGAACCTTTGTACATTTCTCCTTTCAACGTCGTCGTTCATTATTGGCAGCATAACGCAGCCACCGTCAATTTTGTCGTTTTCATTTTCGTAGTCGTGTTCGTAGACGTCGCCGTGTTCTTTCTTTTTATTTTCGCCGTTAATCATTGTACTTTTGACTGTCACCGAAAATCCGACAACAAACCACGGTCAATACATGTTAGTGACCGTTAGAAGAATACAACCGCAACTACAACCACCACCACCATTTACGCTATAGGGATTCAATATATACGCAACATACATACACACGCCGTATAAACGCTCTTACATAGTTTTCTAAGTGTGTAAAAATAAATCCTTTCGCCGCTCAAATTCAAAATTCGCTTACAATACTCGCGATAGTTTATTGCCGAGCGCGAAGTCTGTAGGTTCGCTGTCACAACTTGAACAAAAACACAGTCACATCCTTTTCGCACTCGAACGAGTCAACACAAAGATTGTCGCAGCAGCGCATTTAAATATTTATTAACCATCCAACGAGTAATTTCACAAACAACACTCAAATTTATACAGACTCAGTTCAAACGTAAATAATTTTGCAACACAAAAATAAATTAAAATAACAAATAATCAAGTGCCAAAAATATTTTATAATTTAGTGCAATTAAAGTGAATTAATAAAAAATACATCTGTCAGAATAAAATATATTGTATACTTGATCAGTGATTAAATCAAGTTCTAAATAATAAAAAACATTCTGTGCTTCCATTTGAGAGACATTTTGTACTTATTTATTAAATACGCGATTTCTCTCTACCCACCCCACCCCCTCTCCTCACTCTCACACTCAGTCACTAACTCACTGTTTTATTTGTGAAACATAAAATGAACAAAACTGAAAATACAACTCATTTAAATTAATTATTGCCATTAAGATTGACATAAAACTTAATTTTTGGCAATTTAAAATACAAGTCGCCAACCTAAAAGGAAAAACTCTAAAAGAATAAAAATATTTTCCTTGTGACAGCTTCTAGACAACAACACCTAATATTCCTGCATTGTACGGCCACTGAAAACTGCATTGAAATAAACGAACAACGATTTGTGTCATTAAATTAAACTGCTTTGAGCCAAATGATTTCACTAAACTCATAATTGAGAATACAACAACAACTGACTTGGCTGCCTAAACTTTGTTTTTTTTTGTCAACAATCAAAGCCAGAAAAAAAACTTAATAATTATAACAAAATACAAAACTAAAAATATACATCAAAATAAACATTTCCGTTTACTTCATTTAAACATTTTCGTTTGTGCTGTGTTTTTTTTTTAATACCAACAACAACAAAACATTAATTAAATATAATTAACATACAACCGTTTACAACCTCATAATTCTCATAAAGTTATTTAAAAATTTTTTTCAAAGAATTCGTTAAACTAAAGGTAAGTTTCAATATCAAATGTCATCGTAGTCGTACCTATATGTAGAGTACTTAAGTGATTTCATCTCAAGCAAATTGACGACACGATCAGTCAAACTGTTCTCAATAATAGTTTAATTTTGATTGCTTCATTGATTGACGAACTTATTAACATGTAAATAGATAGAAAAATTGTATAATAGAGTCTGTGTTTATATGTAAAATTTTGAACATAAATTGTGATCAGTTTTAATTTTTAAGGTAGATAAGAAAAGTACAAGAAAGGCTTAAGAGTCTACTATTGAAAATTTTAAGAATTAACAAGTAAGAAAGTATAGTCTGTCAAACCCGACCATATAATACCCTACATCCAGTATATGTGTAGAAACAATTTTTCAAAAATGGGCACTATATGGGAGCTTATTATGTGCATATAAATATTTTTAGTGTAATATTTTATCACTTTTAAATGATTTATAACATGTATAAAGTGATTCCGAAGGGAATTTTATATGGGTGTTTTGCCTAATTATGATTTCTAAATATGCGAAATTTATGTTAAATTTTATTTGGATACCAACATTCTTAAATATCTTTAAAAAATTAAAATTTATGATCGTATATATGAAACATGTTTGTGTTAAATATTCAGCCTTATTATGAGTATCGCTTTCTTTTTACGACAACTACTCTTTCGTAATAGATTAAAGATAAAATTAAATTTGTTTCCTTGGGCCGAAATAGACTCAGAAAGTGAATTTAAGTCGATCGGTATAATTTATGATGGGTGTTAGACTAATATTTATGGGCGTTACAAACATCAACACACATCCAATATACCTTTCCCACAAATATAGAACCTTAAGAGCTAGGTATCTAAAATTTGTCATTACTTGATATACTTATAAAAACCCCAAAAGATGAATATGTGGTAGGTTATTTTGTAAATTATTTTATATGGAAATACAGTAAAACTCCCCATTGCGGACACTTCTTATAACCGGACACCTTCAATAACCGGTCAAATTTCGTGGACACAACCATTTTACTAGTTTTTCCATACAAATATGATTCCAATAACCGGACACTCTAATTACCGGACGCGGACACATACTTTAAACCATTTTGACCAAAAAATCCCTCAGAAACGGACAAAATTTAAAAAATCCCAAACACGTTTTTCAAAAATCTTGTAATCCTTACAAAAGAAATCGCATTTGTGCTAAAAAACCCAAAATTGAAGAGTGAATTTGATAAGATAGAAATGTTTGTTATTAAAAATGAATTGAAAACGTTGATTGCGAAAGGAATGAAGTAATGAATGTAATTTAAATCTGTAAAAGCCCCCCACTACACCTAATAATGTCTGTAATAATGTGGACTAAAATATTAAATAAGAATTATTACTATCGGAGGGGTTGTTTGTGCGATCAGAATATAAGAATTTGCTAACAATTTTGTCTACAAACGATGTGAAATTAAAGGTGAAATGACATATTAATTTTGTCAATCTTAAACTTATAAGCAATTTAAAATTTTTGTTTTCAAACATATTTTATTAAACATACATAAGTAACTTTTTTGAATTAAATTAAATTTTTTTAAGATTTTATAAGTTAATCGACCTTCTTTATTAATTATCTTGGTTTTTATAGAAATTATTTCTAACAGGCTTTTAAGGTCAGTTTTCCTCCTAAATGTAAATAAAAGACTTGATTTATTTATGCATTTTCTATCCGACGTTTCGTTGGTATTTTGCCAACATCTTCAGGGGATGAATTTTTATTAAATATATCTTTTCTTATTCAGTTTTACATTTAGTTTTAATTAAACGATGTTTTTCACGCCACAAATAATACGACATATAACATATAATTTGAAATAAATGTAAAAATAATTAATTAGAAATATCACAGTAGATTGTCTCTTAATGCTAGGTATCACAGTTGTCTTTAAATTTTTGTAATATGAAACTAAAATCCCGAAAATCCCCGGATTCGGCATTCCTAGTTGATACCGTGGTTCTACCTACAATTTGGTACAATTTGAAAATATTGCTACTTCAAAACGTTATATTCCGGATGAAATACATAGATTAATATGTATGTACATATAAGATTTAAGTTACCATTTGTGTAATATTCCAAGCCGAAAAGATCATTTTATTAAATTTCATGAACATTTTGGAACTGATATCCATATGATCTTTAAAGTTATTATTTCACATTCAATGATTCTGAGGCTAAATCAAAAAAAACAACGAAAGCTTAAAGCTTAGTTAATAAGGATTTAAAAAAGTTTAAAAGTTAACCCCTCTATTTCCTCAATACATTCTTTAAATAATAAATCGTATAATCTAGGAATATGCTCGAATATATATATACTAGCTGCTCGCTTGGAATTTTTTAATTTTTTTTTTACAAACCATCTTCTGAAAATTTTGAATAGAATAAAAAAAAACCGCTAAATCGCTCCAGCCGTTTACACGTGATGCCATTTAATTTCTACATATGTATATTTGTAAATATAGAATAAGATGTATTCGCAACTTGCCTGCAAAAAAAATATCTAAATTTGTACAGCAGACTTTAGGGGGCTTTTTTAAATTAAAGTTGACTGGACTCACAAAAATATTTTGAGTTTTAGCCGGAATTTTTAATTTTTTTTTTCTTTACAAACCATCTCCTGAGAATTTCAAATCGAATAAAAAAAATCAGCCAAATCGCTCCAGCCATTCTCACGTGGTGCCATTACATACATGGACCATTTCATATTTATATACATATATCGATATGTATATATTTATCAAGGTTAATTCTTCGCAACCGGATACTTCATTAAGAAGAATGTACGAAAACGATGTTCTTATAGATTCAGAAGTCTATTTAAACTATGAATAACTGTATATTTAAACAAATACAGGCAAATCACAGTATAACGAACTATATACTATCAAGACTATTCGTTAAATCGAAAAATTCCTTATATCGAGATATATTTTCTAATATATTATAATCGCTGTGGCATAGAAGGCATATCATAATATAAAGTCTTCTATTAGTTCTAAAAATTATTCTAAATATGATTTATTGGAATAAAGACAATGTACAGGAAACCTTTTATTATAAAACGAGCTTTGCTTCTTTCCCTTATACCGGTAGAAAGGGGTTTTATTTTCTTTGTTTCAGATGTTTTCCCGCAATTTAAAATTGTTATTCAATCCTTCGATAACTTTTTTCCTGGACCACTAGTTTTTTAGCGTAGCATTGTGGTAATTTTGGTATGATAATTTCTCCCCTGATTATTTTAGTAGTCTTAATGTAATAAATTAAAACATTAGTGGTATTCGATGTTCGATGCGTTTTGTATTGCAAAAGTTTTCACTTGCAAATGTTTTGATATTGATTGTGAGCACTTCATTTATTTTGTACTTCGCGATACTAATGCAATATATGCACTAAAACAGCTGATCTACAATTTCTAAACGTATTTTAAAAATGCTACGAAAAAGTGCCAAAGAAAAAAATTGTTGAATTTTTAGAAGAAGAAGTTGCTGAAGAAATAATTTGGAATGGGGGTACATACACATTCAATGTTTTAGTATATACTTCTTCAGGCGTCCACTTTTTGTTTGGTTTTTCCCTTTTAATTTTCTTCTGTGGAATTGTTTGCTCCATTGTTTTAATTTTATTTCTTTCTTTATTTAGTGTTTACATCTATCAGCTCTTTAAATGTCAGAGTTGCAAACGCAATACAAGTAACAAAAAAAACTATACCATTTTAGTATTGCATGAATGCAATGTTTTGACAAATGCAATTGTGTGTATTTTGTTGTTGGATTGCAATAAAAGGCTACGATGTTTTGCACTTTTACACTGAACGCCGCTATTATAGAGCCTTTTGCTATTTCTATGGGTTTGATTTTTAAAGCAATTCAATTAACTGAAATATTTTTTGTTTTTCCTTTTGTCGAGAAATCAGTACGAAAGCTCCGTTTCCATTGGTGATCGACGATTTTTTAAGACATCTTGGTATCCTGATACAATTTTCAATGTTAAAGATTTGGTCATTCGTTATAGGTATATTTATATTATAACAATTTTTTTGATATTTATTTAGTCGGGCTCGAGTTCATTAAATTTAATTTTCATTAAATTATTTTTACTGAAGGTAGGAATTGTTTTACAACTTGAAACATTTTTATTATTAAAATAATGTGGTGCAGAGGGTTAGAACGCAAAGAATTCTGATGAGAGAAAGTGGTGTTTCTCGAAACATATGTAAATTCAACAACCCAGGTTGGAATCCCAGCCAAGAAAATTATCAATAAAAATTGTTTGTTTGTGCCAATGAGCTAATTAATTTGGATCAATTTCATTTGAGTCAATTTTGCATCTATATGGGATTTCCATGTACGGCGACGATCGAGAGTACAGGTTGCAATTTTGAAGATATTTCGATAAAATTTTGTACGTGATATTTTTTCGGCCCAAGGATGGATGGGATTGAAACTGATGGAAATCGGTCCATTATTTCACCTGGCACCCATACAAATGTCCTCCCGAAATTTGTGGTAAATGAAGCCAAATCACATCTACAAATTTTGTGCAGATCGGTCCATAACTACTCGTAGCTAACATATAAGGCCCACTTCCGAAAATCACTTTAAAGAGCATAACTCTCTCAAAAATGTTGGTATTCAAATAAAATTTGACACAAATAAGTTTCTTATATACAGAAATAATGGCACATAATTTTATAATGGTCGGTCCATAATTAGTCAAAACTCCCATATAAGACCCTCTTCGTAATTCAATTTAAGTTCCATAAATCTTTTAAAAGTGTTTATATCGAAATAAAGTTTAACATACATAATATTTATATTAATAGACATCATGACACTAGATTGTTGAATGATCGGTCCATAATAGGTTATATCTCCCATATAACGCCCATTTCTGAAAAACTTATTACACTTTATACATAATACTGGGTGTAGGGTATTATATAGTCGGGTTTGACCGACTATACTTTCCGACTTGTTTTGTATTCATTTAATTTAATAAAATGTGTCACCTCTGTTTACATAATATCAATATAAGCGAAAAGCACAAAAGAGAATGAAAAAAAAAAACAAATGGAATTGTGCATAATTTGGGCGTTTTATTTATTTTTTTAAATTTTGACTAAGGTAAGGTAAGTAAAAAAATTTATGATTTAATTATCATAAATAACAAGTCGGTTTTAGTGACTTTGCTAAAAATAGAAAAAATTCATCAAATAGGGCTTTTAGAAGAGATGACAGCAAAAAAAATCTGTTGGCGGTTACGCCTATTTTCGAGGGGGCGGGCCCTTAAATTTGAAAATATATAGGCATATATCTCGGGAACTACTGGGTGTCTGTTAATCTGTAATACATTAAATTAAAGCTATTTAAAATACCTTTCCAACGATATATATCATTATTACAAAATATGGACCAAAATTTTTTTTAATATCTAAAAAATTAAAAAAAGTCTATATAAGTGTTATTTTTGTTTATTAGTATAAATAACCAAAACATTAAGATTTAATTTAAGGTATCATATGTGTCTGTAGGTACTATAATTTTAAGATCTGAAAAATTAAAAAAAACACATTTTTTTCAAAATTTTGTATGCAGAATAGGATTTTTTTCTCTATGGTATACAGAACACCGGCTTCGCATAGTACAGATTCCCTGTATTGCCGGCCTGTGGCCGGGCGGAAGGATTTTCTCCTCCATGGTATACAGAATACCGGCTTCGCATAGTACAGATTCCCTGTATTGCCGGCCTATGGCTGGGCGGAAGGATTTTCTCCTCCATGGTACACAGAACATCGGCTTCGCATAGTACAGATTTCCTGTGTTGCCTATGGTATACAGAACACCGGCTTCGCATAGTTCAGATTGTATTTTTTATGGTGAAATGTCATTATCTTTCTTTAATTTCTTCGGATTTATATTACCTACATGGTCATGTTATACCTTAAATTAAAGCTTAATTTCTTGACTTATTATGTAATTTATCTACTTACTCTAATAGACCTTTTTCCCGGATTTTTTAGATTTTTTAAAAAAATTTCGGATCAAAAAATAGTTTTGTAAAATTTATCAATAGGTGGTCCATATACATGTTACATATCGTTGGAAAGGTCATTTGATATATATATCGTCTAATAGAAAAATGTAGTTTTCAAGATATAGCTAAATATATTACAAACTTTGGAGCCCAGCTCACTCGAAAATAGGCGTGACCGCTCCAATTTTTCTTTTTATTTTAATCAGAATTTAAAATTCTATTAGTGATAAAATTGTGGTATTGATTTGAAAAAAGTCACTAAAACCGACTTAAGCCCATTTTTAATTATTAATTATTATTATATTATTTTTAGGATTGGCCAAATCCCGAAGAACACGAAGATTAACTGCTGGAACGTCAAAAATTGGGTCATCCCTTGCTAAATCGTATGCCAAATACTCAAAAGCCATTTTAAACACAAAATAAACTTATATATATGTATGTACACACTTCATATAATACACTTTATTGATAACATAAACACAAGTCAAGTTTTTATCGCTAATATAACGAAAGAAAAACTTGTTGGAGTAACTGCTGACTTCAGCCGACATCGAATATCGTTAAGAATATTACTGAATTGCAAATTCAATAAATTTTCGTTATATTTATTTTAACGATACGATTATCTTTAAAAAAATAATGAATCGCAGTATAGATATATGATATTCAGTGTTGCCAAAACATGCCATCAAAAAATAGCCAGAATGGATAAAAAAAAACGCCAGAAACCTCTAAACGTTAAAAATGAATCAGCTGAAATTCGGCGAAATACTACCATGTATAAACCTTAACTCTTACATGTATGATTTAAATGCTTTAATTACATGCGGTTTTTATACCCTACACCATTATATTGGATTTGTGCTGATGTTTGTAACGCCCAGAAATATTGGCCAACACCCACCTTAAAGTATACCGATCGACTTAGAATAATTTTCTGAGTCGATTTAACGATGTCCGTCCGTCCGTCTGGCTGGCTGGCTGTCCATGTAAAGCTAGTGCGCAGACTACAGGTCGCAATTTTGAAGATACATATTTCGATAAAATTTGGTACGTGAAATTTTTTTATAAATGTTTGAATTATGCAAGTATGCAAACATATTTCACCACAAATGAGTGGTAAATAAAACCAAATCAGATCTACAAATTTTGTGCAGATCGGCCCAGATCAGTTTCTTGAATCCAGTCTTTAAGCATTGGCTTAGTCTTCCACTCCTGTCTACACTTTTGAACATATGTAAGTAGGCTTACCCATAGTCACTGAGATAAAAAAAACATTAATTCTATGTACAAAAGAGTGGCATTTGATTAAAACTTACATACATATATTTAGTACGCTAATATAATTAGATGTTCTTTTTTAAGATTTAACAAATATGTACATATGTAATTCGTTTGCTCTCTTTCTATTATTTTTTTCACAGCTTATAACAAAAAACACTATGATTGTTGTAAGTTTTTTTTTAGAGTGCTGCCCTCTAGAAAAATCGGTAAAAAAACGCAGAAGTAAAAAAATTAGATAAAAAAGAGTTCAGCTGTTTTTTCACAAATTTTCCCGTAATTGACAAAATAAAAGCACCATATCTGGCCGAAAAACCGCTGAAATGGTAACGCTGATGATATTGTAGGTAGCGAGATGCTTCATGAGGGTTTTCATGAATGCTTAGAATAGCCGTATCATCAGCAAATATAGATATGTAAGTACGAATGTTAGTTGGCATATCAGATGTATATATCTAGTATAAGGGTCCCAGGATACTTCCATGAGGTACTCCTACTTCAATAGGTTCTGCGGAGCTTAAAAATCTCCTTCTTTAAGTTTACATGTTTGACCAGTTAAGTAGCTTTACAATAGCTTGTGTGCGTTTGCGTGTAAATTTAATTTCAACTTGTATATTAGACCATCATGCCACACTTTATCAAAAGCTTGCGAAATTTCAATAAAAGGAGCGAAACAATATTTTTTTCTTCAAATGTTTTTTTGATGATACAAGTCTATGGGTTTCTTTGATAGTATTGTGGTTTCTTCTAAATCCAAATTGAGGATTCGGAATACAATTGTTTTCACTTAAAATCGGGTATAACTTGTTCATGAGCATTTTCTCGAATAACTTCGATATATTTGCCAATAGGCTGATGGGTCTATATGATTATACTTTTGTGTGATTTTTTCCTGGCTTTGGTATCATGGTAACTTTCCATTCTGGTAGATAATATTGAAGGCGTAATATAGCGTTGAAAATAAAAAATATTATTTTTATCCGGGGTAGCTCCATAAGCATCTTGTTACTGATTTTGTCAATATCAGGTGCTCTCTTAGAGTTTAGATTAACAATAAAATTTTCGATCTCCTGAATCTCAAAATGTAGGGGTACTGCTGGTCCTAAATGGTGTGTGACTGGTGGCAAGTCTATTGATTCATTTGATGGGTTTGGGGTAAATACTTTTTTCATATGATTAGCAAATAGCTTGTCTTATTGAGTGTCATTTCTTACCCAACCATCACTTAAGTGTCACAAGGGGGCTTATAACACAGGTCTTTTAAGATTTTTAGTCGCTCGCCATAGCGAGCAGTCTGATTGCGAAGTTGCGTCCAGACTTTCTAAGTAGTTATTTAGTGATTTAATTTTCCGATATTCCAGGAACTCTTTTTTTCCAGGAAATCTTATTATGCAATCTTTTTGCTTAGATTTTAGTTGCGGCGATCTGTGCAATTGCGAGTTCTTATTTTTTATTATTATAGAAAATAAAAAATTCAAATTTGCATACAGAGATAATTTTAATATGTTTTTATTCGGTTATTATAATCAGGGATATTGATATTAATAGAACAAAAAGTTCCGTTTTCATAGACTTTTATAAAAAAATTTCAATAAAAATGATGGCTATTTAGGTATAATCAATTAAATTCGGTATCTATCGAGTAGAAACAAGGCTTCACAATGTATGTAATTTATACCCAATAGAACTTTCATTATCAAGATATGATTTAAAATGCTAAATTCTGGCAATTCACTACTTAAACAATAGCATTTTTCTCAT
This sequence comes from Bellardia bayeri, assembly GCA_950370525.1. Taxonomy (NCBI): domain Eukaryota; kingdom Metazoa; phylum Arthropoda; class Insecta; order Diptera; family Calliphoridae; genus Bellardia; species Bellardia bayeri. The sequence continues at coordinate 60,478,063 of OX493264.1, forward strand.
CATTTTAACACAACTTTAATATCACTAACATAAGATACAAAGAAAAAAATATTGATACTTATACAAAGCTATTATTAATAACAAGCTAGAGTGCAATATTCGGCTGTGCCGAATCTTTAATACCCTCCACCTAAACGCAATAAGACATATAGAAACTACACTAGTTTTAGGACTAGAGTAGCCTTATTCTGTGATTTGTATTCACTCTTAGTGCAAATTTTATTAGTATTTTATATATTGTTTGAAAGACAATATTACCTGTTGGTCGTAATTCACTAATTTTATTTTGAATGATTTGAAATTTTATCTAATTTTGACCATTTATAATTGATGTAATTACCGATTCTTACTGTAATTTACAGAGTTTGTTTGATTTTCATAATGATCTTGATTGTAATTTAACAATTTATAAAATTAAAAGAACATTTTTCCATATTCACAACAGTTAAAGAACAGAGTATAAAAAAATATAAAATTATAAGGAGAGGCTTTTTAATTGAATATGATCTCAATAACTTTATTTTTAAAAGATTTAAAGGTGGCATAGTAGAAGTCGACCAATTATGGACCGATGGCTTCTAAATCCAGTATTTACTAATGTGATTTCTGTGTATTTTAGGATTATATTGCTTGAATTTCATCTCAATAGCTTTATTTACAAGAGTGGTATGGTTGGTTGTTATGCTCGGAAGTGAACTTAATTCAGGAGCTATTATTGACTGACAGCTACAAAATCCAGTAGCATAATTGCCGTATAACCGATACTAATATGATTTCTAGATTAAAATTTCTGATCCATATAAAAGTTGGTTCGATATCGATATTTATTACACATTTTTGTGGGCTGATTTGTTTGGCCGATCTTCTTAAATTTTGGAAGAGTTATTTTCATGCATATGAGGATATTTCATGTCGAATTTCAACATAATAACGGTATATTTAAGATATATATTAGTATTAACGTGGATTTCGGGAATATTAACAAATATGGACCGATATTCTTAAAATCCAGCAATTTGATTTAGGCATGTATGTAAATGATCCGTGTAAAGTTTTGGATTGGTACCCTTATTTATAAGAGATTTAGGAGTATTAAAGTGATTTTCGGAAGAGGGCTTGGGGCATACGGTTAAAAATAGACCGAAATTCACAAAATTTTGTGGGATGATTTTAGTATATATGTAAATGATCTGTGCAAAGTTTTGAGTCGGCACCGATATTTATACAATATATAAAGGGATAAATGTCTTTTTCAGATGTGGTCCTTGTATGGGAGCTATGACCAATTCTGGGCCGACCGCCATAAAATTTAGTACAACAATTTATTTGCCTATAAAGATTATTTATGTCAAATTTTAGCCGTTTAACATTATTTAAATTTGTTTTATACGTATTTAAGTGAATTTTGGAAGTGGACTTGATATGGGGGCTATGGTCAAACATGGACCGAACTAAAACAAATTTCGTTTTGCGATTTATTTTTGCATAAAACTTATTTTTGCTGAATTTTGTCTTGATATTCCATTTTTTTAGGCATTTATGTATAATTGAGCAATATTTCGGGAAGATTTTTGTATGGGGGCTATGAGAAATTATGGAGGTTGTCTCACATCTTGATCCATAACTCTGGTTGGCCTAAACCGATTTTGCTGATTTTGAATACCAAAGTTACCCGGGAAATAAGAAATATTTTTCTGTAAATTTCGTTTAGTTAAGTTGTATAGTTTGGACTTGAGTGTGTTTTACACAGACGGACAGACAGACGGACATGACTAAATCGACTTAGAATATATACTTTGTTGGGTCTCAGATGAATATTAAAAAAATTTGACACGGAATGACAAACGTAATATACACTCTTGGAGGTGGAGGGTATAAAAACAGAATGTGCTCATGCAAATCAAATCTAACATATAAGGCCCACTTCCGAAAATCACTTTAAAGAGCATAACTCTCTCAAAAATGTTGGTATTCAAATAAAATTTGACACAAATAAGTTTCTTATATACAGAAATAATGGCACATAATTTTATAATGGTCGGTCCATAATTAGTCAAAACTCCCATATAAGACCCTCTTCGTAATTCAATTTAAGTTCCATAAATCTTTTAAAAGTGTTTATATCGAAATAAAGTTTAACATACATAATATTTATATTAATAGACATCATGACACTAGATTGTTGAATGATCGGTCCATAATAGGTTATATCTCCCATATAACGCCCATTTCTGAAAAACTTATTACACTTTATACATAATACTGGGTGTAGGGTATTATATAGTCGGGTTTGACCGACTATACTTTCCGACTTGTTTTGTATTCATTTAATTTAATAAAATGTGTCACCTCTGTTTACATAATATCAATATAAGCGAAAAGCACAAAAGAGAATGAAAAAAAAAAACAAATGGAATTGTGCATAATTTGGGCGTTTTATTTATTTTTTTAAATTTTGACTAAGGTAAGGTAAGTAAAAAAATTTATGATTTAATTATCATAAATAACAAGTCGGTTTTAGTGACTTTGCTAAAAATAGAAAAAATTCATCAAATAGGGCTTTTAGAAGAGATGACAGCAAAAAAAATCTGTTGGCGGTTACGCCTATTTTCGAGGGGGCGGGCCCTTAAATTTGAAAATATATAGGCATATATCTCGGGAACTACTGGGTGTCTGTTAATCTGTAATACATTAAATTAAAGCTATTTAAAATACCTTTCCAACGATATATATCATTATTACAAAATATGGACCAAAATTTTTTTTAATATCTAAAAAATTAAAAAAAGTCTATATAAGTGTTATTTTTGTTTATTAGTATAAATAACCAAAACATTAAGATTTAATTTAAGGTATCATATGTGTCTGTAGGTACTATAATTTTAAGATCTGAAAAATTAAAAAAAACACATTTTTTTCAAAATTTTGTATGCAGAATAGGATTTTTTTCTCTATGGTATACAGAACACCGGCTTCGCATAGTACAGATTCCCTGTATTGCCGGCCTGTGGCCGGGCGGAAGGATTTTCTCCTCCATGGTATACAGAATACCGGCTTCGCATAGTACAGATTCCCTGTATTGCCGGCCTATGGCTGGGCGGAAGGATTTTCTCCTCCATGGTACACAGAACATCGGCTTCGCATAGTACAGATTTCCTGTGTTGCCTATGGTATACAGAACACCGGCTTCGCATAGTTCAGATTGTATTTTTTATGGTGAAATGTCATTATCTTTCTTTAATTTCTTCGGATTTATATTACCTACATGGTCATGTTATACCTTAAATTAAAGCTTAATTTCTTGACTTATTATGTAATTTATCTACTTACTCTAATAGACCTTTTTCCCGGATTTTTTAGATTTTTTAAAAAAATTTCGGATCAAAAAATAGTTTTGTAAAATTTATCAATAGGTGGTCCATATACATGTTACATATCGTTGGAAAGGTCATTTGATATATATATCGTCTAATAGAAAAATGTAGTTTTCAAGATATAGCTAAATATATTACAAACTTTGGAGCCCAGCTCACTCGAAAATAGGCGTGACCGCTCCAATTTTTCTTTTTATTTTAATCAGAATTTAAAATTCTATTAGTGATAAAATTGTGGTATTGATTTGAAAAAAGTCACTAAAACCGACTTAAGCCCATTTTTAATTATTAATTATTATTATATTATTTTTAGGATTGGCCAAATCCCGAAGAACACGAAGATTAACTGCTGGAACGTCAAAAATTGGGTCATCCCTTGCTAAATCGTATGCCAAATACTCAAAAGCCATTTTAAACACAAAATAAACTTATATATATGTATGTACACACTTCATATAATACACTTTATTGATAACATAAACACAAGTCAAGTTTTTATCGCTAATATAACGAAAGAAAAACTTGTTGGAGTAACTGCTGACTTCAGCCGACATCGAATATCGTTAAGAATATTACTGAATTGCAAATTCAATAAATTTTCGTTATATTTATTTTAACGATACGATTATCTTTAAAAAAATAATGAATCGCAGTATAGATATATGATATTCAGTGTTGCCAAAACATGCCATCAAAAAATAGCCAGAATGGATAAAAAAAACGCCAGAAACCTCTAAACGTTAAAAATGAATCAGCTGAAATTCGGCGAAATACTACCATGTATAAACCTTAACTCTTACATGTATGATTTAAATGCTTTAATTACATGCGGTTTTTATACCCTACACCATTATATTGGATTTGTGCTGATGTTTGTAACGCCCAGAAATATTGGCCAACACCCACCTTAAAGTATACCGATCGACTTAGAATAATTTTCTGAGTCGATTTAACGATGTCCGTCCGTCCGTCTGGCTGGCTGGCTGTCCATGTAAAGCTAGTGCGCAGACTACAGGTCGCAATTTTGAAGATACATATTTCGATAAAATTTGGTACGTGAAATTTTTTTATAAATGTTTGAATTATGCAAGTATGCAAACATATTTCACCACAAATGAGTGGTAAATAAAACCAAATCAGATCTACAAATTTTGTGCAGATCGGCCCAGATCAGTTTCTTGAATCCAGTCTTTAAGCATTGGCTTAGTCTTCCACTCCTGTCTACACTTTTGAACATATGTAAGTAGGCTTACCCATAGTCACTGAGATAAAAAAAACATTAATTCTATGTACAAAAGAGTGGCATTTGATTAAAACTTACATACATATATTTAGTACGCTAATATAATTAGATGTTCTTTTTTAAGATTTAACAAATATGTACATATGTAATTCGTTTGCTCTCTTTCTATTATTTTTTTCACAGCTTATAACAAAAAACACTATGATTGTTGTAAGTTTTTTTTTAGAGTGCTGCCCTCTAGAAAAATCGGTAAAAAAACGCAGAAGTAAAAAAATTAGATAAAAAAGAGTTCAGCTGTTTTTTCACAAATTTTCCCGTAATTGACAAAATAAAAGCACCATATCTGGCCGAAAAACCGCTGAAATGGTAACGCTGATGATATTGTAGGTAGCGAGATGCTTCATGAGGGTTTTCATGAATGCTTAGAATAGCCGTATCATCAGCAAATATAGATATGTAAGTACGAATGTTAGTTGGCATATCAGATGTATATATCTAGTATAAGGGTCCCAGGATACTTCCATGAGGTACTCCTACTTCAATAGGTTCTGCGGAGCTTAAAAATCTCCTTCTTTAAGTTTACATGTTTGACCAGTTAAGTAGCTTTACAATAGCTTGTGTGCGTTTGCGTGTAAATTTAATTTCAACTTGTATATTAGACCATCATGCCACACTTTATCAAAAGCTTGCGAAATTTCAATAAAAGGAGCGAAACAATATTTTTTTCTTCAAATGTTTTTTTGATGATACAAGTCTATGGGTTTCTTTGATAGTATTGTGGTTTCTTCTAAATCCAAATTGAGGATTCGGAATACAATTGTTTTCACTTAAAATCGGGTATAACTTGTTCATGAGCATTTTCTCGAATAACTTCGATATATTTGCCAATAGGCTGATGGGTCTATATGATTATACTTTTGTGTGATTTTTTCCTGGCTTTGGTATCATGGTAACTTTCCATTCTGGTAGATAATATTGAAGGCGTAATATAGCGTTGAAAATAAAAAATATTATTTTTATCCGGGGTAGCTCCATAAGCATCTTGTTACTGATTTTGTCAATATCAGGTGCTCTCTTAGAGTTTAGATTAACAATAAAATTTTCGATCTCCTGAATCTCAAAATGTAGGGGTACTGCTGGTCCTAAATGGTGTGTGACTGGTGGCAAGTCTATTGATTCATTTGATGGGTTTGGGGTAAATACTTTTTTCATATGATTAGCAAATAGCTTGTCTTATTGAGTGTCATTTCTTACCCAACCATCACTTAAGTGTCACAAGGGGGCTTATAACACAGGTCTTTTAAGATTTTTAGTCGCTCGCCATAGCGAGCAGTCTGATTGCGAAGTTGCGTCCAGACTTTCTAAGTAGTTATTTAGTGATTTAATTTTCCGATATTCCAGGAACTCTTTTTTTCCAGGAAATCTTATTATGCAATCTTTTTGCTTAGATTTTAGTTGCGGCGATCTGTGCAATTGCGAGTTCTTATTTTTTATTATTATAGAAAATAAAAAATTCAAATTTGCATACAGAGATAATTTTAATATGTTTTTATTCGGTTATTATAATCAGGGATATTGATATTAATAGAACAAAAAGTTCCGTTTTCATAGACTTTTATAAAAAAATTTCAATAAAAATGATGGCTATTTAGGTATAATCAATTAAATTCGGTATCTATCGAGTAGAAACAAGGCTTCACAATGTATGTAATTTATACCCAATAGAACTTTCATTATCAAGATATGATTTAAAATGCTAAATTCTGGCAATTCACTACTTAAACAATAGCATTTTTCTCATCATTTTAACACAACTTTAATATCACTAACATAAGATACAAAGAAAAAAATATTGATACTTATACAAAGCTATTATTAATAACAAGCTAGAGTGCAATATTCGGCTGTGCCGAATCTTTAATACCCTCCACCTAAACGCAATAAGACATATAGAAACTACACTAGTTTTAGGACTAGAGTAGCCTTATTCTGTGATTTGTATTCACTCTTAGTGCAAATTTTATTAGTATTTTATATATTGTTTGAAAGACAATATTACCTGTTGGTCGTAATTCACTAATTTTATTTTGAATGATTTGAAATTTTATCTAATTTTGACCATTTATAATTGATGTAATTACCGATTCTTACTGTAATTTACAGAGTTTGTTTGATTTTCATAATGATCTTGATTGTAATTTAACAATTTATAAAATTAAAAGAACATTTTTCCATATTCACAACAGTTAAAGAACAGAGTATAAAAAAATATAAAATTATAAGGAGAGGCTTTTTAATTGAATATGATCTCAATAACTTTATTTTTAAAAGATTTAAAGGTGGCATAGTAGAAGTCGACCAATTATGGACCGATGGCTTCTAAATCCAGTATTTACTAATGTGATTTCTGTGTATTTTAGGATTATATTGCTTGAATTTCATCTCAATAGCTTTATTTACAAGAGTGGTATGGTTGGTTGTTATGCTCGGAAGTGAACTTAATTCAGGAGCTATTATTGACTGACAGCTACAAAATCCAGTAGCATAATTGCCGTATAACCGATACTAATATGATTTCTAGATTAAAATTTCTGATCCATATAAAAGTTGGTTCGATATCGATATTTATTACACATTTTTGTGGGCTGATTTGTTTGGCCGATCTTCTTAAATTTTGGAAGAGTTATTTTCATGCATATGAGGATATTTCATGTCGAATTTCAACATAATAACGGTATATTTAAGATATATATTAGTATTAACGTGGATTTCGGGAATATTAACAAATATGGACCGATATTCTTAAAATCCAGCAATTTGATTTAGGCATGTATGTAAATGATCCGTGTAAAGTTTTGGATTGGTACCCTTATTTATAAGAGATTTAGGAGTATTAAAGTGATTTTCGGAAGAGGGCTTGGGGCATACGGTTAAAAATAGACCGAAATTCACAAAATTTTGTGGGATGATTTTAGTATATATGTAAATGATCTGTGCAAAGTTTTGAGTCGGCACCGATATTTATACAATATATAAAGGGATAAATGTCTTTTTCAGATGTGGTCCTTGTATGGGAGCTATGACCAATTCTGGGCCGACCGCCATAAAATTTAGTACAACAATTTATTTGCCTATAAAGATTATTTATGTCAAATTTTAGCCGTTTAACATTATTTAAATTTGTTTTATACGTATTTAAGTGAATTTTGGAAGTGGACTTGATATGGGGGCTATGGTCAAACATGGACCGAACTAAAACAAATTTCGTTTTGCGATTTATTTTTGCATAAAACTTATTTTTGCTGAATTTTGTCTTGATATTCCATTTTTTTAGGCATTTATGTATAATTGAGCAATATTTCGGGAAGATTTTTGTATGGGGGCTATGAGAAATTATGGAGGTTGTCTCACATCTTGATCCATAACTCTGGTTGGCCTAAACCGATTTTGCTGATTTTGAATACCAAAGTTACCCGGGAAATAAGAAATATTTTTCTGTAAATTTCGTTTAGTTAAGTTGTATAGTTTGGACTTGAGTGTGTTTTACACAGACGGACAGACAGACGGACATGACTAAATCGACTTAGAATATATACTTTGTTGGGTCTCAGATGAATATTAAAAAAATTTGACACGGAATGACAAACGTAATATACACTCTTGGAGGTGGAGGGTATAAAAACAGAATGTGCTCATGCAAATCTATAAAGTAAGCCGTTGTATAACAGACAATAAATATGTCAGTCATTATACGAATATTTCTAAGTACGAGTAATGACCGTATGCATTACTGTACAGTTTTGGAGTTCCAAAAGACTTTTGTAGAATTTCATGCAGTAATTGTTGAGTTTATCAATCAGGAACATACACTTATCTCTTATTAATATATGTACATATATAATTACAGTTAGGGACTTAAGTCTTAATACACACATACCAGAAAAAATGTAAATAAAAAAATTCAATTCTATGCCTTTATTTAAATGTGTCTTTGTAAATTCGAGCCGAGGTCTTCGATTTTTTTCAGATATCAAGAGGATTTGGTTTGCATACCCTTGATCCTTTAATGCCCTTTGAATAGTTCTTGGATGAACTTTTTTATCCGTAGAATTTTCTAATAAAATAAAATAAGACTATATTAAAATAAGACTGACATCTCACCTGAAGAGTTTATTTGGGGGCCCTGATCTTGGCCTATTTTCTACAAAGCCAGTGTTTTTGAATTTTTGTACCTATAATGCACTGAACTGTAAAAAAGATTCGGTAAATACTTTACTGATTGCGCGGTAAAATTTTTATTTTTTGTGTTCTTGAATAATTTTTTATATTTTTTATATTGACACTAACTTCTTTACGCGTACTCATCTTGTTAATTTGTAACAACTTATTTGGCTGATAAACTGCTAAAAAGTAATTCAGCAGTCACGTAAACTACCTGAATTGCAAAAAACTAACATTATTTGGATTGCAATTCTTTTTAAATCTATATACATACTTATATGTATGTATACTGACTGATTCATTCATCATCGCACAGCCCAAACCGCTAAAGATAGAAACTTGAAATTCGGGTAATGGGTTCCTTTTACAACATATTGGATCTATATGTACGAAGGGATTTTTGGAGGGACAAATGGGGTAAAAACGGGTAAAACAAGTACCTCTATATCTCCAAAACAAATAAACTTAAAAATAATATTTTAAATGCGTCCGCCTACTTTTTTGAAATTCGAAATTCAAGTGACCATATGGGCTAAAAATAGTCCCCGTAGAACGCTTCGTTAAAATTCTACATAAATAAACATAGAAATACTATATTAAATGCATCTGGCTCAGATCAATAAAGACTAGAAATCATTTTGGTACTTTTTTGAAATTTGAATTCCTATGGCCTAAAAATTGTATTCTTTTTTGGTACTTTTTTATCAAAATGTATTTTCTCACTAAAAATTACATGAAATATTATTTTCAAATAGTACGTATTACGGATAATTAATAGGTACTTTTTTGACAATTATTTTTTCACGGGTGACAAAAAAGCGGACAAAAACGGGGTAGAAACGGACATTTAAAATTTAAAAATAAAAAAAAAAATATAAAATATTCAAATTTCAGTACACTTATATTGGTACTTTTTTGAAATTCATTTCTACTATTGTATTCTCGCAAACTATGCATCTGATCATGTTATTATCTTCGGCAAAGTTGTTGTGCATGAGCCCGGGAAGGTTTCTGAGTTGGTACGACTTTTTTGTTTCCGATTTTTTTTTTTCATATTTACCGTTATTTGAAAAAAAATTATATGTTTGGCTTGGGAAAAATAAATAAATTGAAATTGATTTTATTGTTTTAAATTTTTTTCTGATTAGCGAATACAGATGTATGAAGACTTAAGTTCCTAACTGTATACAAAAGAATAAAAAACCTCTTATAATGTTGCTGTGCCTGCCAAATTAAGGATTAAAGGAGTTAAGGATTAAATCAAATTTATATTGTTATTACTCAATCCATAGGAAATATATACACGTACTCAAATCGTGCCAAACATTACGTTTTCTCTGGAATAATTAAAGTTCAAATATCGGATACGGCAAAATATAATATGTATTGCCTGAATTGTCTCTCTCTCATTCTCCAATATATCCTGTATGTTAAACACCAACATTTTTGTTAGTTTATTCATGTTTTACTTTACATTTTTAAACACTTTTATTTAATTGCTTAATTCACAACTGATCTCAAATATCTGATAGTGTAAAAAAATGTTAATAAATGTTGTCAAGCATTCAAAATGCCAAAAGCAAAATATTAAAAATTATATACAGTGGCTCACAGCTTATTTTTTACAGTGCATTTTTTCCAAAGCTCCAGAAAAATAAAATTAACAGCAACATAAAAAATAATTTGGTGTCATTTAAAAGAAAAAAAATATTTATTTGCAAAAATGTATTAATATATTAAAACTAAAAAAAAAAAACAAAAAAATGGTCGGTCTGGGGACTGTGATATCGCCACTATCATATATATTAGTCGCGTTTGCCCAATACACGAATTGTGATTTGGATCGTTATCCTGGTAAAATCGAAAACCTGATCTTATATCCTTCATAATCTGAAGGTACTTAAACTTGACCATGTTTGTTTAAACAAATGTTATATTGTTATATTGTTTAATATATTATATTGTTAAATTACAGCAGCTGACATAAAGGCCCAAACCATCACACTTCTTAACTGCTGTCTTTAGATTTTTTTTGTTAAGTTCTGTATTTGGTTTCCGCCATACATACGACATCCCATCTGAATCGAATACATATCTTAAACTTAGGCAAAATGACCGAATTCCCAAATGCAGACTCTTTAAAAAAATACTCTTTGGCGAAATTTTGCCTTCACAGACTTCTTTGGGGTTTATAAATGGTTTCTTGCGGCCTTCTCTGCCATTAAAATCATATTGGCCCAAGACACGACGAACAGTTTCAAAGCAACATTGTTTGCCCAGGTCAGCTTCACAACTGGATAGCCATTGATTTGCTCTTATTTGTCTTAAAATGTGTTTCTCATCATACTTATTGAAAATGTTATTTTTATTTCTGCTTTTGTTAGGGATTCGATTTTTGTGGATGAAGCGCTCAATGGTATTTTGGACTTTGGAAGCTATAATGTTAACCATTTCTGTTATTTTTCGCTTTAAGTTGTTATTTTGGAAATGTTTTAAAACCCGTTCTTGTTATTCTATCGTTGTACGCGGACTAATTTGAACTATTTTAAATTGACACTTGAGTTACAAAATCAGACTCACAATTCAACAAGAAATATTGAGAAGTAGCAAAAAATAAAAATAAAAAAACAACAACTCTGTATGAGCTATCGGTACAGTAGAAATTGATTGCATAAAACAAGCTGCGACGTTAAAAAACTAGCATTCTTTGTTTTTTTTTAGTTTTGTATGTATATTAAAAAGCACATTTATGCAATGAACTAAACTAAAATGAGTAATTTTTTGTTGAGATACATACATATTTGAACTTTCATAGAACATTCGAAAAACGTATGTAAAAATGTCGTATTTATATTAAAATTAATTAAAACATTTGTACAACTATTATAAATTCAGACGATGACACTACAATTATGAATTTTATTAATAAAAAATAATACTTAAACACACTTTCTAATATCAGAGCAGAAACGACACGGGTTAGGTATAATTCGATCTTACTCAAATTTTGAGAGTTGGAATAACGCAATAAAAATCCGAGCCTCAATCTTCGAAGTTCACAATAAAAATACATATTTTCCTACAAAAAATCATTTTTGTATAATTTATTGAAATCTTCTGAAGACTTCTTCTATTTGACTTCACTCTCCCGATATTAATATATTAACTATAAAATCGAAACAATAACATTTGGATTATCGAAAAAAAAGTTTTAAGTTTATTGGAATGCAATTAGTTAAAAAAAAGTCAAATTCTAACTGATAAATGTTTAACAATTTATAAATTACGTATATTATTATCCTACACATACGAGGTCGGCTCGAAAACTTCTTAGCCTAGAACAGAAAGCGCGGTATAAAAAAAATAAAAGAAAAGTGTTTTGGAAACTCCTTCATATAGAAAAAGGTGTTCAAAAAAACGTATCCGCGATTTTTTTTTTTCAATGGAAAAATTAGAAATTCGTGGTGTCATTAAATATTTAAATAAAAAAGGTTTATCGGGACAAGAAATTCGTAATCATATTTTGAATGTGTTAGGTGAAAGTGCTCCTTCATATGCAACAGTAAAAATTGAGTTTCTGAATTTAAACGTGGTCGTACAAGCATTGAGGATGAACCACGTAGTGGACGTCCAAAAACAGCAACAACAGAAATTGTAGCCAAAGTGCATGATATGGTATTAAAGGTGCTATCAGAAGGGATGTATTTTACATATGTACTGTCAAATTTACCATCTGTAAAAGTTGTAGACATCGTGTGATACATATGAAACTTTGCATGTGTAAAATACATGTGGGAATACATACATATGTAATTTTTGCGATTAGAACACGCTCTACTTTCCTGTGGAAAACATAAACAAAACAGCTGGTTTGTTTTGAAACAAAATTGTTTGATAAAATATATTGTAAAGAAAAATTAAAGAAAATGGATAATGAACATGTAAAAGTAAGTATTTTTCGATTTTTAATAAATTAAATTATGTTTATTATATTTATTGCAGTTAGATTGACCAAAAGAAACAATTCTTGAAATTTACACACGTTAAAAAGGCAGCTTTTGTTTACATTTATAGGTTATGTCATACGGAAAAACATAAGCAGGTGTTTACATACATAGGTCGTATGTATGTAAAATGGAAATATTGACATACATACGGAATTACATATGGGTAAGAAAAGCGACAGTACATATGTAAAATACATCCCGTCTGATAGCACCTTAAATGATCGAGTCCATTTAATTTTGCATGAAGAACTACAGCTGAAATAGCTTTCTGCAAGATGGGTGCCGCATTTGTTAACAGTCTACCAAAAACGCATAAGAATAAAAATTTCTCAAGCTTGTTTGAATAGTTTTAAGACAAATCGTCGTTTCATAACTATTGATGAGACATGGATCCCCCAGAGACAAAAGAACAATCCAAACAATAAACTGACGCTGGTAGGGTTATGGTAACAGGTTTTGGGACTTCAAAGGTATTTTTTTGATTGACTATCTGAAAAAACAATAAATTCAGAGTACTATTGCAACATTTTTAATCAATTAAATGTAAAAATTTGACAAAAACGACCTGGCTTACAACACAAAAACATAATTTTTCATCAAGACAACACTCCAGTGCACAACAGTGTTTTAACAATGGCTAAAATCAATAAAGTACGATTGGTTTGACCACCCACCTTATTCTCCTGATTTAGCTCCCAGTGACTTTTACCTGATCCCAATTCTAAAAAAAGTCCAAGCTGGCAAGCGTTTTACCTCAAATGAAGATGCGATTACTGTTGTAAACCACTATTTTCAAGGCATTGAGGAAAACTATTTTACTTAGCAGATTATATTGAAAAATAAAAATGTTTTTGAAAAACTAACTATTCTCTTTATGTGGTAGGCTAAGAAGTTTCCGAACCGCCCTCGTACAAAGTTCTTAAAATAAAAGTGAAAGTGTTCCAAGTTTAAGTATGTATTGATAAATATAATATATCATATGTACGAGTATATGTAACTATGTATCCATGTATATGTATGTATGTACATAAGTATAAAACATATATGTATGTGTATCTACGGGTATGTTAGTTGTTTATTTATTTATGCATGTGTCCTAGAAAACATTTGTTGATCTATTTTCATTTGTTATGTTTCGCGTATTCGTGGTGAAAGTAAAGTGAAGCAGCTGATTTTCATTCAGACATTGTAAGGCCAACAAATTATAAGTTTCATTTAAGTTTGTATAAAAGTACATGTGTTGATGAGCAAATGTATGTATGTACAGAGAGACAGACAAACAAACAGATAAAATGATGATAATATACAATATTAAAGTAAGTATAACCAACACACTTTCAAAGCACATAAGAAGGCAAAGAATTATCATCAAGTTCATTTTTATTGCATTGTCTCGACCGGCATCCATTTCATACATAAATAAATAAATAAGTACATATATACGTACATATGTATGTATGTACATGCATACATATATATGAATGTTATGTTGTATGTGTGCATATGTATAAGTTTGTTTTTATATGTAATTTTTTATTTATTTTTGTTTTTTTTTTTTCTTCTTCTTATGTATTGTATGGTATATGTCTATAACATAGTTTTGGTATCGTATGTCTCCCTATAACCTAAACCTATTAAAAATACATCGAAAATAGAAATAAAAAAATAAAATAGAAGAAAAAAATAAATAAATAAATGTGGAAAAAATTTGTCTTGAAAAGCACACAGACAGGCGGATAGACTTACATAGAAAATAAAGAAGAAGAGAACAAAAAAATAACAAAGTTTGAAACACATTTTTTTATTTGTGGAATATATTTTTTACATTAAATTGTTACTGCTGTTGACCTTTATTTGCCAGACTCTATAATATGGGAACAAGTGAATGTGTTTGAATGTTTGTGTTCGTATACATATATAAAAATCCACAAATATGTATGTCTGCTTTAGTGGGGATACTGAGCAGATATATTTGTAGCCAGTACCGCGCTCCTCTCCCATAGAATGACTAACTAACTGGTAAACGATAAAAATGAAATAAAATTATAATGGATGCGAATACAAATTCAAACTACATATTAACAAATATATCACACACACATATACACACACACATTCTGACACATATTCATAGATGATAGCACACATACATACAGACATTAACACATGTGCAAGTGTACACAGAAAAAATCACAACGGCTAAAGCTTTGAACACATTTATTGAAACACACAGTAAATACATACATATGTACATATGTAAGCATTTATAACACATTGACTCAAATATAATCACACAAGTATGTATCTGGGACAGACAGGAGACTTGCACCAACTTGCAATAAACATTTGTAGTAATTTTTCTATTTAACAAAAATAAAAAAACCAAACATTCCAGAGACAATGGCTTAAAAGAGAAAGTTAAAAAATTGAAACAAAATATAAAAAGAACTTTGATTTTAACTTTTTTGTATTGAAAATTTATTTGTTGATAAAACACAACACGTGTGTGGATACACATACATATGTATAGTAGATACATATATGTATGTATATATACATATGTATGTATGTATATGTATGTACATCTGTGTAAATGCATACCTATGCATATGAATGCTATTGAATATATTAAATAATAATCATCCAAACTTATCACTGTGTTAATTGAAATTACGTGTATTAATTCGAAATCGAATAGTATTTTATTTTCTCTGAAATCAGAAGCTGACAATGCATCTTCACTGCTTTTTAGAATGAAAACATATGTAAATATGTAATATTTAATTAATTAACTCAGTTGGCTGGGTAATTGACCACGAAGTATATGTACATATGTAAATCAAAGAATTATTCGTAAGAGAAACTAATTTGAAAGTGGTTCTCTTAGACATTCAATATACATATGTTCTCTTAATAAATATGTGTTGCAACTTTATGCAAGTAATGCTCATTTCCCTCAAGTGGAGGTTGGCATGCGCAAAACTTGTTATTCTTTGATGTTATGAATGTTGTGCGTATCCAGTACCCTTTATGTGTGGTGTGTACAAGATGTTGTACTCGAAGGCGGAGCCAATCAAGCTTTCTTATTCACTCTTGCACAGGAGAGTCATTGGAGATGGATTTATTCAAGCACACATAGGTATAGAAGATGTATGTGTGTGTATGCAATGTAGGTTCCTAACAGCTATTTACCTGATTATTGTCTTTAACGAGGGATGTTTCCTGTCAAACGTCCCCAACACAGTCTTACGCACAGAATTGCCAGGTAAATAAATGATAAATTGCATGCAACTGAATGAGGAGCACGTGACATGTTCGCGATTGTGTGAGCTTATTGCTTATTCGTCGTAAAGTCGCGAGGTACTATATGCGCGCCGAATTTTGGTAGCAATTGTAATGATAGGGTGGGTGTTGGGGTTAGTGAGGGAGTTAACAGTAGTAATGGTGGTGGTGCAAGAAGAACAAGCGCGCCAATTAGCATGTTACCCATTGTCTTTACTCACTCGCAATCATTTCGAACCCTTATTGTGTTATTGTTGTGTAATGTTTATGCAAATAAATTGCGGGTTTGACGGGCGTTCCTTGCGTTTCCTTGCATGTTGTATTTGTTTCAGAAATATATTTAGTACTGTCTGTCCTTTTTGCGTATACTTACATACACATACATGTAATGAAAGTGTAGACGTTTGTGCGTTGAAAAGTGTACATAGTCATACTTGCATATACATATATATTTTAGTACGTATAGGTACATGCTGAATATTTCGTCTATTCGCGATGAAAGGATATTTAAAAGCGCGTCTTCTTTTTATTGGATGCGCGTAAACAACGAGTATTGTATCATATTCAACTGTTATGTTGCTTTAATCAACCCTTATACATATATAAACATACATAGTATATAAATTGTATGTATGTATATGTATTTACCATATGTATAACATTGGCGAATAAGAGCACGCTGCACTTATATATATATATTGTACATATGCTAGCACCTGGTACATACATGAAATGTACCACATCTAAAAAAGGTTTATATACAACGACCAGGTGAAAACATTCATAGATACTATGCATTCATTATGCGTTTAGTTTTTTATTTTATGAATTAGAAACTTTGTATGTACATATGTACATACCTTAGTGCAGTTTTTTGCGTAATTATACTAATTGTCCAACTTTAATTTCGTTGTTTTATTTCTAGAATTCAAACTGTTTGACAACGGCCTGAGGTTGGATATTTCCAGCTACCCCCATATGAACATTCGCATGAGCACCAAGGGCAAGCGTCCTTTGAGGAGCTTGACCCCTAGCGACAAAGTACATGCTATTCAGCGAATACACGATGGAGAGTCAAAGGCTTCAGTAGCACGAGATATTGGGGTCCCTGAGTCTACGCTACGAGGCTGGTGTAAAAATGAAGATAAGTTACGGTTTATGTCGCGTCAGTCTGCTGCTGAGAAGATGGGCGGGGAAGCTTCGACGGACAAATTGGATGGTAACACAAATATGTTGGGCGGCCCTCCTGAAAAAAGACAGCGTATGGACAGTTCGGTGCCTTTGAATTTTTCCAACAAAATGAAATTCGATGAACTGACTACATTCAAGAGAGCTCCTCTTACAGGTCTAGATTTTGGGGGAAATAAGTCCTTGACTGATCTCGGTACTTTCAATGGATTGGCCCCGGATTACGCAGCTTTTAATGGCGCAGCAAAAAATAAAGTATTCGGGGCAGATATTCCGCGACCTACAGATCCTTCTATGGCAGCTATAAGTCCATTGTCAAGCCTTTCACATCTATCCGGGCTGACAGGATTATCTCAATCACCATTGGCCATGAGTTTTAACGAGCTCACCTCCAACTTAAACTTATTGGCACAACTTAATCCAGGTTTAGCCGCGATGTCTGGCCTAAATGGATTAGCAAATACAGGAAACAATTTGCGGACCAATAACTTGAAACCTAAACCACAAATACATAGTCCTCGAAGCGAAACTACCGAACGACAAACGGGTCTTACAGTAAAAAATTGGGCCAAACAAAAACCACCAACTCCAACATCCACTGATACTCCTTCGTTTGGTCTTAATTTAAGTCAAAGTGATAGTGCCAAGAGTCAATTAAAAAGTCCTGGTGTTAATCTTATGCCTCCACAACTGGGTGCAAATTTGCCTTCTCTTTCATCTTTGCCCGAAGATCCATTGCTGTATTGGCTCAAATCACAACAGGCCATGTTGGGTTTGAATAATCTGTACCCACCACCACCACCCCCCATTGGCGCTACCAGCCCGCCGATTCGATCATCAACTCCTCAGCAACAGAGTTTGCACGCCAGCACACCTCCTATCATTCCTACACCCCTAACACCATCCTCAACTCCATCTGGCAGCTTGGATGACAAAAATTCTGCATGGTTCAATTGGTGCAAAGCATTTGGAGCAAGTCTGAACTCTTTGGCTCCTGCTGCTGTGGTAGCTCTACACGGAAATCCGTTACATCAACCATCAGCTTCTGTTAATGTTGTCGAATCATCAACTACTATTGATGGCCAGCTTATTGAAAAAACAGGATTTGAAAACATTTTGTATTCACAACTTACTAAAGACTCTGCTCCTAGTCCATCGGTACAAAGTTCCTCATCAGTCGAGCAAATAAATAGCGAATTACCACACAATATTGATATGTCGAACAAGCCAGAAGACCTTTCCGCTAAGACAGCTAAAGCTAAAAGTTCACCACTCAGTCCTCTGCCAACTCCAGCCCAAAGTCCTGAAGGAAACGTTGAGCAGAATGCATCGAGCCACAACAGTCCAGCACGTAGTCCAATACCCGTTGGTTCCGAGGGCGATTTGCAGGAGCCAGAGCCTAAAACAGACGCAAGGAACAGTGTTGCTGATTGTAGAGATGTCCTCGACAATCTTCTTTACAAGATAAACAACAAAAACAATGCAGACGATAATCACAAAGTATCTTCAGCTGTCAGTGAGTCGGATGCCAGCTATAATAGTGATCACAACAACACAGATTATAGCACTCATAATAACAACAATAACTCAAACAAGACAGACGAAGAAGAACGTGCAAAATGTGCCGCTTTATATGAAGACGAGGAAATGGTTGCCGAATATAGAGAAGCTATTACACATGGAGAGAAATTTTTGCAGTGGCTCGAAAATTGCAGCAATCCCCGAGTAACTGCTGTTCAATTAATGCAACTGCGATTCCTTATATCTTCAGTCAAAACGGTTCTCGATCCTAAATCAACTCTCAAGGAATCCACTAGCACATCAAATCTATCGACTGCTATAGAAATAGACGACTCTTCTGAGGAAAGCAACCGCTCAAAAATGCGCCGCCGAAAATAGGAACAACCTAAATTAGCTGCATTTGAGCCAGTGCCAGGCAGTAGCAAAAATGTAGTTATTATCGATGCCGATGAATACCAAATGGAAAAACCATTCGCACCCGCTGTATATCAATCATCAGCAACCCTTTTAAACTCTTTGTTCTTTCCGCCCTATGAAGTCGTTCGCTCTGACGACTCTGACGACAACAATAACAGCACCAACAATATCAATGAATACAATGACGAACACGACGTTAACGATGACAATGACAGTAACAGTTCCATCTTTTCAGTAAAGGGCGATAGTCGTATTGTCCCGAACACTTTTCATGCATAAATGCACATCAATAAAAATTAAATGAGCTTCATAAATTATATCGAATAGAAATTTAAACTAAAATACAAATGTTTGTATGTACAAGTAAAACTAAACTAAATAAATCATATTAACTTAATTGTCATTCATGTAGAGCAATTCTGATAATTCGTTTCACCTAAATTCACTACTACAAACAGCCATAGAATTTGTTTCCAAAATGAGTCCAATTTATTAACGAATTATTTACATAGAAAAACAAGTCGAAATAGTTCCTTTTCTGCATCTGAGGAACAAGACGCATTGAGATTTAACATTTTTGCGCTTACTAGATCTGAATTAATTTTAAGTTAGTTATAATTAAGAACTTCCTGTATATAATACATCTAATGAAAATGTATTTAATTTTAAATTTTTTAATGTTGATTTAGATGCGTTTTTATGAGATTTACATATGACATACGAGTACATTTTTAATCATTATTTCTTATTAATTGATTCTATTAGATAAAATGTTTTATTTTAAGTTAAATTTAACTACATACTAAAAATCTAAAATTGAAACAAAAACAAAATGTTATTAGATAAATGTCTTTTTCTTCTCAAATTACAAAAAAAAAACATTTTTTTTATTTTATTAGAAACAACAAACGCATTCATATCAAAATTAGATTACAAAAAAATTTATTATTTATTACGGATTTAATTTCCTTCACTGAAATAAATAGTCACATTAAAAATAACAATAATAACAATAAAAAGAAAAATAAATACTAAAATCTTACAGCAAACAATATTATGAAATATTATCAAATATTATTATCAAATAATTATTAACTACAATTTTATAATCAGTTCAAATACATAATTAGAGATCAAATGCAAAGAAAGAGTTAAACACGAATAAATTCAATACAAACATTCGATTTGGAAAAAAACTAACAAAAATAAAAAAATAATTTTAAATGCATATTCAATTAAACAAATTAAAAACTAAATACTTTGTATTTTTTATGTATGATTTCAATATTAGCTGAAGGTAAGTAGAGAACGTAAACATTTAGCCATACAAAATGTTAAATTATACAAAATACTTTTTTGAAATATTCGAATTTAAAGAATTATTCTCATCTCCACGTTTAAGTTACAGAAGTACGTAGGTACATATCAATGAGCGAATTTCGCTTCGACATTTTTAACTAGTTGTAATATTTCTTACTTGTTTTAATAATCTTTTAAATACACTAGAGCCCCGATTTGCGTCATTAATAGGGACCGGGGAAATGCGACGCAAACCGAAACGACACAAATTGAATCACTCTTTTCTATACAAATGTACTGACTTTTTGTTGAATGGGTCCAAAATTTTAAAATTTAGCTAGCAAAATCATATTTTTATTAAAAAAATGTATTATGATACGTTTAATTATATATATCTCAGCAGGTCTTTGTTATTATTAAAAAAAAAAAAATAATGGAAAATATAATTTTAAACAAGGAATAAAAATATATTTAAGAAAAAAGATCTAAAATTAATTTAATAGCACATAACTTTATATGGTAAGTATGAATAAAATGTGAATTTCCCTTTTTACTACTTGCAATATATTCACATGTAATTATGGTACATAGCGACGCATATCGGAAACATAACGACGCAAAGCAGATTGATACAAAATTTCAAAGCCGACGCCAATTGGAACCTAAACGACACAAAGCGGATTAAACCACATTTAGAAAGACGACGCAAATCAAAATGACGCAAATCGGGGCTCTAGTGTACTATTTATTTAGATAAAGTTTTTTTTTTTAATATAAACCTTGTTATTAAACAAGTGCCTAACGAATCTTATATTATAGCCACCGAAAATTTTCCAGTAGTGTGATCTATGCATACTTGAAACTAATTTGTGTTACACACTATTTGATAACAATTTTATATAGGTTATTTTATTTTTTGGATATCTTACATGGGAGCTATCATTTACTATGGGGTGATCGACCTTGAATATTGTAACGCAATTTCTATTTGCTTGAGGCTTATTTTAGTGTAACCTCGGATACTTTTTGCATACATATAACTGATCTGTGAAACATTTTGGTTCGATATCGATATTTATAAGATATTTACGTAGGTTAATGAGTTTTTCGGAAGAAGCCCTCATATAAGAACTATTATGGACCCATTATCATTAAAATCGGTACTGCGGTTTCTATATACATATACACGGATTATTTGCGCTGAATTTCAACTCGATACTGATGTTTAGAAAAGATTTATTCGCATTTAAGTGATTTTCGGATGTGGACTTTATATGGGTCCTATGTTTAAATATGGACTGATGCGAAATATCGTTTTAAGATTTATTTTTGCATGAAACCCATTTTTGCTGAATATTATATTTATACTGCATTTATATTCTATAAAGCTATATTCCGGGAAGATATTTGTATGCGGGCTATGAGAAATAATGGACTGATTACTCCCATTTTCAACAGGGAAACATTTTAACATCCTCAGTTTTTTCTTCGAGGCTCTATCGTGTCTACAACAAACGGAGGGGCATTGCTAAATCGTCATAGAATTTCATAGCACCCAGAATATATGTACATATACACTTTTTGCTTGTACGTTCAATATTGCGATGTGTTACAAACGGAATGACAAACTTAATATAACCCTGATATTTTTGGTGTGGGTATAAAAGTCTTAAGAATATATAAGTATTATTTAAAAGGAAATTCTTAATTTTTTTTTATTTCCTTAGTAAAACGAAAGTTGCGCTATATTTAGTAAAACAATATAGAAATATTTGTGATTACATTTTCGCAGTTATATATGGAAATTTTAGTTCAAAATGCTATACTGGACAGAAACAATTCACAAAAAAACATTTCAAAAATATAAATATTGTTTTTGGCAATATCAAGCAGAATCATTTCTAACAGGCTTGCATTTTTTGATTCCAGATGTGCAATCAAACTTAGATCAAATCCACTGTATTAACAATTTTAAAATAATTTTTAATTGTCAATGTTTCATATAAAGTTATTATCCCGAGAAATTTAAATATGATATACTTTTGTTCTCGTTCACAGTGACAAACAATACAATAGAATAATCAATAGATATGAATTTCGATAAATCAATAAATATATATAATTCAATTTAAAAATATAATTTATTTCTTTTAATATTAATGCTAATGATATGTACATAAATAAACAGACTTAAAATAAAAACAATTACACATTCGAATGTTTTTTAAATAAATACACAATAAATTTTAATAGAAACTACAAAAAGTATTTTATAATAGAATCAGTGGTTTTAAAACTATAATATAATTAAAAAAAAAGTTCAATCCTTCACAAGTAGAACAAGGGTTTGTGTAATATATATCCTGGATTTGTCTCCTCAGTTCGGCCTTAACTTATTACTTTTCTAAGCTTATCTGTCAATACTTTCCGCAAGTTTTCAGTGGGATTCAAGTCCTAAGATTGGACCCCCATTAATTTTATTATTAAAAAAAAATATTGTTTCAGGTCGTTGTTACATTTTAAATGTATTGCATTCAGCTAAGAATTGATGATATTATCCATATTTCCTCACTCCATGTCAATATCACCAATATTTTTATCGTATAGCGTGCATGTAACTCTGAAATTTTTTGATTTCTAACCCGTGTTTTACCATCACTAGCAATGAAGTTTATTTCAGATTCATACGGTGGCAATACATATATTTGCGTGCTTTTATAAATTTCTTTCTTGCTTCCACGTTCTTTTTAGTCAGGATTGGAGCTTTTCCCGATGTTCTGCCATAGAGATTAGCTTCCACCTATCTTCTCTTAACAGTTCTTGTAGATACTTGACATCCAACTTATTTCCGAATTGCGCCAGCGCCAAGAATGATGATTAAATTAAGTTAATTTTTTCGAAATATTACATATTAATTTTATATGCTGACTTTATGATGATAGTGATATTGTTTATTGTAATTTTTCATCACTAAATCTCAATTTTTCGATGAGATTTTTTTGCACTGAAGAAATAAAAATTAAGTGAATACAATAAATGTGATTTGAAGCAGATTTAGTTGATTGATTGATTTTTCGATTTTATTAGGCCATATATTTTGAAGTAAGTATTACTTCAGATTTGAAACATAGAATGTTGGAAATAACGGAAATTTTACCATAATTTTCCAAGAAGATTAAAAGTAACATATTTGCTCTGTTCATTTGATTAGAATTGCTCAAGACAATTCATCATTATTAGTATATAGATTTTCAGCAAAAATTGATTTGTATTGGTCGTTGAAATACTTCTGTCACACCATCGCCAGCTAAATTGCTCGAAACCACAAAACAGTCAAAGACAGTCACGTACTGGGTGTCATTGACAGAGAATTCAGGCACTCCACATCAATGCGATGCTACTGTCGTTGTATAGTTGGGTGAGGAATTTCCGGGATCTAGGTTGGAAGTGGTATCTGTGAGTGAGATATCCGGAAGACATCAACCAAATTTTCGGCTGAGCCATCTAAACCGGAGATTTTGAAGATCCTTCAGTACTGTAACCCACAACTTCCAACTCATGATTGTAAAATAGTAAAGGTTTGTGATGCTGTAGTTGACGATGTTAAACTCATGTAGTCTATAGCACGGACAGCAACGAATCCACTTATCCAGATGGCGCTGAAGAAACCCACTCTCTCACAAATGTACCTTATGTGCATATATGGTTGAGGAGGACGCCCTTCTGAACTATAATCACCACTCGTCACTTGTCAAAAAGTTACTTGGTAATATTTTCATATCTGCCACACTTGGAGGTGCTACTGTTTCTAAAGTTATACTTCACAGGTAGGATTATTGTTCCCTCTTTTTGCTTATATAATATGATAAGGCTGCTGTTACTAGTGTAGAGGCTGTCTTCTCAAAATCTAAGTTAATCACAGAATGCCGTCTTTGAATGAGGTAGCAAGACATTATAGGATAAAGCTTACATGGGTCCCTGAACACAGTACAATACATGACAACCTAACTAGGTACAATCATGACCGAGGAGGCGATTGACCCGGCAATTGACCCCTTCAATAGTATTTCTCTCAAGAGTCTTAAAGTTACTGAACAGCAGGAGCTGTTTAGACTTGCAGAGACAATGTGATCCAATGGAACCGTTTGTGCTATTGCGAGGTCAATATGGTATGTACTTAAACTAGATGGGACGAATTCAATCATTAGCTTTCGTCGTGACCAAATTGGGCTAAAGTTACAGGACACTGTATTTTCAGAACTTACGCCAGGAGAATGGGCTTACGGTACAATGGTTATTGTAGGAGCTGTCATAAAGAGGAGAAGGAGACAGTATATTACATATTCTGTCAATGTCCGGACCTGTCCAGCACGAGGGAACGCATATTTAGAGTCCCTTTTCTGGCGAATTTCTAGGAGCTATGAAGAATGAATGAAACTAAGACAAACAATAACTGTTGACAGATCGACCAGTTGTTTATCTAACGGGAAACACAATGGAATGGAGTTATTTTTGAAAATGGCTGGAACCTTACCCAAATTTCATCATCAATTCAATCACCAATTTGAACTTACCAGTTTTAATGAATGTTTTACCATCCACTTTTGCTTATGGTACGGTCAGACTAGGCTAATTGATATTTTTAGTCAAATATGTATATTTTTGCTTGAATCTGACCACAAATAAAATTTAGAGCAAACAATGAAAAAAATATTTTCGTCAAAGAAAATTATTTGCCGACATACTTGCTATATAAATACCTAAAAAATTACAACTAAATCTTGGAAATTAGTTTTTAATATATTTAATTGCAAATTTATCAAATTACAAACCAATATGATTACTAAAATTTTATTTAATTTTTGTAGCAGCCAGAATTGTATCCAAGATTCTCACAAGAACTGTTAAAAAAGTTCACATTTCAAATTGGTGCGATAAACACACAATTCAAAATACATAGATATTTTTAAATACATGTAGGTACATACATAAATAAATATTTTTTTTACATTATAAAGCAGTGGAGTTCAGTTATTTTGAGAAATAACAAAAATAAGCTGTTTTTTATTTTTCGTGTCCAACTGTAATTGAACAACAATTCTTAATAAGTTTCTGAAAAAAAAGACAACAACCATTCGCATATGTACTCATCGCTTGCTCAACGACAACTGCATAATTTTTTTTTTCGTCGTTGACGTTTAGCTTGCATTTGACACTTAATTACTGGAAATATTCCAATAAAAACAGAAACAGAAACACTTTTTTCTCATAAATCGAGAAACGATGGAATTCTTTTTTTCACACTTCATGTGAGAAATTTTTCGATGCGGGTAATACAGAAACGAGCTACAGCTTTAACTAAAACTATTATTTTTATTTTAACCTTATTTTTATTGAAGATGATTATTTTTCATTATTATACTCAACTTGTTTGTATTATTTGTCTTATTATTGTTTTAATGTCATTAATAATTCTATGTATAAATATGTATGATTCATTTTAATTTTGTATTGAACACCCTACCAATGTAATTAAAACAAAGTGATAATTAATTATCAATATTTATGCACATCACTAAAAGAGATTAAACAATATCATTTGCGCTCGCTCTCATTATATTTTTATTAATTTGTTTTTGTATTAACTTATATACTGTATACTAGACGACTATTGTAATTTGACTAAAATCAAGTAAGCTCTTGTAACATCATATATTTTCGATTCTGATAGTGACATTCAAAGAATAAACATCTCTTTTTAATCAAGCACTGTTTAATTTGCTTTAATAAATAAATAAAATAGCTAAGACGCAGAAAGACCTTTGTGGACTACTGTGACTAGTAAATCTGAGTAAATCGAATACTGGCGACTTTCTGCCTTATTTAAACCAGAAATAACAAATAATTAGAACAGATTATCAGCGTTTATTAAAATCTCCAAACCCCATTTAATAAAGTGAAACCACTTTATTACATTTTCTTATTATATAGTGCCTTTAATTTTGCGCTTTTTATTTGATTAAACTGCTGCGAAAAATAAACATAAAATACATTTGCCCTATGTTCACACTATAACAAACATTTTCCTGAAATATTTATTTGATCACATATGTAGTTCAAAAACAAAAAAATATTTCCTCGACATGGCAGTAAATTAAATGTAGAATATTTAAATGTTTTTGGTATTACATTTTAGGCAAAACTTCACTAATTTTATTTCGTACTTATAAATTTCCAATTTTTCGTCAACATTTGTTATTTTATATTTAAATACAATTTGAACAATTAAATGGCAAAGTACATTATTTAGCATAAATGGCAACAAATTGTAATATGAACATATAATTGCCTTGTTGGCAACACAACAATATTTTATCATAACAAGTAAGAGTGCTTCGGCATAGCCGAATTCTTATATACCCTTCACCTTTGTTGTGGATGCATAATTATATTCTATACATACATATATATATATTATAATGTTACGTTTTTACCTTTTAAAAACGGTGTTTTATTCCCTTTAAATGAACCGGATTCTTCTTAATTGCCTTATAGATTGTAATTGTCAAGTAGTTTGAAGAAAATATAACGAGTCTTTATTTATTTAAATGTACACAAACCCAATTAGAAAACACACTGTCTTTTTACATACTTATATTACGGTTTAAGAACTCACTTAAACACTTTGTTTGATCAGCGCCATCTGTTTATGAAATTATTCGTAACAATATTAATTAGTTTTTTTGATGAAATGTTCAGAGGTTGTCTCGGATTTTTGCTCACATCTCCGATATTTGTGGACGGATTTTGCTGATTTTAAATAGCAAACTTCTCAAAAGCATGTCTAACAGAATTATTGAAGATTTTGATCCCGAAGATATCTGTAGCTTAATTGCCGTATAACCGATACTAATATGATTTCTGGATTAAAATTTCTTATCCATATAAAAGTTGGTTCGATATCGATATTTATTAGATATTTTTTATTTGTTTTTTGGAAATGGTTTTTATATGGCAGCTATAACGAATTATGGGCCGATTTTCTTAAATTTTGGAACAGTTATTTTCATGCATATGAGGATATTTTACGTCGAATTTCAACATAATAACGGTATATTTAAGATATATATGTATTAGTATTAACGTGGGACATAGTCAAATATGTACCGATATTCTTAAAATCCAGCAGTTTGATTTAGGTGTAAAATTTTGGATTGGTACCCTTATTTATAAGAGATTTATGAGTATTAAAGTGATTTTCGGAAGAGGGCTTTATATGGGGTATACGGTTAAAAATAGACCGAAATGCACAAAATTTTATGGGATGATTTGTGTATATATGTAAATGATCTGTGCAAAGTTTTGAGTCGGTACCGATATTTATACCATATATATAGGAATAAATGTCTTTTTCAGATGTGGTCCTTGTATGGAAGCTATGACCAATTCTGGACCGACCACCATAAAATTTAGTACAACAATTTATTTGCCTATAAAGATTATTCATGTCAAGTTTTAGCCGTTAAACATTATTTATATCTGTTTTATATGTATTTAAGTGAATTTTGGAAGTGGACTTTATGTGGTCAAACATGGACCGAACTAAAACAAATTTCGTTTTCCGATTTATTTTTGCATTAAACTTATTTTTACTGAATTTTGTCTTGATATTCTAATTTTATAGGCATTTATGTATAATTGAGCAATATTTCGGGAAGATTTTTGTATAGGGGCTATGGGAAATCATGAACCGATTCTTACTATTTTCCGCACACTTTCTTCTTTTATCATAAAAACAACGTATACAAGATTTCATGGTATAATCTGCAATATATTTCAAAATATGACAATAAAATGGATAAAAAATATCAAATTTTTATGGAGGTTGTCTCACATATTGGTTCATAACTCTGGGTGGCCTAAACCGATATTGCTGATTTTAAATAGCAAAATTCTCAAAAGCATGTCTGACAGAATTATTGAAGATTTGGATCCCGAAGATATCTGGGGACTTCAGAAAACTGACTTCAACAGACAGACAAACATACTCCGCTATCTATAAGGATCCAGAATATATATACTTTATAGGGTCGGAAAATTATATTGTGGAAATTACAAACGGAAAGACAAACTTATATATACGCTTCTCATGAAGGCTATATTTGAGTCCATATGGATGCATTCTAAAAAACACATATAGACAAAAATTTTTTTGGAAATTATAATTGATTACTGATACTAAGGTCAAAAAGGGACAGAATCGAAAAATTTAAATTTTTAATACTCCCCAACTCCGGATTTTCGATTTTTTAATCCGAATTTTTTTAATGTGCTTTATTTCAAAACTTACAGTAATAATGGCAAGTATTTACTTTAAGATAAATGATAACAGCATTATATAAAATTGTTACGGAATTGTATTTTAATTTAAATTTAACGACTGGTATCAACATACAGCATGTTTATCAACATTTGCATTACTAGAAATTTCTATTTGTCTGCATATAATTAAACCTACAAATATTTTCAATTGTTATTACCCTTATCAAAGCGCGTTATCAAAGAAGCTAAAGTAGTAATTTTTTGCGGATATATTTGGTTTTATTTTTAAAATAATGGACACCGAATATGCAAAAGTTGAAAAGCTGAAGAGAGCAGATCAGTGGAACATGTGGCGTTTTCAAATTAAAGTAATACTAAATGCCAGTGATTTACTGCATTATATCACGGATGTTGCTGACAAGGGTGCAGTTTGTGTTTTCGAAGCTGGAGATGCAACTGGTGGAGGAGGAGCAACTGGTGCTGGAGGTGCAGTTGGTGCTACTGGATTTGCGACTGGTGGTGGAGGAACACTAGGTGATAATGATCGTGAACAGAAAAATGTTAAAGATTGGTTGAGAGGTGACGGTAAGGCTCAAAAGGTAATTGTTATGACATTAGGGCAACAGCCATTAATGCGTATAATAAATTGCAAACTGCAAGGGAAATGTGGCGCAAACTGGACTGCAGCAAAAATATAGTTTTCAGAAAGACCCCCAAGATGAGATCGCTATGCACATATCTAAATTAGAAACGTTAGTGTCCCAATTAAAAGATATTGGAGAACAATTTCGAATACTATGGTGATAACCAAAATCCTAATGACGCTCCCACCAAGTTTTGCGCATTTTTATAGTGCATGGTAGTCTACAGTGCCTGACCAGCAAACAATTGAGAATTTGACAGCTAGATTCATAATGGAGGAAGCAAGATTGAATTCATCCAGTGAAATTTCTAATGGAGGTGAAGCTTTTGTAGCGAAGCAGATCAAGAATGATAAAATAAAGATTACGCCATGCGCATGATTTCCCGTTATGTGACGTAGAAGTTCCATTCTAAGGGTTACCAAGAATGTTTCATGTGTTAGAATTAAAATTTCTTGCGAAAAATGTATATGTTTTATGTGATAGTTGGCAACCTTGCAATTGAAATCTCTCTGAGAGTTCTAAAATAAAAGCTGTTTAAAAAAGAAAAACAAACAAAAAAAACAACGAAAAATATAAACATGAACTGCCGTATTTATAAAAAATAAAGTATGCTTGAAGTGTGCTTTAAGACAAATTTTTCATACAAAATTTTCTTAAAGTACACTTAAAGTCTACTTTAATTTTTTATAAATACGGCAGGAAGTGTGTAGTGAGCAAAAAATGCAAGCAAAAGGACAGTAAAAAAACAAGTGAGAAAAAATTAGCCAATAGAAACACAGGTGTGACGTCACAGTTCCAAAATGCGCAGAAGATTTTTAAATTTTAAGCGGATTGGCGTAATCTTTATTTTATTATTCTTGAAGCAGATAATAGAAGTAATAAAAAATCTGGAAAATGTTTCTTATGTAAAAAGCTAGGGCACTGGAAACGTGAGTGTTATTTAAATAAAGTAAATAAACACAAAGAAAATGACATAAAATGAAATGAATTTGTGTGCGAAAGATAGAGAAACTGTATTGATAGAGAAACTGAATGGTTTGTTGATTCAGGGGCAAGCGATCATATGGCAAATAAAAGAGAGTATTTTCTGAGATACATAGAATATGAAACTCCAATGAAAATTCGGCTGGATTTAGGCAGTGGTGCTATTAACATTTTTTCGTATAATAACAACAAATAGAGTGAAAATCATTTAGCGAATGTTCTCTATGTTCCAGATATACTCTTAAACTTATTTTCTACAACGAGAGCCTTAGAAAAAGGTTTAAAAATGTCATCTGATTATCAGCGTTGTGAATTTTTGATAAATAATATCACAGTTTTAGTGGGAGTTCGTACTCAAAAATTGTTTAAATTATTATTAAATTTACTTTACCATCGAAACCATATAATTTTTCTTATGTTACAGAGTCGAAACAAATTACCTTAACTGAGTGGCACATCAAAATATTGTACATTGCAGACGTTTCTTGAAAAATAACAATATATGCTTGTGTATATGGGAAACAATGTCGTTTATCTTTTCCGAGTAGAGAACTTAAAACAACAAAAATTGCAGAACTGGTTCATGTCGAGTTGTGTGGTCCTATGGAAAAAAAGGTCAATTGGAGGAGCTCGTTACTTTCTTCTGATAAAAGATGACTTTTCTCATTATAAAAAGGTATTCTTTGGGGTATGTGGTTTTCTTGAAAAATATCTTGACGATGTTCGAACTGAAAATGGTAATAGCGTGAAAGCTATTAGATCTGATAATGGAAAAGAATTTGTAAACAAATATGTTGACCTATTACTACATAAAAATAGCGTTTTTCACCAGAAGACTGTTCCATACAACCCGGAGCAAAATGGAACAATAAAGAGAAAACCGCACTGTTGTAGAAGCAGCAAGAACAGCCCTGTGTGCAAAAATTTGGATAAAAAGTTTTGGTCTGAAGCCGTGAACTTGGTTGTGTTTATATTAAATCGAAGTGGAACCAGCACCCAAAAAGACAAAACACCCTATGAACTCTGGTATGGTAAGAAAGCTAGTGTAGAAAGTTTACAAAAATTTGGTAGTGTAGTGTTCATTCATGTACCAAAGCAAAATCGACTGAAATGGGATAAAAAATCTCAAGAAGGAATTTTTGTTGGGTACGCAGAAGATTCAACTGGTTATCGAGTTTATATTCCAGACAGAAATAAGGTTGAGATTGCAAGAAATGTAAAATTTTCCAATATCGATAATGAGAAAGTAACAAACGAAGTTTCTGGCAGTATTTGCATCCCTTTAAATAAAGATACTTTTCCAACTAAAGGAAATTGTGATGTATCCGTACCAACCAACAATTTGTCAACGCACGAAGATGATTCATCTTACGCTGGTGCAAATAATTATCAGATTCTGGTACAAGAAGCAAACAATGAGACAAGCGAACAAAATGTTGAGAATGATTCAGCTGATAGTTTTAATGATATCTTTGAAGAAGCTCATGATTAAGTAGAAAATGAAGTTGCTACACAAAGGAGTTTTTTAAGTGATCGTTTACGTAACAAAGTAAGAAAGCAGGCTCAAGAAGTAATGGAAGAAGGTCATGCTTTTGTCCTTCAAATTATAATGAAGCAAAATTATCTAACAAATGGAAAGAGGCTATGAATGAAGAACTCAAATTAAAGAAAACAAGACATGAGAACTAGTTGATTTACCACAAGGGTGTAAAGTTCTTAATAGAAAGTGGGTATATATAGTAAAAGAAGCAACCAAAAATGAACCTGAACGTTACAAAGCAAGGCTGGTGGCTCGTGGATTTAATCAAGAATATGGTATTGATTACTTTGAAACATTTAGCCCCGTAGCCAAATTTACCTCCATAAGAATGATTTTGAGTATCGCCGCATCAGAAAATCTAAAGCTAAAACAATTTGATATAAAAACAGCTTTTTTAAATGGATATATTAATGAAAATGTTTATGTCAAGCAACCAGCAGGCTATTCTGACAATACGGGCGGGCAGAGTTTACAACTTAATTAAAAGCTTATATGGTTTGAAGCAAGCATCAAGGTGCTGGAACCAAATGTTTTCAACGCTATTAAAAAGGTTTAATCTTCAAGAAAGCAAAGCGGACCATTGTGTTTTTATCAATAATGATGTCAACAAACGAATGATGATAGCAATTTATATTGATGACGGCTTAATTGCAGCAAAATGTGAAGAAGACATTGGCAATTTTTATCGTTTTTAAAAGAAAATGTCAGAGTTAAAGTTTATGATGCTAAACACTATTTGGAGTTAGAAATACGACGTTTAAATGACGGTAGTATTCACGTAAATCAGCAACGCTATATTGAAATATTGCTAGTGAATTTTGAAATGACTGAATCTAACCCCGTAAGTACACCATGCGATACAGCTGTAAATAGTATGTTTTCAGGTCAAAGTGCTGAAGTTAAAAACTATCCCTACATACAAGTAGTCGGCAGTTTAATGTATTTGATGCTGGTAACACGACTAGATGTAAGTTTTGTCATCAGTTACGTTAGTAGGTTTTTGGAAAAACCTTTAACTGCTCACGTTAACACTATAAAGAGAATTTTTAAATATTTAAAAGGCACCAAAGTATATGGTTTAACTTTTGCAGCTAACAATGAGCGTATCTTAAAATGTTTTAGCGATGCTGACTATGCTGGAGACATACCCCCTTATTCAAAAACGATTATTAAATTTAACAAACGTTTATTAAGACAGATAGAGTAGAAGATCAACAAGCGGTTATATAATAATGATGGGTTTATCCAGTATTTCCTGGTCATATCAACGACAAAAGAGTGTTTCCTTATCCATCACCGAGTCCGAATTCATCGCAAGTTGTCATGCAATGAAAGAGCTGTTTTGGATTCAGCAACTTATTTCTGAATTTGTACCAGATAAAACCAGAATATGTTTATTTATAGACAAAGTGCTATACGTTTAATAAAAAATCCAGAATTTCACAAACGATGTCAAATATCAATTTATATGACAAAAATATGAAGAAAAAATTTTTGAAATTAAGTATGTTTCCACTAATCACCAAATTGCTGATATTTTTACTAAACCCTTGCCTAAGGAAAAGTTTGTACGATTTAGAAATTCAATGAATATTGTTAATTGTGTATAAAAAAAATGTAATGTAATTAAATTTTTTTATAAAACTGAATGGTTATTAAAAACTATATGCAAGAAAGTTTAACAAACATGGGAGTATTGAAATATTTGTTTAAACTTTTGTCTTCCACTGTATAATATACATACATATCATATAATATACATATACATATTTATGTACATATATCGAAAAACAATATTTAATTACACATAAGTATGTTTGCTCTTATATACTAAACGGTTCTTTTTATTTTTTGTTTCTCATTACATTTTACTTTAAGTTAATAAAGTCCAATAAAGTTTTTCAGTTCAGTTCAGTACTGTTCTTCAAACAATCCGCCTGTTTTTTATTATTAAGTTTTAACGGCCATAGGAAGGAATGCCGTTGAAAATTACTAGAAGATGGCGCTAATATAGAAATAGAGCAATCAGGGCCACTCAAAAGTTAGTTTATTGTGCGTCATCGTTGAGTGAACATCAAAGCTTTCTCAAACTGTAATTTAAGTGATTTCATACTACGTTTCCACGACGATTTGAATCACCTGCTTCGCTTTCTCAATCATGTTTATGAATCATGCTGTTTACATGATAATAAACTTGCTTCTATTTGACAGTTATTTTTAATAAACAAACAGAATAAAAAAAAAAAACAGAATTTACAATTTGTGGAAAATAATTTTTTTAATGGACAAAAAAAGTGAATGGAAATTAGTTAGCTTATTTGAAAAAAACATACATTCGTACGTATTTACTTACAGCAACAAGAAAATACGCGAGCAAATGGGCAAGTTATTAATTTTTAAGAAGCTAATTCTTCAATCCTCCATTACATTTTTCACAATTTTTTTTATCCATTGTTTTTATACCATACACCATCATAGGAGGACGCCCAGAACTATTGGTCCAACACCCACCTTAAAGTATACCGATCGACTCAGAACCATTTTCTGAGATGTCTGCTGGCTGTCCATGTAAAGCTAGTGCGCAGAGTACAGGTCGGAATTTTGAAGATATTTCGATAAAATTTGGTACATGATATTTTTTCGGCCCAAGGATGGATGGGATTGAAACTGGTGGAAATCGGTCCATTATTTCACCTAGCCCCAATACAAATGTCCTCCCGAAATTGGGGTTTACCGGTCATAAATCTTTGAATTATGGAAGTATGCAAACAAAATTTACCACAGATGAGTAATAAATGAAGCTAAAGCATATCCACAAATTTCGTGAAGATCGGTCCATAATTAGTCGTAGCTCCCATATAAGGCCCACTTTCGAAAATCGCTTAAAAGAGCATAACTCTCTTAAAAATGTTGGTATCCAAATAATATTGAACACAAATATGTTTCGTATATATACATATAACATGGTGGAATCTTATGACGATCGGTCCATAATTTGTCGTAGCTCCCATATAAGCCCACTTCTGAAAACCACTTTAACGACCATAAATTTCTTAAAAATGTTGGTATCCAAATAAAATTCGACACAAATAAGTTTCTTGTATAAAGAAATAATGACACTTAATTTTATAATGGTCGGTCCATAATTAGTCGAAACTCTCTCCGTAATTCAATTAAACCTCCATAAATCTTTTAAACGTATTTATATCGATATAAAGTTTAACACATATACTGCCGTATTTATAAAAAATTAAAGTAGACTTCAAGTGTACTTTAAGAAAATTTTGTATGAAAAGTTTATCTTAAAGCACACTTCAAGCCTACTTTAATTTTTATAAATACGGCAGATAATATTTATATTCACAGACATCATGACACTAAATTTTTGGATGATCGGTTCACAATAGGTTATATCTCCCATATTACGTACATTTCTGAAAAACTGTTTTATACATATACTGGGTGTAGGGTATTATATGGTCGGGCTTGACCGACTATACTTTCTTACTTGTTTTAATTTATTTTATTTAATTGATAATTTGCTTTGTTTACAACACAGCTAGTACAGATAAACTTGTGATAAAAATTAGAGAATCTACATATGTATATACATATATATATATACATTAAATTTCTTACAATAAATGCGCTTTTAATGGTTAAAATTACAAATTCAAATATGTATAAATAAAATATTTTCAAGTTTCGAAACTCTACGGTAAATTTTATACTGTTTTGGCAAAATGTTACCTTTCTATTAATATTTTACTTATTATTTTATACACAATACAAATTGTTTAGTTACCTTTCATTATTAATCAAAAGCAGCATTCACATTCATGTTTTTTTTTTTTATTTTTAAAGTTTGCAATCATTTTGGCCCTATTTTCCTCGAATACTCGTTGAGTACCTACACCCATGTAAAATTTTATCTGCATTGGACTGTTGAGAAATGTCAAATTTATATAAAAAGTTCGATTCTGCCCCATTGTGCTCTGACTAAATGCTGAGGTAAACTATTGAAAAATTAGCTTGCATGTAATATTTACGTGTATTATTTTGTTAACTACGTGTCACAACTATAAACAGACCATTGGTATAGCTCATATTTAAATTTACGAAAATATAGTACCAAGAAAACATAATCAGCAATTAGATTAGAAATATATTAAATTACAATTAATATGTCAGATTTATTTAACAAGGATCTTTCGTATAAAATCGATTAATTTTGAAAGACAACTTGCTTATTCGTAAGCTTAAAATCCTTTCTGTCATAATTTGTACTTAATTACATATATGTATGTACATACATATATTTTTTTAATTTACAGCTATGGATTGATCTCCACAGAATTCGGCATATTAAGAGATGTATGCGAATTTATGTTGTTGTTGTTGTAATAGCAGTAATTGCTGATTTGACAGCCCTTGGCCGACTGATTTCGGGTCATTCCGGTGCGTAGAACCGGCTGTCGTGGGAATGGCAAATTTATGTGAATTTTGCTAGTGAACAATATATGGGGGATATGATCAAATAAGTGCCGATCTACCAACAGAAAGACAGACATAGAATATATCGCACCCTAAATACAAAAGGGTCACAAGTCAAAATTTTTTAAATCTGAATTTGTTCCATAAATTAATTCAGAGTATACATTTGTAACTACTGCAAAAATTTCTTTCACATCACTATCTTTTTTAACTGGAAAAATACAGTTATGTCTATTTTTATGTAAAGTGTGTTGCTTGTGCACGATGTCTCTCCTGCAAATTTTAGTATTTTGAGTTGTGACCCTTTTAGAGTGCGATATATATATACATATAAATTGTTCTCAATATAACACTCGGATTGGAAGGTATAAAATAGCTAAAATGGAAATGGAGCCACCGTAGTAAAGACCCATAGTAATTTTTTTGACGATATATTAATGATAATTCTATTACAGTGACTTATGAACGCAAACTCCATTCCGAAAAGCCAATTTGTATGTATGTATGTGATAATGATTTTTCATTGACGTTGTTCTTAGATAATGCAAATTAAAAATTCCAGAATTCATTATAAATACGATAAAATAAAAATATTTATATGTACTTACAAGTCTCATCATATCATCCAATGGTTCGTAAATAATAAAGTCGGCAACGAAACTGGCACACTCAGCCGCAGTTCTTATTAAAGGCCTTTGAAGAAATGCTGTTGGTCGTATAGTGGTGCACATAAATTTCTATAAACAATGTAAAATAATTAGTAACAGATTTACTCTTATTTTATTACTATTCAGAGATTTGAATTCTTACCTGTACATTGCATTCATTGGGCAGAGCTAAAACGAGAGGACGTCTATTGCAATTGTTAATAACAAACTGATGTCTGAAATTTTCCGCATATAATAGCAGCAGCCGCTCTTTGGCAGACAAAGTATAGTAAGTGGCTGGATAACATTGAATGGAATCCTTAAATTCTTCAATTGTTTCTGGAAATGATAGATCAATGCGTCCAACATGGTGTGGATCTTCAGGTTGGACGGTGTCAATATCCAAATATTCAATTTCATCCTCTTCTTCGTAACTTGTTTGCTCTTCTTCTACATACTCTGATTCCAAATCTGCTAATCGTGCTTCTCGGCGAGACTCTTCAATAGCTTTGATTTGATCGTCATATTTATGAGGATCAATTTTAATTTGTGCTTTTGAAATGTATGGTCGGCGCGGCATGAATTTTACGATTAATATTAAAAACGAAATAAAAAATAAAAATTCCTCAACTATTACTTTCAAATAAAAACCAATAAAAAACATTTTCTAGTTGTCATGAGAACGTAATTTTTTGTATAAATAGTGCTGCCAAATTTATTAATTATTTTTTGTTACCTAAACAGAACCATCTTTTGCACAGTAATAAAAACTACAATTTCAACAAATTTTAAATTGGATTGTGACTTGACTAATGTTGGAACGTGGTGGTAATACAGTGTCGGTTATAGTAATGGCTACATGTCAATAGCTTGGTAGTGCAGTGCACATTAATAATACAGTTCACTGTACCAAAATATTATTTGTGTTGAATACATTATTCATTTTTCACCAGTGCTACAAAATGTAAGCAAATTAAAAAAATTTAATTAAGTGCTTAAAATTAAAGAATTAATTAATTCTGCGTAATTTTGTTTTTATACCCTTCACCTTCATGAGAAGGGTATACATATATTAGTTTGTCATTCCGTTTGTAATTTCCACAATATAATTTTCCGACCCTCTAAAGTATATATTCTGGATCCTTATAGATCGGAGTCTATTAAGCCATGTCCGTCTGTCTGGCTATTGAAATCAATTTTCTGAAGTCCCCAGATATCGTCGGGATCCAAATCTTCAATAATTTTGTCAAACATGCTTCCGAGAATTTTGCTATTTAAATTCAGCAAAATCCGTCCACAAATAACGGAGATATGAGCAAAAATCCGAGACAAACACTGAAAATTTCATCAGAAAAAACTAATTGCCGTATTTATAAAAAATAAAGTAGGACTGAAGTGTGCTTTAAGACAAAATTTTCATACAAAATTTTCTTAAAGTACACTTGGAGAAGGGTATATAAGATTCTGCATAGCCGACTATAGCACTCTTACTTGTTTTTTTTTCATTTAGTTTTTCTAAATTAATAATTGATATTAGGGAATTTCAAAGTTTAGACATTTTGAATTACACCAATATTATCAATATATGTACATATTTTTTTTATTTTCATTTAATGTAACTTAATTAAAAAACAACCTAAGAATAAGTATATATTTAAAATCTTAATCTAATGAATTTTAATTGTTTAGTTTAGCCAGTGCCGGACAAGAATTGTTTGACCATTGTTAATTTTATTTATGAAGTTGGGATTCTTCCTTCTTGTCTTCGGTTCAGATCTACTGTATCTCTCCTTATTAGTCGAATACATACATACATACATACATATATCCAATGTTACTTAGTATGTTGCTGGCTAATGGGTTTGGATGTTGTTCACGTTTTTTTTTAATAGTTTTCTACATTTTCTTTTTTGTTTTGTATATCAGTTTTTACCAAAGGCACGTTGAGCTCTGTATGAATTTTCAAATTTTTTATATACTAGGGGGCAATTGTGATCATTCGTAGCAATTTGTTTTTGCGTCTGTGAATTCTGTCTACATTTGAAGCTGAGACTGTTCCCCATAGCTGTATTCCATAAGACCATATAGGTTTTATGATCGAGTTGTAAAATAAGAGTTTGCAATTTAAAGTTAAGGTATGGTCACACATGGCAAATATTTACTCAAAAAAGCGTAATCACTTATTTTAGCACAAATTTGTTTGACGTTATTTACTCTTACAAGTGTTTTGCAAGATCAAACAGCATCAAATAAAATGAAACTAAATATTTGTTGTGTCCTGCCCTAAATTGTAATGTGGTGTTCTTCTAACAAACATTTTTTTGTTTGCAAAATTTATATTAAATGAAATTAAATTATTTAGCATTCTTGTAATAGTTTATTAAATTTTTTTAATTACATAGTAAAATCTTTAATTAAGTTATACGATAGAAAATACTCCTTTAAAGACATGCTTATTAAAGGTAGCTTTATACGGTATGTATTTTACAGTGTACTTGTCAGTAGTACGATACATAGGTATGTAATGTAATGTCACTCAAAATTGGCATTTTACAGGCAGTTTATAATTTTTGCTTTTACACGTCGGTTTCTAGTTTCATCTGACATAATCTATGATAGAACACAACAGCTGTCTTTTTTATGATTATTTTCGCGGGAGTTTTGTGTACTTGCAAATATAGTTTGAAGAAATAAATAAAATAAATAAATAAATATAAATAAATAAAATAAAAAAATTAAGCAGGAGTTAAAGAGAAAATGTGCCATGTGGAGCGAAAAATTGTTGTATTTAAACTAAATAACAATTAATCTATATGTATAAATAGGTTTTTTAAATACATATTTTAATCAATCATCACAGTGGACACCATTAGGTGGCCACTACAGTGTCTTTTATTTTCCTTTATTGATACCGCTTTCCAATTCTCTGGTTATCCAACTAAAGTTGAAGTAATACCATTGTAAAGCAGTTGACAGTCAAAGAGAGAAAATAAAAGAATAACAAATCCAAAGAAGAATTGAATCATCCTCTTAACAACTGCATTATCGATGGCGTACCGATCGAGAGTAAACATTAATCAAGTGTTTCATTAAATTAATATTTAATCAGTTATTGATATTTGGAGATTTGGGTTCTTTAATAAGTCTACTCAAAAATCTATACACATCATCATTGAGTGCCATAAGAATCTGCGACTTTCATCCAAGAAACACCTGCTGGAACATCCATTTCATCAATATTTTATTACATACCTACCAAAGAGTTGTTACATTTGTCAAATTATGTAAAATTGTCTTTAAAATAAACGTTTATTAGATAAAATCAGAAGTATATCTTCATGTATGAAAAAAATATTTTATTATATATATATGTACTTATACTTGAAATATGTAATATGCTATATTAATTTTTTATAAGATTATAATTTAAAATTAATTACAATATTATATTGTTTAAATAGTCATAAGCACCTAAATTTAAGTGAACACCCTTAATATACTTGCAAAACAAGAGATACAATTTTATTCTAAAACAGATTGA
Source organism: Bellardia bayeri (assembly GCA_950370525.1). Classification (NCBI taxonomy): domain Eukaryota; kingdom Metazoa; phylum Arthropoda; class Insecta; order Diptera; family Calliphoridae; genus Bellardia; species Bellardia bayeri. Next base: position 60,518,787 of record OX493264.1, read on the forward strand.
TGAGGCCTCAACATTCCGCAGTGGCAAAAACTTCAAATTTGGTGAATCAATTCTTTTGAATAATTTGCATTTCAAGGGATTATTATCTTTTTTTAAATTTTTGGTGTAATTACAAAAAAATTACAAAATGGTGTAATTACAAAAATACCAACTCAACATTTCATTTACTAGTTATTTGTTTCTTTTAGTTATTTCTTTTACTTGTTCTTTTGATTCCATGAAATCCATAAAGAGAGAGTACCACTGATATGCACGCAATTTAATTAAAAAAAACTGTATATCATATAAATTTAGAAGTGCACTATTCTTTTTAGGAATATACATACATATATGTATACCCTATGGTAGATTAAATCCGTTTAATACAACTTTTGTCGGTTATCTGAATTTTTAAACGTTTTTTATATTAACATAAAACACGTATTTTTCGAGATTAAATAAAATGTTTCAATTCGATAGAATGCAATTTTAATTTGCGTATTTTGTACATATGTGGTCTGATAGGTAAAAATAATTTTTATTTAGGGATCTTAGTGTAACTTCTATACGCCCTAACATCATTGGCAGGGCGGGCTTAGAGACGTAATCCTATGGTCAACTTGTAGATTCAACATTAAAACTTTTATGGTTGATCCATTAGTTTCTGTAAATTTCGTTGATTGAATAGGGGTTTAAAACACCAACAAATTTAGAGAAATATCAACTACCAGACCAGACCTGTATTGCAGTACAGAATACCCCGGTTAAATACCTCACTCAAAAATGTTAGTACTTGTCCGGGGAAAGTAATTAAGCGTTCACGGTTATTTACCTTATAAAGGTAATTAAATGCGTTTAAGAAGGTAATTATCAGATTACCTGTGTTAGGGGCCATGAAACTTTAAAATTAAATTCTGCAGATATTTGGTGTTTTGTTTTTTTTTTCCTTTTTTTTTTGCAATAGAGATCAATAAAAGTTTTTGCTTTATAGATAAAGATGTTTTCTTTGGAGCCATTTCATTAAAAATGTATGGAACACTTTAAATTTGATTAAATTCGCCACTTTTTTGAAAACTTATGCTTCTATAACAAGCACGAAGTTAACAGGTGCCTTAATGAAATTCTTACAAAATTGAATAAAATGATACTTTGGGTAAATAAACGAAGTTAAACTAACGAAAATTTCAATGATGGGGAAAATGTTTTTGAGGTAATTACCCGAATTGGGTATTAAAGCGAAAGTTATTAATACGTGTTGTTTTGTTTGGAAAATTAACAGGGATTTACAAGGCGAGATAAATAAACGAAAAAGGCAATTAAGCGTGGGGTATTTAACCGGGGTACGAGTATACTGTATTAACGTTTGGTTTAGGGAGTCTACAATAATTATTTATGTTTGAACCTTTGTTTCTGGAAAGAAATAGAAGTAGACAAGAACCTCCCCACCCTGCTAATCGCTAGCATAATCAATGGCTCCCGCTCGTAACTCTCTATTTTGTTTTAATTATTTTATTACATCAAGAAACAATGGATACTACTTAGGAGTATAGTTTCGACTTTACCTTCAGTAGCATCTCAAACCAAAATTTGTTATGATTGTTAATTACAAAATAAAAGAAGTTTTTTTTTAATAAATAAACGAGTTCAAACATATTTTATTAAGTGATTACGTCTTTTTTGGCAAATATTTGCCAAGTGTAATCGTACCTTTAGCTTAGAGTTTCTGCCAATGAGCAAATTAATTTGTATCTATTTCAATTTCATTTGAGTCATGCTGTCCACCTGTCACACTTAACAATGTAAATATACCTCAGTCCGATTATGTTACATACCTTGGTATTCACTTAGATAGAAGACTTACTTGGCGTCGTCATATAGAAACTAAGAGACTTCACATAAAGTTAAAAACATCTAGCCTTCACTGGTTAATCAGTGACCAATCCAAGCTAAGCCTGGACTATAAAGTCACCCTGTATAAAACCATCTTAAAACCAATTTGGACATATGAAATCCAATTGTGGAGAACTGCTAGTAATACCAGTATTGATATTATACAGAGGGCCCAATCAAAAATTCTTAGGACCATGACGGGCGCACCATGGTACATAAGAAATGAAAACATCCACAGAGATCTAGAAGTACCATTGGTAAAGGATGAATTCAGAAGGGTCCGCGAGAACTACATCAAAAAGCTACAAACCCACCCGAATCCGCTTGCTAGAATTCTAGCTCAGAGCCAGACGGAGTCGAGGCTTCGTAGAGCTTAACAGCCAATAACAAATTAATGTTCTGTTAGAGAGTAATTAGATTTATTTTAGTTTTAAGATTTGAATACTTATTGTTAGGTCTAAGGAAATAAGGCAGATTCAATAAATAATAAAAAGTTATAATAAAAAAAAATTGAGTCAATTTTGCATTTATATGGGATTTTCATGTTAAGCATAGTACTCTCTTCAAAATTTCAGGTGGAATGCTGTCAAAATACATGTTAAAAAAACATGTTTACGCCTAAAGCATCCGTAAAAATTGGCATGAGCCGAACGATATGCCAACAACATCAGCAACCTCTCTGATAGTGATTCGACGATTATCCAAAATCATTTTCTTCATTGCTTTAATGTTTTCATCGGTTGTTGATGTGCTCGTGCGACCACGACGAGCATCGTCATTGACATCTTATCGGCCTTCCTTAAACCGGTTATACCATAATTGAACTTGTGTTTTGATCATAGTAGACTCGGCAAATGCCACAGTCAACATTTAAAATGTCCTTGCGCATTTAATTTCATTTTCTACACAAAACTTAATACAATTTCTTTGATCCATTTTTTTCGAATAGTAAAAATCGAAGAGCACACCAAAATATGACTAACCTTTTTATCTGTCAAAAACAAACTAACAATCCAAAATGGCTGATATTACCAATATATATAACAGACATGTGTACCAACATAAAAGAAAAAAACGCGAAAATCGAACATACGCAACTCGCGAAAATGTTGAAAATAACGTTTTTTTTTGATCAGACCTTGTATGTGTGTACATTTTTGCTTATTTCTGCTTTTATCCTCCATTGCTTTATCCAGTTTTCTAATTGAAATATAGATAGTACTGTGTATTCTTCTAAATCCAAATTGATAATTTCGAATACAATTGTTTTCAAATAAAAAGGGTAAACTTGTTCATAAGTATCTTCTTGAATAGTTTTGATATATTCGACAATAGACTGATGGTCGGCCGGGATTCGATTGCAGAGTTGCGTCTAGATATTCTAGATATTTATTTAGCGATTAAATTTTCCGACGTTCCAAAAGCTTTTTAAATATTTTTGTGCCATCTTTTAGCTTAGCTTTGAGTTGGGACGATCTGTGCAATTGCCCTCTTTCGAAATCTTCTTTTTTTATTTATTAGCTGTTCGACATCAGAAAAATAAATTTTATTATATCTGATTAGTCGGGGGGTTTGGGTAGCAAGTTGAGCAGCCAGTTGAGGATCATTATCGAAATGGATAAAAGAGTAGTCGACATTTTCTGGTGTTCTTAGCGGTATGTTTTCAAAACAATATGTACAGAGGTATTTTCTATATTTAATCCTGTCATTGCTAAATTACAACTCGGGGATACAATTTCTCGGGGCTTGTTATAGTGACAATTATGGGTAAACGATCTGATGATAATTCTAACGAAGATTCAACTTGAATTAAATAAAACACGACCTTTCGGAGTAATCAGTCTTGATCCCCAGAATGTGTGCTTAGCGTTATAGTCGCCAGCTACCAGAAAAAAAAATTGTTGTATTGACTTTCAGTTATTTGAATTCTAGGGGGTTAATATAGATGAAATCACTATATTTCGAGATAACAATCTTCGATACAGAATGTTGTGGCTTGAAGATAATATTTACAAAGATAATTAAGTAGTGTTTAATTCGACTTTTTATTAAAATTGCTGTGCCTTCACATGGTCTGCCTCTGAGGTCCTTAGTATCATAAATGAGATACCAATTTATATGAAATAAACTAATAGACGTCAAAAGTGTTTTCGAATTCAGCAGCACATCAATTTGGTGATTTTTTAGGAAATATTCAAGTTCGTTTTTATGTTGACGAATAACGTTTGCGTTCCAGAAACATGTTTTCAAACAGTTCATGACCTATTAAGTACAACTTGCAATAGCATGGATTGTATTTTAAGGATTTCCTGCATCATGTTACTCATAGAATTTGTAAAATTGTTAACCGATTGTATATAAGACTCTACTGTAGCTTCAAGGCAGTGGTTTGATTGTTTGACTCTATATTGATTTTATTATTTGGTAATGAGTTGTGGAGAATTTTGTTGGTTTTTAGAACATTACTGTAAGATATATTTTTGGTTGTCGGCTTCTCATTTTTAGGGCAACAATAAAAGTAAGGCAATAAGTGGCAATGAACTCTTTACAATATACTGGGCAATATTTTATAGTTAGCAGTATGATTTCCACCACAATTGCTACATTTTTAATGTTTCAATCATTTCTTAGTTTAACACACTGAGATGAACAATGTAGTTCACCACATGCAACGCAAACTGGTGACAACTTACATTATCATCTAGTATGAGATTATTTTTGTGGTTCTTCTAACGTTATTTTTCGTTCTTTATCTGAAAGCGTTTAGTGCCCAACTTACTCATTATTTCCATGGGTTGTACATAGGAGTCGATAATTTTAACAGCATTTTAAAGTCCTTTAATACTCTTTAGTTGATAGGTGTAGAAACTTTTTTTTACGGGTTTGAAACTAAGTTACAATTTTACGATAATCATTTTCATGATTAACATGAATTTTAGTTTCATTGATATTACCGCTCTTAAGTGGGACTACAAAAACAAATTTTCTCTCATTAATTCAATAGTTTGTTATAGTTTTGCTCTTCCAAGTATATTAGTGGGGGTTCAATGATTTTATTATTGGGGTATCAGTTATTTCATTATCCGATATATAGCAAAACGATTTTCAAAGTCATTTCATTAGTTTTTGATACTTTCGAATCAGGAGCCACTATGGAGGACTTCGGACCCATTTATATTGGGGATTTTTGGCTATTTTCATTAGATTGAGCAGTTTGGAAATTTTGAAGTATGAGCACTTTTAATTACACCAATATTGGTGTACAATGCAGAAATTAAAATTTGTATCTATATTACCAAACTTTCTGAAAAAAGTAGATATTGTGAAAAATTTAATTATAAAAGATAAATTGTCGATATTTCGTCAACGATATACATACATACATACTCGTATATGTATTAGCACAGAAACATTACATATGCTGAAAAATTATACGTATATACATACAGACTATATCACAAAATTGTTTTTAATTATTTTGGTAAACAAATTCTGAAATGAATGAAATGATCAAACTCAAATTTATTTTTTCACATAAAATAGACAAATTTTGATAAAGCCTACATTTGAAGTTCAAAAACTGGTTGAAATTGAACGAAAACGAGTGAGTTTTTGAAGTCGATTTTAAAGTATTTCTAATTAAATTTTTAAAATTTGTGTATTAGATTCTCTTTAATAGCAATTTATCTTTATATTTTGTGGGATAAAACTGTTTAATACAGAAATATTATGAAAAAATTAACTTTTAAAACTCACTCGTTTTCGTTTTCGATTTCCATCACATACCTGTATGTATTATTTGAAATTTCATATAGAAAAATAAATTAAAACTTGATTTATTACAAAACAAGCCACGGCCAAAAATTTTAATTGACCGATGTGCACTGTGTTTGTTTAATAAATAGCCCATGAAATTATAATTTTTACAGCTTAGCATAGTTCTTAAATGTCAATTAGATAAATACTATTTACTCTATTAAGATTATATTTTTATAATCAGTCCATATAAATTCTTATTTTGAGCACATACTCTACGCATTGGATCAAATTTTAAACAATTCGAACGGAATATGGGTGCTTAAACCAAATTTTTTCTTGTTGACAATTTGGAACTATGAACGCAATTATGCGAAGTAAGAAATCTAAAGTAGTTGCATCATACAATAAATTATTCATGACTGAGATTTTCATATACTACATACATATGCATCTATGTACATATATATTTTCTTACTTTTAAGAGTAACCAGTTTAGTAAGTGCAAACCGACTTTCATATGATTAGGATTCCATAAAAGTTTGCGGAAACAAAATATAATAAAATAAACAAACATGTTTTTGTACTGATTCATATTGTTGATTTTAGATTATAAATACATATTATAAAATTACTCTCACAAGTGGCTTTAATATTTAATTATGCAAATGGAGAGTCTTCATTAAATTGTATTATAAAACATTTTTTCCAATTCAGGAAGTATTTCTGACAGATTTTAATGGTTTTAGTTGTATCTCGGATTTGAGGTCTGGGAATTCCAGGAAAATAATAGTCTTGAATTCCCATGAAAAAAATTTAAAATTTCCCGGTTAAAGGCGTAATTTAAAATTAACGTAGTTTCATTTTGTTATTGCAAATATTTTCATTTCTGAAACGTATAACGTAGTTGAATTTTAATATTAAGTTATTTTATTGTTGTCACTATATTACCTACAACAAAAAAAAAACAGCAAGAAGGTCCAATTTACAAGAAGTAACTCTTTAAGCCAAGTTGATTACGTTTTAGACATCGCGGTGAGGAAGGATAAGACGAGTACACACTTGATTGTACTAGCAATTCGTGTTACTCTCTTAATCGTATTACAATACGAGTGATTTAACCCTTTAACAACTAAGACCGTATAAAAAAGGTCATCAATAAAAACCATTTATTGCTATATAATATTTTTGTGCACTTTAAGGTCCCAAAGCTTATTATTCATTATAAAATTACCTACACATTGATAGAAGTTTGAATGTGTATACTAAATTCGTTTAGCAGAAATAACCGTTACAATAAAAATTTTAGTGAAAAAACATAAATACTTTCGAGTTTCTCAATCCTCAGGCGACTTTTTATGGTAAGTGTTCATAGTGTTTATATTCACAATTTCTGTTTAGTTTTTGATGTGCAAAACTAAACAAAATTTGTTCAAATTGTGTCTTCTGCAGAAGGTCTTAAGGTACGGTCACACTTAGCAAATATTTGCCAAAAAAGACGTAACCACTAAATAACATATACTTGAACTAGTTTATTTATTTCAAAAAACTTTTCGTATTTAGGCTAAAGCACAAACAAAATTAATTTTAATTTATTTGATGATGTTTGATCTTGCAAAACTCTTGTAAGAGTAAACAACATCAAACAAATTTGTGCTAAAACAAGTGGTGAAGCTTTATTGAGTAAATATTTGCCAAATGTGACCGTACCTTCAGTGACTTAAGGCCCAACCATAATGTGCATAAACTGGCTTAAGCCAGCTTAAGCAACTATGCTTAAGCAAAGTGCTAAACTGAACGCACTTTCCGTACGGAATCATCTGTTTTTTGATTTCATTAAAAAACAAAAATAGAATGCAAAATCAAGAAATAGATGATATTACTCATATCTTATCACTTTTTTTTTATATATTTAGGTCAATAGATTTTACATCCTTACTGACTACATATGAGGAGGTCCATAACAAAACGCAATAATTACACCATCACATTTTTTTGGATAAACGACAAAATGTAATTTAAGTTAGTGGCACATAATAATGTAATTATTGCATTTTGCTCTGAACCATTATATTTGATATTGAATTGCAGTGTAGTTATTGAGTTTTGGAATGCTTTATAATAAAGGTAATATAGATTTCAATGTGTAAAATAGGATTCAATCAAAAAATCAAAAAACTTGAAAAATGTAATTATTGCGTTTTGTTATAGACCTCCTCATATATAGTAAATGACAAAACAGTAATTAGGTCTATAGTTTAAAAAAAAAATACTTTCAAACAAATGAATTAATACAAATAACTTAAATAAAGTACATTTAAGAATTTAAATACAAAATAATTTTTCTTTTTACAATATCATTACTATCGGATATATCTATAACATGGTAACATTTGTTGAAGTTTTCACATATACGGCGAAAAGGGTCGTTGTTATTTATTAAATAATTCGCAGTTTTTACTGTTTGCAAATTTTCAATAAAAAACAAGTAAGAAAGTATAGTCGGTCAAGCCCGTTTATATAATACCCTACACCCAGTATATGTATAAAACAGTTTTTCAGAAATTTACGTAATATGGGAATATAACCTATTGTGGACCGATCATCCAAAAATTTAGTGTCATGATGTCTGTGAATATAAATATTATATGTGTTCAAGTTTATTTCGATATAAACACGTTTAAAAGATTTAAGATTGAATTACGGAGAGGGTCTTATATAGGAGTTTCGTCTAATTATGGACCGACCATTATAAAATTAGGTGTCATCATTTCTTTATACAAGAAACTTATTTGTGTCGAATACCAACATTTTTAAGCAATTTATGGTCGTTAAAGTAGTTTTCGGAAGTGGGCCTTATATGGGAGCTACGACAAATAATGGACCGATAGTCATAAAAAAATATATTTGTGTTCAATATTATTTCGATAGCAACATTTTTAAGAGAGTTATGATATTTTAAGCGATTTTCGAAAGTGGGCCTCTTATGGGAGCTACGACTAATTATGGACCGATCATAATAAAATTGTACCGTATTATTTGTATACATATTAAATATATATTTCAAATACCAACATTTTTAAAAGAGTTATGCGCTTTTAAGTGATTTTCGGAAGTGGGCCTTATATTGGAGCTACGACTAATTATGGACCGATCATCATAAGAGTAAACCATATAATTTGTACGCATATGAGATATATTTTCGTGCAATATTATTTGGATACCAACATTTTTGAGAGAGTTATGCTCTTTAAAGTGATTTTTGGAAGTGGTCCTTATATGGGAGCTACGACTAATTATGGACCGATCTTCACGAAATTTGTAGATGTGATTTAGCCTTATCTACTACTCATCTGTGGTAAATTTTGTTTTCATACTTGCATAATTCAAATATTTATGACTGGTAAACTCCAATTTCGGGAGGACATTTGTATGGGGGCTAGGTGAAATAATATACCGATTTCCACCAGTTTCAATCCCATCCGTTCTTGCACCAATTTTTAGCGAAATATCTTCAAAATTGCGACCTGTACTCTGCGCACAAGCTTTACATGGACAGCCAGCCAGCCAGACGGACGGACATCGTTAAATCGACTTAGAAAGTGATTCTGAGTTGATCGGTATACTTTAAGGTGGGTGTTGGACCAATATTTCTGGGCGTTATAAACATCAGCACAAATCCAATATACCCTCCCCACTATGGTGGTGTAGGGTATAAAAACATCAAGTAAACAAATACAGGGCTGTAATTTATAGTACTTTTTAATTTAAAGTACTCGAAAAATCTTCTTAAGTTTACTTATGAATTTGACAGACTTTTCGTTCATTTTTGACAGTTGCTTAACCCTTAAGCGAACACCAGGGCCTGGCCAGGCATTTTTGAAAATTTTTATAGTTTTTTACTTAGATAACTTAGGCGGAGCCCCTTAACTTTTTATGAAGTCCTCAATAAAGGTGTTGTGAACAAAAAAATTTAAGTTAAACATTTTTTTTATCTCTTGGCGTGGTAATTACTGTCAACATGTTTGTAACACCAGGGCCCTATTATGTAGAAAATGCAGCAAATAAAATCAAAATAAAAGTGAAAGAGATTAAACCGATTTATAACTATGGACATATTTTGTGTGTTTGTATAAAAAGCAGAATCAATGTACGTTTCAGAAAATAGTTTTTTTATTTTTGTGTTGGCAGTCAGCTGGGCTACTGCACTCACCTTGTATAGTTGCACCATGTTATGCACATTATGGTTGGGTCTTAAGTGCAAAAAAAATATGTAACTTATTTTACTGTAGTGAAGTGTGTTGTTATTATTTCGTCTTTTGGCTGATAAAGAAGTGAAAAACATCGTTTTGAAGATGCCAACTAAAGAAATTCACCATAAAGAATACTGCAAGATAAAAAAACAAGTAAGAAAGTACAGTCGGTCCAGCCCGACCATATAATACCCTACGTCCAGTGTATGTATAAACCAGGTTTAAAAAACGAGCGCTATATGGGAGATATTACCTATTATAGACCGATCATCCAAAAATTTAGTGTCATGATTTCTGTGAATATAAATATTATGTATGTTAAATTTTATCTTGATATAAATACTTTTAAAAGATTTATGGGGGTTAAAGTGAATTACGAAGAGGGTCTTATATGGGAGTTTTGACTATATATGGACCGACCATTATAAAATTAGGTGTCATCATTTCTGAATATATGAAACTTATTTGTGTTGAATTTTATTTCGATACCAACATTTTTAAAAGAGTTATGCTCCTTTAAGTGATTTTCGGAAGTGGGCCTTATATGAGGGCTACGACTAATTAAGGACCGATCATCATAAAATTAAACCATTTTATTTGTATACATATGAAAGATATTTGCGTTCAATATTATTTGGATACCAACATTTTTGAGAGAGTTATGTTCTTTAAAGTGATTTTCGGAAATGGGCCTTATATGGGAGCTACGAGTAATTATGGATCGAAATTGTAAATGTGATTTAGCTTCATTTATTACTCATTTGTGGTAAATTTGTTTGCATACTTGCATAACTTAAAGATTTATGATCGGTAAGCCCCAATTTCAGGAGAACATTTGTATGGGGTCCCGGTGAAATAAGAGACCGATTTCCACCAGTTTCAATCCCATCCGTCCTTGGACCATAAAAATATTATGTACCAAATTTTATCGAAATATTTTCAAAATTGCCACCTGTACTCTGCGCGCAAGCTTTTCATAGACAGCCAGACGGACGGACGGATATCGTTAAATCGATTTAGGAAGTGATTCTGAGTCGATCGGTATACTTTAAGGTGGATGTTGGACCAATATATCTGGGCCCTACAAACATCAGCACAAATGTACCCTCCCCGCTATGGTGGTGTAGGGTATAAAAAATACACACGTTGCTCTGCTGTCGCCAAAATAATGATTCACATATGTATAAACGTGTGTATTTTATTTTTAAAAAAATATTGTAGTCGGCAGCCTGCTGTGGTGAATGTGTTTAATGCTTATATATAAATAAGAAATATACATACGAACAAATATTCTCTTTTTAATTCTCTCTTCATAATAATAAAACAATAAAACTTCATACTTTTTTAACTTCAAGTTACGTGGCATGCTGCAATTCATAGTTTTGATCAGTTATTTTTAAATATTTGTATGTATCAAATAACAATGCTAGCAAAAATATAAAGTGAAATTATGATTTTTAAAGAATTTATAGAATTTATAGAGTTTTGTGTTATAATTGCATATAAAAATTTTAAAAATAACACAACATGATTTTATAAAGTATAAACACAACAGAGATTATACTCAGTAAATAAAAGTAATCGATAATTCGAATGCAAATTTTGTTTATGAAACATTTTTGTTCAAATTTAATTTTAATGTATTCAATTCTCGAAAGCAATTGTAAACGTCATTACGAAAGTCGTTTTTATTAAAACATTTTTTAATGAAAAAATAATAGTCAACCATACAAACATATTTATCGATCACATTGAAAATAAAAAATAATGTCTCATTCTTGCCTGTCAAAAACATCTGCTAATTTTTCATAAACTAGACGCGTGGAAAGTAAACGGTGTGTAACTTCAGCTTAACCCTGCCTTTACACATGCAAGTACTTGCATGCGAGTACTGTGTACGTATTATATATGAAAACTTATTCGAAAAACTCACCTAGCTCTGCAAGTGAAAAAATGTGAGTGTATTGAGTTTTTCGAACTTGCACTTGCATGTGTAAATGCCGGGTAACTTGTGTAGACGTTAGTAAAATCGTTGTTAAAATCGTTAAGCTGATTGTGAGTTATTTGTGTTGGCAGCACTTTTTGTTTACCTGTTCGTGATTATGAAGAATGGTGGGTATTTGTAATGCTCTTCTAAGAAATTTTATTATTTTTTTTGTATGCCTTTCTCTCTCTCTCTTACATAAGTTTCTGTCTAAAAGAGAGAGTGTTGTTGTTACAGCAAAACAAAAAATTTTTAAGGTAAAAACTACAACACTAAAATCACATAAGAAACTTAAGTATAATCGTGGCAGGTAGTAAGTCTGTCGTTTACTTATTTCAGTTAAACTCGTCTAATAAGAAACATGAAGAAAGTCTGAAAGTATTTTAATTTGTTTTGAGAAAAATTTTTGTAAGAAACCAAAAAAATGAAAAATAAAACTGATATTAACACTAAAAACGACAGCAAAATATTTCTATTGCAGTACAATAATGAAAAATTGTAAGTCTACAAGTGAAGCAATAAACAACAAACAAAAGACTTAAGACACAGAATGCATGTTGGATCCATATCAATTGATTTTAACACAGAAAAACAATAAATATTTGTGGATTTATTAAAATAATTGTTTTAAATACATATTCATTTCATAACATAACTAATTTCAAATTTTTTTCACTGATATTCTAGAAATTGGTGGATTATATTTGCCACTGTTTTACTCTTAACCATTGCTACGCGATACTACAAAGTAACTGAGCCAGATCATGTGTGGTAAGAAATTTATTTTTTATTGTAAATATGAATAAAAAGTATTTTGTGTTTTTAGTTGGGATGAAACTCACTTTGGAAAAATGGGCAGTTGGTACATTAATCGTACATTTTTCTTTGATGTTCATCCACCATTGGGAAAAGTAAGTACAAGAAACACAGCATACGGTCACTGAATTTCAGATATTTATTAGAATAAAATTCATTTCCCTTCTATATTAGATGTTAATTGCCTTGTCAGGCTATTTGACTGGTTATAATGGTACTTATCCCTTCGAGAAACCAGGTGATAAATATAATGGAACTCATTACGAGGGCATGCGATATGTGAGTAAAATTTATTTGAAAAACACCTGAAATTTATTTTGAAAATGAAAATGTTTGGAAATGTTTATCAAAATTTAATTATGTGAAAAAATGTGAGTGTATTAGTAAAAAAATGTGAGTGTATTGAGTTTTTCGAACTTGCACTTGCATGTGTAAATGCCGGGTAAATTGTGTAGGCGTTAGTAAAATCGTTGTTAAAATCGTTAAGCTGATTGTGAGTTATTTGTGTTGTAACGCTTCAACGTAATTTTAGGAATTAAAATAATTAAAATACATCTGATCTACAAGATTACATGAATTCTGAAATATTTATTCGCCATTACAAGAGTTTTGGAAGAGGTGAAGGGAAGATAATTGTATTAAGCTGAATAAGTATAAGCTAAAAGGAATTGTTTCAGTCATCCATTTAAGTGTTAATTTTCTATACATTAAAATTTATTTTAAAATTTCGAATTCCTTGCATTTAGTTTTGAACTTTCGTATGGGTAGTTTAAAAAATTTCTGCTTACAAAAACTTATTCAAAAAATTTTAAATCCTATTAAACCACCCCAGCAAAAACTTTACTTACATTCTTAATTTTAATGACTTCCAGAATTCATTATTTCGTAGCTTTATTCGCCACTTTTTGTATTACTAATTATATATGTATTAAATAATTACTTATATATGGTATAGTAAAAACGTAATATATAGCTGATTCTGAGAAATTTTGCTCCAGAGACCATAGCTCTAAGTCGGATTTGGAGCCCTCCCAAATTTAAAAATAAATATTTTTCCATATATTCGTCATAAAATCGGATAGAATTATAGTAGATTTCTCAATCTAGGCTTGTTTAAAAGATATTTTTAGCATTATTTTATAATTTTTTTATCGTTACAAAATAATGATGCTTACCAACACTAAACGCTGCCAAGCTTGCTTTTCCTTGTTCCTTAATGTTCTTCGTGAAATGCGCACTCAGTTTGCCAAAATACTTAAATAAAAACTCGGTTATCACAATACCAATTTTTTTTTTAATTTAGTGTGACATAATTAAAGATTTTAGTGATAATATCAAAGTTATTATGGATAATCAAGAACCATCCACATCGTCTACTAAGTTATGATTAGAAATCTTTGTTAATAAGATTTGCAATAAGTTTCCCTAATATTTTTTAAGTTTGTTTACTTATTTTATAATATTTTGTTCCAATAGGTCTACAACTACACATTTTTATAAAACTTTTAAGTATAAACATAAGTTATTAATGTTTTGCTTAAAAGTGGCAAAATTATGGCAGATTACTTTTGGGACATTTCGAACAAAAATAGGTACTTTTCTAGTAAATTTTTATGTAGTCTTGTCGACAATTTCCTATTACTTTTTAACTTAATTTGAAAGTAAAGTTTTTGCTGGGTCAAGGTCTGTGTTATAATCAATTATCTTACTTATTTATTTTTCAATATTTCGCCTACCATCGGTAAGCATCATCAGGAAAATCTATACACAAAACAGAAAGAATACAAATTAATTCATTTTACTATTGTGACAGAATATAATGATAAAACTTACAAAACAATGAGTTACAATCATCAAAAATTAGAACTTTAAAGTTAAACAGTTAATATTGCACTACGTTTTCTATTTTGTTTTATTTATTATATAAGTATAACTCTTTGATCAGTTTTCTATATCGGTCGGTAGTTCATTCTCTTTTCTTGTTCGACCTTGTTGATGTGTAACATTTTTCGATCGAACGGAGATTTACGTTTATATATTTCCTCTCTTTGCAAAATTTGTACATTGCCAAAATCTGGTGTATGTCCTCTCATTGCACAATGAGCTGCAAGTGCCGTTTTTTGTGTTGATGACTTATCCCTACATCTTATATCCGATTTATGTCCTGCTAATCTAGTTTTCAGCTTGTTCTTTGTAGTCCCAATATATACTTGGTTGCATATGTTATTGTTGTCCACCATGCATTTTATTTTGTAGATAAGATTTGACTTATCCATGTCGTCAATTCTACTTTTTGTATTTGAACAAATTTGTCTGAGAGTGTTATTTGTTTTTGGAGCTATTTTATATTTTTCTTTGTTATAAATATCCAAATTTTGAATCCTTTCCGAGATTTTTGGCATGTAGGTGATTGATTTATATATTCTATTAGAGTCATCTGGTAAAGGTATATGTTTGCTGTTATTATTTTTATATATTAGTTTTTTGATAATATGTTTCGGGAACAAGTTTTTTTCTTAAAATATCGTTCAGCTTACGTAAATTCTCTTTATGCAATTGTTTGTCACTGATTGACAACACTCTCCTAATAAAATTACTTGCAGTATTCATTATTATACTCTTTGGATGGCACGAAAAATAATTAATAATTCTTCCCGACGAAGTTGGGTTTTAATACCAGTGCTTCTCTTCTTCTATTGTAAATCTAATTCGCTTGTGAAATTTATTTAATTGGTTTAGTGTTTCTCCAATGTCATTTCCCTTACTATCGCAAACAGGTCGTCAACGTACTTTGTCAATAATCTCGGTTTCCTATCCAGGTTCTTGACACTTTTTCTTAACAATTTCTCCATTACGATGTCGGCCACAACTGGAGAGGCTGGTGACCCCATCGGTAGTCCGCTGCATTGGGTATAAATCTTGTCCTTTATTTGAAATTTGAAAAGGTCGAAACAAAAACATATTTAGTTTTTGCTGGGACTTTGAATTTTCTATGTGGAATTGTAATTTTAAGAATTTCTAGGCTTCATTCCGGAAAAAATTTTCGTTTTACTTTATTATTAGAGAAAATTTTTCATTATTTTGGCATGAGTTATTCGAGTTATTAATTACAAAAATGAACTCAAGCCAAAATAATACAAATTTTTCTCTAATAATAAAATAAAAAAAGTTCAACCATAGTATTCTCTAAAAATTTTCGTTTTACTTTTTCTATAGAAGCAAAATACGGAATTACTTCCACTTCCGAGCGGAATTAAATTCTGTGACAGGGCTGAATGTTTTTAAAAAGACTACAACTTTTTAGGCAAGGTTTTTATCTTTTCTTTAACGTTTATTAATACAAACGAGGGTGGTTTGGAAACTTCTTAGCCTAGAACAGAAAGCGCGGTATTAACAGAAAAAAAGTTAAATGTTTTGAAAATTTCCATCTGTGCTATGAACACACGTTAAATTTCTTTTCGATCTGACAACTCCTTCATATAGAAACAGTTTTTAAAAAAAGATATGAAATTAAAAAGGTTTATCGGGACAAGAAATTCATAATGATGTGGTGAATGTGTTAGGTGTAAGTGCTCCTTCCTATGCAACAGTATAAAATTGGGTTGCTGAATTTAAACGTGGTCGTACAAGCATTGAGGATAAACCACGTAGTGGACGTCCAAAAACAGCAACAACAACAGAAATTGTAGCCAAAGTGCATGATATGGTATTAAATGATCGACGAATAAAAGTGCAAGAAATAGCTAATATAATGGGCATCTCAAATGAGTCCATTTAATTTTGCATGAAGAACGAATGAATGAAAAACCTTTCTGCAAGATGGGTGGCGCGTTTATTAAAAGTCGACCAAAAACAAATAAGAATAAAAATTTCTTAAGCTTGTTTTGATTGTTTCAAGAAAAATAAAATGGATTTCCTGGCTTACAACACAAAAAAATAATCAACGAATTAAAGCACGAGTTGCTTGACCACCCACCTTATTCTCCTGATTTAGCTTGCAGTTACTTTTACCTGTTCCCAAATCTAACAAAATTCCTAGCTGGCAAGCGTTTTACCTTAAATGAAGATGCAGTTACAGTTGAAAACCACTATTTTGAAGGCCTTGAGGAAAACTATTTTAATCAAGGCACAGAATTGCTAGATAAGCATTGGACTAAGTGTATTAATTTCATTTTCTCTCAAAAACCCTGATTCTTTCCTTATATGATGGCGTTATATTGAACCAGATAGGACAACCGTATGTTATCACTGGTCTTATTAGTGATTGGTACAATATTATTTTGACTTTGTTTTTAATAAATTTAGGCTTTTCTTGATTTTAATACAATTTCTTTAACATGATTATTAAAATATAAAAATTTTTCTAAATAGATGCCTAAATACTTTACAAGTTTTTTTCTTGGGAATGCCACAATTAGATAAATTGGTGGTCTAGAATTGTTTCACATTTTTCTATGTTTATTTTTAAATTCCAATTAATTATGTATTGTTCAACAGAGTTGTACCATTTTTGTATTTTAATATTAATATTTTTGATTTTATCATCGGCATGATATATAATAATAACATGAATAGCGTTTATTGTCGAATGTTTGCATTTATAGCCAAAATGTTTTTTACTTTTAGTATTTTCATCATAACAAAATTCAATTATATTGTTATTTATACATTAAGTCTATCTATACCTTTTGAACACTTTTTACGAATATCAAAAACGGCATAGTCGAGTAGAACATTAAAAGTTATTTCAAGTAGTTTTTGTTCGACCTTTTTATGTATAATAAATAAAAAATTCCTTTATTTCAAGCTCGAGGTCAGTTAAATTTTATTTTATTTTATCTGCCGATATTTCGATGATCTTTGAGTATCATCATCTGTGCTTGTCTATAAATATAGGTATAATTTAGAACTCATACCATAAATAACAATCATAATAAACACATAGAAAAAACAACAATAAAAATACATGTAAACAATAATACGTAAACTTACTAAATAAATAATAATTTATATGGACCACGTAAAATTCATGTACATTTCTTTTTATCGTCTGTTGTTCAACTAAACTTAAAAACTAAATATTGCCTACACTCTTCCCTTTGTTGATTAAATGTTTGTAGCTTTGGGAACAGTTCTCCATATCGATCTTAAAATTAATTTTTGTTGTTGGTATATTAATGATGTGTAGCATCTCTAGCATGTAACGTCGTTTATAATTTTGTTCGCTCTCTAATACTCGTACTTTCTCAAAATCTGGGAAATGTTTATTCTCAACACAGTGGGTTGTTAATGCCGTTTTTTGAATAAATTTGTTTAAACGTTGTTTTTGATCTGATTTATGTCCTGTAATTCTAGTCTTTAATTTGTTTTTAGTTGTTCCAACATAAACTTTCTTACAAGTTTCATTTTCGTTACCCATACAGGGGATATGCTAAACCACATTTGCTTTTTCCATATTTGGAATTTTGTCTTTGGTTTTGCTGAAAATTATTCCAAGATTTTGTTGAGTCTTGTGCGCTATTTTAATGTTGTCTCCATTAAACAATTTTGATTTTTCAAATCTCTCGGACATTTCAGGAACATATGTCAATGATTTATATATTTTAGGTTCTTCACCTGATTTAGTCCTCTCTTTCTTGTCTTTGTTATAGTCTTTAATCAGTTTGTTTGTCAGCTTTTTTGGAAAATTGTTGTCAGATAATATGTTTTGGATTTTCTTCTTATTATGTTTGTAAAATAAAATTTAACTGACCTCGAGCTTGAAATAAAGGAATTTTTATTTATTATTAAAAGTTATTAATAAAAAATAGAGATCGGGTTGAAGTTTGAAAACAACCATTTTTATCTTATGGAAATTTTAAAAAATATACTCGTACACCTGATATTTCTGTGTATTCCTATACGTATCACTTAAATGCTATATTAAAATTTATTAACAGCTTTAGATTTTCTTACGGTTTACAATTCACCTCGATTCAAAATTCGTTATATAGTATGCGAAAATCTAAGTAAAATAAAATATGCTTAAAGCGATATAAAAATATAAGCAATGATCCGAATTTCATAGATTGCACCATCACTAAATGACTAGATTATGATTTTTTAAATGTGTTTTTAAAAATAAGGTGTATGTATATATTTTCCATCAAAATTCATGCCAAAATTAAAAGAACCTTAAGCAATTCCTTTGCAACAAAGGAGTAATATACATATGTGCAAAGCGAATAATAAAAGTTGTACAAAATATTTATCCACTGTGCAAATCCTCGCGAACATTAAACTTAAATTTTATTAATACATGAATATTGTATAAATACAAAAAAATAAATAGTAAAAAATTTCTTGGAAGGTTTTAGAAATTCGTTTTCCTGTGTGAGTTTTTTTTCGCAAAATGACGGGAGGCAGGTGTTTTCATTACTAAAACATTCTTGGACACTCCGTGGTATTATGCGAAAAATTTGTTTATAGCCCTTTTATATATAGTTATGTACATATTTCAAATACTTTGCTAATATTAGGTAGCAAGCTTATAGAATATAAATTTTTGGAATTATTTGGTTCCTTATATTTTTTGGTAAAAGTACAGTCTTTGCTGTTTTCAATTGAATTGAAAAGTCAACTCTAACGGAATGTTGATGTAAAAATGTAAGAAAATTCTATTTCTTACAGATTCATACATTTCGGTGTTGCGTTACTTTACATCTCCATAACCATTTGCATTACTTTAAGCATAACAATATCCATCAGCTGTTTCTTACTGTTGCAGTTACATTCCATTACAGTTGGCTAACTGAGCTGGAGGGTTACTTTCTATTGCGATTCGAAAGCAAATGCGATGCGATAATGTATCTTCACTAAAGTTTATAACATTATTTTTATGCCATACACCACAATAGTGGGGAGGGTATATTGGATTTGTGCTGATGTTTGTAACGCCCATAAATATTGGTCCAACATCCACCTTAAAGTATACCGATCGACTCAGAATCACTTCCTAAATCGATTTAACGATATCCGTCCTTCTGGCTGTCTATGTAAAGCTTGTGCGTAGAGTACAGGTCGCAATTTTGAAGATATTACGATAAAATTTGGTACAAAATATTTTTATGGCTCAAGGACGGATGGGATTGAAACTGGTGGAAATCGGTCTTTTAATTTACCGGGCCCCCATACAAATGTCCTCCCGAATTTGGGGCTTACCGATCATAAATCTTTGAGTTATGCAAGTATGCAAACAAATTTACCACAAATGAGTAATAAATGAAGCTAAATCACATTTACAAATTTTGTCAAGATCGGTCCATAATTACTCGTAGCTCCCATATAAGGCCCATTTCCGAAAATCACTTTAAAGAGCATAACTCTCTCAAAAATATTGGTATCCAAATAATATTGAACATAAATATCTTTCATATGTATACAAATAATATATTTTAATTTTATGATGATCGGTCCATAATTAGTCGTAGCTCCCATATAAGGCCCACTTCCGAAAATCACTTAAAAGAGTATCACTCTCTTAGAAATCTTGGTATCCAAATAATCCAAATATCCACAAACATGTTTCGTGTATATACATATAATATGGTGGAAGTTTATGTTGATCGATCCATAATTAGTCGTAGCTCCCATATAAGGCCCACTTCTGAAAATCACTTAAAAGAGCATAAATCTCTTAAAAATGTTGTTATCGAAATAAAATTTAACAAAAATGAGTTTCTTATGTACAAATAGGATGACACCTAATTTTATAATAGTCAGTTCATAAATAGTCAAAACTCCCATATAAGACCCTCTTCGTAATTCACTTTAACTTCCATAAATCGTTTAAAATTATTTATATCGAGATAAAGTTTAACACATATATTCACAGAAATCATGACGCAAAATTAGGGCCAAAATACGTGATATCTCCCATATAACGCCCATATCTGAAAAACTGTTTTATACATATACTAGGTGTAGGGTATTATATGGTCGGGCTTGACCGACTATACTTTCTTACTTGTTATTTCTTTCGAAAGAGTTTTTTATATCCAGGAACATATTAAATGAGTTTAGAATATGTGTATAAATAGGGTTCTCGTGAATTATCTCCTTTTGAAAATCTGAGTGGGAAGTACAATGATGTATTATAAAATAATAATTTTAACTGTTTAACTTATTTTATTATTATGTTTTGCCCTCGTAATTTCGAAAAGATTTATTTAAGAGTCCATGGTGTTTTATTTGATGTTGGATAAATGCATGGACACGTTTTTTTTTGTGGGGAAGTGTTTATTCTAATTTTAAATACCAAGCATTTCTGATCAATAGATCTCGTTTTTCAACAGACAGACAGTTGGACGGACATAATTCAACAGCATTTGAATTAAATTTTTTGAATTAAAATGATAAAACGTTATCATCAAAAATGCGAACTTCATTTAAAACTAAAAAAAAAACCTGTAAAATATTTTAACGTCATTTTGCGAATAATACTGATGTTTTTAATTTTTTATAAAATTATTGAACTTAGAATGATTTTTCGTATAATGCTAAATAAATATTTTTTTTCAAATTTCTTTAAAGTTCTGTACCACACTTGGTGCACTGATTATGCCAATGGCTTTTGATACTGTACACGATTTGACACGATCAGTGGAAGCTTCTATTATCGCTGCTGGTTACTTGATTTTCGGTAAGTTTTATCACATATGTATATTATCTACATACATACATATGTATTAATGTGCTAATAAACACTTGTATGATTTAAGATGTTGGTCTTCTCACTTTAAATCAGTATATACTACTGGATCCCATTTTACTATTTTTCATGACGGCATCCGTTTGGGGAATGGTTAAAGTATCGAAGACAACCCATAGTGGGCAATCATATACGTGGCAATGGTGGTGGTGGCTCTTTTTCACTGGCACTATGTTGTCATGCACAATTAGTGTTAAATTTGTAGGTCTTTTTGTTGTTCTATTAGTAGGTATACACACGGTTAATGAACTGTGGCTAGTTCTTGGTGATTTACAAAAACCCATTGTAAGTTAGTTTGCAATCAGTTGGTCAAAGAAATCAGTCTAAGTTTTGTTTTGTTCCATGCAGTTCGAGGCAGTGAAGCAATTGGTGTGTCGGGCTGTGGCGCTTATTGTGTGCCCCTTACTTTTGTATATGACTTTCTTCTACATACATTTGCAAGTTTTAAATCGCAGTGGAAACGGAGATGGTTTCTATAGTTCTGCTTTTCAATCGCGTCTCATTGGGAACTCCCTATATAATGCCAGTATGCCCCGTGATGTTGCGTATGGATCGATAGTGACAATTAAGAATCAAAAGACTGGCGGCGGATACTTGCATTCACATTTTCATTTGTATCCAAAAGGATTCGGAGCTGAACAACAGCAGGTTCGGTGTGCAGGATAAATATTTTATTAAATGTAAACTAATTACTTAAGTTTTTATCAAGGTTACAACATACACGCACAAAGATGACAACAACAAGTGGCTAATAAAACCCTATAACAAAGAGTCCTTTGATAAAACCCAAATGTTGAAACACGGTGATCTAATTCGTCTGGAACATGTAGCAACTCATCGAAATCTTCATTCACATAATGAGCCTGCTCCGGTTACAAAAAAACATCTACAAGTTACTTGTTACGGCCAAGTAAGCATATATGTACCCTATTTATATAAATTTACATTACAACTAACCATAATTACTTATTACTTTCTATTTATTAGCAAGGTATTGGCGATGCTAATGACATTTGGAAACTTGTAATAGTTGGTGGTAAAATCAACGACACTGTCAAGACTGTTACAACAAAGTTTATGTTGGTCCACTACTTACAAAGCTGCAGTTTGACTTCGAGTGGTAAGCAGTTGCCCAAATGGGGTTTCGAACAGCAAGAAGTTTCCTGCAATCTAAATATTCGAGATAAAAATGCAAACTGGAATATAGAGGACAATAAACATCAGAACTGTAAGTTGATTGTAATAATATTTAAATAATTTCAAAAATGTCTCAAGCTGACCCGAAAAATAATTATGAAGCCAGTAAGATGCCTGTTTTTTGTTTGGTACACGATCTTGCTTATATAAGCACTTGCATTTTACTATATTAGTCGACCTTGGTTTTACGTAATACGTATTTTTAATTATAATTTTTTTAATTTTAATGGTAACTTTTGTATGAAAATTTAGAAATCGAATGGAAACTCCAAAATCGTTTTTGCTTCAGATTGACGACTATTTTTAAAAGCTTATTACCTTATTTTCAGTGTCTAGCGTAAGTTTTAGTGTTTATGCACCCGGATTTTTGACTAGATTTTTGGAATCTCATGCTGTCATGTTTCAAGGCAATGCTGGACTTAAACCAAAAGAAGGCGAGGTCACAAGTCGTCCCTGGCAATGGCCTATAAATTATCGAGTACGAGTACATTTGCATTTTATTTACGCAATTGTATAAAATTTATAATTTTCTGAGAATTTTTCATTTCAAGGGACAATTCTTCTCTGGCAGTACGTATCGGATTTATTTATTGGGGAACCCAATAATTTGGTGGAGTAACCTAGTATTTTTGGCATTATTTTTAATAGTGTTCTTTGTAAATGCCATTAAACAAAGAAGGCAAGATGGCATTAGGCATTTGCAATTAATGGACAATACAATTATGAATAATGATGGTAGAAGCAAAACAACGGCCAATCAAGGTATGTACTTGACAAATTCAAACCTTACGATTAATTAATGCTGCTTAAATATTCCTATTAATCCTGTATTTAGATACAAAAACGAAATCAATGACCCTAGAAGCGGCATGTTGGTTATTCTTTGGTTGGATTATTCACTACTTGCCATTTTGGGCCATGGGTCGCGTGTTGTATTTTCATCACTACTTTCCAGCTTTAATCTTTAATTCGATGTTATCAGGTAATTCAAGCATTATACACAAACAAGAGGAAATTACCAATTATAAAAATTTCGTTTATTTAATAATATTTTATAATACTGCCATCATTCATCGTTTTAAAATTATTATTATTATGTATTATTCATAAATCCGTCTATATGCGAATGTGAGTACGATAAAAAATCAAAAAAAAAAAATTATAATATAATAAATATTAAAATTTCAATTTAACATGTCTTTAGGGACTGTTTGAATTCCTTTTTACATCACTGTGACCCTTGATTTTCTAAGGAAATAATATGCTTATTAGGGGTTCACTTTTTTTTAACTTCAAAATACTGTAAAGTAACCACAAATTTTATATACACTAGAGCCCCAATTCGCGTCATTAATAGGGACCGGGGAAATGCGAGGCAAACCGAAACGACTCAAATTGAATCACTTTTTCTATACAAATTTACTGACTTTTTGTTGAATGGGTCCAAAATTTAAAAATTTTGCAAGCAAAATCATATTTTTATTCAAAAACGTATTATGGTACGTCTGATTATATTTATTTCAGTAAGTCTGGACTAAAAAAAAACTATTTAAGGAGAAAATATTATATTTACATATGTATGTACATACATACATAAAAGCTTAACCAAAACTAATTTAATAGCACGTAACTTCTTATGGTAAGTATGAATAAAATGTGGATTCCCCTTTTTACACACAAGTAGGCAAAATATTCTCATGTAATAATGGAATTATGGTATATAGCGACGCAAATCGAAAGCAAAACGACGCAAAGCAGATTGATACATAATTTCAAAGCCGACGCAAATAGGAATCGAAGCGACGCAAAGCGGATTAAACCATATTTCGAAAGGGGACGCAAATCGAAACGACGCAAATAGGAATCGAAGCGACGCAAAGCGGATTAAATCATATTTCGAAAGGGGACGCAAATCGAAACGACGCAAATAGGATAGACACATATCGAGGCTCTAGTGTATTGGGAAAAAACAATTATGTAAGAATAAACCATATGAATATAAAGTTTAAATTTTCAAAGTCGATATCGTATAAAAATATAAACAACAACATGTATTTGGGCAATTCAAACGAAAGAGGACACGTTTTAATTTCTTGTAGAGAAATATTGGTATGATCGTGTAAAATAATTTTAATATTTTCTAAGATAAATTTCGAATATCAGATTTATTTAACAAATATCACTTTGTATTGAGGAATATTGTAATGGCTGTGTTTCACAACTATAAAAGCATTATTAAAATTCAAGTAAAAAAACAAAGATTAAATACATTTTATATGGAATCTTCTTTTATTTCAAGATTAAAGAATATCTTAACAATTCCATGACGGACTATGAAAATAACTCTTTATCAAGTATTTTATGTAGGTTTTACCAAATTGCTTGAGCAATTTTCTTTGCAACACCCGATGGGCATGGTTAGAGCGAAGAAGTAATTATGGAATTACCATGAGCTTTCGGTTTATAGTCATTTTGGACTCTTAAATGCTTTAGATTTTGTAGATTTACTTTAATGGCACAATCAATTGTTATAAGTTACTTTTTCGACTAAACTAATTTTTATATTTAAACTGTATATTAATTGACAAAATAATGACATTAAATATACTTTATCATATTTATCGCAAATCAGAAGCGATAACTTTAAAAAAATTCAATTATAACACATTAATATCTATAAGTTTATTTAAAATGTATTATAGTTGCGACACGCAGTGTATTTACACTCTTTGTCCTTGCTGCGTTATTTTGCTCTGTTTGCGCCAAAAAGGTGTAAAAGTTATAACCCTAATGTACGAGTATGTATGTATATTTAACTTGAAGGCATTTAGATTATATTAAATAAAATTAGTTTTTTACGTGTAGCTTCTGATGCTATTGCATTTCCTCCTTTTGTGGTTGAAAAACGATGTAATGATTTTTAAGAAAATATTTGTTACTTATATTACAATATTACAAGTACTGAGACAAGCAAATGTTTATCTACGTTAGCACGAAAATTGTTGCAAGCGCCAGGAGTCGTGTGCGGTTTTTTAATATTATACTTAAAAAGCTATCATTACCAATTCGGATACTCATTAAATAGAGCTAATCTAGCTAGCGTAATATGAATATGTTATTTAAATACACATATTATAATTTTTGTTAAAAATATAAAATCGTTATTCAATGTCTAAAAATAACATAGAAAATATTTGTACTATCTTATTTACATGATGTTGTTTGGCATGAGAAGTATGTACATATATGTTTTGATCAACTGTAGCACTAAAATGTCAAAAAAAGATTTGTGTAAAGCAACTAGCAGATATTCTAACATGATTTTAATCGGATTATTAATTTTTTGCTACTTTAATTATTTTGCAGTACACAGTTACATATATTTTTTGTTTGTTTATTCAATTTATCGAATTAAATTTTCTTTGCAGGAGTTATGTTTCATTATTTAACTTGCTACTTGCCAAGATGGCTACAACATTTACTGCTTGGTGGTTTGATGTCAGTGCTGGTTTATAGTTTCATGTTGTTCTCTCCACTTGCATACGGAATGAATGGACCTTTAGCTAATGAACCCAACTCAACAATGCACGGCCTAAAATGGTTACCAACATGGGAATTTTAATTCGCACTCGTTTTTGTTCAATGCAACTACAAATACAAACAATTCTATATTTCAACATTCAAACAACGGTTTTCGAAATCACACACATCACAAACAACCTACAGGCACAGACATGCATATTAAATGTGTACGCTAAAATAAGAGGAAAAGGATAATAGACTCCAAACACACCCAACCACTTGGAGAATGAAATGAAGGGATAATGAACCAAAATATTTTAAAAAGGTCGTCGTCACCCACAATAACGCAACAATAGAAAGTGAAACTTAAATTCAGATTTTTTGGTAAAATATGCTTTTTTCTAATTGCCTGTTTCCAATAAATGTGCTACAATGTCTGAATGGAATTAAATTAACTTAAATTAATTTAGTTTAAATTAATAAAAATATACATATTAAAAATCAATTTCGAATGGAGGTATTAATTTTATTGTATTTACTACATTCTTACTTGACAGATAAGACCTAGATGAACGGAATGCATACATAGTACGTTGTATTCTTAGAAAGAAGTAAAACTCATGTCAGTGTAGATTGAAATAAACAAATAAAATGGCTGTCTTGGTTTTTATAGAAATTATTTCTAACAGGCTTTTAAGGTTAGTTTTCCTCCTAAATGTAAATAAAAGACTTGATTTATTTATGCATTTTCTATCCGACGTTTCGTTGGTATTTTGCCAACATCTTCAGGGGATGAATTTTTATTAAATAATCTTTTCTTATTCAGTTTTACATTTAGTTTTAATTAAAAGATGTTTTTCACGACACAAATAATACGACATATAACATATAATTTGAAATAAAATGAAATAAAAATGCAAAAATAATTAATTAGAAATATCACAGTAGATTGTCTCTTAATGCTAGGTATCACAGTTGTCATTAAACTGTAATTTTTCATGTTTCTCGTGTTTATGACATAATCAACCATTCTACAACTGTTTTTCCAATATCATTTTAAACATTTAGAAATAAATCATTGATAATTTTGATGGATCATTTTGGAGTGAATTTTCTTAAAATATAACTAATATACTCGTATTAGCATGGCTATTGTTGCAAGCAGCAAGCGATCATTTTACGATGCAGACGCTTCTCAGATATACTACTCTAACAGCAATTAATTTCTATGGCACACAGTGGTTTAGAAACTTTTTATTTTGGAATTCCCACGATTGAGCAGAGTGGTTGATTTACAGTTTTATAGGCTTCATGTACAACTTATTTATGGCGAAATTTCTTTGGATATGTACATTAGGGTGGCCCCAAAATAAAGTTGCGGATGTTCCCGACTAATATGAAAATTTGATTCATTTTAAGACTACGTTTTTCAATTTTTTTGTCCTGGGCTCAATATTTGGTGAGCTGAGTCAAAGGATAAAAAGGTTCTTTTTAGAGGTTTTTTGATTTTTTCTAAATTTGGTATCATATGAAAGGTCTTTCAGAGGCGTATTCAATGAATTATCAAAAATTAAAAACAAAAATTTTAAATTGAAAAATTTTCAAAATTTCAGACAAAATTTTTTTTTTTTTTTATTTTTTCATAGAATTTACTTATATAAATAGTTGAAATTTCTTGATTATAAACATCATGCAATATAACCCAAATGGTTTTTTACGGGGCCACCCAAATGTACATAAATCTTACATTTATGACCGATAAACTCCTATTTCGGGAGCACAAAAATGTATTATGCTTCAAATTTTATGAAAATATTTTTAAAATTGCGACCTGTACTCCGCACGCAAGCTTTGCAGAGACAGCTAGCCATCTAAACGGACACACGGAAGGACATCGTCCGTCATCTGAGTCGATAGGTATACATATTAGGTAGGTGTTGGACGAATATAAACTCTTACTTGGTTTTACTTTAATTACTGTATTTTATGCTCGCTTCTAAAAATTAAATATTTACAATAATAAATATTTATAACTATAAAATAATTATTAATAAAGCACAAGTAACTTACCTTTCAACCCCTGCAACAAAATCTAAATTAAATTCTTTTCTAATCATTACGTTGAACGAAATATTTTAAACTTTTTATGAAAAAATTGATTGAATATTTTCTTCTGTTTCTGAATGACAGTTCAGCCAAAAATAAAAAAGATCAAAAAAAAAACTGAACAAAACGCTTTGTTCGCGTATGTAAAAGTATACTCTTTTCATTTAAAGGAATCAAAGTTCATATACATACATACATATGAGCAATTTCGTGTCAAGTGACCCAACTTTTCAAATTTTCAGCTCTATCAGTCAAGAACTGCCGCAGTTAGAGGGGGTCAAAGTTGGACATTTTGGTCATACAGGGTTTTTTTTAAATGGGTGTAACTTTTCACCTATTGGGCCTAGCAAAAATTATGCAAAGGACTTTAGATAGCTATTTCTTCAATCATTCCAAAAATAATTTTTTTTTAAAAATGGGCCTTTTTTCCTTAATGTAAAGCTTATACAATTTCCTTTAAGGCCTTTATAATCGGCGAGAGGGATATCTATCAAAAAAATTATTTTTTAACTCAAGAATAAGATTTTTCAATATTTGGCACATGTATCATTTTCTTTTTCCCCCATTTTTTTCAAAATAAAGTTATTTTTTTATTTTTCCTCAAAAGAAACTTTAGACCATTTTCTTTAAAAGTTTTGTGGTCACTTAATGGGATGCGAGTGAGGATATATAAAAAAAATTTGCAACTCAAAGAAGAAAGTGTTTAAATTTTTTTCTTATTTATTACTTATAATACTAAATAAGAATAATAATAATAAATAATTTAATAAAATTAATATATAAATTTTGAAATTGCCAATCTTTCGTCCGTCTTATTTATTGCCTTTATTTTTAGCTTTTTTTGTCAATCCTTTCTTGGAGTTACTAGGTTCAGCTGCCTCTGCTTTCTTTTTTGACTTTAGAAAGAAATCGCATTGAGTAAATGCAGAAAACATTTTCATATAAACAAAAATCTTTCGACCCATTTTTATGATGATCAGTCCGTGCAGTCCCATATAAGTCCCACTACCGAAATTCACTTTAACAACCATAATTCTCTTACAAATTTTGGTATCCAAATAAAAATCAACACAAATAAATTTCACATATACAGATATTATGACATATAATTTTGTAACGATCGGTCTATAATTCTATAGTTATTATGTTTGAATAGTGAGACGAATGATCAATCCAGTATCACAAATATTGAATTAAGTGTTAACACAAGTTTGATATCATTTGATACAGATATGAAATTAATTCTTCTAAAAAAAATTGTTAAGGCTTATTGCAATAAGAGCCTTGAGATAATTCAAAATATTTTAAATGTTTTTTGAACATATTTGTTAGTTTTAAAAAATAAACTTAATGATTATTACAATCATATCAGAAATTCAAAGCTTTGCTGAGAAAATGTGTGATTCTACTATTTTTTTTTAAACAAACACAAACTGCGAAGCTTTTTGGCTTGTCTACAGAAAACACCCAGAGTCTTTGGCGGGAATCGAACCCGCAATCCTCTGACTGATAGTCCGTCACACTATCGCCTAGTCTATCAGGGCACACTCCGATGTTAGTGTAATAAATTCATTAAAGAACTAAAGAAAACAATTTTTTTCGTAGATGTTAAATACATTTTATTACACAAGGAAGTTCAAGAAGTTTTTAGTTAGATGGACAAACGATTTTGAAAAATATTGATTATTCTATAGCAATGTTGTCTCTGAGAAAAATGTTTGAAATTCTTTTTCAAAGAACTTAATTTTTGAAAGAAGTTATATTCTACATTAATAAGGTAAAAACTTGTGATGCAAATGTGTCTATAATTGTATACAAAGCTCAATTTGAAGTGAACATCTTAATAACACTTTAGATGAAAACGACTTAAATTTACCTCTTTTTATTTATTTTGACGAATTTAAGATTGCTAATGCTTTAGGATCGCATGCAGGACTGTTTATATAAAAATTCCTTGTATTCCCGAATATCTCTAATCTAAGCTATCTCATATATTTCTAGCAATGTTGTTATTTTCAGAGGATAGAAAGAAGTTTGGAAATGCTGCATTATTTGATGCCTTTATAAAAGAATTGAATTTTTTGCAAGAGACAGGAATTGAAGTTAATAATAAAATTATACACCGAGGTAGAAATTTGACCAGAGTAAAAATAATTCTGTCTTGTATCAATCCATACTTTAATTTTATTTACTTTACTCATTTTATTATTTAAAATATTATTTGAATCTAGCAACCCTATGTTTTTGTGAATATTATTCAGAAGCCAACTAACTATGTTCAATTATTAATACTATTTTCATGCTTAAAAATTGTATAAAAGCAGCAACATTGCTAAATAGAATTTGAGTAGCATTCTAAAGCTCAAGCAATATAGTTCATTGTCTAGACTTATATTAAGTACCGGACGTGCACTTTTGCTGAGTTAAAGATATAAAACTACTTATAATAGTATTTTCAATCCATATTATGAAATAAATAATTGAAGTAAAACCTTTTTGTGTTTTTTTTAAATGACATACAATCTTCGCAATAAGATTGTCTCATTGGCGCCTAACTCAGTGGCCTCGAAACGCTTGGAAGTCGAGGAAGAAGAAGAAAAGGTCTATAAAACCAAAGCAACGTCATCTGTGGCGGCTAAAATTGGCAACAAAACGGTTTTCGGGGATAACGAAGCCGGTAGCAGATCGATTGATATCAGTACAGAAAGTGTAAACGTTGAAAGCATGGCAACATTTTCTGCTGAACAATTCCAGCAAATTCTAGCGGCTATGGGTGGTGGTAACAGCAGAGGCGGTCCCTTTCCTCAATGCACAGCGCGCTACAAGGGGCAGAGAGACCCCGCTGCTGTTGAGGAATTTTTGGCGGCCATCAGCGTATATAAGGACATAGAAAAAATTTCTGACGCAGATGCAGTACGAGGAATGCCCCTACTGCTTGAAGACTATGCAGCTTCATGGTGGATTGGTGTCAAGGACCAGTGGCCAGTTTTGATGATGCACAGGCTCTCATCCGTACAACATTTTCCCCACCAATACCAGACTGGCGCATTTTTTCCAACATTTTTGAACTTAAACAACAGAAGAAAGAACCTACAGATAGCTTCATCTGTAAAAAAGGCTCCTGCTCTCTCAATTGAAAGTGCCTATGTCTGAGGAAGTGCAGTTGAATATGGTGTATGGCCTGTTGAGCATAACTATTTGTGAGCGTGTTCGCCGCGAAAATATAAGAACATTTTACGAACTCATTGCAGCCAGTAGAGAGGCAGAAATATTTGTAACGGAGTCTTGCCCTACAAAAGCTAACACAGATATAAAACAAGAAAATATCTCAAACAACCGCTGTTGTTTTTGCCGCTCCAAAGGTCATTCTATTGAAACCTGTTTCAAGAAGAAAAAACGTGACGAGCAACAGGCCAAACAACAAATAGATGACCAGCAACAAGCAATGCAGCAAAAGCAAATAAGACAGCCACACACAAATTTGGTAAAAAAAACCAAACTTTTCTTGTTACGGGTGTGGTGCACCAGGAGTATACCGTGCGAATTGCCCAACATGCAGTAACTACTCTAAGAAAAGCCCGCAATTCTTATCCTTCAATTCTCTGTCATCTACCACTATTGGACATGCTTTGCCTACAACGCATATTGAAATTTTTGGGTTGAAAGGGGAAGCAGTTTTCGACTCTGGCGCAAAAACCAGCATAGCCAGCCTTAACCTAAAAACAATATTAACTATAAATGGTTGCGTATTCCAAGATGTTCTTGCCGAGGTTACTTTGGCCAACGGTTCTAGCAACATAGGAAAGGTAATACATACAATCTGTGACGTGGTAATTGGCGGTAGAGTCCGAAAGATTCGACTCATGTATCTCCCGAACACCGATAAAAGTCGTACCCTACTTGGAGCGGCCTTTTTGGAATAGGCTGGAATAGTCTTTAACATGGCACAAATATGCTGGTATTTTGAAGATGAACCAAAAACTAAACATTCTTCTACAAATCCTCTTGAAGTTGGTATCTTTAGCATGGACATCAACAGTGATGAGGGTACTCCATGCAGTACGGCGATGACCGAAGTTTCGAATTTCATCAGGTTTTTTGAAAACAAGAAGAAATTATCACCATTATCAAACACACCCAAAAATTCGAATGATTACTCACCACACTCGATACAGAATATCTTTTGTGACGCAATTCCTGTTGGAGAGACGACGCCTGGTAAAATTTCGACATTATTTGCACCTATTAAAGTCCGAAAATCCGACCAAGATGCTTACTTGGCTGAGATTTTTATGCCTTTATATTCATTGGATATCCACCTTTTAAAAAAATCCGATGGCATTGGGTAACGGACAAAGAACGCGAAGTGTTGCACAGACTATTAATATCCCACGGGGATGTTTTTGAGGAACCAATTGGAGCTACACCATTTGCTGTTCATTGCATCCACACTAAAAAAAAATCGTTTATCACCAACTAGGAAACAAGCTCTGAAGGACGAAATCTCCAGAATGCTAAGATTAGGAATTATTGTCGAATGCCAGTCACCTTGGGCAGCACCAGTGGTCATCATTCCAAAAAAGACTGGTGGAATACGCGTATGTATAGACTACCACGAATTCGACGCTATCACTGAACCAGATCGTTATCCCTTCCAAGAATGGATGACATTTTACATGAGGCGAAGGCTACTAGCTTTATGCCCACATTGGATCTCTAATGTGGTAATTGGCAGATAGGAGTCCATCCAGATGATCAAGATAAGACAGCATTTGTGACACCATTTGGAATGTACAAATTCACCAGAATGATGTTTGGGCTGCGAAATGATCCAGCCACGTTCCAGCATCTCATTGATCGAATGAAAACTTCTCTGGGAGATACAATTCTGTTGGTTTATTTAGATGACATCATCTCCTGCTCACCCACTTTTGAACAGCATCTAAAAGATTTGGAAAGAATCGATTCGCATGTAATGAAGTCAAGTACTTGGGGCATGTGCTCCCTCCAGAAGTTATCATGACAGATCCCGAGAAGATATCAGCATTATGACAACGCAAGGAAACTAAAAATATAAAGGAATTATTCTCATTCTTGCAAGCCTACTCATGGTATCGCCGGTTTACACCCTCGTTCGCAGACGTGTCCAAACCATTATCAACACTAACGAAGAAAAATGTCGCATGGAAGTGGACAGCAGAAGAGCAAAATGCCTTTGAACAACTAAGAATGTTACTAACATCTGCTCCCATTTTGAGACAAGCTATAGACGATCAACCCTTTATATTAAAAACAGATGCCAGTGGTTACGCTCTGGGGGCAGTTTTGCTCCAGGGGGAAGGTGCAAATGAGCACCCCATTGAATATGCCAGCAGACTCCTGTCTAATGCGGAACGGAACTACTCTACCATAGAATGAGAGGCGCTTGCCATTGTATGGGCCGTTCAAAAATTCCGTGGTTATATTGAGGGAGTTCCTGTAAAGCTAATTACTGATCACCAACCATTGAAATGGTTAATGAATATAAAATCACCAACTGGTCGCCTGGCCCGATGGGCGCTATTGTTACAACCATTTGATATAAACATCGAATATAAACCTGGAAAAACTAATGGTATTGCCGACACATTATCACAATGAAGCAGCCCCTTGTGAAATATGTGTTTTTTCCATTGAACTGCCTAGAAAGAGTTCCCTCGAGATAAGAGATAGTCAGCAAAGGGATCCAGAACTGAAGAAAATTGTTGAATGCTTTGAATCAAACTGGTTATGTAATTAACGATGGTATACTGTATTGCTACAACAATGAAGGTTCTGATGATGCTCAACTTGTCGTTCCAATTGATGAAAGGAATGCAATTTTAAAATACTACCATAACGATGAAACATCCGGCCATTATGGTATAGATAGAACCATGAAGAAGATTACATCCAGATACTACTGGCCGGGAATCCGTAAAGACATCGGAAAACACGTGAAAGAGTGCATAGAATGCCAAAGGTATAAGGCAACAAATTTTAAACCAACCGGTCTATATCAAACTGTGTCCAGTAACCAGCGATTCGAAGTAGTTGCTATAGATTTATTTGGGCCATTGCCGATTTCCGTAAGAGGATTCCAATGGATTTTTATCGTAGAGGATATTCCCAGTAGATGGGTAGAACTCTTTCCACTTGAAGTTGCTACAGCTGAAGCACGTGCCAAGACACTGATAGACGAGGTATTTTTACGCTATTGAGTACCTCGCAAAATA
Source organism: Bellardia bayeri (assembly GCA_950370525.1). Classification (NCBI taxonomy): domain Eukaryota; kingdom Metazoa; phylum Arthropoda; class Insecta; order Diptera; family Calliphoridae; genus Bellardia; species Bellardia bayeri. Next base: position 60,553,293 of record OX493264.1, read on the forward strand.
ATTAGTGACAATGGAGTACAATTTGTCATGCAGAAAGTTATATACTGCTTTGGTATTCAGCACACATTAACACCAGTATACCATCTGGAGGCAAACCCAGTGGAACGCAAAAATCGTGACATGAAAGCCCAGGTGTCAATTTTAGTAGGAGATAATCATCAACTATGGGATAAAAAACTACCCAGCATTCGTTTTGCAATGAATACCACAGTTTGTCAAAGTACCGAATATACAGCTGCTTATTTAACATTCGGACGGGAACTTAGAACACTTGATGATGTCCAACACGATTTCAAGGCAATTATTCAGTCTGAAAACTTTGTGGCTGAAATCACCCCATGCTTTCACACCTTAACAGATGTGTTTAAAAATGTTAAGGAAAATGTATACAGACAACAAGATCGTAACAAAAGATATAGTAATATACACAGACGTAATCAACACCCTTTGGAAATTGGTTCCAAGGTATTAGTAACAACCCATGTATTAAGCAATACCAGCAAAGAGATGGTCCTTACGTGATAATTGACAGAAAAGAAACAACTTCATATATGATTGCTCATGAAGACGACCTAACTATACCATTGGGGACTTATCACGCATCAGCCCTAACACCAGTAGTGGGCCATGCAGATGAAGTCTTACAGCCTGTACAGATGATAAAACGAAGAGGACGCCCACGGAAACTCTAGCTGCTACCTCACCGGGACGTCATCGGCATCAGAGGGGGAGTCTGTAGCAATCCATACTTTAATTTTATTTACTTTACTCATTTTATTATTTAAAATATTATTTGAATCTAGCAACCCTATGTTTTTGTGAATATTATTCAGAAGCCAACTAACTATGTTCAATTATTAATACTATTTTCATGCTTAAAAATTGTATAAAAGCAGCAACATTGCTAAATAGAATTTGAGTAGCATTCTAAAGCTCAAGCAATATAGTTCATTGTCTATGTATGGGTAACACGGGGCTATACAATTAATTATAGCAATATATATATAAATTATTGGGGATGACTTACGGTTTGTGTTGACTGTAAGATGAGATGAGGATGGTTATACCTGATTTTGGTAATGGCCTGTGTGGGATGATATGGGAATGTGTCCAAGTGATGGAGCCAAATGGGGACTCTGTCGTGTCCAAGTTATTGGGTATGATGTATCAGCCAGGAATTTTTCCACTTGGATGAGTCGATTTATCTTCCTTTGTTTTTTAGCACTTTTAAATTTGAACTAAACTATTTATGTGTGTAGTTAGTAGGTGTGCACAATAATTCTTCAGAATGCTTAATTTGATTCCCTCTTTTCCCTTGGTATAAAAGAAAGATCACTTAGGTTTTGCACTTTAATAAATATCACCAATTTATTTTATTTAATTATTTTTTTTCACAAATATTGGTTGTAAGTATTTTAATTTCAATAGTATGTATGTAGATTTACAATTTTGGGTTTTAAGTATTTAAATTTTATTCTTCCTAAATTCAGTTTTTTTTTTTGTTTATAACTGTAGTTTGATTGCACTGTGAGTTTGTTGTGCATGCGACTACTTCAAGGGTTTTATAATGAGTGAGTGTGGTTTAAAAAACAACCACCACAATTGCCTGTTGATATAAGTGGAGAATGAGAATAAAGGGAGAGAGAAAGTAACGAGTATCGCTGCAGTTGCAGGGTTACCGTACCACAAAAATTAGTTTTAGTTATTTAGGGGTTTCGTGCCTAAACATCCCGCCCCCCTTGTTATAACCGAGATAACAAAGTTGGTGGATGTTCAGGGTCCCCTATCTCCAAACCAGACATGCAATTGGGGTGTTTACATTATGGTATACATAGGTAATTATTATTATGATTTTAAATGTTATAACTATAATTCAAAAAGGGGGTCAATATATTTTAAATTCAAAAAATAAATAACGTAAAACAGGGGTAATTATAATAATATAATTCAATAATTAACATTGTAAAGAGAGGTGAGATTATAAATTCAGTGTTATGACTTCAAAAATGATCAATTTGGTTAAAGGATAAAAGTAAATACAATTCAACAAGGGGTAAGTAATTATAATGTAATTATAATTCAATTTTTGGAATACATAAGGTAAGTTATTTCTAATTAAATTTTAGGTAAATGAAGTGATGATATTAACAATTCAATTTTTAAGTAAATAGGTAAGTATAATATATAATTCAAGTTTTATATAGTAAATAGGTAAGTATAATATAATTCAAGTTTTATATAGTAAATAGGTAAGTATACAAATATTTTAAGTTTTGGGGGGAAGAAGGTAATTATAATGTATAATAGCGTATAATGTATAAGAATATTAATTACAAAGGTGGGTATATAAGTTCAATAATATAAGTATACAGAGGTAAGTATACTAATACATGTGTAGTATTCAATATAATTGGAGTAAATAAGATAATATAATGAAATATATAATAATATTGTAGTTTTTTAGACGTCAAATTTGCCGATTATGACAAAACCTAGGGATGTATCTTGTGCTAAAGGTTTTCCTTCTGTTGCCGCCTGGATGCCGCTTCGGATGAGTTGCGGATAGATGTCGGCTCCTAGGATAAAATTGATGGTTCGACAGTCAAAGAAGTCCGGGTCGGCCAACTTCAGGTGGCAATAAGCATCGGTCACTTTTCTTTCTAGCGTCTTCTTCGGGAGTTCTTGAGGTAGGTCGTCTGACACTATGGCCTTTAACTTGAAGGTACCGCCTTCTCCTTCAAAACGGGTCCTACACGTGATTTGGCACCATTTATCTGCATCAAATCGTTCGAACGGCACGTTGAACCGTTCTACGATGAACGCCGCTATGGAGCTCGTGGGGGCACAGGCATTTAGTAGGCCTCGAACGTTGTGCCATTCATTTTTTAGTTGCATCCGTATGATGACTGTGGGAACAACGGAGGTTTCGGCTGCCCGACTCAAATAGTCATTTTCCCGAACGATTTCGGTGTGATGCAGTAGAGTATGGTGCTGGCCGTTGCAGTTACGACAACGTGCTTCACTGTGGCACTTATCCGTGCGATGGGAATGTGCTAGGCAGTTTCGGCAGTACCGGTGTTGTTGGACGATTTCCTTCCTGGCGGATACAGCCATACTCAGGAATTTCGGGCATTTTCGGAGCGGGTGCCCTTTGCGGCACAGACGACAATCCGGGGTTTTGTTTGTCGGCGATCTCGCCATTGGGTTCCTCTTTTCAATGGTGGAGACTGGACTATGGGAGGGCATCTTAGCTGTAAGGAGGAAAAAAAAGGGGAGAATTAATGGTTACGACGTCGTGGGGAGTAAAACCAATTTTACAATGGGTCGCGTTACGACACCACTAGCTGTTCGTATTTCAGCTACTCTGACTCGCTGATCGGAGCCAATGAAGATTTTTTCAATGCGTCCGAGACGCCATTGATTAGGGGGTAAATTATCTTGTTTGACAACTACAAGATCGCCAATATCGAAGTCTCGTTGGGGGTACTTCCACTTATTTCTTTTATGGAGTTCTGATAAATATTCTTCTTTCCATCTACGGGCTAAGTGATGGTGTAGTACTTTGAGCTTCTGCCAACGGTTGACATAGCTGATGGAATGGCTTGATAAATCAGGCTCTGGGGGGGATAAAAGTGGAGTTCCGATGAGGAAATGACCGGGCGTCAGAGCGCATAGGTCGTTTGCGTTTTCACTCATGGGACTCAAGGGTCTGGAGTTTAGACACGCTTCAATCCTGGTCAACATGGTGCTGAATTCTTCGTACGTGAAACTTTGGCTATGACAAATCTTTTTGAAGTGGGATTTGAAGCTTTTTACGCCAGCTTCCCAGAGGCCACCCATATGAGGGGCGCCAGGAGGGATAAAATGCCATTTCACTGGAGTAAAAGCATCCTGGAAGAGAAGACCTTTGTTTACCATAGAAAAGAAATGTTGTTTGTCGCCTTTTAAGATATTAGCTGCCCCTACAAAGGCAGTGCCATTATCAGAATATATGGCGTATGGTGTCCCTCGTCGCGAAAAGAAACGGGCAAAGGCGGCTAGAAATGCTTGTGTGGATATATCACCGGTAGCTTCCAGATGGATCGCTTTGGTTGAAAAACAGACAAAAACCAGCACGTATCCTTTAGTCACTTTGCAGCCACGACCAACATAGGATTTTATGTCAAAAGGTCCCGCAAAATCGACGCCTGTGGAGAAAAAGGCGCGCGTTAAAGTTGAACGCTCGGCGGGTAATGCAGCCATTATTTGTTGACTGATTTGGCGTTTATGTTTGACGCATGTTACGCATTGAGATAAGGTTGTTTTTATGAGAGTCTTGAGTTTGGGGACATAATAACGTAATCTAGTCAAACGGCATAAAAGCGCATTTTGACCATGTAGGGAATATTGGTGCAAGTACTTGAGAAATAATCTCGTAAAGCGTGCATAATAAGGCAGCAAAATGGGGTAACGTTCGTCATAACTTAGAGTAGGGGAGTCAGCTAGACGACCATTTATTCTCATGGTTCCGTTGGAATCTAGAAAGGGGTTAAGAGCTAAAAGAGAGCTTTTTCGGGACAATTGCCTTTGCATAGATAACTGGGAGTATTCTTCACAAAAATGAGATTTCTGGCATGCTATGATTAAACGGTTTTTGGCGAAGACTATTTCTTTGGGCGATAGTTCTTTTCCACGGATCTTGTCTACTGTCATATGGGCTTTTATTCGGGTATAAAAACGGAAAATGTACGCTGTGACTCTTAATGCACGAGGTAGGCTTGAGAAGTTTTCTAGAATGTCCTTTTGTTGTATTGAAGTAGTGAGCACGCGGATTGGTTTGGCTTCTTCTTCGGTATCAAACTCTTGTTTGCTTGATGGCCAGTTTGAATGGGGACTCCTAAGCCACGCGGGCCCATACCACCATAATTCATTCGATGCCAACTCATGGATAGTAGTACCACGGGACGCCAAGTCGGCGGGGTTACTTTTTGATTCAACATGAGACCACGAGTCTTTTCCTACCTTTTCGATTATAGATGAAATTCTGTTTTCGACGAAAGTTTTCCATTTGTGAGCAGGTTTTCTCAGCCAGGCCAGTACGATGGTGGAATCCGTCCAAAGGTAGAGTTTATAGTCCTTGAGAGTTATTTGAGCTAGAATAGAATCTACCATATTGGCAAGCAATTCTGCTCCGCAAAGTTCTTTACGAGGTAGGGAGATAAATTTGACGGGGGCAACTTTCGATTTTGCCGCTAAGAGATGACTACTTACAAATCCCTTATTTTCAGAACGCAGATAAATGGCGGCTGCATACGCTTTTTCCGAGGCATCACAGAAACCGTGTAATTCAATTTTATATGCTGGGTCGAAATCAATAAACCGGGGAATTTTCACTTCTTCAATTCTGACGTAATCGTCGAGAAATTCGCGCCATTTATTCATCGTAAGGGGGTTCAAATCCTCGTCCCAATCAGTACCGTCTTTCCAGATTTGTTGCATTATCATTTTGGCAACGATAATCTTGGGAGATAGCCATCCTGCGGGATCGAATAACTTGGCAATCTCCGAAAGTACACATCTCTTTGTGGTTAATTCACGATTCGGGTTAGCTTTGAGTTTGAAATAGAAATGGTCATTGCCTGCATTCCACCTGAGCCCTAGAGTCTTTGTAACACTGGATTCCGACAGTTGGAGAAATTCTTCACCCAGCAAGTGTGTTGGCGGCAGACCTTGCAATAACCTTTCATTGTTGGAAGTCCATTTCCGTAGGGAAAAACCCGCTGTTTCCAGAACCTTTATAAGTTCATCACGATATCTGACTGCTGCCGATATTGTATGGGCTCCTGAAAGAACATCGTCGACATACATATAGTCGCGCAAAATTTCGGCAACTTTCGGGTAAGCGGTTTCATTTTCTTTGGCCAGTTCCAACAATGTCCTAATTGCTAAATAGGGGGCACAATTTACACCGAAGGTAACAGTGTTCAGCTCAAAGTCCTGAATTAATTCGTTCGGAGAATTTCGATGCAAAATTCGTTGGAAAGGGGTTTGTTTGGGGTGCACCAAGATTTGGCGATACATTTTCTCAATGTCCGCATTGAAAACATAGCGGAAAAATCTCCATCTTAAAATTAAGATCATTAAATCTGCTTGCAGTATTGGACCAGGGTGAAGCAGATCATTAAGGCTTATGCCGTTGGATGAGGGGCTTGAGGCATTAAATACCACGCGCAATTTGGTTGTGGTGCTGTCGGGTTTTAAGACAGCATGGTGGGGCAAATAGTAGTTGCCGCTATCACCATTTATAGGGGTTACTTTGGTCATTTGACCTAGAGTAGAATACTCTGTGATTACTTTATCATAATCAATTTTCATTTCCGGGTTTTTGATTAATCTCGCCTCGTTTCGTAGAAACTGGGAGAAAGCAATTTTTCGAGAGGGGCCCATATTTATTTTTTCGGGGTAATCTTTTCTAAAGGGGAGAGAAACTACATATCGACCTTCTTTATTACGAAACGTAGTAGATGTATACAAATTTTCGCAGTATGTGTCCTCCGGGGAGGACGTTTTTCTTCTCGGTATGTCCTCTAATTCCCAAAACCGCTGAAGTTGACTGTTCAACTCTATCGTGTTAAAAAATGATAACACTGCCCTCTGGCACGGACTTGCAAGTACCTTTCCCGTTATTATCCAGCCGAAAACTGTCCTTTGTGCTAGCAGAGATTGATGTGTGTCTCTTTGGAGACCGTCTTGTAGTATTTTCGGGTAAACATCCGCACCGAGAAGTAATTCAACTTCAGAGCAGGTGGGGCGATAAGGATCTGCCAATTGTAAGTGGGAAAAATGGTCATTTTGTAATTCTGATGACGTGAAGTAAGGGAGCTGTCCAGTAAGCCTATCTATGACTAAGGCATCGGAATCAGTTTCGAATGACTTATCAATTGGCGACCCAATTCTTATATGACAGCTTTGGGTTGAGGTGGCGGTCACGGTGTCGCTTAAACCGTGGACTTGAACTGTTGACTGTCGAGTAGGAAGGCCGAGATGCCTTTGTAATTTTTTGGAAATAAATGAGGTCTCTGAGGCGGAGTCGATTAGTGCGCGGACAGTGCACTTGAGGTCATTATTAAAAACGTCAACTAACGCTGTACCTAGAATAACTGATTGAGTAGTGGGTTCGAGTTGAGTGGAAAAGGATTGCAGCGTTCTACTTGCTGCCTGTGCCGATGTAGAGGGGGAGAAATCCAAATCACGAGGGGGGTTATTGGTGCTACTAACTGGGGTATTTGTGACCGGAATAGTACTTGCGTTTCTTTGTTCCACTCGATGAAGCAACGTATGATGCTTTCCTTTACACACCCTGCAAACAAATTTGCTTGGGCATGGTTTCGCTCCATGACTTCCCAAGCAGTTAGTGCACCTATTTTGCTTCTTCACCTCGGTATAGCGTTCTTCAATTGACATCTGTAGAAAAATTGAGCAAAATCTAAGGGGGTGATATTGGGTGCACAAATCGCACTTGCCAAGCTTGTCATTGGAGACATTAGTCTGGTAGCTGTTAATCTTGGATCCTAATGAGTGGTTTGATTTATGAGATTTTGCCGATTGAGAAGGTTTTGGGGAATGTGAGCTTATAAATGTCGACCGAATATCTGCGACCGAGTCTAGAGTCTGGAATCTCGAGGACAAGAATTCATCCAGTGCTTTCCACGTTGGCAAGTCAGTAGAGCGCGGTAAAGACTGTTCCCATAAACTTAGTGTGGTTTCGGGCAGACAGGTGGAGCAAATATACACGAAAATAACATCCCAATTGTCGGCTTCTATCTGTAGCAAACGCAGATTCGTGATACAGTCGTTGATGGCACGCTGTAGCTGTCGCAGATCAGCACTCGTCTCCTTCACGATTGGTTGTAGATTGAACAGCAGCTTTAACTGGGCATTTACTAATATGCGCTTATTTTCGTATCGATTAACCAAATTTTGCCAAGCCATGTTAAACCCATCGTTTGTCATAGGGCAAGTCTTCAAAAGTTCGCGCGCTTCACCCTGCGTCTTTTTTACCAAATGACACATTTTTTCGACCGGTGATAGACGTTTGTTGTTGCGGTACAGAGCTGTGAACATATCACGGAAAGTTGGCCAGGATTGATAGTCACCATGGAATATTTCGGTATCGCATGGTGGTAAGGAGATATGAGGGGTTATATCGCCTGCAGCATCATTTGAGGGGGAAGCTAATCTAGCTTTGGCTTTAATATTTGCACTGAGCTCATGAATTTTTGCGATTACTGTTTTGTACGCCCCAAAAGTAGAAAAAAAGCGTTGCTTTAAAGTTTCATACTCTACGTCATCTTGGATAGTGTCATATTGATCTAAGGCGGTGTCATAATATGACTCGAACTTTAGCCAATGATGTTGAAGTTGCTTCTCCTCAGCTTCCAAAGTGTATTGCGTATGCGATTCTACCGCTAGCCTATCAAAATAACCTTGGAATTCGACCACACGGTCAGAAGCTCGAATTAAATTCTTTATAACAGACATTGTTAAGGTGTGTATCGATAATGGGGATTTTTTAAAATTCTAGAGAAATTTTTCAGTTGCGCTTCGTAAAAGCGACTTGGGCAAAAATTAAAAATTTTTTTTTTTTAAGAAATTTTCAGTTGCGCTTCGTAAAAAGCGACTTGGGTAGATGTAAAAGAAAATTTATAGAAATTTTCAGTTGCGCTTCGTAAAAGCGACTTGGGCAAAATTTAAAAGAAAATTTAAAGAAATTTTCAGTTGCGCCTCGTAAAAAGGCGACTTGGGTATATGTAAAAGAAAATTTAAAGAAATTTTCAGTTGCGCTTCGTAAAGCGACTTGGGTATATGTAAAAGAAAATTTAAAGAAATTTTCAGTTGCGCTTCGTAAAGCGACTTGGGTATATGTAAAAGAAAATTTAAAGAAATTTTCAGTTGCGCTTCGTAAAGCGACTTGGGTATATGTAAAAGAAAATTTAAAGAAATTTTCAGTTGCGCTTCGTAAAGCGACTTGGGTATATGTAAAAGAAAATTTAAAGAAATTTTCAGTTGCGCTTCGGAAAAGCGACTTGGGTATATGTAAAAGAAAATTTTAAAGAAATTTTCAGTTGCGCTTCGTAAAGCGACTTGGGTATATGTAAAAGAAAATTTAAAGAAATTTTCAGTTGCGCTTCGTAAAGCGACTTGGGTATATGTAAAAGAAAATTTAAAGAAATTTTCAGTTGCGCTTCGTAAAGCGACTTGGGTATATGTAAAAGAAAATTTAAAGAAATTTTCAGTTGTGCTTAGTAAGAGCAACTTGGGTATATGTAAAAGAAAATTTAAAGAAATTTTCAGTTGCGCTTCGGAAAAGCGACTTGGGTATATGTAAAAGAAAATTTTAAAGAAATTTTCAGTTGCGCTTCGTAAAGCGACTTGGGTATATGTAAAAGAAAATTTAAAGAAATTTTCAGTTGTGCTTCGTAAGAGCGACTTGGGTATATGTAAAAGAAAATTTAAAGAAATTTTCAGTTGCGCTTCGTAAAGCGACTTGGGTATATGTAAAAGAAAATTTAAAGAAATTTTCAGTTGCGCTTCGTAAAAAGCGACTTGGGTAGATGTAAAAGAAAATTTATAGAAATTTTCAGTTGCGCTTCGTAAAGCGACTTGGGTATATGTAAAAGAAAATTTAAAGAAATTTTCAGTTGTGCTTCGTAAGAGCGACTTGGGTATATGTAAAAGAAAATTTAAAGAAATTTTCAGTTGCGCTTCGTAAAGCGACTTGGGTATATGTAAAAGAAAATTTAAAGAAATTTTCAGTTGCGCTTCGTAAAGCGACTTGGGTATATGTAAAAGAAAATTTAAAGAAATTTTCAGTTGCGCTTCGTAAAGCGACTTGGGTATATGTAAAAGAAAATTTAAAGAAATTTTCAGTTGCGCTTCGTAAAGCGACTTGGGTATATGTAAAAGAAAATTTAAAGAAATTTTCAGTTGCGCTTCGTAAGAGCGACTTGGGTATATGTAAAAGAAAATTTAAAGAAATTTTCAGTTGTGCTTCGTAAGAGCGACTTGGGTATATGTAAAAGAAAATTTAAAGAAATTTTCAGTTGCGCTTCGTAAAGCGACTTGGGTATAATTTAAGCTAATTTTATTTTGATTACTAGAATATTTTTATTTTTTGTGATAATTTTGTAACGACCCTCGAAGACATAGTATATAAAATCTTATTTACCTATCAGCTGTTGTCCCACTGACCTAGTTATTTTCTTTCATATATATAGGTTAGATATAAATACGTACATATATATGTATAATATGTATGTGCCCTTTTTTCTTTTGGTATCTATAATGTGTATAAAAAAAAAACAACGAGTTGATCGAGTAGAGACAAAAACAATTGAGAGAGAATAAGAAAGAGATGTGAGAAAAAAAAACAAAACGGGAGAGAATTGAGAAATACGTGATGTAAAGAAGACACAATTATATGACGCTCACAAACAATGTGTATGGGGATTTACTGACTTTGACTCTTCAAAGTAAAATAAAAAATATGTAAGTTAATTGCATGTGTTGTATGTGTATATGTAAGGTTGCCTGGCTACGAAATAACTTTTGGTATTCGCTTGTTGTTTGCTTGGTATCAAACTTACAAAAAATGCCAATAGGTATTTCATATGCATGTATAAGACAAAATACAACAACAACAAGTACATATGCACTACGTTTCAATGCTGTGGTTGGTATTTTTTCTTATTGTGAGGCTACCGTTATGTCTCTCGTTTAATAAAGTGTAGGGAATCGTTGGTACATAAGATGAGTAAATGAAAAATAGAACTCAAGAACACACAAAATATCATCAGAATACAGAAACAGTAAAAAGGCAGAGTCTGTATGTATGTATGTATGTAAATCTGCCTTGTTATGAAATAACTATGGTATTTGGTTTTTGTTTGTTTTGTATGAAACTTACAAAAAATGCCAATAGGTATTTCATATGTCTGTATAAGAAAATACAACAACAACATTAACAAGTATGCACTATGTTGATGCGGTATTTTGTATTGTTCTTTTTCAGACTACCGTTAGGTCTCTCGTTTTATAAAAATGCACAACAAGTAAACAACAAAATATTAAGATGCTGACGTTTTGTGGTTCCCTTTTTGTTGAAGCGTTAATTTACCGTATGATAAATAAGCACAAATAAGGGACAACAAAATGTGCACCTTACAACACGTTGTTGTTTTTGTTAAAACGGCAATTTTTATTTTTTTTTGAAAGATTGACCATACATACTTACAATGGGACACAAATTTGTAACGGGATCAAGACTAAGTGTACACACAATATGTTAGAAATGGTAAGGGGGGTAATCTAACAATTTTTTCGCGAAAAATTATAACCATATACAATATATTTTTTTTTATTTTGCGGAAAAAGGAAAATGGCTATAATTTGCGGGGGAATATTATAAGCCGTATAAATACGCGGGACGAAACGAAATAGTTATAATTTTTGGGGGGAATATTATAAACATATATTTTTTGCGCGAAAGAAAGGAAAATGGCTATAATTTGCGGGGGAATATTAAAGCCATATGGATACGCATTTAAAACAATATAGCTATAATATTGGTTATAAAACCATAATTTATGTTGGGATTAATATTTTGTTTAGGGGTTACGCCGGGTTATGGATGGCCCGGTATGAGTTAATACCTAATGGTTAGGTGAGGGAGGGGAGTCTCTGGGTTATGGATGACCCAGGATCCGGCTCGAAGGACCAAAATGTATGGGTAACACGGGGCTATACAATTAATTATAGCAATATATATATAAATTATTGGGGATGACTTACGGTTTGTGTTGACTGTAAGATGAGATGAGGATGGTTATACCTGATTTTGGTAATGGCCTGTGTGGGATGATATGGGAATGTGTCCAAGTGATGGAGCCAAATGGGGACTCTGTCGTGTCCAAGTTATTGGGTATGATGTATCAGCCAGGAATTTTTCCACTTGGATGAGTCGATTTATCTTCCTTTGTTTTTTAGCACTTTTAAATTTGAACTAAACTATTTATGTGTGTAGTTAGTAGGTGTGCACAATAATTCTTCAGAATGCTTAATTTGATTCCCTCTTTTCCCTTGGTATAAAAGAAAGATCACTTAGGTTTTGCACTTTAATAAATATCACCAATTTATTTTATTTAATTATTTTTTTTCACAAATATTGGTTGTAAGTATTTTAATTTCAATAGTATGTATGTAGATTTACAATTTTGGGTTTTAAGTATTTAAATTTTATTCTTCCTAAATTCAGTTTTTTTTTTTGTTTATAACTGTAGTTTGATTGCACTGTGAGTTTGTTGTGCATGCGACTACTTCAAGGGTTTTATAATGAGTGAGTGTGGTTTAAAAAACAACCACCACAATTGCCTGTTGATATAAGTGGAGAATGAGAATAAAGGGAGAGAGAAAGTAACGAGTATCGCTGCAGTTGCAGGGTTACCGTACCACAAAAATTAGTTTTAGTTATTTAGGGGTTTCGTGCCTAAACAGTCTAGACTTATATTAAGTACCGGACGTGCACTTTTGCTGAGTTAAAGATATAAAACTACTTATAATAGTATTTTCAATCCATATTATTAAATAAATAATTGAAGTAAAACCTTTTGTGTTTTTTTTAAATGACATACAATCTTCGAAATAAGATTGTCTCAGTCTTTAATTTTTTGGGATAATCGGGATAATTAATATGTTCCTTGAATTTTCTGAAAGCTTATCTAGTAAATTTTATTGTCGGATTTGTAAACAACATCGTAATATGACACACATTGAAACAAATTTAAATACTAATATAGAAATTCAGATAACTACGAAACAGATTTAATAATTAATGATGTCAGGCTCACAGGAGTTAAAGAAGTTTCAGTTTGGAATAACTTAAAAAATTTTAATGTAACGACTTACTTACGATGACTTACTGGAAGGTGTTTGTCATTATGTTATGATTTTTATTTTAAACACAGAGTATACAGAGGTGTCAGAAGAGGGAAGAAAATGAAGTTTTATACTTGTCTCTTTCTTTGAGAACTGCCTTTTTGTTTTCTTTATGTTACTGTTTTTCTTTATTTTTCTGGCGCAATAAAATTCATTTTTGGCGCACAGTATTTTTGTATTGTATGATACAATCATCAAGAAATGCATTTATATCATCTAACGAATGCACAAACTCCACAATGCATACCATACAAAGTATAACAATTATTAAAATACAATTTAGGAAGTTATTGAAATCACAGACATATAAATAAAATTTTAATTTAAATATTCTAACTCAAATTGTTTTGTCCACAAAATTTTTGTTGTTATATAGTGCTTTGATTTTTCACATTACCAACATACTACCACAAAATATTTTCTTTCTCTTTTTAAGAAAACTGCCTTATTGTAGCTGATTGTAGCGATTTTGAAACTTCAAAAATGTCGCCTCTGTATACTGTGCTTTTAAATCGGTTGATTGCACACTAAAAATTTTTTTGTACAGAGCGTTGAACTATAGAATTCTTACATTAACTATGCCCCTATATGTGGTAGAAACAAACCAAACAATTTTAAATTCCGATAAAATGTTTGAGAAAATCATATGTGAACAATTATCCAATTATCTTGATGATAATAACATTTTATGTCAAAGGCAGTATGGTTTTATAAAAGGGTCAGGAACAGAAGAAGCAGTGGTAGATGTTATTGATTACATAAACTTGTTAAAAGCTAAAATTTCATCTGGAATTGGTATTTTGTATAAATTCAAAAATAAACTTAACACTGATGTTAAAATGCTTATATATCAATCACTTATCCATTCTCACTTAACTTATCTTCCTATTATCTATGGCTGCAAAGCAAACAATTCACTAAAGTCCCTTCAATCTGCTCAAAATAAAGCTCTCAAGCTGGTTTTCAATCTTCCGCTAAGATTTTCAACGTTAAACTTATTTAGAGAATATGCTAAAAATGTTCTTCCAGTAAGAGGCTTATATAAACAAAAAGTTTTAACGTACGTTTTTAAAAAACTTAGAAGAACAGATGTTGGTGGTTCCACGCAGTTTACGCAAAATATATTACACACTCGAAGAAATACCAGACAGGCTCTAAATTTGAATACAGTAAAATGTCGTTTAGATTTGACAAAATAACGCATTCCTTATATTGGACCAATTGAGTATAATCAATTACCAGTCAATATTCGTAATATACAAGCTTTTTCTACATTCAAAAAAAACATTAAGGATCTTTTACTCAGTAATGTTTAAGGACTTCTAATAGAGAGAATTATTTAAGTATTGCTATTTCTATTTATTTTTATTATTATGTTCTTTTTTTATTTTTGAAATCTATTCTAAATATTTTAAATTAAAAATTAGAAAATAGAATTAAATATTTTTTATTATAAATATTTTTTATTGTTATATTTTAAATTAAAAAATTAAAGATACTCAGCTATTTTATATGTATAAACACAGAGTTGCCTTTTAGCCTCTACAAAGCCTTTATGGCGCTGAGGCGTTGAAAATATTATTGTATAAATATTATATTGAATTAAAGAAATAATAAAAAAAAAAAAAATTTCCAAAAAACAAAAATTGAAGCTTTCAGCATCAGAATTGATTGGTTGATTGATTATACGTGACTTAGTCTTTATTCTTAATTTTGAGACAAATTGTATATATTGTTTGTGAATCTGATTTAATTCAATATGTTGTAGATGAACACCTGAAAGAATTACTTATTAAACATAATAATTTGTATCTTAAACTGTTGAAATCGAACTTAAAACCAAAATTTTATAATATGCTACAATATGATGATATTACCAAAAAAGTTGGACCGTTAAAACATATTTCTTTAATGAGATTTGAATCAGTAGACAAAGTTTTAAAAAATATTAGTAATAGCTCTAACAATAAAATTAGTATTTTGAAGGCAATATATGTATGTATGTCAAATATCAAATAAAGTTACTAGATTTCTTAGTAAACTATAACGATTCGAAAATTAAACATGGCCCTTTAAAAATACTACCAAACAATTGTTTGAAAATATATGGAATTATTTCCGAATTACCAGTACAAATTATATTTTATTTCCAATATGAAGATTTAGTTTTAAAACCAGGAATGGTTATCTACGTAGGAATGTATGAAGGCGATATTCAATTATTTGGACTTAAAGACTATCCCCCTTATTCAAAAACGATTATTAAATATAACAAACGTTTATTAAGCTAATTTTTACATGCAAATCTGTCTTAATAAACGTATGTTAAATTTAATAATCGTTTTTGAATAAGGGGGTATATTTATTGCATTGACAATTCTTATAACCTTTGAGTTCAAAGACTTGTAACCCACGGTTTTGATTCTCATTATCACGCTTTTCGAATTGAATATGAGAAGAATTGTTTCTTAATTGACGTTAAAATCGTTAGAATCAAATTTTATTGGTTATATTTGTGTTACAAAAGAAAATATTATATTCCTAAACTAAGTTTTAAATGTATTTTTATATAAAATATAAATAATAAGCAATAAAAAACCTAAAATTATTGTGTCTTAATTGAAAATAATGTTTCAACTGGTACCACTGCATAATTTTGCATTCATATTATGATAGTATCATAATATGATAAATAGTAAAAATAAAATTAAATTAATTTAACATATTATGATAAAGTACTATCATAATGATATATTTATTTAGTTAGGCATGAGTTCATTAAATTTAATTTTCATTAAATTAACTGAAGGTAAGAATTGTTTTTACAATATGAAAAAATTTTTATTGATAATTTTCTTGGCTGAGCTGGGGATCGAACCTGGGTTGAATTTACATGCTTCGAGAATCACCACATTCTCTCATAAGAATTCTTTGCGTTCTAACCTCTGCACCACTGCGGTGCCTGCTAGCCAACAGTCAAACATCAATCTTTAACCAGTGGTACTGGTGGTTCGAAATTTGCTGTAATTATCATTTTTCTTTTTCAATTTATTTTACATGTTGTCTCATTTTTGTTCAGTTCGTATTCTTTCAAGACTTTGTCTTGAAAACGTTTTATTTATTATGTTTGTTTTGTTCAATTTTGTCGATATTTTATGTGTACAACAAGTTCAAATGCAAACATTAGGGCTTGTGGTTTAAAGGTTAGAACGCAAAGAATTCTTTTTAGTGTCTTGTGACTTTGCTCAAAAAAAAAAAATTATTAAATAGGGCTTTTAGAGGAGATGCCAGCAAAAAAAATTGTAGGCGGTCACGCCTATTTTCGAGGGGCCGGGCCCGTAAAATTTAAAATTTAGGCATATATCTCGAGAACTACTGGGTGTCTGATAATTTGTAATATACATTAAATAAAAACCATTAAAAATACCTTTCCAACGATATACATATACCATGATTATAAAATATGGACTGAATATGGGTTAAATCCGAAAATAATATTTTTTGACCCGAATTATTTTGTAATATCTAAAAAAATTAAAAAAAAATGTCTATATAAGTGTTATTTTAGTTTATTCATATAAATTGCCAAGACATTAAGCAATTTCAATTCACATAAATTTTTTTTTTTTTTGGTTTCTAGGATTGCCCCTAAAAATTAAAATATTGAATATGAACATGGAAAAAAGTAAACAAAATATCTAATAATTTGGCAATAATGCAACGTAAGTCAGACGAGTGAATTATAGAAACTCATTTGTTTACGTACTCGCCTGTGTACAGCTTGCTTGCCTGAGAACTTACTTGTTATGTAGAAACAGGCCATAAGCATTATGTAAATTAAAAAAAAAATTAAAAATTAAAAAAAAAAATTTCATTTGACAATATATTTTGAGCCAAAAAATAAACATTTATGATTTTCCGTTAGACTTTTAGTTGTGTGCGAAGCAGTGTGACACATGGAGTCCTATACCAAATTAAAGCTGAGAGTTTCAGCTAACAGACTAAAAAAAACTTGCCCCAATTTGCCCGGCGCCGAAAAAACAATGAAAAACCAAAAAATTACAGTAAAAAACAGGCGTTATGCGTTATTTTACGCGTACAAAAACAACTGCGCATTCCTTCTTTCTTTGATACTCGTACACGTAGCCGGTGCCAATTTGGGAGCGAGAAATACGAAAATTTTATTGCATGTCTGCTATATAGAAAAAAACTTAAATTTAGAACGAAATTGAAGTTTAAAAAATTAGATTTTTACGAAAAAGTTGTTAATAAATGAAATAGAGTGAAACTGACAAAATTTTTGTATTGGAGCTGTATAGGAGGTGGGCGTAAAACTAGGCGGCTTAAGTTCATATTTTCAGGAGCTCATTCTACAATTATAATATTACTGTTTTATGAAAATAGAGTTGATATATTTAAAATCGTGGAAGTTATGCCACATTTTCTATTTAAGTTGTATAGGAGGTGGGCGTAAAATTGGGCGGATTAAGTTCATATTTTCTGTACCTCATTCTACAATTATAATATTACTGTTGTATGAAAATAGAGTTGATATATTTAAAATCGTGGAAGTTATGCCACATTTTCTATTTAAGTTGCATGGGAGGTGGGCGTAAAAGTATGCGTATTTTTGTAAAAAAAAAATTAAAATTCTTTACAGAACACCGGCTTCGCATAGTACAGATTGTATTTTTTATGGTGAAATGTCATAATCTTTCTTTAAAATCTTCGGATGGTCATGTTATACTTAAATTAAAGCCTTTTAAGACCTTTTCCCCGGATGTTTTAGATTTAAAAAAAAAAAAAAATTTGGATTTTGCAAAATTTATCAATAGGTGGTCCATATAAATTGGTCATGTTACATATCGTTGGAAAGGTCTTTAAAATACCTATCATTTGGTATATATATATATCGTCTAATAAAAAAATGTAATAATCAAGATATAGCTAAATATATTACAAACTTTGGAGCCACCCCCACTCGAAAATAGGCGTGACCGCCCCAATTTTTTTTTATATAAATCATAATTTAAAATTCTATTAGTGATATAATTTTGATAGTGATTTGAAAAAAGTAACTAAAACCGACTTAAGCCAAAATATTTAACGTGGAATTATGTATGCTCACATTAATCTGACATCGTTGGATTATTAAAATAATAAAACATTTTTAGAACAATTTTAATGACATCGGCATTAAATCATATAAATTAGAGATAAATTCGAGATTAAATAAAAAACAGAATAATATGGGAATTTTCTGAAAAAATAGTACGTCAAAAGTGTAAAATTTATTAGGATAATTTAGGCAAAGATTACTAGCAAATATGGATCCACTTCGGAAATATTACTTTTTGTTCTTCGCTAAAAATAGTAAATGCAAGTAAATATCTCATATTGAAATTGGAAAAGTTTGCTATACCGCTGGTGAAATAATCATGATTGATGCTCAATGCCGAAACTTATAACTAAACAAAAGTAGAATCAACAGTTGACAGTTTTGGGTCAAGCTGAGTTTAGAAATGCTGTGCAAAGTTGCTACATTTGGTATTTAGCTTTTCAGTACTACCTTTTAACAAAGCGGTGGTTATTTAGTGCTACTAAAATTATTAAAATAAAACAAATAAATCGAATTAAAATTAAAATGCTAAATCCATTATTAATTCGATGTTCTTTAAAAAGACTGCTGAGGATGAAACAATTATTAAACCTATTTTATAATTATATGTAGATGTTTGAAAAACCAAAAAATATATTTAATTTTACATTACTTACCCTTAAAAATCAGATTTGTTAGGTGGATCCTATTTCATTCTTTAGGATCTAAGACTATTCAATTCAAAATTTTAAGCTTATCGAATGAAACAGCACACGTTTTTGGCATCTTTAAAAAGTTTAAAAGATTAATTAAAAAAAAACAACATTGTAAACTCGTTTCTATTCTACGGCGTGTAGAATGATAGCTCATAAATCTAATTCTACACTGAGGCGTGTGTTTACTAACAGAAAGAGCAAAATAGATAAAATGAAAACGGAAAATGTTGTTTACGAAATTACATCTAAAGGGGATGAAAGTGATCAATGCAATAAAGTTTATGTAAGGACTACGAGACGCATGTTGGGAACGAGAATAGCAGAACATGAAGCAGACGTAAGAAAGGGAAAAGAATCAACTGGACTCTCACAACACGCAAAAGAGAGCGGACGGTATGATTTTAAGAGTGTGAAAATACTTGACAAGGAGAAATCCGAAAATAAGAGATACACATTGGAGAGCTTGAGAATACAGGAACGACTATTGAACACTCTCAACACAAAAGAAGATAGAAATAATACTAAGCTCCAATACATGCCTGCATTTAATTATAAGTAATAGTTCTGTGATATCCGTAGTTATAAGTTTGACGATTCTGTGATTTATTCTATATGTATACAATTGTAATTATTTATTCATTTATTTTAATTAACTTGGTGTCGTGTTATTCCCGTTTTAATTACAATATATTTTTAGATAATAACAAATGATGTAATATAAGATAAATTATCTTAATAAAATAGCTCATGAAGAAGTCGAAAACCCACATCGACGAAACGTAGAGCAATTTGATGAAGTAAATTGTTTCATTTACATCATTTAAGGAAGAAAATATAATTGACCGAAATTAGCCCGTAGAGATAATATCCAAACCTTAATAGAAATCTGTAATTGGTCATAAACCTAAAAAAAATTATTATTTTGGTATACAAAAAGGAAAATTTTAAATGCTTTAAAGTGTGGCTCCTGTGAAGCAATGTAGTAATTGCTTTTGTATTTTGTACCTTTGTAGGTAATTTCATTAAATGTTATTACTTTTGTAAAATCAATATTATTACTAAATAATATTTTTGAAAAATAAGTATAAATATGTTAATGATATTACTTATGATGTCTATGTTGCGTGAACTTTTTAATTTACCTTTGTTATTGCTTCGTTTGGAAAAATCTAGCAAATATTATTTTTTTTTTTTTTTTTTTTTTTTTATAATACATTATATTTATTTATTGAATCTTCAGATATTGAAATGACAATAAGTTTTCGAATCTTAATACTAAAAGAAAATAATAAGTCCAGCCAGTGCTAGACAAAATATTATGATACTACAAAAAAATTTACATCCACTGATCCAGTCATCTGTTTTGCGTTTGAGTTAAAGCAAGGGTATCCCTCCTTCTCAACCGAACATGGCCACTAAAGTTAAGGATGTCTCGTGCAAGTGGGTTTGGATGGTGTTCAAGTTTGCTGACATATTTTGAGGCGTATTTTGTAAATTCGTCTTTCACCAAAGGAATGCCTAGATCTTTGTGAATTCGAGAATTTTTAACGTACCATGGAGCTGCAGTAATTATACGTAGAATTTTATTTTGACCTCTTTGAATTTTTTCAATGTTGGATGCTGAGGCAGTACCCCATAATTGAATTCCATAACACCATATTGGCTTTAGAATTGCATTGTACAACAAAAGTTAAATATTATTAACAATGCCAATAAAATCACTTGGCTTAAGAGTTATTTTGTTACAAACAATTTCTTCTAGTATATCTGGCAAATCCTGTGAAGCAAAATTAAAGAATGCGTTATTCATATATATAATTAAGAAAAATAAGAAAATTTTAATTAAGAAAAAATCTCAAATACAGTAGTCGCTCGGAAATTAGAACCACTTTGTTTTTAGGGCGATTCGAATTATTCTAATTTCTGGACAGGATTTTTATACTAAAATTTAGGTAAATTTTACAATGAAGCTATAAAAAAACTATCTATTTGTTTTTATTTTAGTTTATTTAACATAAAAACTATGAAAAACATAACGAAAAATAACAATTTAGTTCATTTACACTTTAACATACATATGACTTTAGTGTAATATACTCGTACATAGTACATACATATGTACATATAATTCAATTTAAAAACAATTCTTTCTTAATTTCAATTTAATAATAAAACTAAAAAAAGTTAAAATATAATTATGGAGTCTCACTTAGTCTTTGTTAATCATATAGTCAGTAATATTAGTCTGTTTTTTTGGTTTTTGTATTTCCGACAGAACAATATCGTTACGGAGATCTAAAAGATTTGACAAGTGCTTAGTGGATAATAATTCACTGCTTTTGCACCAGTGTATTAAATTATTTACGCTTGCAGTAGCTTCGGAATAAGAAACATTAGGTGGGACTTCCACATTACTATCTTCATCCATGTCTGAAGACAAACTTTCGCTATCAAATATATGAACAGGTTCGTTCTCGAACTCATCTGTATTCCATCTTTCGATTTCTCTAATAGATATGCGTCTATTCGGATCGATTTGTGTTAAAAGATGTTGATTTAAACCGACAACGTCGTTATATGCCTGATCTTCTTCCAGCAACCGCGATAGAAGCACGTCATCACCACTATCATATTCGCCAGAGTCCCAATTAAACAACTTTGACCAAGAATTTTTTAAAGCAGTTTGCGGGACCTCGTCCCGACTTTTTTTTAATAAAATTATTGCATCTTTTATTGAATGAGATTTTAAACTTTTGTTTAGATCACCATTCTCAGCAATTAATTGTGTTAGCAATTTATTTCGATAAATAAGTTTGGTTAGCTTTATGGGATTTTGGTCCATTGGTTGTAGCGCTGCCAGTTTCGTCGACATTATATATTTGGGACTCTACTAGACCCATTTGCGCGATTTTAGCATGAAGTCTATGAATAAAGGGAGTGACTGAATTAATGTCGCTGGGCAGAATCTCACCACTAATTTTTAAAAAGCGAATTCCATGCCGTTTTTAAATTTGGTAAACCATCCATCGCTTGCCCGAAAATCATTCTCATATTTATCGGGATATTCTTGCCTGAAAATTGCCTTAGCTTTCTCTTTTAATATAGCTCCATTTAAGGTCGCCTTTTTTCTTGCTGATTAAGAAACCACTTATAGAGACGACTCTCCATTTTCGGATATTCGGCACTATGTAAAGTTTTATTGGATATGTGGTGATAGGTGTTGGCAACAGCATCCAATATTGATTCCCTATTCGGTTTTATATAGCTAATAGCAGAAGTGGTTACATTAAAATCCAGCGCTAAGCGCTTTCCTTGAACACCCTGTCAATCTTTTCCAATATTTTTACTTTGTCTTGTAAAGACAAAGTGTTTTTCTTACACTTATTCGGCATTTTAATAGTCCGTTGTCTTATTTTAATAAATTTGAAGGCGTATACACAAACACCAAAAAACTGACGTTCAAACTCTAACAACATCAACAAGATTTGTAAAACATTTACTAAAATGGGATTCCCCTTTTTGTTTTCTATTTCGTTAAACTAAACTGTCAAAATTTTAGTGTTTACAACGAAAAAGAAAAAAACGCTCGGAAATTAGAATTTTTAGTTCTAATTTTAGAGCGCTTAATGCAATGAAATGACTGATTCTAATTTCTGGAAATTCTAATTACTGAGAGTTCTAATTTCTGAGCGTCTACTGTAATTACCTTATTAAAAAAAACGTTGTACTGAAGTATCTGTAGAAGATGGATAGGGAATGTTTTGGTAGTCTCTATTGAGCCAGTTTTGAACTTTATTCAAGTTCGAAATGGTGTCGTCATCAATTCCATACTGCAATGAAATAAATATTAAGCATATATTTTTTTAAGGAGATCATGTAATGACTAGAATATTTACTTCTTTTTTACGCCACATAAATAATTTTTCTCTGAATTCTATTCGAAGGCCCAAATGGGGTATTGCTTCAACAAGGTCTGAATATACTTTAATCATCTGTATGTCACATTAGCTGCTATAAATAAAAAGAATAAAAATTCAACCTTTTCCAGAGGTGTTGTCAAAAAAATACAAATCCTTTTACTTACATTGCAATGTAGGCAGCAATTCCAATAAATCGAATTATTCCAAAAAAGATTTTAATTTTTCTGAGTCATCATAATTTGAACAAGTGGCTTCAGATTCCTCTAAATGTTCTGCATTTGGTTTTTCAATTTCTAGTCTATTTGTTATGACTTCACTTATACCAACTATCAACGTGTCGAAAAGTGCAATGCAATAATTCATTATTAATTTCACTTTTCTCACTCTTATTTTACACATTTTTTTTTAACAATTTTCTTTAACACTTTTAACAAATTTTAGTCAGGTCTGATACGCGGCTTACAAAAATATGTTTGTTTTGATGTTGCGCTACTTTAAATTATAGTTGTACCACCATAAAATAAAGGCGAACGTTAATTTAAAGCATTTGACAATTGTTATTTGTAATAAATGTAACGCAATATATTTCCAGAATAAAATAACATACTTGCGCGGTTAATATAGCCGGGATATTGCAAAAGCAAAAAGAAGCCGGCCGGTGCAGATGATGTACATGTGCTATGTGTGTTTTGGTTCAACGAAATGGGTTTCCTGGAAGAATTTATTAAAATTAAAAAAGGTGCATGTAATCTATATGCAACTATTTTATCAACCTATCGTTCCATTTTTAAATAAAATTGTATTTAATTGCAAATTTAATTTTTATATACATACATACAGTCAAAATGATAAAATAATTTTGGAACTGTGACGTCACACGTTCTGTGTTTCTATTGGCTAATTTTTTCTGACTTGTTTTTTTATTGTCGTTTTGCTTGCATTTGCTCACTGCACACTTCATGTTTATATTTTTTGTTGTTTTTTTGTTTGTTTTTCTTTTTTAAACAGCTTTTATTTTAGAACTCTCAGAGAGATTTCAATTGCAAGGTTGCCAACTATCACATAAAACATACATTTTTCGCAAAAAATTTTAATTCTAACACATGAAACATTCTTGGTAACCCTTAGAATGAAACTTCTACGTCACATAACGGGAAATCATGCGCATGGCGTAATCTTTATTTTATCATTCTTGCATACAGCAATTAGCTCTTTTAAGATTTTTTTATAGGTTATGTCAAATGTATTTCACATACCAACATATGAACATGTAAATTATAAACCGTATGTAAAACTCAAATTTTGACACACACATGAAATTACATATGGGTAGAAAAGTGACATTCCACATGACAAATACACATAATACTTATAATATTTACTTAATAATTATAATAATACTTAAAATATTTACTCGGAGAGTGTATTACAAATGATTGAGCTATTTTTCGTACAACAAATATGAAAACGAAATACATATGTATAGTATATGTATGTGTATGTATGTATGTATGTATGTACATATAACATCTCTCACTTATTAGTATTTTTTAAAATTGCTGTTCCTAGTCAAAAATCAATTATATTAAAATTTTGAAAAACGTAGTTGATTTGTTGTTTATTACTTTGCAGAGGATTGAGCCTCTATTAGACTCTATTTGAATGTAAGTAGGAGATTAGCACTAATTCATTTTCACTTTCAATCTCAGCCGTACAAAACGTAGAATGTAAATATTTTACGTGTGTTTCTGATTTTGTGCTGGCGCAAGATTCAGACAGACAGACATTGACGCTCATTTCGCCTGACGACTAATCGATTAAATTGTGTGCAAGTGCAGTCGTGCACAGAGAATTTATTCTCATAAATTGCAGTGGCAAGTGTCATTTGACGTTTTCAACCAATCAACCAGACGCAGAAATTGTTGTTGCCCCTTTCGGTATAATATGTGTTCTGCTAACGGGAAAACAATGAAGTTGTTTGTGGTTGTGTTTACACTGTAAATGGCTTTTGTGTTTGTGTTAGACCAAATTCTTAATGCTAGTCAAGTTGGTATTAAGAATTTAGTCTAACAATTTGGTAAACTGGATATACCTATTTGATTTGCGTTTAAATTTTTATCAACATAATTTTGAGACTGGTTTTTGAATTTAGTCGCGACGTTTCCAAACAGGAATTGGAAATCTAATTGATGTTTTAATTAACAAATAAGTACATAAATATTTTAAGCTGAGACTGTGTAATGGTATACTTTTATATCAGAGTGTGGAAATTAATATATAATAAATTCAGTTTGTATATCAATTTTATTAACTACTTTGTAATGCGACCCTTCACCCTAAATAAACTTTTTTATTCCAAATTAATCTCTGCTTGCAGAATCATAATCGTATCAAAATAATAATTCCTTTGAATTGATTTTTGGAATTTAATAAAAAAAATATATATATTTTTTTAATTTTGTAATATCGACAAAATAGAGGTTGATTAAAAACATACAACATTTTCGGAACCAAAATCGATTTAAGTTGTTTATTATAGTAAAAATATATCACGAACACATACACATTATTTGTAATCTAATTTTTTGTAGTATTTCGTGTATATTTTAAAAATGCTGGATTCATAACGGATGGCTTCTTTAGAATTCAGTTTTTGTCTTTAGTAACTTATATGTATATATTAGATTATAATGGAAACAACAATTTTTTTCTGCTTTTGCATTACTTTTTGAAAAGTTTTGCATTACTTCATTAATTTAAAAAAGGGCCGTTGAAGAACACCGCTCGCTCACCAAGCTTATGGTGAATGTGTTCCATCGGTTTAACATGCGACGATTCAGAAGTGGTGATTTTGACACGGAAGAATTTTAAATTAAAGATTGAGAATTTAAAGGAGTTCCATGAATATGTTTGTGAGAGTCAATAAGAGCTGAGAATCAATAACAGCAGGATTCATTCAAAATTAGTGAAATTATCAATGGTTGATGTCACAAAGACACCTTACAATGCCATATTTTTTAATATCGTTCGATTACAACTTGAATTGAGAATTAAATTAATTAATCATAGTACAGTCAATATACGAGTACTCGGACATATATATTATAAATGGCTTTGTAAGTTTGCTTGTTTGTCTGTTTGTTCCGCAATCACGCCTAAACGGCCGAACCGATTTTAATGAAACTCGGAATCTAGATAGATCTATGCTGGGAAGCGTCAATAGGCTAGTTTTGTGTTCAAGACGTGGACCAGGAAGGGATAAAATGGGTAAAACCCGATAAAATTGGTACTTTTTTTTAAACAACAAATCCCAAACGGCTAAACCGATTTTTGTGAAATTTAGTATGTAGATAGATCCATACATGCAGTACCACTAGGCTTTATATTTTTCAAGACTTGGACCAGGAAGGCATAAAAAGGGGAAAGCGGGTGAAATTTTAATATTTTGTTCTTAAATAATGATTAACTTTGTTATGAAGCAACTGTATTTTTAATTTATCTTTTTATAGTCACAAAAATGTGTATTGGAAAAGTACTTTTCGGAAGGTCTTTTTTCAATGGGGTAAAAAGAGGAATTTTCAGTTTATAGAAAAAGGAAAAACCCGGTAAAGCCAAACGGCTGAACTAATTTTATTGAAACTTGAAATGTGAATACATCCATGCTTAAAAGCTTCAACATACTATATATTTATTCAAAATTTGGACCAGGTCGTGAGTAAAAGGGGAAACACCGGTAATGCCAAACTGATTTTATTCAAATTTAAAACGTTAATATATGTATCTATGCGTGAAAGTGTCAACAGACCAGGTCGGGATAAAAAGGAGGCTCAACCGAATGGATTTAACATTTAAACGAATATTTATCCATAATTGGAAGTGTCTTTATCATTTTTTAAAACTTGGACCAGGTCGGGAAAAAACGGTAATTAGAAACGAATATAACGATTGTGCTTTGAAGCGTTAATAGGTTATATCGTTTTTAAAAACTCGGACCATGTCGAGATAAAAAGGCGAAAACGGATTCACCGATTGGATTGAATTTTGGAACGTATCTATGCTTCGAAGTGTCAGTAGGCTAAAAAGGGGAAAAGTTGGAAAACTTTTAAAACTTTGTTTTTAAATAATGATGGTCTTTGTTATGAAGCAACCATATTTCTATTTTAGCTTTCTGTAGTCACATAAATGTGTATTAAAATGAACTTTTTATCTTCAAGGAAGGGGATTTTTTATTTAATCTTAATTAATGAACTGAAGACTTGAAATTTTAAAATTGATATGTTTAAAGACAAACAAATATTGCAAAAACTTATATTTGGAAAATTCAAACTAAAATGCGTGTTTTTGTCATTATTGGTACCTTTTGCGTCTGTTGTTTTAAGACAATTAAATTTGTGTTGTGGCTTTATGCAATCACAAAAATATATATTTGAGAAATAATTTCTTCATAATACGACCCTTAGAAGGAAATAAGGGGTAAAAAGGAGATGCAGACTTGCAATGTTAAATATGGATTTCCATAACGGAATATAGGTGGGTACTTTTTTAGAACTTTTGAATACTTTGTTCTTAGTTGATAAAAATTATTTTTTACTGTCGTAGATTCGTAGAATTATTTGCAAAGTAAGTTTTTTATAAAATGAAAGTTAGAAGGTAGCGACGGGTAAAAAAATAATGAAGTAACGTAAAATGTTTAATATATTTTTTTTAATTCATTATTTGTTTGTAAAATATTTATTAGGAAAGTACATTTTCGATAGTCAACCTTCAAGGATTATTAAGTGCTTAAGCTTTAAAGTATAGATTTATTTAAGGGATCAAAGTTTAATAGTCTGTTACATGGGTTTGGAAATTCAAGAGAAATAGCGAAAATACTTAATATTTTGGTGCTTTTCTTTAGTACCTTTTTTATTCAATTTCTGTAAAGAGATAGAATTGGATTTTTAGCTTGTACAATCAAAAAAATTGTATTAGATACGTATTTTTTCTGTTTACATTAGAGAATCCCATATATCAACCTTAACGTATATATGCTACTCACCAATGTATATTCATGAACTAAATACGAAACCAATCTGAAACAAATATTTAAATACAGTTTTCAAAGATGCTATTGTTAAAAATTTTCGTTTCAAACAAATAAAAACCTTTTATTGACAAATTGTACTCAAATTATGATCTCTAAAATTTGATAAGCCCTAAAAATATTAATTTTTTCTGATGTTGGTTATATTTACATACCACACCTGTTAAACGGGACAACTTTCAATTTAATCTTGAATATCGACTTCTTTATTAGCAAAAATTTTTCAGCTACAATTAGGATATTTCACATTATGATTAAAAGACGTAAGAAGTTTAGATTGAACCTTTTAAACTATATAAATTTCAAAACATTCTGCAATTTTCATATTTAAATATACCGTTCGGTAAATTTTTAAATTTTTGATCACGCGTTGGTGTTTGATAGAACAACATTTATTAGGAATACCAATCAATCTCAAATAGAGGAAAATTCAAAATTTCAAATGATCAGCGGTCAGGAATAAAAGATGAGATGGCCGGGTTCAAAAAGCTAGTTATTAATATTTTGTAAACAAAACTCTCTAAAATCTATTCCTAACATCAAATGCGTATTGAATTTCAGTATTACAAATAATATTTTATTTACATACGAGCATATATGGTCGGTCAAGTACGACTATACAATACCCTAAACCGAGTACATGAGCAAAAACATTTTGTTTTTCAGAAATGGTTGCTATATGAACCGATCAGTATACAATTTTATTCCATGTTATCTCGATGTCAACACTTGTAAAAAATATTTCGGAGATATGACTAATTATGTGCTGGTTATCATAAAATTAGGCTGAACGACTTGTGTATATATGAAATATATTTGTGTTGAATTTTATTTTTATGTACCTGTAAGACATTTATGCATAAATCAAGCATTATTAACCGAGTTCGATTCGGGAGGATAGGGATAGGTGAAATAATGGACCGTTTTCAACATGTTCTCTGCACACAAGTATATATGAACACTATGGTGATGTATGGTACAAAATAAATCATGGACAATTGTTGGCTGCAACCTCAACATGGGTTTTTCAAACTAACACATAGTTGTAAAATCACACGAAATTATAGCAATTATAACAAGCTATTGGAGATAAAAAAATTTGTGATTCCTTTGAGAACTGTTCAGACAATTAACTACTCTCGGTCTAAAAACAAGTATTTCCCTGACAATGGCTTTAGCCATCTTGATTGATCGGATAGATGCCTCAGGAAAATAGGCGGATTCCACTGAAACGTGTTTAGATTATATACACATATATAATATACCAGCTAAATCACCAATCATGGTGAAGAGGGTTAAGGGTAAGAGGGTTAGTAGTAATTTAAACTGTCTCATATGATATAAGTACATACACAGAAAAAAAAAATCATGTTTCTTTTTCAATTAAACTTTTAACTGATTTTAAAATGATTTTCAATTAAAATTTTAATTGCTTCAATTACTTTTTCTGATATTTTCAATTAAATCTCACATTTTTTTTAATTGATACTATCATTTTGTTTACAGGTCCGATTTCAATTAAATTTTTAATTGGTTCCACAAATATTTTAATTGAAACTCATTTTTATTTTTTTCTGTGTATTTGTATACCACACCATTCAAATAATTCAAATGTAAACTTTATCGCATTAACTATGGCATGATGTCTCGAAAATCGTTTAAAATATTTATGTGATTCTTATTGTTAATAACACTTCCAATTGCTAATAATTTAAGCGACAGTATAAATTCTTTGCGATGAGTCCTCCATATCTGATGTCACGGAGTCGGTATTTAAACAGCAACAATGAAAATCCCTTAAAATGTAAGTAAATGCTTTACCTTACACCACAGGGGGTATTTGAGTACAAAAGATAAATAAAAGACTTCGTATGTTTGCATACCGACAATATTTTGTGAAATCTGTGCCACAATTCGATAAAAATGTGTCTCAGCACACCTATGTCCATTACACTTAGAACTTGAAAAAAAACTAACAATAATTAAATAAAAAAATTCTCTGAAACCTTGCAAATTACTCAATCATCATTAATGTTTGTTACTTACACTCTCTATAAACAATTAAGTGTCGCTTTTTATGTTGTGCTAACTAACATACATCCACACACATATTTAGTGATGCACTGGTATGGTACGTGTATGTATGTATGTATGTTAATCTTCATTTGAGAGACAAATAACAATTTCAAATTGTGTCGGTCTTTTATGACCGGCGCTAGAATTTGAATTTAAATTTACATACTTCCACATTTAATTGCGACAATATCGACAAGTGTCACCCACCACACCATACACACACATACATACATACAGTTCAGTTAGGAAGTGTGTGCTCGTAATTTAATAATAGATACCTGCATGTTTCGTGGCTCATTAATAAAAACATAAACAATGTTTGAACCCTATTTAAAGAGTGAGTTTGGTTTAATGTGCATTCAAATAACTGTATGAATAAACTCAATATTTAGGAATTAGTTTGAAGTTAGGACAACTGCCGGTCGATCATACTTGTACAATAAAAAAATCATTGATTTTTGTTAGAAATGAAAGAACGTTCTGTGTTTTACCAAAACTTTATGATTTTTTTTAAGTGTACAGCAATTGATTGTATGGCAATTGCATTTTGATTTCTAGATGGCGAACCCGGTTTTTGACGTGTTCGAGTGCATTGGTGCCATACATATGTACATACATGCACATGAATATTCCACCACATGCTTATATGCGTATACAAATTTGTGATCGTAGATATTGAGAGAATGTCGTCGTCATTAACGTCGTTTATACGACACCAAATTAACGGCATCAGGACTGCCGTAATTTGGGCGCATTGTTATTGTAGTTGGAATTGGCTACCTGTGTTGTATGTCTGAATGGAATCTATTTAAATATTAATAATTACTTATACTGTATAATTGCTTCATAAATGGCTTGAGTTCAGCGAAAAAGCACGTAATCCGTCGTTGTGTTGTAAGAGAGAGAATTGGTATTTTTTTCGTTCGTTCGCCCGATACTATCTTTTACTTAGTGTCTGTCTGTGTGTGCGCGTGTGTATTTGCGCTGGAACAGTATGTAACAGTGATGGCAAACATGGTACAATTGTACTTTTTTTGATACATTTTAAACACAGTTGGTACCGTGGTACTACCACGAGTCATTTTGTACAATTTCAAAATACTGCCGCTTCAAAATTTGGTATTTCAGATGAAATAGTTAAATATATCATTTAAGTTACTATTTGTGTAATAGTGCAAGCAAAAGAGATTTTATTAAACTTCATGAACATTTTGGAACTGATATCAATTTGATCTTTAAATATGCATCCATAAGATGATTATAACGACAAGAAATTTTTGGTTGAATTATCGAACAATGGGAGCCTTTAACATACATATTAATTTACATTAAATAATTTTGAGGCTGAATTCAAAAACTAAAGCTTAAAATGTAGTTAACCAAGTTTTCAAAGTCGTTAGAAGTTAAATCTAGTTATTTTGGAAATGTAATCGAAGGATGCACGAATATATACATACATATATATTTAACAAGTTTAACTTATTTTCATAAATAAGAATATTTTAGATAATCGCGATAATTAACTCAAATAACATTCTTAAAGATTCGGAAGTAGCCGTCTTAACTATATATTTAAACAAATACAGACAAATCCCAAATGAGGATAATTTACAGGAAACATTTTGTTACGAAACGAGCTCTGTTTCTTTGTGTTTACAAGGAAAAGAGGTTGAATTTTCTTTGATCCAGATGCATTAAAAGAAAGTAAAAAAGTTAAAGTATGCTTTGGTAACTTTCTTTCTGAAACACTAGTTGCATATCGTGCGCAAACGACAAACGCTTTATCTGGTAGAATTTTCCAGTTTTGTAGCATTTATAATATCACCAGAAGTTAGATAATGATGTTTTGAAGAAGGGGTAAGTATTCTTGTTTTACCACTTGCAATAAATCAATAGCAATCGAGTATTAAATCGTTTAAACATTCTTTATATAAGGTAATATTAAAAATTTTGTCATAAGATATATCGTATTTTCGATACAGTAAGTTTGTGGTAAAGTTGTATTGTTATTTAACATACATATGCATATTAAAAAATGGTACCGTGGAGGTCTAAAAAGTACATTTTACTTATATAATAGGTACGAAATCCAAAAACCTATTTTCCATCACTGGTCAGTAATATAAATCAAGAAACCTATAGTCTGGCCAGGCTATATAGATGTTACTTACTTACTTATGTATGTATGTTTGTATGCAGCTGAATCGCTGAGTGATGAGAAATGCATAAGTCTGACATTGTTTTGGTAATTGATACGGACTAAAGCTTACAATAATATATATAAACTGTGCAAAGTGAGAATAATATAAAGGACAAACGCAAACATAAAACAGAATCCAAGATAAACACTTTTGAACTTAACACTTTTAACTAGCCGGTGCGCTCTATAAAAGAGGAACGCACACGAAAAAGGACATCAGTCGCAAACTGGCAACTCGCATAGTAACATCTAAAGCAAAACACCAAAAATATTTTTAAATATTTTAATACAAATACCTTAAACTAAACCAAAATGCATCGTTCAATACTTGTACTCTGCTTCACTATCACTTCTTTCATATACATGTCGAATGGCTTGTATATTAAGACCACAACTGAAAATCAAAGTGTCAAAACTCCTAACAAAAATAATGCTAACGCTAATAATAAGGATTCATGGAGTGTTTTCAAGCAAAAACTCGGATTAACAAACAAAAAAGGTAATTCATTTTGAAATAAAACTGGCGATTAATCGCAATTAAATACGATTTTGTAATTGCCAACCCTACATTTTCATAAGAAGTCAACTAATATACATCTTTACTTGTTTTTATTATTTTATTATAGTTGCATTGCTTATGTCGCAAAAAGACCAAGAGGGAACTATGGAGTTAGTGAATAGATTCATAGAAGAAAATCCTAAATACAGCAAAAATGAACAAACAACCGATAAACCTACAGATACAAAACCATCCAATCACTTCCTCCAAGTTTATCATAATATCCTCAAACAGATGAAGCTTTCACGCAGCACATTGAAGACTTCCCTCAATTTCGAGTTGTCCGATAAGCCGAAAAAGAATCTTAAACGACCACGCCGCAAGATTGCTGTTAAAATGGTTTCCGATATTCCAACTGAAAAAATCGACGATCTTCTTAAAATGTTCAATGAAAAACATGGCATTAATAATCAAGAAAATGACGACGATAACGCCGACGATGACGTTAATGTTCCAGAAGCTAATGAAGATTACAGCGATTTCCCCATGAATCTACCCTCAGCTATGGACCCTGATTATATGTATGAAAATCTTTATGAGGATGAAGTAGATCTCGCTGTGCCAGCTAAATCACATCACAATTCTCAATATGGATCTTTGCAAGATTTAATACTGCAGGCTAGCCGTAATCAGTGGCAGCGAGAAATAGAAGAAACCAAATTGCGCAATCGTAATAATGAGCATTTCATTTAATTTATCAATGTTTGTTCTTCATTATTATTATTCGAAGTAATCAAGTGCAATATTCTTTATGATACTCAAACACAATGATCTTAATTGTCATATGGAACGTGTAACACGTTGATCGTTGTTATTAACAAAACCAATACTTGTTGATGCTATCTTACTTTGTGATTGCCTATTCAATGATTCACTAGAAGGAATCATCTACATACGTGCAAGCTTATGCATCTACTTAAATACTGTCTCAATTTTCAGAAGTCCATTTATGGAGATTTAAACAATACGCACACAAAAATCGATCGATCGAGTTTCGTATTTTTTTTTTTTTTTACAAAATACATATGTATGTATGTATGTAAGTAGTTTTAAGTATTTTATTATTAAATTGTTCTTAGAATACTTAGTTTAGATTAACGTTTAACAATTAAATGTTTCTTTATTAAACTTAAATATCTTAATAAATGTATGGAATATTTTATAAATTATAAACAATTCACAAAAAAGTTCATGCTTTATTTTGACATATCCAGAATTAAAGTTACTTTCGAATGCTTTAATTTTTTTTTTTGGAAATACATAGAAGTTTCTAGTTATACGAGTATTTTATATTTCTAGTAAAGAGTGATAATAGTTGGATTTAAGATCTACGATATTTACCATATATAAAACATTGTTCACAAAAAGTCAAACACTTTCGATTTTTCAGTGATTTATTGCTTAAACTAACTAGCGATATTCTGACTAAGAATTATATCATTCGGAATTCGTCATTCTAGAATTATATTGTTCTACGCTTTGGCAAATTGAACAATATTGGAATTTTTTACATGCAACTAAACACATTTCGACCTTTCGGATTGAATTTTCACAACATGAAATTCTTTGAGAACTCGACTATTCCTGAATATGTATTCTTGTGGTATTTGTTTTTCCTAGAAACAGTTTCTTAAGGATTAAATTATTTTTATATTTTTGGAAAGGTATTAAAATAGAAAACATATAAAACATTTTGTTAGAGCAATCCGTAGCAAATTAAAATTTTTAGAAATTTAAAATTATTTTAACTTAAATACTCGTATGCACCACTCTT
This sequence comes from Bellardia bayeri, assembly GCA_950370525.1. Lineage (NCBI taxonomy): Eukaryota > Metazoa > Arthropoda > Insecta > Diptera > Calliphoridae > Bellardia > Bellardia bayeri. Next base: position 60,587,691 of record OX493264.1, read on the forward strand.
GTCACTCGTCGTGAAGGTATCACAAACTACATCCTCGGAAAGAATCATAAATTATTATTTAAAAGATCCTAAAAGAATTAATATTAATAATACCAGAAATCTTGTAGAAAAAATATTAATAAGTGATAAGAAATTTCACAGGAACTGATAATTATTTTTCTATCAATAGAATTTATAAATGAAAAGGTCAATTCAAAAATAAAAAGAATACCACAGAAAGATTAAAAAAATCGATTGAAATCGATTAAATCGATGGTTTAATACAAAAAGGCCTAACTCATTAAAAAAAAATCAATTAATAAAAGGCCTATCTTCGATACCTTCATAAAAACAAAAATAAAAAAAAATTAAATGAGAAATAAAATATGTTGCTGTTTTATTTTTGTTGTATCTAAAATTTTACGAATTTTATTAAGTTATGTTTTTTCATTCGTCTGTAAAATAACAAAACATTGAGTTAGGCCTTTTTTATATTAAGCCATCGATATATAATAATTACATATATTAAATGGCTCACAAAATGTACAACACAGGTAGGATAAATATACCAATAAATCTTAAACGTAATTTTAAAGCAGATACATATAATGTTGCTTAAAACTATAGAGACTTAATTAAAAAAAAAAAAACGGAAAAGGAAATTAAATTATTTTTTTCTATTTTTAAAATTGTTTATTCTGACAATTATTGTTGCAAGTGAAGGTATGTATAATAAAAAATATTTGTATTGTTGTTTAAAAATATTGTTAATTTGTTAACGTTTTGTTTCTCTGAAGAGGCTGCATAATCTTGTAGCGAAATATTGAAAAATATAATTAATAAAATTTTGACCTCAAGCTTTTAAGTGTACTTTATAGGTGGGATATGTCCAAATATACATCGATACTCACAAATTCTATTCGTTCGATTTTTGAATATGTACGTATGTATGTATGTGTATGAGGATTAGTTATTTCCAATGTCATCTACGTTATATTCCAAATTGCCGAAATTATGTCAAACGTTTGTTTTGTGTATTTTTTACGAGCTAAGTCAGTAATTTTATTACTCGATTTTTTCAGACAGTTTTATAATAACTGCTATTACATATTTACAAAAATATTGCAAACATAGATACATATCTGTGGACTTTTGACAAAACAACCTCTTTCAAAACCTGTAATTTTACAGGAGAACGAAAAAACTGTTAAAATATCTAACAACTTTGATTTTGCAATATTTGGTGAAAAGGAGAGAGCTTAGTGGTAAATTTAAATAGTAAATTAAAGGGGAGATATCAATAATTCTATTCTAATGCCAACAGATTTTCAGAAAAATTAAGAATAAAAAGATAGGATGTTTTGTCGAAATTGTTTTCAACAAAAAAATTAACTTACATTACACAAGATGTTTTGTTAAAATGGTTTTAAACAAAAATATGATTCATATTTTGCGCTTATCTCAAGGCAAGTTTTTTTGTTAAAATGGAACTAATAAAAAAAGTTGAAATAGGTTATTTTAAAAAATATTTTTATATGTATTTAATATAACATAAATACTTGAATTCAATTAGACAATATTGGTACACAATTATATTTCTGTAGGGGAAACAAATTTTAAGTTTAACAAAAAAGCGTTCAAAAGAAAGGAAATAAAAACTGTAACTCTAATATTAGTATTGAATACTTTCATCTTCGTCAAGGTCTGGGTGAACTTTAATGGGGATATCACCTTCCGCCTTAATATTCTGATAAAAACTGTGGTAATTTGTACCAATTAATGGCAGCATGTCTTATAAATCTTTCATTTTATTTTGTGAGATAGGCAAAGGGAAATTGTAGCTTGTGGCCAATTGGGCGACGCGAGTTTATATGTAGGATCTGAAATGATTCTTCTGGGTGTAATAAAAATTTATACTGCAAAACTCCTGGTTTGCTTTTTTCGTATCTCAACTATCGAACATTTTTCCACTCAAACTTCTCACCTAAAAATCAGAAGATTAAAAAAAAATAGTGTGTTGAAAAGAATGAAGGTATTTAAAATTATACGTGAAATGCTATGTGACCTCCATGTATATTTGTCCTTTAGTAGTGCACGAAAATCCTTATTCATGGACAATATAATTTTTATTGGTCACCGATATTCAGTTTGCGCAATCGTGTGAATGTTCAATAGACCCGAAGAAATTTTTTCTTTTCTATTTGCGCATGTACAATATCTCATTCAAGATGCGTATGACCGACGACAAGAAATTTATGATCAATAAGTTGAATACTTGCGTGATTTTCCAAAACTTTCCCAAACATTGCCCAAAGATATGAGTTGCGGTTCTGACAAGCACAGGAATCACTATATAAAACAATATGACGAACTGAATTTGGTAAATCCAGCAGACATTTAAATATGCAAGACCCAATATTGGTTGCACCACGCTTTTTTCGTTGCTCCATCATGCACGGTTAAGTTAAAAGTCCACAATGGTCTCTTATAAAAAAACAAAGCAGCACGCAAATAAGGAGTTGGAAGACATTGTTGTAAGTCAAAAGTAAACTTTTTTATATTTTCGTAATTTATTACGAGTTCCTTAACTTTTTTCTTGCATTCATACGAAAAATCTGCATCGACATAATGTTTTGTTTGTTCTAACTTCAGCGATTTTTTTCATCTTCTTCGACAGAGTTTCTTATTTTGGATTTAAAGAGTTCGCATGTATAAGACAGATCAAGCTGAGGTTTCCTGAACTTAATATCTAGGGTACTAAATATATCTCTATACATATTTTGATTCCGATACGCAATCAGAGTATTTTTCAGTATATAACCGGTATAATGTTGCCAAGTTAAGACCATGTTCGAAATATAATTGATTTGTATGTCGACGACTGTAGTGGCGTTCGTACTCCGGAATGCTGTTAATATGATCTATAACTTCATTATATTTATCAATCGAGAGTTTGTGGGGTGTATCATGTTTTCCACGTCTATCATCTGGTATAAGTCATCTGGTATGTAAATTCACTGTTTTAATGAACTTCAAAACAACTTCTTTTGATCAAAATATTTATTTTCAAGTCCACAAAAACACTACTTTGGAAACAATATTTTACTTTTTATCAGTTTTTGTTTTCACATAAGAACTTCTTTTCACACAAGTCGTTTAGTCAAAATTAATTTTCTCTATAAACCATTTAAAAATGTATCTTGTCTCAAGCAAGTTACATATTTTCTAAATTTCAGTTTGGTAAAACAACTTCTTTGAAGAAAAGACAATTAAATCAGTTCTGTGATATTAGCTTTAAGTTAAACTTGACTTAAGTTTTGTGGTCGTTTATTGTATATTATATTTTAATTAATTATTTGATTATTTATACCAAAATTCTGTTCGTGTTCCCGTTTTTTAGTATTTTAGTTACTAAATAATAATAAAAATTAATATCCAATGATAAAAAACATCAAAGCTATTATTTAGAACGAGACATCTGAAGAAGTTAGAATAAAACTAACGAAACGTTCGGTAAATAAAATAAAAAATAAAAATCGAACAAGTGGAAACAAACATTTGACCAAACAAACATTTGACCAAATTAGCCTGAAGGAAACTCCTTAAAAATTATGAAAAGTTGTTTTGTTAAAACAAAATGTATATATGCACAAAAATATTAAATATAATTTAGATGTTTTGTCAAAAAGATATATCAATTTTATTTCTTGCATTTTAGAAAATTTTTAAACTCATTCAGATAAGATATTTCATCAAATATTTTTTTCGAATATAATAAAAGAAGTTGAGTTGCCAATAACTGTAGATTTTTAACCAAATGACGTAGAAATGCAAGGATTACAGCAAAAGAATCGTCTTAAAAATTTATATTTAATATAAAAATCTTGCAAAAATCTCTTATTTCGACAGAAGTTGTTTTGTCAAAAGTCCACAGATATGTAGTTTTAAGAAAGTTGTAATTATGGACGTTTAGAACTAATTTTTCAACTTGTATATATGTTAAAATTGTATTATTCAATACAATAACAGAACTGCCTGCACAGAAAAAATTAAAATTGATTTTGAGTTAAAATATTCGTATATTAAATTAAACATTTAATTGAAAGTGGACCGATGAAGGAATTTGTAGTATCAATTAAAATATTTTGTAAAAATTTAATTAAAATAACGGGTGGTTAAATTTCAAGGGCCGATGTTGATTTTGAATAAAACACAAACTATTTAGGAAATTATTGTAATTTTATTTTAATATGATATATTGGTATTACTCAATTATGTATGGAACAAAATATGGGCCAAATGGGCGCCGCGACCACGGCGGCACACCTCCATCCGATGGTCCAAATTTTCGATGACCCTGAGATATAATGGAGGTTCTATGCCGTTAATGTGCCGAATTATCTCATCCTTTAGCTCTTGAATTGTTGCTGGCTTATCGACGTACACCTTTTCTTTCAAATAACCCCAAAGAAAAAAGTCCAACGGTGTCAAATCACATGATCTTGGCGGCCAATTGACATCGCCATTACGTGAGATAACACGGCCATTGAATTTGTTGCGCAAAAGAGCCATTGTTTTGTTAGCTGTGTGGCAAGTGGCACCGTCCTGCTGAAACTACATATCGTCCACATCCATATCTTCCAATTCGGGCCATAAAAAGTTCGTTATCATCTCACGATAGCGAACACCATTCACAGTAACTGCCTGACCGGCCTCATTTTGGAAAAAATACGGCCCGATGATGCCGCCAGCCCATAAACCGCAACAAACAGTCACTCTTTGTGGGTGCATTGTTTTTTCGACAATCACTTTTGGATTCTCATTCGCCCAAATGCGGCAATTCTGTTTATTGACGAATCCACTGAGGTGAAAATGTGCCTCATCACTGAAGATGATTTTCTTCGAAAATTGATCATCCACTGTTGCCATTTCTTGCCACCGTTCTGCCCATTCACGACGTTTGGAATGGTCAAGAGGCTTTAGTTCTTGAGCCAATTGCACCTTGTCAGCGTGTAAATGCAAGTCTTTATGCATAATGTTCATCAACGACGAGCGTGAGAGGTGCAATTGTTGGGCACGACGACGAGTTGAGGTGGACGGCTCTTCAGCCACACTATCGCGAACAGCAGCAATATTTTCTGCAGTACGAGCTGTACGAGCATGTACTGGTGTTCTCACATCTTTTACAGACCCGGTTTGCTCGAATTTTTCCACGAGTTTTGCGATTGTTCGCACATTTGGATGATCAAATTGACCAAAAAAATCACGAAGTGCACGATATGCATTTTGATTTGAACGCCCATTTTCATAATAAGTCTGGATAACTTTAACACGTTGTTGGATTGTGTATCTCTCCATGGTTCAAATTGAGTAAGTCTGAATTAGAGAAATGTCAAATAAAATTTGGAAAAAAGCTTGGCGTTTAGGTGTGGTTCACATTCAACATCGGCCCTTACAATTTAACCACCCTTTAAATATTATATTATTTAATTGAAAATTGTTTTTCAATTAAAAATTTAATTGATATGATTAAAAGTTTAATTAAAAATCAATTAAGACTCAATTAAAAGTTTAATTAAAATTTGTCGGGCAATAATTTTTTCTGTGAAGAAGAAAAAAAGTTCGTCTTCATAATTGCTCCTTTAGGGAAGGTAAAATAAACAGGGAGTAAACAAATTTTCACGACTTGGACTAGGAAATTATAATATGGTAAAATTTAATTTAAATAGTCGTTCAAGACCGACCATACAAATTATATGCATTAAATATTACCTCGATATTAACATCTGTAAATGATTTATGCATATTGAAGTGATTTTCCGGAGAGGTACTTATATTGTAGCTATGACTAATTATGGACCAATCATCATAAAATTGGACCAAATTATTTCTGCATATATGAAATATAAGTTTGTTGAATATTATTTCGATACCAACATATTAAAGAGAGTTATGCACTTTTAAGTGATTTTCGGAAGTAGGGCTTATATGGGAGATCTCACAAAATTTATAGGTATGAATAGCCTTCATGTACAACTATTTGTGGCAAAATTTGTTTAGATATATGCCTAAATCAAACATTTATGAACGATAAACTCTATTCCGGGAGGACATTGGTACACAGAAAAAAATAAAAATGAGTTTCAATTAAAATATTTGTGGAATCAATTAAAAATTTAATTGAAATCGGACCAGTAAACAAAATGATAGTATCAATTAAAAAAAAATGTGAGATTTAATTGAAAATATCAGAAAAAGTAATTGAATCAATAAAAATTCTAATTGAAAATTATTTTAAAATCAATTAAAGGTTTAATTGAAAAAAAACATGATTTTTTTTCTGTGTATGGGAGCTAGATAAAATAATGGAGCGATTACAACCAAATTCAATCTCAACCGTCGTTAGGTCAAACAAAGTTCTCATATTAAATTTTATCGAAATATCTTCAAAATTGTAACTAACCAGCCAGCCATAAGGAGGGGCGAACAGACATCATTTAATCGAATTATAAAGTGATTCTGAGTCAATCGGTATACTTTAAGGTTAATATTTATTGGCCTTAAGGTACGATCACATATAGAAAACATTTGACTCTAACATGTTTGCTCATATTTGCTTTAAAAGTTTACGCATTTTTTTAGATGATCACACTAGAGGCAAATATTTGTTAAAATTTATTTTACCAAACAGCAGTCAAACAGCGGCAAATACATATTTTGACAAACATGTTTTCCCTCCGGTCACACTGAAAGAAATATTTTCTGTAGCAATTTATTTGATCGAACTGTCAAAATATTTAAATTTGTTTTTTCATAAATAAAAACTGTAATGGAAGATTTTGAAGCATTATTTGTACTAAGTGGAGCGAGCAGCTTCTTTATTATTATTGGAGGAAAACGAATCCAAAAGTCGCAAAAAAAAGACAATGGGTGCCTAAATGGATTCAAAGTCGGAAAGAGGAAGGATGCTGTGCAAAAGTTTCAAATTGAAAATATTGAACAAAAAAGTGAAAATTTTCTTATAAATTAGACGAAAAAACATAAAAAAAATATAAATCACCCTACCGAAATTTATTGGAATCGGTCCATATTTGACAATAACTTCCATAAAAATTTTTACTATTTAAATACCTGGCCTTTAATTTCTGCATTGAATATGGTTGGTTGGTGGGGTGGGGTATAAATCGTCCATTATTTCATCTGGCTCCCATACAAATGTTCTCTCGAAATTGGGGTTTACCGATCATAAATGTTTGAATTATGCAAGTATCTATACAAATTTCATTACCAATGAGTGGTAAATGAAGCCAAATCACATCTGCAAATTTTGTGCAGATCGGTCCATAATTACCAGTAGCTCCCATATAAGGCCCACTTCCGAAAATCACTTTAAAGAGCTTAACTCTCTCAAAAATTTTGGTATCCAAATAATATTTAACGCAAATATATTTCATATATATACAAATAGAATGGTCTAATTTTATGATGATCGGTCTATAATTAGTCGTAGCTCCCATAAAGGCCCACTTCCGAAAATCACTTTAAAGATCTTAACTCTCTCAAAAATCCAAATAATATTCAACGAAAATATATATTATATGTATAAAAATAATACGATACAATTTTATTATGATGGGTCCATAATTAGTCGTAGCTACCATATAAGGCCCACTTTCGAAATTTACTTTAACGATCATAAATTTCTTAAAAATATTGGTATCCAAATAAAATTTGACACAAATAAATTTCTTATACACATAAATAACGACACCTAATTTTATAATTGTCGGTCCATAGTTAGTCTAAACTCCCATATAAGATCCTCTTTGTAATTCAGTTTAAGCTCCATAAATCTTTTAAAAGTATTTATATCGAGTTAAAGTTAAACACATATAATACTTATATTCACTGGCATCGGTCCACAATAGGTTATATCTCCCATATAATGCCCATTTCTGAAAAACTGTTTTATACATATACTGGATGTAGGGTATTATATGGACGGGCTTGACCGACTATACTTTCTTATTTGTTAAAAATGACGACACTGTTTTCACCAGCTGTTATTTGCCTCTATTTGTTCTTACAATAGATTTGCAAGAAAAAATAATTATTTGCCCAAAAAAGCGGAAAATATTTGACATAGGGTGGTCACACTCTGTTCACATTAGTGAGATTTTTGTTTGCTAGAAAACAAATTTAGTTTTCTCAAAATCATGTTTTATGGTCACATTATGGAAGAGAAATATTTGGTGTTTTTTGTCAAATATTTTACAAGTGTGACCGTTCCTTTACAAACACCAGCACAAATCCAATATACCTTCCATGCTATGGTGGTATAGGGTATAAAAATATGTATTTGGGAAGTTATTTCTTCATAATACGACACTTCAATGGTAATAACGTTTAAAAATAGGAATTTTGCATTTCTTTGATATGAATCACCAACAGAATATTTTCTGCAATTTTTGGTACCTTTTATATTAATTTTTTTAAAAAAGATAAAATTTGTGTTTTTAGTATTTCAATATAAGTTGATCATTTAGACTTTTAAATAAAACCTTTAAAATAAAACTGAATGTCGGAATCTTCATTATTCCAAAGATTATTTTGAGATTGTACGATTAATGCACACTTCGAAGTCCTGGAAGTCTGAGACTTAAATTAAAGAATATTATCGGAATGTCCATGATTCAAACCATGTAAATGTTGCTAGAAAATAGTTTTTTGATGTTACCCATATTTATTGATATTAACAATAGTCTTACATACAAAACAACATTTGTTCCTTTAATGATGAAAAACGAATTCTTTATTATTGGACACAATTTGCAATAGTAATTAGGATATTATACATTATTGACAAAGACTTGAAAACATTTAATATTATTCAATTTTAAATGTAAGTTTACTAATTTTAAAAAAATCTACGATTAGCAAGCTCAAATATACGTTTGGAAAGCAAAAGTTAAAAAAACAAATTTAACTGCTATAATCAGCACCCTACCAGAGATTTAAAATCTGAATTTCAATATTGCTTTGTCCAAAAATTTTGTTTTTCGGAATACATAGTTAATGAATTTGTTTTGAGAAAATGCTGTCTCATAAAAGAATTTGATTTGCATGAATGTTGACGATTTTTTGTCTTAAAAATAGCAAAGTGCCGATTTTTTTATTGAAAGTGACGATTTTCTGAATTATTAAAATTTTCTATCATTTGTTTGTTTTATTAATGTTTTTGTTACCAAATTCTCTCTTTTTTTGAGACAACAACTATTTTTTTCATTTCATATCATAAATATTAAGAAGAACATGACATATTTCAAGAACAAAACTAAATAATAGTAGTGTTTTCTTAATTATTGACAATTGTTAAGTTTAAGTATAATAATTCCAAACAGTAGTAGAAATACTTATTTATCTATCTGTAAACATAAAAAGCAATTTTAAATGCTGAATTCCATGAACTAAAATTTTTCGAGGAAACAATTTCTGAATTTCTACGGTGAAATTCTACAAAAACTTAATTTTTAGCCAATTAAATTTAAATAACAAAAGTAAGGAAGTCTTTGAAAATAAGTACCTGTATATGATGGATAAATTGGATTCTATACTCAAACCTGAATTAATAAAATATGCTAAAATCAGATATTTATATATAAAATACTCTAAGTCTTGTTTTACACTCTTCATTTTTAGCTGACCCGTCTTTGTTCAATTCTCTTTTGAACTTGCCATTTTATTTGCACAAGTCAACGTTTTAATGCAAATCAACATGCGTTAAAGAAAAAAGTACCTACAGTTAAGTTTGTATTCCTTTTTCTCCCTTCTCATCTAAAAGTTCTTGCCTTGACGAGTCAGAATTGAAGAGTGTGAAAAATATTACACAAGTTGTGTTTAACATTGTCTTTTTTGTGATTTCTTTTTTAAAAAGTTAAAATTTATGTATTTTTATATGTATTGTACAAGAGACTAATACACTTGAATTTTTATATTTTCGTTTAAATAAAAATTTCAAAATACTATTAATAATCGTGACTTTTTATTTTTCCGATTTTTTTTTTGACGATTTTTAAAATTCGAAATGAAGATTTTTTCTTTTTTATTGGGATTTTGACGATGTTTTTTTGAAATTCCCTGTTCGTTTGTGTCCTTTTCCTAATACTGATTCCAAAAATATTAAATGATCTTTGTTTGAAAGAAGAATTATTTCTGATTCAATGAATATACTTACATACATATTTACATTTAATCAGTTGCACAAGAATATACAGAAGTTTTATAAAGTTGTCTTGAGTTATGCAATGATAAAATAATTATAATTATTACAAACTTAAATCTGCACAAAGACGATGATATATTTTTAAATATTGATGATGATTATATACATTTTTCAAAACATTCATGTGCTGATAAATATTTAATGAATGTGGATGTTTAATTTATATATTTAATAAAAGTACAATATATAATTATATTTATTCATATTCATAATAATATATTTGTAAAAAAATTATACTTATGCATATAAAGCTATTTTTAAGGAATATATTTCTACATACGAGGTCTGATCAAAAAATAACCGTTATTTTCAAATTTCGCGAGTTGCGTATGTTCGATTTTCGCATTTTTTTTCTTTTATGTTGGTACATATATGCTGGTAATATCAGCCATTTTGAATTGTCAGTGCTCTTCGATTTTTTACTATTCGAAAAAATGTATCAAAGAAACTGTATTAATTAGGTTATATTTATGACCAATTACAGATTTCTATTAAGTTTTGGATATTATCCCTACGGGCTAATTTCGGTCAATTATATTTTCTTCTTTAAATGATGTAAATGAAACAATTTACTTCATCAATTTGCTCTACGTTTCGTCGATGTGGGGTTTCGACTTCTTCAGGAGCTATTTTATTAAGATAATTTATCTTATATTACATCATTTGTTATTATTTAAAAATATATTGTAATTAAAACGGGAATAACACGACACCAAGTTAATTAAAATAAATGAATAAATAATTACAATTGTATACATATAGAATAAATCACAGAATCGTCAAACTTATAACTACGGATATCACAGAACTATTACTTATAATTAATTGCAGGCATGTATTGGAGCTTAGTATTATTTCTATCTTCTTTTGTGTTGAGAGTGTTCAATAGTCGTTCCTGTATTCTCAAGCTCTCCAATGTGTATCTCTTATTTTCGGATTTCTCCTTGTCAAGCTCTCTTTTGCGTGTTGTGAGAGTCCAGTTGATTCTTTTCCCTTTCTTACGTCTGCTTCATGTTCTGCTATTCTCGTTCCCAACATGCGTCTCGTAGTCCCTACATAAACTTTATTGCATTGATCACTTTCATCCCCTTTACATGTAATTTCGTAAACAACATTTTCCGTTTTCATTTTATCTATTTTGCTCTTTCTGTTAGTAAACACACGCCTCAGTGTAGAATTAGATTTATGAGCTATCATTATGTTTTTGTTGTTTATTATATTCCTTAAGGTTCTGTTTTCTGTCAGTTTAGGAATAAATGGTACACTGCAAAAAATTGATTCGTTCGTTTCGTCGTCTTTATTTCTGTTTGTATTTTTGCTGAGGATTTTGTTAATAGTGTTGATTATGATGTGTGATGGGTAATCGTTCTTTTTTAGTATTTGTCTAATTCTCTGGATGCTTTCGTTTCTGAAGTGTACGTGGCTCATGTTGATTATGTTATCGACGAAATTTGTGACCGTGTTTATTTTCATTTTCATTGGTTGGGTAGAATTAAAATTGATGAGTCGTCCAGAGGAAGTCGGTTTCGTATACCAATTAGTGATAATATGTTCTCCATCTCTTATTATGTTCATGTCTAAGTATGGTATCTGTGAAGAATTTTCCTTTTCAATAGTAAATTGTATTTTCTTATGAAATGTGTTCAGTGTTTCCAAAATTGTTTCCTCATCTTTCTTGTTAATAACTGCGAAAAAATCGTCAACGTATTTTGTTATGAATTTTATGTGAATATCCTTGATTTTTAGTCTATTAATTATTTCGTCAAGTAAGGTATCTAATACTATATCATTTATTCTATATGTATACAATTGTAATTATTTATTCATTTATTTTAATTAACTTGGTGTCGTGTTATTCCCGTTTTCAATACAATATATTTTTAAATAATAACAAATGATGTAACATAAGATAAATTATCTTAATAAAATAGCTCCTGAAGAAGTCGAAAACCCAAATCGACGAAACGTAGAGCAAATTGATGAAGTAAATTGTTTCATTTACATCATTTAAAGAAGAAAATATAATTGACCGAAATTAGCCCGTAGGGATAATATCCAAAACTTAATAGTAAACTGTATTAAGTTTTGTGTAAAAAATTAAATTTAATGCGCAAGGACATTTGGAATGTTGACTGTGGCGTTTGGCGAGTAAAACACAAGTTCAATTGTGGTATAACCGGTTTTAAGGAAAGCCGAGAAGATGTCACTGACGAAGCAGTAAAGAAAATGATTTTGGATAATCGTCGAATCACTATCAGAGAGGTTGCTGATGAATTGGCATATCATTCGTCTCATGCCAAACAATTTTTACGGATGTTATAGGCATCAAACGTGCGGCAACGAAGATTGTTCCAAAATTGCTAAATTTTGAGCAAAAACAACGTCTCATTGACATCGCTCAGGAGCTGTTGAGCATCGTCAGCGACGATCCCGATTTCCTTAAAAATGTCATAACTGGTGATGAATCATGGGTGTATGGCCATGACATATGAAACTAAAGCCCAGTCATCCCAATGGAAACGATCAGAAGAGCCAAGAACGAAAAAAGCACGTCAAGTTCGGTCAAATGTGAAGGGTTTGCTCAATGTTTTGTTCGACTGCAATGGCCACAAGGTCGTACGGTCAATAAGGAATACTACCTTGAAGTTATGCGACGTTTGCGCGAAGCAATTCGTCAGAAACGCACAGAATTGTGGAAAACCCAATAATGGATTTTGTACCATGATAACGCACCAGCTCACACGTCGATGCTTGTGCGTGAGTTTTTGGCCAAAAACAAAACCATTATCAAAAGACAAGGGGGATATAAAAGTTAAAAATTTTATTTTCATATGCAATTATTTACGACGAAGTTTTTTACTATTCGTTTAGTAGAGTTCATATATAATACAATCTTTGAAATCGGATCACAACAAAGAATTGAATCGTTTTTAATATCTTACATACGCGAGGTGACCAAATTTGGAGATCTCTAGCACCGACCCTGGTGTGCTTATGATGACAGAATTTAAAACATAAAGTCGACAACACTTGTTGTCTAGGCATTTGAAATTCAGATTTACCGTTTAAAGATTACCAGTCTTATTCAGAAAATATTAAAGTAGACTTCAAATGTACTTTTAGAAAATTTTGTCTAAAAGCACACTTCAAACCTACTTTATTTTTTATGAATACGGCAGTACATATTTATTTCCCCTTTTTCCAAATTCGCCCACTGTGCAACGTGTTACGATTTGGTGCTGATTTTTTCCATTTAATCATACTTCTCATGCCATGTGCATTACAATTTCGACAAAATATTGAATAGCATTGTATTTAATACATATAATATATGACATACAGCATCAACAAATCTTGTTTAAGTGGATGAAGTATTCACAATTTTTAAAGCAATATACATACATATATGTAGACGACTTTTATATATACTCTTGGTCGTTCTCGAATCTAAAATTGCTATCTTTAATATTATGATTCTTCATTCTTTATGATATATATTTTTATTTGATTTGAGTTTAATATGTTTCGGAAGCACTTACTTTTACAATTATTAAATTATTCGATTTAGAAATATGCATCGTAAAAGTGTTATTTTCTTCTATAATGGACAACATTGCTTCATATACGAGTATGTATACATATTTAAAATATTTTCCTGAAGTTCTGCTTTCTTAACGTTAGTGATGTATTTTTGTTGTAAAAGCCTCACCCACTTCCTCTTCTACTTAACCACTCAACTTAATTGCTTAATATGAGTTGATTAGTTAAATTCGAATGATTTATTTTAATTTCTGCAGTAGATTTCCAAGTCATTACAAAATGGTTATATAGCCGTATGTTTTTTCAGGCAGGTAAATTTAAAATTCTTCTATTTTAGCATCACTGTATTGTTAAAAATTGCTATTGCAACAAATTGCTACAATATGTAATTTTTTTATTCCTATTTTACTTATTCAAATTGCAGAAGGATTTAATTTTGTTTGTTATTGGCAATGAAAAATCCTTAAAATTTATACTACTTAACGCTAGTCAAACTATTTGTAATTAATTAAATATTTTGAAACAGATTTGATTAATCTTATGTGTTTGTGATTATATCTCGTTTGATATTCATTTCGAGACTCTGATATATTTATACCCTTCACCATCATGAGATGGTGCTTGGTCATTCCGTTTGTAATTTCCACAATATAATTTTCCGACTCTATAAAGTAAATATATTCTGGATCCTTATAGATAGCGGAGTCTATTAAGCCATGTCCGTCTGTCTGTTGAAATCAGTTTTCTGAAGTCCCCAGATATCTTCGGGATCCAAATCTTCAATAGTTCTGTCAGATATGCTTTCGAGAAGTTTTCTATTTAAAATCAGCAAAATCGGTTTAGACCAACCAGAGATATGGACCAATATGTTTTTATGATAAAAGAAGAAAGTGTGCGGAAAATAGTATGAATCGGTCCATGATTTCTCATAGCCCCCATACAAAAATCTTTCCGAAATATTGCTCAATTATATGCCCCATATAAAGCCCTCTTCCGAAAATCACTTTCATACTCATAAATCTCTTATAAATAATGGTACCGATCCAAAATTTTACACGGATTATTTGCATACATGCCTAAATCAAACTGCTGGATTTTGAGAATATTTGACATTATAAAGTCCACTCTCTAAATCCACGTTGATACTAATATATATCTTAAATATACCGGTATTACGTTGAAATTCGACGTGATATATCCTCATATCCATGAAAATAACTGTTCCAAAATTTAAGAAGATCGGCCCATAATTTTTCATAGCAGCCATATAAGAACCATTTCAAAAAAAAACACATATGTAAAGCCACAAAAATGTCTAATTAATATCGATATGGAACCAACTTTTATATAGATCAGAAATTTTAATCCAGAAATCGGTTATACGGCAATTAAGCACCTGGATTTTGTATCTGTCAGTCAATAATAGCTCCTGAATTAAGTCCACTTCCGAGCATATTAACCAACCATACAACTCTTCATTGAAATCGAATTCAAACAAAAAAGCCACATCTTATATCTTATCCTTTTTTATACTCTGTTTCTTAACTGAATATGGAAAAAATTTCTTTTAATTTTATAAATTATTAAATTACAATCAAGATTATTATGAAAATTAAACAAACTCTGTAAATTACAGTACGAATCGATAATTACATCAATTATAAATGCTCGAAATTAGATAAAATTTCAAATTATTTAACATAAATTATGTTGGTCGTAAAATTGTCTTTTAAACAATATATAAAATTCTAATAAAATTTGCACTAAAACTTAATAGAAAACACAGAATAAGAATATTCTAGTCCTATAACCAGTGTAGTTGTTCTATTTCTTATTACGTTTAGGTGAAGGGTATTTAAGATTCGGCACAGCCGAATATAGCACTCTTACTTGTTTTGTTTCAATTCTTCATTAAATTAAGTAAAATTCATTTTTATACCCTTCACCTTCATGAGAAGTGTGTATATAAGTTTGTCGTTCCGTTTGTAATTTCCACAATATAATTTTCCGACCCTATAAATTATATATATTCTGTATCCTTATAGATAGCGGAACCATGTCCATCTGTCTGTCTATTGAAATCAATGTTTTGAAGATATCTTCGGGATCCAAATCTTCAATAATTCTGTCAGACATGCTTTCGAGAAGTTTGCTATTTAAAATCAGCAAAATCCGTCCATAAATAACGGAGATATGAGCAAAAATCCGAGACAACCTCTGAAAATTTCATCAAAAAAACCATCCAACAAAGTGTATTAATATAATATATATATGTAATATATAATATAATTATGCATCCACAACAAAGGATAAGGGTATATAAGATTCGGCATAGCCGAATATAGCACTCTGATGATGAGTATATTGTTTCAAAATGTCCTACAATGTTTTGCATAAAAAAAAGCAAATACTACAAGAAAAAGATCAAAGTAAAGAATAATATATAATACTTATATATATTATAAAGAGCGATTTTTTAAGAGTTTTCGGGTTTAATTTAAAGAAAACACAAAATTTAGAAAAATGCATGGAATCTTTATTTGAGTCGATAAAACGATCTATATAATTCAATGTTTAAAGAAGATTGCACGTAATATACTAGGTCCAATTTCAGTATACTCTTCTACATATCGGTCGGTATCTCACGAATAAATTCTTCAATATTAGCTCTTATTAGATGGGCCATTGTTTTGCTTGCTGTATGACATATGTTTCTTGTTGAAACCACATGTCAACCAAGTCCAGCTCTTCCGTTTTTGGAAAAAAAAAAAACAAATATAATCATAGCACGGTAGCGCTCTCCATTCACAGTTCCTGCCTTTATTGTCTTTAATAAAGTACGGTCCAATGATGCCACCGGTATATAATCCACAGCAAACAGTGCATTTTTAGGGATGCGTTGGTAGTTCTTGCAATGCTTCTGGCTGCTCTTCACACCAAATACGGTAATTTTGCTTGTTTACGTATCCATTCAACCAGAAATCAGCTTCGTCGCTGAACACAGTTTCCGATAAAAAAGAGCACGATGCACTTTCCCGAGCATGAATTTTGATAAAAAAAACTCCATAATTTAGAAGCGTGGTTGGTTTCATGATTAAATGATGAAACAGAACACGACCGCAACTTCAAGCAAAAACGACTCTCAGAGAAAACAGGCCCATAATTGAAACTACGGCTGCAACTTCACGAACTGTCATTTAATGTTTTTATATTTCTTTTGTGTACCAACCAGTAATTCCGACGGCTTTTCCAATTTTTGTTCACAAATCTTGTTTTAAATAAAAATGTTTGTATAATGGCGACTGCAAATTATATATGCAATCATGCTTTTGTACTTCTTGAAAAAAAAATGTATAAAATTTAATAAAGTATGGTAATATTGTTGAGAGCATAAGAAAAAACGTGTCAAAATAAAATAGATTCTATTTTCACGACCGCATTCTCTGGCATAATTCTATGTCAAACTGTATGGAAAAAAACGATCAGCCCCAGTTCTATTTCATCATTAAATTGTAAAACAAACTGAGCATGTTACACGAAAAAACAGTCTTGCCAAAAAAAAAATGGTAAAAACTAAAAAAATTATATGTACATATTAATACAAAACTCTGTTTTTACTGCGTTATAACTAATGGTGTTTTCTTTTCTGAAATAAAATGTTACACTTTTATTATGTTTACCCCACATTTTAAAGAAGTCGCATTTTTATTTGTCAGGATAGAACATAAAATCGCAACAGTGTAACACTTTTTTTTTGTTAAAAAAGAAGAAGCAGATAGCTCCCTGGTAAGATCGTTTGAAATAAGAGAATGAATATCTCTCAAAAAGACCAATGGCACCTTTCCGACTAATACGCAAATTCTTCTTAAACTATTAAAATTACATATGGTGCATTTCATGTCAAGTGACCCAATTTTAAAATCGATGTCTTCCGATTTGGATGAAATTTGCACCAAGGTTAGTACTATTGGATAGTAGGCCAGACACAAATTTTTAGCTCTATCATTCAAGAACTGCCGGGGTTAGAGGGGGTCAAAGTTGGACATTTTGGTCATACAGGGTTTTTTTTTAAATGAGTGTAACTTTTCACCTATTGGTCCTAGCAAAAATTGTCCAAAGGACTTTAGATAGCTATTTTTTCAATCATTCCAAAAATATTTTTTTTTAATTTTTAAAAAATTTTTTTTTTAAATTTATTTTTTTTTTTAAATTTTTTTTCAATTTCGGCCCTTTTTTTTTCTCAAAAGAAAGCTTATACACATTACTTTAAGGCCCATATAGTCCCATAATGGGATGCGAGTGGGATATCTATCAAAAAAATTATTTTTTAACTCAAGAATAGGATTTTTCAACATTTGGCGCATGTATAATTTTCATTTTCCCCCATTTTTTTATTTTTTTTTTTCAAACTGGAGTTTTTTTTTATTTTTCCTCAAAAGTAACTTTATACCATTTCCTTAAGAGCTTTGTGGTCACTTAATGGGATGTAAATGGGGTATCTATAAAAAAATTGCAACTCAAAGAAGAAATGTTTACCATATGCACTATTTTCATTTTATTTCCTATTTATTACTTATAATACTAAATTACAATAATAATAATAAATAATTTAATAAAATTAGTATATAAATTTTGAAATTACCAATCTTTCTTCCTTCTTATTTATTGCCTTTATTTTTAGATTTTTTTGCCAATCCTTTCTTGGAGTTACTAGGTTCAGCTGCTGATTTTGTCTTTTTTGACTTAGGAAAGAAATCGCATTGAGTAGATGCCGAAAACTTTTTCAACTAGAGTCTTCCATCGATAAGTGGTATAAAAGCATGGTATTGAGATGTGCCATCAATTGTTACAGCAGCGTCGAATCTGCACTTCAATGTTTTTAATGTTTCCTCATGATCAGTTTTGCTACTAAAAACTACTTCAGTTTCTTTACAATTCTTCTTTGCCCATCGGAATAAAGCGTTCGCATCTAAGATGCGATCTTGATGAGAGCACTGCAGGCTATACCTCGCTGCATTTCTTTTGATATTTGCTCCAATGCCATCACATGCTCCTTTGCCATGTGCAGTTGGATGAAAATGCCATTCAGCTGGAATTCCAAAATCTTTTTCATGAGCTAAAAGATTTGCGAAGCTATTTTTGTTTTTAAAATGTTGACGAGCTTCATCCGAAACGTAGTATACCTTCTCCACTATAAATTTAGATTTTAGATAATTTAGAATTATCTTCTGGTATTTCATAAACTGCAGCGGTATCATATTTTAAATCATCGGATATGATTGCTATACTTTTTTGTGTTCCAGTTTTTCATCTTCTATGTAGTAAATAACACCTGTGAATATAGTTGCTTGGTCATTATTGAAGTGGAATCCTTGTATGGCATCCTGAATAATATATTTATAGTTCTCTGCGAAATCATATGAAATCACGAATTCATCAGACTTCAAATTTGTCTTAAAATCATTCACAAATGTACATTGCTGTTTGACTAAAAAGTCATGGGTTCTCAAATGTAGCAAACCTTTGCATATTTCTTCCACAAAATCATCCACATTTAAAATTACTGTTTATAAGGTACATCTTTTAGTCTGAAGCCAAGATTCAAATTCTATATTATACTGTGTGTGTTCCGCTGCTTCCTGCCAAAACGCAATGCTTTGGCCTCAGTTGGGTAAATTTTGTAAATCCAATTTTGACGTCCTTGTGTTCAGATTGAAATGTTGCATATAACTCGTTCAGGTTACAGAGAACCATTCTCTTCTGCATTTGGACTTTCTGGCCATTGATTCGAACAGACACCCAGTCTTTCATTCCTGGCATCATTCGACTCATATCATCTCGCTGATAAAATTGAGTTACTAGAGCTTCAGTTTCGCACGCTAAAGGTTTTCGCTTTTTCTCGTTTGGAAGTGTGTGAATCCCATGATCAGCAACCAAGTTTTTAACAATTCTTGCTTTTCGTTGAGACGTTCCAAACTCGGTCATTATTTTTGAACAACTCCATGACGATGGGACAAGAGTAAGAAGTTGAATTCCTTCAGATGTACTCTGTGACGATTTGTACTTCTTTTTTATTTGTTCAAAAACTTCTACTGCATCCTTATGATGTCGATTTTGGCACTCATTATTAGGTCTTATAAGTTTGTCTGAGAAGGTAGAACAACCATCATCTCCTGCAGAACTATCATCATTTTCATACCACAGGGTAGCATACTGGGTCCTACTTTATATTTGATTTATGCCTCCGACATGCCGTCAGACCCCAAAATCCACACGTCAACTTTCGCAGACGATACAGCCTTTATTAGCGTTCATAAGGACCACCAAGTAGCATCACAGAATTTGCAGAATTATGTTTATAAACTAGAGAATTGGCTAGAGCTTTGGAAAATCAGGGTTAATGAACAGAAATGTATTCATATCACTTTCACATTGCGAAAAGAAACTTGCTCGTCCATCAGAATAAATAACCAAATTATTCCGCAACACAATGAAGTCAAATACCTCGGAATCCACCTCGATCGTCGTTTAACCTGGAAATCTCATATTGACGCAAAACTTACACAGATGAGATTAAAAGCAGTGCAACTTAATTGGCTAATCGGCAGAAATTCTACATTAAAGTTGGATTGCAAACTTTTGTTGTACAATGCAATTCTAAAGCCAATCTGGTGTTATGGAATTCAATTATGGGGTACTGCCTCAGCATCCAACATTGAAAAAATTCAAAGGGGTCAAAATAAAATTCTACGTATAATTACTGCAGCTCCATGGTACGTTAAAAATTCTCGAATTCACAAAGATCTAGGCATTCCTTTGGTGAAAGTCGAATTTACAAAATACGCCTCAAAATATGTCAGCAAACTTGAACACCATCCAAACCCACTTGCACGAGACATCCTTAACTTTAGTGGCCATGTTCGGTTGAGAAGGAGGGATACCCTTGCTTTAACTCAAACGCAAAACAGATGACTGGATCAGTGGATGTAAATTTTTTGTAGTATCATAATATTTTGTCTAGCACTGGCTGGACTTATTATTTTCTTTTAGTATTAAGATTCGAAAACTTATTGTCATTTCAATATCTGAAGATTCAATAAATAAATATAATGTATTATAAAAAAAAAAAAATTTTCAAAATTGATTTTGTTCTCATCTGGAATAACCGGTAATGTGTCAACTTTCCCATCATTTTCCTGCACGATCCACAAATTAGCAAACGTTTTGAAAGCGTTGGGAATTTTTTCAATAAGTTGTCGGAAATATATCGCATATCTGATGATCTGTGCTTCTTTTTGTTTAAGGGATTACAACAAAAAGAAGTAATCATTTCCTTTTTGGAAGAGGAAGCCATTGTAAGGATTAATTATGTAAGTAATTAGTAAATAACGCACGTCCAAACAAACAGTGTTAGTTTATAAAAACCTAATTTCCGAATGTCCTTAGAATGAAAATAAATACTTTTTTAAGATCATTTAGGTAGTACGTTTTTATGAAAGAATCTAAAATCCTTTATTAGGGCCTATGTATAATGGCAAAATAACAAAGTACAAATCAGGTAGCATTATAATAAAGTACCTGTTAACTTCTACCTACGTAGTTTTCCACTTGATTCAAAAAGGGTCTCAGGGGTCTAACCTACCTATAGAATTGACAAAAAAGCCTCAATGAAAAGATGTGTGACTTAGAAAATTGCAGGTAGAAATTAATAGCGGTTGGTCTCACACAGCACCATTTCACGGGCGTTTCTAGGCTATTATTGGAGTTTTTATTTTTATCATTTTAATGAAACTTACACACAAATAGGAAAAAAAATGAAAATAGTGCATATGGTAAATATTTAAATAATTTCTTCTTTGAGTTGCAATTTTTTTATAGATACCCCATTTACATCCCATTAAGTGACCACAAAGCTCTTAAAGGAAATGGTATAAAGTTACTTTTGAGGAAAAATAAAAAAAAACTCCAGTTTGAAAAAAAAAAATAAAAAAATGGGGGAAAATGAAAATTATACATGCGCCAAATGTTGAAAAATCCTATTCTTGAGCTAAAAAATAATTTTTTTGATAGATATCCCACTCGCATCCCATTATTAAAGTAAGTAAATTGTATAAGCTTTCTTTTGAGAAAAAAAAAAAAAAAAAAGGGCCGAAATTGAAAAAAAATTTAAAAAAAAAATAAATTTAAAAAAAAAATTAAAAAAAAAATTTTTTAAAAATTAAAAAAAAATATTTTTGGAATGATTGAAAAAATAGCTATCTAAAGTCCTTTGGACAATTTTTGCTAGGACCAATAGGTGAAAAGTTACACTCATTTAAAAAAAACCCTGCATGACCAAAATGTCCAACTTTGACCCCCTCTAACCCCGGCAGTTCTTGAATGATAGAGCTAAAAATGTCTGGCCTACTATCCAATAGTACTAACCTTGGTGCAAATTTCATCCAAATCGGAAGACATCGATTTTAAAATTGGGTCACTTGACATGAAATGCACCATATGTATGTAAACATACATAACATATATAAGAAGTAGGAGATATTGTCCTATGAAATTTGACATACATAAACTTCAGAGTATTCATTAATTACGTTCTCTACAAAGCCTTTCACTCGCGGTTGTGGATTTCTTTCCATAATCATATCAAATATTTCATCATCATCAGATGATGAAGATGAATCCAACAAGTCATCCAAAATTTTTTCAGTACATAAAAAAGTAGTAATATTTTCCATTTTGTATATTTTTTTTTGTTTCTTAACACAAATACACATTCAAAAACAAAACAAATGTCAGCTGTTTTATTGTGCGATTCTCCCCTTCTAAAAATAGAGAGTGTGAAAGGTGCAACATTTTTTAAATTTATAGTGTAACATTTATAGAAAAGAACACACTACACTTTAGCAGTGTTGACATTTTTTCAGAAAAGAACACAAAAAAATTAAAAAAGGTGCGAAATGGGAAAAACGTGTAACATTTTTGCCAGAAAAGAAAACGCAATAAGTTTTACACTGACTCTGAAGCAACAAACTGTTGTCACCTCTGTCCTATGACGAAAGGTTCAAAACATTTGTGTTATTAAAATAATTGCTCGGTCTTTTTAATTTATTTATTATATTTATTTAATTTAATTTTTAATTTATTTATTATATTTTCCCATCTTTCGCTACAACATCTTCAACAAATCAATGTATGTATATAAAAGAGTAACGTGACTGATTCATTCTTCATCGTACAGCCCAAACCGCTAAAGCTAGAAACTTGAAATTCGAGTAATGGGTTCCTTTTACAACATGTAGATCCACTAAGAAGGGATTTTTGGAAATTTGGTCGCTAAGGTGGATAAATGGGGCAAAAACGGGTAAAACCAGTACCTCTATATCTAAAAAAAAAACAAATAAATAATATTTTAAATGCTTCCGCTTTTCATAAAAAAGAGCCGACAGGTATGTGGTACTTTTTTGAAATTCGAAATTCAAGAGACCATATGGGGTAAAAATAGTCCCCGTAGAACGTTTCGTTAACATGTATATCTTCTACATAAATAAACATAGAAATACTATATTAAATGTATCTGGCCCAGATCAATAAAGACTAGAAATCTTTTTTTAAACTCTTTTGAAATTCGAATTCCTACGGCCTAAAAATTGTATTATTTTTTGGTACTTTTTATCAAAATATATTTTTTACACTAAAAATTCCATGAACTATTATTTTCAAATATGTAGTACGTAATACGGATAATTAATAGGTACTTTTTTAAAAATTATTTTTTCACGGGTGACAAAAAAGAGACAAAAACTTGGTAAAAACGGACATTCGATATTATTTATTTAATTAAAAAAAAAAACAAATATAAAATATTCTTCCATCCACAGAAAAAAAGAACCCAGAATATGCTATTCACGACTCAAATATAAAGGTCTAAATTAGGGCCAAATTTCAGTACACTTATATTAGTACGTTTTTTAAATTCTTTTCTACTATTCTATTCTCGCAAACTATGCATCTGATCATGTTATTATCTTCGGCAAAGTTGTTGTGCATGAGCTCGGGAAGGTTGGCCTACTTTAACGCCCACGGTTTTTAAATTGATTAATTGCTTCTGCGTGGCTTTTTACAGATTTACTTCAAACAAGTTGTATACACTACTTACTGAAGGCGAGGTAAAAATAAAAATGTTATGTGCCATGCCCACTTTCATGCCCCATCTCAAAATATAAATGTTTGTATGAATGTCCTTTATGGAATCGTAAACTATGTATTTGATCATGTGATTATCTTTGTGCATGAGCCAGGGAAGGTTTCTGAGTTGGTATGAACACGCCTACTCTAACGCTCACTTTTTTTTTAATAATTACAACGCCTGCCAGGAAGGCCAGACCGCTAAGAATACTTTTTTCGACCGGCTACTTTTTCAAAATGAACAAAATCAATAAAATTACTCAAAATGAATTGTATATTTGTGTAATGCCTTTCTCTCAAATTTATTTTAATTGTTTATTTATAAATTAACAATATTTTTTAGGCATAATAAAAATATTTTTCAATATAACAATAATTGTCAGAATGAAAAATTTAAAATATTACACAAACAAAAAATTTAAAAAATATTTTAGTTTCCTTTTCCGATTTTATAAATTAAGTTTCTATAGTTGTGAGCAAAACTATCTATATCTGTTTTAAAATTAATACTATGATTTGTTGGTACATTAATAATTTCTTACATTTCAACATACATATAACGACGTTTATAATTGTTTTCCGTTTTCAAAACTGATATGTTCTCAGAGCCATGATAGTGATTTAAATTTACACAATATGATGATAATGCTGTTTTTTGTGAACATATGTCTGTATATTTTTGATCTGATTTGTGTCCAGCTATTCTAGTTTTTAGCTTATTTTTTGTTGTACGTTCATATACTTTAATACATGTCATTAGCATTACATGGTATTTTTAAACCACGTTTGACATTTCTAACTTATGTACTCTCTCTTTTGTTTTGCTGAATGATCTGCCTACTGTATGGCCATTTTATATACAATTATTTTGTTATCAAATATGTTCGATTTACTATTACTATTTAATCTTTCTGAGAGTATAGGTACATAAGTAAGTCATTTCTATATCTTAGGTTCAGAAAATTATTATTTACAAATTATATAGATAGGGAAATTATTATCGGTTAATATATTCTTAATTGTTTCTATAGTTTTCCTGTGGAATTCCTTATCACTTATTGTTAATATTCATTCTTACTGATTTTGGGTGCACAAATGGTTACACGTCTCTTGAAAGACTTTGGGGACATTGGTATCAATATGATAAGAATAATATGAATATACGATATGAAGGAAATTATTTTTTAATGCCATATCAACACGAATGTTCTCAAATGCTTGCAAAAAACTCTTAAAGGTTTTGTTATGGATAATGTCAACTTTCATTTGCTATTGGTCTTATCCCATTCTCAATCGAAAAGTTTGATTTTGTATCACTGTTTAATTAATGATTCTTCCCGAGGATATAGGTTTTTAGCTCTCCTTATTATTGAAGTGTCTAAATAAGGAAGTATAAAATTACGTTCCTTTTCTATAGTAAATTTTATGTTAGGATGAAATTAAGTAAATATCTTCAACATATATTCCATCTCACTTTCTGAAATTATACAAAACATATCTACATATTTAGTTAAAATGTTTGATTTCATAATTAATTTTCCAATCCAGTGTCAAATAATTTTTCCATAAAACTATCGGCAATAATTGGAGAAGCGGGAGATCCCATTGGAAGAACCATTTATGTTTGTGTTGATATATATTTATACGAAAAATGTCAATAATAGTTTAAAAATTGATATACAGACTGTTTCTTATATAAAAAAAATTAAAAAAAGTATTGATTAAATAACGTTTAATAATAAATTATATTTATCTCGCCATCCAGATATCAGATGTACAATCACCGCCGGGGTAACGCATTTCATGAGGTAGTGCAGGACCATAAGGTTCTTTACCAAAATCAACAAAGAAATCTTCATTTAATTGCATGCCACCGTTCACGACATCAATATCAATCATACAAATATGACCTCCCTTTTCAATCATTTTTGGATAGAACTGAAGAAGAGAAGAGTTTTAGTTTGCAAGAAATTTGAATATACGAGTATGTATGTTTCTAATTCTAAAATAAAGGTGAACTAAGTGATTACCATTTTATCCCATGTAGAGAAAAGTGATGTCGAAACGTATAAGCGCTTACCATCCAAAGACAACTGCATCATTTGGGGTCCTCCCTCGAGGCGTTTTCCTTTTAGATAGACTGGTTCTGGACGTTCCTGCAGAAAACATTATATAAAATATTTAATGCATCTAGTGCATGAATGGTAAAGTTCACTGACCACCTTCTCCCTATCCTCAATTACTTTAACATCAGTTAAGTCTTTACACACCACACCCCCTAAAAATACTTGTCCCGTCAACTTGGGATTTTCTGGGTCAGTGATGTCGTATTGACGAACATCACCATGCCGCCATAGATTAACGTACAAATAACGATCATCAAGAGATAAAACAATGTCTGAAATCATGCCTCCAACTTCTTGAGGTTCACTGTCTCCGAATTGTACCAATTTGGACGGTATGTCAATTACCTTTTTGCAATCAAATTCATCAGAATCATCCTTCCTTTTGAAATAGAACACATTAGCATTGAGGCCACAACCCACCAAGCCCTCTGGCCTCATGGGATCGTGCATAAAACGAATTTCCAATGGCGTAAAACCTTCAAGACCCAAATCAATTGTTTGGTACAAGGTACGCGTAGACCATTTAAAGAAATTTATACGACATCCATAATCAGTAAGATCATTCATGTCTACATCCCTCCAACCTCTGAAATAAACAACAAGAATGTTATTGCAGAATTTATTTTATTTTAATTTTCTTGACTTAATATGGAACAAAGTAAACACATTTTGCCATACGAACGAATAATAAGTACAGTCAAATCCCGATAATTCGTAATAAACTGTCGGTCCCTTGAAAAAAAATCGTCAATTCGTAAAATTTCCATACATTTCGGTCCCCTCGCTAATTCGTATTTTTTTTCAAATAATATCTTCTTTACCTCTTATAAATCGTAATTGTTTGCTAACAACCACTTATAATTCGTAATAAAAATAACAGAAACATGGAAAGAATGATTTTTTGTTTATTTTTTTCGTGAGTTTTTGCTAAAAGAAGTTACAGCTAACAATATAGAAAGTGATGACGACGACGAAGATGGCAACAACGAAGTTCCCTTAATGACGAAGAAAGAGGCAAAATTGGCAATTAATAAATTAAGATTTTATGTCTCCAATCATACTATGGACGAAGAACTTTTTAATTTTTTAATAAAAATTAAAAATACCTTGGACAACCTCCGTGAGAAAAGTCTGAAACAAATGCAAATCACTCATTTTTTTAAAAACTAATTTTAGATAATGTAAATATGTTCTAAAATCGGTTGTTTTGAATATTTCTTTTAAATCTATTTTTGCTAAGACAAAAAAAAACCAAAAAATATAAATAGTCTTTAAGAAATCTTTTAGAACTTTGTTGTTACTTACTTAGCACATTTTGTATTATATATTAATGTATATACAAGGTGGCGCAAAAGTAATCCTTCTATCAGAAAATGCTATAAATTTTGCGATTGGCCCCTAATATCAGTTCTGTTTTGACATTTGTGTAGTAAACACATGCGAAATACACGTTAATAAACAATGTTACGCTACACTGCTTCAGAACGCGGAATAGTGCTGACTATTTATTTGACCAATAATTTGATGATTTTTCATTCAAAATAATCATGAGTGATGAGGCCCATTTCCATCTTAGCGGCTACGTAAATAAGCAAAATTTACGCTTCTGGGGCACTGAAAATCCGCGTGTAACCCACGAAGAGCCATTACACCCGCTCAAAGTCACTGTATGGGGGGTGCTGTTTTCGCTGGAGGAGTCATCGGACCTTTTTTCTTCGAAGACGTCGCGGGCCAAACGGTTACTGTGAATGGTGAACGCTACAGAGCAATGATCAACGAGTTCTTTTTGCCGCAAGTTGATGAATTGGGATTGGAAAACATGTGGTTACAACAGGACGGTGCAACGGCACACACTGCACGTGCCACAACCGATATGCTGTAGGATGCATTTCCAGGGCGCCTAATCTCCCGTTTTGGCGATTTGCACTGGCCAGCAAGATCGCCTGATTTGACCGTACCAGACTTCTTTTTGTGGGGCTTTTTGAAGTCGCGGGTTTATGTCAACAAGCTTCAGACTCTTGCAGCTCTTAAAGACAATATCCGTCAAGAATGTAAGGACCTATCGCCGGAAGTTTTGGCCAAAGTGATGGAAAATGCCATAAAAAGGGGTCAAATGTCAATCAACTGTGGCGGCAGCCATTTACATGACATCATATTCTCGACTTGATGTAACAAAAAATTAAAATAATAAAATAAAAATAATCCACAAGAAGAATCAAAGTTTTTAATTTTTTTTTAATTACAGCCAAAAAACATCGGAAGTTTACTTTTGCGCCACCTTGTATATATATTTTAGAGGTGCTAGTAGTGTTTGTTTTTTTTTTAGTATTGAATAATTTTTTATTGTTTAAACAGCATTAACTGTTCGAAAGTTGATGCACCAACAAATTTTTACATTAATAAATTTAAAAATGTTCCAAATTTCTTAAATAATCTTAATCGTAACGTAACAAACCAAATACATATTATGTTTTTTAGTTACACTTAAACTAATAAACTGATAATTTATACAAGTTTTAAGTGGTTATGTTTACTTTCATAGTTAGTTACTGAATTCGATTGAACTAAAAAATTGGAGTGTTATGAAAAATGGATTCAGCACTTTTACACGCCAAAGAAAAACTAAATAAATAAAACACAAAATACCCAACGAAATAAAAAAAATGTAAATCCAATGTCTATAACATAATTAAGAAAATAATACAGTAAACTTTCAAACTCAAACGATATACTTTCAAAATTTAGTATAATAACAAAGTGTAGTCGGTCAATCTCGAACATTGAGTGTACTACATCAAGTATATGACTAAAATAGTGGGCGCTATGAAAATATTATGGCGCAGATAAAAATTATTTGTTTTTAATTTTAGAGTAATTGTTATAGTTGAACTGTTAATTTTTGATATGTTTATTTAGTTAGGCATGAGCTCATTAAATTTAATTTTCATTAAATTATTTTTATTGAAGGTAGGAATTGTTTTACAACATGAAATTTTATTAAATTTTTATTGATAATTTTCTTGGCTGAGCTGGGGATCGATAAAAAAGGGAAATGAATTTTATATTGATAGCTATGACTAACTATTGACGGATCGTTAATTTAACATAAATTTTGTTATATTTTACATTTTTAATAGATTTGCGGACTTTAAAGTGATTTTCGAAAGTGGAACTAATATGGAAGCTACGATTAATTATCGACCGATCCGATCTGATAGATGTTTTTTTATAAAACCTTCTTTGTGGATGACCGCAAGGAAGTCCTATTTCGGAAGGATAGAGGTTGTATAGGGGCTAAATGAAATAATAGAACGTTTTCAACCAATTTAAGTAATCTTCCTTGATTCGAAAAACGAAACGGAGATCGCTAAATCAACAGAGTCATATTGCTGTGCTACAAACATCAGCACAAGCACATAAACTCACCCCACAATGCACTGTGGTGTAGTTTGGAAAAAAGGTAATAAATCTCAAAAAGGCAAAAATTAGAGTTACTTTTAGTATTTTGCACAATAATGTCTATATAAATGATACATTTTATTATAAAGTATTTATTAATACAATTTTTATTTTAGTTTAAACAAAAATAAAAACTTATTTTTGCATTGTTTCCCCAAAAACACGTCGATGAATTTCTTATTTGTTTAAGGTCATATGTTGTTGTTAAACCGCCGTAGTGTTCGTCTAGTATTTCCAAAACCTACGGATTAAAATAAAAAAAATTACGATGACCAGGGATAATAAGGTTAAGTTAGAAATTAATTTAGAGTTTAGCCATATCCTGGACTTAATTTAAAAAAGCTGCAGTTGAAAATAGTCCTGCATAGGTTCATCAGACGATGGAACGTCAGTTAATTACACTCGTATCACTTGAGCGAAGGTCAACGACAGTTTTTAAAACTATGTATTTTTTCAACTCAGTAGATTTTGGCAATCTTAGATGATCACTATATCCATTCAACAACATGTAAAGCATACTCATGTAACAATTTTGCTAAATTTCATCCTCCTAAAATTTGTCACCTGACTGTTAAAGAAGGAGATTTTTCACATAATGCGAACATTATTTTATACCCTCCACCACTCATTCCATGTGTAACACTGAGAAATATTCATCTGAGACCCAACAAAGTATATATATTCTTCATCCTTATGAAATTCTAAGTCAATTGAGCTATGTCCGTCTGTCTGTCTCTGTAAAACACTCTCACGTTCAAAATACACAACCAGAGTTTACCAAAAACCATTTATAATTCTCCTAAGGTATTGAAAATCAGAAAAATCGGAATAGTAAAATCAGAGTTATGGACCAAAATGTGAGATAACCTCCAGAAAAATTTGATATTTTTAAACATTTTTCTTGGAATTTTTTGAATATTTTGCAGATATTACAATGAAATTTTGTACATGTCCATAATTTCTCATAGCCCTTACAAATATCTTCCCGAAATATGGCTTAATTATAAATAAATGGCTATAAAATTGGAATATCAATACAAAATTCGGTAAAACAAAGCGTCATGTAAAAAGAAATCGCAAAACGAAATTTCGTTTTGTTCGGTTCTCTTGTAAATAAGGTTATTGAGATGAATTTAGAAGCTTTAAGTTCTTAATTTGTCCGCTTCTACTATGCCACCCACATACCATACTTACATATGACAGCTTTGATTTTTCATTAAATTTGTAAAATTGTGTTTCAAACAATATACATATCTACATACATACATATGTATAAACTGCCAAGCTATTAAAAACACTGAATAAGGATATTCTAGTTTTTATATTTCTCATTATATCGGGTGGTTAAATTTCAAGGGCCGATGTTGATTTTGAATAAAACACAAACTATTTAGGAAATTATTGTAATTTTATTTTATTATGATATATTGGTATTACTCAATTATGTATGGAACAAAATATCGGCCAAATGGGCGCCGCGACCACGGCGGCACACCTCCATCCGATGGTCCAAATTTTCGATGACCCTGAGACATAGTGGAGGTTCTATGCCATTAATGTGCCGAATTATCTCATCCTTTAGCTCTTGAATTGTTGCTGGCTTATCGACGTACACCTTTTCTTTCAAATAACCCCAAAGAAAAAAGTCCAACGGTGTCAAATCACATGATCTTGGCGGCCAATTGGCATCGCCATTACGTGAGATAACACGGCCATTGAATTTGTTGCGCAAAAGAGCCATTGTTTCGTTAGCTGTGTGGCAGGTGGCACCGTCCTGCTGAAACCACATATCGTCCACATCCATATCTTCCAATTCGGGCCATAAAAAGTTCGTTATCATCTCACGATAGCGAACACCATTCACAGTAACTGCCTGACCGGCCTCATTTTGGAAAACATACGGCCCGATGATGCCGCCAGCCCATAAACCGCACCAAACAGTCACTCTTTGTGGGTGCATTGGTTTTTCGACAATCACTCTTGGATTCTCATTCGCCCAAATGCGGCAATTCTGTTTATTGACGAATCCACTGAGGTGAAAATGTGCCTCATCACTGAAGATGATTTTCTTCGAAAATTGATCATCCACTGTTGCCATTTCTTGTCACCATTCTGCCCATTCACGACGTTTGGAATGGTCAAGAGGCTTTAGTTCTTCAAATTTTTTATGAATAAAATTAAAAAAAAAAAAAAAATTGAGTAAGTCTGAAATAGAGAAATGTCAAATAAAATTCGGAAAAAAGCATGGCGTTTAGGTGTGGTTCACATTCAACATCGGCCCTTACAATTTAACCACCCTTTATTTAGGTGGAGGGTATTTAAGATTCGGCACAGCCGAATATTGCACTCGCTTGTATTATTAATTTCATATGTATACATATTTAATGACTTTTGTGTATATGTTTCGTTATTTTGTTTTTAGCATTTTGACGGCTTAACAGCATAAACATACATACTCGTATACGAGTATATGTATGTACGTCCTTGCTCAAACTTGTGTTCACAATTAGAAATATAAACAAGTAAGAAAGTATAGTCGGTCAAGCCCGACCATATAATACCCTACACCTAGTATGTATATGTAAATATAAAACATCACCTATTTTGGACCAAAATTCAGTGTCATGATTTCTGTGAATATAAATATTGTATGTGTTAAACTTTATCTCGATATAAATACTTTTAAAAGATTTATGGAAGTTAAAGTGAATTACGGAGAGGGTCTTAAATGGGAGTTTCGACTAATTATGGGCCAACCATTATAAAATTAGGTGTCATCATTTATTTGATTACCAACATTTTTAAGAAATTTATGCTCTTTTAAGTGATTTTCGGAAGTGGGCCTTATATAGGAGCTATGACTTATTATGGACCGATCATCGTAAAATTATATAAATTATAATTATACCATATGCATATGTACGAAACATATTTGTGTTCAATTTTATTCGGATAACAACATTTTTAAGAGAGTTGTACTCTTTTAAATGATTTTCGGCAGTGGGTCTTATATGGGAGCTACGACTAATTATAGACCGATCATCATAAAATTCTGCCATATTATATGTATATATACAAAACATATTTGTGTTGAATATTATTTGGATACCATCATTTTTAAGAGAGTTATGCTCTTTTAAGTGATTTTCGGATGTGGGCCTTATATGGGAGCTACGACTAATTATGGACCGATCGTCATAAAATTCTGCCATATTATATATATATATACAAAACATATTTGTGTTCAATTTTATTTTGATGCCAACATTTTTAAAAGAGTTATGTTCTTTTAAGTGATTTTCGGAAGTGGGCCTTATATGGGAGCTACGACTTATTATGGACCGATCATCGTAAAATTATACCATATTATATTTTTTTTTTATTTATTCAAGAAAAATATTACATTTCATTATTAAACTATGACCATACGAAGCCACTGCGGCTTGTCTGTAGGTAAATTAACAAAAAAAAATGTACATTATTCTTTAGAATTTGAGTTTATGAAAATTATTAAAATATTAAAGATAAAATTAAAATATTAAAAACAAATTACAAATTCATTGTTAGTTTGATATAAAATAATCCTTTAGAATTTTTTTTCTTATGTTGATGTTCTCAGCCTTCGAAATGACATCTATTGGTAGAGTGTTGAAAATAGTAGGCAGAGTTGTTGCTAGTGTTCTTCTCCCATATTCGTTGTGACATTTTTTTGATTTTGTATCTTCCTTCCGTATTTTTTCTTGTTTGGTAAGTATGTTTGATTTTTTTTAAGAATCTCCTGTATTTAAAGAATTCAATCGCTAACGTAGTTTTATATATATTGTTGACATTAAGTACGTGGAGATCTTTAGCTATGTTGTTGAGACTTTCCGATTGGTTGTGTGGCATTATTTGATTATTTAGACTGTTGTTTTGTGGTTTAAGAATTTTTAGAAGTTTTGTGTTTGTTGAATTTTATTACAATATACTGAGTTACCCCAGGCTGTGATACCGTGTCTAATATGTGATTCTGGAAGTGAAAAATATGCTTGTCTTAGTACTACGTTGTTTGAACAGTGACTCAAATGGTGAAGCATATAAGAGGCTTTCCTCAGCTTTTTCCTTGTTTCCTCTACATGGTATTTCCATTTAAAGTTTTGGTCGACATGCACTCCAAGGTACTTGTATGTGTTAACAATTTCTCTTATTATGCTGCACTGATCATCATCGTAGGAAATATTATTCGTTGTGTTTTTGTGGAGGCATTCCATATTATGAAATTTTATCTTTATATCTGCGTATCTGTGTTTGGGAGATTTAATATGCATCAATTTAGTTTTCGACGCGTTTATAATTAACCCATAATCGTGGCACCATCTAATGGCGGTGTCTAACTGTTGTTGCGTAATTGCTGTAACTTCGTTTACGTTTCTATGTGCAACTATAATCGCAGTATCATCAGCATAGACAAATATTTTACTTGTTGATAATCTATTGATAAGTTCGTTTGTATAAAATAGATATAATAATGGTCCTAATTTTGATCCCTGTGGAACACCATGATACATAATAGTTTCATCACTAATATTGTTACTTACTTTAACATGAAACTTTCTTACTCACTCGTATCCGGAAATTATGTTCAACAAAATTGAGTTCTGTGATATTAGCTTTAAGTTAAACTTGACTTAAGTTTTGTGGTCGTTTATTGTATATTATATTTTTATTAATTATTTGATTATTTATACCAAATTCTGTTCGTGATGTCCCGGTTTTTAGTATTTTAGTAACTAATTAATAATAAAAACTGATATCCAATGATAAAAAACATCAAAGCTATTATTTAGAACGAGACCCCTGAAGAAGTTAGAATAAAACTAACGAAACTTTGGGTAAATAATATAAAAAATAAAAATCGAACAAGTTTTTTATTTACGTTTGGAAACAAACATTTGACCAAATTAGCCTAAAGGAAACTCCTTAAAATTATAGAAATTGAAAATAAATTTAAAAATATATATAAGAACTCAACTATAACTATTAAAAATAATAAAAAAAAAGAACACCTAGTCCATGGATATGTCAAAATTTAATAAATTGTTGTGAGATTTATAACAAATGGCGAAGAAATAGAAATAACAAAACTTTTGAATGTGCATATAAGAAATACAGAAATTACTTAAATAAAAACTAAATTATGCAAAAAATCAGTACTATAAAAACAAGTTTTATGAAAATAGAAATAATATGCGAATAACATGGCAAATAATAAATGAAATTATAGGAAAGAAATCTATAAATAATGATGAGAATTATAATAAAAAGCTTCAAAGACAAAAACACAATAGAAATATGCAATAGCTTTGCAAATAAATTTAAAACAAATATAGAAAACATCTTACACGACTGTCAAATAAAAACAATTAGTGAAACAAACGCAACGCTAGTAAACTCTTTTCATTTAAGAAATACTTTTGATGATGAAATTTATAATATTATAAGAACTTTAAACATAAATAAAAGTCCAGGTGTGGATGAAATTCGGCCAGTTGATCTCAAAAACAATATAGATATAATGACACCAGTGATAAGACATCTAATAAACTTAATAATTGAAACAGCTAAAATACCAAACAAACTAAAAATTGCATATGTACGTCCTATACACAAAAACGGCTCAAAAGCAAATTTTGAAAACTATAGACCAATTTCGATATTACCAGTTGTTGAAAAGATCATGGAAGAGATATTATGCAGGAGATTAACAGCATACACAAATAGATACAAAATATTAAGTGATAACCAATTTGGTTTTCAAAAAGGTAAAAATATTAATAAGCTATTGGGCAACTTTGCAGACTACATCAACGAGCACCTGAGCAAAAGTAATCACTGCCTTACTTTGTTTATAGACTTTAGTAAGGCATTCGACACGTTATTCCATGCAAAATTGTTATACTTGCTTGATAAGATTGTCATAAGAGGACACTGTAACGAATTTTTTAAAAACTATTTGTGATTAATAAAGTCTTGCCAATTTGTTTTACTTATAAAATGATTAATTTTGTTCTTACACAATTTTGTATGCTGGGTTAAATTATTGTTGATTTGTTCGCTCATATTATTAATATCAGAAAGACAGCAAAAGAGAGCGTAGTGATCAGATGTTGTTGTTTTTACGACTGTTGTATGTGCATGTACGTTAATATGTTTGGATTTTATAAATACGTGATCAATACAAGTTTTTGTGTTATTGTTTAAATCTTCTCTTGTACAAAGAGTATTTAAGCATTGTAAACCATTTGCCGAAAGCATATCTAAATAGCATGTTGTTGTAAAATTTTGTTTTAGTAAATCTATGTTCATATCACCAACTACATTTAAGTTTCTCTGCTTTTTTTGCATTTTTATTAAATCGTCTAGCTCTTTCGTGAATCTCCTAACATTAAGAGAAGGTGGCCTATATATTACTAAGAGCGTTGTGTTTTCGTTTATCTCTATATTTATCTGTATTGTCGCCAATGTTATTGTATTAGTTGGTGTTAATGTAAATTGTAATGTGTCTTTAATAAAAATAGCCAACCCTCCACCGCTTCGTTGTTCTCTATTTTTATAAGTGGCGTTAAACCCACTAATGGAATATAATGAACACTCTTCATCACTTATATTAGTTTCAGCTAGAACTATGATTTTTATTCTAGAAATTATGTTTCGAATTATAGCAATAAAGGCATTAAAATTTTTACGCATGAAACGAATATTTAAAAAGATTATTGATAAGGGACAACTTAAAAGCTTTGATTTGATCTGTTTAAATTTTTCAGTTGTTTCAATTGTTATGTTGTTCATATTTTCAAATTTCTTTTATTTTTATTTTTGATTTTTATTTTTCTAATCGTAACTTTATATGTATAAGAGTTTTTAAATTAAGCAATAAGTTCTATGTCGCATGAATTATGTATTAAAATTGCAGATGAGTTTTCATTTTTCTTGGCAAACACAATCCCATCTCGAACCCACACATATTTCCAACATGATTCTTTTGCTTTATTTTTAGCTTGCCAAAGAAGTTGCCTATTCTGGCCGTAAGTTGGTCATTTACAAATATTATGTTGTTCTGATTTATTGTATTTACAGTATTATTTGTTTGTTGATCTTCGCATTTATTGAATAAATCTCCCTTGAAACGATGTTTACTAGTTTTACTCATTAACTCTTTTTTTTTTAATTAAAGAGCAAAATTCTACGATAATGTTACCATTTTTTTTTATTCTATATGTGTTGTTTATATCTGTGTCTATAATGTTTACATTAACAGATTCTGCAATTGTTTTAATTACTTGCATTGGATCTATGTTGTTGTCTCTTATGTTTTTAATTTCAACATTTTTAATTAACATTTTTTGTTCCATTGAGTTCAGTTTGTTTTCCAAATTTTTAATGCGTATCTCTTTATTTTCATTTATTGTTTTAGGTCGTTGACCTGTTTTGAAAGAGCTGACATAGATTCCGTTAATTTTAAAAATGCATTTGCCATTTCTTCTCTTATTGCATTGTTTGAGGATATAATATTATTATTTAGTTGATTTATACCTGCATTGATGACACTTAATTCACTTAATGTAGAAGTTTTAAGGGACTGTAAGTCCAATTTCAGTTCACTTAAATTATCGTTGACTGTATTTAAGTTTATGGAGTTTTTAATACGTTTATTGGTATTGTCTTCACATTTGTGATTATTATTATTTTCTTTATCTCTTTGGTGTTTGCTGGCTAGTGATTGATGAGTTTGTTGTTCTTTATATATAACTTCTTGGTACAGATTATGTGGAGATTTACTACGACCTTTTTCGCCTCTACAGGTGACATTTCCATGCTGCTTTCTTTTCTGCACTCATAATTGAATATGTTGACTGGGAAAGTGTAGCGCAAGGAGAATGATATTTACTCTCACAATTATTGCAATCGACATATTCGCCTGTTATAGGCAGAGTCTTATTACATGCCTTACAAATAGCATTAGTAGCTGATAAGTACTCTTGATTTTTATTCATTATGTTGTTTTTAGGGAAAAAATAACAAAATTACTTAATACACTTATATGCACTGCTTTTTGTTTAATATTTTATATTTTTTTTTTTTTTTGGCAATTTTAAGCTAGTCAACAGAAACACGTCCGTTCACGATGAATTCTAAATTGATAATATACATATACGAAACATATTTGTGTTCAATAGTATTTGGATAACAACATTTTTAAAAGAGTTATGTTCTTTTAAGTGATTTTCGGAAGTGGGCCTTATATGGGAGCTACGACTAATTATGGACCGATCTTCACGAAATTTGTAGCTTTGCTTTAGATTCATTTACTACTCATCTGTAGTAAATTTTGTTTGCATACTTGCATAATTCAAAGATTTAAGACCGGTAAACCCCAATTTCGGGAGGACATTTGTATGGGGGCTAGGTGAAATAACGGACCGATTTCCACTAGTTTCAATCCCATCCATCCTTGAGCCGAACAAAAATCACGTACTAAATTTCATCGAAATATCTTCAAAATTGCGACCTGTACTCTGCGCACAAGCTTTACATGGACAGCCAGCCAGCCAGACGGACGAACGGACGTCATTAAATCGACTCAGAAAGTGATTCTAAGTCGATCGGTATACTTTAAGGTGGGTGTTGGACCAATATTTCTGGGCGTTACAAACATCAGCACAAATTCAATATACTCTCCACACTATGGTGGTGTAGGGTATAAACATCAGTTGTGAATTGAACAACATTTCTACAACTATTGTTCTATATTCAGTCGACATACAACTTCAGTCAGTGGTGGATTTACGCCTAGGCCCGTGAGGCCTAGGGCGGGATAATTTAAAGGGCGCCAAAATTTAAAGGTAAAAGAATGTAAGCCAATTCAATTTCGAAAATTGATTTGGCTAAGTTTTGTTTTAAATTACAGCATCTAGAAACAGCTATTCTAGTCATTGTTTGGAATGTAATGTTAGACCGTTTTAATGCTGCTACTACAGGGATCACACGCTGATATATCTAGCCTCATTTCTTCAGGACATGAGAAATAAACAATTTGAAGAAAAAGCCAAAGCGCTATCTGGAGTTCAGGATTATTATCATTATGATACTCGTCGCAGAAAAACCAGAAAACTTCAGTCAGATGAATCACGGGCCAATGAAAGAGCACAATTTTCTGGACAAGAAAATGTTCGTACAAATATTTACTATACCATTTTGGTTATTCTGAATTTACAGTTATCCGAACGTAAAAACGCATATGAAAAGCTTTTTGTAAACTTCAGCTTTTCTGATCATTTATATAAAATAGATATCCTGGTCATCTAGAAGAGACTTTAGCAAATGAATGCATTCATTTACATTATCAATTTGAACATTAGTTAGCAAATACTGAAGATGTGCGTTCTGCATAAATTTTTTGTTTACAAATTATCTATAAACAAAATTTTATGCATGCATAAAAAATTTAGATATTTAAATGGAAAATAAAATTGATATGAGATATGTATATGTATAAGTACATTAAGGCGACCAGATTTTGGAAAAGAAAAAATATGACATTAAGAAAAATAGTAAAAAATTTATTTCAATTCAATGTTTACATTTTTTACATATTGT
This sequence comes from Bellardia bayeri, assembly GCA_950370525.1. NCBI lineage: Eukaryota > Metazoa > Arthropoda > Insecta > Diptera > Calliphoridae > Bellardia > Bellardia bayeri. Next base: position 60,626,895 of record OX493264.1, read on the forward strand.
TACCATTTACTATTTTGAAAAGCGAAAGTTCAGTCAGTAAAGGTGGATGGATTCACCCATTCGTTCTTAACAAAAATTTTGTTCGAACAATTTTTTTTATATGAAGTTTGACGTCTCTCTTTTTGAGAGAGAGAAAATATTTTTTCCGAACTTGGGCTGGTTTAATTTTATATTTTTTCTCGACAAAAATGAATTGAGTTGCCAAAAGGTTGCATTTTTTTCATACAAATAACAATGTCTTATGAATATCCATAGCCATCAACAAAAGCAACTTTCTTTTTTCATTCATCTGTGATTTTGAATACACAATACTTTAAAATAATTTAATATTTGTATTTTGACACTTAAAACCCAAAGCAAAATAAATCAATGACCGAACTTGTAAAACTAATAGATTTTGTTTACATATGGAGGCTTTGATTTTACAGAAAAATCGTTCGAAATTGGTGAATTGTGCTGCAAAAAACTCTCAGTAAAAAAATTTTTCTCCGGAAATTTTTTTGTTAAGAACAAATGGGTGAATGCACCTTAAGAGTATGAACAGAACAAGCACGACACGACCTTTGTGAAGTAAAATTTGTTTAAAGGTGGCGAATATCATTCTACTTAGAAACCGTGCCGTGCTTTTTCTGTTCATACTCTAAGCTCAATAAAAACAAACACATATTGATCATGCATTTAAAATTAAAGATGGCAAAAGATGACTGAGTATGAAGAAGATGACTGAAAGAGGACACAAATTTTATATATGACAGCGAGTTAAAATAGATGATTGTCCTCCAAAATAGAGAACGTATGGTCACCTTAATTACATGTGAATTGAAAAACGTATTGTGTATACACAATAATTAAAAATTGTATGGGGTTTTTTTTATCACTTTTGTATAATCAACAAGTACGAAAGTATAGTCGGTCAAGCCCGACCATATACTACCGTACACCCAGTATATTAATAAAACAGTTTTTCAGATATGGGCGCTATATGGGAGATATTACCTATTATTGACTGATCATCCAAAAATTTAGTGCCATGACTTCCGTCAATATATAATTATGTGTGTTAAACTTTATCTCGATATAAATACGTTTAAAAGATTTATGGAGGTTAAAGTGAATTACGCAGAGGGTCTTATATGGGAGTTGTGACTATTTATGAACTGACTATTATAAAATTATGTGTCATCCTATTTGTACATAAGAAACTCATTTTTGTTAAATTTTATCCGGATAACAAAATTTTTAAGAGATTTATGGTCCTGGGACCTACGACTAATATGGACTGATAATCATAAACTTCTACCATATTATATGTATATGTACAAAGCATATTTTTGTTCAATATTATTTGGATACAAACATTTTTAAGAACGTTATGCTCTTTTAAGTGATTTTCGGAAGTGGGCCTTATGTGGGAGCTACGACTAGTTATGGACCGCTCTTCGCGAAATTTGTAGATGTGATTTACCTTCATTTATTACTTATTTGTCGTGAAATTTGTTTGCATACTTGCATAATTCATAGATTTATGACCGGTCAACCCCAATTTCGGGAGGACATTTGTATGGGGGACAGGTGAAATAATGGACTGATTTCCACCAGTTTCAATCCCATCCATCCTTGGGCAGATAAAATACCACGTACCAAATTTTATCGAAATATCTTCAAAATTGCGACGTGTACTCTGCGCAAAAGCTTCACATGGACAGCCAGCCAGACGGACTGACGGACATCGTTAAATCGACTCAGAAAGTGATTCTGAGCCGATCTGTATACTTTAAGGTGGGTGTTGGACCAATATTTCTGGGCGTTACAAACATCAGCACAAATCCAATATACCCTCCCCACTGTTGTGCTGTAGGGTATAATGAACGCACTTGCAGAAACAGCTGGTTGATTTTAAAATGATGTTAAATTACACTGTAGAACAATTTCAAACTTTTTCCAAAATTACGGGGTTCCGACGATTGATTGTTGTTAGGGAGACCAACAAAAAATATACGCGTGTCGGCGTATAGATAGATCACATCAGAATTTCATTTAAGAAATAATTAAAAATTCCCAGCTGTGGCCTGTTCTTGCAGCATATCGGTATATAAAACTATGTTTTGTTTACGTCTGAGGTGTAGGGTATGTTCAGCATTTTTGTAGATAATGGTATGGCACATATTTTTTTTAGAAAATATTAACCCTCTAACTCCCCCCTCATAACGGCATTTTTGGCTTTATTCTAAGAAATTGTAAAAGCACCCCGAAAAAGGGGAAGGGCGGCGATGAAATGTTCTACAAAAATGTTGGCCATAAAATTTTACTATATATGTCAGAACACACTAAAACCCAAAACTTAACACAAACACTAAAAACCAATCAAATTGAAGATTGTCCATTAAAGGTTAATTTAGTTATTGTTCACATATGTGGGTCATCCCATCTCTGGCTGGAAGGTTTGACACTCCAATACAATTTGATGTTTACACAACAATGACTCACAATAAACTGATTCACTTTGTTGGCCGTGTTAGTCTATTTATACAGCAATCATAATTTCTGGAAGGTTCGAAACTAAGATACTAGAATGTTCGTGACTGCAAGTCTAGAATGTTCGTGTCTAGAATATTTATAGCAGTTTATAACAATAATGTTTATAAATCCAAACTACTACAAATGCTAAACAAGTTGTATGTCGATAAACACGCCATCTGTTGATAAAGTTGTTCGTAACAATATTAATACACTTTGTTTGATAGTTTTATTTAATGACATTTTCAGAGGTTGTCTCGGATTTTTGCTCATATCTCCGTTATTTATGGACGGATTTTGCTGATTTTAAATAGCAAACTTTTCCAAAGCATGTCTGATAGAATTATTGAAGATTTGGATCCCGAAGAGATCTGGGGACTTCAGAAAATTTATTTCAAAAGACAGACAGATAGACGGACATGGCTTAATAGACTCCGCTATCTATAAGGATCCAGAATACATAGACTTTATAGGGTCGGAAAATTATATTGTGGAAATTACAAACGGAATGACAAACTTATATATATCCTTCTCATGAAGGATATAAAAAGAGATTAGAGGGATTTTTGATTTCAGAATTAAACTGATTGTTCGACCTTTTTCTCTTTGTTTAAAATTGTATTTTCTTCAAGCTTAAAGTCACAATTTCTTTTATTTATGTACATATATATACTCGTATCTTATTTCTTCCAATATTTCTCTACAACAATGTTTACAATTTTTGAAAATAATAATACAAAATGACAATATAACAGTAAATGTCAGAATGAAACAATTTTAAATATTACTAAGACCTGTTTCATACTCACCAGTTCTGACTGTCAAGCCAAGTATTTTTCAATGAGAAGGAAAAAGATAGAAGATAATTTTCTCTTTCCTTCTCACTGATGAGTGTGAAACAGGACTAAAACAAACATTTTTGTAATATGTATTGAATTTACATATTTTGGTATATTATTCGGAGATCAAATTTTCACGATTGGTAAATTTGATTTTGTAAATTTTTATATATTTACCTTTTAAATTTTTTAGGGGCTGCCCATTCGGATGATACCATAACATCGAAATATGGCTGATACCAAAAGTCGTAACCGCAGAGGGGTTTTTTGTCGCCTTTAATCCAAGTGCCCAGACAATTGAATTCCGAATCGAAGAGTATAAAATCACCCTTTGCATTGCCTTCCGCATCGCCCATTGTAGATATCATTATGTTGCCATCTGCCAAACAGTGAGTGGTGTGTGGTGCGGTGACATTGTGACTCTTAAGGACGTCTCCATCAACGACTTTAACAATTTCTGGTTTACGAGGATCGGTCACGACATCCATAACATAAATGTTATCGGAGTTAATTGCTGGCATAACTAATCTGTCTCTTTTGGGAATACGCTTGGCATTTTTGTCCACATAATAACAACTGGAACAGGCATTCCATCCTGTGTGATGTATTTCTTCGCCCTTGCGATAAGTAAATGTACGATGGATAACCTATTTTACCATTATAACAATTTTTTAGTAAGTAAATTTATGTAAGATTTATGTTTTATATTTGGTGACAAAACGTACCTGACAATATGTAGGACTTTCTGGATCAACATCGACAGTTGATAAGTAGTCACCATGGGGTTCATCCAAATTTGGTTGCACAGTTATTGTATATAATAATTTTTCGCGGGGACCAGTTTTCATGGCATCAAGTGGAGTGGCATAGCCAGGGCCATGACAACATTCTAAAAGAATACATTGTTTACATATATATTTGTTATATGGTATTCAAAAATAAATGATTAACATAATCATAGATTAATTCCAAAACAAATATATATTTCATTTTTTCGTTTTTTAAATCTTTATTTTTAGAAATTCACAATAAGTATTACCATCATAGCATACATTAAGTGTGTCCAATAATCGCACTTATCTTACCTTTTACACTCATTATTGAAATTATTTTAGCAATCGACACGCCTAAACTGTAGCCGGAATAAAATAAAACTAAACAAGAAAAAATATTATATTGTTGTTTAACCACAACTTGTTTATTCGGTCGGAAATTTTCTCTCTCTCACTCTCTCTGTACATGGTTTTGTTGTACAACACGATCCAGTGATGGAAAATATCTTTTTGGATTTTGTACCAACTATATAAATACAATGTACTTTTTATACCTCCACGGTACCATTTTAAATATTAGATAAATAATAATAAAACTTAATCAAAAACTCACTTTAACAAAAATTCAATATAGTCAATTACGGCAAAATTTTTAACATTACCTTATATAACGAAATTTTTAACTTTCACATTTATAACATGAATGTCCCAAAAAGTTGTCGAACTCTAATGGAATTAAAGCTTTGGCATTGATATGGTGATAAATAGGAATACGGTGTAAGACTTCTTCAAAGAATCACAATCAAACTCTATTGGAAAATACTGCCAGATAAAGCGTTTGTTCGCGATATACAACTAGTGTTCCAGGAAAAAAACTATCAAATGATAGAGTAACAATTTTATATTAATGCATTTGAAACAAAGATAAATTTGAGGCAAAGAAAATTTTCCTGTTTCCTGTAAATTATCTTTAATTTTTGATATGCCTGTACTTTTTTTAACCTCTGAATCATTAAGAATATTATTTTCGTTTATTACCATGATTATTTATGAAGTATCAGGATATATATTCGTACATACTTCCAAAATTAAAAATTTTTATATTTCAAGAATATATTAAAGTAACTTCTAACGTTTTTTAAATTCTGATTAACTAAATATCAAGCTTCAGTTTCTGAATTGATCATCAAGATTATTTAATGTGAATTAATTTTTCAGAGGATCTCATTGTTTGATAATTCGAACAACAGTTTCTTGTCGTGATAACCATCTTATAGATGCATATATAAAGACCATATGAATATCAGTTCCAAAATGTTGATAAAATTTAATAAAATCATCTCTCCTACTTGCACTACTATACAAATGCAACAGTATTTTTAGATTGTACCAAATGAATCGTGGTAGTACCACGGTACCAACTGGTTCTCAAATGTATCAAAAAAAAAGTACAATTGTACCATGTTTGCCAACACTGACACGATCAATTTTAAGATCTACCCAGGGCTGCCAGATTATTTTCGTCAATATCCCGATAAGAAATAAAAAAATCGTAAAAATAAAACGCCAAAAATTACAATAGTAGCTTCAACGAAAACATAAACAATTTAAGTCTATATAGTCTCTTATACCTTAAATATAACAATCAGAATGTAACATATTTTATTAATTCAGATTTAATTACAATGTCAAAACAAATAAGTTTATTCAGTTAAAAAAAAATAATTGAGTAAAGCTTGCAGCCAATACATATTTTTTCCAAGAATTCCTTATTTCTGTTCTATTTAAATTTATTTGGCTGATATTTTATCAACGTTATGTCAAAAAAGAGAAATGTTTCTGTAGAATTTCGCTGTTGAATTGCAAAAATTGTTTTTCTAAAAAATTTAATTCACGGAATTCAGCATCTAAAATTCTTTTTATGTTTACGATTAAAATGAGTAACTTTTACATTCCTGACGCATATTATTATTTGGAATTATTATACTTAAACTCAACAATTGCCAATAACAAAGAAAACATCACTATCATTTGGTTTTGTTCTTGAAATATGTAATGTTCTTAATATATATGATTTTAAATGAGAAAAATAATTATAGACCGATCATAATAAAATTATACCGTATTATTTGCATACATATGAAATGTATTTGCGTTAAATATTATTTGCATACCAACATCTTTGAGAGAGTTATGCTCTTTTAAGTGATTTCCGGAAGTGGGCCTTATATGGGAGCTACGACTAATTATGGAGCGATCTGCAAAAAATTCGTAGATGTGATTTACCTTCATTTACCACTCATTTGTGATGAAATTTGTTTGGTTTCTTGCATAATTCAGACAATTATGATCGGTAAAACCCAATTTCGGGAGGACTTTTGTATGGGGGCCAGGTGAAATAATGGACCGATTTCTATCAGTTTCAATCTTATCCATCCTTGGGCCGAAAAAAATATCACTTACCAAATGTTATCAAAATATCTTCAAAATTGCGACCTGTACTCTGCGCACAAGCTTAACATGGACAGCCAGACAGACGGACGGACGGACATCGTTAAATCGACTCAGAAAGTGATTCTGAATTTTTGGGCAGTTTTTAGTGGAAATTTTGGGCGGAAAAAAATTTTTCAAACGGCAACACTGGTTACGAACCCTAGCGAAGTTAAACAGGTAATTCTAATTTTCGTATGAAGTTTGTAACATTTTGAAACAATAACATTAAACCGGTGATCTTAAATTAAAGACACGAATTTCAGGATACATGCCCCGATAAACTAGGCGATAGAGTGCCGGACTATCAGTCAAAGGGTTGCGGGTTCGATTCCCGCCAAAGATTCTGGGTGTTTTCTGCTTTGCAGTTTGTGTTTGTAAAACAAACATATATACATATGTATATGGAATTGAGATAAAGCTGACCTATATTGACTGGCTTTGCAGCTACATAATTTAAGCTCCGAAGATTAATGACGTACAACTAGAATGAAACCGTAGTTTTTAATTTATTTTTTGCCAAGGTCCATTTCTTCGAAGTCGTATATTATTACGTTTAATTTATTATGTTAAATATCTTATGGACGTCTGTATTACATATTTCCAAAATTAGTAGAATCAGCAGTTTTTATACCCTCCACCACCATAAGTGTGTAACACTGAGAAATAGTTATCTGAGACCTAACAAATCCTTATGAAATCCTAAGTCGATTGAGCTGTCTGTCTGTGTAAAATTCTCATGTTCAAAATATGTAAATTAGCAAAGTTTACAAAAAAAAAAAAAACGTTTATAATTCTCCTAAAAAGTTTGGTATTGTAAATCATCAAAATCGGTTTAGCCAAACCAGAGTTATGGACCAAAATGTGTAACAACCTTCATCAAAATACGATTTTGTTAAACAGTATGTTGTCATTTTCTTTAAATAGTTTGCTGATAATATCATGAAATATTGTACACCGTATTTCTATGATAGAAGGACAAACTGTGATAAAAATAGTAAGAATCGATCGGTTCACATGCAACATCGGCCCTTACAATTTAACCACCCTTTATTTTTCGAAACTTGTGTGATAAAAAGGGGAAAAATGGTAATCCCAAACCGATTAACCAATTGGATTGAAATTTGAAACATATCTATGTTTCGAACATAGATAGATATATGCTTCGAAGCATCAATAGGTTATATTTTTTTCTAGAGTAGGACCAGGTTGGAATAGAATTTGTAATTAGTACCTTTATTTCTTAAACAATGAAATCCAAACGACTGAAATGATTGCATTTATATTTGGAAATTAGATATGTACATTCTTACTTGGAAGCGTCAATAGGCTAAAAAGGCGAAAAATGGGAAAATTTTTAAAATTTTGTTCTTAAGTAATGATGGGTTTTTGTTATGAAGCAACCATATTTCTATTTTAGCTTTCTGTAGTCACATAAATGTGTATTAGTGATTAACTTTTTTTCTTCGAAGAGGTAAAAAGGGGAATTTTGTGCTCAATCTTAAGAAATAATCTGCAGACTTGAAGTTTTATATATGGAAATAATAAAAGACAAACAAAAAACTTATATTTGGAAAATTCAAACTAAAATGTGTGTTTTGATAATTTTTTACCTTTTGCGCCTGTTGTGTAAGGCAACGAAATTTGTGTTGTGGTTAATTTCTTCATAATATGACCCTTAGAAGGAGAGGGTCAAATGGCTTGAAATGTTAAATGTGAATTCTATAACAGAATATAGGTTACCAAGCAACATGCATTTGGTAAATCAAAAATAAAAGCACCAAAAAGGTCAATTAAATTGTGAGCCTGGTTGGAACGCAGAACAGAAGGCAGATTGGGTAACAAATGATGTAAAGGCGCTAGCAACTATTGTTTTGAGCATCAAAGTTACTCAGATGAATTACATTAAAAAATGTACAAAATCTGCAGAAATTCCAAGACATAATTGGAAGACTTGCTGATGTAGGTATTGAACTTCAAGATGAGTTAATTGCGATTTTACTTTTGTCAAGTTTACCGAAATTGTATGAACCCTTCATAATTGCATGTGCTAAAATTGAAATTGCTTGAACAGGGTGACCGTCGAGGAAATATACGACTAGCTTCCGAAGCAGGTGGAAAGCAATTCTAATAAAAAAGCAAAGAACTGGAACGGTAAAAGGACAAACGAGAACAAAATAATTACTGGTAAATGCTACAATTGCGGTCGTAAAGGCCATTATGCGAAAGACTGTCGATACCAGAAACCAATTGATCAAAAGACATGTACTTTAATTGCTGCAGCAAAGGGTATATTGACAGTGGGGCAACATCTCACATGTCTAACGACAGGAAATTGTTTGAAGCTTTTGAGCAGTGTAATGAAAAGATTTTTCTCTCCGCCGATAAATTTATAACTGCTACTGGTAAAGGCATAGTCGTACTTAAAGCAGATTTCTAACATATAACGACGTTTATAATTATTTTCTGTTTTCAAAACTGATATGTTATCAAAGTCGGGATAGTGATTCAAATTTGCACACAAAAAGATTTTCTGAACCTAAAATATATAAATCTTTAACTTATGTACCTAAAATATCCGAAAGCTTAGAAAAATCTAATATATTTGATAACACCAAATATAAAATGGCTCCAAAAATGTATAATACAGTAGGCAGATTATTCAGTAAGATAAAAGATAGGATACCAAATTAGAAATGTAACAAAGTATATGTAGGTACAACTAAAAGTAAATTAAAAACTAGAATAGCTGGACACAAATCTGATCAAAAATATAGAGATATATCATCACAAAAAATAGCATTATCATCACATTGTGCAACAAAAAATAGCATTATCATCACATTCTGCAAATTTGAATCACTATCCCGACTTAGATATCATATCAGTTTTGAAAACAGAAAATAATTATAAACGTATATAACGACGTTTAGAAATGTTAGAAATTATTAATGTACCAAAAAATCTTAGAATTAATTTTAAAGTAGATACAGATAATGTTGCTCAAACTTATAGACACTTACAGTCTAATTCATAAAAACTTATCAAGGGTTTATAACAGGCTTATAAAGCAAATATCCATACAAAATTTGCTTTATACGACAGTTATAAACCTTTGACAAGTTTTATGAATAAGGGGGTTAATTTATAAAAACACAAAAACTAAAAACTAAAATATTTTTCATATCAATATTTTTGTTTGTGTAATATTTAAATTCTGACAATTACTGTTATTTTTTGAAAAATATTTTTATTGTTATTAATTTTAAATTTTGTTATTGTTTCCCTTAGGATGCTACACATTGTGTAGCGAAATATCGGAAAAAATAAAAAATCAAAACTGACCTTAATCTCGAAAAATAAAATTGTTTAATTAATAAAAAAGTCGAACAATCAGTTAAATAATCAACCTATAAATAAATAAATAAATAATTCTGATGGAGTGCAAATAAAAGACAGTGATGGTTATATTGCTATAAAAACATTCAAATAAGACAATTTATTTGTTATGTGTCAAGAGTCCAAAGAGCGTAGTTGTGTAGTATGGTCATTTAAATTTTACTGATTTGGAAGATATGTTCAAAAAAGGTCTTGTTAATGGCATACTGATTTTTTAAGCAAGCAAAAGAAAACATTTGCAAGACATGTATGGTAAGCAAGATTCATGTTATGCCATTTCCAAAATCAACTGGAAATCGTTCCAAATATGTATTGGAGTTAATACATTCGGACGTGTGTGGTCTGATAAACATATCGTCAGTAGGTGGATCGAAATACCTTGTCACCTTTGTCGATGACAAAACGAGGAATATATTCGTTTAGTTTATGAAGTCAAAAAATTCAAAATATTTAAACAGCAAGTTGAACGTCAAACAGGAGAAAAAATAAAAATTCTAAGGAGTGACAACGGACGTGAGTATATTAATAATGCTTTTGATTCATATATGCAGGAACAAGGCATTTTGCATCAGTTTACAGTAGCTTATACACCACAACAGAACGGTGTTGCCGAACGTGCAAATCGCACATTAGAGGAGATGTCACGATCTATATTAGCCCAAGCGAAACTGAACCAAAATCTATGGACAGAAGCTGTTGCTACAGCTGCGTATTTGCGGAATCGTTCTCCTACTAAAGCCCTATCGAACAAAACTCCATATGAAGCTTGGTATGGCAGGACGCCAAAAGTTAGCCATTTAAAGGTGTTTGGTTCGTGTGCAGTAGCTTTAAATATGTTATGGTTGGCTATTCCCAAGTAGCGAACGCATACAAGCTGTTTACATTAGAGCATCTCGTATATTAATATTAATAAATAGATGTCACTCGACGATGCGTCTTCATGAACTGAATACTTAAACAATATGAAACAAATATTTAAGTACAGTTTTTAGAGACGCTATTCTTAAATATTTTTGTATCAAACAAATTAAAACCTTTTATTGACAAATTGTACTCAAATTATAATCTCTAAAATTTGGTAAGCCCTAAAAATATTATTATACCCTCCACCACCATAAGTGCTGAATGAGGGTATATATAAGTTTGTCATTCCGTGTGTAACACTGACCCAATAAAGTCACTCCTTAGAATTCTAAGTCTATTGTGGTGTATATGTCCGTCTGCCTGTATGTCCGTTTGTCTGTCTGCGTAAAACACTCTCACGTCCAAAAGACACAACCAAGTTTAAAAAAAAAACCGTTTATAATTCACCTAAGCAGTTTGGTATGGTAGAAAAAGAGATATGAACTAAAATATGAGATAACCTCCATAAAAATTTGATATTTTTAAAAATTTTTCTTGCAATTTTTTTAAATATATTGCAGATATTGCCTTGAAATTTTGTATAGTAAGAATCGATCCATGATATCTCATAGCCCCCAAACAAATATCTTCCCGAAATATGGCTTAATGATATATAAATGCCTATAAAATTGGAATATTAACAAAAAATTCGGAAAAAGTAAGTTTCATGCAAAAAGAAATCGCAAAACGAAATTTTGCTTAGTTCGGTCAATGTTTTAAAAATAGACCCCATATAAAGTCCACTTCCAAAATTCACTTAAATACGTATAAAACTGGTAAAAATATTGTTACCGTGTTAAAACTGAACATCAATAATCCTTATAGGTAAATAAATAATTGTACTGAATTTTATGGTGGTCGGCCCATAATTGGTCATAGCTCCCATATAAGGACCACATCCGAAAAATCTTTACATATATCTATATATATATATAAATATCCATACCGACTCAAAACTTTATATAGATCATTTACATATACACAAAAATCATTCCACAAAATTTTGTAAATTTCGGTCCATATTTGACGGTATTCTCCATATAAAGCCCTCTTCCGAAAATCACTTCAATACTCCTCTTATAAATAACATGCCAAAATCAAATTGCTGGATTTTAAGAATATCGGTTCATATTTGACTATATCCTCCGTATTCACTTTAATACTGATATATCTTAAATATGTATGTTGTTTTTATATTGTGAAGATCGGAATATGGAAAAATGTTTAATTAAATAAATTTTTATATTCACTCAAGATTGTTAGAAAAATCAGACACACTGTGCAAATTATCAGTTTATTACATCAGTTATAAATGGTCAAAATTAGATAAAATTTCAAAACATTTCGTAAAATTTTTTTTCAAACAATATATAAAATACTAATAAAATTTGCACTAGACAGAATAAGAATATTCTAGTCCGAACAAGAATTTAGTTTTTATATTTCTTATTACGTTTGAGAGGGTACTAAAGATTCGGCACAGTCGAATATTGCATTATAATTTGTTTTTTTGCTGATGTTGGTCACTTATTATGTAAGGGGTAGTTTTACAGTAAATACATAAACGCCTGTTAATCGGGACATCTTTTAATTTAATCTTATCGATTATTAGCACAAAATTTTCAGCGATAATTAGATACATTATGTAAGATACATTATGATCAAAAGACGCAAAAAGTACAGATTGAAACATTTAAACTAGCTATTACATTTTAAAACGTAATTTTGCAAACTGTCAAAGAATCTGATTCATTTTGCAAATTTAAATATATCGTTCGGTAAATTTTCAAATTTTGGATCAGGGGCGAGTGAAAAATTTAAATTGATCAGCGGTCAGGAATAAAAGATAAGAAATCCCCGGGCAACGCCAGGTTCAAAAAGCTTGTATATTTATATATTAACGTAGTTATTAATATATAATATATTAATATTAATTATTTAATTAAATTGTAATGAGTAAGTTGAAATGTCCATGATGGTTTTTAAAATGATCCTTCAGCTGCATTTGTATTTAAATTTTAAAACAATTAAATGTTAAGTGCATTGTGAAAGAATTAAAATTCTCAATTTGTACAGAATCAGAATATGAGAGTAGATCAAGTAGGAAATAATAATATTTAAGTGTGATATAAGCTGCAGAGTAATTATATTTTTTTTATATGTATGTACCTATGTATGTATGTATGTATGTATAAATATATTTGCATGCATACATAGGTACCATGTATTATTTTAATTATATAAAGAGTTTGATTTATTAAAGCATTTATATAATTTGTTTGTCTTTGGGTTTGTAATTTTATTCTCAGTAAAAAAGGTGCTGAAGGTTATATGAATCAGTTCACTTGTATTTTTATACTGAGCAAAAACATTCATTACCAAAATTACCAAACTTAAAATGTTAATAATCTGTCACTTATACATTTTTTTTCATATTGTTTTATTTGCATTCTATTTTACAAAAATTCAAAATAATGAGCAAATTTTATAACATTTTTTAAAAATAACTTATATTGAGCTCCAATTGAACTCAAAAAAATAAATACAAAAATTGTACTTAATTAATTAGTTGAAATAAAATAGTATTTTAGTTCCTTTCCATTTTTCTATTTCCTAAAGGGTAGGTCAAGTACATGAAACTTTTTAAGTCTTTTGATTTCATCGCTATCATTTAAAAGATTAATTGCTAATATATTGGAATGATTAATGAGTCTATTTAGGTATCTCTCACTGAACTTGGTAATTTCATTTTTGATTGTTGGTATTTGTAGATCGATCTTTATGTTGTTACGCTCGGGCTATTAAAATTTTTCAAGATTGATGGAAATTACAAAAACTGGGCTTAAGGCATATAAAGGTAAAATAGGCTAGCTCAGCCAGAGGTGATATGGTTCTTGGCCCTAGTCTTCGAAGCGCACATAAAAATAAATTGCCTTAAAATCACCACAATAAAATTTACTATGCAAACAAAAAAAAATTGTCCAATATTAGCTGACCGAAAATGAGCCAAAAAAAAAATGAAATGACTTGATGGTAATGTCACTTTGGGTACCATATTTCCCTCCCAAAATTCCGTAGGAATGCTCCAGTGGCAACATGGGTACCATATGTCTCATGTTACCCCATGAAACTTTCACTGCATTATATATGATTACACATAGTGTTGTTGAACTGTTCGGACGTGTTATTTTTAGTGCGGCTGAATTTTCGGTGAAAAAATCGTAATAGGTGAAAAAGTGTAATAGGTCGAAATAAAACAAAAAGTTAAAAAATAATTCGTAATAGGTAAAAATACCTACGGTAAAAAAAAAAAAAAAATAAAAAAACATTAAAAAATAAAAAACATTAAAAAAAAATAATAAAAAACATTAAAAATCACATAAAAACTGTATGAGTGTTCCTCTCAGATGTAATTCTGAGAAAGAGCTTAGCTCGACTAGAAAATCTTTATGGATCTCTGAGGAAGAATCCTTAAAAAAATCTGTGGAGAATCTTCTCACTACAAGAGCCGTAGAACGGCGCCGTTCCTGTTCGCCCAATATAGTGATTTCATCAGATGATAAAACATCAATATCTTCTACATCAAATAGTGCAGTCAAACCTAGAAAACAAGTAGGTATGGATAAATACGTCACAGTTCTTAAGCGACAGAGGAGCCCGACATCTGCTCAAACGTCATCAAATTCAAAAGCTCCCAAGACCGTGAGTATTGACAATCCAAATGATCAAAACAGGTTTGCTCTCCTCCAGACGGATGATCCAGAACTTCCTAAAAAAACGTTTAAGCCCCCACCAATTTATCTGAGAGAGCCCACTTCCAGTAAATTGGTACAAGGAATTGTTTCGGTAATAGGTGAAAATATGTTTAGCGTAACCTCAATTAAACATGGAAATATCAGCGAAACCAAAATTCAAGTGAAAAAGGAAGATGACTTTCGAAAATTGTCCAACCAGTTGGAGAGGGAGAGTAGGGATTTCTATACCTACCAGCTGAAAAGCGCAAAAGGACTCCAAGTCGTTCTAAAGGGTATAGACCCAGATGTTGATCCTGCCGAGATAAAGACTAGTTTAATGGAAAATGGCTTCAAAATTAAGAACATAACGAATATTAGAAACCGTGAAAAGATTCCTCAGCCTATGTTCAGGGTGGAATTGGAACCCGGAGATATAGTCTTAAAGAAAAACGAGTCCCATCCCATCTACAATCTGATTTACCTTCTGCATCGTAGAATCACCGTGGAAGAACCGCATAAGCGTCAGGGACCCGTCCAGTGTCTTAATTGTCAAGAATTTGGTCACACTAAAGCATATTGTAAATTGCCGTCAGTTTGTGTTGCGTGTGGGGAACTACATACAACTGCTCAATGTGATAAGTCGAAAACCGACTCAAAAATCAAAAAATGCAGTAACTGCGGAGGTAATCATACCGCAAATTATAGAGGTTGTCCAGTTTACACTCATTTGAAAGGCATAAGGACCAACAAGACGTCAGTATTACCTGTTCATCCACAACAGCCTAATTTTGCATCGAGTAACAATTTTCCTCAATTGTTACGGCCCACTAGTCATGAAAACGCGCCTAGTTCTAGACAAGTTTCTTACGCTAACGTGGTTAAATCTAATATGCCAGGTTTGGAGCAGGAACCTAAATCTCAATATTACGAGCCTAATATTAACACTCTAGAGACTACTTTGCAGACACTTGTCCAAACTATGAACACTTTTACGACCACTATGACATCCATGATGCAGGAAATGCTGAAAATGCAATCCACTATCCTACAAGCAATTTTAAAGAAATGATTTGTTTAAAAATTTGTTTTTGGAACGCGAACGGCCTCCGCCAACATAAAAACGAACTGGAACACTTCCTGATGGATAAGCAGATTGATGTCATGATGATTGCTGAAACTCACTTGACGGCGACAGGGTACTTCAAAATTAATGGATACGTGTTGTATGATACTAAAGATCCCCGCGGAAGAGCATGTGGAGGTTCGGCAATTCTTATAAAGAACAGAATAAAACATTATTTAATGAACAACATATGTGAGGATTACCTACAAGCAACAAACATTTGTATTGAATTCTGTCAATACAACTTTGTTTTATCATCAATTTATTCGCCGCCTCGATTTTCAATAAAAGAACATCAATACTACAGCTTCTTCAATTCCCTTGGAGCTAGATTTTTGGTTGCTGGTGACTTTAACGCCAAACACACATTTTGGGGTTCACGTCTAGTGACCCCGAAGGGTCGTGAACTCTTCAACACCATTGCCAAAATGGGCTTAGATGTACTCTCAAGCGGGCATCCCACCTACTGGCCGACGGACCGACGGAAGATTCCCGATATTATTGACTTCGGAGTAGTGAAAAATATCCCTGTAGAATCGATACAAGTGGAGCCTTCATTAGACTTGTCTTCAGATCACTCTCCTTCTATTATTTCAATGCGTTTCCTTCAAGGGTATGGCTCTCCATTTCGGGACATGTCTAAATCCAGAGTAAGTTGGATAAAGTATAAAAAGTATTTAAGTTCCCACTGCACGGAAAATGTAGTGTTGAGAACTACCGAGGATATTGATGGGTCGATTGGCAAGTTTACTGAGGACATACGAAGAGCTGTGCATCACGCTTCCACATATGACGTTGAATGCAGAAATAGGACAAACAGAACTTATTTCGCTGAACTCGAACATCTCCTGACAGAAAAAAGAAGAGTTAGAAGAGAGTGGCAAATTCACAGGTCTCCTCAACTGAAAGCTAGGCTACGGGAATGCAGAGATATACTAAGAAATTTCTTAGAAACCCAAAGAATGGCTTCACTTAAATCATACTTGGAGGGAATTGACAGTTCCCCACAATCTGACTATTCGTTATGGAAGGCGGCACGAGGTTTAAAAAGACCAGTTAGAGGAAAGCCTCCTTTGCGAAATCCGATTGGTGACTGGGCTAGAAACGATTCCGAGAGAGGGACTTTATTTGTTAACCATTTGAGAAATGTGTTTACTATAAACAACTCAAATAATGCAACTGAATTGCCACCACTCGTTATTAGACCTCCTGTACCTCTAAGACTTAGCTTTAATGATATTCAAAGCGCTATTGGTACTCTGAACCTTAAAAAAGCTCCAGGTATGGATAAAATCAGCAACAAAATGCTCGTGGAGTTACCTCGTGTAGCTAGAAGAATTATTCTCTTTATCTTCAATGCTATTTTACGCCTAGAATACTATCCTGCAGATTGGAAGGTATCTATGATTACCATGATTCCTAAGCCAGGGAAGGACCTCACCAAAGTAGAGTCATATAGGCCAATTAGCCTACTGCCGACAATTTCAAAACTGTTTGAAAAATTGTTAATGGCTAAGTTGATTCCAATTCTGAACGACACTCAATGTATTCCAAATCATCAATTCGGGTTCAGAGCTAAACACAGTACCATCGAACAAACACACAGATTAGTAAATGTGATAAGACGGTCGTTTGAAGAGAAAAAATACTGTTCCGCGCTTTTCATTGATGTTTCCCAAGCGTTCGACAAAGTATGGCATGAAGGTTTAATGCACAAAATAAAATTAGCTCTGCCTGCTAACACCCACAAACTTATGAAAAGTTATTTATATGGTCGCAAATTTACAATCAAAGAAGGCGATTTTTTAAGCCCCGCTCAGCCAATTGAAGCAGGAGTACCCCAGGGTAGCATACTGGGTCCTACTTTATATTTGATTTATGCATCCGATATGCCGTCAGACCCCAATATACATACTTCAACTTTTGCTGACGATACAGCCTTTATTAGCGTTCATAAGGACCATCAAATAGCATCACAGAATTTGCAGAATTATATTTATAAACTAGAGAATTGGCTTGAGCTTTGGAAAATCAGGGTTAACGAACAGAAATGTATTCATATAACTTTCACATTGCGAAAAGATACCTGCTCGTCCATCAGAATAAATAACCAAATTATTCCGCAACACAATGAAGTCAAATACCTCGGAATCCACCTCGATCGTCGTTTAACCTGGAAGTCTCATATTGACGCAAAACTTACACAGATGAGATTAAAAGCAGTGCAACTTAATTGGCTAATCGTCAGAAATTCTACATTAAAGTTGGATTGTAAACTTTTGTTGTACAATGCAATTCTAAAGCCAATATGGTGTTATGGAATTCAATTATGGGGTACTGCCTCAGCATCCAACATTGAAAAAATTCAAAGAGGTCAAAATAAAATTCTACGTATAATTACTGCAGCTCCATGGTACGTTAAAAATTCTCGAATTCACAAAGATCTAGGCATTCCTTTGGTGAAAGACGAATTTACAAAATACGCCTCAAAATATGTCAGCAAACTTGAACACCATCCAAACCCACTTGCACGAGACATCCTTAACTTTAGTGGCCATGTTCGGTTGAGAAGGAGGGATACCCTTGCTTTAACTCAAACGCAAAACAGATGACTGGATCAGTGGATGTAAATTTTTTTTGTAGTATCATAATATTTTGTCTAGCACTGGCTGGACTTATTATTTTCTTTTAGTATTAAGATTCGAAAACTTATTGTCATTTCAATATCTGAAGATTCAATAAATAAATATAATGTATTATAAACAAAAAAAAAAAAAAAAAAAAAAAATATATACCAAATCTATGCTTAGCCTGTCTCTCTCAAATAAATGAATTTACACATTCATTTCAATATTCATTATAAAAAAATTCAGTTTAATACAAGTTTTCATTTTAGGTTAGTAATAGGGAATACAATATTAGAGTTTAGATATAAATTTATACATATGTACTTAAATAAATATATAACCAAATATATATAAATAAATAGGTATAATATATGAATATAAAAATTAACAAAAAAAACCTGGATGTTGAAGAATTGATGATGATGATGCCAATGATGACGACACGAATGTGATGCTAATGATGATGATGTGGAGATGACAATAATGATGATGGGAAGATGACAATGATGAAGAAAGATGTGAGGATGACAATGATGAGGATGACATGGATGTGATGACAATGATGTGAAGATGACAATGATGATGATGGAAGTGGTGCCAATGATGTGGTATTTAGGAGTTAAGTTGTTGGTGATGGAGCTTTTGGCGGTTGTAGTTGTTGTAACCCTGTACAACTTTGTGTGATGATTAGATGAATAATATCCAAGAGTATTAATGAATACCGTCAAATCGATTTTCTTTTGGTTTCCACTTTATTTGCTTGTGTGCGTGTTTTATTAGGAGTCTGAAACCAGCCACGAAATGTTTGCACAATAAACGGTTTCCAAGTACATTTAGTATGTGAAAAATATCTTAAATAACTTTGGTCATTAATTAGGTATAAAAGATTATAACCAATCTGGAGTAGTTCATTTTTTTTTAAATGATTTCTTATTATCTTTTAATTAAGAAAATCTGTGCACTCGGTTTTTCGCCATTTTCATTTTTCTTGGAGGCTTCATAATAATAAATTTTTTTTATTTTTGTATACTTTTGCCACTTGTTCACCACCGATTTTAAAACAACCGTCCTCTTTAACAACTTTTTCAATACTTAATGCCAAGCGTCTTTTTCTTTTTCCTCTTTTATATCTAACTATGTGACGAAATACTTCTAGAATATTTCATCATTCAACTGGAACGTAACGGTAACTTTCCAATCGTATGATCCATAAAAAATGTTTTTCTCCTATTTTGAGGATGAGTTAACAAAAGGAAAGCAAGATAATAAAAGGAGGAAAAAGTTATGGTGTAGAAACGTCAAACAAAAGTATTTTAGGGTTACCGACAGTGCGTAAAATCAGATATACAAGGGAATTGTGTAGTACGAGAAATAAACGCAATTGTTTCAATGAAAAGATTCCCAACAATGTATGTTCTTGTTATTGATAAACCATGGCGCATTTGTTAATAGTCTGAGAGTTTTTGATTGATACCTCTGCAGTATCTCAATGTTGGAATTACTAGTTGTTCCCCAAAGTTGAATACCATATGTCCAAATCGGTTTAAGGACTGATTTATATAATAGTATTTTGTTTTACATTTACATTTTTCTTGTTTTTATATTAAGTTGTAGTCGTTTCATTTTAACATGTTGTTTCCATGTGAGTCTTCGATCACTTATAAATAAAGAATTACTTTAATATCACTAAAATCAATTGTATTGAAATATTAACTTATAGGACGAATATTGCCTTTGTCATTGTCGTGAACAAATATTACAATTATAAATAGATTTCGGCATGTATTGTACATAATCAGTATAAATAAAATATTTATTTATATTAAATCATAAGGGTACGTTATTCCTATTCAACAATAGCAGTACATTATATACATTCTTAAAATAAACATAAGTATTCCCGAAAATATTTTAAAAACTAAAATTGTTACGGCAATGTTGCATGGATGGGTTTCTAAATTAAAATTTCCAAAGATGAGAAAGTCGTTTATTGTATAGACTTTGGGAGTCTCGACGTTATCATGAAGAATAATTTAAGATCTATCTAACATTTTCTGATAATAAATGATCAGGTTTTCTTTTAGAAGTTTCTTGTAATTACTACACAACATTTAATTTGTTAAAGTCAGAGTTTAAAGTTACTACTGTACAACTTTGGATGAATGGTGTTGGTACTCCCATCTTTGGCTTTCCTTTTTTTTGACCTGTTTTACCTTAAGGGTGATGCCAGAGGACATCTATAGGCGCAGATGTCATCATATATTACCTTAGATAAATTTCTTCGTCAATTTTGTATTAAAATATAAATTTTGTTGTTGTATTTTGGAGAATCGTTGTTTTGCCATATACAGTCTTTTAATAACTCTGAATTGTATAGTCGATTTCGATAACTTCGACTGTTTTTTTTAAATATAACTTGTTATATAAATTTTGTAAATCAATATATTCGAAAAGAATAGTAAATAAAAAGGAAAGTGATTTGATATAACATATTTGGAATTTAATAAATAAAATAAAACTAATTTTCTTTTTCTTTGTGGATCTCGCTACTTTGGTTTAGTCACCTGTGTTGTTTTCTCTAGCCAAGTAATAGGAAACTGGGCCTCCATCAATTCCACATTGGATAAAACCATATCGGTGGTTTTTATTGGTCCTTCGAACCGGGTTTTTAGACATTTGGTGGAACAAAGGAGTCTTGAAAAGCAATACCAGGTGAATTTGTTTTATTTTGTGTTGTCTGGTAATTTTGTTTTTTTCATACAAAATATTACACATACATTTGTGATAAAAGATAATACAGAATCTTAGTTTTGTACTGTATTATTGTAAAAAGGTGTGTGAATTTACTACGTCCAATTCGCAATATTGCACCGTTTTATCAGAAAACTGCATGAATTTTTAAACAAAGTTAGAACTGATCGCTATTTTGAATGAAAGGTGTGTGATTTAGATAAATTTAAATAAATTGGATTTTTTACTGGCAACACTTCCTATAGTTTTAATTAACAACTCTGGTTTCAATAGAAACACCTTATTACTGACACAATTACCAAGGTGTAATTTAACAGAGATGGGCATATTGCACTATAAGTTTAGTGCACGAAAAATCAAATAATTAGTGGTAGTGCTATTAAAATTTGATTTTTTTACAATACCACTAATTTTAATAGTAGTGGAATTTTTTTAAACACCACTACATTTAGTGGTAGTGCAATTCTTTTTTAAATACTACTAAAATGTAGTGGTAGGGCAATTCTTTTTTAAATACCACTAAATGGTTAGCGGAAGTGAAATTTTAATAGCACTAAAAATATAGTGCATTATGCCCATCTCTGTAATTTAGTGTCACTTTGCAACAGCTGTTTGCTTTTTTTTTGTGAAAAGCAAACATATATTTTCATTGAAAATTTTAAATTAAAATAATTTAAAATGAAAATAAATTGAAGGCCAAACTAATTGAAATAAATAATAACAAAAACTGTGATAACAATTATCAGTATAATGCAAACTACAACAGCAAGAAGAAAGCACAGTGTAGATCGATCCACAACACAACAGCCCATTGAAAACCAAAAACAAGGTAACAACATATTTTAATATTAAATAAAAGGGTTCTATTTTTTGTTATTTGCAGCAATAACGTCATAACTCAGAATTCGTGTTTTTTGAACTGAGTAATACAAAATATGCGCCGTTATATAGTCTTTCATATAGTTTTATCAGTTTTCAAAAAAGTCAATTATTTTTGTGTAAGAGTGTTTTTTGTTGTAAACATCAAAATAAAAATTCACGTTTTCTCGTACATATATTTGACAAGTAAAAATTTGGTAAATACAGATTTGAAAGATATTAACATCTACTATTTAAATCAGGTTTTATTTCTGAAATGGCATGATTTGTTAAAAATTTATTTCAGAAATAGTACAATGTCATAAAACATTCAAA
The DNA here is from genome assembly GCA_950370525.1 of Bellardia bayeri. Lineage (NCBI taxonomy): Eukaryota > Metazoa > Arthropoda > Insecta > Diptera > Calliphoridae > Bellardia > Bellardia bayeri. Next base: position 60,649,245 of record OX493264.1, read on the forward strand.
GACGTTTTTCTCGAAACGACTTTTTTTGGATTACTACGTTGTTGTAGCAAATGAGCGATATATCCAGGCATTCTGGATTAAATTTTAAAATATTAGCGTGTTTTGCTACAGTTGCTTGTTTTAAAATTTGTTAATTTCGTTCTTACAATTTACGGTTTAGATATCACTCAATTTGTCGCTAGCTTGTAAATAAACTTTTAAGTGTAAAGTTATCCAAAAAATAGGAAATATATAAATCCGTTGGTGTCATTGTTGCCTTTATTACTTGTTGTATAAAATACAGAAGTTAAACAAATATTGTGTAAATTTGTTTTTTTTTGTTTATTCTGTAAATTTTTAAACTAAATTTTCAAAAGTTTTTACAAGAAAATAAGTAATACTCATTAAATAAATTTCTTGATTTTTCGTTTTTACTTTCTATATTGCAATTGTTTATAAGCACAATGACCAAATCTAGAAAACTTGTTACTTTTGAGAGGACTGTATGTTTCTTTTTGGATTTTGAAAGAGAATACAATGATTTGCCTCTCGAAACTTTAAACTCCTACTCATTGGAAATTAGAAAGGAAGAGTTGAAAACATTGTGGGATAAGACTAAGGGTTCTTATAAAGATTTTGCCACAGAAAATAAGGAAATAGATTCGGATGAGTATACTAAAAGCGCAGATAGTTTGTTTAAAGAATGTCGGTTAGGGTACATTTCTTGTGCTGCTCAAATGGGAGAGTTGTCAGATTCCTTTTCTAATAAAAAAGTTGTCAGCAACTAAGTATAGTATAAATATAAGGGAAAATTTTGGGAACCAAAGGTATAAGTTAAAGTTGACACCTTGTATCTCCGAAGTTTTTAAAGGTGACTACCAATCCTGGCCGTCCTTTCGGGACATCGATGGACAATTCAGTGAGGGTGATGCATTATAAATAATTTAAGACAGATATGAAAATAAAAGGATTTTGGTAAATGACCAATTGAAGGTTCTTTTTTATTTGGTACACGTAAAATCGGAAAGTGGCGTTGAAATAAAAAGGCTGCAACGGGACATAAACAATTGCATTTCGGAACTTCGTGTGTATAAGATAATATTTCGTCATGGGACCCAATTTTTGTTTATGTATGTTTGAACAAATTGCCTTTTCATACACTGCAAGATGAAAATTCCACTTTGGAAAGATCTTGATGATTTTCTTACCGGCCGTTTTCATATACCACTTAAAATGGAATGCAATTGGCGTCGGCTTTTTGTTTTGTTAAAGTTGAAACAAATATCTTTCACTTTCAAATACTCCTAATTAAGCACTTTGTAATAAAAAACTTTGTAAATGAAATGAGAACAAGCCATCCTGTGTATGATGATTGATGCATGCTTCGATGAAGAAATTTTTTGGTAGGAAATTCACAACAACTAAGTGAAATCCTAGAGAATAAATGAATCTTTCAATATAAGTGCGGTTTGATTGGACCCATTGTTTAGCTGAAAAGCTATTGAAAGTGCAAGATGGAAAGATCTTGATGATTTTCTTACCGGCCGTTTTCAATCATTGGAAACAATATCTAATATTCGTAGTGGAAATCAAATAGAACCCAACTTTAAGGCTGAGAAATCAAATGGACAAAAGAATACAGTCGTTAAAGTTTATCAGACCAAAGTTTCCGGAAAATCTTGTCCGATCTGTTCGAAAAATCCATGCTTTTCAATGTAAAATGTTGAAATTGATTTTTTATTGCCATTTTTAGTATTGCTGAATAAAAATATTTTTGAAAATATTTTTCTCTTATAAAGAATTTGAAAGAGTTTTTTCTTTTTTTCAGATTTATCAATCAGAAAAATGTATAGACTTTACTTGGAGGGGCAACCTTCCAAACCCGTTTCAGAAAGATTTTCTAGAGATCAGTTCAACCACAATTTCAATTTGTCCTTTACAACACATAGAAAAGGCCAATGCAACCGTTGTGTACAATTTTTAGCAAAAAATTACTCAACGGAGAATGAAATTGAAGAATTAAATATTCACAGAAATGAGACTAATGGTCTTAAGGTGGAACGTGATGTAGATCGCCAGAATCAAGACCCTTTTACAGTTTGATTTGAAAAACACTTTTAACCTTCCTAAAGGTTTTGCATCTTTAAATTATTATAAGCGAAAAAAGTATTATTCAAAAATTTTCTGAGCCTGGACATTCACAAATCCAAGAGGTCGATTGCGTTCACAGTGCCTTAGACAAATATCTGAAACCTTTGGAAATCCACAGTATTTTGTCCCTCGTTAATTATTTGAAAAATTTTCAATAAAATAAAATAAAACTTAAAATTATTGAAATGCAATTCTCAGATTTTAAGAATGTTATTGCAGACAATTTTCCATCGGCGGCACAGGATTACCGCCGATCGCCACTGTTTTTAATTTGTAATCTTGGACTTATATGGAATTGAAATAATGGATTTGTTGATCCATTTCTTTGACATCTGGAATTAATAAGTTCAAAAAGTTTTGTAGGATTGGACTGGGATAAAAGATTTCAATTGAACTTAAACTATTAGAAACAGGAAATGACTTAGTGCAAGTAGCTCTTAATTGAGGATTATTGATTTATTATTTTATAAACTTCTAAAATGTGTAGTGGAGAAATTTTGACAAATGGTTCAAATCGCTACATTCCTGAACTAATCTCTTGAAAGTGGATTTGAAATCAAGAATAGAGAATATCTAAATGTTATTTTTTAGAAATTTTAATAAGACACTATTTAAAATCTGTTCGATATTCATCTTCTCGGAATACACATCCTGAATGGAATGAGAATGCAGAATTTGGCTATTTCGATTACTTAGAGCAATCTTTTAATATTGACTGTCACTAAATTTATTATTTGGAAAATTCGCTACTTCCCAGTTACCAGGAAACTGTTAGAAAAAATTAGAAATTAACGAGCAATGATCCAGTTAGGATCCACCCAAAAATATTTTACTGGGCCTCTAATGAGCCACAAACATTAGATCTTACACTCGAAAACATATTTGATGGAAGGAAGTCACCACCAATTAAAAGATCTATATTAGAACTTTCATAGAATTGTGGATATGCCAACTGGATAGGAGCAAGTTTGGAAGATAGTGAACGACCAAGATTTTTGGATGGAAAAGTACCGAAGAGGTCCGTAGTTGCCAACCACTGACTGTGGACAGTGGTAGATATAGTACGATTCAGGCCCAAAATTTATGTATTCTTACGTGAAATAGGAATTTGTAAGTGGTTGAATAGTCTCTCAAAAATAAAATACCCTTCTGACGCCGAATCTATTAGTACTTTGGCTTGGATATTCGATCCAAGTGGTGGATGTCCACTATTGCTGTTCCCAGTAAAACATCTTTGAAATTTACGGAAAAGGAATATTTAATTGAATTAAACTTAGTTATAAACGAATCTGAATCATTCAAGCATTCAGGATAACACATTTGCAAATACTTCGGACATTTGTTGCACAAATTACATATGGGACCAGAAATATTATTTGGAAAACCGTTTACAACTTTGGATTGATAGTAGTTGCTCAAATTTTGGAAAAGGAAGTCTGTATCTTGATACCTGTTTGGTAATGGTAGATTACTATTAAATGGATCTGACAATTCGCACAGCTTATTCAAAATGTTGCAATCAATTTTAATAACCGCAAACAATAAACAACTTTTATGTTGTTTAAAAAATTAAAAAAAAAATTTTAACAAATTGTATGCACCCACCCATAAACCAAGTGTGACCAGGTTTATTGACGATCATTTGCGTATTGTGAGAATAAAGGACAAAGAAAAATAGAATATTAACAAAATATGTTGTGTTGATGTACACACGCACAAAACCATGTAATTAATGTACAATGAAATATTTATAATGAGACTTAATATTACTTAGTTTGGAAAGAAATAAAACAAATTGTGCAAGTATTATAATTTTATTGAAACAAATAAACCAGAGCAAACTAGTTATTAAAGAAGGAAAAAGAGAAAAAAAGCTGAACACGAGGACTTGAAGTGTAATATTAATAAGGATAATTAATATTGCTTGGAAATAAACAAAACTAATTACCAGGCGCAAGTATTAAGGAAAATTGAAGTATGTGGAATATTTCTCGACGGGAAGAAATAAATCAAGAAAGAGCATACAAGTAATTGTACTGCAATTGAACTAGAAAAAATGAGCTGTAAGAGTACGTGCGAAATTCAATTGAAATATATATCAAATAAATAACGGGTGGTTAAATTTCAAGGGCCGATGTTGATTTTGAATAAAACACAAACTATTTAGGAAATTATTGTAATTTTATATTATTATTATGATATATTGGTATTACTCAATTATGTATGGAACAAAATATCGGCCAAATGGGCGCCGCGACCACGGCGGCACACCTCCATCCGATGGTCCAAATTTTCAATGACCCTGAGGCATAATGGAGGTTCTATGCTGTTAATGTGCCCAATTATCTCATCCTTTAGCTCTTGAATTGTTGCTGGCTTATCGACGTACACCTTTTCTTTCAAATAACCCCAAAGAAAAAAGTCCAACGGTGTCAAATCACATGATCTTGGCGGCCAATTGACATCGCCATTACGTGAGATAACACGGCCATTGAATTTGTTGCGCAAAAGAGCCATTGTTTCGTTAGCTGTGTGGCAAGTGGCACCGTCCTGCTGAAACCACATATCGTCCACATCCATATCTTCCAATTCGGGCCATAAAAAGTTCGTTATCATCTCACGATAGCGAACACCATTCACAGTAACTGCCTGACCGGCCTCATTTTGGAAAAAATACGGCCCGATGATGCCGCCAGCCCATAAACCGCACCAAACAGTCACTCTTTGTGGGTGCATTGGTTTTTCGACAATCACTCTTGGATTCTCATTCGCCCAAATGCGGCAATTCTGTTTATTGACGAATCCACTGAGGTGAAAATGTGCCTCATCACTGAAGATGATTTTCTTCGAAAATTGACCATCCACTGTTGCCATTTCTTGCCACCATTCTGCCCATTCACGACGTTTGGAATGGTCAAGAGGCTTTAGTTATTGAGCCAATTGCACCTTGTAAGTGTGTAAATGCAAGTCTTTATGCATAATGTTCATCAACGACGAGCGTGAGAGGTGCAATTGTTGGGCACGACGACGAGTTGAGGTGGACGGCTCTTCAGCCACACTATCGCGAACAGCAGCAATATTTTTTGCAGTACGAGCTGTACGAGCATGCACTGGTGTTCTCACATCTTCTACAGACCTGGTTTGCTCGAATTCCACGATTTTTGCGATTGTACGCACATTTGATCGTCAAATTGACCAAAAAAATCACGAAGTGCACGATATGCATTTTGATTTGAACGCCCATTTTCATAATAAGTCTGGATAACTTTAACACGTTGTTGGATTGTGTATCTCTCCATGGTTCAAATTGAGTAAGTCTGAAATAAAATTCGGGAAAAAGCTTGGCGTTTAGGAGTGGTTCACATTCAACATCGGCCCTTACAATTTAACCACCCTTTATATTGCAACCGAAGTGGAGTATAGGAAATATACACGACGAAAAGAATAAATACCCTACGATGGGTAACGAGAAACTCTCACAGGGTATTCATATAAGGAAAAACAATTTCTAAGCAGACAGCACTTAAAATAGAATGCAATTGGCGTCGGCTTTTTGTTTTGTTTAAGTTGAAACAAATATCTTTCACTTTCAATTACTCTTAATTAAGCACTTTGTAAATGAAATGAGAGCAAACCATCCTGTGTATGATGATTGATGAATGCTTCGATAAATTTTTTGGTAGGAAATTCACAACAACTAAGTGAAATCCTAGAGAATAAATGAATCTTCCAATATAAGTGCGGTTTGATTGGACCCATTGTTTAGCTAAAAAGCTATTGAAAGTGGTTGAATAATTGGAAGAGATTATCAAACTCTCTGAACCGAAACAAAATCGTTTAGAATTAGAAGAATTATTCAACAAATTAATATGAAAAGAAAAGGAATCAAACAAAGGAATTAGAATTTTTTTTTTATTATTTATTAAATTATTTGGACAAAAGGATTTCTTAGCAGTAGAGAGAGTGAAGATTACGGATGTACGGTTAGTTTGTATCTAGTATTTACTTTTTAACACTTTGACGTTTTATTTAGTACTTAATGACAAATGGAAGTATACTGTAACACAAAGCTTTCTGCATTTATATATATTAAAAGAAAATTGGAATTCCAGGGGAAATAAGGAGAATCGCTAAGTTTTCTTTTGGCTCAAACAATTACTTATCGGATCATTAGAAGGAATGTACATAAGTTCACATTTTTTAAATACTAAAAAAAGTTATAATTTTAGTATTTTAAGCCAAAATTATTAGAAATAAATTGTGCCCAAAACGAAATTATGGTAAACTTTATGGCTAACTATACGGATTTAGCAAATAGTATATTGCCGAATACTGCTCAAGGAAAATCAAGGGCTAACCAACTTTTGGTGCAGCTTACAAACAAACCTATTGCTTCTAATAAGTAAGTATGTAAGTACGTATATGGGTCAATTTAAAAAAAAACGTACACGAGTTTTGTTTTTTTTTCAATTCGCCTGTTAGAGTGGCCAATTTATATAGAAATTGATGAAGAATCCGGTGGTACTTTTAGGCTCTCAAAAAATCAATATTTTTGGATTTTTTTTTAGGTTTTCTATGATTTCTATATTAAGCGTCACACACCAAATATGTATAAAAAATCGCTAAAAATGCAAAAATATTTGAAATTCAAGCTTACTACGATGTTCTTTTGTTTCTCAAGAATGACTTTTGCGAAAATCACCTTTTCGATTATAAACACAAAATCACGATTCAACTTGATTTTTAATTTTTTATTTTAAAATTTTAAGATGAAAATATGTAAATTTTTGTTACAAAAAGAATTGAGCTTAAAGGTTACTTGCAAAGTAATAGGCTTGTAAGAATGTATTTAAAAAAAAACTGCAATTATAAGCGTTTTAAGAAAAAAAAACTACGTGTGACGCTCAAGATATTTTGTGACGATCAAGAGATTTTGTTGCACGTAAAGAAGAAATAATGCCAAATTTAAAGTTTAACGAAAAAAAGTTTATTCTTTTAAAAAAGTAAATAAAAATTTTTAAAAAACAAAAATATTCATACAAAACTAAACATGTACATATTCTTTGATGTATTTAACAAAAATGGAAAAAAGAAAGTAATTCTTGAAGAAGCGTATACATATAACTTGACACAAAACAATAACTTAACTTAATGTAATTTATAAATTTTCATTCGAATTCTTATTCTGAATCTGTATAAACTTCATGAAATGACAAGCGGCTTTGTTTTTTTTCATTCTCATTAATTTTTACAACTTTCGAATTAAGTTTGTGGCAAAAACAGAATAAGTCAGTAACAATAAAAATTAAACTCAAATATACCACGATTATACCTTTCTTTCTTTTATATTCGTCATTACGCGCTTTATCGACCTTTATTTTCTCTCGATTCTCCGTGCTCTTTCAGCCGCCGTTAATTTTGTTGCTTTACTCTTGAAAATTAAAAAATAAAATTAAAATTAAGCATTTTAATCTATGAAGCAATATATTTAAAAAGTGATGCTCATGAAATATTTGCCTATTTTGGTTTTTTTCGTAGCCAATTTATTTCTCAAATTCACAAATGATAAAAAAAATGAGTTGAAACCATGAAAACAATGATTGTCAACTTCAATTTTTTACATTTAATATATTCACTTTTAAAAAAAAATTAGCGTGACGCTCATTAAATGTTATCGCGACCTTATCATGGTGTTCATAAAAACTACGCAAATGAATACTTTTTTTGGGGACAACCTTACTTTGCAACGTCAAATTCGCACTAATTAAGTTTTGACGACTATAACAAGAAAGAAACGCAATAGCTCGAAAACTGGTATTAAATGTTGCATATTTACTTTTTTCTTTCTTATTCTTCACTGATCACTCTCACATTTTTTTTGTTTTTGTTTTTTTTTACCTAAAATAGTAGTGTAAAATGCGGGGTCATAAATATTGCGTTTTTTTTTTCTGAAATTATATGTACATATACCAATAACTCCCTTTGCGTCGGGGTTACGTTCAAAAAAACACGACGCAAATCGAAACGACGCAAAGTGAATTAAGATTTTCTATAGCAAACCATATAAAGATCGAAGATAGGTTCGAGGGTTACGAAAATATTAAATCATCGGCTTTCTTTCCCAAAAAATTTAGCAATTGTCAATTGTCAGTATTACTACTTTTTATGTCAAATAATATTTTTGCTTTTGTCTCAAATATTATTTCAGTTTATGATATTCTCTGCACAACTTGATGTTCAATCCAAATAGAAAGCAAGGACTCCATTTCGATCTTAAAATCAATTCTTGTACGGGTCATCATTTTAGCAACTAATGATGTTGCAGATTTTGCAAAAATTTAAAAAAAAAAAATTAACAAATCTATCGCAAAACGAAACGACGTAAGGCGATGTATTGGTGTAGGTGTGTACTTTTGCATATGCACATATCAACTTGATTAAACTTACTAGTTGTTTGACAAACTTAACGGATCATGGTACATCTTATTTTTTTTTCAGACAACGTTGAGGTTCTCATTCTCGTCAGAATCATAAAATGTCATATAAAAAAAGAAAGCCTAATCCCATGGTGAAATTAAATACCAGGTGACAGCATTGCTACAACAATTACAACAAGGCAAGAACAACAGGCATTTTTATTTGTGTAATACTTTCGTTACTGTCAAAAAAATCTGGCATAAAATAAAGAAAACAAATATACAAACATGGATAAAAACAGAAAACAATTGTGACTTTTTTTTTTTCTTTTATTTTCTCAAAGAATTTTTCTTTAAGTTACGCATAATATTTATTTAAATATACAAGTAATACGTAATTTTGCAAAGTAAAACATGCAAAATTCTTTATTTTCAAAATTAATGTATGTATTGTATAACAACAACGCATTTTTCTACAGCAGAAAAAAAATCACTTTAAAGAGGAATTTTAATATTTATCTTACAAAAAAAATAACATTTTTAGCAAAACAACTCAAAAAACAAACAACTCAATATAGTTTTTTTAACACTTTTAAGCTATTTTACGCAGATAAAACGGCGACAAAAACTAAATTTTTCAAAAACAAAATAATTTTGTAACGTTTTTATATAAACTTTTTGACATTTTCAATTTCACCATGAATAGAGCAAAAAATAATCAGCCGGCGCTATGCTGTCACCTGGTATAATATCACCATGGCCTAATCCATTTTAAATTATTTGTCAACTTAAAAAATAGTTTTTTACTTTTTTCATGTTTTATGTTTACAATTTCTTAAAATTTTTTCAGGGTTGAATTTTCACAACACTCGACTGACATAATTAGAAATAAGAAAACTATCGAAATTGCCGACTGCCAGAATTAGCCCCCAGTCAAGAGTTTATATCCAAATATAGTATTTTACTGTAATTTCTATTTATTTTTGATTTATTTTATTTCAGTAACAATATTTATAAGAATTTTATGCATATTCATTTATAATCAAGAATTTATTTATATTTTTCTCCTTCACTTGCACTTTGTTCATATATGCTAAATATTGCTAATTTAATTAGCTTTTGACAGCAGCTTACAAAAGAGAATACATTTACAGTGCACTCAGGAAAACGTCAACACTCGTTTACGTCAACATCCCAAAACCTCAACCCTTTTTTTTACATTACCTACTCTAAAATTTTATGAAATAAATAGAGAGAAGTCTTTCTTCCAAGTGTTGGAAAGAAAAAAACAGCAGAAAAAAATAACAAATTTTTTTTAAAACGTCAACAATTTGTTAAACGTCAACACCCGCGCTTTTAATTAGTTGACGTTTTCCCGAGTGCACTGTATTCGGTTCTAATATTATAATTTTCAGCCTAAAAATATTCTTTATTAATTTAAAAGCGAAACAACTGCCAATTTAGTTATTACTAGTCACAGGGTTGTATTTTAAATTTTAACAATTATTAGAACAATTAACTCTTAGTGAAGCAATTATCTAATTGAAATTTTATATGGATAATTGAATTCAATTAGGCGTTGAAATAATCTTATTTCTAAGATTGTAATTGTTCATTTGCACAAAACTGTCAGTAGAAAAAAAACACAAACGATTTCCAGTTCGACTACTTTTCCTTACTAGCTTCAACTAATTTTCAACCCGTCCGGTAATTTAATACTAGACAAAGCTGTTGAGTCATTGAAGGTAGAAAGCAAAGTCTGTTTATTCATGCAACTGGCGCTGCTTATATACTATTTTTCAATACATAGTTGTAAATATTAAGTAACAATCAGAATGTTTAAACAGAGTTGCATAAAACAGTAATATTAAAAGTACAACAGAGTTGTATTCGTTAAAATCCGTTAAATTCAAATATAAACGTTAAAAGTAACATTTAAATAATAATTCCATAGAAATTAAATAAAAGTATATAAGTTAAGAAAAATAAATAAAATAATGAAAAATAAATAATGAGCTGCTTCAGCGGTAATTAAAAAATGTCAATTAAAAATGTATGTGTGAACACCATATTATTACTTTAGAGACTCCAATTAAGGATATTTTTCACAAAATTTTCGAGCAACTGATCAAATTATCCACGTTTGCTTTTTTAGATTTAAAACAGAATTTTCGACATTCTGTTTCCTTTTTGCGCTCATTCAATATGCACATAAGGTGATAGAATAAGACACGTTAGCCAATAAATCCAGAACAATTTGAACCCCAAGACCAATGTCCTTATCGCGTGGCGTTGCTAAAACACCATATATATAAAGTACAAAACAGATTGGTTTCCCCTTAATAAACATTTTGCAAGAGCACCGCCCGAAATAGGAAATAATCTGCTCAACAATTGATAAAATATGAATTGTATTGAGAGCAATTAAATACATATATTTTAAACACCATTACATATTCTATATTTCTGAAAACCGAATGGCTTATAATGGGTTAAGAAGCGATATAAGTATGTGAATTTAAGTGATTTTCGGAAGTAGACTTTATATGGGGGCTACGGTCAAATATGGACCGATCATCATAAAATTTAGAAGTACGATTTATATTTATGCGCATTTAAGTGATTTTCGATTTGTTACAAACGGCGGTGGCTAGTAAGAAAGTATAGATGGTCAACACCGACCATATAATACCCTTCACCCAGTATATATGTAAACAAGTTTTTCCGAAATAGGCCTATACCTTCCTATGGCCTATTATGAACCGATCATCCAAAAATTTAGTGGCATGCACGTAAAAAATTTTCTGTGTTAAATGTATCTCAATATAAACACTTTTAAAAGATTTATACATGTTAAGCATTAAACACAATCGCTACAGCAGGCTACCAACTGCAATATGTCAAAAATATAATATACATGTTTATATGTGAATGACAGCAGGGTAGTCATCAAAATAATTATTCACATATAAAGGTGTGTACTTTTTTTTTTGCTTTAGAGTGATGGAAGCTTACACTAATTATTGACTGATCATTATAAAATTGGACCAAATGGTTTGTAAACATATGAAACAAAGCTGTGTTAAATATTATTTGGATACCTGCATTTTCAAGACAGTTATGCTCTTTAAAGTGATTTTCGGAAGTGGACCTTACGAAGCGAGCTGCGGTCAATTATGGACCAATCAGCACACAATTTATGCTGAAACATTTATGACCGTTAAAACCCATTTCGGGAGGACATTTGCATGGGAGCTATGTAAAATTATTGGAACGAGTTTAACTAAATTTAATCTCAAGCGATCTTGGGTCAATCAAAAGTCTTATACTAAATTTTATCGAAATTTCTTCAACTCAGGAAATGATTTTGAGTTGATCGGTTTACTTTAAGGTGGGTGTTAGACTAATTTTTGAGCGTTACAAACATTAGCACAAATCCAATATACCCTCTCCGCTATGATGGTGTATTACTAGCAACAGAAAATTAATATCGTAACCCCTAAAGTTTTCGTCTCATATTTATAAACATACTCGTACATAATTACTTTCTTAATATTAGATTTTATTTTTATTAATCATAATGAAATTGCTTCGTCTGCTGTTAATTTTATTAAACTAATTTCTCTTAAATGCGATAGAAATGTGCATTTTATTAATTAATATAAAAGTTACACAAGCAAAAGCACATAATACAAATTTAATAGGTGTGTTCGTATACTTAATAGTAAAAATTAACCAGTAGCTTTATTTTAGTAAGTAAAAATAAATTTGCGCTCAATATAAAAAATATCAAAAAATAAGTACCCGAAGAATAATTTGTGAAAACTGTTATGTTTTTATTTGATTAGTATTGCACTTTTTGACAAATGCTAAATTCGCTGTTAAATCACCAAAAAGAAAAAAATATTTAATTGAATTTTGATCAACATACGTCTACAAACAGTTAATAGACTTTTTGGTCTATATGCATCTGGGTTGTTGGTTACTCAATTTCCCAGGTTTTGGAATTGCTAAAATTTTAGCCTTTTTCACTACATACTAGGAAAATCACCAAATTTAATAATTGTATATTAATAATAGCGACAAAAAATTGATCTTGCATTGCTGTCATGTAATCCTTGTGCACAAAGTACATGTCGTAATTTTAAATATATTTCAATAAAATTTGGCACATAATATTTTTTCGTTCCAAGGATGCTTGGGATTGAAATCGGTAAATTATTTTACCTAGCCCTCATACAAATGTCCTCCCGAAACATAGGTTTATCGGTCAGAAATATTTGGCTATACATGTATCCACACATTTTTAGCCACAAATAAGTTTTATAAAAAAAATAAATTATATTTGAAAAATTTTTGAGTATCTGTCTCTGATTGACCACAGCTCCCATATCAGGTCCACTTTCGAAAAATTCTTTAACGTTGATAAGTATTTTAAGAATGTAATAATAAGTTATTGCTCCCATATGAGACCATCTCTTTAACTTGCATTAATCTTTTACAAGTGTTGATGTATTTTTTGTGGTTTCGTAGTTACCCATACATTTGCACAAATTGTTTTGATGTTGCTTCGTGGCCAAACATTTTGCAGTGGACTGATGACTCCAGTTAATACAAATGTAATTGGCACTTTTAATATTCAGGCATGTCACATAATTCGATCGGAATGGTTTCAATTCCGTATTTGCAAATCGATGGTTTTTACTTTGCGTGCTCTAGATTCCGATCGATTTTGTTTATTCCCAAAAAATTTTAATTCTCGTTTTTTTAACTTAAATACTCGTGTTCAAGTGAACATGAAATTTATTTATCGCCCGTGTTCTAATCACCCGGGCTGTAATGTTTCTTAGTGGTTGTTTTTTGACACTCTATGTTCTCTTTTAATTTGCTCATCTTTTCGCTGCCGATCTTATATTAATTTACGCAAAACAAATCATCACTCTAAAAGAACCCGCTGAACAAAAAACAACCACCAAAAACTGCAGTGCAGTATAATAAAAAAAAATATTTCGTAATAATAAATTGACCCACAAATAAAAGGGTTTTGTTGTGCTTACTCCACTGGCCTGGATTTGTTGACTCCACTAAGCCATTCTGCGGCTTATTCAGACCCCGGCCCTTACAACTCGTATAGTAACGTTGTGTAAACCAAAATAAAAAACATGATTTTTGTAATAAAAATGTGACAAAAGCGAACAAAAAGACCGCTAACAAAGAAATTTTAAATAAAAGTGAAAAATATTAAATTAAATTAAAGTGAAATTTTGTTTTTAAATATGGCCGAAATTTCAATTATTGCTGTTTTAAATGAACAAAGACATAAAAACGAAGTTGAAAAGCTACGAAAAAGAAATTTAAGGGATGCATCTAAAAAAAGAAGATTTCAACTTTGAAATTTTTAACATTTTATTTAAATATCATTGAGATAATTAAAAAAACAATGAAACAATAAAATTAATTATTTAATTGTCATTATAAATTAGTAGCACGAGTTTTTTTCAGTATACGAGTAATATCATAAAAAGGAACTATTCCACTTTAGAAGTCTAACGCAGTTTCATTCCGAAAAACAAAATAGTTTTTCGTTTTCTAAAGACTCAATTTACAGAATCAAAACCACTTTCGATCGGAATTGAGTTCTGTAACATGGCAGATTGTTTCCCAATTTTGCAATTGTGGCAGTTCCTTTCCTTAGATACACAATATTTTATTTATTTATTCTTTTTTCAAATATTTCGCTACGAAAATCTCATAAATATGTATATGAGTAATGAGTATGAGAAATAAATTTATTAACAGTTGTGCTACACATTGTTGTAGCGAAATATAGATAAATATAATAAATTAATAAAACAAATTTACCTTAAGCTTGAGAAAAATATATTTTTTAATAAAAACAGAAAGGTCGAATAATATGTTTAATAATTTGGTTTCTCTGTTATTATCCAATTTACACTTTTAACTCCCAAAAATTTGGAGTTTGGATCTACTGCTTTATATGGTATATTATTTTTAGATGAATATGAAAAGTATTACATATTATTTGCCTCTAATTGCTTAATAGCGTTATTATAATTATACTGAATTTCACAAACAAATTTATGATCGAATATTTAATAATATGAATTTCTTTATAAAATGTATGTATAAAGTTAGTATTATTTTTTAATCTAATAATCGATGGAATATATGTTTCTGGCTGAGTGTGAGCCTTACTAATATTATATGTTATACATATTATCATCATTCTTCGTTTGTAATGGTTGGTGATAATTTACATTTGCAGCACTTTGGCAGCGCTGTCATCATAATCAACTACTCTTCGCCTTTTCGAACTCATGTTCGAATTGAAGAGTTTAATCTTCCACTTACAGCCAGATGAATTTTGAAAAAAAAAAAATTTAAATTCCGAAAAAATTCAGTGTCTATAGTTTTTTGCAACATTATCTGTATCTGTTTTAAAATTAATTCTTAGACTTAATGGCACATTTATATAACGACGTTTATAATTATTCTCTGTTTTCAAAACTGATATTATTTCAAAGTCAAGATAGTTATTTAAATTTGTACAATGTGGCGATAATGCCATTTTTTGTGAAGCTATATAATTCTCTATATTTTTGATATGATGTGTATCTTGCTATTCTAGTTATACCCTTCACCACCACAAGTGATAAATGATGGTATATATAAGTTTGTAATTCCGTGTGTGTTACACTGAGAAATATTTATGTGAGACCCCACAAAGTATATATATTACTGATCTTTATGGAAGTATAAGTCGATTGAGTTATATCTGTCTGTTTGTCCTTGCAAAACACTTCCACATTAAAAATATGTAATCAGAATCAGCAAAGTTTACAAAAATTGATGATATTGAAAATCATCACAATCAGTATAGTAGAACAAAATTTACGAACTAACCTCCATCAAAATGTAATATTTTTCACCAGTTTTTGTACTCTTTGAAAAAATATATTGCAGATAATACCATTCAATTTTTTACGTGTTATTTGTATGACATAACGACAAACTGGGATGAAAATAGGAAGATAGGTCCATGATTTCTCATAGCCCCCCATACACAATTTTTAACAAAATATGGGTCAATGTTAAATAAATGCCTTAAAACTCCAATATTAATACAAAATTCAGCAAAAATAAGTTTAATATGAAAATAAATCACAAACTATAATTTGATCCAATACAAAGTCTACTTCCAAAAATCACTTAAATACGTGATCGAACTGTTGGATTTTGTGAATTCAGGTCCATATTTGGCCATGTCCTACATATAACGTCCACTTCCGAAAATTACTTAAATACTCATATCACTCTTAAATATAACGGTATTTTGTTAAAATTCGATATGAAATATCCCAATATATATAAAATTCTCTGTACGAATTATATGAAGATCTGTCCATAATTGGTCATAGCTCCCATTTAAATGTTGAACTTATTTTTTGTTTTATTTATTGCTGCATTACATATAATATGCTTAGAATAAATATACATCTAAACTCTGTAAATTTATGGTAAGAATTGGCAATTATATCAATTATATAGGTACATAAATGATTAAAATTAGATAAAATTTAAAAAATATTTGAAATAAATTATGTACATATATTATGCGTAAACTTGTCGATAAAACAATATATAAAATACTAATAAAATTTACGCTAAAACTGAATAAGAAATACTCGATATTCTAGACCTATAACCAGTGTAGTTTTTGTATTTCTGATTACATTTATGTGAAGGTTATTTAAGATTCGACGCAGCCCAATATTGCACTCTAACTTGCTTTATACAGTGTTTCTTAACTTGTGGTGAATATTGAAAAAAGTGTTTTTATACCCTACACCACCATATACCCTATTGGATTTGTGTTGATGTTTGTAACGTCCAAAAATATTGGTCCAACACCCACCTTAAAGTACACCGGTTGACTCAGAATCACTTTCTGACCCGATTTAACAATTTCCGTTCGTCCGTCTGGCTGTCCATGTAAAGCTTGTGCGCAGGTCGCAATTTTAAAGATATTTCGATAAAATTGGTACGTGATATTTTTTCGGCCCAAGGACGGATGGGATTGAAATCGGTCAATTATTTCACCTGGCTTACAAATATCCTCCCGAAATTGGGGTTTTACGATCATTAATGTTTGAATTATGTATACTATCAACAAACAAATTTCACCCCAAATGAGTAATAAATGAAGCTAAATCATATCTACAAAGTTTGTGAAGATCAGTCCATAATTAGTCGTAGCTCCCATATAAAGGCCACTTCCGAAAATCACTTTAAGGACCATAAATCTCTTAAAAATTTTGTTATACGAACAAAATTTAACAAAAATGAGTTTCTTATGTACAATAGGATAATTAGTCAAAACTCCCATATAAGACCCTCTTCGTAATTTATTTTAACCTTCATAAATCTTTTAAAAGTATTTATATCGAGATAAAGTTTAACACACATAATATTTATATACACGGAAGTCATGACACTAAATTTTTGGATGATCAGTCAATAATAGGTAATATCCACCATATAGCGCCGATATCTGAAAAACTGTTTTATTGATATACTGGGTGTAGGGATTGACCGACTATACTTTCTTACTTGATTTTAGTTTATTTTTTGATGAACCTACATATGTATATAGTAATTCACTACATGTTTCGTTGTTATTACCCATAAATGGTATTTTATAAATTACTTTTGCCATTTGTTCGTTTTGTGAACCATTTGAAAAACGTTTTGAGTTATGGCGTTAACTTTTGAATTGTTTCATTATTTAAAAATTATATTGATAGGGAAATTACTATCTCTTAATATCTTCTTAATTGTTTCTATATTTTGCCTGTGGAAAATCTTATCACTGATTGTCAATATTCTTTCTACAAGATTTTATGCCGTATTAATAATAATTATTTTAGATTTTTTTGAATAAACTATTAGGTAATATAATAATAAATATAGTTTTTTGATACCAATCTATTAATAATTCATTACCTCTCCTTAATTTTGAAGTGTCTAAATAATAATAATAATAATTTTCCTATTAATATAATGTGTAAATTAATAAGAAATATAACGTGCTTTTTTTTTCTTTGGCTGAAATAGTTTTGTGGTGGCTAGGGTCAACTTACAGATCCTAAGTAAAAGTTAACACGATTATATCCATTTTTAGGGCAATATATCGTCCCTTCAATAAGACACATGAACACCATTATTTTTTTATTGCATAATAAGATTAAACATAATTAATTATATATGTATGTGGTGAAAATTTGTTGTGAAGTACGAAATTTGTTTGAAGTTTTTATGCTCAAACTATCAACCAAAGTTGTAGTCATAGCTGCCAGATAAATTAGGGTTAATATCGTCAAATTTTGGGGAACAAATCGTCATTATCGTCAAAATGGTCAAAATAGTGTCTATCTATATATTCTTTTAAATACTTTTAAATACATATGTACATACATACATTTGTAGCATGGAGAGAAATCATGAATTTTTAAATCCTAATTTAGTAATGTAAATATTTCAAATAATTTATTTAATTTTTAGGCACATTTTGTATTAAAAAATATAACAATTTACATTTTAAATTGTTAAAATAAATATATGGGCAAGTGACCCAACTTTTAAAATTAATTAATTGGATAGTAGGGCAGACACAAATTTTTAGCCGGAGTTAGAGGGGGTCACATTTGGACATTTTGGTCATACAGGGTTTTTTTAAATGAGTGTAACTTTTCACCTATTGTTCCTAGCAAAAATTGTCCAAAGGACTTAGATAGCTATTTCTTCAATAATTCCAAAACTATTTTTTTTTTAATTTAAAACAATTTTTTTTATTTTTTTTTCAAAATGGGCGCTTTTTTCCTTAAAAAAAAGGTTATACAATTTCCCTTAAGGCCTTTATAATCGGCTAATGGGATGCGAGTGGGATATCTATAAAAAAAAATATTTTTTAACTCAACAATAAGATTTTTCAATATTTGGCACATGTATCATTTTTATTTTCCCTTATTATTTTTTTCAAAATGGAGTTTTTTTCATCAAAAGAAACTTTAGACCATTTTCTTTAAGAGCTTTGTGGTCACTTAGTAGCAAGAGGCATATCTATAAAAAATATTTTAACTCAAAAAACAAAGTTTTTGAATTTTACCATATGTACTATATTCTTTTTTTAATGGATTTTTTTTTTGCTCAAATAAAGCTTAGTTCTTTTCCTTTAAGAGCCTTGTGGTCACTTAATGGGATGCGAGTGGGATATCTATAAAAAAATTTGCAATTCAAAGAAGAAAGTGTTTCAATTTTTACCATATGCACTATTTAAATTTTTTTTTCTTATTTGTGTGTAAGTTTTATTAAAATGATAAAAATAAAAACTCCAACAACCGCCTAGAAACGCCCGTGAAATGGTGCTGTGTGAGCCCAACCGCTTTTAATTTCTACCTGCGATTTTCTTTTCATTTAGCTTTGTCAATTCTACAGGTAGTTTAGAGCGCACGTAATATTGAATAAAATTTTTATTATCAAAGTAACAGGTACCCCTGAGACCCTCCTTGAATCAAGTGGAAAGCCATTCTCTGAAATTTTATGAGACTTGACTTTAAAATGTGGGTGGAAAGGTAGAAGTTAACAGGTACTTTATTATAATGCCACGTTTAAGGTTAACGAACCCTATTGGTACTTTGTTATTTTGCCATTATAGGCACCAATAAAGGATTTTACCTCTTTCATAAAAACGTACCACCTAAATGATCTTAAAAAAGAAAATAGGAATTTAGTTTTCTACAAACAGTGTTAAAGTTTGGACGTGCGTTATTTACTAATTCCTTACATAATTAATCCTCACAATGGCTTCCACTTCCAGAAGACGATGGTTCTCTGTAACCTGAACGAGTTATATGCAACAATTCAATCTGAACACGAGGACGTCAAAATTAGATTTACAAAATTTACCCAACTGAGGCCAAAGCATTGCGTTTTGGCAGGAAGCAGCGGACCACACACAGTATGCTTTTGCATTTACCATGAAAATGTTAAACTCAAGTTGAAGAAAAGCAACTTAACCCTTAAATGCATAAATCGTGACTACACTACTTATGTAAAATCACTCACTAAATATTAATCCGGCATTAATTTTCCCAGGAAATGCACCGTTTTTCCGGAAAATTCAAAAAAGTAATTTTTTATGTACCATATATGGTACACTATGCATTCTATGTATATTTACAAAATTATTTGGGTTAAGTATTTCAGTTCATTTAATAATATATAAATTAAAAAAAAATTTTAAATTAATGACAATAATATTATAAAATAAAAATTAAAAGAGGTAACAAGTTTTGACAGCTTTTAAATAGAGTGATAGTCAACAAAACAGTCGAGTTTTTCGTTCAAGCAAAGGTGGATATTACACTTTTTACACCTAAAAATGGAACGGTTGTTCACTTTTTTGTCTTCACTACACTTTAGATTTTTACAGCGACCCCGCCCCTCAATATCTGGTAGGTGATCGATACCATCATATCGCAAATCTGCAACTGCTCCACGTTCATTGTGGACTATAGGAACAGGCAAAGGTACTCCTGTTTGGCTCCTTTTCCTTTTTTTGTTTGACATATTCGTCAGCACATAAGCTACCTCTAATCGGATAAGCCAAAAGGCTTATCGGGATTGACGGATTTCCTCTTTTAAAAAGAAGCCATGCAAATATCAAGTAAATGATAGAAAATACGAATGTACCATTTCCGGCTTTTCAACGCAATTTTTAAACGACCTAACGATGAGTCCATTAGGTCTACACCGCCCATGTGTATATTTTATTCTTTTATGATTTAGGGGCAGGGAATTATAATTTGTTCACGTTTCTTTTTATCCCATCTTTCAACAGTAGGAATATCAGCATTATGTTCCTCAAGAAGTGGTTTTATACCAACGAATGTAGACACAAGGTTAACAACTTTGTTATCCTTCCAAGCTTTGGATGTCAGTGGCATACCGTGAATGTTTGTAATAAATTCTGCTGAAACTCCTCTCTGCATTTTCATAATGTCCTTTATATCTGGAGGTTTACAGTTCTTTATTCTGTTGCGATTTATCGAACCAATACTGTGAATTCCTTGGGTTCGCAGGTATATTAACAAGGGTATGGTAGTGTAATAATTATCCATATAAATTATATAATTCTGGAAATGAGGAACTTCACGGGTCATACGAACTACAATATTTGCAGAAGACTTTAAATCTGGTTCTCCCGCTTGTTTTTGATGTACCTCTCCAGTATAAATTTCGAATTTATACATAAACCCGTTCGAATCACAAAGGGCAAAGAATTTAAAGCCCAATTTCTTAGGCTTATTTGGAAGATATTGTTTCATATAATGTGCTACTTTCGTAGAACACATCTGCTCATCTACTGATAACCGAGATTGCATAGGAATCTTTTGAAAGATATTGTTGAGATAATTAACCATGGGCCTTATTTTATATAAACGATCAGGATTTTCGGGATCATACTCATCGTTATTATTTATGTGAAGGTATTCCCTAATCTTCTAAAACCTGTTAACCGTCATAACATTACGTACTGCATCAACTCCATTCGAACCATTCCAGTAATCCCTCACACAAGGAACTTTCTGATAGGACATATAATATATAATTCCAATGTATTTTCCGAGTTCCTGCGCGTCGAAAGAAAAATTGTAATTATTTTGGCGACTTCGGCATAATGAACAGTCTCATCAACTATTTTTCTCATTAGATCGTCTGTAAAAAATATCTAAAACATGAATAAGGAGTTGCAGGATCATTTTCTGGTTGTGATTCCAGTTTAGAGTTGCCCCCGAAATACATATTCTCTTCGTGCAACTGCAGATTGCCTTTTTTCCAACGAACTCTCTCAAAATCACTGGAAGTTATGTTTACAACAACGTCCTTATATTTGCAACATTCCTCGCGTATTTTTTCTACCATGTCATTGCGATCGATGATAGGATTTTTAGTGGCGCCAGTCTCCGATAAAACATTATTTTCGAGTGGCAGATAAGAAAAAGGAGGCTCCTGCCTTACTATAGACAAATCGACTGGCATTGATTCACCTATATCCGGAATAGGAATTCCTGAGGCTTCAAGAATGGGCACATCTATTTCGTCAATGTTGAGAACTTCTCCTTCGTCCAAAACGGCATAACTGGTTTCGACTCGGTTTCTCAAGCGGTGCTGTATTTGTGTGTTATAATTGAAATTATCTTCATCATTCGATTCATTTTCATCTTCAGACTGAACGCCAGTGTTAGGTATACCAATTACATCATCATCAAAACTACAAATCATATCCGCTACCTCATCAGCGTTATACATCTTTCCATTTATAATAAGGCCTTCCATGTCTAAAAATGCAGTAACACAATAGTCAAAAAGTAACGTACATTATAAACACAGTGTCCAAATGCATGAAGTACCATTTATGGTACATAGCAAAAAGGGGGAAAATTCATTTTATTTGACTAAAACACAGTCTAATATATTTACTAATGCTTACCTTCATAGACAAAATTGATATTACAAGTATTTTTTTCACTATTAAAAATCACTTTTAAAATTATGAGCAAAAAGCGCATCCATCCACTTCGGCAGCCTATTGACAACTAAACTAAATAGCATGCGAGACGAAGCGGCATTTAAATGCACAGTTGTTTTATATTATTTAGTTTAAATCGTTTTAAATTAAATTTTAGTTCAATTGCTTAGATTTGCATGCAATTTTCTAGGTGTACCATATATGGTACAGTATGCAGTTAAGGGTTAAAGTCTTTGACAGATGATTCCTCAGAAGATTTGCACGATTACCGTGATTGCCTTAAATTGACTATGTGTCCTTATGTAACAACTTCTTGCCACTTAGACGAATGTTCAAATTGCCCGAAGACCACATTCATTAAGGAGAATTTAATGAACTCTTTTGATCGAGAATGTATTGATGAGATAAAATTTGAATCTTGGCTTCAGACTGAAAGATGTACCTTAAAAACAGTAATTTTAAATGTGGATGATTTTGTTGAAGAAATATGCAAAGGTTTGCTAAATTTGAGAATCAATGACTTTTTAGTCAAACAGCAATGGTAATTTTTGAATGATTTGAAGACACATTTGAAGCCTCGTGAATTCGTGATTTCATATGATTTCGCAGAGAACTATAAATATGTTATTCAGGATGCCACACAAGGATAATATACAATATATTCACAGTTGTTATCTACTACATAGAAGATGAAATACTGGAACCCAAAAGTATGGCAATCATATCCGATGACTTACAACATGATATAGCTACAGTTTATGAATACCAGAAGATAATTCTAAATAATCTAAAATCTGAATTTATAGTGGAGAAGGTATACTACGTTTCGGATGGAACTCGTCAACATTTTAAAAACAAAAATAGCTTCGCAAATCGTATAAGTAGGTCACGAAAAAGATATTAGAATTCCAGCTAAATGGCATTTTCATCCAACTGCACATAGCAAAGAAGCATGTGATTGCATTGGAGAAAATCTCAAATGAAATGCAGCGAGCTATAGCCTGCAGTGCTCAAAGAACCATTGTAAAGAAACTGAAGTAGTTTTTAGTAGCAAAGATGATCATGAGGAAACATTAAAAACATTGAAGAGTAGATTAGACGCTGCTGTAACAATTGATGGCACATCTCAATACCATGCTTTTATACCACTTATCGATGGAAGACTCCAGTTGAAAAAGTTTTCGGCATCTACTCAATGCGATTTCTTTCCAAAGCCAAAAAAGACAGCATCAGCAAAATCGGCAGCTGAACCTAGTAACTCCAAGAAAGGATTGGCAAAAAAAGCTAAACATTAAGGCTATACATAAGAAGGACGAAAGATTTGCAATTTCAAAATTTATATATTAATTTTATTAAATTATTTATTATTATTATTGTTTTTTAGTATTTAAGTAATAAATAGGAAACAAAAAAATTAAAATTATGCAGATAATAACTATTGAAACACTTTCTTGTTTGAGTTGCAAATTTTTTATATAGATACCCCACTCGCATCCCAATTAGTAACCACAAAGCTCTTAAAGGAAAAGAACTAAGCTTTTTTATGAAAAAAAATGGGGGAAAATGAAAACGATACATGTGCCAAATATTGAAAAATTTTATTCTTGAGTTAAAAAATAATTTTTTTGATAGATATCCCACTCACATTCCCATTAAGCGATTATAAAGGCCTTAAAGGAAATTGTATAAGCTTTACATTGAGAAAAAAGGGCCCATTTTGAAAAAATATAAAAAATAAATAAAAAATTAAAAAAAAAAAATTTTAAATTAAAAAAAATATATTTTTGGAATGACTGAAGATATATCTATCTAAAGTCCTTTGGACAATTTTAGCTAGGACCAATAGGTGAAAAGTTACACTAATTTAAAAAAAACCCTGTATGACCAAAATGTCCAACTTTGACCCCCTCTAACTCCGGCAGTTCTTGACTGATGGAGCTGAAAATTTGTGTCTGGTCTACTATACTTGGTGCAAATTTCATCGAAATCGGAAGACATCAATTTTAAAAGTTGGGTCACTCGACTCGAAATTGCCCATATGTAAATATATTTACATTTAAATATATTCCAGTTAAACATTTTTGTTAATTCAGGTACAACTTTGGAATCAGTTCGTATATAATATTGCTTCTAAAGAAGATTTTTCCAAAGAAATTCTTACTTTAGTTTTATTTAAGTTTACTTGACTAAATACGCTCTCCACAGTTGCTGAAGAATGTGGTAAGATTTTCGAAATAAATTTAGTCAAGATAGGAAACAGAAGACAAGAATCACTTGTTTGCATCTCTGATATTTTTTTTCATGTTTTTATTAGGCAAAATAATTTTTAAATCTAATAATTTTGATTGTCTGAATTCGGTTTGATATTGTGTTCTTCTTTTTACTTCCTTCAACAAAGTATGAAAGTTCTTTTAAAATATCATAAAAACAATTTTCTTCTTCATTAATAATTTCAATTATTACAAATCGTCACAATTAGGGCATATGTCATATTTAGCATCTAAAATGGTCTCAATGACGATAACTTGTAAAATCTGCCAGTTATGGTTGTAGTGCCCGAAACAATCAACCGAAGTTGTTGTGCAAGGTAAGTGTCAATGCCCGATAACGTCGATAAGATTTTGCAAATTCTTATCTCGTTTGGATCTCAAATAATAAAGATTGCGCAAAGAATGTAAACAAAATTGCCTCTCTCTGCGCATGACGTCACAGGTTATTTTTTCCGTATAATTAACATGTAAAATATAACTTTATCTAACAATTTTTAAAGAAGAAAGAATTTTTCATAAATTTTTTGATTCAAAATAAAACATTTAATTATTTACTATTTAATTCATATTGAAATGTATCAAAACAGTAAACTATATTTTAGTATTTTATATATTACATTTTTCTATTATCACCTTCACCTTTATGAGAAGGGTATACAGTATACCACGGCTAAATACCCGACGCTTAATTGCCTTTTTCGCTTATACTGTAAATCCCCATAAATTTTTCATACTTTTTCAAACAAACTATGCGCTTTAATACCTTTCGCTTAAATACCAAATTCGGGTAATTACCTCAAAAAAAATTCCCAACACTGATATATTCCTTGATTCATCTTCGTTTATTTACCTCAATACAATATCTTTTTTACACAACTTTTTAAATTTCGTATAAATACCCAATTTGGGTAATTAAATAAAAAAAAAAATCCCAGCACTGATATATTTCTAGATTTTTCTCAAAGTACCTTTTTTAGACAATTTTACCAGAACTTTTTATACGCACCTGTTAACTCCATACCTAATTGTTTTCATTCATTGTTGGTGGGAAAAATATTAAATTTAAAAATAAGTGAACAAGTGTAGTGAAATGAATAAAATTTAAAAAAGGATTTAACGAAATGGCTCCCAAGTAAACGTCCCTATCTATGAAGCAAAAACTTTTATTGATCTCTCTTGCAAAAACCAAGAAAAAAAACATCAACTGGCTGCACAATTATTATCCCTTAAATAAAATTAAGCGTATTCGTATAAGTACCTCTGAGAGGTAAATAAACGTGGACGTTTAAATACCTTCCCCGGATAATTACCCAACAAATTTGGAAATTTTTGGTGAGGTATTTATCCGTGGAATACTGTATAATACTGTATAAGTTTGTCATTCCGTCTGTCTGGCTGTCTGTGTGTTGAAATCAGTTTTCTGAAGTCCCCAGATATCTTCGGGATCCAAATCTTCAATAATTCTGTGAGACATGCTTTCGAGAAGTTTGCCATTTAAAATCAGCATAATCCGTCCATAAATAATGGATATATGAGCAAAAATCCGAGACAACCTCTGAAAATTTTATCAAAAAACCTAAGTGTATTAATATTGTTACGAACAAATGCATCAACAGATGGCGTGTTTATCGACATAATTATGCATAATATAATTATGCATCCACAACAAAGGTTAAGGGTATATAAGATTCGGCATTATATTTGAAGTCTACCTTAATTTTTTATAAATACGGCAGATAGTAATTACATTATGAATAAAAGCTATTTACAAGAGTTTTTTTTGTATATCAGTTATTCTCGGAAGTGGACCATACAAGGAGCTATGGTCAATTATGGACTGACCTTCACAAAATACAATAGTAGAATTTTTACAAGCAACTTCTCTTTGCAAAATTTCGGTTCGATAGCGATATCTATAAGAATTGACATAGTTTGATGTGTTTTTTGGAAGTGGTGCTCATATGAAACGATCATCATACATATGTGAAATATATGTGTCGAATTTAAACGTGATATTGATTTCTAAAATAGATTTATGTGTATTTAAGTTATTTTCGGATGCATGGTCAAATATGGATCCTACTACACCGATTTTGCCCATTTTTATTACCAAACATTTCGGAGAAACAAGCCGTTCCCACCTCTAGAATTGTTCTATGGACTGTAGAAACACGTTCTGAAAAATATTAGGATGATAGGATAATGTTAACTGGCAGCATCACAGCTGAAGTTTCATGGTGCATTAACAAGGTAAAAATACAAATTTTTTTTGTGTTTTTGCAAAAATTTTGGCATTAAATAATTATTTTTGCATATTAATGTAACGGAATTGAACTGTGTATGAAATTAGCGTTCTAATAAAATATAAAAGATAAATATAGGTTAACAAAATTTAAAGTTATTAAGTTTTCTCCAGGCCATTAAGGTATTTCAGATCACTTGAATAAGAAATATTAAAAAATTAACAAATTTTGAGAAATATATACATACATATTTTTGATATCATATCATATCATATTTTTACATTAAATACAAACTTATTTTCTTGTTTATAAGTATGGTAAAATTTTTAAATTATTTTAAAGGGTGTTTTAAAACACCATTAATAATTTTTTAAAAGTTTTGTTTAATCAAATTTAAAAAAGGGAACAAAAATATGTCAATACCTTTTATAGTTTTTCTGTACCCGAGATTTTAATATGGCGGATTTCGGGAAAAACTAATTTTTTGTCATATTTTGGTGAATAAGCTTAATTTTTTAGGGTTACGAATTTATAATAAAACCCATCCAGAATAATATAGTCCAGATACTCTTTAATACTTTTCTAAATTTTTACTCAAAACGGACAATCGTGATGGTCAAGGTCAAATTTGTATGTATTTCTGATTTAAATTGGAAAGATAGCGAAATGTTATAAATTTTTGAGTCGGCTTTATACTGCAAGCAAGGCGTTTAGACACTTTTACATGGGCTGATTGTTATTAATTCTATTCTTGTCAAATTTAAGGCGGACGATGTGGTACTGTTAGTATCTGGTATGTTCTTGGACATGATTATTAACATCATGACCAACGCCTTGGATCTGGTCAGCACCTGGGCCGCAGAAACGGACTGGGAGTACCACACGGCTACTTGGATATGAACTACCTTATTCAACAATGCGAAATATCTATACTGGATTCATATGGATCGATATTGTGCTGGACCGCAACTACGACCAACTATGCAGAATTCTGAGATACGCACTAGTCCTTAAGAAGCTCTGAATACTATTCTGTACCTATTCCAACAGATATACACTTATTGACCATTTCCACAAGCAGTGCGGTGAGTCTATCTGTCTCTGATTGCTGGAGATCAAGAACGTGTGGACATGCAAAGATTTTGAATTTGCTTCGCCCCTCATTACGCCAAGAATCCGACTATACAACACCCATAGATTTTTATAAGATGTTCAAAATCACTATTCCATCCAGACGTGAATGGAAAGGGGGTCACATGATTGATGGATATGACATAACTGTATACACTGATGGTTCAAAGATGGAGTGTGGCGTTGGTTCTGGCGTCTTTTGGGAGATGCTAGCGAGTAGGGAAGCATGTAAAATTTTATGTGAAAGAAATATTCGCGGCAACACTGTCATTTTTTTCGACAGCCAGACGGCACTCATGCCACTTAAATTCTATACTTCAACATCTATTCTAGTCAGGTCGTCTAACTGATATTACTCTAGTTTGGCTCCCTGCGCATATGGACTACTACGGTAATGAGCGGGCGGACGAATTGGTAAAAAAAGGAGATTATTCTCTGTGAACGTGCGGCTCTTCAAAACTATAGACTTAATTTTTTCAACAATCATATACTAAACAATCTAATGAGACATAAAGTATCAGATGGTGTGATTTATTCGGATACAAATTTTATAATTTTTTTTTGCTGTCATTTACCATAAAAACTAAAAAAAATGATAATATGCTGAAAAATATAAAATTTTATTTAATGTAAAATTTTAACGGTTATAGATATCATAACAAAATTTAAAACTAATATAGATCCAAGCGTCCTTAAAAAAATGACATTACAATGTTTGCAATTTTTTATGTTCAAATACCAAAATTCTTAAAACGTGTAAAATGTGAAAGTACCTACTGTGATGGGTTTTACAGTGTCGTAGTAAAATAACTGTAACATATGGAACTTTTTGGACGAATGGTTAGCTATTCTACGATTGTAGTACTTATCAGCTTAAATTAAGTCAAGCAGTGGTCATAAGAGTCTAGAAATGAACATATGCGGATGCACATCTCATGACACCAAAAGATATTTCTGTAGCTATGTCGATAGACAGCAAGACGAGCCCTTTCCAATGTTGGTTACTTCTCAGCAGTAAAACTAATTATTTATTTATTAGATTTAATTACCATTACAAAGTATAATTAAATTGTATTAAGCACTAGCTGCTGCGGCTATAAAACAAATTAAAACCGGCATTTTCAATAAAAAAAAAATGTTAAATGGCGCGGTTAAAGTTTGCCAGAGAGCACAGCAATTGGACAGGACCACTGCGAAGAATCGTAGGATTATGAAGAAAGAAGACATTTTGCGTATTTTGCAAACTCATCTTCCTAATTTTGTAGATAAGAACGTATATCATGTGAATAAAGATACTTTTCAGTTGGATAGTGACCCAAAGCACACTTCCAAAATCGTGAATGAATGGTTTAGAAAGCAGAATTTCCTTTTCATGCAGTGGCCAGTGAAGTTTCCCGATCTCTATCCGATTGAGAATTTATGGTCAATCCATTTTGACAAGCTGTGGCAAAGGGTTCAGCGTGAATGGGAGAATATACACAATAAATTATTTGAAAAATTGGTGGAGAGTATGCCAAAACATGTAAAAAGTATTTTTCCTTGAAGTAGATCTTTTAGTTTTGATTTTTAAATAATTTTGTTAAATATTAGCAAATACACACAGTGCTAACATGTACTCATATTGTATGAGTGACGTAGTTATTGATGATAACATCTTCACAAAAGCCATATTTTATAGTTTAAGAATATGTAATTTTTCATTATTATATTAAAATATAAGAATTCTTATAGTTTATGTGCGTTCGAATGATTGTTTCTTGTATTCGATATCATTAAATAAGATGGACAAAATAAAAGAAGGCAACAAAAGGAAATAAGAAAATTGACTAGTATCGTCAATTTTGTACCCCTTTTACTATCTTTTCCCTTCTCAACAAAAAAATACTTGCCTTAATGAGTCAGAATTGAAGAGTGTGAAAGCGGACTTTGATTCTAAAGTTTCAATTCGGTTTTCTCACAACACCTATCACCGATTGTTAGTATTTGAGGCTTATTTGGGCTGAATTGCTGCATCCCAATTTAAAAGAATTTTATGAATTTTATTCCAATTATTCTCGGAAGTGGAGCTGTGGCCAATTATTTATTAACCTTCACAAAATTCAATGGTATAGTTTTTGCATTCTACATATATACTATATACTGATGTGTATACAATTTTAATAAATAATTATAAGATATGTACGTAAGTAATTAAGTTTTTCGGAAGTGGTCCTCATATGGGAGCTATGACCATATGAGGCTGTTCACTAGGAAATTTGGTATAACGATTTATATACATATATATATATATGCAGGTTATTTATTTCTAACTTTAACTTGATACTGATGTTTATAGAAGATTTATTCGCATTTAAGAGTTTTTCGGTAGTCTACTTTATATGGATGCTATGGTCATATATGTACCGATCGTTATTAAATTAGGTATGACAATTTTAATATATGTGTTCCTACATGGATCATTTGTGTCGAATTTAAACTTGACAGTGATTTATGCACATTTAAGTGATTTTCGAAAGTCGACTATTGTAAACATTTTAGCATTTTGAGAGTTTTCTTAACAAAAAACTTATTTTTGCATTTCTCTAGGCATTTATATACCTTAGAGCCAAATTGGGAATGACATTTGTAGGGGGATATGAGAAATCGAGGACCGAATTTTACCATTTTCAACAGGACTTGACCTTCTAAATAAAATTTGAATATGTAAAATTTAATGATATTATCTGCATTATATTTGAAGAAAATTGCAAAAAGAATTTTCGGTAAAAATTTCATTGTTGTAAGTGTTTTTTTGAGGCTCTATCGTGACTTCAACAGACCGACAGAATAACGGGCATGACTAGATCGTCTTAGAATCTCATAAGGACTCAGAATATATATACTTTCTGATTCGAAGACCAGAATTTCGATGTGGTAAAACGTAATGAGAAGCTTAATATATCTCTCATATATCGAAATGAAGTTCGAATTACCTTCACTAAGGAAACTATCTAATTGGAAGTTTTAGTTTATCATTTACATATAGGCACATACATACGTATAAAGGATTTGGTAAACGTTTTCCAGTTAATACTGATATATAAGTAAAATCATATTTTAGCATTTTTAAAGTTCTTCCAAGTATGAACGCAATGAGATATTCTATTGATTTAACGTTGTTTACATCTCAGTCAAGGACTCACAATACAAAAAGAAGAAATGTTTTCATATCAAAACAGAGAGAGATTGAAAAAGAGAATGAGAGTTGTCAGTATATATTAAAAGAGAAGAAACAAGTGGAAATGAATCACAACAAGAAATAACGAAAATGAAGAATATGTATTTCCTTTTTCTGTATACGACGCGAGTGAGTATTTGTTTGGCGTTTTTATACATGTGTGAGTGAGTGTGCTGAGATGGGTGGGTATGTCCATGTACTTAGTACATTAAATCAACAGTATGTTTTGCCAACACTGAAGGAATGTTTGCAGTTCTAACTGTAGAATATGTAATAATGGCACAGCGCCCATACATACATACATACATACATATTTACATAGACCTTTTCCTCCACCCATCACTACAACCAGAAGGTTGAATGTCATCCTTTTAAAAGAGTCTGGTTCGTTTGCCAAATGTTCCAAGTACATATTGGCCACATGTGGTTGTCGTTGACGCAACCAAAGTTGTGCCTGTTCGTGCACTGTTCGTATGGTCCAATGTGTCTATTTCTGCCTGTCAGTCGATGCTCAACTTTCTTTGCAGGCGGACGTGTTATTTTGTGTGTAACTTTCGGTCTAAAATTATAAGAGGAAAATTTAATAAATAAAGTCAAGAGAAAAAAATCCACAACAAAAAAATCTATTGCATTTAAAGCAATATAATTTAATGTGTTAAATCTTTGCATACAATTGTGTGTGCATTTATAAATGCGGCTGTGAGTTTATGCGATGGTGTGAGTAAATGAATAATTGAGTTTTAATAAAAAAAAAATTGTAATAATTCAATTTATTAAAGTGAACTAGTTGCCTGTGAAGCTATCGACAACTACAACCACGTTTTTTCTCCTCTTCAATTCAAGACCAATTTATTTATATTTTGGTATTTTCTAGTCGAGTTGTTAGGGCATGTGTATTGGTGTGGGTATGTCTACACAATCGGTATTTGTGTATGCGTTTGTAAATAAATAAACAAATAAATAAATATGTAAGTGTGTATGTATTGTATGTAAACAAAAGAAATCTTCATACTATTCATTACAAAATGAAATGATACGAGAATTTGTCAGAGTTCGTGGTTGACGGGTCGATAAGTAATAAAAAAAATTTCGAATCAATATTCGGTCTAATCGAACGGGTTAAAATCCTGCAAAAAAGTGATTCAATCTTAATTGCTCATTTGGAATTTAAATTTTAAATGCGTGATTTTTATTCGGCGTGTTTATATTAGTTACATTTAAATTGTTACAGTCATGCTGCTCTCAAAATCCGCTGTGCATTTGGTAATTTTTTAAATAATTAATACCAATTAAAGAATATATTATTGTGTGTGTGTGTGCGTTTGAAATCTTATTTAGCTTGTAATTCTTAATGAATTTGATACGCTGCTGTACGAGTACACACATATGTACATAAATACGAATGTAAATGAAATGAGAAGTGATGTGATATATTGCATATGCTCTACGCGTATGTCGAATACCCTGACCGGCGTAAGTGAATTTAAGTGGATAATTGAGATAAGCTAGTGAAAGTGTCAGATTTGTGACATTTAAGCTGAGTACAAGTGTGTGTATGCAATGTATGTATATTGAATGAAGCACTCACTGGCTGTTGTCGTTTATTAAGGAATACTCAACTCTATAATGAATGTATGTATTAATTTAATATTTTTTGTATTGGGTGTATAACTTGAAAATGCGTGATTTTTTTAAATTTTTTAACTTTTATTTTAACAAATTTGTACAATATAACTTTATTAAAAGTTTAGACCATTGTTAGATATTGTTGACCTTTTCTCATCTTTCTGGCAACATATTAGTTCTGGGCGTTGTTCGGCCAATGCTAGCTTCAACTGAATCAGTTTCATTCTATACAGGTACCCTGTGATCGTCTGGCCAGATTCCAACAGCACATAACAGATAAGGCCCTTTTGGAGAACATGCAGAGAATTATCTTTGGTTGTTTTTCAAAGTCAGTCGGCTTCAATTCATATGATACCCAATTTCCCTGGTGTTTAATGAATCCTGCTGCTCGCAAACAAAGATTTTACAAGCACTTGTTAAGTCTGAGAACAATCTTCAAGGAGTAACGCCTCCAATTCTAAGCCTTGTTTTGCCAGTCTGGGAGATCTTTGTCTTCCGTGTCTGAAACACTCAAACCATCTCTCGCTCGTTGAAACTAATGGAACCCATTTCACCATATGCTTCGGTGAGCAATCGGTGTTCTTCAGCAGTCCTTATTTTAAAATGAATAAGTAAAGCTAAACTTCTGTATTTATTAATATATGTATATCTGTATATATAATGTTCCTTAACTAAGTGAGAGTCAAAGACAGATGTTTGCCCTTCAAAATGAAATATAAGCTACTAAAGACAAAAATCGAGTTCAAAAACACTCCATCTGTTATGAATCACGTATTTTTAAGTCATACGCCCAATATTTTGTGTATTTACAGTTTATTTGGTTTATATTTTTATTGTGGGAATTGCATTTTATCTCTGACGACAAAATAATAAGGGTAGATCATAAAATGCATTTATGGAATTTTCAATTAAAACGCTTATGTCATGCTAGTAATTATTTTCCTCAATTGTATTTTAATATAAATAAAAAATAAACTACATACCCAAATTAGACTGCGCAACAAATGTACACTTATTCCAGGTATTATTTTTTTGAGAATTTTAAGAAATCATTAACCGATTCAAGTTGAACAAAATCAAACAATGTAAGTTTAAATATTAACCCTTAAACGGAAGCTATTTCCAAAATTGTTCAAATAACTGATACCCAAATACAATAAAATAATATAGGCCCAACCAAATTTAAGAGAGCAAAACTAAGGCAAACTGGTGAAGGATTTAATTTAATTAACGTTGTTCCATTGAAGGGAGGTAATATCAATGAAACTAAAATTCAGTTTAATCATGGAAATGATTATCGAAAAATTGCAACAGAATTTTAAACCCGAAAAAAGTTTCTATACCTATCAACTAAAGGGCAGTAAAGGTCTTAAAATTGTTATCAAGGGTATCAATTTCTGTGTAAAACCCCCAGAAAATAAAAAACAGCTTGCAAACTAAAGGATTTAGGACAAAGAAAATGAAATAAAAAAATCGTGAAAAACCCCACAACCACTTTTTCGAGTAAATTTGTAACCAGGCGATATTAAACTAAAGGAAGGTGAAACACATCCTAGTTATGATTTATGACCTCTATTTATTACACCGCAAAAGTACCACACAAACGATCTGCCCAAATGTGTTAACTGCCAGCCAGACGGACGGACATCGTAAAATCGACTCAGGAAGTGATTCTGAGTCGATCAGTATACTTTAAGGTGAGTGTTGGACCAATATTTCTGGGCGTTATAAACATCAGCACAAATCCAATATACCCTCCCCACTTGATGGTGTAGGGTATAAATATCAATGATATTCCTATTTTCCACCACATACATATACTATATGTATAGGCGACCTAAAAAGAGAAATCAATCGTTTGCAATCAAATTCCAAACAATGATACAAATAGATAACGGTGGCTAAACTGAATTCTTAGCTACAATTTTTATCTCTTTACTTTTGTTTTTTTCCTTAAAAGTACATACATACATACATACATACATACATACATACATACATACATACATTTATACATAAGAAATGTTTTCAACCTTTTCTTTACATAAATTATTAATTAATTAATGTACACATTTACTCCCGTAGTTATAAAAAATAAAGAAGGCTTGAAGTGAACTTTAAGACAAAATTTTCATACAAAATTTTCTTAAAGTACACTTGAAGTCTATTTTAATTTTTTATAAATACGGCAGTTAATCTAATGGCGTTTTCTTTTCTGGCAGAAATGTTACACTTTTTACCCATTTCCCACATAAAAAAGGAAAAAAGTGTAACATTTTTGCCAGAAAAGAAAACGCCATATGTATAAGCATTATATTATTTTCCAAAAAAGAATATTAATTTTGTAAATATAAAAAAAGTAAACATATTTTTATTTATTTATTATAATTTATAATTATAAGTAAATCCAATTACAAAAGAATAAGTGAGCACTAGCATCTTAGGCTTTCGGCTCAATTTTATATTTATTTATTAAATTCAGAGATTACAAGCCTAAACGCCTACTTAATCTAGAAATCTTATGGCGAAAGAAATTTTTCAAAATATACATCTAAAAATTTAGGAGATATTCATATAAAAACACTTTATGCACTTAAAATAAAACCCCCCACTTCTGCACAAACATTAAAGTTAAATATATTTTT
Organism: Bellardia bayeri; assembly: GCA_950370525.1. Lineage (NCBI taxonomy): Eukaryota > Metazoa > Arthropoda > Insecta > Diptera > Calliphoridae > Bellardia > Bellardia bayeri. Next base: position 60,684,535 of record OX493264.1, read on the forward strand.
GTATTCGTTACTTATCTTAGAACTTTTTTTTTTACGTAACAGAACATTTTTATTTTTAGAAATACTCTTAAAGTTTGCAACTGATCTCCTAAAATTACGTTCTTCATAAGGAATATGGTGGTTCCAAATTCGGGATACCCTTACCACAAATGATCTAGTAATGTACAATGAAGAGTGCCTAGGGCAAACAATAGTATTAGTTCTGGTAGACCAGCCAAAAAAAAACTTTCTCTATCAGATATCCTATCACCGACTTTTCTCAAAGAATTTATAATTTTGAATTGAATCATAAAATAACTAAAAACGGTTGTAATTCAATTCAGTTTATAGATTTGCAATCAAAACGGATTATAGAATACGCAATGACTGTATTTTTCAAAGCCTGCTGTGATTTGAACAATAAGATAAATAAAAACGAGTGTTATTTAATCCGGACTATAGAGTTGCAATTAATCCGGATTATAGAATACGCAATGAGCTGCAAAATTCTGTCCGGATTACCGAATAGTCCGGATTAGTGGAGCCCGGATTATCGAATTTTTACTGTATTTGGAAATATATTGAAGATAATACCATGAAATTTTGTATATGTTGTTTTTATGATAAAAGAAAAATGTGTGCGGAAAATAGTATGAATCGGTCCTTGATTTCTCATAGCCCCCATACAAAAATCTTCCCGAGATATTGCTCAATTATACATAAATGCCTATAAAATTGGAATATCAAGACAAAAATCAGCAAAAAAAGTTTTATGTAAAAAAAAAAAATCACGAAGTGAAATTTTTTGTAGTTCGGTCAATGTTTGAGCATAGCCCCCAAAGTTCACTTCCTAAATTCACTTAAATACGTATAAAACAGATTTAAATAATGTTAAACGGCTAAAATTTTACATAAATAATCTCTATAGGCAAATAAATTGTTGTACTGAATTTTATGGTGGTCGGCCCAGAATTGGTTATAGCTCCCATACAAGGACCACATCTGAAAAAGACATTTATACATATATATATTGTATAAATACCTGTACCGACTCAAAACTTTGCACATATCATTTACATATATATATAAACCATCTCACAAAATTTTGTGAATTTCGGTCTATTTTTAACCGTATGCCCCATATAAAGCCCTCTTCCGCAAATCACTTTAATACTCACAAATCTCTTATAAATAAGGTTATCAATCCAATATTTTACATGGATCATTTACATACATGCGTAAATCAAACTGCTGGATTTTGAGAATATCGGTCCATATTTGACTATGTCCCCCATATAAGGTCCACTTCCGAAATCCACGTTAATACTAATATATATCTTAAATATACCGTTATTATGTTGAAATTCGACGTGAAATATCCTCATATGCATGAAAATCACTGTTCCAAAATTTAAGAAGATCGGTCTATAATTTGTCATATCTGCCATAAGAACCATTTCCAAAAAACAAATAAATTCAATAAATATTCTTCTCGGATTTAACCCATATTCGGTCCATATTTTATAACAATGATATATATCGTTGGAAAGGTATTTTTAATACCTTTTATGTAGAAGTTCCCGAGATATAGGCCTATATATTTTCAACTTTACGGGCCCGCCCCCTCGATAATAGGCGTGACCGCCAACAAATTTTTTTTGCTGGCATCGCCTCTAAAAGATCTATTTGATGAAGTTTTTTTTTTTTTTGAGAAAGTCACTAAAACCGAATTGTTCCTCTTTTTTATACCCTTCACCATCATGAGAAGGGTATATATAAGTTTGTCATTCCATTTGTAATTTCCACAATATAATTTTCCGACCCTATAAAGTATATATTCTGGATCCTTATAGATAGCGGAGTCGATTAAGCCATGTCCGTCTCTCTGTCTGGATGTTGAAATCAGTTTTTTGAAGTCCCCAGGTATAATTCTGTCAGACATGCTTTCGAGCAGTTTGTTATTTAAAATCAGCAAAATCCGTCCACAAATAAGGGAGATATGAGCAAAAATCCGAGGCAACTTCTGAAAATTTCATCAAAAAACTAAGTGTATTAATATTGTTACAAATAATTTTTTTCATAAACAAATGGCGCTAATTGTTACAAATATTTTCTTTTCATATATAGATGGCGCTGAACAAACAAAGTGTTCAAGTGTGCTCTTAAACCGTCATATAAATATGTAAAAAGATGTCGAAAACTTTCAGTGTGTTCTTAAACCGTAATATAAATGTGTAAAAAGACATGTTATATATTCTTCACAGTACTTGACGCTTTTATTTCGCATTTAAAAAGAATCCGGTTTATTTAAAGGAAATAAACTACCGTTTTTAAAAGCTAAAAACGTAACAATATAATATATACAATATATACAATATGTATGTATTCGGCATAGCCGAATATAGCTTTCTTACTTGTTTATACTCTGTTTGTTAAATTAGACTCAAGATTATTATGAACATCAGACAAACTCTGTTAATTATGGTAAGAATTTGTAATTAAATCAATTATAAATGGTCAAAATTTGACAAAAAATTGTCGTAAAATTGTCTTTCAAACAATATATAAAATAATAATTAAATTTGCACTAAAACTGAATAAAAAACACAGAATAAGAATATTCTAGTCCTATAACCAGTGTAGTTTTTATATTTCGTATTACGTTTGGGTGAAGGTTATTTAAGATTCGGCACAGCCGAATATAGCACTCTTACTTGTTTTATTTGTGTTTTTTTTATATTGTGCACACTTTGCACACTATAAAAAAACACAAGCACTACAACGAAAATAAGACTTGCTTAACTTCAGAACAGCAAACGTTCACAGTTTTTAGCTCAGCAAAAGCATAAAAGAAAAATATAAAAACTCTAAAGCTATGTGTCCACGATCATCAAATATTACAACGTTGTCAGAAAAATGTGCAGAAATTGTCTAACAACCGTGTAAACTTAAAATTTTTGTCTTCCAACCTTATAAGAAAAAGCATTTTCAGTACATTGGAAGACAAAAATATTGTCACACATCTAACAATCGTGTAAGAACACAATTTTGGCATTGTCATTGTTTTAAGACAATTGTCAAACACTTTTCATTGTCATATGTGCAAAGTTTATGCATCTGCAAATGGCAGCATTGTCATAGAAATTATTTCTAAATGCAACTCTGTATATACATAAATAAACAAACAAGTGTGCATTAATAAAATTTTTGAAAAAAGTGGAAGAAAATTAAAGAATTAAATTAAAGAAAGTAAAAAATGGATAGCGACATATTTTTTGATGAATTCTGTTTAATAGAGTTCAGATAAAATGGTTCCAATTGCTCTTTTTTGTTCCATGACAATATTTAAAATTTTTAAAGACACACACAGAGCTGCAAAACGAATTTGACAATGCCACACAACAATCTGTGTGACAATTGTGTGCAAATGAAATTGTTAGTTTTCTTACAGTCGTGTAAACTGACAATTTACCTTTTGCTAAACATTTTTTTTTTTTAATTTTATTATTTTTACTGAAGGTAGGAATTGTTTTACAACTTAAAAAAATTTTTATTTGATAATTTTCTTGGCTGGGATTCGAACCTGGGTTAAATTTACATGTTTCGAGAACAACTACATTCTCTCATCAGAATTCTTTGCGTTCTAACCCTCTGAACCACAGCGGTACCCTCTAGCCAACAGACAATCAATCCTTTAACCAGTGTTACCTTGTGGTTCGAATTTGCTGTAATTATCATTTTTCAATTTCTATTTATATGTTGCCTCCTTTTCTTCAGTTCGTATTCATGTCAAGATTTTTTGTCTTGTAAACTTGAATACATTTGTTCATTATTTAATTGTGATGTGTGATGTGTTGTGCTAGTGCTATTATCTCTTTTCTCCGCATTATGTCCGAATTATCACATTGTAATACGTATACAATGTTACTTTGTTGTTGTTTATTAATTGGCTCCTAAACTCAAGAAAAAATCGTGCTTAATATTAATGTAAAATTGGATTTGTATGCAAAACAGATGTTTTTTGTTTTTATTGACGACCGTATGTTATTGTTATCGATTAGCCCCGGTATGTATTTTACACTGTTTTTGTTTCTCTTCTTTTCCTACGTTTGCAGATTTGTTGTGTTTATTTCTGTCCTTATCCAATTGTTTAATCGTGTTGTCTATCAATGTAGATGTGAGTTTGGTGGGGAAGCTGTTGTTTTTTAAAATGTTTGTTATAATGTGTTTATTTTATTATGAAATTGTGAATCACCTTATAATTTGATTTTTTGGTTGTGTCGCGTGGTAGTTCATTCACCTTCCTGAATATGTTTCTTTGGTGTACCAATCAAACATAATCATATTATTTCTGCATATAATTTTCGAGTCGAAGTACGCAATTTCTCCGTTTTTCTCAATCTCAGTAGTAAATTGTATCTTAGGATGTTATTTGTTAAAAATTGACAGAATTGTGTCCTTGTCCTCTATGCGAGTTATAGCCGAAATATCGTCTACACATTTGGCGATATATTTAATGTAAATATTCTTATTTTCCAGTTCCGTATTTGCATCGTCAAGTAGGTTGTCAAGTATGCTATCCGCTATAGTTGGGGATAGTAGGTTCCCCATTGTCATACCAAAGATTTGGGTATAAATATTTCACCAAACATAAAATAATTATTGTCATTTAGACAGAATTTGAGTATTCTTAAAAATTGTGAGCTGAACATCTTTGTATGATCCTTAATAATATTCCATTTTCTCATGATTGTGTTTATTGTTGTCTGAATTGGGATGTTCGTGAATAGTGAAATCACGTCAAACAAAATCAATATTTCATTATTGTTAATTTTCACGCCGCTCAGTTGCTCCTTTACCCGTATGAAATTTTTTACATTGTATTTGCAAGAAATTATTACTTTAAGAATATTACCAAAGTATTTTGATAACTGGTAACATGGTTCCTGAACTGACGACACAGTTCCTTATGTATGTTGGGTAAGCCGTATATTCTAGATGCAGTAGCCGCGGAACAAAGAAGTTTACGTTTTTCTTCTATATCAATAATATTATCCTTGCAGAGGTCAGAATAATGGTATTGTGTTGTTTCTGAAGTTTGGTAGTTGGTTCTGCTATTGAAATCCTGTAGGTGTTTTTGTCTCCTATAAGTGCTTGCATTTTCCCCTCATACTCATTCATATACATTGCTACATACAAGCACTAGTTAATATTTTTGTAAATAGAAATAAATATTTGCGCACTTTCAACGAACATAAAAAAATTACATTGATTTGTCGTTATGTTTAATAGATTTTTATTTTAAGAAATTTAAGATTATTTATTTTATTTTCATTTTATTTAGGTCTTTTACACTTCTTTGAAAATTGTGTTTTTAATTATTGAAACATTTAAATCCATCTAAATAATCTGATATCACGCAGACAAGCTACTAAACTGATGTAAAAGCATTCTACAAATGGTAAAAAGAAAACAAAATATTATTAAAATTAAATATTGCTTTGATTGGAATCAATAAATAAATAAATATAACTTTCTTAACTTTATTTGAAAGTTATCATTTAATGGTTATATTCAACCATATTCAATTTTATAATTGCGATAAACATACAAATGAATAACTACATTATTTGTATATCACAACAATATATTGTTACCAAAAACACAGTGTAGTTGTCGTAACCATGTTTTTTTCTGTGTGTATTTTACAAGTGTTGATATCAAGATAAAATTTAATTACAAATAATTTGTATATGCACAGCAGTCATGCTATTAAATTGTATGATGATCGGTCCACAATAGGTCATAGTACCCACAAGCATACAGTGTGGCTCGATGTAGGGTATTTTATGGTGGACATGACTATATTTTTTAACTTGTTTTATTTTCATATAATAATCAGGTATGTGATGAAAATCGGTCGATTTAAAAAGTAAATCGTTTTTAGAAATCGACAAGCGTGTGATACTTTTCGATCGATTTCATGTTCCATTTTTGTGTCATTCTACAACAGTTCTAATAAATGCAACTCTGATAAAGTATAAATTACAACTCTTTAAAAGTCAAAGTCAAATTTTTTCAAGGAAAAGTAAATAAACATAAATTTACATTTTTAAAAATAAAGTTCTCATGGCTCTTATTGTAGCACTTTCTTTAATTATCTTTAAGGAGAACACTCAAAATTTTATTTATTTATTTATTTATTTATTTATTTATTTATTAAGTCAATGGATTAAATCCATACAGACTATTAATAAAAAGTATATTGATAATTACAATTAATTTACAAAAGATTAATTATTTAATAAACTAATTATTTTATGTTTAATTACATTTGTTGAAAGAGAAAAATCTATTATTTCATATAGATTGTTAAATTCACAAAATAATCTTCTTAATGGGTCAGCTTGAGCATAATTAGTGCTAACATGTTTAACATACAGTGGCTTAAAATGGCGTGAAAATCGTTGAGGAACATTAAAAGTAACATTATTTACAAGAAACTCGGAGCAGACTTCACCATTAATTATATTGATCATAAATGTTACATTAAGCATAGTCCTTCTACTAGATAGAGTTGGTAATTTAGTCAATTTAAGTCTATCGATGTATGATGGAAGGTTAATATCAGGATTCCAAGGTAACCCACGTAGACAAAAGAGTAAAAATTGTTTCTGTACAGACTCTATACGCTGAATATGAATATTATAATAAGGATCCCAGATAATAGAGCCATATTCCAATATAGGTCTTACTAAGGAAATGTAAAGTTGTTTTGTGACATAGGGATCATCAAATTCCTTAGTCCATCGCTTTATAAATGCAAGTACACCTCTGGCTTTATTTATCATCATGGTAATGTGCGAAACAAAGTTTAATTTGTTGTCTAGTAAAATTCCTAGATCAAGAAAATTTTCAACAATTTCAAGCCGGTAATCACCCAAAGTATAATTAGCAGGAATATAACTACTTCTTAAAAAACGCATAAGTTTACATTTTTTTTAAATTTAATTCCATTAAGTTGAGACTGCACCACAAAAAGAAATTGTTGAGATCGGATTGGAGATATATATGATCCATTAGAATGTTACAAAAATTTAAAACATTTGGAAGGTCGTTGATGAACAAGGAGAAAATAATTGGACAAAGGTGGCTGCCTTGAGGAACACCAGAAGTAACCAAAATATTTTTTGATTATTTATTATTAAATTTTACGCATTGAGTTATATCCAGAAGATAAGATTTTATCCAGTTTAGACTGCGGGATGTAAAACCAAGAAGATCCAGTCTAATAAGAAGAAGTCTGTGATTTACTTTATCAAAAGCTTTACTAAAGTCAGTATATACGGCATCAGTTTGTTTTCCATTTACAAAGCCTTGGTTAACGTGGGTAGTAAGTTGAAGAACATTTGATATCCTAGAGCCACCTTTCCGAAATCCATGTTGAGACGATGACAGAATTGATGATAATTGATGACACATGTAATCAGTTATAAAGTGTTCAAAAATCTTAGGTATTACACTAAGCTTAGCAATACCTCTGTAATTTGACACCTCCGATTTATTACCAGATTCAAATAATGGGTTTATGAATGAAGATCTCCAAATTCTCGGAAAATAACCATATTTAAAGGATTGCGCATAATTGTGTATAATACTGCTAGGAACACCATCAGAACCATAATTATACGAAATTTTAAGTTTTTTTAAACTTTCTAATAATTTCTCAGCATCAATATTTGGAAACGATATAGCACGGTTAGTGTAAAGTAATGTTGAAAATATAAGACGAAAATGCTTGAGGGACAAATCTGCTCCTTTTAATTTGTCAGAAGAAGTGTAAGTATCCAATTTATAATTTTACATATGTATGTATGTATGTATGTATTTACAAATTTAATTATTTTTTAGATTCGTTGAACATTTTCACTTAAACAGAGAGGGTTTTATTATAAGTTTGAATAAAATGGAGGATATTGGAAAGGTGCATCAATTCCTCTAACAATTCAATTAGATGCATTCTTAAGATTTTTGGCAGAGGACAGTTTCCAAAGATCTACAGGAAACGACGTTAATGTTGCTATGCAGACAACAACAATTTCCAAAAGCTTATAAAATCAATAAATAATTATGAACTAATTTATCGTTAAACTAAAAAATACTTACTTACTTACTTAGATGATTTCTTTATATATTTCGTTGATGCAAAAAAAGTCGTTTTAAAAATGGTTTTAATCCGTCATTATTGAAATGTGTCACATGTCAAAAACGAAATGGGACAAAGTGAAAAATGAAATCGGCACAACAAATTGACAAAAGAAAACGCATCACACCTGTTTTCGATTTTAGCGATTTTCATCACATACCTGAATATAATATAAGACGGTTTTAAGATAACTGTCGTATACGTGATATGGATTAAAAAGTAGCGTATACGCAACTACATTGTATATTAATGGAATAACAGTTTAATCCGAATAAATACATACATACATGTGTACATATTGAATATTTGAAGCATAATTTTTGTAATTTATAAAATGCTAAACTAAACAAATCGTAGACGAGTATGACAACCTTATACCCTGGACAGACATAGGATTTGCATACCATATTAGTATACTATACTACATGTGTGTTAACTTGTACTACTATTAAACCATAAAACAAGATGGTTTATATCTGGTTTCAATACTACAAAAATAATCGCGGTATAAATGTAGTATGTTGTCTGAAGCTGTGTCCAATAAACATTGGAGACCCTCTCACAAAGTCCATTGTCAGTTCTTTAATGACAGTTATATTTTATTTAATTTCTTTGTGAAAAATGGAATCCAAAAGAAAAATTTTAGGAAATAAAGAAATCAATATTTTGATTGATGTATGGAAAGAGCATATAAATGAGCTCAGAGGTGTTCATCGTAATAGCCATGTGTACCAGAATATGTGAGCACAGCTAGAAAAACAGTATAGGATCCAGCTGAAGCCCTCTGAAATGCGCCCGAGGTTAAATAATCTTACAAAAAAATGCCGGTAATTATACTATATCATTTAATTAAGAGGCTTTTAAATATTTATTTTATTTTTAGTGCTGAAAGAGCAAAAGCTTGCAAAAGTGGAAGCAGCCCATCACAGTGGCAATATTACGAACAGGTTCACAATATATTTGGGTCTTACAAATCCGTCAATTACAGAGAGCAAATGGACGAAAGTACTGGTATGTTTAAGTAAATTTTAGTTATATTTATTTAACTCGCAAATAAATATAAAAATAACAATTTTGTTTTCAGAAAATTGGTTTATAGAAGAAGTAGATGTATTATTTTCTGAAGAAAGCACAAAATATAGAGGTTGATGAAGAAGCTTCTGCTCAATGCTCCTCATTATCCATTTCATCAGATGGTACTCCTGGGCCAAGTTCAGCTAAAAAAAGAAAGAAGAATACGGAAATTTTAAATGTTATACAAAAGGATCAAGAAATAATGAAACATTTTTTACAAAAAACATTGGAAAATGATCAAAAGACAATTGATTTGCTACAAGAAAATAATAAATGTTCCATTAATGCATTTCTTATACCTATTCCATAATTATTTGTTTGGGGTGGATTTCGTTGTGGTTGTTGACGCCCTTTTTCTGTTCCACTTTCGTTAAGCCAATAATTATTTGTATTGTCATTACTATTATTGAAAATGTTGTGCAGAATACAAGCAGCTTTAATAATAACGTTAACGTTCTTCATGTGAACTTCCATTCCTTTTCCAATTCTTCTAAACCTAGCTTTAACGTGCCCAAAAGCATTTTCAACAACCCGAAGAACTGAAGAAAGCCGTTTGTTAAAAAATTTTCCTTTACGTTCTGACAATTGTTATAAGGAAAAGGCTTCATTACAAACTTGGACAATTTAAATGCGGAGGCGCCAACAAGCAAAACCGGAACTTCTACTCCTTCTATTATTTGTTTGTAACGCTTAAATACTTTATGTGTTTCATATGCCATTTTTAATTGTGATGCTTCATACATAGACAAGTCGTTACTTCGTCCAGGTGCGCCCACATTTCTGTACGTAAATCTGTATCGATAATCAACACTTGCAAAAAGTACAACTGAGTACCAACCTTTGTAGTTGTAGAAATTGATAGCTTCACTTTTAGTAGGTTGAACTTTAGTATGGGATCCATCGATGGCTCCATAACACTAAGGAAATCCTAAACGCTGAAATCCAGATAAAATGTCCATAATTTTAGTGTTTGTCGGAGGATATGCATCAAATGCAACATTTTGTAAACAGCTACATATAGCTTTGCAAACATCTATAACGATTTCCCAACGGTCGATCTGCCAACACCAAATAAACTGGCAATAGTTTTGTACTCTGATGAAGAGCCTAACGAGTATAAGGCTATGCCCAACCGTTTTTCTAATGAAATTGCGTACCCCCAATACGTATCTTTTCTGCGCAAATGCTGCAATGAGTTTACCAGGTACTCAAAGGTACTTCTATTCACCCGAAATTTATTTTTAAACGATTCTTCATTTAATTTTGGTACTTCGACCTCCCAGAAGCTCGACGATTCAACCTTATTAAGAAGATGGTCAATAGATATGTATAATAAAAGTTGTTTATAAATACTTACACATGTCCAAAAACGCCTGTATTTCTTTTTTATTATCGTAGAATTTAAAAGACATCTGTTTCTTTTTATGCTATTGTACCGAAAACACATTTTCTTTTTTCGCATAAAATATGCAATTTTATTGTTATTATTAACAATTATGCTAATAATTTTTTCTTTTTCCATTTTTTTGATCAAAAGTAAACAAAAAAATATGTACTACATGTCTGTCAAGGCAATTTAATATCAAAAACCATAGTATTTGTATTATGGTATAGAAATCCTATGTCTGTGAGGGGTATTAGTTAATACATTTTATTTATCGCCAATACGTTTATTTGGTTTCTCTCTTCAAAAGTTTTGCAATTTTAAAAAAATCATTGAAAACAAGAAGCCTAGAAAAATAAAATATTTTTTTTTAATCGAACAGCATTGGGTATTTTTTAGGGATGCCAATCCCAAAATCCTGATCCCGAAAATCCTGGGACTCGGGATTTTTGGTATTAATAAATCCCTATAATTATTATTTGTGTAAAATATCCAAAGAAATATAACTTTTTTTATCTGCTTTTTTGACATACATAAAACATCTTCACTTAAAATAAATCAATGTTTTTTTTTTATCGTTTTTAATAATAAAAAATAAAAGGGATCTATCTAGTGACAGGTTTCACATTAAATCACTAAGTGCAAAGGTCAAAAATATTTGCAAATTATTTACATGAAGAAAAATTTTAATTTTACAAAGGAATGTTGAAGAAATAAAGGTAAAATAATTTTGGATTGCCAAACTTAAACGTCTACAATTTTTGAAATTGGAAATTCCTATAAAAAATGCTTTAATTTATAAAGAATTTGTTTTGTTTAAACAATTGGCTATCATTTCAAATCCGATTTTATTTATTTATTTATTATTATTTCATGACATTAAATTACATTTCAATTACAAGGTTTAAAATATAGCCTTAGCGTCATAAAGACACTTTTGAGGCAAGTTGAAATAAAATAGTTAATGATTTACAGTGAAATGTAATTATATAATAAACAAATTATTAAAAATACAAAATAAAAATGTATAAAATTTATAGCAAGTTCAATTGTTTAAATAGGTAGATCATGTTAAAAGCAGTTAAAGATTTTGTAGAAGATAGTTTTTAAAACTCACTTTAAAAATGAGATTCTTTCAATGGTTTTTAAATTTTGGTTTAATTTGTTGAATTTAAAGCCACCAACATATTCGAGTTTTTGTTTTGTTGATTCTCACCGACATCTCGATACTCTTGTATCGAATTATTTTATATTAATTGTATTGTGACCAATGTTTCTCAAAGGCTTAAAATAAGAATAAAAGTAAACAATATTTGTACAAACCTCTTACAAGTAGAATATCTTTTGCAATATTTTGGTAAAGAGACAGATTAAATACGGTTTTCAGAGCCTTAGAGAGTTGTAACGATTTAGATGCATCAGTATTTTTGTAGCCATAAATGGAAACTAAATAGTTTAGACGACTTTGCACAAAAGCAAGATAGAGCAAGAGTTTTGTCTCCACTTTAAATTCGTTTTGTAAAGTAAGCCAATAACCTCTAAAATTACATTCCAGGTCGTGTTGCATTGAAGATCGATGCCCAAGTATGTTATTGATTGACTTTCAAAAACTTCATCGATTAATGAAAATGCTAAAGTTACTCTGATCATTAGTAGGGTAAGCTCGAAAACGCAGAAGTTTAGTTAGAATTAATAACTAATTTGTTTAGACTTGAAAATTCTGATATCAAGGCAGCATCCCTCTCTATATGTACAATCTGCATACATGATTATTTTTCGAAAAGAAACGGACCTAAAGCACTGCCTTTACACAATATTCAACAATATCAACAAAACTTATGCTGTCATTCAGCTCCACATATTGGGTCCTTTTATTTAAGTAGCTTTAAAAAATGTTCAGTTCCCTACCCCTAATACTTCAAAATTAAAGCTATTGAAGAAAAAGCTAAATCAAAAGCTTTAGAAAAGTCATAGAAAATTTCTGCTGCTCTCTTATATCCCTGATCCAAGCCCTGGCAAATACTGTTAACAACATTTATGACCGCATGCTCTGTCCCACTGCCTGTTCTAAATCCATACTGAAATTCATAAATTAATTTCTTTCCTCCAAATATTTTATAAGCTGTTTGCATATTATTTTTTTAAAAACTTTATTAATTATTGGCAACAAGGATATAGATAGGTCTATACTTATCTTCAACAGCAACATCTGATTCTTACGGTATATGAATAATTTTTGAAATCTTTAAAACGTCAGGATATTCAGAAGTTTGATTAATATTGTTAAATATTGCTGAAAGATAATCTCACCATCTTTCCTATTGCATTTAGTTAGTACTTTTGGAGGCAATTTATCATGACCAGAGGTTTTATTAACACCTAAGTCTGAAATAATTTGTGAAATTTCCTCAGTTGTTGTAAAGTTTAGGGAAGGGTTCTTAAACTGTTAAAATGAACTCCCGGAGCGTTTGTTATTTGTTGTCTTAAAGTTCTTGGTACATTCAAAAAATAATGATTTAATATATTACACTTTGTCTTTCTATTTCGCCCTAAAAATTCATTCAGAAACCTCCAACATTTTGTTGGATCATGTTGAATACAAGCACCTTTTTGTGATAATATTTATTCATAGAATCGCTATATACGTTTTTATTAATTTTGCTTTTATTTCAATCTGTGACATATACATATTTATGTATCTGTTCGGTATTTTTCGTTTTTGTTTTAGAAGTAAAATAAGGTTTTGCAAATTACCATTCAGCCAAGGTATAATTTCTTCTTTCAGAAATTTTCATTTACTTGCTACAGTTGTCGAGCTTCTATACGAGCTCGATAGGCATTCAATCAGTTCAGATCTGCCAATTGATGGATTCCTTGTATATATAAATGTATTTTCCACACAATTTTCTGTCAAAGTATCATAATCACAATACTTTAAAAATAAAGTTCTAAACATTAAGTTTTACTTTACAACAAATTAAATTGTGATCAGATAATGAACACTCAACTGAATCAATCAATAACGTACTTGTGACATTTGTTATATATAAATTTTCCAGATCTTGGACGTGTAATTAAAGTATGACAAATCAACATTCGAATCACCAAAAATCAAGCAAGGATTACGTCCATATGAAGAAATAATATTCTCAATTGTGTTAAAAAAAATTATATAGATCACATTTTTGAGATCTTTAATGATGAAACAGAACACGACCGCAACTTTAAGCAAAAACGATTCTCAGAGAAAACAGGCCCATAATTGAAACGACGGCTGCAACTTCACGAACTGTCATTTAATGTTTTTATATTTCTTTTGTGTACCAACCTGTAATGCCGACGGCTTTTCCAATTTTTGTCCACAAATCTTGTTTTAAATAAAAATTTTTGTGCAATGGCGACTGCAAATTATATATGCAATCATGCTTTTGTACTTCTGCAATTAATTTTTCTATAATATCACTTATTTTCTTTTAAATTACAAAAATCTCACTTTTAAACGTTTCTTTGATTTTCTTTTGTTTTTATTTTTCTTGCGCCAAAGCTGCAAAAACATATGGTTTTGTTTACAAAATATATAAAATTTTATAAAAGTATGGTAATATTGTTGAGAGCATTTGTGTTTTAAAGTGAGAGCATAAAAAAAAACGCTGTCAAAATAAAATAGATTCTATTTTCAGGACCGCATTCTCTGGCATAATTTTATGTCAAACTGTATGGAAAAAAACGCTCAGTCCCAGTTCTGTTTCATCATTTAAAAAGAAATTATTTTATATGGTGCCTTTTATTTTGCAATTATTAAGTGAAATAAAAATTGTGTCACAATAATGTTACTTTCACAAACTTCCACGGTAAATAGAAGGTTTTTACATAAAAAATGGAGGTACCTCCAAAACCATCACTCCTACAACAATGTTTACAATTATATCCAGTAGCTCGTTTCTGCATTTCTCGCATTGTAAAATTTTTCGCATGGAATTAGTGAATTGCAACAAAAACAGTGTAAAATGAAACAAAAAATGGGTTTTCTCACACAAGTTTTTCTGTAACTTTATTTTGCGAGACATATCTGTCATTTAAATAGTTTTCCAACAATTATTGGAAGAATTTGAGAAAAAGTGTTTCTGTAAGAATATTTTGCGAAAAGATTCTAACAAGAACTGTCAAATTTCAGTTTTTCCTAACATTTCAAATAGGTGGGAAAAACACACAATTCAAACTACTGCATATGTAGAATCTACATTGTAGATATTTTAAAATATGCAACATATTGGCAAACGCTTAAAATAAGAAAAAAAGAAAGAGTTTTTGCCAAATATAAACACCTTAAGAAAAAAACATCAGGGACCGTAAATATCAATATTAAGAAATAATTTTAGAACAGTTATTTTGAGAAAAAACAAAAATAAGTCCATTTAAGCAGTTTTTTTATTTTTCGTGTTCAATTGTAATTGAATGGCGTATGTAAATTTCTGAAAAAAATGACAATAACCATCCGCATGTGTTCTTATCGCTTGCTCGTTAGTATGTGGCTAGCTAAACGACGACTGAATGAAATTTTTTTTCTTCGTTGACGTTTGGCTTGCATTTGACACTTACTTACTGGAAATATTCCAATAAAAACAGAATCAGCGTAGCTGCCAGATTTGACGATTTATCGTCATTTTGACGATTTTTTTATTTAAAAAATTCTGAATTATTAAAATTTTCTATCATTTGTTTGGTTTATTAATGTTTTCGTTACCAAATTCTCTCTTTTTTTGAGACAACAACTATTTTTTTCATTTCATATCATAAATATTTCAAGAACATGACATATTTCAAAAACAAAACTAAATGATAGCAAAGTTTTCTTAATTATTGACAATTGTCAAGTTTAAGTATAATAATTCCAAATAATAGTAGAAATTACTTATTGATCTGTAAAAATAAAAAAACAATTTTAAATGCTGAATTCCATGTCATGTTTCTAGATAACAAGTGTATTCTCACGTGAACGAGTGGTACACGGGCAAGTACGTAAACAAATGAGTTTCTATAATACACTCGTCTGACTTACGTTTTGTTACGTTGATATTATTGTACTCTCAAATGACATTATTGCCAAAACATGAATTTCATATGTTGTTTATTTTTTTCCATGGTAATATTCAACATTTTAATTTTTTAGAAACCAAAATAAAAACAGCTGTGTTTTATTTACAATTTAAAAATAATTTATGTGAATTGAAATTGGTATAAATTGTTTAATTTTGTAATAAATTAAATGAAAAATGTTTCCATCTTTCGCAATAAACATTGAAAGTAAAAGTGTGGACAACCGTTTATGCCGTAGAAATATACGAAATAATATATTAAATATTGTTTTGTGATGCACACAAACATTTATTTCTACTTGTCTGTTTTTGACAGTAGTGACAATTGAAATTGCAATGTAGAAACTATAAAAAAATATAGTTTTACGTTTTCACTCAATAGAAATTGACACTTGTATTATAAAACCCCAAAACTAATTTTTGTACTCATTTGGGCGAAAAATGTGAGTCACTTTTTATCTAGAAACATGCCATAACATTTTTAAAAGAAACAATTTCCGAATTTCAACGGGAAAATTCTACAAAAACTTCTCCTATTTTAACAACACGTCGAAAGAATATTCAGCCAAATAAATTTAAATGACAAAACGGATTTTTTTGAAAAAAAATACCTGTATATGATGGATGAATTGAATTCTTTATTCAAAATGTTATTTAAAATTTAATAAACTAAATTGTTTAATCTGAATTAATAAAATATGCTAAATTGAGATATTGAGATATTTATAAAATACTGTAAGTCTTGTTTCACACTCTTCAGTTTTAGCTGACCAGTTTTTGTTCAATTTTCTTTTGAACTTGCCATTTCAATTAAATTTTCGTACTTTTTAATGCAAATTAACAGGCATGAAAAAAAAAAACAATAGGAAATAAGAAAATTGACTAGTACCGTCATGTTTGTACTCCTTTTGTTTTCTTCTCCCTTCTCATCCAAAAATACTTGCCTTGACGAGTCAGAATTGAAGAGTCTGAAAGCGGACTAAGGTATTATAAAAATGTTACACAAGTTGTGTTTAACATAATATTTTTTGTGTTTTCTTATTTACAATGTTAAAATTTATGTATTTTGATATGTTTTGTAAAAAAGGCTATATAAACTTGCATTTTTATGTTTTCGTTTAAATAAAAATTTCAAAATACTATTAGAAAAAGTGACTTTTTATTTTGACGATTTTTAAAATTCAAAATGACGGTTTTTTTCTGTTTTATCGGGATTTTGACGATTTTTTTCCGGAATTCATCTTTTTTCACACAAATCGAGAAACGATGAAATTTTTTGTTTCACACTTCATGACTTGAGAAATTTTTCGACGTGAGAAATACAGAAACGAGCTACAGGTATACTATATACTTCTGCTATATTTGAATCAAACCATGTTTCTTGAACAGCAATTACATTTGGCAGTTGGCGAAGCTTGGCAAGTTGTGTCTTAAATCTGTTAAATTTATTTATTGATGAAATGCTTTCAACATTAATTGAAATAACGTTTAAATATGAAGAATTATTTTTTCTTAAATGTGCACTAAAATTATTAAAATTGGAAAAATATTTCTTATTGTTCCAGATTATTTATGTTCGAAGAGATATCAAAAAGTGATTGCATATTAAGGCCCAATTTACACAAAGCAATTCTATAAGCTAAGTTGAATACTATTTAGACATCGGGGTGAGAGAAATATAAGGCGAGTACACACTTGATTGTACTAGCAATTTGTGTTACTGTCTTATAAAAATCAAATAAAAAAACGAGCAATTTTTGAAGCGTTGTGAACTTGCATCATTTTTGGTGCTTTTTAAATTTTTGTGCGAAAAATTCTTAGTTAGTGCTCAGCGCGCTTTTTTTTTTTTGATTTCGGTCCTTTTTTTAATATTTCTGAAAAAGTAATGAAATTTTTAATTGCAGTTTTTTAATAATTCATTATCATGAAAAAGGACCCCATAAATGTATTTTATATACGAATGTATGATAAATGAATACATAATATCAAATTCGTCACATGAATGTTATTCCTAAAGGTGAATAGGTTTGTTTGAAAGTAAAATTAACATTTTAAACATGGAAATAAAAATTCTTGTATAGCCTGATGGTTTGAACTGTAGACGAACAACCAGGATTAGAGTCCCAGTGGAGCCCTAACAAATTTTATTGAAATAATTCAAATAGAAGTACTTAAAATAGATAACAAGAATGATTAAAAAAAGCACCACATGCTCGTATGTACTGAAATTAGTCCTTTTTACCAATTAGTATGTACTTCAGTTCCGAATGGCATATTGTGACTTAAATTTTGAATGGTTAAATGCTTATTTTATCTTTATTAGCTCGTTTATTAAAAAAAGAAGAGGCTTTTACTGTTAATAGTTGATCTCTTTTTAAAAAGTTGTATATAGAATTTATGATATTAAAAAATGTAAAATTTATTCAATATACATTTTAAATAAAAAATAAATTATAATTTAGGTGAATTTTTTTCCATTTTGGTGCGTTTTGAAACGCTGATCTTCATATACCTAAAATTTTTCATGACAGTACTGTACTTGTTTTTGACGACTACACTTCAGTATAGCCTTTAAAAAAATCTAAATGGTTTTGATTGTGCATTGAAATCTATTTGTGCAGGCCTCTAATAGGGACTATGGACAAATATAAACCCATATTCATAAAATCCAGTAGGTAGATATTTGCATACATATAACTTATCTGTGTAAAATATTGGTTCAAAATCGATATTTATTGATTTAGATTTTATATAAGGGCTTAAATCGGTCCATATTTTGTGATTTCTTTTTTACTAAAACATAGTTTTGCAAAATTTTGTACGGATATTGCTGTTCTATAAGTATATATGTAACATATAGCCATACTCGGGGTAGAAATTTGTAAAATGGCAAAATAGGCACGGAAAAATATGAACTTTTTTGGAGGTTGTCTCATATTTGGGTCCATAACTCGGGTCCTATTTACTGATTGAACATTTTATATACCAAACTGGTTACCAAAGAATATATGGAATGTTAATTAGCATAGATTCTTATCTCGGTCCTATCGTGTTTATAACTAACGATTTCTTTTAGTATAGTGGAGAGGGGGGCACGTTTGAACACGGGGCACCTTTGAACAATGTTGATAAAATCTTAGTTTAACACTTTTTCCGACCCTTAACCGAGTTTTTCACATGGCAACCTTGTTTTCTAGCAACGTCAACAACTTTTGCTAGTTTTTTCTGTCGCCGACCGAATGGAGTTGGGTGAAAAAGTTTTCGCAATGCCATTGGAAATTTTTTTGTAAAAGTGTAAGAAGTATTCAGTGATCGTTTTCTTTCGTGGAAGAAATTTATTGCAGTCCAAAATTCATTTAAAAAAATACTAAGATAAGTTATTTGATATTTATGTAAAAATAAAATATTTATTATAAATTTCCGAAAAATGGCAAGCCAGTTCAGGTTTGAACTAAGAAAAAGGGGGCACCTTTGAACATGTTAATTTACATTCTCTCTTATTTTCTGAAAATGACGAATCCAATACTGATCATGATGCTTTAAAGGAAAATGTAATGTCACTTGAAATCGCAAGGCCTTTTCCGTCGTAATAATATAAAACTTATTTTTGATCTGATTTTTTTTTTTATTTTTTAATTGTTAATGTTTTTGTTTTTCTTAATAAATAAATCGATTTTATTATATATATAAAAAAATATATGTATAAAAAATATTTATGATATTTTTGGACATAAGCGCCGTTCAAAGGTGCCTCAGCTTAGTTAAAAGCTGCCCCGTATGGGGGCACACTTGAACACAATGACTTCATCCATTAAAAAAATAAAAAAAAACAAAAAAAATAAATCGACCTAAAAATAAGTTACTTGTAGATTTAAACTGATGTTTATTTTCATACATATTATAATATAAAGTTTTATGTGGCTTGAAAGCAAAAAGTGTTCGATTATTTTGCAGCTTCAGGTAAACTACAATTATAAGGCTTTCAATAATATTCGGATTATTTAAAAGTTACAGACTTTGATGATCGTCATTACAAGCCTCTTAAATAATAAAGATTCCTTCCAAGTTGCGAATATATATAGTATGTACTTGCTATAAAAACGTACTTAAACATATGTATGTATGTATGTAAATGTATGTGTATATGTACAGTTTTTTCTACATACAGATATCAGCTGGAAATGATTGTCGACAATCGATTCCTTTAATATTTATTGCTTAATAATGCATATCACGTATCAAGTCTTATGTTCGAATAAGTTTTCGTTTGTGTGTATTAGACTCTTCTCGCTTTCCTTGTAGGTTTATGTCCCATCAATCGCTGCAATCCACGTGTCTTAGTAGTTCAAGCTGCTTTTGGTAACGTAGCATTTTAAAATGGAATTTTAGTAGTAATATTTCTTTATCGCCAGTTATGCCAGTATGTATGTATGTATGTGTACTGAATCGTCTTAGTGTTGGTGTATTGCAATCCATCGGAAGCTGATGCAGCACAGTAGATTGGCTCTGCCAAGTTTTATTATTCAAAAAGTTGTGGCATTAGCAGCCAGGGATGAGATGCCTTGGGATTGAGTTCCTCAATTGTCTGTTCATCTATATGCCAGTTATTCTTTTAGCTTGAATGCTGCAATAACAGCAACGACAAGTCATTATTTATGTGGGCTCAGCCACAGACTGTTTTTATCGATTCGTCTATTTACGAATACCACTACAATTACTATTACTTCAAACACACAAACCTAAAAGCAAACACCTACATACATATTACAAATGTACATATGTACTATCTAACAAATTTTATGACCAATGTACTCTCGATTTTTCCGCTTCGTTTCGTTTCGATATCTTCAATTGATACGAGACGAGTATCTATGAACGTAAATAAATGAACTTTAATGACAAATACAAGCAAACGTGAATATAAAAATAAATAAGTACCTTCAATATTTTACGAAGAGTATCTAAATACGTTTTGTAAATGCAGGTAGTATCTTTTGTTCATCAATTCATCGACTGTAAAAAATATTTTCTTTTACAACCTGGCATCATCTAATCATAAAATTATCAAAATATCTTCCAAGTTACTGCCGACGAGGAAGGGGATACTGGCTAAAGAATAATTGAACAAACATTTTCGAAATTCTTACCTCAAGCATTTCATGCTGATGACGATGATGCTCTATATCTAAAACAATCTGTTTAAATTATTTTGGATACAACAGTTGCTGTTGTTATATATGCTGTAGATACTTTGTATTGTCGAGTCGAAGTGAGTAGCAAAACATTGTTAGAGATTGGTAACGTATGCTTTTTGACAATAATGTTTATAGACAGACAAATACATGAAACAAGACTGAAATATACATATATATGTAGGTATGTACATACAATATTAAAACCATCGATTTACAGGGCATGTACAATTTGTTGTGAACACAATCGATGTTAGATCTTCGTACATATAAAGATTTTTTTGTTTTATATAGTTTATAATTTTTTATTGGCGAATATCATAATTTGAAATACTTAAATATTTTATGATTAATAAAACTGTTCAGGAACAACTGAAATTACCCCTGTAACGATAATAATAAATCGTAATCGAAAATACCATACATTACCTTTAAAAACTGTTACCAGTATTCACTAAATATTTTAAATTAAGAAAATACAAATGTTTGTTTCCTTATAACCGTTTAGAATCGGTAGCCCTTTTCTAGATTTAAATATAGTTCTTAGACCATTTAGTTACATATGTCTGTCCGACAGTCTGTTTAAGGTACATAGAAGGGCATAGAAGGTTTTACCACGAGATTGATACAATTTATATTTTCTGTTGATAAAAAATGTTTGGTATAGAAAATGTGTAGTTTAATAAAATTACCGTCCGCCGTGAAGTGAGTTTTTCTGTCAACTGAAGCACGACGGATTTCCCAAGTCCATATTCAATTCCATACTCTTTTCTTCCTGTGTATAGATCAAATTCAAAAAGATATTCGGATGCAGAGTCACATCTACACCACGTCTTAATTCTACATTTTTGATCAAGTGGTCATCGACAGCCTATTCGTATGTGTTTTTCATTGCATTTTGAAATGCTTTGTTGAAATGACTTATAACAGGTCTGACCTTAAAAGCCCCTTCATTCATGTTTCCTTCTTCATCGTTGTGCAAATTATGACGGATATCCTCAAATTTTTTCATTGTCATTACATTACTTATGAAGGGTACACCCCCATATCGAATGGATGGTAAAAATGTCATTATCAGATTGATACCAAGTAAGTAAATAAGTAAATATAATACAAATTCTAGGAATTCAGTCACCTGATAAAGTTTACAAACTTAATGGGGAAGTCCTTTTTTTATTTTTTTTTAATATGCCAACTCCCAATTACATTCAAATGCATCAAACGAAAATTTACCATCGACGACTACAGGGACACCCGTGTCCCTTTTTGTTTTTTTTTTTTAATAAAGTAAATTTTTTTTTGAAATATATCAAACCCGGATTTCAATTTGTAGAAAATTGTTAAATTAAACAAAATTTTTCAATTTGAAAGAAAGACAAAATTTCGTTTGTAATTAAGAGCAGTTTAAATATCCAGTTTTCACACAATTTTTTTATAAATTTTAAAACCCCATCATTTAACTTTGCATTAAGGTAAAAATATCAATACTTTTAGTATTAGTTTTTTTTAAACGCATACTTTTTTTTGGGACACATACATATGTATGTCCCCTGATCGTCAAAGTGTTAAAATCTTTACCCGTATCATATTCTTGATGGGTATATAATATTTAGTAGAGTACAATGCTCTTAAAATTAAATAATGAATATTGACGGCCCTCTCCACTTCCTTCTTACCAAGCCATTTTTACGCACAAATTTATGTATCTTCAATATAAGTCACGCTATTACCGTAATATAAGTTTGAATTTGTGCTGGTGTTTATTATTTTGAGTGTATATTAATTTTTCAGGTGGTTTCAGAAAAAAATATTTGATCGAAAAGATTGTATTTTTGAAAATACAAGTGACTTAATGGAACGTTTCTTTTTATTTGTCTACTTTTTGAGGAAGACCCTCGGTAACGCTCCAGATACTACATAAAAGATAGCTTTGAAATAAATTTGTATTTTTAAGATTTTGTGTGTGTTTAATACTGAGTCCGAGAGCATGAACTTGCAAATGAATGGAAGTGGTTAGTGTGTTTTTCTGTTTGTCCAGTAAAACTAAATATAAATACTTTTTGTTATTTCTAAACAAAAAACAAACAAACGAAAATATATATTTGAATAAATAAATGGGACACGAGGGATTTTTGAGTTTGTCCATAAATGGTTTAAATAAACGCGACTATTTAAATTATTTTATTGTACTGCCTCAAATAAAACAAAAGTGGAAAAGTAGAACAAAATAGCAAACGAGAAAAATCGTAACGGAAATTCATCCTTTTTTTTAAATGAATGTGTTGGTTAGATGTGTATGGGCTTTGTTTTGCCACAATTGTAACAAACGGACAAACTAATAAATTGTTCCCTTAAAGACTATTCGTAGCTGTTTGTGTATTCTCAACACATAAAATCGTTTGAACGTTGTAAATGAGTGACGTTGGGAGTGTGGTAGAACGGAAGGAAGGAAGAAAGGAAGGGAAAGAGCTTGAACACATAATACAATCAATTGGTCCTTTGATTACAAATGTTGCGGGGGACTATCGTCATTAATGAGTTTGTTGATGGTGAAGACTTGAATGTATGTACATTTATTTTGATATTGATTGGGCGTTATACACAAACATACTAGTAATTTTATATGTATGTATATCACAATATGTACATACATATGTATATGCAGGTATGTACACTATGGTGTTTTTCGAGTGATTTTTTTAGAATTTTATAGCAGCTGGTTATGTTAAGGTGATACTTGATATAATAATCCAACGCAGACCATTTTAGACTAAACTTACAATGTTAACCCGTGCCGCAGTGTCTGCGAAATTCGCAAATGCGTTGCAAAGAGCTTACATTCATTCAGTATAAAATTCTATAAGGAAGACGATTTAACTACCTACATGTCCGCCCATCTATCTATTTAAAGGATATGCGATAGGACCTACACTATATGTATTATTTGTGTCCAGAAAGAAATAAAATAGGTGGTTGGCTATGAAATTTTACACATCAATCGGAAAAAGTTTTAGAACAATATTAAAGACATTTTTTCAAGAAACTTCCTGATCAAAACATTCTTCAGTTTCTAGAGCACAAAACTATGTGCTCGAACTTGAGTTTGGTACACATTTCCCTCGCTATATCATTAAGAAAATCAATTAAACACTAACAAATACGTAATAACGCATTATATTGTTACGTTTTTACCTTTTAAAAACGGTGGTTTATTTCCTTTAAATGAACCAGATTCCTTTTTAATTGCAAAACTAAAGCGTCAAATAGTCTGAACAAAATATAACGATTCTTTATTTATTTAAATGTACACAAAAACAATTAAAAATTAACACTCTGTCTTTTCACACACTTATATTACGATTCAAGAACACACTTAGGCCCATTATTACAACTTGGCAATAGTTAAAGGTATGATGTTATCGGACAGATAAGAAGTATTTGGTTATTATAAGTTTACTTTAATCTTTGCCTTTATATTTTATAGTGACAACTTGCAGTTGTCATATGTTCTGAAAAAAATGTCAACTTCATGAAAAATAAATTAATTTAAATTTTGTTTTGAAAATAAATAATTTGATAAACAAAAATGAAAAGCAGACGTTTGATTTATATTAACCCATTTACCGCCGCTGTACTCAATCGAGTACACCCAAACATAAAGCGAAAACTTTAAAATTTTGAACGTTTTGTATTTTTTTTATGTTTTTAGCTTAAAAGAAATAAACAAAATCTGACTTCATAAATATCAACTGCCACAAAATGGAGTTTTAAACTAATAAAAAATTTAAGTGCTGAAATAAGTACCAAGATAGGATTTGTACTGGTCTTACGATGAAGATGTTGGAAAAGAAATGATTTGATATCAATGTCTAGACAAAGATATCGAGATTTAAAAAAGTATCTTCATCTTGTGAAAAATGACGAAGCTGCCACTACCAGGGACAAAATGTTTAAAATTCGGCCATTAGTAGATGTTGTAATGAAAAAGTTTCAACTTTTATTCCGACGTTCCATTGCAAGGTACTACTTACGCCAAAACATGCAAAATAAAGCTCGACTTTCATCGTCATTGATCCTACGATTACCACAAGATGGTATAGGTCATTATCCCGAAAAGTTAGAAAAACAATTAAGATGTGTTTTATGTCATGCAAGAGTTTGATGGCAATGCAAGAAATGTTTAAAAATATGCATTGAAAAAAATTGCTTTGAAAATTTTCACATATAAACCGCCGCTGTACTCAGTTGAGTACACCCACCCGACTCTACCCACTTATAATTTTTCTTAAATTGTTTATAGTTTTATGTTAATTTTATGTACAATGAATAAAAAAATTAACTTTTTTTTAATTGTCACTTCTGGTTTTATTTTGGCAGTTAATAGATCAATAACCTGGAGAATAGTAGACTGTTGAATTTAATTTTTTTTTTTCATAAAAAAATATTGCGATATTTTAGAAAAAAATTATTTTATTTTACAAGGAAGTTGTAATAACGAAAAAGGTCACTTTATTCCTCACTTTAATTAAAGTTAACTTTTACTATTAAGAACATTAGAAGCAAGTTGTAATAATGGCCCTTAAAGTTTTCGAACACTTTGATGTTTATACAACAATGATATTTCTACAGCAATCATAATATCTGGAAGGTTCGATACTAAGATACTAGAATGTTCATGACTGCAAGTCTAGAATGTTCGTGTCTAGAATATTCAGCCAAAGTCGTTAAAACTTAAAGTTTCCATATTGCTCAGCTATGTTTATAACAGGGTGTTCTCAATAAGTTAAAATTTCTACAAATGCTAAACAAGTTGTATGTCTATATACACGCCATATGTTGATGAAGATGTTGTATGTTGATACCGACCGTTAAATTTAAATACTATTTCGTAACAATACGTTACAGACAGAAGCTTTCAGAAAATATTCTTTGCGACTACCTGTTAGAATTCAAGATGTAAGTGTACCACCTCTGGTTTGCAAAGCATTTTAGACTTGTACAAACAATTCATATTATTTTGTTGTAAAGCAAATAAGAAATTAAGAAAATCATACATTTAATCTAATCTAAGAGATATTTAAGTTTTTATTTTTCGCAATTATCTTCGGTAACAGCTGTCTACAATTTGTTTTTAAAATTTAATTTCTTCTCATTTTTAAAATGTAAACTCAGAAATTCAAAAATGATTTGTTTTATGATGTATGTATAATGCTTGATAAGAAATAGATTTAAAAATTACTAATAAAACATTTTCTAAATTTCTCATTTATGAAAAATGTCACATCAAGTTTATACAAATTTCTTACCAATTATAATAAATAATTATACCCTACACCACAATAGTGGGGAGGGTATATTGGATTTGTGCTGATGTTTGTAACGCCCAGAAATATTGATCCAACACCCACCTTAAAGTATACCGATCGGCTTAGAATCACTTCCTGAGTCGATTTAACGATGTCCGTCCGTCCGTCTGGCTGGCTGGCTGTCCATGTAAAGCTTGTGCGCAGAGTACAGGTCGCAATTTTGAAGATATTTTAATAAAATTTGGTAAGTGATATTTTGTCAACCCAAGGATGGATGGCAGTGAAACTGGTGGAAAATCGGTGCATTATTTCACCTGGCCCCCATACAAAAGCCCTCCCGAAATTGGGGTTTACCGCTCATAAATGTTTGAATTATGCAAGGAAACAAACAAATTTCATCACAAATAAGTGGTAAATGCACCCAAATCACATCTACAAATTTTGTGCAGATCGGTCCATAATTAGTCGTAGCTCCCATATAAGACCTACTTCCGAAAATCACTTTAAAGAGCATAACTCTCTCAAAAATGTTGGTATCCAAATAATATTGAATACAAATATGTTTCGTATATATATATATATAATATGGTAGAATTTTATGACGATCGGTCCATAATTAGTCGTACCTCCCATATAAGGCCCACTCCCGAAATCACTTTAAGGACCATAAATCTCTTAAAAATGTTGTTATCCGAATAAAATTTAACAAAATTGAGTTTTTTATGTACAAATAGGATGACACCTAATTTTTTAATAGGCAGTTCATAAATAGTCAAAACTCCCATATAAGACCCTCTTCGTAATTCAGTTTAACCTCCATAAATCTTTTAAACGTATTTATATCGAGATAAAGTTTAACACACATAATATTTATATTCACGGAAGTATGAAAAACTGTTTTATTGATATACTGGCAGTAGGGTATTATATGGTCGGACTTGACCGACTATACTTTCTTACTTTTTTTATAATTGCTTAAAAGTTATAAATTCATTTTATTTGTTATATGTATATTGAAATCATAGCAATCTTTTGATTGTTCACAGCTATCAGTTGTCAAGTTTTACATTTTCTAAAATATTATATCTTATCTCCATTTGTATTTCATATAGCATTAAAAATTAAGACACAAAGATTTCAGTAAAAGAAAAAATAACAAACATTTGTATCAATTTATTGCTTAAAAAGTTTCTTCAAAATTCCATTATTAATTAAAAAAACAAAAAAAAATAAAATTTAAAAAAATAAAAAAAAAATTAAAAAACAGAAAAAAAAATAATGTTTTTTGTTCTTCTATTGGTGCAGAAAATGAACAGTCCTGACGGTGTACCGACCGTGGGAAAAACATTGGGATTCTAGATTTCACCCACACACTTTTAAAAATTGTCCTTGAGATTTGTTTATCGTCCTTGCGAATGTAAGGCGAACTGAAAATTGGACGCGTTTGAAATTAAATTGTAGATCACTTGGTTTAATACGTATCCTGGGGATACTTTAGGGGGCTGTCTTTATTAAAGTTGACTGGACTCACAAAAAAAAAATCCGAGTTTTACCCGAAATTTTTATACCCTCCACCACCAAGAGTGGTGAATGACGGTTGTCATTCCGTGTGAAACTTTTTTAATATTCATCTGAGACCCTTATGAAATTCTATGTCGATTTAGCCATGTCCGTCTGTGTAAAGCACTCTCACGTCCAAACTATACACTTAACGAAACTTTGGTATTGAAAATCAGCAAAATCGGTTTACGCCAACCAGAGTTATGGACCAATATGTGAGACAACCTCCATAAAAATTTGGTATTTTTTGGTCCATTTTATTGCAATATTTTGAAATATATTGCAGATAATACTATGAAATTTTTTATACGTTGTTTTTATGATAAAAGAAGAAAGTGTGCGGGAAATAGTAAGAATCGGTCCATGATTTCTCATAGCCCCCATACAAAAATCTGCCCGATATATTGCTCAAAATTACATAAATACCTATAAAATTGGAATATACAAAATTCAGCAAATATATATATATATCTGTTTCTTTAAACTCCTACAAGGAGCATAGGGCCAAAACAAGTTCCTTCCAATAATATCGATCTACTGCACGATTTTTGATTTCATTCCAATTCAAGTTTAGTTTGGAAGTCTCGATGGTTATTTGGCGTTTCCAGGTATGCGATGGTCTACCTGTTCGTCGGCTGCCTTGTGGGTTCCACTCTATAGCTTGCTTTGCTATGTCATCTGGTGGTTTACGTAAAATGTGACCAATCCAGGACCATTTACGCCTTCGGATTTCTTGATGGATCGGTTGTTGATTAGTTTCTAACCACAGACGTATATTTGAGATTGTTAAGGGCCAGAACACCCGTAAAATTTTACGCAGACATTTGTTTATAAAAACTTGTAAGGCTTGTATATCTTGAGTTGCAGTGTTCCACGTCTCGCAGCCGTATAACAGGGTGGATTTTACATTTGAGTTGAATAGGCTAAGATTTGTACGCCGTGATATATATGATGAATTTCAGACGGGATACAATTGCCCAAACGATTGTCGAGCTTTATTTATTCGGCTGGAGATATCTGCGGCTGAGCCACCACTTTTGTCGAGTATACTTTCTAGGTAGCAGAAAGACTCTACGTCTTCAAGTTGATGGTTCTTTATGTTGAACCTATGCTCATTATGTTTATGTTTATCTTTTGACCAACGGATAGTGCGGTTTCATAAACTAGTGTTAGCTTCGCTTGCATGTCGGAAAATGTGTGTGTTAATAAGCAGATGTCATCTGCGTAATCAAGATCCTTTTAATCGACCTTGCAAACCTCACGTGATTCCCATTCTATGGAGTGTGGCCTTTTTCATAACATGTCAAGGACACAATTAAAAAGCAATGGTGATAAAACACAACCTTGACGTACTCTATTTTCTACAGAAATTTTCTTACTGAGCTGTCTCTCATGTAGTATGCGACATGTGGCATTAGCTAATAGTCCCTTGATAAGATTTATTAATTTGTTGGGGACTCCTTGACACAATAATGCTTCCCATATAGCTGGGTGATTTATCTTGTCAAACGCCTTTTCAAAGTCAATCAACGTAAGGTATAACGGTGACCTCCATTCTACTGACTGTTCCACAATTGTTGGGGACTCCTTTACACAATAATGCTTCCCATATAGCTGGGTGATTTATCTTGTCAAACGCCTTTTCAAAGTCAATCAACGTAAGGTATAACGGTGACCTCCATTCTACTGACTGTTCCACAATTATCCTTAAGCTATTTATATGATCGATACATGATTTATGTTCTTTTCTGAGTTCAGGAAGGACAGATGTGGATAATCTTCTGTTTATTATATTTGCAATCACTTGGTTGGTCATGCTCAATAGTGTTATACCTCTCTAATTTTTTCTTGCTGTAAAATCCCATGTTTTGGGAGATTTATAATCACACTCTCAGCGAGATCCTCTGGAAGAGTTTCGGTTAGCGCCAGTAGTTGGGCGCTAGTTAATGGGTCATATGAAAGCAGCTCCGGTGGGATGTTGTCTGATCCTGGAGATTTGTTGTTTTTTAAGAGTTTTATTGCCTCGAGTATTTCTGTAATATCCGGACTGTCGACGGTAATGTTTGGATTCGAAGTGTGTGTAGCGCAACTGCATAACGTTAGTTGCGTGGGTTGGGGTGCAGAAATCATACTGGAGTAAAATGATTCCCAGAGATTTAGTTGTTGTTCTTTAGATGTAGCAAATTGCCCAGAGTCGTCTTTCAATGGTTTACCGGTGGACATTGTGTTGTTGCTCAATTTCTTTGCAGCGCGGTATAGGTCTCTAGCGCGATTAGTTTCAGCAGCAGACTGTGCTTCTTTGGCTATGTTATTGGCCCAATTCCGTTTATCTCGGCGAGCGCTGCGCTTTACTTTCCGGTTTAGGTCGCTATGTATTTGTTGACACCTTGTTTTATCTGAACGTATTCTGGTGGAGTTAATTGGAGTTTCCAGGTTTCATCACTAATACACTCTTTACGGGCGCTGTTTTTAAAACCGACGTGTTGTTCTGCTGCATCAATAAATATTTTTTTGGTTTCTTCCCAACTACGATTTCCATTTCAAATGTGATGTGATGATCTGAGTGCACTGTTGAACGAATTTGCGACTTCTTCATTTTTGAGTCTGTTTATGTCAAATTTTCTTCCCGGGCCTAAGTTGTTGTTTTTAATAGCGGCAATTTTCAGACGGAGCGTTGCAAGAACCAGATGATGATCGCTTGCGATGTCAGCTCCTCTTTTGTTACGTACCTCCAAAAATGAGTCACGCCATTTTTTGCTGATAGTGATGTGATCAATCTGGTTTTCGGTTTTATTGTCTGGGGAAACCCATGTATCCTTATGTATCCTTAGGTGCGGGAATAATGTGCCACCTATAACAAGGTTGTTCGTCCTAGAAGTATCCAGCAGCATATCCCCATTCTCTGTCAGATGACCCACTCCATGTCTGCTCATTCTGTTTTCGACATTCGTGTTGTTTTCCCCCATTTGGGAATTAAAATTCCCAATCATCACAATAATATCCCCTCGACGAACAGATGCCAAAAAACTATCAAGAAGATTGTAAAATGCTTCCTTTTTTCCTATTTTGGATGTTTCCGTTGGAGCGTAGCACTATACGATTGGGAGATTTCGTGCTCTAGAACGTAGCCTTGCTGTAATAATTCTATCAGAGAGTGGCTTCCTCTCGATGAGGGTTTTTTTCGCCTCTTTTGATAGAAGTATTCCAACGCCACTGGATCTGGGTATTTCACCACTTGGCTTCCCAGAGTAGAGAAGAGTAAGACCATCATTCGTTGTGAGTTCGCCAGAATCACTCCAACAAGTTTCACAAAGTCCGAGTATTGCAAAAATAAGTTTTATGCAAAAAGAAATCGTAAAACGAAATTTTTTTTAGTTCGGTCCATGCTTGACTATAGACCCCATATAAAGTCCACTTCCAAAATTCACTTAAATACGTATAAAACAGATTTAAATAATGTTAAACGGCTAAAATTTTACATAAATAATCTCTGTAGGCAAATAAATTGCTGTACTAAATTTTATGGTGGTCGGCCCAGAATTGGTCATAGCTCCCATACAAGGACCACATCTGAAAAAGATATATATTCTATAAATATCGGTACCGACTCAAAACTTTGCACAGATCATTTACATATATACAAAAATCATTCCATAAAATTTTGTGAATTTCGGTGAATACTCATGAATTTTCGGTACCCTGATCCAAAATTTTATACGGATCATTTACATACATGCGTAAATCAAACTGCTGGGTTTTGAGAATATCGGTCCATATTTGACAATATCCCCCATATAAGGTCCACTTCCGAAATTCACGTTAAAACTAATATATATCTTAAATATACCGTTATTATGTTGAACTTCGACGTGAAATATCCTCATATGCATGAAAATCACTGTTCCAAAATTTAAAAAGATCGGCACATAATTTGTCATAGCTGCCATATAAGAACCATTTCCAAAAAACAACTAAACCCACAAAAATGTGTAATAAATATCGATATCGAACCAACTTGTATATGGATCAGAAATTTTAATCATATTAGTATCGGTTATATGGCAATAAAGCTACTGGATTTTGTAGCTGTCAGTCAATAATAGCTCCTGAACTAAGTCCACTTCCGAGCATATCAACCAACCATACAACTCTTGTAAATAACGCTATTGAGATGAAATTCAACCAATATAATCCTAAAATATATAGAAATCACATTAGTGGATACTGGATTTAGAAGCTATCAGTCCATAATTGGTCCATTTCTTCTATGCCACCCAGAAATCTTTTGTAAATAATGTCATTGAGATCAAATTCAAACAAAAAAGCCTCATCTTATATCTTATCATTTTTTATACTCTGTTTCTTAACTTGTGGTGAATATGGAAAAATGTTCTTTTAATTTTATAAATTGTTAAATTACAATCAAGATTATTATGAAAATCAGACAAACTCTGGAAATTATTTTTTTTTTTTTTTTTTTTTTTTTAGCCTTTATTTATTTATTGAATCTTCATATAAGGAAATTATGATGGGAATTGGTAATTACATCAATTATAAATAGTCGAAATTAGATAAAATTTGAAAATATTTAACATAAATTATGTTGGTCGTAAAATTGTCTTTCAAACAATATATCAAATACTAATAAAATTATCACTAAAACTGAATAGAAAACACAGAATAAGAATATTCTAGTCGTATAACCAGGGTAGTTTTTGTATTTCATAGTACGTTTAGGTGGAGGGTATTAAAGATTCGGCACGGCGAATATAGCACTCGAACTTGTTGAATTTTTTTTTCTTTACAAACCATCTCCTGAGAATTTCGAATCGAATAAAAAAATCAGCCAAATCACTCCAGCCGTTCTCACGTGATGCCATTATATACATGGACCATGTATTGATTAAAATCTACATTTATGTAAATCTTAATACATATGTATATTTGTATTTTATTTCGAATATTTGTTTTTATAATAAATAGCAGAGTTCTTAGAAATTAATATTAAAATTATGTACAAGGGAAAGAGATTTCAACAACAATCGCTTTTACATTTACCCCATGGCCCACAATGTCGAACGATAACGTTCGCTTAGATAAGACTTAAGACACAAACTTGATTGTGGAATAAACAAACTTGATTGAGTAAAAAATAGATACGATAAAAAGTTTGTGTCTTAAGTCTTACTGCCTGTTTATGTTACACGTTTAAAGTTAGACGAAACTGGACGAAACGTCAACGATAACGTAACAATTTTCGTTTATGTAACGCGCTCTCTATTGTTCGTCTTCATTTGCGTTATGGAGGTATAAATTAACAAAGTGTCAAATCACAGTATTGCCTGTATGTAAATATATTTGTTTTGTTTACTTTTGTTCATATTGAATATCTTAATTTACTATAAACAATGGCTACCCTACTAAGAGCAAAAAAATAAACAGCTGGGGCCAAATTACCGCATTCGTGATCGAATGAGCTATCGTATCGAAAAATGATTTCGATATAGAAATTATGATAAAATTTACTAAATTTCTTGCCCGATATCGAATGCCATAATCTCAAATAAGAAAATTACGATCAATTTTACTCGATATCGAATTCGGTAATTTGGCCCCTGGATATACATTATAGAGCAATTCCATATGAAAGCGATCACCTTTTGGACGACCCCTCTCCGATTTTAAAATAAATAGTCTCAATCGATTGCCCAGCAAAAAATAATGTACCTACATATTTTTTTTTTTTTTAGAGTGACTGGTTTAGTGGTGGTGTACACCACTGTAAGTGACAAAATTGAAGAATTCTTCATAAGGGACCTGAAAATTGTTTAAAAAAAAAACTACTAAAGCGATCGCAACGAGTGATAGCTCGTTGGAAAGGCATTGAATCAGGCTTTAATTAAAAAATAAAATTTTCCTAATTTTTCTTAGAAATTCACCTTTAAATTTTCCCATGAAAATTAAATTTTCCGATTTTCCACAGAAGCTCCTAAATTTTCCGGCTAATTTTTTTTTTGGATTCCTCATAATTTTTGCTTTAAGAATCAGCAATAAAAAAATGGGCCCCGACTCCTTGTTTGGACAGGAGAAGAGCATTTAAGAGACCACCTTGTTAAAAATACATTTTAAAAATTATTTTACAGTTAAAAATACATTTATGAAGAAAAAATCAATTTTTTTTTTAAGAGCCCCAAGTTGAGTGTGTAGTGAATATGGTCTGCCTGCCACCATCTGATAGTAAGGCAGACATTCCGATGGTCAATATGTCTTTGAGTCCTTTGAATGAGGCTATTACCACTTTAGGTGAAACGCCTATTAGAAAAAGAAAGTTGCGAAGTGAAACATACAGGAAAGAGAAAAAAGGCAAGGTTGTGAGTGCAATCGCGACAATATTTGATGAAGGCTCTGATAACGAATGCAGTCAAGCAGATGACGTTGATGACGGCAAACAAATGATTGAGCAGTTGAAAAGAAAATTCAATTTAGCGACCACTTTTCCGGAGAAATATCTCATTTTATCTGTGCTGCCTCAATCATGGTCTATACGTAAGATTTCTGAACAGTTTCAAACATCTTTTTACATCGCGAGAAGAAGCAAAGAATTAGTTCGACAGAAGGGCATATTGGCGACTCCCACCAAGAAATTTGGCTCAAGGACCCTCAGCGAAGCAACGGTGAAATTGATTCAAGATTTTTACTGCAATGATGACAACAGCCGCGCCTGCCCAGGTACACGTGACTATGTTATCACACGTGAAGATGAAGAAAAAGTACACAAGCAGCGCAGATTATTATTATGTAATCTATCCGAAGCATACCATCAGTTCAATGAGAAATACACAGCAGAAAAAGTGGGATTTTCTAAGTTTGCCATCCTACGACCAAAAGAATGCGTGCTGGCATTAGACAGGCACGGAACGCATTCAGTCTGCGTTTGCATGTTTCATCAAAACATCAAATTAATTTTCTTTCCATGCAAGAAATTGAAAGTATTTCACGGTGAAATTGAAACATATAGGGACCTCCTGTCGAAGTCGTTGTGCGCATACCCCACGGAAAACTGTCATCTGTCCAAATTCGACAATTGTCGGAAGATTGACGAGCTAGAGCAATATTTGGCGGAAAAGTTTGAACAGCTGTTAATTCAGGAGGTGCATTTCAAACAGTGGATAATTAGCAGCGGCAGATGTTCCCTTGAGACCGTGGTAAAGCAGATTCCGGAATTCATCGAGGAATTCGGATTCAAGTTGAATGAACTGAAGGCGCACCATTTCATATCCGAGATGCAATCGAAATTTCTAAAGGAAAGTAAGGAGAAATTAGCCCAAAATGAATTCATTGTGATAAGTGACTTTGCCGAGAATTACACTTTTCTCTTTCAGGATGAAATTCAGGCTTATCACTGGGCAAACGACCAGTGCACGGTGCATCCTTTTTGCATTTATTTCAAAAACGAACATAACGAACTACAGACCGTAAACCTTGTTGTTGTCGCGGAGAGTTTAGCTCATAATTATGTGTCCGTTTATTTATTTCAAATGAAACTGTTTGAATTCTTAAGATCAAAATTCGATGCAATCGACAAAGTAACGTTTTTCTCAGACGGCGCGCTTCTCAGTACAAGAATAAAAAAAATTTTTACAATCTTTGCATAATTTAAGAAGAACAAAACTGCAAGGTCGAGTGGCACTTTTTCGCGACGTCCCACGGTAAGGGCCCATGCGATGCGTTAGGGGGAACCCTAAAACGCATGGCGACTAAGGCAAGTTTGCAAAGGCCATATACTGACCAGATCTTAAGGAAATTGCCATTAACACAGTTTTATGCACTCAAAAAGAACACGATGCCATGGAGCGATAATGTCAAAACTATAACTGGAACGCAAAAGTTTCATTGCTTCATACCAAATACTTCTGATATGTCAATTAATGTAAAGCGGTACTCTTCGTCTGCCGACGTGCTCAAATTTAATGTTACTTTAATTTTATAATGATGCCAAGACAATTGAAATTTTTAATAAATATTGTAATTAAGTATAAGCAGCTAAATAAGTAAGATTTTTTCTTCATAAATGTATTTTGAACTGTAAAATAATTTTTAAAATGTATTTTTAACAAGGTGGTCTCTTAAATGCTCTTCTCCTGTCCAAACAAGGAGTCGAGGCCCATTTTTTTATTGCTGATTCTTAAAGCAAAAATTATGAGGAATCCAAAAAAAAAAAATTAGCCGGAAAATTTAGGAGCTTCTGTGGAAAATCGGAAAATTTAATTTTCATGGGAAAATTTAAAGGTAAATTTCTAAGAAAAATTAGGAAAATTTTATTTTTCAATTAAAGCCTGATTCAATGCCTTTCCAACGAGCTATCACTCGTTGCGATCGCTTTAGTAGTTTTTTTTTTAAACAACTTTCAATGAGGTCCCTTATGAAGAATTCTTCAATTTTGTCACTTACATTGGTGTACACCACCACTAAACCAGTCACTATAAAAAAAAAATATGTAGGTACATTATTTTTTGCTGGGCAATCGATTGAGACTATTTATTTTAAAATCGGTGAGGGGTCGTCCAAAAATTTGCCAATTTTGATCGTTTTCATATGGAATTGCTCTATAAACAAATCAAATTATTTACAAATTTGTGTAATTTTGAAAAATTATTAAATTAATAAAAAAAAATGTGTTTTCATCATTATTATACATTGCTTTTACATAAATAAGCACATAATTGTTTGTGTATATTTACATTTTTTTAGTTTCAATTTCAAATTTTTTAAAATTTTTCTGTTTCTTATGTGTATGAAATATTTGATTCGTCTTTCTTTCGTTTGTTTGACATTTAAAAACGCGATACACAATCCAAAAAAATGTGTCAATTGTTACGTTATTCGGCAAAAAATTTGACTTTCGTGTTACATAGCCCAAAATAGGAAAAACGTCAATTATTTTTGACGTTTGTTTAGTTATTCATCTTACATAAACAGGTTGTTATTTAAGCGAATGTTATCGTTCGACATAGTGGGCCAGGCGGTTAATCCTATAATATTGTTAATTCAGATGCATGTATGTATTGTATGTATGTATGTACATTAGGTATGTAGTATATAATTCGTATAATCATGTTAAATACGTATAGTACATACATAAATAACAATTAATAGAAATATGTATATAAATTATTAATAAAATCATCATATCAAATCAAATCAAATAAAACATTATTTTTGTGTCGAATGACGATTGAAGTCTAAAAATATGTAATATAATTATGTAAAGTAAAAGTTAAAAAGAAAACCGGAGTATTTTTAGAGGCAGTGAATACTTGTATAAGAAATATTTAAGGAAACGTCCTGAGGTACTTAATTTATTATCAAATCAACAAAATTTTTTGGAAATTTTTAGTTTGTATTCATTTGAATACTTTAGACTTTTTCACCGCTTAAACTAACAATATTATAGTAATTGTGATCGGGAAACCGTTCCAATTCTATATAATCCATTTCCGTGTGCAGAAGTTTGTCAAGCATTTTCACTAATTCTCCAAATGAAGGCCGTTCATTGGGATCCTGAGACCAACAGTAATACATGATGTTATAGAGTTCTCGTCTACAATGTTCAGGTTTCTCCAATCGATAGCCATCGCGAACCTTAAAGAAAATCGAGAAAGGTTAATTTCATATTTTAGAAATGTAGCAATAATATTAAAATTTACTTTGCGCATAACATCAGACGCAGAAATGCCAGGATATGGCGTAGATCCAAGTGTTACAATCTCCCACATCAGTATACCGAAACTCCAAATATCGGATTTAACGGAAAATATATTATCGTAAAGCGACTCAATTGCCATCCATCTAGAAATGATTTTTAAAAGATGTTATGTTAAAATATTGAAAGTGCAAAATTAGAACTACGAATGAATATTTCATTTAGTTCATTTATTTATCATTAAGTATTTCAAATCCGTTAGCTATTTTAATTTGACGTTTGAATTAAAATAAAAATTTATCGTTTTTTTAAACGTAGTCAGCAATAACGACAATTATCGGTATCGTATATATGCTATACATATATACTAATTTTCAGGATGCAGCATTTTATATGAAACCAAGCTGATATTTGATTTAATTTTGGCATTTCTAAAACAATTATTAGAGCTACAAATTAACTATTGCCAAACGAAATAACCAAATGCTTTTAAAGTCGAAAGCAAGGGCGTCTATTCAAGAAATCACAAAGGAACCGATATAACCAATATGTGGACATGTTATAGGCATGTATGTTGTGGTTACACTGGTTTAGTTTGTATTTTTACGATTGAGAATTTATGATTTACTAGAAAAATGTATAAATTAAGTCATAATTTGCACTTATGCACTTTACCTTAAAATTGCAACCTGAAATTATATTTTTACAATATTTTCATGAATACAAAAAGGCCATTGGTTTATTTTAACAAAACTATTGACCCATTATGTTAAATGTTAAAAAAACAAATGAAATTTTATTTGCAACTCATAAATTCAATACAAAAACAGAATTTTTGCTACTTTTTATTATTTCGTAACAGGGTTAATAAAGTTGATACAACTGTACATTTTTTTGGTACAATTCAAAACTAAAAAGTACGATGGTACCCCTGTGGCTCATTTGGTACTACATATTCCCAAATTTTTCAAACCCAAACATATTTTTAATTGATACTAAATCTATGTGAATAGATTTTTGCACTTGTTGTTAAACTTCATATATAAAATAAAGAGAGCAATTGTAAAGTTTATACAGTTTGATAAAAAAGGGAACGAAATGCTTCGTTGTAGAGTAGCAATCATCATGGTAAAATACATGGCATGAGCTTAATTTTTTTAAACGACTAGAAAAAACTTCAATACGGTTTTTTGCAGTATGAAAGCGTCGTCTTAGTTTTTTTCAAGTGGTACTAAAATAAAACTCTTGTTGTTACAACTTTAATATAGCAACTGGTTTGTTATCAAAAAATGTATAGATTTGATCTCATTTATTTGAATGTACCGTACTAATATTTTATGTAACCATAATTATCAGCATATGTATGTACATATAATTATTGAACATGTATTTGTTTCTGTTTTGTTATCTTTACTTTACAATGTACCAATGAATTTAAAGTACCTTTTGTTTTTTTTGTATTATATTTTTGTTTATTAAAATAAAATTAAAAAAAAATTTTTTTTTAAATTATTTAGTACTATTGGGGTCGAAAAAGTACGATTTTAAAAGTTCGTTGGTACGATATTGGTTTTTTCATTTATCATCCCTGTTTCGTAATGGAATGCTCAACACCCAACACGAACTTTATTTAATATTTATTTGTGCATTTTTAAGGTTCATGAAAATTTGATTGACTCACAATCAGTGTTGCTCATTTAATTTCTGCTTTTCAATACAAATACAGAACATCGCAATCAGAAAGACTGTAACACCTTTCTGTAGAATAGTGCTTCCCATAAATCTTGATATTTGAAATGTTGCGGAGCAAACTACTGAGAAATCTAAATGGTTAACAATCCGTAGATATTTTCTTTTTAGAATAATGATAATTATAATAATAATAAGGGATGAGCCTAATGATAAAAAAGAAGATTGTTTGCATTTCGCAAGTGTCGCAGTGTAGCAAAACTTTCCCCTATGTTCCCAGCTTCGACCAAATAAAACGAACGGCTATTGTTATTAAAAAATGTAAGAATTCTGATTTTTATAATAGACTATTCATTTAAGTTTCTTTATTCAGCTTTTTATTTAGCTTAGATGTTAAGACAATTATGCAACTGTTTTATACGTTAACATTCTTTGTTTAAAAGTTAATTATCCTATTAACTGGTTAACACAATAAACTTCTCTTAACTTATTATGCCATTTTGGAACAGACTTGAATTTTCGATAGATATTTTAAATGGTTTGGAAATACATATGTATATAAAATCCTCCAATAAATAAAATGACACCGAAAATTGATATTTGCAAAAATGTGATTCTCTTGCTTTTCGAAATGACTGATTTAATTATATAATGACTTTTACAATTTCCCTGTGAAAATCAAGCTTATAAATTTATTTTATTTATATTTTTTGCACTTTTGTGAACATTTCATGCATGTTTTTAATTATATTCAGCCATTTTCCCCAAAAAAAATTGCCGTTTTATGTTACGAAGTCTTGGCAACACTTGCAGTAATACAAAGTTAGTTGTACAAGAGCCAAATACGATGCAGTACATAATTAAGTATTTTGGGTTGTTCGTCGAATAATTGAAAAAATATATGTTATACGAATGAATAAATTGTTTAGGGTAGAAAAAAGATTTATTCAAAAAATATGTAGTAAATATTTGAGGGGCACGAAAGGTAACAAAGCAACCATCGCTTCTATCACAACCATTTATGTCCCGTAGGATGCGTTGGAAACCCTATTTCAGCATCAGTTATTTACCGAAATAACTGTAATTACCGTTACCAAAAAAAAAAAAAAAAAAAACAAACATATTGTTACATAAATAATTTTATATTAGGAAAAAACAAATATTACAAATTTAATAAATTTGTTAATAATTAAAATATTTTCATTATATACAAATGGGAAATATCGGTCATTAATGATTAAAATATTAGATTTCTAAACAAAATTTAAATCATTTCATAAGTATCATATGTATCATATTCGTATGTAAAATTAGATTCATATCATACTTCAGAATTGTATACCGATCTTAAAATTATTCATCATATTTCTTCTAATGTTCTTATATTTTTCACAAATATTGTTATTCATATAAATTTTAATAGAAAAAAGTTTCATTTATCCGAAAATCATAGGTCGAATTTTTACGACTATCGTCCCAAAATAATAGCTATTCTATAAGATCCACTTTTTGTGCAGATTGGTCAATTATTGACCTTAACTCCCATATATAGCCCACTACCGAAAGTTACATTAACGACCATAAATCTATTTAAGATGTTGGTATCGAAATAAAATTTAACAAAATTTGTTTTATATATATACACAAAAATTCGACATAATTTTATGATGATCGGTCTATAATTACTTATAGCTTACGGGATGATCTAATGTTAAAAGAAAAACTATTTTTTAAATACACATTTTTAATACACAGGTACAGA
The DNA here is from genome assembly GCA_950370525.1 of Bellardia bayeri. NCBI lineage: Eukaryota > Metazoa > Arthropoda > Insecta > Diptera > Calliphoridae > Bellardia > Bellardia bayeri. Next base: position 60,725,486 of record OX493264.1, read on the forward strand.
TGTACTTTTGCTACGCATTCCAATGCTATCAACAGATTTACCATTCGATTTTAAACAATTTTTATACCCTCCACCAACAAGAGTGGTGAATGAGGGTATATTACGTTTGTCATTCCGTGTGAAACTTTTTTAATATTCACCTGAGACCCAACAAAGTATATACTATATATTTATTCTTGGTCCTTATGAAATTCTAAGTCGATTTAGCCATGTCCGTCTGTCCGTCTGTGTAAAACACTCTCACGTCCAAACTATACACTGACCGAAACTTTGGTATTGAAAATCAGCAAAATCGGTTTAGGCCAACCAGAGTTATGGACCAATATGTGAGACAACCTCCATAAAAATTTGGTATTTTTTGGTCCATTTTATTGCAGTATTTTGAAATATATTACAGATAATACCATGAAATTTTGTATACGTTGTTTTTATGATAGAAGAAGAAAGTGTGCGGGAAATAGTAAGAATCGGTCCATGATTTCTCATAGCCCCCATACAAAAATCTTCCCGAAATATTGCATAATTATACATAAATGCCTATACAATTGGAATATCAAGACAAAATTCGGCAAAAATAAGTTTTATGCAAAATGAAATCGCAAAACGAATTTTTTTTTAGTACGATCCATGTTTGACTATAGACCCCATATAAAGTCCACTTCCAAAATTCACTTAAATACGTATAAAACAGATTTAAATAATGTTAAACGGCTAAAATTTTACATAAATAATCTCTGTAGGCAAATAAATTGCTGTACTAAATTTTATGGTGGTCGGCCCAGAATTGGTCATAGCTCCCATACAAGGACCACATATGAAAAAGACATTTATTCCTATATATATTCTATAAATATCGGTACCGACTCAAAACTTTGCACAGATCATTTACATATGCACAAAAATCATCCCACAAAATTTTGTGAATTTCAATCTATTTTTAACCGTATGCCCCATATAAAGCCCTCTTCCGAAAATCACTTAAACACTCATCCAATCCAAAATTTCACACGGATCATTTACATACATGCGTAAATCAAACTGCTGGATTTTGAGAATATCGGTCCATATTTGACTATTTTCCCCATATAAGGTCCACTTCCGAAATTCACGTTATTACTAATATATATCTTAAATATACCGTTATTATTTTGAAATTCGACGTGAAATATCCTCATATGCATGAAAATCACTGTTCCAAAATTTAAGAAGATCGGCACATAATTTGTCATAGCTGCCATATAAGAACCATTTCCAAAAAACAACTAAACCCACAAAAATGTCTAATAAATATCGAAATCGAACCAACTTTTATATGGATCAGAAATTTTAATCCAGAAATCATATTAGATCGGTTATACGGCAATTAAGCTACTGGATTTTGTAGCTATCAGTCAATAATAGCTCCTGAATTAAGTCAACTTCCGAGCATAACAAACAACCGTACAACTCTTGTAAATAACGCTATTCAGATGAAATATAACCAATATAATCCTAAAATATATAGAAATCACATTAGTGGATGTTGGATTTAGAAGCTATCAGTCCATAATTGGTCCATTTCTTCTATGCCAGAAATCTTTTGTAAATAATGTCATTGAGATCAAATTCAAACAAAAAAGCCTCATCTTATATCTTATCATTTTTTATACTCTGTTTCTTAACTTGTGGTGAATATGGAAAAATGTTCTTTTAATTTTATAAATTGTTAAATTACAATCAAGATTATTATGTAAATCAGACAAACTCTGGAAATTATGATGGGAATTGGTAATTCAAAATATTTAACATAAATGATATTGGTCGTAAAATTGTCTTTCAAACAATATATCAAATACTAATAAAATTTGCACTAAAACTGAATAGAAAACACAGAATAAGAATATTCTAGTCCTATAACCAGTATAGTTTTTCTATTTCTTAGTACGTTTAGGTGAAGGGTATTTAAGATTCGAACTTGTTTCCTGTTCGGTTAGTGCTTGCGATGACTTGTAACAAAGCTCAAGGTTAATAACCCGTGTATATGTGTATGTTCCTGATGGGCAAACTAAACCTTAAGCATTGCAATAAATACATTCAAATTAAATAAATAAATGTTTGTAAATATTTAAATCCGTTTTATTTGATATTAAAATTAGTGGGGTGTAACGAAGCTCACAGGGTTTAGCTAGTTATTTTTAAAGCTTGATTTTATAGCCTTTATTTAATTATTTTTTTTCGGTTGCGTTTGAATGCTATACCACCGAAGGAGGACGCTGTGATAAATATTAGCTATGATGGATAGAAAAAAAAAAACAAATAATTATCAGAAACTGATGAGAGAAAGTGGGATTTCTCGAAACATATGTAAATTCAACAACCCAGGTTCGATCCCCAGTCAAGAAAAATTATCAAAAATTTTTAATAATAAAATTTTTCAAGTTGTAATTCCTAACTACAGTAAAAATAATTTAATGAAAATTAAAATTAATGAACTCGAGCCTAACTAAAATTATCAAGAAGAAACTGATGTTGTTTGAGTGGCAGCGGCTGGGAATCGAACCCGGGCTACAAATACCAACTCATGCTTAATGATCAAATGCGCTCACCACTTAAGCTACAGCACCCTCTAATTTTGGTTTACCAATTAAATATAGTATATGTTGTTTGGTAATTTATTTTCCTTTATATAAATCTATATTTAAAATTTTAAGTCTGTTTGTGATTTATTTTAAAGAAATACAAAATTCCTCTTTTTAACCTATTATCCTCTAGGGGTCATTTTATGAAGGAGTAACTTCTCCAATACTAATTTTAGTTATTACATAAAGCTACATCGCAAGTTTCTTTGTCCTAAAACAACACTACGAAAGATACAAAAAAAAAAAGATCTTTACAATTATTTACCCCTTTAGTTTGAATTTCCCAAATGTATTTTTTTTAAGATTTCTGTCTTTAAATATGTCTATATATTTAAAAATTCCAGTCTGCAGATTATTTATTAAGATTAAACAAAAATTCTCTTTTTTTAGCCTAGAAGATGACTTATCTCAGAATAAGTACTCGTACTTTTCTAATACACATTTTTGTGACTACAGAAAGCAAATATGAAAATACTGTTCCTTAATAACAAATACAATCATTATATAAAAAAAATTCAAAATGTTTTCCCTTTTTTATCCCTTTCTGGTCCCAGTGTTATTGACACTACCAAGTAAGAATTTATCTATGTTCCGAATTTCCACAAAAAGAGTTACCAATTTTACCAGTTTCTACCCATTTTATACTTTCTTGATTCTAGTCTTGAAACATATATAATCTATTGAAGCTTCCAAGCAATTGATCCTACAAATTTCAATAAAATCGTTTTAGCCGAACAAACAAACAAACTTACAAAGACATTTATAATATATAATACGAGTACATATAATATAATAAATAAACTCACCTGATGGGTAATTTTCCTTCACTTTTACGTTCATAAACTTTTGAAGTGATTACATCACGTGCAAATCCAAAGTCTGCCACTTTGCAAGTGTGATCATCTGCAATCAATATATTTCTAGCGGCCAAATCTCTGTGGATTATCTAAATTAAATGATATACATAATTATATGAAGTTATGATTTTTACAGATATAAAGTATTATTTAAAAAAAATATAAAAAATTAAAAAAAAAAACTTATTTAGTATTTAAAAAAAATATATATTTATCTAATAATTAATTTTTTTTTAATATTATTAAATTTAATAAAATATATTTAAAATAACGTAAGATTTTAATGAATAGATATCCAAAGAAAGAACATCGATCGTACGACAAGCATTGTGATCAATAAAAGCAGTAGCGATTTTGCGTTATAGAAAACGGAAATTTAAAATTATTTTTCCTTTTTTTTTGTTTTTTGTTGGAAAATTGTAATTATTTTGTAGACACATAGTGATCGAAACATTTTAAAAAGACATTAAAAATCTACACAAATGAAGGCATAATAAAAATTCACAACTTCCTTTAGCGCAAGCAAAGTATTACATACTCGTGCTACATATTTATATCAACACTCTCGTATACATACTATGTGTGTATGTATTTGGATTCATAAATGTTTTTTGCAAGTTGAAGTTGTGATTTTTTCGTGGAATAGAAAGAACAAAACTTGTAGCATTCATGTTTATTTAACGTGACCAATAAGTTGGCTCTTATTTTGCACTTTTTACGGTTTTAATGAATTGAAAATGTTCTCCGTCATCTAAAATCCTATTTTATGTTTAATTTGAAGAATCGAGAACCAATATTTTGCAGAAAATTTTCAAAATTTATTTTTGAGAAAAAAGATGCATTTGAGAATAGTTTTTGTATTTCATTTAACAATAGATGTTCAAATACCACCGTATTCTGAATATGTTGTTATGAAAAAGCATAATTTACAATTTTTTTGTTGGAATTTTGCTGATTTAATGAAGAAAGAGTGTATCTAGATTTTGCATTTATTTTCATTAGATAAATTCGAATTTCGTATGTTAAATTTCTTTGACATACACTTGCAATGCATTATATTTTAAACCGTAAAATATTTTCCAAATTGAAATTAGCTGATGATGTTTTAATACTCTAAATTGTTATGATTATGAATTTGGCTTGAAGTTATTGGCTGTGTTTTAGTTTTGGTCACGTTACGAATACTTCACTTGATATTCACATGTGTTTAGATGAAAGTATGTGAGTGGATGGGTAAAAGGCAACACATGTGAAATATCGCATTCAACTAACTGACTTTGCAGTCAAGTTGAAATTTCCGTTCGGATAAAAGTTTATGTATAAACTCTTAAATGCATTCGTAAGGCAGTAAATTTTATAAGTTTAAATAAGCGACAGCAATGCGTTTGCCACAAGGAAGCATCTAAAGTAGCATTTTTTTATTATTTTAAGAAAACTCGTCAACTGTGAATATTTTGATATTTTTAATTTATATTCTATTAAAGTTCTTAAAGCCACCAACAATTACTATACCTCAACTTCATCCAAAATTTCATAACGTCAGTTTTTTTTATTAAATACTACTTCATATATGTTTATACATAAATATTTAATTTTTATTTGATTATTATATAAAGGGTCCGCCAAATAACATTTTTTTTGAAAATGCTATAAAAAAAACCACTGAATATTTTCTAAAATTTCTTTTTTTATTTAAAAGTACAATCCTTCCGATTGATAATGGAAAATAATTTTACTCAAATGGCTGCCTCGGCTGGCCATGCAGTAGCCTACACAATCGGTCCAATTTTTAAGCACATTATCGATTGTGTGCAGCTGTATTTCACTAATGGCTTCACGAATATTGTCCTTTAAATCGTCAATTGTCTCTGGCTTGTCGGCGTAACACTTATCTTTTGCAGCACCCCACAAATAATAGTCCAACGGTGTCAAACCGCAGCTCCGAGGTGGCCAAACGACATTAGCTCTGCGGCTGATAATGCGATCATCAAAAACAGGGTGCAAAACATCAAGTGCAGCTTAGGCTATGTGGCACGTAGCGCCGTCTTGTTGAAACCAAATATTGCCAATATCCTCCTCTTCAATTTTTGTAAACAAAAATTCGTTCAACGTGGCCCGATAAAGATCGCCATTGACTGTAACGGCCACTCCTTGCTCATTTTCGAAGAAAAATGGCCCAATTATGCTTAATTTTGGGTGCATCGGCTTTTCAAAGTATGCGTGCGAGTTTTCTCTGCCCCAAATGGACAATTTAGACATACCCGCCAAGATCAAAATGAGCTTCATCTGAAAAGATGATTTTTTTTTTGGCAAAATCGGCATCTTCTGTAAGTCGATCGCAGGCCCACTTAGCGAAGCGAAGACAAGCGTATACACAACCACATTCGTTCAGCGGAAGGATAAAACTAATTATCTGTCAAATCAGACATGAGCTAAGTGTTACCATTCACGAAATAAGCACTAGTTGAAAAAAACGTTGAATGACGGACCCGTTACATGCTCGTATTTATCTAGGGTTTGGAATTTCACGGACTATTGTTTTTATACCCACTAAAAACAAATGGGGGTATATTGAGTTTCTCATTCCGTTTGTAACACATTATGTAGAACCAAGAAGTCTATATATTCTGGATCCTTATAAAATTCTAAGACGATCTAGACATGTCCTTCTGTTAAAGGCAGATAGAGTTTCGAAAAAAAGACTAAGTACAATAAAATTTTTCCCAAACAGTCCTTGTTTTACCGAAGTATTTAATATTGAAAATAAGCAATATCGGTCCAGTAGAATCCGATATATAGACAAAAGTTTTAGATAACCTCAATGTTTTTCAGTAATTTTTTTCTTCAGATATAATGCAGATAATATCATGAAATGTTGCACACTTTCTTTTTAATATAGAAGAACAAGTTCTGTTCGATCCATATCCGACCATACTTCATAAAAATCATTTAAATGCGCATAAATTTCTTATAAACATTACAATCAAGTGAAAAGTCAGCACAAATAATCCACATATACATATAAATGATTCGACACAAATAGTCTATGCATATGTCGTACCCAATTTTATGACGAACGGTCCATATTTGATGATAACTGCCTTATGAGGAATACTTCCGAAAACTCTTTAACGTACAACACTATCTATATCGAACCGAAATTTTACACATTAATGAAATAAATAGAAATTATGCAATTAGCTTTAGTGAAAGTTAGTCCACAATGGCCATAGGTCCCATACAAGCTCTACTTCCGAGAATAACCACTGGGTATACAGAGGTTACAATTTTGACGTTTCAAAAACCCAAAATTAGGTGATTATCTCCCGTCTCCTGATAACTCTGTATATTTTGCGAAATAACTGGAATATGCATAAAATTCTTGTAAATATCGTTATTGCGATGAAATTCAAACAAAATAAACCTAAAATAAAAAGATGTTACGCCACAAGGTGATAGCTCCAATGTAAGGGATCCGAAAAATATAATAACCCGTATAAATATCATTATCGATGCAAACACTACTGAAAGGCATGATTTTAATATATCAAATTCCCACTTGGGAAACCTGCTTCCTCGTTCCAAGTTCAATAATTCTTTATTTTTTTTTTCGTTAACAACCTGCATCTCTTTAAGAGATAGCAATAAGGTTTTAATTTTATTTTCGATTACATTAATTCTGAAATCATCTCAGTGGTATTTGGTTCTTAGTAAGTCTTCAGAGGATATTTTGGCTTACTAATATTTAAAATTTTTTTCGAAAAATCTAAAACATTTCAAACAAAAAATTGTCTGGAATACTTTTTAACGATCATTAAAAGTTAAAATCATTTATAAACATTAAGTTATGTTTCAACAACTGTTTAAATTTACGAGGTCTGATCAAAAATTAACCGTTACTTTCAAATTTCGTGAGTTACGTATGTTCGATTTTCGCATTTTTTTCTTTTATGTTGGTACACATATCTGTTATATATATTGGTAATATCAGCCATTTTGGATTGAAAGTTTGTTTTTGACAGATAAAAAGGTTAGTCGCGTTTTGGTGTGCTTTTCGATTTTTTACTATTCGAAAAAATGGATCAAAGAAACTGTATTAAGTTTTGTGTAGAAAATGAAATTAAATGTGCAAGGACATTTGAAATGTTGACTGTGGCGTTTGGCGCGTCTACACAAGTTCAATTGTGGTATAACCGGTTTAAGGAAGGCCGAGAAGATGTCAATGACGATGCTCGTCCTGGTCCACAATACTTTTATCATAATTAAATACTAAACACAATTGGAGACTGAAAAAATGAAACCATATTAAAATTGAACTTAAATTTAAGGAAAAATGAACTAATTTCGTATTTAAATATCAAGTTAAAAACTGGCCATAAGAAGATTATATTGTGAATTTCACAATCTATATGAAATCATTGATTTTTCTACAACATCAAATGTAATTAAATATAAAATAATAAATAAATATATTAAATAAAAAATAAATAAATAAATTAAATAAAAATAAATAAATAAAGAAAACCGAATAGTTGATAGCGAAGCGGTTTCGGTAGCCCCGTCCCTGGTAGAGACAATAAGGCCACAAATCTAAAACAATTAAATTTTTCAAGTTTTGAAATTTTTCTTTTTTAGAAATTGTGCGACACCTTGTTTAATGTTTTGAATTTGTTTTCATTTTAACATTTTGCACAAAAAATACCATATGAATGCAAAATTTTATTAAAATATGTTATTCATTTTATATTCAATTAACAGTGAATGTGCATTCCGGATTGTCTTTTAGATTTTGTAGATCTGTTTATTTTTTACAAATTCTTCCACTGTGCAACGCTTTATTTTATAAAATGAGAACGCTTATTACTACAACATTTTTTTTTTTTTTTTTTAAATTTTAATAATTTCGTATATTATGTAGTTTATTAAATATTTTTATATTATAGAAACACTTGGTAGCCATAACGTTATTTAAAGTTGGAATCCAAATATGGATTAGATAATTTCTTGGTTGGAATACGAAATAATATAAATATTATTACGAAGGAATCTTATCAAATTTTATATTATTCAGGAATGTGATGGAAATCGATATCAAAAACGAATGAGTTTTAGAAGTCAATTTGTTCGTAATATTTCTGTATTGAAAAACTTTTATCGCATAAAATATAAAGATATTGGGCTACTAAAGAGAATCTTAAAACGAAAATTTTAAAAATTAGATTATAAATGCATTTAAATGTATTTCCAAAACTGATTCGTTTTCGATATCGATTTCCATCACATGCCTGGGGCCAAATTACTGCATTCGATATCGAGTAAAATTGATCGTAATTTTCTTATTTGAGATTATGGCATTCGATATCGAGCAAGAAATTTAGTACATTTTATCATAATTTCGATATCGAAAGCATTTTTCGATACGATAGCTCATTCGATCACGAATGCGGTAATTTGGCCCCTGATTATCACTGTTTCAAAATGAAAATATGGCTTTAGAAAATAAAAAGCTAGAGTACAGCTGGAAGAATTTAATTGATGGATTATCAGCATTTAAAATCATCATTTAAAATTACTTTATTTAAAATGTATTTATATAATTATAAAAATATTTATGCAATATTTTAGAGAAATTAAACAAAATATACATATGTATGTGTAACATGCAATTTTATCAAAAAAGTTAACAATTTATTTTAATATTATGTTTCAAAATTTTGTGGCAGAGAATAAACTTATTCGCTTTTCGTAGATGTTGGGCTTTACTGACAACATTACAAAAATAAACAACTTTTTTTTTTTGTCCGGTGGTTACTTATTTTGAATAAAGGTAATTCCCGTTTTCTATTTTCGTGATGTTTTTGTGTCTGCTTTGGTGATATTCTTAGTAAGTACTTTTCTGTTCGTTAGTAAAAAGAATCTCTTGGCAAATGAAATAAAACCAAAGATACGTCAATAAGAAAAACAAACTTATATATTTTGTTAACATACCCCTCGTGATGTTAGGTAATCCATTCCCTTGGCAACCTGGTACATAAACGACGTCAAATCACCTGACGTCAGGACATTCGATTTGCCATGTGTATTGCCGTAGTGCCTGTAGAGTGAAACAAGTTTGTAAATAATCAAATCACATACATATTTATAAAATTCTTAATATCACAAGAATATATACTAACAAAATAAATATATCGATAGATTAGAATAAATATATGAATGCGTGTTTAGATAAATGTGTAAGATAAAATATAATAGAAAGGATTACAACTACATACTAAAATTAATTTTTCGATTTCATACAATTATTAAAAGATTCCGAGTTGCAGGAGTGAAATGTATATTTTATCGATTCTTTGTTAAAATAAAAGTTAATGTAAATTCTTACCGCTCTGCTCTTGAACTACGAAGATACGTTTGTAGTTTGCCACCATTAACGTATTCAATAATTACAAATATTGGATCTTTCTCAGTGCAGCATCCCAAAAATCGTACTACATTCACATGTGGCTCTAGAGACTTCATAACCTGCATTATAAAACAAATATCTATTAATTAATAAAAATATATAAAATGAGAGATTTTAGGAATTCCTACGAATCAACAATTTCTGCAAAAAACAAAAAAATCTAAAAAACTCCCTACAGATTTGCATATAAAAATTTGCTTAATAAACGTTTGTTAAATTTAATAATCGTTTTTGAATAAGGGGGTTTGTCTTTTTACACACTTATATTACGGTTCAAGAACACACTTAAAGTTTTAAGACACTTTGATGTTTACACAACAACGACTCACAATAAACTGATTAACTTGACTGGACCTGTTAGTCTATTTATACAGCAAACATAATTTCTGGGAGTTTCGGGAATAAGATACTAGAATGTTCATGACTGAAAGTCTAGAATGTTCGTGTTTAGAACATTCAGCCAAAGTCGTTAAAACTCAATGTTGTCATATTGCTCAGTTATGTTTATAACAGGGTGTTCTCAATAATGTTTATAACAAGTTGTACGTCGATAAACACGCCATCTGTTGGTAAAGATGTTGTATGTTGATAACATGCTGTATGTTGATACCGACAGTTAAATTTAAATTGAAATACAATTTTGTAACATTTTAAAACATTTTAAAACATGAAAACAAATCTTTATAATGTATTTAAAAAAATGCCACTCACGAGTATTCATGCCGTAAATATTTACGTAAATTAACAAATGGACTAAATAAGTATGTATGTACAGTGTGTTTATATGTGTGCTTACATATTAAGTGTAAAATAGTTTAGGTTAGTTTTCGTGCTGTGGTGTTTAGTTGTTTATGCTTTTTATCCTAAAGTAAATCCCTGACAATAATAAGGATAGAAAGATTTGTAATGTCATCATAAAATTTAAATTTAATTTTTGTTGTATTATACATACATCCTTTCAATGGAAACTAAAGCAGCATATACGTCACATGAGCGGATGTCCATTAGATCGGTCAAATTCTCGAACAAATAACTAAAACTTATGAACTGTGTGTGTAGATTTGGTTTTTAAACTAAAATAAAAACTAAATAATTAACTACTTCTAAAGAGTTAAAAGATTTGTTTTATGCTGAACCCTCAGGCTAAGGAGAGGCCTATAACAATCTGCAACCTCCCATGATATAGAAACCTGTTTCCAAATTAAAGAAACTGGGAAAAATAAACCTGCCCGAAAGAATTGACACAATAGCTGGAAACGAAATTCACAGAAGCTGAAAATGGTTATACAGGCTTCAGGGAACTACCGTCAGCGGACAACCCAAAAACTCAAAAAAATTAAAAAGTTAGAGAGCTATATTCGGCTCTGCCGAAACTTAAATACCCTACACCTAAACATAATAAGAAATACATAAACTACACTGATTTTAGGACAAGAATATCCTTATTCTGTGTTTTCTATTCAGTTTTAGTGCAAATTTTATTTTTATTTTATACATTGTTTGAAAGACAATTTTACCACCAAAATAATTTATTTTAAATGTTTTGAAATTTCATCTAATTTTGACCATTTATAATTGATGTAATTACCAATTCTTACCAATGATTTTTGTGTATATTTAAATGATATATGTATATAAAATTCTGAGTCGGTATACGATATATATAAAGATTAAAGACTTTTTTGGATGTGGTCCTTATATCATCACCGACCATCATATAATTGAGTGCAACAATTTATATATCTATAAGAATTATTTGTTTCGAATTTTAACCTGGTAACAATATTTATACCAGATTTATACGTATTTAAATAAATTTTAAATGGGGTCTATGGTCAAACAATGACTGAACAAAACAAAATTTCACCAGAATATTAATATCTGATTAGTATTTTTGAACATGAAGTGAATTTTTGGAAATTTTTTTGGAAGCTATAGTCCATACCGTCCCGAAAAGATTCCACATTGACTATATTAGGAAGTGGACATTTCATTAAAGATGTAATCAATTAATATAAATATTTAAAAATGATTTCTAAAAAATAAAGGTTTTTTGAGGGATGGATGCCTTTTACAATTGAATGCTTTAAAACAGGACGCTGATAATTTTGTCCAAATCGGTTAAATACTCGTATCAGCAAATATGTAAACAAAACTAGTATTACATACAATAAGCTTAAATAACTATATTCAGAATAAAAAAATATATGATATTTTTCATATCATATAATGATGATTTGATATGCCAACAACTGATAATGTTACTCTAGCATCGTACGCAGATGATACGGCTATAATATCAACAAACAAATCACCAGTTGAAGCGTCATCTATGGTTCAACGGGAATTAAATGTTTTACAACAATGGTTCCATAAATGGAAAATTGAAACAAATACAGAAAAGTCAAGTCATGTCACATTTACTTTGCAAAGAGAATAGTGTCCCCCATTGTATTTTAAATGGCTTACAAGTACCCAACACAAATTGTGTCAAATATTTAGGAATGTATCTCGACAAACGACTTACATGGAAAGACCATATTAAAGCTTAAAAGGAACTTCTAAATATCAAGACTAAAAAAATGTATTGGTTACTAAGACCAAAGTCTCAACTTAGCCTTGAAAACAAAATCAAGTTATACAAAGTTATTTTGAAACCGGTGTGGACCTATGGCATTGAGCTGTGGGTAACGGCCAGTCACTCAAAGGTGGAGATATTGCAAACTTATCAATCAAAAACTTTAAGACGAATAGTAGATGCTCCATGATTTATGACCAACAAACAAATTCATAGAGATCTTCAGATACCTTTTGTTTTGAATAAAATAAATCAATTTAGTAATCATTGTAACATATTAGCAATTTCCTTGTTACAAGAAATAGATGAAGTTAAAAGACTGAATAGGTTACACGTATTAGATCTCCAATATAGAAAATAAAAAGTTTGTAAGTATATAAAATGTTTAATATTTAAAAACTTATTATTTTAAAAATAGTATGTATGTAAATAGTTGATTAAGCTTATTGAAGTTTAATAACACATGTAATGTATTCCTTTAATTGATCAAATTTACTAAATATTGTAAAATAGATTGTAAATAAAAAGTATTGAAAAAAAATATAATGAGGATCTAATGTCATATGAATACTTAGTTGCGAGAAGAAATGTTTCTATCTTGATGTTAATCAATGTAAATAAATTACTTGTAAAATCAAAGAAATTTATTTACAACCAAGTCATTTGCGATTTTAATACAAGTTAATACTGTTAGCTGTGCCCAAGTTATATACCCACCTTAATAAACCAAATCTACTACTACATATACTAATAAACTCCTAATAAATCAGTGACCTCATTATTAAAATGTATGAGACTCTATGTACATATATGTATATACATATATATTTGATCCCTATACATAGACAGCGGAGAATAAGCATCTGAGTGTGTGTTGGAATAAAAATTATTTGTTATTTTTTAGATTCAGAAGAAAACAAGTAAGAAAGTATAGCCGGTTAAACTCGACCATATAATAGCATAAATTTTACCTCGATATCAACACTTGTAAAGGATTCATGCGTGTTAAAGTGATTTTTAGAAGAGGGTCTTGCATAGGAGCTATGTCTGATTATTGACTGGTCGTTATAAAACTAGGTGTCATGATGTCTGTATATGTGAAACATTTTTGTGTTGAATATTATTTGGCTACCGACATTTTCTAGAGAATTATACTTTTGAAAGTGATTTTCGGAAGTGGGGTTATATAGAAGCTATAGTCAATTATTGTGACAAAATTTATGACTGATAAAATCTATTTCGGAAGGATATTTGTATGGTGGCTAGGTGAAATAATGGATCGATTAGAAAAAGTTCTCATACTATATTTTATGGAAGTATCTTCAAAATTGCGACCTGTACTCTGCCCACATAAGTTTGGACAGCCAGCCATCCCGACGGACGGACAGTGATTCTTAGTCGATCGGTTACTTTAAGGTGGGTGTTAGATTGATTTTGAGCGTTACAAATCCAATATACCCTCCCCACTATGGTTATGCAATGTATAACATCATCATTATACAAATATAATTGTATATAATTGTTTCATATGTAAATACAGAATATTGAGAAAAATTGATTGTGAAATAGTTTCGCCTTAATCATTGCGTCTTTGAATATTTTCATTGTTTTGTTCTCAAATTTAGGAATTTATTTTACAATGCCTATAATTAACTGCGTTTTTAAATATAATTATAATCGATTATTAACAGTCATAATTAAGTTTTTCGCAAACATTTTTGGCAAAGAAAATCAAGAATTTACATCTAAAAAAAAATCACTTTTCGAGGCTTTCCCTATTTAAATGGCAATTATACACACACTTGTGCCTACATATACATGCCAATAAATTCTAAAACTTTCTTTCTTACTTACTTATCTTTTTTTAAGACAGACTGAAATGCCAGAAGAGATTACACATACATATATATATATATATATAATTATATACATATCGCTAACAGTAATGATAAAATGTGTATGATTTTATACTAATGAGACAAACTTTTGTAATTATTATTCATATTCTAGTTTTGGAAAAATTTCACGATGTACCTATAAGATTTTTAAAAATTTTCCATTAGAAACTCTTCAAAAAAGTACAATTATGTATATTGAATACATCATATAAAATACACAAGGTGGTAACCATTTAAAAATCTATACTCAAAACTTAATTGTTTTTGCAGAATAATAAATGTTTTGTTAAAAATTATATTTTCTTCAAGCTTAAGGTCAAAATTTCTATTTATTTATTTATTATTTATTTATTATTTATTACTAAAGTTGAAACTCAAATGTTAAAATATTTGAAATTTGCGTTGTAAAAACGAAATGTGTGTTTACGACATTTAGCACTTTAGGTGACGATATACATACATATGTATGTATAAGTGCATACTTAGATACGCTGGTAATATATAGTCACAAGTGTGTGTGAATATAAATATTTGCAGAATGTGGGAATATTTATTTTTGTTCGTTAAAGTAGCACAAAAAAAATAAAATGAACTTATATTTAAAGGTGTTTGAGCTGAAGATAATTGCAGTTGCACATTTCAGCCTGGGAGAAGTTCAAAATCAATGATAAGAACAACTAAAACTTATTCCTTCATTTTCTATCACAATAGTAACGTAGATGCCAGGGTTGTCAGGAAGTACGAAAAAAGAACCTGGACCAAAACTTAAATAAGGAATAGTTTATATTCTGAAGTGCCAAATACCATGTAGCTACAACCAAAATATGTACGAGTATAATAAAAGATGGACTGAGGAACGCTAACATTTCTTCATTTAATTTTATTGTATAGAACATGTCAGCCAATAATAGCCAATAATATTTGATAAACTAGAAAATAATTATTTGCAGTTGTATCTTCACAAAAAACTTGTTTATTGTTATCGAGTAGAAAATTTTAAATAAAACCAGTATCAATTATAAACCAATCATCTCATTGTTTAATAATATGATTCTAGTGACCGAATAGCGATTTATATTTTGTTATAAAAATTAAATCATTCATAATAACTTTTATAAAATGATTATTGTTTACATAGTTTGGTATCAAGATTTCAGGCGATAAAAATTTATAATTTTTACGGAAAAATAAAAAAAAAACAAGTAAGAAAGTATTGTCGGTCAACCCGACCATATAATACCCTACATCCAGTATATGTATAAAACAGTTTTTCAGAAATGGGCGTTATATGGGAAATATAACCTATTGTGGACCGATCATCTAAAAATTTAGTGTCATGATGTCTGTGAATATAAATATATTATCTCGATATAAATACTTTTAAAAGATTGATGGAGCTTAAAGTGATTTTCGGAAGTGGGCTATATATGAGAGCTACGAGTAATTATGGACCAATCTGCACAAAATTTATAGATGTGATTTGGCTTCATTTGCAACTAATTTTTGATGAAATTTGTGTGGATACTTATATAATTCAAACATTTATGATCGGTAATCCCCAATAATGGACCGATTTCACCAGTTTTAATCCCATCCATCCTTGGGCCGAAAAATATCACGCACCGAATTTTATCGAAATATCTTCAAAATTGCGACCTGTACTCTGCGCACAAGCTTTACATGGACAGCCAGCCAGCCAGACGGACGGACATCGTTAAATCGACTCGAAAAGTAATTCTGAGTCGATCGGTATACTTTAATGTGGGTGTTGGACCAATATTTCTGGGCGTTACAAACATCAGCACAAATCCACCCACTATGGTGGGGTAGGGTATAATCAGTAATTATTATTAACTCATAAATTCTCCATTAAACTTATAACAATCAAGTCGTTGATTTGAATGCTCTTGTGAATGACAAACAATTTCAGTTGTAGTGATCTTAATAACTGTTACTATTTTTTTCTTTTATTTACAATAGTGGTATTCGATGTTCGATGCGTTTTGTATTGCAAAAGTTTTGACATTGATTGTGAGCACTCCATTTATTTCGTACTTCGCGATACTAATGCAATTTATGCACTAAAACAGCTGATCTACATAAACAACAATTTCTAAACGTATTTAAAAAATGCCACGAAAAAGTGCCAAAGAAAAAATTGTTGAATATTTAGAAGAAGAAGTTGCTGAAGAAACAATTTGGAATGGTGGTACATACACATTTAATTTGGGTTTTCCCTTTTAATTTTCTTCTGTGGAATTGTTTGCTCCATTGTTTTAATTTTATTTCTTTTATGAGTGTTTACATCTGTCAGCTGTTTAATTGTCAGAGTTGCAAACGCAATGTTTTGACAAATGCAATTGTGTGTATTTTGTTGTTGGTTTGCAATAAAAAGCTACGATGTTTTGCATTTGCACTTTTACAATGTCATTTGCACTGAACACTGAACGCCGCTAATACTTAATGAAATTTGAAAGCTTCGGCTGAATGCACTTCTGTATTTACGTAATAAGTTAGTAAAATGCAATGGGATGTCGTAAATTATGTCAATAAATCAAAATTAAATACATTTGAACAATATTCAGAAACATACACACATGCTGCTTTTGAGGTGTTAATTGCATTGAATAAAGTAAATAATTTCTCAATGCATTTGTTTCATGTCAAATGCCCGAAGTAGTTTTTATTGTAAACAATTGTAAAATATGCGACCACATTTGTAATAAACTTGCACAAACATGTCTAAAAAAGCATATGCATAAATACCCACTTTACATATTTTAATACACCCGCATGTTTACTATTATTTTTTATATAAAGGGTGGTTCAAAAGCTTTTAAAATGGCAAAAGTATTAATATTGAACACATTTTTATTAGTATATTATGAATTTATTATTAATAAACTAACAAACACTTCCATTACTTCGGATTGCTTGACAAATTTGATTTGTATGGAATCCATACTATGGATATTTGTCTTAATTTTTAGCTTTTACTATTCTTATACTTAATTGTATAAATGATTTGCTAAAATTTACACTTTGTACTAGTTATCGGCACTACTTTCAAAATGCTAATAACTATGGTTTGATTAAAAATTACGTATGGTGGTGCGTATTACAAAATGCGTAGTTAAATCATTCTCGATTCTCATTGGGGGAAAAAGATGTGCAATATCATAAATTGATCTGCAGGTCATATATTTTTCTAGCATGCTAGAAACTGATGATGAACTCTTGCCATCATCATTCGGAACTAGATAATTGCAAATATAATGTTGAAACTAAAATTGTAATAATAAAAAGAAGTATTATAACGGATTACTTTTGGGACATCTCGAACAAAAATAAGTAATTTTTCTAGTAGATTTGTAAGTAATCTGGACGACAATTTCCTATTACTTTTTAACTTTATTTGTAAAGTATAGTTTTTGCTGGGGATTGCTGTGCCGAGTTTATCATCTTGGAGCAACACATCCCACATTATTAAAGAAGGACTATTAGAAATTCTATTAAAGAAAACCTAGTTTCATTTCGCAGATACATATCTCCAATTCTTATTAAAGTCATTGAATCCAACAACAATAAATTTATTTTATCCAAAATTAAGAAGATAAATAATATAAAAGCATAAAGTATTTTGTCGTACGTCTTTTCGGTTTGTTTGAACAATTTTCTTTGGTCACAAAAAGAACGAGATTGAAAGGGGAAGTTATTTTGGAATCACCATAGAGTTTTATTTATTAGTCTTATGAACTAAATACCCTCTATTTTAGAGATTTCAACACTTTATGCCAAACTCAATTTTAAGAAAATTTAAAAAAAGTAATATTTAACACATTCATTCATATTCAATAAAGAGTTTAATGGAAATATAAAATAAGTGTGGATAAAGCGAAAAATAAGATGCGTCTGTGTATGTAGTTATGACACGTAGTGTAGACATAATATTTAAGGCCTACTGTTATTTTATCGATTTAATAGAAATTATGTCTATTCTCGATCAATCCTAACAGTTCGTGATCATATGTTTATATGTATAAAGTAATATATTTTTGGAATAGTGTGAAAATTTGCATACATGATATTTATGATATCATGTATGCATAATTTCTTGTCATTATTAGAAATTTCAAGAGATTTATGATAGATTGATAGTCGAAAAATTGATTAGCACGAACTCTGTGTATTTAAAACTATGTTGGAGATTTTTTATTCGAAAATATGAAAACATTGTCAAAAAGCGTAAAAAGCTGACTAGAGAAAAACAAGTAGTTAGAAAAATAGGTTATTTATTGTTCAAAAAAAAAAAAAAACAGATTAAGCAATACAAAAACCCAGCTGATTCGAAAATATAAAATATTCGAAATCAATCGGTTTTTAAAACTAAACATAAAAAGAGCATAAACAGTTTCCTGTTTGCAATACTCTAGTAGCAACTAATAGATCGATCGTAGCACCAGCATTTTAAGTGTGATTTCTTTTTATATAGAACTTATATGTAGAAATCTATATAAATGAGACACTACATATGGTGAACGCAATGAATGTAATTAGTCAGACATTAAAATCGAAGTCATTAATTAAAAAATATTATATACGAGTATATGTATGTACATATCTTTGAAAAGAGGTGCTTCTTAAACGCAGTTATTTAAGGGAATTAGTTAATTAATGTTCAATAAACGTTAGTGTTTTAAGCATGATATTAATGTATGTAAATGATATATTGAATTAATTAAATTATATCTGTACTCATTATTAAGCACATTACGTTTAAATATGTATAATAAATACGTTTATTTTATTTCTACTCCTTCACAGATTTAACTTCACCTCAAGTCAGAACATCAACTTGTATATGGAAATGGTAAGTTGCATGAATTAAAGGACAATTTTCTTATTTTCTGGGTCTTTTTTAAATCAATAATAAGCGTTTGTATTTTTAGTTAATTTTTTTTATATTTTTAAACAATAGTTTAAATTCGATGTATGTATATGTATCGATAAAATTATAGATTTTGTTAATCATGAAATAGCAATTGAAAATCAACCACGCCAGATTTGTCAAATTTCTATCTCAAAAATAAAATCCACATATTATATTGCTTAATAAATTACGCATTCTTGCAGTTATTCAACAGATTCATTTATTTGCTTTAATAAAATATAACAGACCATTTAGGAGCAGCTGTACCACCAACGTTTTGAGATTCGAGGATCGTATTGACAAAATCAGTAACAAGATGCCTATGGAGCTACCCAGGATAGTAATTAAAATAATACTTTTTATTTTTAACGCCATATTACACCTTGAATATTATCTGCCTAAATGGAAGGTTTCACTGGTTACCATGATACCTAAGCCGGGAAAATATTACACAAAAGTAAAATCATAGACCAGAGAAGCATTCACAAGCAAGCATTCACTTTCTCGACAACATCAACTATTGATGTTGCCATTTAATGCAAACATTGTTTTTATTGATTGCCTTTTTCGTATTCGTTTTTATACCCTTCACCATCATGAGAAGGGTATATATAAGTTTGTCATACCGTTTGTAATTTCCATAATATAATTTTCCGACCCTATAAAGTATATATATTCCGGATCCTTATAGATAGCGGAGTCGATTAAGCCATGTCTGTCTGTATGTCTGTCTGTCTGGATGTTGAAATCAATTTTCAGGATTCAAATCTTCAATAATTCTGTCAGACATACTTTCGAAAAGTTTGCTATTAAAAATCAGAAAAATTCGTCTACAAATAAGCGAGATATGAGCAAAAATCCGAGACAACCTCTAACAATTTCATCAAAAAACCAAGTGTATTAATATTGTTACAGTTAATTTTCTCATAAACAGATGGCGCTGATCAAACTGTGTCCTTAAACCGTAATATAAATGTGTAAAAAGACAGTGGTTATTTTTTTCTTAATTGTGTTTGTGTACATTTAAATAAATAAAGACTTCAAAGTACTTGACGCTTTTATTTTGCATTTAAAAAGAATCCGGTTTATTTAAAGGAAATAAACCACCGTTTTTAAAAGGTAAAAACGTAACAATATGTATGTATATAATATAATTATGCATCCACAACAAAGGTGAAGGGTATATAAGATTCGGCATAGCCGAATATAGCACTCTTACTTGTTTATAATACCTTTATATATTATCAAGCAACGAAATGAAATGATGATACATTAAAAAACTAAAAACATTCGCACCATTCGTTGAGTATTCGTTGACCTGAAAAAGTAAATAACGGTGTTTTTCATACCATTAAAAAAAAAAAACTCAAAAAGTAAAATTTGAATCTGAACTTTTCATTCAATAAGCATTACAAACATTCGTACCATTCGTAGTGTATTCGTTGCTTTTGTCAATATTAGGTGACATTAATAGAAGACATGCAATGCAATGCATGGTATTCGTCATAATTCATTTTTTTTTTTTTGAATGGTGTCATGTATTGCTTTTCTCAAATGATGTGAATTGACAACAACATGCTCACATTTCGTGATTGTATTCGAAAGCATAAAATTCTGCATTCAAACCGTTCTCTGTGATACAGACCCATCAGTCTATTGTCGAATTTGATATATTCGAGAGGATACCCATGAACAAGTTATACCCGATCTTAATTGAAAACAATTGTATTCCGAATCATCAATTTGGATTTCGAAGAAACACATATAAACTTTACATTGTGTAGAGAATCATGCTCTCCTGTTTATATTAATAATCAAGCAATAACAGAACAATCCGAAGTTAATTACCTTGGTGTACATCTCAATCATCGCCTTAGCACAAATTAAATTGAAATTAATTGGACTAAGCTTAGTTTAGATTGTAAACTTCTACTTTATAACTCAATCATAAAACCTATATGGTGATATTGAAGGCTGTATTCAAATGTACAAAAAAATTCAAAGTCGCCAAAACATATTGCTACGAATGATCACAATTGTGCTATAGACAAGAACGAAGAATGCCTACTTAATGTTTATAATTAACAACAGTCACACAATTTTGGTCCGGCACTGGCTGGACTAAATAATTAAAATTCATTAGATATAAGATTTGATATACTTATTTTTAGTTAATTTTTTAATGAAGATATAATGAAAAAATAATAAAATAAAAAAATTTGGCAATGGTAACAACTATGTAGCTAGAGTAATAAAAAAATGCTGTTACAACTGAAATATATACTGAATAATTTAAAGAAAAACAAACAGCAATAAGTCTTCTTAATCAAAATTATTTTTAATTAGTAATACTACTTTATAATAAACTAATGTGTCAAAAACATTTCCAAAATGAAAACTTTTTGGACCCTCCAAAAGATATCTAAATATTCTCAATAAAATTTATGATCTAATCTTCTAAATTTTCACAAACGGGCTCTGTTTCGTTATATATTTGTTAGTTTTTAAAACATATGTATGTTAATCAGTGGGAGATTCAGAATTCCAAAATAAGAAAATATTGTAGAAATTTATAATAAGCAGGTAAAACATGTACAAAAAGTCATACAAATTCATATTTTTTTGACAAAAATTAAAAACAAAAATTCTAATTATAAAAATCCGTTAATCGATAAAAAAAAACCGGATAGTCGTATAATTCGAAAATATAAATTATTTGAAACCGGTCGGTGTTGCAAATAGAAAAAGCCAGTTAACCGGTTTAGATTTTTGAATACTCTAATAGTAACTTAGGGATTTTTAAAATAGTTAATAAAATTAACAGGATAACTCTAAAGCTATGTACAGACGGTTGTCAGATCTTACAATGTTGTCAAATCTTGAAATGTGCTGGGCATGTACTGACACTGAAAATTTGCTAGCAAAAGGTAAATTGTCAGTTCAGACGATTGTTAGAAAACCTTATAATTTCATTGGCTGACAATTGTCGCACAATAAATTTATTTGTCCGCTGAAATTGTTCGTTTACACTGTTATCAGATTGTGGTATGGCAAAAATTGACACATTCGTTGCCAAATATTGCCAGAACTGTGTGTATGTGTATGTTTATATTATTTAAACTTTTTAAATATTTTCATGGATCAATTTTCTCTGCATATGTATGTTCTAGAAAGTAGTGAATATGAAGACAAATTAAAAAACACGTCTCAGTTTGTTTGTTTGGTGTAATAACATATTGTTTGCATGCTTTTGCTATTTAACCATATGTCTCTGTGTTTATGCTTTTGCTCATTCTCTCAGTGTGTTTGCCAAGGCAAATAATCTGGAAAAATAAAATAACGTACAAAAACACTCATTATATTTATCTGACAATGATGCCATTGTCAGATGCATAAACTTCACACATCTGACAATGAAAAGTGTATGACAATAATCTGACTATACTTTAAGCGTAAATGTGTTAGATGTCTGAAAATATTTTTATCTTAAAATGGAAGACAAAAATTAAGTTTGGTATATTTCACATTCAAAAACCAAAACTTCAAAATTCTTTTTTTTACTTTTATAAGTGTTAACTCAAGAATTTATAATTTAACTAAAACTTTTTAAAACTGTTTATGGTTTGTAGTTATTAGCTTTTTCGTTCTGCTTTCGGAAGATGTTTAGTTTCGGGCTGCTTGAGTATATCCGGATATGTACAGACTTTAAGCCTTTAACTAAAAATCTCTCTAGTATCTACATGACGCCTATGTAGATTGTTTAATGAATGTAGAACCAATATTAATTAGATGACGAGGCATTCTAATCTTGAGGTATTTTGATTGCTTGATTACAGACTTATTTTCTTGCTAATGTCCTAAAAGAGAAACCTAATCACGATTACTAAGATTCCAGATTATGGACTAACAAGGGTATGTATAAACATATTTGTAATAAATAAAAATAACCCAACAAACACTTTACTTACTTTCTTAATGACTCAATTTTAATGACCAGAATTCATTATTGCGATGCTTTATTCGCCAGTTTTTCTATTACTAATTAAAAGGTCATAATTATAAAATCCAAAAAAAAAAATACTGCAAATAAATAGATTTAAAGAAGTTATTATACGATCATAAATCAGTATTAGTATCATTTGGCAAGAATTTTGCTTAATACATATTTGTTAAGTTTGATTATTTATTCTAAAACATTTACAACATAATGAATCAGTCTACAACTACGTCTTTTAATAATACCATTATCTAAATTATAGAAATAAGTTACTAATTTTTTGTTTGAAATTGGAAAATTATAAGGGATTACTTTTGGGACATCTCGAAAAAAAATAAGTAATTTCCTTGCAGTTTTGTAAGTAGTCTGGACGACAATTGCCAATTACTTTTTAACTTAATTTGTTAGTAAAGTATTTGCTGTTATAAAGTAAACAGCTGTTTGGTATTTAAAAAAAAAAAAACAATCGTGTTTATTGCGTTTCTAACAACCGAATTAGCTTCAGTTTTACAATTGGAATTTATGTAGGGTTCTTACCTTTTTATTTAGCCAATTTACTAGTTTACATATGAGTTTTTTTTTCAAATAATAATTCAGTTTATTAATTCAGTTCATTCATTTTATATAAGATTACAATAACTTTTATTTAAATATTGTTAAGAACTAATGTGCACTTTCTTTTGTATGTTTTTTCGACACAACATTTCAACTATTCAACTGAATGGCTCGACTGTAACTCTTAATCTGTTCTGTCTGTCATTTGCATTCCTCGTCATTTTCTTAGCGAACAAATTAACGAATTATAATAAAAGCATAGATAGGATTAGTGTTGTAAGAACACAAAGAAGTCATCCCACATTCGGCTATCCTGACGCTGACTTCGACCCCGAAGTCGGATTCCAAGGCTTCATAAATTCAGCAACGGTTGGACATCTTCTAGCACCCTCACATTCGCCAACTTTTTCCACCTCATATCTTTCATGGTTCAATTTTCTGACTACTTTGTATGGACCCAAAAACTTTGGTCGTAGTTTCAAGCCTGTACCGTACTGAGTACGTTTTATTGCGACTAAATCACCCAAATCATATTGCTTGGCGGGAATTCTGTTTTTGTAATAAGTTTTCTTGTTTTCCATTTGGATTTTTAAAATACATATTTTCTTTGGCGTCCTCACGAACTTGATCACGTTCATTTTGCAACTCTTCAATTGCTAGTTTCTCAAGCATTTTCTGTAACTCAAAATCTTCCTTTGTTCTCATATCGATGCCTGTTAAAATTTTAAATGGGGTATAATAGTTTTTCGACTAAAAACAGTAGAATCATTCCGTTGGCAACAAATTCCATTACGTTATATTTTTATTGAAATTGTTTTCTCTTTTTATGTATGTTATTTTAATCGGCAGGAATCATCAGATACAATTATTTACTTGAAATGCTTCAAATATTTCTAAATAATGTATTCTGCAAACTAAAAAAAACTTTTGTTAAAGTTAACAAAATTGTTAATGAAAGTTTTTTCAGGTAATGATTCATTTCTTCACCTAATTTCATTTGTAGCAGTTCAGTTTGTAACATTGGGTTTGGAGATAAATGCCCGAAATAAGTTAAATTAAGTTGTTTATACGAGTCTGTATGTATAAGCAAATTTTGAGTAAAAGAAAAACATTGACAAATCCATTCGTTTGTTGCCAAATATTCTTGTGAAGGCTGCCACTTGCGTATTTCTCTTTAAGGATAAAACTTCCTTCAGCATAATTTCCTTTTTACACAAATACATACTCACACTCACGCACGGACACACATACAAACAAGCTTTTTTGAAGGAATACAAATAGAAAAGAGCTTGTTAACAAAAAGTGTTTCATTAGAGTTTTCTCATTAAAAAGTTTTTATACGCACCATCAAAAAGATGGGGGGTATATTAAGTTTGTCATTCCATTTGGAGAACAGCGAAAAGTGTATCTATTATGGGTGCGTACATGATTCTAAGACGATCTAGCCATATCCGTCCTTCTGTTGAAGCCGCTATAGAACTTCGAAAAAAAACTTAGAACAATAAAATTTTTCCCAAACATTCTTTGTTTCAAATGATTGGTATTAAAATGGACAACATGGGTCTACTACGATCCGAGTTATACACCAAAGTTTCAGCCAACTTTGATATATTTTAGATATTTTTTGGTATTTTCTTAAAATATAATGCAGATAATAACATGAAATTCTGCACACTTTATTTTTATTATAGAGAGAAAAGTCCAGTTGAAAATGGTAAGAATCAAATGTCTTCCCGGAATATGGCTCTATGGTATATAAAAGCAATATTCATACAAAATTCAGCAAAATAGTTTTCAAGATAAGGGAAATCTTAAAAGCGATATGTATTGCATCGGTCCATATTTGACCATAGCCCATTTCCCAAAATATCTAAAATGCTCATAAATCTCTTATAAAAATCAGTATCATGTTGAACCATGTTGACATTGGGCTGTGTGAATAAAAATGCAGTTCTAGCTAAAACTAGCGAATTTTAAGGTTAAACTAGTTTTGAGGTGAATAAAATTTTCAGATAAAACTGGTACTTTTTTCAGTCTAGCACAAGCTAGTTTTTTCAGCATTTACTGAAAAAAAGATGTGATTAAAAACTAGTAAATACTTAAAGTAACTAATTTTAAGCATGTCATTGCGGTGCTGCAAATAAGTTTATTGTTGGTTAATTAGTCGAAAAGTGAATTTTTGTTTGTTTTTATTTAAATATGGCTGCATTATGAATATTCGCGAAAGAAAACAATATCGTGTGCGGTCACATTCGCATCCAGCAAACTATTTTAACTTATATAGGTTTAAAAAAGAAAGAGTAAAATGGTTAACGCAACATTTTTTGGAAGAAAGCCATAAAAACAGAGGAGCGTCCTTGTCACAAATAAAAATGATGGAATTATTTCTGCGATTTCTAAGCGATCCTGGGTTTAAAATGCGAATTGCAAAAGAAGAAGGAATACATCGCACGACCGTTTGTAAAACAGTGAAAATGATTTTAAAGAAGGACACCGATAAAGCGCATTTGTGGATTTGATTTCCTAATAATAGTGACAATATAAAACAAGTAAGAAAGTATAGTCGGTCAAGCCCGACCATATAATACCCTACACCCAGTATAAAACAGTTATTCAGAAATGGGCGTTATATGGGAAATATAACCTATTGTGGACCGATCATCTAAAACTTTAGTGTCATGATGTCTGCGTATATAAATATTATATATGTTAAACTTTATCTCGATATAAATACTTTTAAAAGATCTATGGAGCTTAAATTGAATTACGGAGAGGGTCTTATATGAGAGTTTCGACTAATTAACTTATTCGTGTCAAATTTTGTTTGAATACCAACATTTTTAAGAAATTTATGATCGTTAAACTGAATTTCTAAAGTGGGAGCTACGACTAATTATGTACCGATCATAATAAAATTGTACCACATTATTTGCATACATATGAAATATATCTGAGAAATTTATGATCGCTTAAGTGAATTTCGAAAGTGACCCTTATATGGAAGCTACGAGTAGTGATGGCACGATTAATCGAAAAATTAGTAATAATCGGTTATTTTTCTTCAATTAACTATTTAATTGTATCGTGAATTCTCTTTCGATTAATTGAGTTATTAATCGATTATTCCAAAAAATAATCGATAGACATCCAGGAACAAAAAGAAATAGAACAAGTAAGAAAGTATGTCGGTCAAGCCCGACCATGTAATACCTTACACCCAGTATATGTATAAAACAGTTTTTTCAGAAATTGGCATTGTATGGAAGATATAACCTATTGTGGACCGATCATCCAAAAATTTAGAGTCATGATGTCTGTGAATATAAGTATTATATGTGTTAAACTTTATCTGAATACAAATACTTTTAAACGATTTATGGAGCTTAAAGTTAATTACGGAGAACCGATCTGCACAAAATTTGCAGATGTCATTTGGCTTCCCCACTGTGCGACTTTTGAAAAATGTTCATTATTTTTGTCGCCCATCTCGTCAAATAATTAACACAAACTGATAGTGTTACCATAATTTATAAGAAAATAACCATATTTTTCAACAGAGGCAACAGTTCAAATTTTCCAGTATTAGCTATCACTTTTCAGTACTAGCTACGTAGTACTATCAAAGATTTATTCACACTTTTTGTAGTTTAAACTTTTCAGCATAGCTAGTACTAATAAGTAAAAGCTAATATGAGTACTAGTACTACCTTTTTATTCACATAGCCCAATAATATCTACAATATAAAGTCAGTCCACTCCTGAAAATAACCTTAAACTCTAATAAACATCGACACAAATAATCCAAATATGTAAATCATCGTAACGAACTTTCCGGCCATGGCCTATAATTGGTTATAGCTCCCATATGGGGACCTTTTCCGAAAAACACATTAACCTACATATGTAAATATCAAAATCGAACCAAAATCAGTTCGACGTAAGTCAAAATTTTAATATTGGATTTTTTGAAAGTTAGTCCATAATTCTCAATAGATCTTGTTAGTCAGAATAACTGGAATATCAAAAACCGCCAACATAAAACTCAAATACATAGAAATCACAATAAAATATTTTGTGACGATCGTCACATAACATGTAATAGATCCCATATAATAGATCCGAAAAATAAAATAACTTGTATAAACATCATTGTCGATACAAAATAATTATTAATAACTATTAAATAAATTTTGAAGAATTTTTGCTGTTTACAAGAGTTTGAAGCATTTTGAAGAGCAATTTTGGAGAAAATTTCAATCGTGTAAACCTAGCTTTACTTGTTTTCTCTGAGTTGCTAGAAGCCGTTTTTATCTTCATCCCTCGAGTTCAACTAATTTTTGTGTCTGCTTAATTTTGCTTGTTTTTTCATACTTTAAATTCGGTTTCGGAACAGTGTTGATGCAATTTTTGTTCGTGTTTTAAAATGTGCTCAAAAATTGTACTTGTGCTTTGTCTTTTTGGATTTTTTTAGCTTTTTTGCTATTGTTGTTATTTGTTGCTATTAGTTGAAGAGCAGCCAGCTGCCAACAGGCAATAACAACAAGAACAGTATTGGCTGTAGCAGCAACAAAAACAGCAACAACATGAACATAAGTAAAGAACAAATTTAATTTGTGGCTGGAAATGTGGCAGGTTTTTGCTTTTGGTTCAGGAAGAATGTGTATAAAATTGTCTGGCAGTCAGTCTAATTGTTTCTTATAAATACTACAAGACCACAAGTGTTACCAAGTAGTTGCAGGCCTTGCCATGAACGTTAAATCCTATTCCAACTCCAGTAACCGCCACTGTATGTAGAAAATTTTGTCAATTCTAGCAGCCAGTTGTCAGAAGTAGCAGATAAAAATAGCTATCAAAGAACGACAAAAAAAATCAACAACAATAACAACTAAAGCACAACCTAACAGAGACAAAAAAAAATTACAAAAGTTTTGTTGTTTAAATGAGACAAGTTTTTCTTTTAATACTCCAATCTACAACATGTAAAAACAAAACAAAAAACCTGAACGCCTCCGGTTGATAAATTCTACATGTACGAGGTCTGATAAAAAAAATAATCGTTATTTTAAAATTTCGTGAGTTACGTATGTTCGATTTTCGCATTTTTTTTCTGTTATGTTGGTACACATATCTGTGATACATATTGGTAATATCAGCCATTTTGGATTGTCAGTTTGTTTTTGACAGATAAAAAGGTTAGTCGCGTTTTGGTGTGCTCTTCGATTTTTTACTATTCGAAAAAATGGATCAAAGAAACTGTATTAAGTTTTGTGTAGAAAATGAAATTAAATGTGCAAGGACATTTGAAATGTTGACTGTGGCGTTTGGCGCGTCTACACAAGTTCAATTGTGGTATAATCGGTTTAAGGAAGGCTGAGAAGATGTCAATGACGATGCTCGTCCTGGTCGCCCGAGCACGTCAACAACCGATAAACACATTAAAGCAGTAAAGAAAATGATTTTGGATAATCCTCGAATCACTATCAGAGAGGTTGCTGATGAATGGGCATATCATTCGGTTCAATTTCTACGGATGTTTTAGGCATGAAACGTGCGCCAGCGAAAATTGTTGCAAAATTGCTAAATTTTGAGCAAAAACAACGTCTCATGGACATCGCTCAGGAGCTGTTGAGCACCAGCGACGATCCAGATTTCCATAAAAAGGTCACGGTGGTCACTGGTAACGAATCATGGGTGTATGGCTAAGACATATGAAACCAAAGCCCAATCATCCCAATGGAAATGACCAGAAGAGCCAAGACCGAAAAAAGCACGTCAAGTTCGGTCAAATGTGAAGGTTTTACACTGTTTTGTTCGACTGAAATGGCGTGGATTTTTGCCACAAGGTCGTACGGTCAATAAGGAATACTACCTTGAACTTATGCGCCGTTTGCGCGAAGCAATTCGGCAGAAACGCACAGAATTGTGGAAAAACCAATAATGGATTTTGCACCATGATAACGCACCAGCTCACACGTCGATGCTTGTGCGTGAGTTTTTGGCCAAAAACAAGACCGTTATCATGCCCCAACCACCGTATTCACCGGACTAGGCTAGCGGAATAAATAAATACTTTTTGATAAAATTTAAAATATCGGTTACTTTTTTATCAGAGCTCGTATGTAGTTAAATATGAATACGCACATATACACATTTACATTCACTCACACATACATACACGCTTACACATTTTTAACTTAAATGCGAATATTATAACAAATAAACAAATACACTCACACTTGAGCTAGTGCATGTGTGAGTTTGTATATTTGTAGTAGTTAACAAGGTTATACATAAATTAAAACTCTGCATGTATGCGAAAGTGTAATATTTGACAATAAAATATAAATTATATAATATTGTGTGAGTATGTATGTTACACATTGAATAAAGAAAAAACAACAATAACAACAATCAAAAAACATTATTATGGTTTTGAACTTTTGGCCCATTCCACCTCCATAAAATCATATACAAACAATGTATGGAGGAAACCATTCAGCATAAACTTCTACTCCTGCCAAATAAAGAGATTTTTGTATGAGTTTGAGTGTGTGTATGTATGTATATGTAATTTGTTTGTTTTTGTGTGAATGTATGTATTTCTATTTTATAATTTATTAGAAACAAAGTTAAAAAGTTTTTTCCTCCGGAAATCTAGTTGTAATTTGTGTAAAACTTTCTTTCCATTCGAAGTGATAACGAGTTTCCAAATGAAATTGTCTTTTTCGTCGTACACGTCGTCGACTTCACAATCATTGACGTTGGCGCCCGCCAAACTTTTTGCAGATTTAATACATGGATTTTTTCCGTATATGTACTTATTTTTACGTCATTTGCCAGCTTGTATGAAACCAGACCGAAATCTTTAGATTTGCAATTATATATCCATGTGTGAATGTGTTTTAATACGTGTGTTTATGTATGTACTTGTGTTTTATATAACTACATACTTGAAATTAATCCAAATATTTTGTTTGTATTAGTTTTCTCTTGTTTCCCTACAGCAAAATTCGTGTAACATTTTCAACAATTCAAATATGAATGGTGATTGAGTGTGAATTTGTAATCAAAATAATTGATGGAATGAATACAATTTATAAATTTTATCAAAGCTCATCACTTAAACCAACAAATTTATTTTCTATAGACAACGTTTTGAAATATATTTTATAGAAAAACTGCAGTAGAAACCTGATTAAAAATTTGCATATGTTGAAATCTGGCTGAAATTTTATGTAGAAAAATGTTTGGAAGTTATCTATTGCAAAGACCTTAGAATTCTTAATAGTTTTCTACAGAAAACTTCTCAAACAATTTTTTATCGAAAAATCGTTGTATCAAATGTTTCATACACTATTACATGCTGGATTATATTATTTTATGTTCAACTTAAATACTTTACTTTAAATATTTGTACTTTATATTTCTAAATTAATTTATCCATTTAGGATTTTGGATTTTACTTTTTATTCTAGTCCAATCATGATTAAGAATTCCGCGGCAGTTTTTCCCCTTTTCCCATTTTTAAATCCAATGTTAAAAAATAAGCGGGAAAAAACTCCCGCGGATTTTTTATTCATGATTGGGCAGATTAAAACATCGAACAATAGAGACCTAATATAAAAAGTTAAGCTAATTTTATTAACATACGAAAAGATTTAAGTTGCAAGAACTAATAAAAATGTTTCACTGAATGAATGAATTAGAGTTGTTAAATGATGCTTATTATGGACCTGGAAACCGCAAAGCAATTCTTCATAAAGCAAGATTATTACAATTTGTAAGAGTAAATTTAATTGTCATAAAATAATGATAAATAATGACAATGATGCTGATAACTTGAAATTAAAGATTTAGGGGAGCCTAAGTATTGCATCGGATTAAAAATAGACATTGGAAGAAATATTTTAGTAATATCGCAGCCTGAATACACAGAAACGCTGATTAGAAAATATGGTCGAGAATACTCAAAGCCAACAAAAATTTTAATGCAACAAAAACTTTATTTAGAAAATAACCTCAAAATACCAGGGGCAGAAACTGTTGAAAAAAAATATAAAGAAATTATTGGATCGCTTCTACATATCTCTGTTTTTATTCGCCTTGATATATCATGCAGTGTCAATATGTTGTCGCAATTCTGTCAGAACGCAGGAAAAAAACACTAGATGGCAGCAATACACATTGTTAGATACTTGAATACGACTAAGAAATTATAAAATAATTTATCGCAACTATAAGCTTCTATTAGTTGGTTATGTTAACGCAAATTGGGCCACAGACGTTAATGACAGAAAATGTTAAACTGTTTTTTTTTTTTTTTTGATACTTACTTGCATGTGATGCAATTGCTTGGGAATCAAGAAAACAACGTGTCGTAGCTACTTCCAGCGAAGAATCAAAATATGTCGCTGTTGCAGAAGCTGCCAAAAAAGCATAAAAAAGGCATTGGATTACCTAAATGATAATTCAATTTCACTATACTCACACAAAGCGCACATAATATGGCTAAATTTGAAGGCCATCATTTAAGGACGAAACATATAGATTATAAATACCATTTCATGTGTGAAACAATAAAAACATTTTAAACAAGTGATAGAAGTTTTATAATATTTTTAATTTCCATTAAAGCTTTGTTCACATTATGTGTATTTGTCATGTGGACTGTCACTTTTTCACATGTCAAATTTGTACATATAGTCTGAACGCCTCCAAATAATTTTTTATAACCAACATTTTGTGGCAGTAAAAATTAATTGAAATTTTAATAAATATAATATATACCTAATAGTAAAACAAAACTAAAAAAAAACTACACAAATTTATTACTGAAAATGGAGGAAAAATTTTAAAAGATGTTAACAAAAGTACATACAGTACACTCGGGGTATAGTGAACACTTTGTAATATGAACTACCCGATATAATGAACTGGCTATTTTTTACATTAGTTACTCTAAATAGTGAACTCCACAAACCTCTATAAAGTGAACACAGTTTTTTGCACAATGATTGACAACAAAAAAGCTATTTCTCTCGTATATATTCATTGTTTTTGCATTATTTTCTTGTTTTAATACACCTTTAATGAGTTGACTTCAGTTTAAAATTCGATCTTGACACGTGTTTATATGTAAATTAATTAAAAAATGCGTGCGCAAAAAAAAAAAGAAATTTTCTTTCCATTAAAGTGAAACAAGAAATTCTAAAAGAACTAGAAAATGGAGTAGGAGCTACTGTTGTTGCAAAGAGATTTGATGTAACAAAATCCTCAACAAGTGGCATAAAAAAAACAAAGTGGAAGCCGCAGTTCCATGCTTAAGTAAAAGTGCCCTTAAGAGAAAGACATATCGAAAAGCAGAATATCCACGTCTTGAAAAAAGACTTTTCAATTGGTTTTTCAAGCAGCGATCTAAACACGTACCAGTAAGCGGTGAAATGCTTATGCAAAAAGCCAAAACACTGCATGAACTATTAAACGAAGCGGTTGGTTTCAATGCAAGTCCAGGCTGGCTCCAAGGCTTCAAGAGTCGATACGGAATTCAGTGTTTTTTTTTATTTTTCTTAAACTGTAAATAGTGAATTTCTAGATATAGTGAACAGGCCTGTGCATTAATTAGTTCACTATATCCCGAGTGCACTGTATGTATATATGTATGTATGTATTTTTTTTATTGCAATTTTTATGTTGTTCCAGTTTGACTGGTGCAAAGAAGCGGTTCTACAGTTGATCGAAATGTGACAAGAGAAGGAATGCTTGTTTAACTCACAAAACAAGTTGTACCATAATATGCAAGCCAGGTACGCAGCGCTTAATGATATGGCTGACAAATTAAAAATGTTCAATTCATCTTTTCGCCCTAATGAAGTTAAAGTAATGCATTTAATTTAATTAAAGCAGTTAATTTAAAGCATTGGCAATTGTTATTTGTAATAAATGTAACGCAATATATTTCCAAAATAAAATAACATACTTGCGCGGTCAATATAGCCGGGAAATTGCAAAAGCAAAAGAAAAAAGAAGCGGGGCCGGTGCAGATGATGTGCCATGTGTGTTTTGGTTCAACGAAATGGGTTTTTTGGAAGAATTTATTAAAATTAAAAATGGTGCATGTAATCTATATGCAACTATTTTAACAACCTCTCGTTCCATTTTTAAATAATATTTTATTTAATTACAAATTTAATTTTTATATACATACAGCAATCAGCTGTTTTAAGATCTTTTTTTATAGGTTATGTCAAATGTACTTGACATACCAACATATGAACATGTAAATTATAAACCGTATGTAAAACTCAAATTTTGACATACACATGAAATCGCATATGGGTAAAACAGTGACATTCCACATGACAAATACACATAATGTGAATACAGCTTAAATCTTTAGATCAGGTAGATACATGTTTAAATCTTAATTCGAAAAAATATAATCGTTTTCCTATTAAGTTTTGTCATAAACTATTTCAACAGAAATGTAATTTTGTTCTTTTAAAAAATATAAATGATATATAGTGTATATGCATATGTATGTATATAGTATGTGCATATAAGAAAAGAAAAACTCTCTCTTTACAGTACAATAAAAAAACAATTTTTTTTTGTTTTTGTACAAAAAAAGGCATAAAAACTTACTACTGATCAGCAAGTGAAAAGTACAAAAAAAAAACATATATATTGTTACTAAATTGTATTTCAATTGAAATTTAACGGTCGTTATTAACATACAGCATGTTCATCACCATACAACATTTTTATCAACAGATGGCATGTTTATCGACATACAACTTGTTTGGCATTTGTAGAAATTTTAATTTATAAACATTATTGAGGACACCCTGTTATAAACATATCTGAGCAATATGGCAACATTAAGTTTTAACGACTTTGGCTGAATATTCTAGACACGAACATTCTAGACTTGCAGTCATGAACATTCTAGTATCTTAGTATCGAACCTTCCAGAAATTATGCTTGCTGTTGAAATATACTAACAGGGCCAATCAAATGAGTCAGTTTATTGTGAGTCATTGTTGTGTAAACATCAAAGTGTTCGAAAACTTTAAG
Source organism: Bellardia bayeri (assembly GCA_950370525.1). Classification (NCBI taxonomy): domain Eukaryota; kingdom Metazoa; phylum Arthropoda; class Insecta; order Diptera; family Calliphoridae; genus Bellardia; species Bellardia bayeri. The sequence continues at coordinate 60,760,455 of OX493264.1, forward strand.
TGTGTTTTTAAACCGTAATATACGAGTAAGTGTGTATAAAGTGTGTTCATTTTTAATTGTTTGTGTCGACTTCTAATATGCCACCCATAAAACTCTTGCAATATATTTTCTTCAAACTACTTGACGCTTTTATTTTGCAATTAAAAGGAATTCGGTTTATTTAAAGGGAATAAACCACCGTTTTTAAAAGGTAAAAACGTTACAATCAGGGGTGTTATAGAAACCAATAAAAAAATACGATTCACTGTTAAGAAGGCTAAGTACCGACAATTTTAAATACGAAAAGTGTATAAATTTTGTAATAATTCCACTGAAACGATGAATATTGATGTGTAGAATACAGAAACGGTCAAAAAATCATTTTAATTAGGTCTACATTTCCCTAACAAATATTGTAAAAATTTACAAATATCAAATATTTTTCTCATTTTCCGTTAGGAAATATAGAGTTGGACTTTTGCTGATGTGTATAGCACCCAAAAATATTATTCTAAATTCAACTTCCATTATGCTAACTAGTACAGTTTCCCTCCCTTAATAGGACTTTATCGGTCTTAAATGTTCGGTAATTGACCATATTTTTCATAATACATTAATGCCTTAAAAATAAAATTCAACAAAGATACGTTCCATATACACATAAATCATTCGGCCCAATTTTACTCGTATCACTACGAGTATATGGTAACACTTGACCGACAATACAGTCTTACTTTGTACACCCTCCACCGACACAAGTGGTGAATGAGGGTATATGTAGTATATAAGTTTGTTACACTGAGAAATATTCATCTGTTACCCAACAAAGTATACATATTCTTCATCATTATGGAATTCTAATTCAATTGAGCTATTTCGGTCCGTCTGTCTGTCTCTGTAACACAATCTCAGGTCCAAAATATGTAACCAAAATTAGCAAAGTTTACAAAAAAAATAATTTATAGTTCTCCTAAGCAATATGGTATTGAAAGTCAGAAAAATCGGTATAGTAAAACAAAACTTATCTACCAAAATCGGTTAAAATAATCGGTTATACAGCAATTGCGCTATTGGATTTTGTAGCTGTGAGACCATAATTGGCAGTATGTATATATATAGTATAACAACCAACCATTAAACTCTTGTAAATAACGTTATTGAGACGAAGTGCAACGAAGTACATAGAAATCACGTTACTCGATACATGATGTCTATGCTATTATTCGACTTCTACTATACCACCATTAAAACACTTGCAAATAAATTCAAATTCACCCAAAAGAAGCCTAATCTTATAACCTTATCTATTTTTTATACCCTACACCACCATAGTAAGGAGGGTATATTGGATTTGTGCTGATGTTTGTAACGCCCAGAAATATTGGTCCAACACCCACCTCAAAGTATACCGATCGACTCAGAATCACTCCCTGAGTCGATTTAACGATGCCCGTCCGTCCGTCTGGCTGGCTCTTTGGCTGGCTGGCTGTCCATGTAAAGCTTGTGCGCATAGTACAGGTCGCAATTTTGAAAATATTTCGATAAAATTTGGTACGTGAAATTTTTTCGGCCCAAGGACGATCATAAATGTTTGAATTATGCAAGTATCTAAACAAATTTCACCACAAATTGAACACAAATATATTTCTTATATATAAAAATAATAGGGTACAATGTAATGATGATCGGTCCATAATTAGTCATAGCCCCCATATAAGTCCCACTTCCGAAATTCACTTTAAAGACCATTAATTTCTTAAACATTTTGGTATCTAAATAAAATTCAACACAAATACGTTTGATATATACAGAAATGATGAAACCTGATTTTTTAATGGTTGGTCCATAATTAGTCGAAACTCTCATACAGGAGACCGTAATTTATTTTAACTTTTATAAATCTTTTAAAAGTATTTACATCGACATAACACGACATTAAATTTTTGGATGATCGGTCCATAATAGGTTATATCTCCCATATAGCGCCCATTTCTGAAAAAATGTTATACATATACTAGGTGAAGGGTATTATATGGTCGGGCTTGACCGACTATACTTTCTTACTTATTATACTCTAAATTACATTCAAGATTGTTATGATCATCAGGCAAACTCTGTAAATGATGGTAAGAATTGGTAATTACATAAATGGTCAAAATTATTTAAAATTTACAGCATTCTAAATACATTATGTTGCTGGTAAAATTTAAGCTAAGTCTGAATAAAAAACAGTGAATACGGATATTCCCATAACCAGTGTAGTTTTTGCGTTTCTCATCATATTTAGGTGGAGGGTATTTAAGGTTCGGCACAGCCGAATATAGCACTCTAACTTGTTTTTTGTTATATTTGTTTAACAAGTATCAACTTTAATAAAATATTCTTCTCATTACAATTTCAACTATTGCTGTTGGATGAGATGAACCAATTGTCTAACGTTAATGGAAAAACAACGACAAAAAGTCTAGAGACCGTTAAAAATTCAAAGCTGCCTTTTCGAAATAATAAATTTTCATTAAATTATTGCAAATCAGCATTGTAATAGAACTTAAAATGGAACTAGTTAGAAGTACTTCCTTCTGTACTTATGGAACTAGTTATAAAAAAAATAAGAGAAGTACTACTTTTTTGTTTAAAAAAAGTACTTCCTTTGGTCAAAAAGTAACTAGTTCCTAGTCAAATAAAGTAATCAATTCCAAATAACTAATTATTTTAGTCTCATGCCTTGTTAAAAAAATTAAGTTGGTAATCCAGCAGGGAAGTGGTTCCGCCAAAAATGTTTAATTCCAAACTCGATTACTTTTTTTAAAATTTTATGCTGGGCTGTTTATGACAAAAAAGAAATAAATAAATCTCTTCATTATAAATGTGCAACCAAAATTAAAAACAAGTTCCTTTTACATTTTGTACCATTGCTGTTTTACCATGGAATTCTATGAATTTTATCATGGACACATGGGCAATACAAACCCTTACGTATACATACATACTCATACATTCAAACAAAAATATATATGTTTATATGTATTGAGTTATCTTGAGTTATTTTCTTCCGTTTTTTTAGCACGTTTAAAATTCTTAAATATCACTTCACTGACAATTAAGAAAGGAAAATAAAATAACAAGACCTACATATGTATAAATAACACGGGGGAATTCTGTATCTATGCCGAATTTTAAATAGCATCAACCACCCACCACCAATCCACGCTAACTTTATCGTATATTGAATGATACAAAATATCTACATAGTTATTTAGTTTAGTAGTAAAAGTAAAAGAGAAGGCGCACGAATACTCACTCGTATTAATTCTACAATATTGAAAAATAATACCAATTTTATATCTTAGAAAATTTAAACAGTAGTTTTGTGATTTAAATGCTTATTTCAACTGAACTCTTTTCTAAAACATAAGTTAAAACGTATCGTTTTTCAATTGCATAAAACATTTTTCCCGAAATTTGCATATGAGTCAGGAAATTTCATAAATGTATACAAATGTAAACTTGAGTGATAAAGGTAGAAGATGAACAACAAACGTCAAGAAACCAAAAAAATAAAAACATTTTACTATGTAGAATTCACATATATGTACATACGAGTATGTATGTATGTATATGTACTCGTACTTTGCAGGAACATATTTTTAAAAGTTTTCAGCATCGTTAATTTTCAATTTATAAAAGTTTCTTAGGCAAAATATACACAGATCAAAAACAGAAGAAATATCTACATATGTAACTGCAGACGTACACGTGCGCATGTTTGTATATACATATGTATATGTAAATGCATATGTATGGTATTTTTCTGTGTTTTTTAACATAAAAAGAATTTTTTATCATCAGGCCATAATTTAAAGAAGAAACATATACATACATACATATATTATAAATACCACTTCATACGCCAAACAGTTGAAAACCAAATAATAGGTATTCAATAATTAAGAAATCAATTAATTGTTCTCTCTAACAAAGCTCTACGAAGTCTCGACTGCGTCTGGCTCTGAGCCAGAATTCTAGCAAGCGGATTCGGGTGGATTTGTAGCTTGCTGATGTGTAGGAATCAAAGTTTTGAAAATTTAAATTTATTAATGCCATTTAAACATATAGAAAGTTTTTTTTTTGTCTAGAATATTTAAGGAAGAAGGAGGCATAACATTTTCCGGGAAAATCTCCATTTTGTGTTATTCGTCCCCAATATACATGTGTATTGTGGGATCTCGGACCAACTACCAAACACACATGTGCTATTTTTCACACCGTTACGTAATCGGTGGAACCACATTTTATGCCAAGGGAATATGTACTTGATTTTCCCACAGCGAACTTAACTTCACCACTTTTACTCTTACATACATACATTTTTGCCTATACAAACATTTCCATATCTACCAAAATTTTAAGACTTTGGGGCAATTCTTCATTTTCATAATTGTCACATAACCCGGTGAACCAACATTTCACAAACCCCGAATCAACTTCACCACTTGCAAAAATACTTACGCATTACCAAAAGAAGACTTATTTTGCCCATAAATTTATCTCCATTGCTACACAACATCATGCCAGTGTACCATGATAATTATCATCTTTCCGGTCCAACATATTTGTATATATAAACAAGTAGGAAAGTATAGTCGGTCAAGCCCGACCATATAATACCCTACACCCAGTATATGTATAAAACAGTGTTTCAGAATGGGAAACAGGAGATATAACCTATTGTGGATCGATCATCCAAAAATTTAGTGTCATGATATCTGTGAATATAAATATTATATGTGTTAAACTTTATCTCGATATAAATACTTTTAAACGATTTATGGAGCTTAAAGTGAATTATGGAGGGGGTCTTATATGGGAGTTTCGACTAATTATGAACCGACCATTACAAAATTATTCCTTATTTCTGTATATATTAAACTTATTTGTGTTGAATTTTATTTGGATACCAACATTTTTAAGAAATTTATGATCGTTAAAGTGCTTTTCGGAAGTAGGCCTTACATAGGAACTAAGACTAATTATGGACCGATCACAATAAAATTGTACCGTATTATCTGTATATATATGAGATATATTTGCGTTGAATATTATTTGGATACAAACATTTTTGAATGAGTTATACTCTTTAAAGTGATTTCCGGAAGTGAGCCTTATATGGGAGCTACGACTAATTATAGACCGATCTTCACAAAATTGTTAGATGTGAGTTAGCCATATTTGTGGTGAAATTTGTTTGGATACTTTCATAATTCAAACATTTATGATCAGTAAACCCCAATTTCGGGAGGACATTTGTATGGCGGCCAGGTGAAATAATATACCGATTTTCACCAGTTTCAATCTCGTCCTTGGGCCGAAAAAATATCACGTACCAAATTTGATCGAAATATCTTCAAAATTGCGACCTGTACTCTGCGCACAAGCTTTACATGGACAGCCAGCCAGACGGACGGACGGACATCGTTAAATCGATCGAGCGGTATAATTGTGTAGCATCTTCATAGTAACAATTTTTTTTAACTTTAACAAATTTACAATATTTTTCAAAGAAAATTTTATAATTTAAAATTTTTTAAACATTCATAAACGAAAAATATGAAAATTGAAAACTTTTATAAAATTCTTTTATTCGAAGTTGCCTTCTAGTTAAATATAAAAAATTTAATTTGAAATTTATTTTTGTATATTTCTATTATATGTTCTACATTAGCTTTCCGTTGGAAAGCATAGAGGAACAAATTCTCATTCAGTACATTAAAAAAGTTAAATATAGAAATTTTCAAAATAAACAATATTAGACACAAAGAATGCTGATGACGGCTTTAGCAGGCCAGAAAACGTTACATTTTGCTAGTGTCTCTTTGTATGTTTCTGTATGATTTTACATTTATGCTTTCCAACGGAAACCTAATGTAGAACATATAATAGAAATATACAAAAATAAATTTCAAATTAAATTTTTTATATTTAACTAGAAGGCAACTTCGAATAAAAGAATTTTATAAAAATTTTTTACTCGCAAGAGGAACAAATTCTCATTCAGAAAATTGAAAACTTAAAAATTTAAAAAAACCAATGAAATAACTTAAAATTAAATTAATTTTAAATCATTTTAAAATTTAAAATTATTTTAAAATATTTCTATTTATCTCAAACCTCTTTTAAATTAAATTAAAATCAAATTAATTTTAAGTTGTTTTAGTTCAAGATTTCATCCTTAAAAGCTTCATTATTGCCGGATTTTTGACTGTAGGTATAGGTAGTATATTTACAGCAATTATAGCTTTTTATTAAAATTTAACTACATTTAAATATTCCATATTGTTTGCTTAATATTTCAAAACGACGTTAGTTTTAAATTTCCCGTTTTTCCCGGGAATTCCGGACCATTATTCTACAATGCAGCTTTAAAAGTACAATGCATTTGCAATCTTTAAACTATTGCGAATGTAAAATGATGCAGAGATTGCGAATTGGTTAACTCTATTTACATTAATATTTACATTAATCAAACACATAATATCGTACAAAACATAAGGGATATCAATAACATTTTAATTTTTAATTTAGTATTATTTTATTAATATTCGTTTTCAACTTCAAATTTGTGTTGTAAAAATAAAGAGCGACAAGTAGGTAGTACTTGTAGTAGTAAAATATTTGCAAATGGCCCGAATTCATACTCGAAACTGTTTCTCTGATTACTTTTCATCTTTATTTTATATTTTATGAGTTTTTAACCCTTGTTTAAGTTTTGTTTAATTTTCCATTCTTCACTTCGCTATTTTATATATAAAATTCTGAATACTTGTGAAAAATACAAAAACAACAACTTGAAAAAATGGAAAACAAAAGAAAAACTACTGAATATATCTTTCATCATAACTACTGCTCTTACAAGTTTGAAAGCAACAAAATTAAATAAAAAAGACTCTGTGACAAGAAAAAATTACAAGTCTTAGAGAAAAGTTTTCATAGAGTTTTTAACATTTGTCACAAGCTATAAGGAAATAAACATATCAAAAAATCTCATCGCGCAAGTTACTGACTGCATTTCCGTATAATTTTATTATTTAGAGTCCTTTATTTCTTGCACATGAATTGTTTAATGGTGGTCACTGTGTAAAAGTTCTACAATTTTATTTATTTTCTTAGTTTTTCAATTTGCTGGCCAGTAAATAATGTTTATTTGAAAGTTTACAATTAAATTTTCGTTTTCAAAATAGATATGTAAATCCAATTCTGGATTTAATTATGTATTTAAGGTGAACTAATTGTTGGCATAACAAAAAGGTTTTCGATGTTCACGCACAATATTAAATAAAGCTACCAATTTAAGTTATACATATATTTGAAGTTGTATATCAAATAATTTATCAGATAATATTTTATTTGTTAAAAGAAAATTTGTTTGTTCAAAATTTGGGATTTGGTTATCATTCTAAGATATATGTATAAAAGTAAAATGGCATCAGAGGGAAAAGAGAAACATGGGGCAAATTGCAGGGCCACAATTAATTGTTAATTTTAGTACTAATTTTAAATGTAAAATCACACTAAAGATTACGAGAAATTGCCTCAATTCTGAAATAAAGGGTGGCCGGCCCTGCTATGAAAATGTACCTAAAATATGTAAAAGAAATTGCTTCCGAATTGTTTAGGTAAAGTCTGTTAGATAAAAAGAAATATGGAGCAATTCCATATGAAAACGATCACCTTTTGGACGACTATTTATTAAAAATTTCAATTGTCTTGGCATCATTATAAAATTAAAGTAACTTTAAATTTAGCACGTCGGCAGACGAAGTGTACCGCTTTACATTAATTGACATATCAGAAATATTTGGTATGAAGCAATGAAACTTTTGCGTTCCAGTTATAGTTTTGACATTATTATATCTGTTTTGAATTCATCGCTCCATGGCATCGTGTTCTTTTTGAGTGCATAAAACTGTGTTAATGGCAATTTCCTTAAGATCTGGTCAGTATATGGCCTTTGCAAACTTGCCTTAGTCGCCATGCGTTTTAGGGTTCCCCCTAACGCATCGCATGGGCCCTTACCGTGGGACGTCGCGAAAAAGTGCCACTCGACCTTGCAGTTTTGTTTTTCTTCAATTATGCAAAGATTGTAAAATTTTTTTTTATTCTTGTACTGAGAAGCCGCGCCGTCTGAGAAAAACGTTACTTTGTCGATTGCATCGAATTTTTATCTTAAGAATTCAAACAGTCGCATTTGAAATAAATAAACGGACACATAATTATGAGCTAAACTCTCTGCGACAACAACAAGGCTTACGGTCTGTAGTTCGTTATGTTCGTTTTTGAAATAAATGCAAAAAGGATGCACCATGCACTGGTCGTTTGCCCAGTGATAAGCCTGAATTTCATCCTGAACGAGAAAAGTGTAATTCTCGGCAAAGTCGCTTATCACAATGAATTCATTTTGGGCTAATTTCTCCTTACTTTCCTTTAGAAATTTCGATTGCATCTCGGATATGAACATCTGCCGCTGCTAATTATCCACTGTTTGAAATGCATCTCCTGAATTAACAGCTGTTCAAACTTTTCCGCCAAATATTGCTCTAGCTCGTCAATCTTCGGACAATTGTCGCATTTGGACAGATGACAATTTTCCATGGGGTATGCGCACAACGACTTCGACAGGAGGTCCCTATATGTTTCAATTTCACCGTGAAATACTTTCAATTTCTTGCATGGAAAGAAAATTAATTTGATGTTTTGATGAAACATGCAAACGCAGACTGAATGCGTTCCGTGCCTGTCTAATGCCAGCACGCATTCTTTTGGTCGTAGGATGGCAAACTTAGAAAATCCCACTTTTTCTGCTGTGTATTTCTCATTGAACTGATGGTATGCTTCGGATAGATTACATAATAATAATCTGCGCTGCTTGTGTACTTCTTCTCCATCTTCACGTGTGATAACATAGTCACGTGTACCTGGGCAGGCGCGGCTGTTGTCATCATTGCAGTAAAAATCTCTTGAATCAATTTCACCGTTGCTTCGCTGAGGGTCCTTGAGCCAAATTTCTTGGTGGGAGTCGCCAATATGCCCTTCTGTCAAACTAATTCTTTGCTTCTTCTCGCGATGTAAAAAGATGTTTGAAACTGTTCAGAAATCTTGTGTATAGACCATGATTGAGGCAGCACAGATAAAATGAGATATTTCTCCGGAAAAGTGGTCGCTAAATTGAATTTTCTTTTCAACTGCTCAATCATTTGTTTGCCGTCATCAACGTCATCTGCTTGACTGCATTCGTTATCAGAGCCTTCATGAAATATTATCGCGATTGCACTCACAACCTTGTTTTTTTTCTCTTTCCTGTATGTTTCACTTCGCAACTTTCTTTTTCTAATAGGCATTTCACCTAAAGTGGTAATAGCCTCATTCAAAGGACTTAAAGACATATTGACCATCGGAATGTCTGCCTCTCTATCAGATGAAACATTTTGTTCACTTGTCATTTCACTCTCGGATTGTGCCTGCTGATTCTTAAAGCAAAAAATATGAGGAATCCAAAAAAAAAAATTAGCCGGAGCTTCTGTGGAAAATCGGAAAATTTAATTTTCATGGGAAAATTTATAGGTAAATTTCTAAGAAAAATTAGGAAAATTTTATTTTTCAATTAAAGCCTGATTCAATATCTTTCCAACGAGCTATCACTCGTTGCGATCGCTTTATAAGTTTTTTTTAAAACAACTTTCAATGAGGTCCCTTATGAAGAATTCTTCAATTTTGTCACATGACAGTGGTGTACACCACCACTAAACCAGTCACTATAAAAAAAAAAAAAATATGTAGGTACATTATTTTTTGCTGGGCAATCGATTGAGACTATTTATTTTAAAATCGGAGAGGGGTCGTCCAAAAATTTGCCAATTTTGATCGTTTTCATATGGAATTGCTCTATGTAGTATTTTGCAGGTTGAAGATTTTTATATTTAGTCTATAAGTTGATGAAACAATTATTTTAAAGAAAACAAGTAAGAGTGCTATATTCGGCTATGCCAAATCTAATATACCCTTCACCTTTGTTGTGGATGCATAATTATATTATGCATAATTATGTCGATAAACACGCCATCTGTTGATGAATTTGTTCGTAACAATATTAATACATTTTGTGTGATCAACGCCATCTGTTGATGAATTTGTTCGTAACAATATTAATACACTTTGTGTGATCAACGCCATCTGTTGATGAATTTGTTCGTAACAATATTAATACACTTTGTGTGATCAACGCCATCTGTTGATGAATTTGTTCGTAACAATATTAATACAACACTTAGTTTTTTTGATATATATACTTTATAGGGTCAGAAAATTATATTGTGGATATTACAAACGGAATGATAAACTTATATAGTATATACCCTTCTCATGAAGGTGAAGGGTATTAAAATTAATATAAGCAAAACAATTTTTGTTACTGCTTTTGTAGTAAAATATTGTATTTAGAATTACAAAACAAATATAATTATTTAAAAATGTTTTACATGTATAATTACTTACATCCGTGTTTAATTTGGCAAAAACTGCAAATTTTTTAATGTTTGCATGGTAGCAGAACTACGTTTGAATTTTCGTCTTTACAATACAAACGGATCAATAGCGCGATTTTAATAATATGTTAAGTAATATTGATCCGTTTGTATTACACGTTATTTAATACTGTTATCGTGTACCCTAATTCTGTTTTTACGCGAATTTGATTTAACGCGTTTCAAAATAAATATTTCATTCTGTTTTTTTACGACTAGATTTGATTTAACGCGATCTAAAAATGTATGTATTTTTACTAGAAAACGTTGTTTGCACTGGTTTTGGAGAAATTTAAATTAAACACATAGTTGGCAGCACTAAAAATCATCTGGTACGAAAAACAACACTATCGAAACAGGGGATTTCCCTTGTTTATTTCAAATAAATTTAATTGAAAGTAAGAGTGTAAGAATTCAGTCAAATTTAAGTGTTAAAGACGAAAAGATATTGCAAGTATGTATGTACTTTTATAAATGAATTCTCTTTTCTATTGTTTTTTGTTTAAATAAAATATGTTTGTGTATAAAGCAACATGAATTAGAATTATTTATCATATATTACCTAATATTTCATACGTGGAACCAATTCCCTCCTTTAATATGGATACTCTATCTTTTTTACGCGGTTTTTTTACGCGAGTTTTCGAGGAACGTATCTATGGCGTAAAAACAGAATTAGGTGTAGATTATTTAATTTATATTTACAATAACTTTTACGATGATAATTTATTTTGATGAAAAGTTTGCAGATTATAATTTAATTTTTTTTTAAAATCGAGCGATTTATTTATATAGTTATAATATCTTGCATTTTTAGTGAAAAATATCATCCAAAAATTTTGCATTTGGGTCCATTTTTAATTTTTATAATTGTAGTAATTTTAGAGCCCTAACAAATAATAGATAACGCCAAAGTATTTTTTATTCTGAGATTTAGGGGTCATTTTCTATTCCTCTTGAAATATAAATCCACCCCATATAAAATGTATGCGTTTTAGAAAAATCGCTGTTTCCTTATTTGAATTCATACTAACTAGAAAAAAACTAAAAGAACATACCTCCAATTCAGATAGCAAGTCTTTTTTCTCGACTTCTGTTGCATTTTCTTTAATTGTTTTTACAGCCACGGTTGTAACGCCTTCGTTTCCTGTGCAATAAAAATAAAAAATGTAAATTGTAAATTGTTAGATATTAACCGCATGTATAAGAATAAATAAATAAAACCATACGGTTTGTTGTATATGTATTTATAATTTTATATTTATTGTTTAGTTTTTATTGACAAATGCACAAAATGCACACTTAATTTACAATAGGTCTTCTTCTGCGAAAGCACATTTCTTTCATGTGATCCCTCCGGTTCATACGAAAGCTCAATAAAGTCATTCTTACACCACCATAAAAGTCGTGAAATGGGAACAACTTTTTGGTCGTCTATTCATACAAAAACAAAAAAAGCATATTAACGTGTTGCGGTATAAATTTATCTTTGTCTTCTTTCGTTCTCTGGTGAAAGTGTCTTTGGTCCAGACAACAAATTAAAAACAATTTTAGTAGAAAAGCAAAAAGTAAAAATATACAAAAAAAAAAACACAAACAAATCCATAAAAACCAACAAAAGGAAAATTGTAAAAATTCTAACAACAAACACTTGTAGTGGCAACAAACGGTAGTGGGACTTAGGAACAAAGTGGCAACTGTGGTTGAAGGAAAACCTTTCTACGTAATTGATTAAATGAAGAGGAGTAAATGCGTTTCAATTCACCAACAAATTTCGATAGACACTGAAAAAATAAAAATACCAGCTGTGCATCTGTATTTGTGTATTCAATTGAATGTTGCAAAAGGGAATAAAGGTATAAACTAATACGTACATGTTTACATTGTACAAGTATATAGGCAAGTATTATAGCAAGTGGTTACTGTCACTGCCAGTTTTCTGTTTATAGCGCATTAGATTACACATAGTAACTGTAAAAAGCCCTTGGCAGAAACAAATACATGCATTGTCTACTTTGTTGTTGTAATGATGTTACTTGCCCTACAAAGTGCACTGTTCTAAATTCCCACTGCAACAATTTTAAGTCGAAGTTTTTTGTGTTGCATTATTTATTACAACAAGCATTTATTTACTTAATACACTCATGTCTCTCAGCTTGACCATCTGTATGTCTGTTTTATTCTTGATATTGAGATGTTTATTTTATTTTTTTACCTAACCTTCCCCAGATGCATTCAATGTCCATATAATGCTTACTACGTGTCCTTTCAAAGGTGAAAGAGATGAACAAATATTGTTCTGTAAAATACTCAAACAATAAGAAAGAAGTGCACGAATGTAAAATAAAAATACGTTTGTGCTGTTGTTATGTGTGACTGACTATTTTTATGGATGAAAAACAATGAATACTTCTTCTCTACATACTATATATGCATTCCAATAACCAACTATCAATAGTCAATAGTTTAAGAATATGTTTCCACTGGCCAAAGGAACTTGCAATCGCATCAAATATTTTTGTGGTCATTTCAACAATAAATTGTTAGTTTTCTTTTGTGCATTCCTTTTGTGAAAAGAATTTCAGTCACTTCATTAAAATGCTGTGTTTCTGACAGCTACCGAGAAAACACATTCACTGCCAAGTAATGTATTAAAATGCTTACTTACACAATAGCATTTTAAATCATTATTTTAATACGGTTATGTCATCGGAAACAAGTACAAACTTACAATAATTGCTTATATAGTAAATATATGTCATTACTTTAGTATCACTAAAACTAGTTACAAGTAATGATTTAAATAACACAATGATAGTTATGTCCTACACAAACTATTATCAATAAAAACCAATAGTTCTTATGCAAATGACTAGAAAATGAGCAGATATATGGCAAATAGAATAGAATAGGTTAGTATGCGACAACTTCTAAGTAAAACAGTTGGCATGTACATATGTAGATGTCGTAAGTTATTAAGTAACGACAAAATCTTGTTTTATTTCTTACAAGTATTTTCTATTTGACTGCGGAACAAATAATGGCTCTAATTTTTATGTATGTTTGTAAATAATTTTGGCCATGGAATTGTTTACAAATTATTACATTTTCACAAAATCTCTACCGAAAACAAAAGTTTTTTACTTTTCTTTCATTATTAAAATCTTCCCATATAGTATTGTACAAGGACGTAAGTACTTAATGTATTCTTTGTTTATTTCTTTGGTCATATAAATATTTTTATATGGCCTCAAAACCAAAAGTTAATTCGATAATAGTTTATTTAAAGAAACAACTTTAATATTTTTTAATATTTTTTTCTTGTGTGACCTTAAGTTATATACCTATTATGTATGCACAACGTATGTACATATGTATATCTGTATAAGTGTGTGCATGTGTATGTATTGCGTTGTTAAACAAGGACATGACCAATACAATAGTTTAATATTTTATTTCGGTTTGTTTCCTTGTACGTTGCAGTGCATCAGATCTTTGTACTAGATGCTCATGGCAGGCAAGTGAAAATTGTACAAGTGGAGACTAAATACGTACAAAAGACGTACATACATATATGTACATATATTTGCAATGATTATTCTGCATTTTAATTTTACAGAAGATTGAGACCAGGATATCATTTTTACTCAATAATTTTACATAGCAATAAGCACAAACACACACTTTTTCAAAAACAGAATAATGATGACGTTGGCAATGGCGATGAAAATTTAGATCGGAAAATAACAACAACCCACGTTTGCATGTACGAGTATAAGTACATACATACATTAATAAATACGCTTGTGCCCATTTATACACTACATATACACACATAAAAATTGTACATGTACATATATACATACATACATACATTTATACAAGCTAGTACTATGAATTAAAGAACTTTTGAAACACTTTGACCTCAGGCAATGTTTTTAAAAACAATTATACAGTTAAATAACATATACATACACATAGATGTGTGTGTATTCATGTATATTGTATATTTTCTTTAAATGTTATGTTTGCATATACATACTTACATATGTAAATAATATATATTGTTTGATTTTTATATTCAGACGTATACGTAATACATACATATTCACAAACATATATCACGCATACGCAAGCATATTGGATGAACAATTTGGATCATTTATGTACGTTAGGGTGGCCCCGTTTGTATGGAGAAAAAATAAGATATCGATATTCCCGACTAATGTGAAAATTTTATTCATTTTAAGAATACGTTTTTTAATTTTTTTGACCTGGGGTCAATATTTGGTGTGCTGGATCAAAGGATAAAAATGTCCTTTTTAGAGGTTTTTTGATTTTTTTTCACATTTCTTTCAAAGGAACTATATGTAAATTTAGTATCATATGAAAGGTCTTTGAGAGGCGCATTCAATGGGTTATCAAAAATTAAAAAACAATTTTTTTTAATTCAAAAATTTTTAAAATTTCAGACAAAATTTTATTTTTTTTTTATTTTTTCATAGAATTTACTTAAATAAATAGTTGAAATTTCTTGATTATAAACATCGTGCAAACCCAAGTAAGTTCTCAGGCAAGCAAGCTGTACACAGGCAAGTACGTAAGCAAATGAGTTTTTATAAAGTATTTGCCTGACTTACGTTAGTTACCATAGTAATATTGAGTTGTTAAATTGCATTATTGCCAAATTATTTAATTAGATATTTTGTTTACTTTTTTCCATGTTAATATTTAATATTTTAATTTTTAGGGGCATCCTAGAAACCAAAAAAAAAAAATTTATGTGAATTGAAATTGCTATGAATTTTTTAATTTTGTAATAAATTGAATAAAAAATATTTCCATTTATCGCAATTAACATTAAAATTGAAAGTTAAGGTAGTGAATAACATTTTATGCTGTAGAAATATACGAAATAATATATAAAATATTGTTTTGTGATGCACACAAGCACTTATTTCTTCTCGTCTGTTTTCGACAGTAGGACAATTGAAATTGCAATGTAGAAACCATAAAAAAAGATAGTCTTACGTTCTTAAGTCACTTGTTATTTAGAAACATGTCATAAATATGTTTTTTTTTTTGCATATAACAAATAACTAAAAGAGTCATGTATATATTGATTGCTTTTATCAAATTTTGAAAATTATGCAAAATACAATACCAAAAAAACTAGGGTCATATTCGATGTTTCTTTTATCACGTGCCCGACGCCGGGTTAATTTTTGAAATCTAATCTGTAACTTACTAAAAAAAATTCAAATCCCTTACTTAACATTAATATTCGAGATAAATGAATATTAATAGTTAATAATTCATTTAATAAAATAAATAAAAAATTCTTTATAATGATTTGACAAACAATTTAAATTGTGGTTGATCTTAATATCCCTCACCTTTATTTCTCTCTTATCTACAAACTATTTTTTAACAAATAATAAAATGAACATGAAGCAATGCAGAGCCGAGATAAGTCAAAGAAGTAACTAAGAATTGCGAAATGTACTTTTAATTCAAATTGATTGTGGAAATAATTAAAATTCAATTTTTCAAATTAAGTTTTTAATTGCAATATTGTGGTTTTTATTTTAATTTTTCGAGTTTTTGAAAAACTTGAAAAGTTTTTTAAAACGAATTTTGGTCATTTATTTATAAATTATAAAAAACTCATCTTGATTATTTCTGTGTTTATATTTCTTTCAACCACTAACCTAAAATGTTCTCTTAAATAAATCACTGTCTCTTAAATAAATCACTGTCTCTGATATATTGGAGCTTAAGAAGAATGTGATATCTTTTGGAACTTTTGGAAATATGAACTAGATTTACCGAAGCAAAACTTCAGACTAGTTACGCCTTTTATTAAATTAAACAAATTGCAATCAGGAAAAAAAATGTTATATATTTTTCCTTTTATAAGAGTCTAAAAAATGTCAAACGACTTTGACATGACGGTAGATTAATATTGGGATTCCAATTATGTTCGTGGAGACAAAATAAAATAATATGTTACTGGACAAATAAAATTGTATTTGTACGAAGACAATATCCAGAATTGGTAGGACAAGTAACATGAACAATTGCCTTTTGACATAAGTATCATAAAATTATTATTGATCCAAACTGTTACACAAAACTAATTTCTTTTGAATTAAACAAAAATTAAGGAAAGCGTCAAATTTCTCCTGTTACTATTTATTAATCGTACGTATATATATATTTACATACATATACATATGTATAGTGAATATGTTTATGAAAATAAAAAAAATTATGCTAAAGCAGTCTGACAATATATGAAATATTCCAACAAAGATGACTTTGAAATTCCCTGGCATTTTTTTGGCATATTCACATTTACAGAAAAAACTATTCCCTAAACTGTTTCAATTTAAATGTTTATAAAATTTTCCACTGGTCTCAATAATTTCGTAAAAGTATTCATGTATACAAAAGTCAAAACAGTTATTGTAAATACATTTTTTGTAATCGAAAACACAAAAACAAGCCGTGAAGTGCAGATGTCACTAAATTTGGCATAACAATATTATTAACAATTAATTTGTATTTAAATTGAGAATTGCGGTTAAAAATTAAGTAAACTCAAAATAAAGTTCGGAATTCACATATAGAATGGAAATTCGAAAACCTTTTTTGACCTAAGGACGAAGATTATCGGAAATTGATTAAAATCTTTGCATTCAAATATACTTCTAAAATAGGACTATATTGGTTAAAAACGTCTGATATATCCGCACAAATCAATAACTTCTATATTAAATGAAATCACATAAGAAACTTTGTTTGGATCGCTAAATAAAATCAAAATAAAGATCACCAAAAATTAATTTTATCTATAGACATATTATGCCATCTAATTTTATAGCGATTGGTCCATATCCCACAACCAATTCAGTTCCATAATTATTACACATACAAAAATTATGATCAAGTTTGACGGAACATACTTCCTTCCTTATTTGTATTTCTTGTCTTTAAAAATATTTATTTTAAATTGATAATAAGAAACAAATTAGTTTGGTAAATTGTGTTTTAAACAATTGCTTTTACAAATAAATCAAATCTTCATATAAATTTATTTAAATTTGAAAAAACCAAGCAAACTTAAATTAAAAGAAAATTAAAATTTATATATGTATGTATATGTAAATGTTTATTACTTTATTTGAGGTAATTGTCTATTGAAAATTTCTCAAATCAATTCTTAATTTCAAATTAATTTCAATTAGAAATTTCGAATATAAAACAGTATATATGTATATGTGTGATTTGCTGTTCATATTTGTAGCCATTTGCATTAATATCTGCAGTTTTAATGCCCATTTTAAATTAAAAAGAACATGTCAATATATTGTATATGTGAATGAATGAACAGTATCCATTACTCATCATCATCATTCATAAAATGTTCATTTGCGAAGTAACGCAGTTACAAAATTTTTTCCTACAAAGAGAAATATCTGTAAACATTATTGCTGTCTCAAGTATTACTGTAAGATAAACTGGGAATTACTTGCTTCACTTGGTTCAAGAACTGAGCTGAATTATTAGTTTTTATAAGATCAATTATATAATTCTAACTGTTTGTTAAAAGAAACCTAATATCAATTAATATTTGCTTATGAAATTTTTGATATATTTGCTGGTGAAGCGCTGTTTATATCTTGTTCATATTCCACCACTAATATGTATGAACAAAACTGTGAGAGATGCTTTTTGTTTTTAATCTGAGCCACGAATAAAACAATTAAAAAACATTATTTTAAAACAAAAGCCATCATAATTGTATATCTAATGTATTTTACGCTGTAACATTATTTTATGTATGTACTTACCGTCAATGTCGGTTGCCTCACAACGCCACACTTGGCCAAAAGCACCTTCACCCAATATGTTAAAAAACTTTAATCGATGTCTTGGGAATTCCCATCCATCGAAATTTTCTGGTTGTGTGTGATTGTGGCCACCAAGAACTCCAACACCCACATTGCCAGCTGTAAACGGAGGACCACCAACAACTCCTCCCAATGAAACTGGCAGATTGGAGCCAATTCCACCATTTGTATCACTTGTTGATAGTTGAGATGTAGCCTTTAAAATACAATTTGTACACGAAAAGAAAAAAAATGTAAAAATGATTTAGTTGTTGTAAGTAAATAAGTGGTGATTGTCCATACATATATATGTTCTATATATGTTAGAACAGTATAAATATTGATAAATATTGGGGGTATAACTTAAAAATGAATGAAATGAATTTTTAAAATGTTTAATTTTTATTTGAAATATTTGTACAATATAAACTTATTCAAAGTAACTATTGTACATTGTTAGCTACGACCATTTCTCATCTTTCTGGCAATAAATGGATTCCGCGCCAAAACAACTACTCACTTTTGGAGCCCAAGAACGATACCGATATTTTGGATAGCCTGTTCTCAAGTGAAGCGTACCCTAGAGAGAGCATTCTGCATCGATCTAAACAAGACGGGTAAAGCGAAACTTTCCAACCATTTCTTTCTAAATATTTTTTAAGAGTAGCTTGCAACATGTGGACCAGCGTTGTCATGATGGAATATTGTACTTTCATGTCTGGCGTTCTTGGATGATGCTCAATTCAAACGAATCAGTTGTAATGGGGCACAAAACAAAATCTAATTACTAAAGAAAAAAAAAACGAGTTTAAATGATACGTGATCTATTATGACTTCCACAGTTTTAAATTGTACAACCAATATTTTATGGATGACTTGACTCTTTAGGGTTTCTGCAAGGATTTATATGCACTGTAATGCACGAAAAATCAGAAAATCAGTATTTAAGAAAGATAATATCCTGTGATATAATATAGAGTTTTTTTTAATACACTTTTAATTTAATCAATATACTTTAAACAATTGTCGACAGTGGTATCATTTAAATTATATTTAAAACTGGTCTTCTTTAGTATTTTATGTCTTACAGTCTCATTTTAACTTTCAAACAATCTGAAATATTCTTAAAAACCTTCGGGGTTTTACGAATTTAAAATCTGCTCTATGAAAACGTCTACGCCTTATATTGATCTACCTCAAATCAAAGTTCATTTCACGTTCTTCTATACAGTAAATATAATTAATTTTCTTAATAACCTGCACAAATACACATATACACATTCGTTACGCTTTAAATTCGAATGTTGACATTTATGAATTAAATAAATGTACATACATACATATGTACATATTTCTACACGTTCATACACACAACAATGTATGCAAGAGTAGGGGTAGTCTCCCTTCCTGTTTCTCCGTGTACTCAGACACAACATTATATTTTTAGACAGATGATAAAAGCCATACACACGTAAATAATAAATGAATAAAACTGGAGAAAATGGAAAATGAATTTTTTGTCATCTGTCACATTTATGCCACAACGTGAGAAAATTTTAAAATTCATTTTCTATTTTTGTATTCCAAAAGATTAAATACAAACATATACATAGTATGTAATTGTATGTACGTATGTACATACATACATACATATGTATTTACATATTTAATAAAATTGGCACAAGAAAATTTGTTTATTTAAATGACTGCTGAATGTGCAATTCACGAACTATCATTGTTAAAATATTTTATATTATTTTAAGTTTATGTACATACGTACATATGTATGTATGTATTACTCAAATATTGTATGTACGATGCCGGCGATATAAAAACACACATTCAGATTTTATTCTATTTTTTCGACATTCTCCAACTGTTAGGTAAGATTATACTAACAATGGGTCTATTGTGTTTCCAGTTTGAACCAAATAATTAAACTTCAAGATGTGCCCCATCGCAATTGCTGCCAGAATTATGGGTATAGCATTACTTTTTCAGCAACAGTAATTGTCTGATATGCTCAGACAATGTTTAAGATTGTTTACGATATAAAACATTCTAGCAATACTGCTGGATATTTTCCCTTCTTATGTATGTTAGTTATTGCTGATAATTATTAGTACGACTTCGGATGGGTTTTTAATTTTAAGTTAAATATGCACCTCTCTAAATATTACCATTCGACCAACAAATGAAAATTGGAAGACAAAAGTTTATTTGTAAATTATTATGAATTCGAATTTATATTCAAATGACAATTGTTCTTGTATGGCATGAATACCACTTGCCATTACCGTACTAAATATTATAAAGTTCATAAGTACTTGGTGTCAGTCAAATATTATCAAATGTCATCACTGTCATCTGCATAAACCAACTGTAAAATCGTAGCAACAAAAACGTTAACTTCAATCCATATAAATATGAATGTATATACTTGTTTGGCGCTAATAATAAAGGCAAAAAACGGAGAGATATATGTGCATATGTATGTTTGTATGTATATACATTTACATACATACATAAGTAGAAGTAAGAAAAAACAACAACAGCGAAAACAAACATCATAATCGTCATCACCGATTTTATGTCAATGCTGTACATAAAATATCACAGCTAATCTCATCATCATAACGCCAACTGATTTGAATTCCATAGCAAATATCCGGTTTCTCACCCCTCTCCACGAAAGCTCATTCATTGTCAATTTAAAATGAAAAATGACTATTGAAAATTATGTTGGTAGTGGCGTTAACAATCATAAAGATGATGAGGATGATGTATGTATGTAGATTTAGTTAAGAGTATTTACGTAAATGGTTGCCACATTTTTTGACACCAAATTTGCAAAAATCTTCTAATTATGTTCGTCAATATCTAAATACATACATACATGTATAAAAGAGTAGCGTGACTGACTGATTGATTGACTGATCTATTCATCACTGTACAGACCAAATCGCTAAAGCTAAAAACTTGAAATTCAGGTATAGGATTCCCTCTATATCATATAGATTTACTAAGAACGTAACGCCTAAACATGTATCCCTTTTTGGTACTTTTTTGTTAAAATTGATTTTCCCAATAAAAAGATCTAGAAATATTATTCTCGAATTTAACATCTTGCAAATAATTACAATAACAAATTTTCAAAATTATTTATATTACACGGGCAAAACTGATGCCGAACAAGAAACAAAACCTTTTGTATCTGCTAAAAAAAAAAACAAAAGACTTTCTATCTATGGTCCTTTTTTGAGTAAAAACGGGATATTTTCTAACATAATTGAAATTAACTTGCTCACTTAAAGTGAGGAATTAAGTGGCATTTAAAATTTTTCGTTATTACAACTTCCTTGTAAAATAAAATAATTTTTTCTAAAATATGGAAATACAAAAAATATTTGTTTGTAAAAAAAATAATTAAAATTCAACAGTCTACTCTGAGGCTGACTGTATTCAAAAATATTCTCCAGGTTTTCCATTTTTGTTTATCAAATTATTTATTTGCAAAACAAAATTAATATTAGTTTATTTTTCACATTTTTCCAGAACATATGACAACTTCAAATACATAAACCTCACTATAAATTAGCTTATTGGTCGGATTTAGATTGAAGTAAACTTATAATAACCAAATACTTCTTATCTTTAACTATTGGCAAGTTGTAATAATGGGCCTAATAATGTTAAGATTTGCTTTCAACCACTCAAAATTTAACTAAAATTATGGTAAAAAAGGGTCAATTTCTGTATATATATTTTGGTACTTTTTGAAATTCATTTTGTTTTCTATTTTAGGTACTTCTATTTGAGTTTTTAAATAACATTTTCGCCTCCACTAATACTATGTTTCCACGACGACCTGAATCACCTGCTTCGCTTCCTGAATCATGTTTATTAATCATGCTGTTTACATGACTAATAAACTTGATTCGATTTGGCAGTTGTTTTTAATAAACAAACATAATAAAAAAACCGAATTTACAATTTGTGGAAAATAATTTTTTTAATGGACAAAAAAAGTTAGTGGAAATTAGTTAGCTTATTTAAAAAAAAACATACATTCGTACGTATTTACTTTCTTTACTTCCAGCAACAAAAAAATAAATTGCTTTGTTTACAATAATTTTAAATTTGTACAGCTAGTGCAGATAAACTTGCGATAAAAATTAGAGAAGAGTGCAATTTTTCGTGCTTCGGAAGTAGTTTCAATATGAATCTACTTGATTCGCTCTTAAAATTTTGTATGGTGAAGCAAGTTGTTTCGCTCATGATTGGGGTGTGAAGCATGAATAGAGAGCGAAGCATGTACCGTGGAAACGTAGTATAAGACTTTAACCCAGGTTGTTCGTCTACAGTTCAATAGACCAAACCCTTGAGCTAACAAGAATTTTTATTTCCAAGTTAAAACAAGTAAGAAAGTATAGTCGGTCAAGCCCGACCATATAATACCCTACACCCAGTATATGTATAAAACAGTTTTGGGCGTTATATGGGAGATATAACCTATTGTGGACCGATCATCAAAAAATTTAATGTCATGATGTCTGTGAATGTAATTATTATATATGTTAAACTTTATCTCGATATAAATACTTTTATTTATGGAGCTTAAAGTGAATTACGGAGAAGGTCGTATATGGGAGCTACGACTAATTATGGAGCGATCATAATAAAATTGTACCCTATTATTTGTATATATAGTATATGAAATATATTTGCGTTAAATATTATTTGGATACCAACATTTTTAAGAGAGTTATTCTCTTTAAAGTGATTTCCGGCAGTAGGGCGAAGTAAGCAATAATGAGGTCCTTTTTCATCGTATACATAGTTATATAAATATGTAAAAAAAAGTGTTGATAATAATGAAAAACTAATTTCTTTTTTTATTCTTCAATTTATTTCATTACGATGGTGGTATGGAAGCACGCCGGATTTTAGCTTGTCTAAGATAAATTGATTAAAATTGATTAAAATGCATGCAAATAGGATCTGAATAACAATGGATTTACATTTTCATACATTTGAATTAAATTATTTTTGGTTTTTATGAAATTATAAGTAGACTTTATTATATTCATATACAACAGAATTTACAGATATTTACATACAAATGTGATGACAAACTCGGGCACTATTTAAAAAAAGCACAATTTGCGTGTTGATATATTAAGGTGGCAGGAATTTCAAATTCGACACAAGCGATTATTCATTCTAAATTCATGTGTGACAAATATAAATGCAATTGTAATTATTAAAATTTTAGTACTTATGGCTTATCGGGACAATAATAAATATCTGGCAACAACTAATTATCTTGCAATATGGATGAGTCAGTTTTTATGAAAGCAGAACAAATCAAAATTAAAAAAAAATATTAGTTATGCACATGTACGGCTTTCACTTTCATAAAACAACGTACCTATACTTTTAAAATTTCTTATTTCATTTTATTTAAAAGTAGTCTAAGTATCTAAAACGTTTTAATATGACTTGGAATATATTGGATATGATTTTCGTATCAAACCTTTTTGCGCCTAAGGTTTTTTCTATAACAATGTTTTAAAAATATGTATTAAATATTGTCGTTCAATTTATTATTTCTACAATATTATTTTGCGACCCTATAAAGTAGGGAAGGCGATATATAAATATGTCCGTCAATATGTTGATTGAAATATATTTTCCGAAACAACGATGTTCATACTGATTCAAATATTTTGTCAACATCTTGGAGAATATTAGAATTTTGGTAATAAAAACCAGTAAAATCGGTAAATAAACAAATACGGAGTTTTTAACTTTTTTGTATAAGTATATTGCGGATAATAAAAATTTTTGGACATTATTGAAAGCAATTTCAAAATGCTTAACACTAACGTATTCACATATTGACATAGAAATTTTGAACAATAATAAGCCAATTTCGTTAAAGTAATTTAAAAAACCTAATCAAAGTGGTTTGAATTTCTTTTTGTTCGCATATAATTAAAACACTTTTTTTATGTATTCTTAAATTTAAAATTAAAAATATCATCGATTGTAATTTTTTATTTTGGTATAAAAATAAATTTATTCGATTAGTCGATAGTTTTTATAAACCAATCTAAAAAATTGTAATCATTCGAAGGATATTTATTGTAAATATATTATTGCAATAATTTTCCATTACTTGAATTATTTTTAAACGAATGACAACACAAATTAAACGCAATCCATTAGATAGCTCATAACGAAAAAGTCGAAAAAGTATGACTTAGACTACTATCATAAACACTGTCTCATATATATTGTATACAAAATTATTATTTAAAATACGACAACGACTGCAATCACAGAGCTACTCAAAGAGTCAGACTATCAGATATTGAGTAAACAATTGTACACAAAAACTTTCATACATCCTGACAAACTACAAGTAAATATATGTATGTACGTTCTCTTCGAATGTGATTTTATAAAACGAACAATGACAACAACAAGCTGTTGGATTCTTTTCATCAGAAGATTAATGCAAAATGGATAAATATTTCATTTTCAGTTTTATGCACTTAAAAAATGAATGAACATTAAAAAACTGAATGAATGCGAACAAATGAACGAATGAATGAATGCTTGCATGCGGTTGCGGTGGGTTGTAAATGAATAATGTCAATATGCAGGCACGAGAAAAAAAAAACAAACCAACCAACATTTTGCATTTTTTTTTCTTAATGTTTTAGGTCTGATTGTGAGTGCCATCAGAAAACCAACCAGCCAAACATAAGCATCCGATCTCTCCCCCACCCACTAACAACAACATTCTACACCCATTTGTACCACATTCGTTACTCATTTTGTTTGCCATCTAAGGAGTGCGAATTCATCATAAAATATTTTTTAAAGAAAAAAAAAAAAAAAAATGAAAATATTTTCTCACACTTTCAACACAAGTGACACACTGAAAGTGCCTGTCACCACTACACAATATTCATACATACATATATATATTTACATATTTCTGTACTAAGTATATATGTATGTACTACATAATTTTCTGTTAAGGACATTCGTTCGTTCGCTATTTAGCATATTTATGCATTCATTCATTTTTTTTTTTTTTATTTTCCATAAAAGTCTAATAAAGTTTTGTTGGACTCTTTTTTAGTCTCTAACATTTAAACATTTTTTGTATTGTTATTTTTGTTGCTTAGTTAAAATGCAAATATTTTTGCTGACAGTAATCTAAATATTTTGACAATTTTACAATATTTATATCTGTATACACAAAATAGCCCAGCAAACAGAATTAAACAATTTAAAATATTTGATTTTTTTTTTTAAGTTTTCTATTAAACTACGTATGTATGTATATGGATTTGGTCTGTGTTGCTGGTATCAAGTAATTACAAGTACGTTTTAATGTTTTAGGTCTCAAGTTCACTTTGTTCAGTTACCGTGACATTTTATATTTTTCTAATGAATTACTATACATACATACGTACATACATAGGTACACACATATTTTTTGAATTCATAATGGTTATTTGTATTTTACGAAATGATCATAAAAATGTTACGATCTAGTACACTTCGGTTAAACTCAAAACTTCTTCTTTGGATTGTTCTAATTTGATAATAGTTCGACCAAAACAGAGTGCAGCATTTTTTAACTATACTTTGCAACGAAAGTGAATCCTGTTATTGAAACAAATATTAAATGTCATATACTCATGTTTGCTATTCACCAGTTTGTAAATCCATTTATGACTGCAGTTACAAATTGTAATATTAGTATTTGAACATCACATGAAAACTTAGTTACCATTCTGTCCATATTTCGAAAACGAAAATCGTCGTACCCAATTTCATGACATTCGGTACATATTTAATAAATTCCTCATATAAAGGCCTCTTCCGAAAATCACTTAAATGTGCATAAATCTTTTATAAACTTCAGGATCAATGTAAATCGTTGTACGTATTTCATATTGATCGGCCCATAACAAGTCATAACTCCCACATGAGATCTACTTCTACAAAATTAATTAACCTTAGCAAATACATTAAAAATATCGATACCAAATCAAAAATTTATATCGATCAGTTATATGTAAAAATTATACCATTTGGTTTTGTGTAGGTTAATCCATAATTGGCCATAGCTTTTACATAAGATCCACTTCCACTTCTACATAACTGAAGTACCCATAAAATCCTTGTATATGAAACTCTGCTAAAATAAACCTCAAATGCATAGAAATTACAGACTATTGTTATATTGGTGATGGGTAATATATGATTCGGCACAGCCGAATATAAACTCTTATTTGTTCCAAATTTTTTTTTTTTTTTTTTTTTTTTTTTTTATAGCCTTTATTTATTTATTGAATCTTCATATAATGAAATGACAATAAGTATTCAAATCTTAATACTAAAAAGAAAATAATAAGCCCAGCCAGTGCTAGACAAAAATTTTATGATACTAAAAAAATTTCACATCAACTGATCCAGTCATCTATTTTGCGCTTGAGTTAAAGCAAGGGTATCCCTCCTTCTCAACCGATTATGGCCACTAAAGTTAAGGATGTCTCGTGCAAGTGGGTTTGGGTGGTGTTCAAGTTTGCTGACATACTTTGACGCGTGTTTTGTAAATTCAACTTTTACTGATGGCACGCATAGATCTTTGTGAATTCGAGAATTTTTAACATACCATGGAGCTGCAGTAATTATACGTAGAATTTTATTTTGACCCCTTTGAATTTTTTCAATGTTTGATGCTGAGGCAGTACCCCATAATTGAATTCCATAGCACCAGATTGGCTTTAGAATTGCATTGTACAACAATAGTTTGCAGTCCAACTTTAGTGAAGAATTTCTGCCAATTAGCCAATTAAGTTGCACTGCTTTTAATCTCATCTGTGTAAGTTTCGCTTCAATATGAGACTTCCAAGTTAAACGGCGGTCGAGGTGAATGCCGAGGTATTTGACTTCATTATGTTGAGGAATAATTTGATTATTTATTTTGATGAACGAGCAAGTTTCTTTTCGCAATGTGAAAGTGATATGAATACATTTCTGTTCATTAACCCTGATTTTCCAAAGCTCTAGCCAATTCTCTAGTTTATAAACATAATTCTGCAAATTCTGTGATGCTACTTGGTGGTCCTTGTGAACGCTGATAAAGGCTGTATCGTCTGCGAAAGTTGACGTGTGGATTTTTGGGTCTGACGGCATGTCGGAGGCATAAATCAAATATAAAGTAGGACCCAGTATGCTACCCTGTGGCACACCTGTTTCAATTGGCTGAGCGGGGCTTAAAAAATTGCCTTCTTTGATTTTAAATTTGCGACCGTATAAATAGCTTTCCATAAGTTTATGGGTGTTAGCAGGCAGAGTTAATTTTATTTTGTGCATTAAACCGTCATGCCAAACTTTGTCGAACGCTTGGGACACATCAATAAAAAGGGCGGAGCAGTATTTTTTGTCTTCAAACGACCCTCTTATCACATTTACCAATCTGTGTGTTTGTTCGATGGTGCTGTGTTTAGCTCTGAAGCCGAATTGATGATTAGTAATGCATTCAGTGTCGTTCAGAATTGGAATCAACTTAGTCATTAACAATTTTTCGAACAGTTTAGAAATTGTCGGCAATAGGCTAATTGGCCTATATGACTCTACTTTGGTGTGATCCTTCCCTGACTTAGGAATCATAGTGATCATAGACACCTTCCAATCTGCAGGATAGTATTCTAGGCGTAAAATAGCGTTGAAGATAAAGAGGATAATTCTTCTAGCTACACGAGGTAACTCCACAAGCATTTTATTGCTGATTTTATCCATACCTGGAGCCTTTCTAAGGTTCAGAGTACCAATAGCGCTTTGGACATCACCAAAGTTTAGTCTTAGAGGTACAGGAGGTCTAATAACGAGTGGTGGCAAATCAGATACGTTATTTGAGTTATTTTTAGTAAACACATTTCTTAAATGGTTAACAAATAATGTCCCTTTCTCGGAATCATTTCTAGCCCAGTCACCAGTCGGATTTCGTAAAGGAGGTTTTCCTCTCACTGGTCTTTTTAAACCTCTTGCCGCCCTCCATAACGAGTAGTCAGATTGTGGGGTACTATCAAGACCCTCCAAGTAGGATGTAAGTGAAGCCGTTCTTTGGGTTTCTAAGAAATGTCTTAGTATATCTCTGCATACCCGTAGCCTAGCTTTAAGTTCAGGAGACCTGTGAAGTTGCCACTCTCTTCTTATTCTTCTTTTTTCTGATATGAGATGTTCGAGTTCAGATAAATAAGTTCTGTTTGTCCTATTTCTACATTCAACGTGATAAGTGGAAGCGTGATGCACAGCTCGTCGAAGGTCCTCGGTAAAGTTGCCAATCGACTCATCGATATCGTCGGTAGTTCTCAACACAATATTTTCCGTGCAATGAGAACTTAAATACTTTTTGTATTTTATCCAGCTTACTCGGGTCTTAGTCATGTTTCTAAATGGAGAGCCACACACTTGAGGGAAATGCATTGAAATGATAGTAGGAGAGTGATCTGAGGACAAGTCTAATGAAGGATCCACTTGCATCCATTCTACAGGGATATTTTTCACTACTCCAAAGTCAATAACATCGGGAATCTTCCGTCGGTCCGTCGGCCAGTAGGTGGGATGTCCGCTTGAGAGTACATCTAAGCCCATTTGAGCAATGGTGTTGAAGAGTACGCGACCCTTTGGGGTTACCAGACGTGAACCCCAAAATGTGTGTTTGGCGTTAAAGTCGCCAGCAACTAAAAATCTAGCTCCAACGGAATTAAAGAAGTTATGGTATTGGTGTTCTTTTATTGAGAATCGAGGCGGAGAATAAATCGATGATAAAACAAATTTGTATTGACAGAATTCAATGCAAATGTTTGTTGCTTGGAGGTAATCCTCACTTATGTTATTCATTAGATAATGTTTTATTCTGTTCTTTATAAGAATTGCCGAACCTCCACAAGCTCTTCCGCGGGGATCTTTAGTATCGTACAACACGTAGCCATTAATTTTGAAGTACCCTGTCGACGTCAAGTGAGTTTCAGCAATCATCATAACATCAATCTGCTTATCCATCAGGAAGTATTCCAGTTCGTTTTTATGTTGGCGGAGGCCGTTCGCGTTCCAAAAACAAATTTTTAAATAAATCATTTCTTTAAAATGGCTTGCAAGATAGTGGATTGCATTTTCAGCATTTCCTGCATCATGGATGTCATGGTGGTCGTAAAAGTGTTCATAGTTTGGACAAGTGTCTGCAATGTTGTCTCTAGATTGTTGATATGTGGCTCAGAATATTGCGATATAGGTTCCTGCTCCAGACCTGGCATATTAGATTTGACCACGTTTGCGTAAGAAACTTGTCTAGAATTAGGAGCGTTTACGTGAGTAGTTGGTCGTACAATTTGAGGAAAATTTTTACTCGACGTGAAATTAGGTTGTTGAGGATGGTCAGGTAATACTGGCGACTTATTGGTCCTTATGCCCTTCAAATAAGTATAAACTGGACAACCTCTATAATTAGCGGTATGATTTCCTCCACAGTTACTGCATTTTTTATTTTTAAGTCCTTTTTGGACTTATTACATTGAGCAGTTGCATGTAGTTCCCCACATGCAACACAAACAGACGGCAATTTACAATACGCTTTGGTGTGACCAAATTCTTGACAATTAAGACACTGGACGGGTCCAACACGCTTATGCGGTTCCTCCACGGTAATTCTACGATGCAGAAGATAAATAAGATTGTAAATTGGATGGGACTCGTTTTTCTTTATGTTGCCTATCTCCAGGTTCCAATTCTACCCTGAACATGGTCTGAGGAATATTTTCACGGTTTCTAATATTCACTACGCTCTTGATTTTGAACCCTTTGTCCATTAATCCGTTCTTTATCTCCGCAGGATCAACACATGGGTCTATACCCTTTAGAACGACTTGGAGTCCTTTTGCGCTTTTGAGCTGATAGGTATAGAAATCCCTGGTCTCCCTCTCCAACTGGTTGGACAATTTTCGAAAATAATCTTCCCTATTCACTTGGATCTTTGTCTCGCTGATTTTTCCATGTTTAATTGAGGTTACGCTAAACATGTTCTCACCTATTACAGCAACAATTCCTTGTACCAGTTTATTGGAAGTGGGCTCTCTCAGGTAAATTGGTGGGGGCTTAAACGTCTTTTTCGGTATTTCTGGGTCATCCGTCTGAAGTAGAGCAAATCTGTTTTGATCATTTGGCTTATCACTGCTGACGGTCTTAGGAACTTTATTGGAATTGGAAGACATTTGAGCAGATGTCGGGCTCCTCTGTCGCTTGAGAACGGTGATGTACTTATCCATACCTACTTGTTTTTTGGGTTTGACTGCACTATTTGATGAAGATGATGATTTCTCATCGGATGAGATAACTATATTGGGCGAACAGGAACGGTCCGTATTTCGGCTTTTGTAGTGAGAAGAGACTCCACGGATTTTCTTAAGGATTCTTCCTTAGAGATCCATAAATTTTTCCTACTGTAGCTTAGCTCTTTCTCAGAATTACATCTGAGCGGGACACTCATGCAGTTGTTTTGCGATTTTTAAATTACCGAAAAACCACTATTTTTCCACCTATTACGATATCTTTTTTTTATATATATATATATATTTTTTTTTTTTCACTTATTACAAGTTTTTTTTTTTTTTTTATTTTTTTTTTTCACCTATTACGAAAATTCAGCCGCACTAAAAATAACACGTCCGACCAGTTCAAGCAACACTATGTGACTATGTTCCAAATTGAGTACATAGTTTTAAAGCAGAACTCTGACGAAAGTTGGTATAAAATTTGGTTCTAATGAATATAAACTTGTCCTGATTGTTCTTTATCTAAAAAAATTATTTTCATATAAATCTATTTTAAAACCTAAATATTTACTTGGAATTGAATGTTTTGTGTGTATTATTTACATATGTATTTGTAGTGTTAGTAACTCAATGTGTGTCTGGAGTTTATAGTTGATGGGATGGAAGATTAAAGATGTAGTCTGGCTGTTAAATAAACCATATTTAAAAATTATAAATTTCAAAACATTACAAACGATAAAAATTCAACAATTTGAAACAAGTTTTTGAAAAATATGATAATTTCCTTATTAAAGTGCTAATTTCAACCGCAAGTACATATACACAGGGCACGTTCCTGTATTTCAAACAAAAATTTTATACGATTTGGAAGTTTAATTTTAAGTGAAACTTCCACACCATATATCCTGTAGATTTTTTGTTAATTAAAAAAAAAAAAAACAATTATTAAACTTTTGAAATAGACATAGACATTTTTCTCAAACTGTAAACTATTTCAAATATTTGTTTTATTAAAGAAAATAAAATTCCACACAACTTCCACATAAAAATATTGCATGCATTGAAACAAATTACTTGTCAAAAGTGTCCTATTTTAAACCGCCACAGCTCCGCCCCTGGATGGTTTGTTGGAACCACCTTCAAAACTTAAAATCGAATACTGCTTGACCGGCCTCGATCATAGAAATGACAGATTTATTTCCAAACAAGTAAGAAAGTATATTTGATCAAGCCCGACCATATAATACCCTACAGTTTTTCAGAAATGGGCTTAATGATTTTTGTATATATGAAACATATTTGTGTTGACTATTATTTGGATACCAACATTTTTAAGAGAGTTTTGCTCTTTAAAGTGGCTTTCGGCAATGGGCCTTATATGGCAGCTATGGTCAATTATGGACCGATATTTGTAGATGTACAACTTATTTTTAGAGAAATTTGTTTGAATATGTAAATAAATGAAGCATTACTGACCGGTCGACCGCCAATATTAGGTTATGTTATGTTGAGTAGATGGACCCTTTAATTGACCATACCGTTTCGAGTGTACATATGCGCTACTTCGCCATGTTGTGTGCTCCCGTTCAAGTGTTATTCTCCATATTCAAAAATATATAAAGTAATGTGGACTAGGTTAAGAACTTATTCCCCTTGATTTAGTTTGTAAGATTTTGCGAGTTTGAAGTTGTAAGATATTCCAGTGTCCATGTGTAAGTATTCGTCTCTGCTTCGACTAAAAGCAGGACAGTGGCACACTCTTCTTCACACTCTCTGCAGATCTTGTTATTTATTACACCTATACGAGCCAGATGTGATCTTAGCTCTGTATTACCAGTTAACATATTGACTAGGTTTAGAATCTCTTCGTTCTATATGTTCCCTTAGAATGTCGGTCGTTTCACCGGTTATAGAATTCTGTCAGTCTCTGATGTGCTCATTTATTGCCCATTCTTTAAGTTCTTTTTTACCCATTTAAAAGCGTATGACATTTTCCAAGTTGATGGCGTACAAGCGTGATCCCATCTTGGATAGCTAGTCCGCCTTCTCGATCCCGATTATACCACCAAAATATGAACAGTGATGTATCGTGAACAATGGTTTTCATATATTTTAATTTAAACTTTATACTGATGCAGCTTAGTTGGTCGTTTCTGGACATTGATTTGTGTCAAATCCGTTCAAGGTCTCCTCGTTTGGATCTTTTCGTGTTTTAATTTTTATAACATTTTGTTTAAAATTTATTGGTTTGACCGATTTTACAATTATGTACAATTTTGCAAAGCCTTATGTGTTTTCTGAAAGTGCTCGTCCCTACATAGACATAGATTTTTATGTATATGATAATTACGATTTGTCTCAAATTTTAACTTGATAGCAATTTTTAAATGGACTTTATATGGAGCTATGGTCACAACATGTATCAATTCAAACAAAATTTACATGAAACTTATTTTTGTGTGCACTATAGAATGATATTCCGGAAAGATATTTATATAGGACCTATCTTATCACAGGTATTATCCCTTTATAATAAGAATAATATGTGCAATATTACATGATATTACTGGCATTGTATTAAAAGAAAATAGCAAGACATTTCTGAAAAATAAAGAGGTTGTCTCAAATGTCAAATTGTTATTTTCAATGAACATTTGGGGAAGATTTTATCCTTCTAAGTTTTTTCTTCGAGGTTTCTACCTCGTGTCTACAACAGAATAACAGATGGACGGCCATTGCTAGATCCTCTTAGAATTTCATGAAATACAAACTTGGTGGTGGGTATAACAAAATGTATATTTCGTTTAACCATATCCATTTAAGCCATCATAACTTGATATTCAAAAAATATCATGAATTTTCTTGTTTGAATGAAAATTGAAAAATAATTTTTTAGAAGGTCTACCTATTTTTGATTAGCGATCTAAAATGAGCGGTTTTTCAGAAATTATAGTTTTTTTTTAACGCATATGAATATGAAAATGTAAAATATTAAAGTTTATTTGTTGGGGCAATTAGTAAAAAAAAAGCTTAAAATATAACTTGGATTTTTAAAATTGTCTAGACAGAATTTGGAATTAGTAAAATTAACTTTAACAATTATTTTTTACACTTTTTGGAAAATTGTTAAAATGAGTGAGAGTGTGTTATGGCTTGGCTACATACGATAAAACTACTTACAATTGACTGTTGCATTATATGTTGTTGCTGCAGTTGCTGTTGCATGTGTTGCTGCTGCTGTGGCTGTTGATCTCTTTCCCATGGCACATAACGATTGCCATAAGCCATTGGACCATTCCAATGTTGCATAACCATTGAATTGCGACTATCATCCGTTAAATTGCTGCTGCTCAAATTGCTTTGATTTGATTTTTTGGCCATTTCTTCTTTTGATTTTTTCTTCAGTGTTTTACCAAAAGCACACAAACGTTTGCGATATAGAAATCCAATGATGACAGCAGCTGCCAAAAAGAGCCCACAAGCAGTCAAAACAAGAGGAATCATTTGCGATCTGAAACCATAAAATATTGTGGTAGAATTTGATGCATGCATTGAAGAATCCTCGTCCTCATTCTCATTCCTCTGTTTGCCACCACCACTACTACTGCTACTGCCATTGATTGATGATGCATTTGTTGTAGCTGTTGACTCAGTTTTGGTTACATTTTTGGATGCTGTGGACGTTGTACCATGTTGGCTGATGGCTGTTAATTTTGTGAGACTTTTGGTCGTAGACGTTGTCTGCGGCATTGTCACGGTTGTCATTTCAATGCTATACTCATTATCCTGTTCATCACTATTCTCATCAACATTATTTGTTGGCCACATTGGCATCTGCTGATTGGGATTAAAGTTTAAAACAGGTGGAGGATAAATATTATTAAAGCCTGGCGGTAAAATATTAGATGGTCGCCTATTTGGCTGCTGATTCCGAATCGACTGTACTCCTGGCAAACGATCGAAGGATGGCAAAAATTGTGATATATTGTGTACAACATTTGATATGGATGGTGGTGGTGGTCTTGGGCCATGACCGCCGCGGTCATCTTTAGTTGATAATATATTAACAAATACTTCATTTTTTGCAGTCAACTGCCCATCCGTAACTGTGATATAAAGAAAAAAGTTTTCCCCACCCTGAAATAATAAATAAATAATAAATTTTCAAATAAAGTTCACTTAAATAATTTATTTGTTCAAATGTATTTTTTTTTATTTAATAAAATATGAATATTACACAAATGAGTCTCAGGTTTATTGTCAAATCATAAAAGTAAATATATGACTAATTCATGAATTCAATTTCTTAAAGCCAGTGTAAAAATCTATTTCTAATTCACTTAATACTTACTAAATGCACATAAAAAACTTACCCGACCGACAAGACTTTCATTTAGATAAACAACACCACCGACTGGATCAATACGAAATGGATTGATTGTTCCTTTATACGCCGGTTCCAAGCCAAATATTAATTCATCATTTTCTGAGTCATCTGCACGAATCCGTGCAATTATTTGACCAACCGGTTCCGTTTCTGATATTCGCCAATTGCGATCCGGTACCACTAATATGGGTGGACTGTTCACATGCGAATGACCTTGACTTGTTGCTAAAAAGTAAAAGATTGAAATAAAACAACATTAAATTACAAGTTAGGTAGAAAAATGTGCTGCAAAAAATTTTGAATCAACAGTACGAAAAGAGAGTGATTTAGTACGTTGGTCTTATGTTGTCATTGGGACCGATAGTTTTCAGGCCACCATGCAGAAGTACATATTTATGTTGTTTAAGAACATATTACAAAAGTATATTTATAACATTCAATAAACAAAGTAGTACAATCTATTTACTCGTATAAATAAGAGGAACAACATGCAACAGAATAAAAAACAGCACTTGTGTATATTAGGAGAGCCCCAAATAATATTGTGGATGTTGCCCACTAAAATGAGAGTTTATTTCAATCTAAGATACAATTTTCCAAAATATTTTTTCTTTTACCAGGATTAATCGAGTATAAATTGTTCTTTGTTAAGGTTTTTATGTCTTTTTGTACCCACCACCAAAGAGATGATATTTTAGTTTGTCATTCCGTTTGTAACACATCGAAATATTAGTCGTAGAACCAAAGAATCTATATATTATGCATCCTTATAAGATTCTAAAACGATCTAGCCATAAAGGTTCGTCTGTCCATCTGTTGACGGCACGATAGAGCTTCGAAAAAAGGACATAGACAAATGAAATTTACCCAATATTCTTGATTATTTTCTTGAAATATAATGCAAATAACAACATAAAATTATGCACACTTTATTTTTATTATTTAAGGACAAGTCCTGTTGAAAATGGTAAGAATAGGTCCACGATATCTTATAGCCCCCATACAAATGTCTTCCCGGAGTGTGG
The DNA here is from genome assembly GCA_950370525.1 of Bellardia bayeri. Lineage (NCBI taxonomy): Eukaryota > Metazoa > Arthropoda > Insecta > Diptera > Calliphoridae > Bellardia > Bellardia bayeri. The sequence continues at coordinate 60,796,680 of OX493264.1, forward strand.
CTTTATGGTACATAAATGTCTATAGAAAATGCACAATTCTGCAAAAAAAAAATTTCATGTAAAATCAAGTAAAATCTCAAAAGGACCCTATTTTGACATAAAGTCCAATTCCGAAATTCACTTAAATGCGCATAAATCTCTTATAAAAATCACCATCAAGTTGAAAGTCAACACAAATAGTAAATATCGTCAATACTGGGACCTTGTACTGAAATCATTTATAAAAGTACTTTCTTTTGGCTTGTTTTATTGTTTGAACACATCACAAACGTATTCTTTGAATTCTAGTTAATTTTTTGATTATTTAATTAAGCCTAAATTGTGTCCAGTGTGTTTTATTTCCGAAAAATTGGTTCCAATTATGCGTATAGCATTGCATGCAAATGTTTGATATTACATTAAAAATGTCCTTCCAGTATCCTTTTCAATAAATATGAACATACCCTTACCGGCAAAACAATTTTGAAAAATTGTGTCAAACCATCTAATATTTAATTTAAGTTCAGATAAACCAGGCCACCCTAATGTACAGTACGTACATATGTGTATGTACATCAACATTGCTCTTCCATGAGTAGTTTTACATTATTCCCTCTTATAACAGGAAATCGAATAACCTTTTGATCATTTATTTTGTTCGCATAAAAAAATACACTTAAGAAACAAGTTAGAGTGCTATATTCGGCTGTGCCGAATCCTAAATACCCTCCACCTAAATATAATGAAAAATACAAAAACTACACTGGTTATACGACTGGAGTATCCTAATGCAGTGTTTTTTTATTCAGTCTAAAGCAAATTTTAGCAACATAATTTATTTTAAATGCCTTGAAATATTATCTAGTTTTGACCATTTCTAATTGATGTAATAGATAAATATATATTGCCAATTATGGACTAAGAGCTATAAAATCCAATAGCATAATTGTCGTATAACCGATATTAGTATAATTTCTGTATTAAAATCTGATCTGTATAAAAGTTGGTTCGGACCCAGTCCGCGTTGCTAGCTCTAAGCAAAAATTTGTGTTGTATTACCACACGATATAAATTGAATAACTTACATATGGTGTATGGGCTCAATCAAAAAAGAAACGCATATTTTTAAAGCAAATTGTAAATTTTATTTATTTATTACTTCATCTTAAGGCCACAATATTTTTTTGTTTTTTTTTTTTTATTTGGTGTAAAAAGTATAAATTTTTTGGAGTGACAACTCGGGAGCAAGCCACATACAACTGGCCGTGTGAAAAACATGATTTTTCCAAAATCTAGCCAGCAATAGTCAATGATTGGCTTTGTGTATTATTGATGGTAATAGCAAAGGCAAGACGGAAAGGGAAGTGGAGCCGCTTGAATTGGAATGATAAATCGTTGGAAATCATCGGAATTCTTGGAATAAGTACGTCTTCGCCTTTGAATCTGCCACCGATGATTGTTGCCTCGATTAAATTTGGTGAGCAGTTTTTGATGGTCGATCTGGTTTCGTTGCATAACTTGGATGCGGCTTGTTCTTCATTCATTACTGTGTCGATCGATTTGTATTTGATTAATTTGTCAGGCAGTTTCAATTGAATTTACGAATGATGTAAATATTTTGTAATAAAACCGAAAACTCGAAAGTTTTAAAATTTGGATATTGGATCATTATTAACATAGGATTTTTGTAAATATCTTCGGAACTACATAACCGATTTAAGAGTTTGATATCTCGTTTTGAAAATCATGACAATGGCACAAAAAATATATGTATGTACATATATGTATGTCATTGGTGGTGCAATACGAAAATTGGATTTTGAAACGCCCTTCCGCCCGCAGACTGAAAATAAAAATTCAAACTTCACAGTGTCACCCGCCTGAATATTCTGAAGATTCCTTGAAAATTTCATCAAAATCGGCCCAGCCGTTACATACATACACACATCCTGTTTTATATACGTATATAGATTTTTGTGGGTTAAGTTGTTTTTCGGAAATGCTCCTTATATGGCAGCTATGGCCACTTAGTGGCCAATACTCTTAAAATAGAGAATTGTAGGTATATAAGGATATCTTACATCGAATTGATTTTGAAGTGATTTTCGGAAGTAAAAGGGATATGGCTAAATATGAACCGAAATTCACTAAATTCTGTAGTATGATTTTTATACCCTACACCGTAATAGTGGGGAGGGTATATTTGAGCTGACGTTTATAATGCCGATAAATATTAAATTGTACTGATTGACTTCAAATCACTTATTGACAGCTGGCTGGCTGTCCATTTAAAGCTTGTGCGCAAAGTACAGGTCGTAATTTTGAAAACATTGCGATAAAATTTGGTACATTGAAATTGGTTGAAATCGATCCATGATTTCACCTAGCCCCCATACAAATGTCCTCCCGAAATAGGGATTTATCGGTCATTAGTGTTCGATTTGTATACGCATCTAAAGAAATTTCGCCACAATTAAGTTGTACATGAAGCCAAATCACATCTAGAAATGTTGTGCAGATCGGTACATAACAGACTACAGCTACCATATCAGGACCACTTCCGAAAATGACTTTAAAGAGCTTAACTCTCTTGAAAATGTTGGTATCCAAATAAAATTCAACAAAATTAAGTTTCAAATATGTATACAAAAATCATGACACCTAATTTTATAACGGTCGGTTTATAATTAGTCAAATCTCCCATTTAAGACCCACTTCGAAAATCACTTTAACATGTATAAATCTTTTAAAACTGTTTATATCGAGATACAATTTAAGACAAACATATTTATATGACACTAAATTTTTGGATGATTGGTCCATAATAAATAAGTCATAGCTCCCATATAGCACCCCTTTCTAAAAAAAAGTTATGGGTTTTTAGCCAATCTGATGGTAGTAAAATTTAAGCTATATTCTGCTCCTAAACGCATATTTTATGACTTATAAATCAAATGTGGTTCATATTTTATAGATCTCCAAAGTTGGACCCCTCGGACATTTTTGTAAAAAACTAGCAATGTTTAGGATATCATAACTTTAAAACGCATCATTAAATGTTACCAATATTGGTGTCTTTTGAAAGTATTCCGTTTCATCTTTCCAAATATTTTATTAAAAGTATATATCTTTTACCAACTTAAACAATTTGCAATGAAAAGTATACAATTTTAGGTATTTTTGTACATTTATAGTCTATTGAAATAAGAGTTTTAATGCGAAATGTAATGAAAATTGGCAGACACGTTCGGCTTACCATTACCATTTTATACAATGGTAAAAGCGTTAATTAATTAAATCTACGTTTTCCAAAATACTGAAGGTCAAAGGTCACAAAATTTTATTTTGACATATCTTGTTTGTTTCGCATCATACGAGTTTACGCAATTTATTTAAAATCGAATTTTCTACATTTTGGTTACAGGTAATTTTTGGATATCATCATTCGTTTTAGAGTTATATATTAATTATTTTTTTCTCAACCACTAGTAAGTAGTAAAAACATTTAAATATTTTATAATCTCTTTCGTCTCAGAATCACGTTCTAGATTATAATGCACTGTCCGTTAATATACATATGAAACATAATGTAATTGGGCATTGATTTATTGATACCGTAATATTTGTGGTAAAACTGTAACCATTGTACATTCGAGATATGTATTAACATGTGTTCTTCTATCATAAAATAAAATAGACCCATCCGGGTTATTTTTTTTACCAAATTACTTGATGTATGACTTTAGATAATTTGAATTTTACATTCGTTATATTTTTTCTAACAGAAGCCACACTTACATACGCACGTACTTGCAACAAACTAAATACGAAACAGGAATGAACTGTTGCATTAACAAATACTGTTCGAACTCATCATAAATAAAATAACGACTTTATTTTATAAACCCGAAAGTATTTTAGTTTCAAATATGTTCAAGTCTTTTGTTCTTTGCTATCGTTGCTCCTTTTTCAAGTATGTACTGTCAATATTCCAACACAGAAAAACAGCCACATAATTTGTATAAAGTAAAAACAGAAACAATAGCGGAATTCACAATCTTGTGCAATTGGAATTGCATCATTGCATTTGCAAAAAGGTTTAGCATATTCTTGCTCTTGCTGTCCATTTTGTTAGTGTAGAGCAAAAATATTGACGTCAGAATTTTGTTCGTTTGGACCCCACAAAACAATGCTTCTTTCCAGATATTGAGATTTAGAACCTATGCCGCTCGTCGCTCAAAGTTCGAAAAATCCAAATTTTGTGCCAAAAAGCTGACATATGGAGACATAACTCCTGAACGGTAAATAATAAAAACACGTTTATTATCTCAGAAGAAAGCTAATGTTGTTCTTAAAAATGTCTATTCTATACATAATTGTTGTTATTTTAAGTCAAACGCCAGCATCGGCTCTGAAGTTTGGAGGTGCATTTACAAGCATTTTTTTCAGTTTTTGCAAACACTTTGTCATTTAATAATTATTTTTGCATTTAATGTAAAAGAATCAAAATAAGATAGAAAAGATAAAAATCGGTTAAAAATGTTTAAAGTTATTATGAGTTCATTATTGAATGTGGAGACAATAATACGTCTCTTAAACATATAATTGTATCTCATTCCTTAATAATGATATCCGATGGATATCGAAATATTGGAAGAAATAATTTAATAAATAATATATATATTCTTTACAATAATTGCCCTCGAGCTCAAAAAGCTTTTTTATTTTATCAAAAAAAAAAAAAGGTCGAAGAAATCAAAATTTAATTTAATTTTTAAAGTTATTAAGTATTCCCCAGACCACTTGAATAAGAAATGTAATATGTAAGTAATAACAAATATTGAGAAATATTCGAATAAAATCATATTTTTACTTTAAATATGTATATATGTACGTATTTACTTGTATTTATATGAGTTTTTATCTTCGTAGCATAATTTACATTTAATATTCAACACGTTTTAAAATATTTATACTTTGTATCTTATTAGAACTCTAATTTTATACGCCTTTCGATTATTTTACATTAAAAAGCAAACATAGTTATGTAATGGAACAATTTTTGCTCAAACTAACAAAAATGCATATTTTCCCCTTGTAAATGCACCACCAAACTTCAGAGCCGATGCGGTGCCAGTTAACGTTTGACTTAAAATAACAACAATTATGTAAGAATATAAATTTTAAAGAATAGCAGTAGCTTTCTTTTGAGATATTAAGCGTATTTTTATTATTTACCGTTCAGGAGTTATGTATCCATAAGTCAGCTTTTTGGCCCAAAATTTAGATTTTTCGAACTTGGCACAATATCTGGAAAGGGCCAACTTGTTGTTGGGTTTAGACGAACAAAATTCCGAAATTGTTTACCCCTCTATGAGATCCGGTTACACTAATGTATATAAGAAATAAAGAAAATCAGCTTCAAAGACACAGGATTTGGCACGGAACAAAACATAAGGGAATACACTTGTTTTACCATCTATCTAACAACTTAAATGGAATCTATTGTTGCGCTAGTTACCCGTAACTCAGACTATTTGTTATTTTACATCCTCTAACACTTAATGCTGTCCGTCCACCACATCCGCCATCCTTGCCATCTTTGATTTATGCAAGTCCATCCATTTTGCCCCTAATTTATTTTGTTTTCTTGTAAATCTACATAAACCATATTATACTTTAGTTTTTGCAACGACAACAAAATGGAAACAAATTTTTCAAAATAATAGAAAGAAAAGAAAACGACATGTTAAAGAAAGTACGAGCAGTAAGTAGAAATACTAGAAGTCTGTTTGTCTGTATGGAATTATATACAATACATGGACAGTAAGCCTGCACTTCGTTAAATGAGACCTTTTTTGAAAGCCTGTTTTTATTTGAACTTTAGTTTAAAATTAATCCAAGTGAATGAAATTGAAAAAGTCGGTTTGTGGAAATAGAAATCATACAAAACTATTTTGCATTTAAAGGGGAAATTTATTTTATTACAATTTTACCAATATTCATATTTATTTAGTTGTGGTTGCATTTTGCTTCTCAATTTGTACGTCACAAAATATTTTACCTATTTCAAATTCCAGTTAAGTTTGTTAAGGTGCGGTCACGCTTGGCAAATATTTTCCGAAAAAGACGTAACCACTAAATAACATATATTTTAACTTGTTTATTTATTTAAAACATCTTTTCTTATTTACGCCAAAGCACAACAAATATTTAATTTTAATTTATTTGATGCTGTTTGATTTTACAAAACTCTTGTAAGAGTAAACAACGTCAAACAATTTTGTGCTAAAACAAGTGGTTACGCTTTTCTTTGGGTTTTTTTTTGTACCTTGCTCCACAGTGGGGAGGATATATTGAATTTGTGTTTTTAACGCTAAAAAATATAAAGGCCCACCTTTGGGTAAATCGATCATCAGATCACCAGAATTACTTTTTAGCCGATTTGATATTGAAATTTGTTGAAATCGGTCCATTTTTTCACATAGCTCCCATACAAATGTCCTCCCGAAATAGGACTTTATCGGTTATTAATGTTTGATTTTACCACAAACATATATTTGTATATAGAACCTATAAATGACCCTCTTCTAAAAATGCATAAATCTTTCACAAGATACAATTGAATGCAAACAATTTGTATATTTATGTACAGATGTCATGCTAGTTTTTAAATTAGTGTCATATAGTCATAGTCATATTAGTTTTAAAATTCTTGAAATTTGTATAATTGTTAAGCGGATGGTATTTTTCATTTTTTGAAAACTAAGAATTCGAACACGTTTTTAAATAAATTTTTTAACTTGAAGTACTTATGATAGTACTTATAGATTCATAAGTATTGTGAGTGCCAAAATAAAGTTAACACCACATTTTCTTAAAAGAAAAGCTTAATTATGTTAATATAATTATGTATTATTATATTAGAAAATTATATTGCATTTTTAAATAGTTATTTAAGAAGGATTGAATTCACAAAAAAAAAAGAAACAAAAACAAAAGTAAATTTAATTTTTACGCTTCAAGTAGTAGTAATTTTTTTAATGTTTCTTAGTTTAAAAGTATAATGGTAAAGCGCCGCCGCGGCGCGCCGTTCAAAATAATTGCAAATTTCATCAATTACGAGGAGAAAGAGCAAACCTGTCTGAATATCTGCACAAAAAGTGGGGAGGGTATATTTCATTTGTGCTGATGTTTATAACGTCCATAAATATTAGTCCAACACCCACCTTAAAGTATATCGATTGACTTAGAAACACTTTCTGAGTCTACTAAACGATGTCCGTCCTTCTGGCACAGGTCGCAATTTTGAAGATATTTCCATAACATTTGGTACATGATATTATTTTTTTTTGGCCCAAGGACATTTGTTCCATTATTTTTACCTACCCCCCAAAACAAATGTCCTCCCGAAATAGGGGTTTATCGGTCATTAATGTTTGATTTATTCACATATCCAAACAAATTTCTCTAAAGATATGTAATACATAAAGCCTAATATCGTTTAAAAATTTTGTACATATCGGTCCATAACTGACCATAGCTCCCATTTAAGGTCCATTGCTAAAAATCTCTTTAAAGAGCATAACTCTCGTACAAATTTAGGTATCCAAATAATATTCAACACAAATATGTTTCATATACATAAAAATCATTCGGCCCAATTTTTTTAAGATCCGTCCCATATAAGACCCATTTCCGAAAATCACTTTAAAGAACATAAATCTCTTACAAATTTTGCTATCCAAATAAATTTTACATATACAGATATTATGACACCTAATTTTGTAACGGTAGGTCCAAATACGCCCCTTCGAAAATACTTTAACATATAAAAATCGTTTAAAAGTCGAGATAAAATTTAACACAAAAAATACTTATTTGCACAATTTCTGAAATACTGTTCTTACATATATGTATGTATAGGAGATATTATATGGTCGTTCTTGACGGATTATACTTTCTTACATGTTTTTTGATGTTTCTAGTTTTTGTAAATGCGTTGTAAATGAATTGTGCAATGTATTTTGTTTTGAATTTGCACTTGTACTCGTAATATATAATAAAACATTTTTTAAACCTTATTAGGTGTTTACTTTATATTTACGCTCACAGTATGTCCAATTATTAATATTTGGGAGAATAAAATATAAAACGCTAACAATGGAAAAACAAATAAACGTTATCTTTATTTGAACAAGTAAAAAGTTATCATACTTTTAGAAGAAAAGATACCATTAAAAAAAGATTCGAATATTTAAAGTCGATATATTGGTAAACATGTGTAACTAAAAATTGAGGGAGCTTTGTTATTTGCTGATAAGTATATATAGGTATATATATGATATACTTATACCATATGTCGGTATTTTATGTATCTGGAAGCTTTGGATAGTTTATTTAAATCAGCGGACATCGTAATATCGACCGAAATATATATACTGTGAATATTGTGGGAATTATGAGAGAAATGACACACTTAAATATACTTTTACTACTTATGGTTTACATTATCAATATTACATTTAATGGGCAGGTCTAATGGAAATGAAAGTTTGTATGAATGTTTGTGAATTTGTGTATAGATGAAAATCTAGGTGCTCTGGCTAATTTAAACTTGGAACAAGGTGAGCTCAATACCTCACTACACAAATGAAAATTATGTTGTAGTAGTAGTAGTAGTTGTTCACGTTATGGAACACATGTCTGTCTCATCATTGGTAGTTCGCTTCACGTACTGGGTCATCAGATGCAAATATCTATACATTCCTGCAACGCGCACGTAAATTTGTATGTGTTGGTATGAATGGTTCTGTATTCTGTGTTACAAAGGGACTTAACTCAAATTATTTGTAATTTTTAAGTGCTCAACTACAAAAATGCTTTATTTTATTTATGCATGAACATAGTATGTATTACACTTAAAACTCTTTTAACACATTAGCAAGATTAAGCTCAATTAAACAAAAACAAAATATTTTTCCCAAAATGCCGCAGCTGCAAAGACTTTTAAAATATCTTTATTTGACATACGTCAGATATTTGAGAGCTTTAAAAAACGTACTTCAACTAATACAACCCGACTATGAGACTTTCTAGGGTCGCAATTAATATTGTAGAAATTAGAAATATTTGAACAATATACTCGTATTCGTGTGTACTGATGAAATATATTGTAATTTTTTAACAAATGCCCGTATTGTTTTAACGAAAATCATTAATGGTCGAATTCTCGGTCATTAGTTAACCATTGCATACCAATGCATTGGTAAAGTAAAATACTAACTATTGTTTAACTATTACGTAACATGCGAATAAAGAATCATTAGTTAAGCCTTTGCCATTAGCTAACTAAAGACTGTGAATTTAGCCATAAATATTACAAATTCAATATACAATACATACATACATCTATACATACATACATACATACAGTGTATTACAAAACTATTTCGCGTAGTAATTTTTATGAGAAATTACATTTGTATTTATAAATCAAGTAAAAAAATTATTTTATTTTGCAATTTTTAATAGATATTATGTAGAATAGCAAACCCCAAAAAATATTCATTTAAATTTCATCATAATTTGAACTTCACAAAAACATTTAGCTGTTTACATACATATATAGTATACTCCACCACCATAAGTGGTGAATGAAGGTATATCATACCGTTTGTAACACTAAGAAATATTCGTCTCAGTATATTATTGATGCTTATGGAATTATAAGTCGATTGAGCTATGTCGGTCTGACTGTCTGCAATTGTTCATATATTAGATCCAGTTGTATACAGTCAGTTGAATACAAAAAAGATAATTTTTTTAATATTTTCCCCGAAATATCCGCAATTTTTATACACTCCACCACCATAAGTGGTGAATGAATATAAGTTCGTCATTCCGTGTGTAGCACTGCGAAATACTCATCCGAGACCCAACAAAGTATATATATTCGAATTTCTAAGTCGATTGAGCCATGTTCGTCTGTCCGTCTGTAAAACACTCTCACGTCCAAAGGACACAACTGAAATCAACAAAGTTTACAAAAAACCGCTTATAATTCTCCTAACCAGTTTGGTATTGGAAATCAGCAAAATCGGTAAATTAGAAGAAGAGTTATGGATCAAAATGTAAGACAACCTCCATAAAAAATTGATATTTTTAAACATTTTTCTTCCAATTTTTTTTAAATATATTGCAGATATTCCATTAAATTTTGTATGCGTTGTTTTTATGATAAAAGAAGAAAGCGTGAGGAAAATAGTAAGACTATGTCCATGATTTCTCATAGTCCCCATACAAAAATATTCCCGAAATATTGCTCAATTATACATAAATGCCTATAAAATTAGAATATCAAGACAAAATTCAGCAGGAATAAGTTTCATGCAAAAGGGAATCGCAAACCGAAAATTTCAGTTCGGTGCATGTTTGACCATAGACCCCATATAAAGTCCACTTCAAAAATTACTTAAATATGTAAAAAACGTATAAATAATGGTAAAAAGTTAAAATTTGACATAAATTTTATGGTGGTCGGCCCATAATTGGTCATAGCTCCCATATATAAGGATCACATCCGAAAAAGACATATATCTTTATATATATCGTATAAATATAGCTAGCAACTTAAAACAATGCACAGATCATTTACATATATACAAAAATCATCCCACAAAATGTTGTGAATTTCGGCCCATTTTCAACCGTATCCACCATATAAAGCCCTCTTTCGGAAATCACTTTAATACTCATAAAACTCTAATAAACCCAAAATTTTACACGGATTACACATTCATGCTAAAATCAAACTGCTGCATTTTGAGAATATCGGTCCATATTTGACTATATACCCCATATAAAGTCCACCTCCGAAATCTACGTTAATACTAACATGTATCTTAAATATACCGATATTATGTTGAAATTCGATGTGAAATATCCTCATATGCATAAAAATCACTGCTCCAAAATTTAAGAAGATCGGCCCATAATTTTCATATCTGCCATGTAAGAACCATTTCCGAAAATCAAGTTAACCCTCAATAATGTCTAATAAATATCGATATCGAACTAACTTTTATATAGATCAGAAATTTTAATCCAGAAATCATACTAATAACGGTTATACGACAATTATGCTACTTGATTTTGTAGCTGTCAGTCAATAATTGGCAATAACTCGCAAAATTAAGTCCACTTCCGAACATATTAAACAACCATACAACTCTTGTAAACAACGTTATTGATATGAAATTCAAACAAAATAAGCCTCGAATACGTAGAAACCACATTAGTGGATACTGGATTTAGAAGCTATCAGTCCATAACTGGTTCACTTCCTACTATGCCACCTATAAATCTTTTGTAAATAATATTATTGAGATCAAATTCAACCAGGAGCAGCCTCACATTATAATCTGACCCTTTTTTATACTCTGTTTCTTAACTTGTTGTGAATATGGAAAAATGTTCTTTTAATTTTATAAATTGTTAAACTACAATCAAGATTATTATGAAAATCAGACATACTCTAGAAATTATGATGGCAATTGGTAATTACATCAATTATAAATGGTCAAAATTAGATAAAATTTCAAAACATTGCAAATAAAATCACATTAGTGAATTACGACCAACAGGTAATATTGTCTTTCAAACAATATATAAAATACTAATAAAATTTCCACTAAGACTGAATAGAAAACACAGAATAAGGATATTCTAGTCCTATAACCAGTGTAGTTTCTGTATTTTTTTATTAGGTTTGGGTGGAGGGTGTTAAAGATTCGGCACAGACGAATATTGCACTCTAATTTGCTTTAATTACATTATATCTATTTTTTACGTGCGTCATATATATAAATTTAAATCGTTAAATGTTAAAAATATGAAAATCGTAGGAAATTTAATTGTCTATATGGGATGGAAGGTGGAAGTAATAGTAGCACTTCGAATTTGTAAAAATATGCATTGAATAAATATTTCCACTAATAAAACAAAAACTATTCTCTGAACATTTTCCCACAGCGACAATAAAAAACTTATTTGGAATATTTCATAGTGCTTTGTGTGTTTTCAATGAAAAAAATTATGAATTCATATGAACACAATTGAAATATTTAATATTTAGTACAATATTACTTGAGCAATTTCACACTGCTGAAGCATAAAAAAGAAACAAAAATAGCACATGGCTTCTTTACGATATTCTTCGAATTGAAATTATTATTCATTTTCATTGAAAGGGCACATTTACATGTGACTTTGTGTACGACCATATGTTAATTTTCCAAAAGCAACTTTAGTATAATTTTCCTCCTTCTATATTTTAGTGATGAAAAGGAAAACCTATGATACAGGGTGCTTGCTGCCATCGTCTTAATTTGTAACTGATGCTGATGAGATTGTGCAAATAATATCATGAATGTTGGTGAGAACATAATTTTGATTATAAGTTTTTGGAGGATCTTTGATATTTCTATCACTTGGCAATGTTTAGTGGTCACTTGGATCTATGGGCCATTTTGTGTGGCATTGTTGATATTCTTCGCTATGCGGATAATTCAAAAACGATTCAATCGAAAAACGCGACCCTTAAAACATCGCATTGCCGTGATGTCCAACTTCAAAGTCTGCTAATGCAACAATTAAAAATGTTTGTTATTTTTTAAAAAGTCATAAAATATTTATATATTTTTCTTTATTTTATTTATTTATTAAAATATACTTTTATTTGAAACACCCTTTGCATAGTTATGAGTTTTGTATTCATCGCAAATGTATTTTGATGCAGCCCTATTCGAGAAAACGAAATGTATGCCTTTCTTTTACTATGCGCTCTAAGGTCATGTCGTCGATTATAAATTAAACAGAATTAATTTAAAACAAGTAAGAGTGCTATATTCGGCTGTGCCGAATCTTAAATACCCTCCACCTAAACGTAATAAGAAATACAAAAACTACACTGGTTATAGGACTAGAATATCCTTATTCTGTGTTTTCTATTCAGTCTTAGTGCAAATTTTATTAGTATTTTATATATTGTTTGAAAGACAATTTTACGACCAACATAATTTATGTTAAATAATTTGAAATTGTGTTAAATTTTCACCATTTTTAATTGATTTAATTACCAATTCTTACCATAATTTACAGAGTTTGTCTGACGTTCATATTATTCTTGAGTGTAATTTAACAAACTGGGTATAAACAAGTAATAGTGCTATATTCGGCTATGCCGAATCTTATATACCCTAATTATATTATATATAGTACATATATATATTATATTATTACGTTTTTACCTTTTAAAAAACGGTGGTTTATTTCCTTTAAATAAGCCGTTTTCTTTTTAATTGCAAAATAGTTTGAGGAAAATATAACGACTCTTTATTTATGTCTTTTTACACACTTATATTACGGTTTAAGACCACACTTAAACACTTCCTTTGATCAGCGCCATCTGTTTATGAAATTATTCGTAACAATATTAATACACTTAGTTTTTTTGATGAAATTTTCAGAGGTTTTCTCGGATTTTTGCTCAAATCTCCGTTATTTATGGAGGGCTTTTGCTGATTTTAAAAGGCAAACTTCTCGGAAGCATGTCTGACAGAATTTTTGAAGATTTAAATCCCGAATCTTCAGTAAATTGATTTCAACAGAGAGACAGACGGACATGGCTTAATAGACTCCGCTATCTATAAGGATCCAGAATATATATACTTTATAGGGTCGGAAAATTATATTGTGGAAATTACAAACGGAATGACAAACTTATATATACCCTTCTCATGAAGGCGAAGAGTATAAAAATGCTGTAAAATAAGTAACCGAACAGAGCTTGTTTAAAAAATAAAACATTTCCTGTTCCAAAATTTATTGCACATGATTTCAACATAGATATCCTTTTAGGTTTCCAAAAATCAGCATTTAATAAAATTTTATATTTGGAAATACTTTTGACACAAGTAGGTAACGACCTTTGGCGCAATTTAATTTTTAATTAAAATATAATTTTGATTTTTTAGGTTTTCATCACAAAATACTAAATATGAATTTAAGTGCTTACTGTTGGTGAAAAAACAGGAATGGCCCTGATTAATATTATTATTATTATATTTATTCTTATTGTTAGATTTGTTTTTCTTACTCTTTTTTAACTTTTTTCAAATTTCATAAGAATTCATACCAAAAGGTTTGTAATGGAAATGGGAATATACGAGTAAGAATCATCATCACGTACAACATTTACACATGAACATTTTACACAAACACATACTTATTTGAGTGAAGTTTTACATAAAACAATGATGGTCGATGCCCAGCATTAAATTAAATTACGTTAAATTAAAGTACGTTAATGTAAACTTTAATGTTTGTATCAATCCAAATTATTTAAACAACTAAAATATTATTGTTTCACAGTTGGCCAAATAGTCAAGATAAATTTTCATCAGTACACTCTTTATTTTATATTTTTAGGTATCTGGGTTAAACAAGAAAAATATGTAAATAAAAGTTTTTAATTACATTGGAAAAGTTAGTTTAGGCCTAATTAGCTTAAAAAACGGACATTTAATTCGATTTGTTTTAGGTGTTAATGAAGACAACACAAATTGAAGGTATTGCGTTCATATGATCGTTAAACTGCCAAAAATTTAGGAGTAATATTTAACAAGAAATTAGACTGGTCTAATCACATAAATGTTATATGTGGTAAAACATATGCGATGTTGAGAAACCTATGGATATCGCAACATTACACACCCTTTGATGTTCGAATGTTACTTGCTAAAACATATTTATTGCCTACGCTCTTGTACGGTTGTGAACTTTTCGCTAACTGTGATACTTTAAGTATGAAAAGGCTTAATGTTACGTACAATAATATTGCCAGATATGTGTTTGGCCGCAGTAGGCGAAGCAGAATCTCACAGTACTGTAGACAAATATGTAATATACCATTTGATGGCCTATTAAAGCTTCGAACATTATTATTTTTTCATAAAGTAATTTACACTAAACAGCCTGAATACCTATACAATAGAATAATCTTTTCAAGGTCTGACCGTGGAAAGAGGGTAAATGCCTTTCGTATATCGAAAGATATATCGAAAAGACATTTTTTCTTCAATGCTATAAATCTTTGGCGCCAACTTCCCCCTAATATTCAAATTATTAGCAATGCAAAGCATTTCAAAATTACAATATTTAATCGTTTAGGGTAACAAAAACTAATTATATATAACTCTTACATATTTAATGTGTTAACTTATATTTATTTGATGTTAGTAATATTATTTGCTTTCTTCTTATTTAATTTAATAATTTAATAATTAATAATTTATAATAATTTTGTAATTTTTGAAATATCGTTTAATTGTTTTTTCCAATTTTATCCGAGTTAAATTTAATTCATTAAAATTAGTATTAAGTGATTTTATTTTTTTTTTTTTACCAACAAAAATCATATTGTGCCACTATCTCCCCAGTACTATTAGATAAGACTAGTTCTTGTTGTACTGAATTGATTAAATAAATAAATAAATATTAAATATAAAAAAAAAAGACAATGTGAGTGATACTCTCGCTCATAATTCCAAGGCTTTTCTAAAACTCTTCAACGCACGTAATGATTATTTGAGTTGTAAAATCGTCGTCGAGTATGTCTGGAAAACATGAACAACTGGGTTTATATGTTATGCTAAAAGTGTAATTTTAATTTTCTTTGTCTTTATAAAATTACTAATCTACCATTAAATACGAGTATATCTATAGTTTCTAAATCACGAAACATCGTTGCAAATTTCAATAGATTTAATATAAAATTTGTATATAATGTACTAAAAGAAATACATACATATGTAAGTAATTTTACATTCAAGACGACGCGTATTACAATTTTTATGTAAGTTTTATGAAAATAAAAGATGCGTTAAAGATTGAGTTTTGCAATTTTAGTATTGGAGATTGAATGTCATTTCGCAAATTTTTATCAAAATGACAGTAGAAAGCACATAGTAAATAAATATACAAGTATGGCACATGTTAGTTTTAATAATAAAATTCAACGAAAATCTTATAAAATTATAAAAGTTTTGTGCTTATTACTCAGTTCGACTAAAATTTTTTGTTGGCCCATATAAATTTTTGGTCTTCATAAGAGTTAAGAACGATCAATCTATTATAATAATATGTAAAATGATCTTCCTGAGATGTTCCGTGATGGACATATTGTAGCAATATAAAATTGTCTGTATAACAGTGTATGAAATTAAATAACAATTTGAATTTTAGCACTCTCAGATTTGAATTGATCTTTTCTCAATATAAATTCATAGATAAGTCATTTTTTCAAGAGCTGATTGTTTTTGAGAATTTTTATATTGGAGATGAGATAAAAAAGAAAACGAAAAACGCTCATTTTTTAATTTCCTCAGATTAACAATTAATAGTAAATAGTATCTGAGAGTATGCAAACTGTATATAAAAATAAACATTTACTAAACTCAAACACAATCCACAACCGGTTTAACGTTATCGAATTTACGGACGCTATTCGAATTTGTCTTGTACTCTTACCTGTGGTTACATACATACATACATATGTACATTCAACATCATTCATACATACATAAGTACGTACGAGTATGCATATATGGATGGCTGCATGAAATGTATGAATTTACATTGTGTTTTTGTACGTTCACTGCTATGTACATATGTATGTACGTATGAGTGTGGTTACGGACATAGTGATTCAATAAACAAACATATCCAGACAGACAGACGTACACAAGATACGTTTTTAAGATAAAATTGATTTAACAGTAACGAAATGAAACAAAAATGTTTTTTTTTTAGTATCTCTTTTGAAATTGAATAATAAAGATACAACACAAATATCTACGTAAACGTAATTCATAAACGAAATAATTTTTTCATTCAAAGCTGAAGGTCACTTTCAATGGGATTCTTTTAACTACAAAACTTATAATAATAATTAAAATAATTATTTTATTTTTGCTTATAATTACATACATGTCTACATACATACATACATACATACATACATACATACATACATATGTATGTAGGAAGTTTGTAAAGTTTATAACTACGATCAGTCCAACAGAGAGTTCATTGTGCTTCTAAATATCAATGACCGTTAGAAATATGTATGTACAATATTAAAAATTTATACAATTACGATAATGCTTGCAACAAAGTAGGTATTTCCAATTGTAAACAACCAACAACATTTTAATTTACCAATACATTTACATTTTATTTTCAAATGTGTAATAATCATGTTTAAAAACTATGATTTTTATAATGATTCAATCAAATGATTAGCTGATGTTCAGTATTTTACATACGAAACCATTGGCTACTTCTTAAGGCACGGTCACACTTGGCAAATATTTATTGAAAAAGACGTAACCACTAAGAAAAATATATTTGAACTCGTTTATTTATTAAAAAAAAAAACAAGTAAAAAACTATAGTCGGTCAAGCCCAACCATATAATACCCTACACCCAGTATATGTATAAAACAGTTTTTAAAAAACGAGCGCTATATGGGAATTATTACCTATTATGGATCGATCATCCAACAATTTAATGCCATGATGTCTGTGAATATAAATATTATATGTGTTAAACATTATCTCGATATAAATACTTTTAAAATAGTTATGGAGCTTAAATTGAATTACGGAGAGGACCGACCATTATAAAATTAGGTGTCGTTATTTCTGTATATAAGAATCTTATTTGTGATCGTTAAAGTGATTTTCGGAAGTGGGCCTTATATGGGAGCTACGAGTAATTGTGGACCGATCTGCACAAAATTTGTAGATGTGATTTGGCTTCATTTATCACTCATTTGTTTTGAAATTTATTTGGATTCTTGCATAATTAAAATATTTATGATAGGTAAACCCCAATTTTGGGAGGACATTTGTATGGGGGCCAGATGAAATAATGGACCGATTTCCACCAGTTTCAATCCCGTCCATCGTTGGGCCGAAAAAATATCACGTACCAAATTTTATCGAAATATCTTCAAAATTTCGACCTGTACTCTGCGCACAAGCTTTACATGGACAGCCAGCCAGCCAGACGGACGAACGGACATCGTTAAATCGACTCAGAAAGTGATTCTGAGTCGATCGATATACTTTAAGATGGGTGTTTGGACCAATATTTCTGGGCGTTACAAACATCAGCACAAATCCAATATACCATCCCCACTATGGTGGTGTAGGGTAAAAAAACTTCGTTTATTTGGGACAAGACACAACATAAAGGGTGATTAAATTGTAAGGGCCGATGTTGAATGTGAACCACATCTAAACGCCAAGCTTTTTTCCGAATTTTTTTTGACATTTCTCTATTTCAGACTTACTCAATTTGAACCATGGAGAGACACACAATCCAACAACGTGTTAAAGTTATCCAGACTTATTATGAAAATGGGCGTTCAAATCAAAATGCATATCGTACACTTCGTGATTTTTTTAGTCAATTTGATCGTCCAAATGTGCGTACAATCGCAAAAATCGTGGAAAAATTCGAGCAAACCGGGTCTGTAGAAGATGTGAGAACACCAGTACATGCTCGTACTGCAGAAAATATTGCTGCTGTTCGCGATAGTGTGGCTGAAGAGCCGTCCACCTCAACTCGTCGCCGTGCCCAACAATTGCACCTCTCACGCTCGTCGTTGATGAACATTATGCATAAAGACTTGCATTTACACGCTTACAAGGTGCAATTGGCTCAATAACTAAAGCCTCTTGACCATTCCAAACGCCGTGAATGGGCAGAATGGTGGCAAGAAATGGCAACAGTGGATGATCAATTTTCGAAGAAAATCATCTTCAGTGATGAGGCATATTTTCACCTGAGTCGATTCGTCAATAAACAGAATTGCCGCATTTGGGCGAATGAGAATCCAAGAGTGATTGTCGAAAAACCAATGCACCCACAAAGAGTGACTGTTTGGTGCGGTTTATGGGCTGGCGGCATCATCGGGCCGTATTTTTTCCAAAATGATAACGAACTTTTTATGGCCCGAATTGGAAGATATGGATGTGGACGATATGTGGTTTCAGCAAGATGATGCCACTTGCCACACAGTTAACGAAACAATGGCTCTTTTGCGCAACAAATTCAATGGCCGTGTTATCTCACGTAATGGCGATGTCAATTGACCGCCAAGATCATGTGATTTGACACCGTTGGACTTTTCTCTTTGGGGTTATTTGAAAGAAAAGGTGTACGTCGATAAGCCAGCAATAATTCAAGAGCTAAAGGATGAGATAATTCGGCACATTAACGGCATAGAACCTCCATTATGCCTCAGGGTCATCGAAAATTTGGACCATCAGATGGAGGTGTGCCGCCGTGGTCGCGGCGCCCATTTGGCCGATATTTTGTTCCATACATAATTGAGTAATACCAATATATCATAATAAAATAAAATTACAATAATTTCCTAAATAGTTTGCGTTTTATTCAAAATCAACATCGGCCCTTGAATTTTAACCACCCGTTATATTTAGTTTTATTTTATTTGATGCTGTTTGGTCTTGCAAAACTCTTGTAAGAGTAAACAACGTCAAACAAATTTGTGTTAAAATAAGTGACTTTAAAAGGTGTTTAGTATACCTAGTATGTACATAAGTGTAACGTCATTATAACGGTATTAACCGTAACGGTAATTTCATTCCATTTTAAATTATTAGTAAAATTTTAAAATGGTGGTTATTTATTTCGTCTAGCTAAAATATATTAGGGATAGCGCTAGCCAACATTACAACAAAGTCTTTACCTTTTTCGTAAATTTATTTAGATTCCCAAATTCAGAAAAAAAAATAAGTAAACTGTTTTTGCTCATACTCGTATATGTACTCACTCTGGCGGACCTAAAAACAAGTATAAAAATTTAAGTATTTTGGTATCGATTAGTTAGTGATTTTTTTTGTTTTTGCATATTTTGCTCATATTATCATATTTTTGTTTACTTTTAAGGCCCAATGACAATTGGCTTAAGGTAGTTAAACAAAAAATGCAATTTATTAACAGCACGCACGCATAATCGCCTATATACATTAAATGGTTGCAAAAGTTGTATCGACAGAGACAGTACACATTGATATCGAGTGCTGAAAAACATTTGTGAGAAAGGAAAAGAAAACTTATACATACAGGTATTGTTTAATACATTTCTTAAATAGATCAACTATTTTGGAAATTTTATTTAAATATTGGGTGCCGACAAAATCGAGTTTATGAAACTATTGGTTGCTAAAAGGCAACGCAACTGACATGCTACTTGTTATTATGTAAGGCAACTTTCGTGTTTAATCTGTTTTATGAATTTTCGAGTAGAAAAACAAACGTTAAAAATATAAATAGTTTAACAACAAAATAACTAACATTTAAAATTAACCACTTAAGATAAAAATCAAAGCAACCACAAATTCTCGGTTGCCATGTTCGGCAACTGAAGCTAACAGCTTACAGTTGTCAGTTGCCATCTGTAATATGTTTTTGGCAACTGTCAACTCCATTGAGGTTCGGTTGCCATCCGTAATCGACCCATAGATAGAATTCTTACAAAATTGTGAACAATAACATTTCATATGTAAACAGTTTTTCTAAAGCTTGATGTAAGTAGATACATTTAGAGAAATTTATCCATAACTGATCCCGTATGGATTATGGATTAAGACATTAAAATAGTATGCCGCTATAATTAGGGAAAAGATTAAAATACAAAAATTTAAACAAAAATTTAAATAAAAATTTATTTAGTTTTTAAGAGATCAAATATGTAATATTAAAAAATTATAAACTTATGGTCTTTCCCAAAATTAATAAATTTAAATACTAAATTAACCATATATGTAGTTAAAATCAATCTAATTTCTATTTAAAATACATATGTATGTATATTGTTCAAAGAAAAATTGAATTTGAAACAGAAACAAATTAGTTTTTTTATTAAAAAAAAACATAAAATATTATGTACAATTGTACTTATTAATTCAAATAAAATCTATCACACAGTTGGGATATAAGTTTAGCTAAAAGTCGACAGTTCTTTTATGATTCACGGTTTGTATATATGTACATTTGTATGTACATAGGATACGTACATACCAATAGCTACTACTAAATTTGAAATAAAAATTCTATTTTATTAAGATGAGTTTAAACATGACAGATACAGATACAGACACAGATACAGATAAATAAGCAAAAATATTGCACAGATTCGTGCGCATACAAATATTGAGTTGAGTTTAAATTTATGATGCACACCGCAAGGTTAGCATTGGTATCCCTGTTCGTGCCCAAAGTATTACAAAGGCAAATACAAATGAACATATTCATATGAAATATTAAGGAAAGTAAGATTGGGCAACAAGTTGTATAAAAACACATTCGTATGACATTGAAACTGAAACTTTATCATTAATTTGTTCGTGTTTTTTATTATGTATTTCTTTCATTCTTTTTTAAACCAGAAAAAATAAAACGAAAACAAATGAAACGAAACGAAAAAGGGATGTTGGCATGTCGAATCAGATTCAACGCAAAAATGCTAAAAAAAATAAAATGCAACCAGCCGTGAATGTGGAAGGTATTAAACATGTTTTTGATTCTGCAATCATGAATATGAAAACGAAAGTGAAAGTGAAAGCTTTCCAAGTTCAGCCAACGAAGGTGTTTTGTTAAATATTTATGTATGCCTAAAGGAAAACCCTAAGAGTATAACAAACTTTTGGCATTATTCATATATTAATGTACATATTATTATTATTTTACATATTTATGTAAAATATTGCTTATATATTATTGTATAATTAAACACAAGACCAAACTAATCAGTAGCATACTGATTAAAATAAAAACAAATAGCCAAATTGCCGATTCTAATGTTTTAGTTTTCATTTTAAAATAATTAGATTAAAATATCTTCAGAAATAGGCTTTGTGTTTGATTCCTTAAACACAGCCATTAATTCAAGCATCCATTAATTTCAACATGGATTGATGTTTGGATGGATGCATACATGTGTTCTTACTTCTCGTCAGAACTAAGTGATACAAACAGGCATCATGTACTCGTACATATTCATACTTGAAATATCGTTGTTATTGGGCATACTTACAAACATACATACACATGTTAATATGTACATATGCCAAAAGTTAATTTTCATATTGGTTTTGTGGTATACGCAGTTCAAGGTTCTGTCCTTGTCAGCTGAAGGAGAGGATGAAAGTACCAGTGGCGATACAAGGCCAAAGATGTATGTTCTTGTTTCGTACTATACAAATACACATATATATATAATAAAATATTTTTCATTTTTAAACATTTGCAATTAGAAATACTTTTTAAAAAGTGTAATTCATCTTGCAATTACAGCTGTCCCCTTCCCAACACGGCTTTTGATTAAAATTATAAACTGTTTTAGAAATTTTCAGACTCAAAATTAGAGCGATTGCAAAATTCCTGAAAATAATTTTCTATTTTTGACAGCTAACTAATGAGTTGCCCAATTCATCCAAGTTCGTTAAAATTTAAAAATATATATTTGTAAATTCTTACAAAGAGCATCACCAACTAGTATTTTTGCATAATATGAATAAAAATGTTGTAGACATTCATTTCTCAAGAATTATAAATTTTGAAGGGCATTCAAAATTTAATTTTTATAAGTCTTAGTTTTTTAATTTGCTAAAATCTGAAGTGACAGCTAAAATCAAAAATTATTGACAGACAAAAGTACCACTTTAACATTATTTTGATGCCGATAAAAATTGCATATTCCATCCCTTATTTTTTAAATTCACTAACATTTATTGCACATTTGACAGATTGCCTAGGGCAGGTCATCAGGCTTCAGGAAAGATATTTTGCAAATAAAGCTATAAAGTGAATAATAAATAAAATTAATTTCAAGTGAAGAAGAATTACAAAC
Organism: Bellardia bayeri; assembly: GCA_950370525.1. Taxonomy (NCBI): domain Eukaryota; kingdom Metazoa; phylum Arthropoda; class Insecta; order Diptera; family Calliphoridae; genus Bellardia; species Bellardia bayeri. Next base: position 60,819,668 of record OX493264.1, read on the forward strand.
ACTCAAGCATAATTTGTAAACATATTAAAGTTTTCAAAAAAAAAAAAAAAAAAAAAAAACACCAACAAGCAAGTAAGAGTTTATATTCGGCTGTGCCGAATCTTACCTATATATGTATATTAGGGCGGGTCAAATTGTATGGAACGATTTTTTTTGATGAAGCGTATTGCAAAAACGTAATCTATAAGTGATTCTAGAAATTTTGCTCCAGAGACCATAGCTCTAAGTCGGATTTGGAGCCCCCCAAAATTTCAAAATAGATATTTTCCATATATACATAGAATAATTTAATTAAATTCGTCATAAAATCGGATAGAATTATAGTAGATTTCTCAACCTGGGCTTGTTTGAAAGGTATTTTTAGTTTTCGTAGAGATATTAGGAATTTTTTGTCATCAAAAAGAAAAACTAACCCGCCCTAATGTATATCCACCACCTACATATACATCAGTAGTGTGATCTGTGCATACTTGAAGGAAATTCTGTATCGATAACGATTTTTATACGAGTTATTTTATTTCTTGGGTCCCTTATATGGGATCTATTACATATTATGGGAAGAAAAAAAAGTTTACTGTATTTAAGTCTTATAGTAAAGTTCATATCTTTTTTTTAATAGTTTTTATTTACAATATTTAGTAAATTTTATCAATTAAAGGAATACATTACATGTGTTATTAAACTTCAATAATCTTAATCTTAATCAACTACATACATATTATTTTTAAATTAATAAGTTTTTTAATATTAAACATTTTATATACACACAGCTTCAAAAGTGTGTAAGCACCAGTGAATTTTTTGATTTTTTCAAGATTATGAAAAGCATTATAGTTCAACTTAAATTTTTTTTCATAACCGAATCTATCATTTAACCAAATATCCAACAAAACGAAACTTTTAAATTTCAATCGATGGATAGATTTTAGGATTTTCATTATCTTAAAAATATCAAATAATTTGTTGTGTTTACTCAATTTTGAGGCTCATGGTACGTACAAACTTTTTATTTTCTATATTGGAGATCTAATACGTGTAACCTGTTCAGTATTCTAACTTCATCTGTTTCATCTAACAAGGAAATTGCTAATATGTTACAATGATTACTAAATTGATTTATTTTATTCAAAACAAAAGGTATCTGAAGATCTCTATGAATTTGTTTGTTGGTCATAAATCATGGAGCATCTACTATTCGTCTTAAAGTTTTTGATTGATAAGTTTGCAATATCTCCACCTTTGAGTGACTGGCCGTTACCCACAGCTCAATGCCATAGGTCCACACCGGTTTCAAAATAACTTTGTATAACTTGATTTTGTTTTCAAGGCTAAGTTGAGACTTTGGTCCTAGTAACCAATACATTTTTTTAGTCTTGATATTTAGATGTTCCTTTTAAGCTTTAATACGGTATTTCCATGTAAGTCGTTTGTCGAGCTACATTTCTAAATATTTGACACAATTTGTGTTGGGTACCCATTTAAATACAATGGGGGACACTCTTCTCTTCGCAAAGTAAATGTGACATGACTTGACTTTTCTGTATTTGTTTAAATTTTCCATTTGTGGAACCACTGTTGTAAAACATTTAATTCCCGTTGAACTATAGATGACGCTTTAACTGGTGATTTAAGCTAGATTTACACGATTGAAATTTTCTTCAAAATTGCTCTTCAAAATGCTTCAAACTCGTGTAAACAGCAAAATTGCCTCAAAATGTATGTATTAATAACTATGAAATAAATAAATTTTGAAGAAATTTTGCTGTTTACTCGTGTAGCATTTTGAAGAGCAATTTTGAAGAAAATTTCAATCGTGTAAATCTAGCTTTATTTGTTGATATTATAGCAGTATTATCTGTATAACATTATAAGTTATTGGCATATCTGAAGTATAAATATGTAGTATATAATATGGGTCCTAAAACACTGCCCTGTAGTGTGCTTGATTTTTTGTGGTCAACCTTTACATAAGACGTTCGCTCATTTAAATAGGATTTTAGTATGGAATAAAATGGAGCTGATAAAATATGTTTAAGTTTATATAACAGGCCTTCGTGCCATACTCTTTCAAATGTTTGCTTTATATCTAAAAAATACCGCTGAACAATACATTTTTCTTTCAAATGAATCCGTTATAACTTTGATAATTCGATGACGTTGCTCCGGTGTTCCATATTTTTGACGAAAGCCAAATTGATGGTCAGGTATTATTTTTTTGTGTTTCTAAAGTCGGTAGTAATCTAGACGCAAATAATTTTTCAAATATCTTAATAACGATATTTTCATCTAAATAACGATATATTTTTTTTTTTTTTTTGGCATTCTAGTTATTCTCGGAAATGGACCTTATATTAGAACTGTGGTGAACTTACATATAACTGACCGGTGAAAAAATTCAGTTTGATACCTATATTTATAAGATGTTTACGAAGGTTAATGTATTTTTTGGATGTGGTTCCTATGTATATTATGGTAACCATGACCAATTATGGGCCGATCACCATAAATTTAGTTACTATGATTTATAATTTACAAGAGAATCAAAATAAAGCGAGTTGTAGTTTATATTTTAAGTAATAAAATATTTTATGTTTATGGTTTGAGTGTCAATGATGTAATAAAAAAGTATGGCGCATATTCAGAAATGATATCTAAGTTTAAACATTTTTAAGTACCAACTTAAGTTATTCTTAGTTGATTACTTTCAGCACAAAAAGTTACAACTTAATTATGGGTAAAGCTGTAACTAAATGTCAACTAAAAAATACATTTACCCCTGCCTTTAACCTGCCTTTACACAAGCAAGTACTTGCATGCAAGTGCTGTGTACGTATTATATACGAAAACTTATTCTAAAAACTTGACTAGCTCTGCAAGTGAAAAAAATGTAAGTGTATTAGTAAAAAATGTGAGTGTATTGAGTTTTTCGAACTGTTACTTGCATGTGTAAACCCCGGGTAAAGAACAGCTGATTGATTTTATTTCTTGTCGTCGATGATGTTAACATATTTGGCCACCAATTCTTTAAATGTAGTTTTTTCATCTGGCGAGCAATTTGAGTCTCTCTAAAATACACAAAGCAATAAATACATATTTTTATATAACAATAATAATAATTTTACCTTATTTTCTTTGCTAATTGTGTCCATTTAGACCAAAAAAAAATCACAAAAAAGAAAGGAAACAAATTAGAGATGTGTTTTTCGTCAACAAAAATCTACTAAATGCAGTGTCGCATTTCTTTTAACAGCTGAAAGCAGTTGCTAAGTTAGTTATGATTTGCGAATAAGATCTTTAACTATTTATGAACTATTTTTTAGTTTCTGTTTAATAAGTTTCGACTTTAGTTACGATTTCTGAATATGGGCCTATGAATTTAAGTTTTGCCTCCATTTATTTCAGCGAAAATTTTTTATAAATTGAAAAACTTGTATTTTAATTATTTTTTAAATGGTTTTGTAAAAATATTTAACCATTTAATTACAAAATGAGGAATATATTAAGTTTTTTCATAGAATCACCAGTTGGCACAATTATTGTTCCAAAACTTTTACAGCTTAATGCCACATATGAATATCTTAATTAAATATATTTGTTTAACCCTTAAATACCTGAAATTGAAATACATGCAAATTACGGATTTCAGTTCCAATTCAAAAAAAAAATACTCCTGGAAAGCTCAAGGACAAAAACAAGGAAGACAGTCTGTGGACGGTCTTAGTAGCTAAACGGGGAAAAACCGGGGGGTTTTTTTTAATACTCAACTGATGACCGTGTATAGATGGTCTTAGGCGTTAAATCAATTACTTTAACACTCCAAACCATAATAAAACTCAATTGACGAATCGATCCTCACACAATTATCGTTCAGGAATTAGGCTCTAGCTGTAAAAAATAGAAAATATAAAACCTCAATAATTCAGCGAGTGCACGTTTAGGGGTTAATACGTTGTTAATAATTTCAAATTCAATTAAAAATCTTTTCGATTTCTTTTAGGTTCAAGGTACGTGTTTGTAGTTTAAACGCCTTTACTATTATCTACATAAGTGTATACATTTCATTTTAGAAGTTCAAGGTAAGTGTTTGTAGTTTAAACGCCTTCACTCTTGTTGACATAGTCGTATGTACATTTCATTTTAGAAGTTAAAACAAAAATAAAAAGTTCAAAGATCTGCAAGTACTTTGACAAAATGGTAACATAATAATATTGATTTTTTTAAAGTATGTATGTAAGTATATTGTTATAAATCGAAGGTTATGGTTGTAGTTGTGGAGGCGGTTTATTTACTATTTATTTGTTTTGATTTTTTAAAAAGTTTAAAACATAATTTATTACTATAAATACATTTATTAATCAGTTGGCTATTGCATATAATGCTGAACAAATAAAAGCAGTGTATGAGTTTAATGGAATTTATGATTTGGGCCAACTTTACTAAAATTCTACAAAGTATGCAATTTAGTTACTGTTTTTAAAATGACTATAAAGTTAAATTTTCAACAGTTAAATGTGATTAAATATTTTAGTTATATCTTAAGAACTAACTTTTCATTTATCTCTTGTTTTTTATTTTATCTATTGGCTTTCACAGACATAATTTTCCCTCTAATAAACATTTTGCTTGTACATATTCTTAAAATATGTAGTTTATTCTTTAGAAATACATTTTCAGCCAGCCAAAAGCATTTTCTAAAAATGGAATAAAAAAGAAAAAACTAATTTATTTGGCTGATGATGGCGCGAGTCATTGTGTCGCGACGTGGTTTTTGCCCTTATTATCCTGTGCCAAAAAGCAGTTGTGTCATACTTTCAGTTGCTGTTGTTCAGCGGATTTGTATTAAAGAACCGCGGCTTTGTTTCAACATAATACACAGTAAAGTTAAGCAATTGTTCTTAACAACCATTACCAAAATGCAAAAAAATATTATACGAATAGTTTAAAACACACAAAACAAGAACAAAAAGACGAACAGAAACCTATGGAGAAAAAACACATTTTTCCGACATGGAAGCCAGAAATTTATAAAAGATGTTACTCCATTTCTACATGAACCATTAATAGATAGATACATCTGCGCATACACAGGACTATGTAAGCTAACCAAAGAAAATGGTCAACTAAGGGTGCAGTTTTTAAAGCATAAATACAGGGTTATGAATATAAAAGAATACATTTGAATATGAAATACATAGTGTGTTTTTTTTAGATGTATAGAACTTTAAGTTGACATCGCTATTTTTCTTGGCCTACATTTTGTCAGCTGTCAAGTGATTTATTTTTATATAAAACTTATTTATGGCGAAATTTGTTGGTACACTAAATAAAGTCATATTTCGGAAGGACATTTGCATGGGGGCTAGATGAAATAACGGACAGATTTCAAACAATTTTAATACCAATCATAGCTTTAAAATTTACATGGAAACTCAGACGGACGGACATCGTTAAGTCGTCTTAGAAATTGATTGTGTTGCGAGGCGTTATAAATATCAGCACTAATCCAATGCCCAGATAACACTAAGGTGGTATAGGGTATAATAAAGAGTACCTTATTATAGTATGGACTGTCCCAGGCTTGTATGGGATTTTTTTTTTAATTCAGATACGCATACCCTCCATTTTTTTCCTTTTGATCCGAATAACCAAATTATGAAATATTATTGCGATCGGATAATGTTTACCCGTGCCGAATTGTTGCCAAAGTTTAAGATAAAGGTCAGTATGAAAGCCATAGAATAGCTTGGAATTTGAAAGCCTCTATTTATTTTATTTGTATCAAACAAATTTATTTATTACAAACTTGCTAATATTCAATGTTTTCTGAATCCTCTAATCATGCCCCCTCCCGCGCCCCCTGTGCTGGTACTTTACTGTTGTCATGCCACAAACCCTTAGTTCCACCCTAAGACAAAAAATAAATATTAATTTTCAAGTTTTAGATTTTATTATCTATGTTCAATTCATCAAATTTTCTTTTAAGAGTTTGTTTGTTACAGTCACGATACATCTCTCTGTATTCTTGTACACAACGTAGTAAAAATTGCTTTTGTTCCTCTTCAGCTGTAATTAAGCCATGAATATCTTTCACTAACTTAAACGCTTTTTCAGCTGTATCGTTAACTGCTCTCAATGTATAGGTACACTTTCTCTTTAGCTTATTGAAATGATGCATTACTTTGCCATGTAGTAGGACATTCGCTAAGAAAACTGTCATCGATTTTAAGCCGGTTGAATAAGGATTTGCTTTTATATGAAATAAAGTCATTTGCGTTTTTGTCTAAAATTAAAAAGAGAAACAGTTATCTTGGTAGGGTGCTTTTACAGCACATTGTAGCCAAGGTTTGACGTATGATGTTGCAATGAAAAGGTAAACATCTAACAAAGCCTCCTTATCTCGCTTTGATATTTTAAACTGAGAGCTAAGTAAGACTATTTTCAATGAATAAATTGCCCTTGCCATCCATCGAGCTTGGTGTATGGCACCTGGAGGCCGAATTTTGAATTTTTTCTTGCTATATCCACCAAGAAATATTATTGATAGCTCTATCAGTTCTCGATAATCACCTCTAACAATATCTTTAGTCAATTCAGATTGGTAATATTGTACCAGTTTATCAATTTCTGTAACATTTAGACATGATAACTTTTTGTGTAACTTTGAATTTTCCTGGGATCGACACTTTTCCAATTTTCTGTAAAGCTTTCAAACAGTGGAATATCAGGTCTGGTAGTCATTAGACTAATTTTTGTTTCAAATGCACATTTTAATACCAATTCGTAGACATGATGGCGACAAGCAAAAATAATTATATCCCTATTTAATTTTTGCTGCAGAAGTACACAAATACTATTAATTCGACCTGTATTTGAAGCTGTTGTATCACAACAGAAAATCTGCACTTTGCTTCTTATTGTTCCATTCATGATGAGTTTTCCAATTTTGGCACAGCGATAAGTTGTTCTTTGTCATCGTAAGAAATAACTATTGGCAGACGTTCTTCTTTTGATTTGCTGGTACTTTGTTCTGAAAATTAATCTTTATAGATTCTGCACGTTTTTATCGCTGTTCCGTTTGAATTCTTTCTAATACTTGAACGGCATCTATCTAATGTTGCAACAAGTTTTGGAGAAATAAAATCTTGCCTGAAAGGTTTACTAACAATGGGCAGTGTGCTCTCCTTTACCATAGACATACATTCTAATGAATCTGTTATTTCTGATACAGAAAACGAAATTTCTTCAAATTCTTTTTGAGAGAATGTTGAGGGAGCTAAAGACGAAAGATATTTATTACGTCGCTTTTCCTCTTCGATGGTTCTAAGGCGTGAATTTTCTTCTTTCTGGGTCAGTTTTTTATCCACTCCTCCTAAATGACCAGGTCGACTTGGCTCTCTCTCTGCCATTGCAAGAACAATTTATCTTCATCTATCTTCATTAACTGCAATGCATCGGCGTTTTACCGCTAGATAGCTAAACAGAAAAACGCAACAACGCAAACTCTCTTTCACAAATAAAATACATAAATCATTGTAAGCAGCGTTGTCAACTTTGAAATTTCAAAACGCTCCAAAATGGAGAAAAAACGCACCTAGTGTGAATTTCTTTATTATTTAAAATGTTGGTGCACCACGCACCAACTAAGGAACTTTTCGCACCAAAAATTAAAAAAAATTGACAACGCTGATTGTAAGAGTAAAATTGAGAGTGAATACTACAAGAGTTGCGTTGTTCGTAAAGCGAATTCGCCACACATTAAACTTATGTATGGGTTAATAAAATTCAGAGAGGTAACAAAGATCTAAACGGTTTTGTTTTTCTTCCACCTCTCATCATTACAATGAAAAAGATCTTAGTTTGTTCTGTGGACATTCCGCTTAATAATAAAAATATATGTTTTTATACCTAACAATATTTCATTCAATAAAAATGAGGATCGCGAATTGTTTTGTCAGTTACGGCCTTTTATATTTTAGGTGACGATATTAAAAGCATAATGTTACTTAAAATTACACATTCATACATGCATATGTTAGTTTCAAATAATTTTATAAACAAAATTTGTCAAATTTGTTCCCAGTCTTTGCTCTTGAATATTTGATACATAGCTCGCAAAATACTGGCTACTTGCGATGAAACTCGGCACGGGTTGCCGTGGTCCCAGGTGCATAACATTTTTTTTACACTCGTTTTGACATCTTTTTTTTTTGGACACTCTAATGGACAATCACATAAAATATAAATATAATAGCTTACATTTTTTAGAAAATATAAAAAGTCGAGTAAAAATTAGCTTCAATTATCAAAAGACAAATTAGAGTGCTATATTCGGCTGTGCCGAATTTTAAATACCCTGCATCTTAACACGTTCGCCACTCAATAATTTTTTGCGTTTTCTGTATAAACTCAAGAACAAAAAAATATACATACGTATGTCACATATATGTATGTGACGCGAGTTTTTCAAATAGTTTTCCTAGTAGAAACTAAGTGTCACATATTTGTGACATTCATCAAAGCACTTATAATTGACATGAGTTTTAGATAGAATTGTTGCACTGTCGGCAACGCTTTCTTGTATTGCTCACATCTGAAAAGTGAGCTCTTTGAGATGAGCTGGCATCAACATTATTGGAATTTACTCTATGAAATACATACAATCCTTCTATGAAACGAATGCCTTTGCAAACACATTTTGAACTTAGTTCTCATATAAAATTTAACTTGTAACATTTCGGGGAATACCAGAATTAAAAGCTGTAACAAAAACTTCAACAAAAATGTGACACATATATGTGACATGAGTTTCTATGAAAACTCCCATGTCACACATATGTATGTGACGCTGAGTGGTGAACGTGTTAATATAATGAGAAATACAAAAAAACTACACTGGTTATAGGACTAGTCTTAGGCCAAATTTTATTAGTAATATATTATATATTGTTTGAAAGACAATTTTACAAGAACATGATTTATTTTAAATGTTTCGAAATATTATCTAATTTTGACCATTTATAATTGATATAATTGCCAATTCTTACCATTATTTACAGAGTTTGTCTGTGCGAAATCCGTATTATTTAATTCATGGAAGAAATATAGGCCGACGATCATACAATTTTGTACGACAATTTATATATATATAAGGATTATTTGTGTCGAACTTTAACCTGGATTTATACGTATTTAAGTGAATTTTGGAAGAGGACCCAACTAAACAAAAATTCGTTTTGTAATATATTTTTACATGGAACTTATTTGTGCTGAATTTTGTTTTGATATATATATTTTATAGGCATTTATGTATCATTGAGTCATATTTCGGGAAGGTATTTGTATGGGGGCCTTAAGAAATCATGGACCGATTCTTACTGTTTTAATCACAGTTTCTGCTTGTACAAAATTTAATGGCATTACCTGCAATACATTTTAAAAAATTGCAAAGAAATGGATGCAAATTTTATATTTTTATGGAGGTTGCCTCACTTTCAATACCAAACTGCTTAGGAGAATTATGACATTTTTTGACATTTTTTTGTAAACTTTGCTGATTTTGGTTACGTATTTTTGAGAGTGACAGACGACTTAGAATTCCATAAGGATCATGAATATATATATGTATATATATATATGCTTTATTAAGTCTCAGATGAATATTTCTTAATGTTACACACGGAATGAGTAACTTACACATATAACATTCAATCACCACTTGTGGTGGTGGAGGGTATAAAAATATTTATTAATAATATTAAATTATTTCGCAGATATGAACTTAGTTTTAAAATTGTATAATACGGATATGAAAAGTAAATAAATTGCAAAGTTTCGCGACTTTATGCCACATATTCATAACGAATAGTGTAGTGTTCTTTAGTTTTACTGTCTGAATAATCTTAACGCAAACAGTAATAAAAAGCAACAAAAATACATAAAACTTAAGCAAAGTTTTTTAAATTTATTATTTTTATTACACACCAGCTGCGCTTTGGATCAGAAAATATAAATTATTTCATTTGTCATATTTCTTAACCACACTTGAATAAACTTAAGGTTAATGTTTGTATTAGTATTTAATAAATTTTGGTTAAAATTAAGCTTTGGTTGTTTGAAGTTGAGAAATTCATATTAATATTGCGAAAATAGAAATAACAATTCAGAAAATTAAGAAAATCAATAAAAAAAAAAATTAATATTTGGAAAGATAAAAGTAATTCCTTTCCAACGATACCATGTCCAACTTTACAGGGCTATAAAATATGAACCATGAACGATATTTGCTCAGTTTATACATCAAATATACTATGAATTAATTTTTTTTTTTTTTTCAATAAATTTAATACAATTATCTTTTTTATTTTCTTTAATAATGACAATACCACTTTAACTAGAAAGGTAATCTCAAATATTCAGAGTCTAAAAGTAAGCACCAAAAAACGTTTTCGTTTTCGTGCAGGCTAAATACATGTATGAATATGTAAATATTTTATACATATATGTATGTATGTATATTTAAAGACATATTTATTTGTGTATGTTTTACTGTAAAACAAAAAATCATTTGCCAAAAAACTACCACAAATATTCGAAACTTTAATCCACAACTCAATCGCCTTGTTAAATTCCACGGCATCACATCAGTTACAATAAATGAAGTCAACTTTTAGTTCATTTGTGATAAATTCATTCGAATTTGCCAATTTAATTACAATGAATTGTAAACATTCGAAATTATTTACATACTTACACATGAAGTATGTAGAATATAGGTATATGATTGCTATACATACATATATAGTATGTATATATTTCATTTTGTTTATGAAATTATATATTATAAAGTCAAAGTTTAAATATTGGGAAAATAATTGTATTTTTTTATTCTAATAATAAATGACATTTGCATTCGTGTACATTCTTTGCCAGGTATATATTAATATGGATGTGAAAACTGGAAAACATTAATAGACGTATGTATATGCAAAAGTAATTACAGATTTTGATTTCTATTTCACATTGAGGTTTTGTAATTTAAGATTGTATAAAAATTTATCTCATTTTTATACCCACCAACAAAAAGGTGGGGGGTATATATTAAATTTATCATTCCGATTTTAACACATTGAAATATTGGTTGTAGAAACAAAAAGTGTATATATTCTGGGTCCTAGCTATGTCCGTATATATGTCCGTCTGTTGAAGGCACGATACCACAAAAAGCCTTGGAGCAATTAAATTCTCCCTAAACATTCTTTGTTTCACCGAAATGTTTGGTATTGAAAAGAGGCAAATACGCTGCAGCATGATCAGTGTTTTAGACCACAATTTCAGACAACCTCGATGTTTTTAAATATATATTTTGTTATATTCTTAAAATATCATGTAGATAATATTGTAAAATTCTGCACACTTTATTTTTATTATAGAATAACAAGTTCTATTAAAAATTGTATACATCGACCCACGATTTCTCCTAGCCCCCATTCAAAAGTCTTCCTGAAATATGGGTCTATGGTATATAAATGCCAACAGAAAAACAGTATGCCTAAAAAATGCTGCAAGAAAAATTCATATACTCGTAAATAGAAATCACGGACAAATATTTTATGATGATCGTTCCATAACATGTAAGAGCTTCAAAAATAAAATAACTCGTTACATATGTATAATATACATATGTGAATACTCGAATGTAAACTCTTACTTATTAACGTAATTTTCAGCTTCTATAGTAATTTAATTTATAGGAAAATCTTTAACAAATTCAACAATGTTTTTGAATCAAAATAATTCAAGTGATGGCAATAGTTTATTATCAATACATTGAAATATGTACAATTTATACCGTTTTTATACACTCTCAACTAACTCATACATGTACGAGTATTTGTATATATATGTATATATTTAATATATCTAAAGTATAGTGTGCAAAATTATTCAGTCCATTTTTATAAATTTTACAGCAGTGACTAAACAAAACAATTTAATTTCAGCTCTTATTAATGTGTTGTTGCAAATAAAGTGGTTAGTTGTTTTAAGGTTTTCTATTAAATTTTATATTTGTTTATAAAATAAACTTAGCATTGATAAACATATATGTATGTAGTATATGTATGTGTGTTCATATGATCATATAAACAACCTGATGCAGATGTCACTTTTTCTGCTACATAACGATTACATAAATCCCTTTTATGTCCTGACTCTGTCATTGGGGTGCATAACATACTTACTTTAGACACAATCGTTTTGTGTCTTGGCAGCAAAATCATAACAGCCACGACAACAAAAAAAAAAAAAACATGAGAATAGCACAAATTTTGAAAAGAAAAAATAACAACAACCACAACAACAGCGCAAAGAATATGTTTAAAAAAAATGAAAGCGTAAACGCAAAAGTGAGACTGGAGTAAAATCCCTTGGCAAAAATCACTACAATATTCTAAAACAGCAACAATACAAGACAACTTTATTTTCTAACTACTGCCATATACAAGATTAGAAAATGACAACAAAAGTACAATGTGTGGCGCATTTAACATTCACCATGGCCATGTACATGCACCATATAGAAACTCCCCACAAAACAGGAAGCAAATGATAGACACGCAAAACTAGAGCACATTCAAGGTGAGCGAGCAACAGAAAATAGAAAATTAAAAAAGAAACAAAACCTAAACGAAATGAACCTATTCAACCAGACAGACTCGCACATCATCTACACACGCTAATACACTTTATACAGATTTTCCCATTGTGCCAAAGTGGAAGGAAGTCTTACTCAGATGTGGGATTGGAAGGAGTGTGAAAAAATGGTGCCAATGTGAGTGGGACAGCGTCCAACTCTAAAGAAGATTATCAGCATCATTGAGAAAATTTATTGCCTTCTGTGTGTAACTTGTCAGCCTGCAGGATTAAATTGTTATTTGTATGTATTAATAAAAAGTACATACTAACTTACTTACATACATACATAAATATATGTACATATATACTGACACATATTCCTTTAAACGCACATCATTTTTCTGAAACAACTTTTCAAAAATGAGCTTAACATAATATTCAGGGGGCTACAAATTCATTAACTAACGGTAGGGTCGGTCACACATTGCAAATATTTGCACAGAGAGCGTAACCACTTTTTTAAGCGCAAATTAGTTTGATCTTGTAAATAATGCATCAAATAAAATAAAATATTCGTTGTGACTAGTCATTAAAAAAAGACGTTTCCGAAACAAAACAAAAAATAACTGAAATATATTTTCATTAATGGTTACGTCATTTTCATCAAATATATCCCATGTGCGACCTTACTTTTACATTTATTATTATTTTTTTTTTAATTAAAGACTTGTTTTTCCAACAGGTAAAAATCTAAATGGCGTTTCGACAATCGAATCTCATTCGACCTAAAATCATGCAAATAAAGTAATTTTTCTGTTTTTTACTTTCTTGAGATAAAAATTATTTAAATCTTGCTATTGGCATGATTTGAGGTCAAATAAGCTCGACTGTTGAAACGCAATTTCGATTTAGGTGGTGTTATAGTTTGGCCAACTCTTTTTGTATTGTATTAAACTGCCTCAATATTTATAGGGTGTTTAAACGTCCCTAAAAAAAACATTAATTAAGAATTAGAAAAAAATAAATATACAATTGCAGTTTTAGTTAAAAACATTTTAAATACACTCAATAAAGATTTAATGAAAGATTAATTTTTTTTTTATTCGAACTGTTAATTTTAAATTTTTGATATTTTATTTTAGTCGGGCTCGAGTTCATTAAATTTAATTTTCATTAAATTATTTTTACTGAAGGTAGGAATTGTTTTACAACTTGAAATATTTTTATTATTACAATTTTTATTGATAATTTTTCTTGACCTGGGTTGTTGAATTTACATATGTTTCCAGAAACACCACTTTCTTTCTACCTTCAGTAAAAATGATTTAATGAACTCGAGCCCTACTAAAACAAAATATCAAAAAAGATTTAATGAAAATAATATATTAACCAAATGTTTTGTAAGATATCTCAAAAAATTATGTACGTTTCTATGAATATCCATCAGTGTAGATTAGGGATACCAATCCCGAAATCCTGATCCCAAAACGATGGAAATCCCGGGATTTTTTAAAACAAATTTTTCGTTTACAAAGTTTAAATTACGTCATAAACATAAATTTAAATTCTAAAACGTATGTCGAAGAAATAAAGGTAAAAGAATTAAAACTAATTTTCGATTGCCAAACTCGAACGCAATTTTTGATTTGTCTAAAGTTTTTGGAATTTGGAAATTCCTATAAAAAAAAGCTTTAATTGATTTAACCCTTCTTTGCATGATTTTTTCTTTATGGGTGAAATAAATCAAGGTGATTAAATTTATGTTTAAAATTAAAGGAAAAATGGTTAAAAAAATGTTTGGTATATATTTGTAGTAGAAATTATGGAAATTTCCATCATCATGCAATGTTAAATCATTAGCTTAATACTAAATAGAAATAAAAGAATGCATTCAATATTATGATGGAAATTTTCACCATTATCCAAAGAAGGCTTAAAACCTCAAAAGATGAAGAATTTGTTTTACTTAAACAATGATATGAATATCTGTTGATGTTGCATTTTTATTTGTGCTCAAAGGGATATGTATCAAAAAGTGATCTAGTTAAATTTCTCCTTAAAAGAAACCAATAAAAGAAGGATGATTTACTCAACACTTTTACATATTATAAAAAACCCAAAATTGAAGAGTAAATTCGATAATGAGATAGAAATGTTTGTTTTTAGAAATAAATTGAAAATGTTGATTGCGAAACGAATGAAATAATGAATGTAATTTAAATTTGTAAAAGCACCCTACAATACCTAATAATGTCTGTAATAATATGAATAAAATATTGAATAAGAATTATTTGTTGCGGAGGGTGAGAAAGGATTGTTTATGCAATCAGAATACAAGAATTTGCTAACAAAATTTTTCTAAAATCGACGTTTTTCGTCAGCTTCATATATTGATAACAAAATTAATTCAATATTAATATTTTTAAGAAGCTTTATCGATCGATGATATTCTGTAGCTTTTAAATTAATATAGAAATTAATGCCGAAATCACATATTATTTTTGTCAATCTAACATATCAATATATTGTTATTATGTGTTTTATTTATTAATAGTTTATTAATTTTTAATCAATAATTTTTTTTTTTCAAACATGCATACATATGTATTTATATTTAACATATGTAAGTAACTTTTTTGAAAGAAATTGTTATTATTTATAAACATATTTGTTTTAATATGAAACAAAAATATCAAAGCAATCCTGAAATCCCGGGAAGCAGGTATTCATTTATGAAATTTTGAAAAACAACAACAATTTATGTACAAAATTATCTATTGCATTTGTTTTCAATATTATTTGCCTATAATTGTCCCTGTTTGTTGGTTGATAATTTTTAATATGTATCTTATTTATTAAAGTATGCAGTCTATTAATGGCAACTATTTTAAACTATTAAAAAAAAAAAAAAATAAAACATTCTTCTATTTGATATTTCATCACAGTTATAAAGTAAGACTTATTAATTTTACCACAGCAATTCTGGGTGACTATGTAACCAGACATAAATAGCTACGTGACTAGTTTTTGTAACTTTTAATTGTAGTCAGTCCAAAAAAAATATTCTAGATGTGTAATGAAGAAAAATGCCCAACGATTGACCGATTCGTAAGACAAATAACTTGTCTTTAAAGCATAATATAAAATTACTCTGAAATTGGGGACTGTAGTCTGTGAGTTGACTTTGTCAGCTTATATTAGTAGTAAGTAAATTAGATAGTTATCAAGGAGAAATATAATTAAGCTTTTGAAATGGCTACAGATTGGTTTAACAAGAAACTGTGACATGATAATACACTTAGCATTATATGCAATGCAGTGAGTAAAATGGCTTATTCCTAAATAGGAATTAAAATAAAAATATAAATATACTGCACTTTAGAATGAGAATAACTAGGGACATTAAATACACTACACAGTTTTACAAGCAGTCATTATATCCCTTATGGACAGTAATTTACATTAATGTGTAATAAATTGGTTGACTCCACTTTGTGGCCTTTGTAGTGCAAAAGGAAATTTTTTGATTACTTTATAAATCACAGGTAATCTAGCGTGGAGTCAATTTTCACTTTAAGAAACTCTGGTGAAAAAACTTTAAATAAGTTTTTTGGTTTAGATTGCTTTTTAACCTCTTGGCCTTTTTAGTTCAATATATTGTAAATGCCACACACAACAGTAACACAAAGACTACAACAATACATACTAAAAGAAGTAACAACAAAAGAACATTATAGGCCATCAAAGTTTTAAGGTCACATGATATACCATAAATACATACTTACAATAATATATACATACATACATACTTTCATAGATTTGTATTGTTACTTGGGTAAATTGTGATAATAGCTTTTGTTCTAATAATAAGGAACATTTTTCAATAGACTTTGCTACACATTTTTAAGCCAAATTGAAAGTTGCTTCATTTGGGTATAAATTTGAATGTTAAATTCAATTTAACGGAAATAATTTTAAACATTTTTAATAATGCACCTAAACACTATTCAAACGGAATCTTTTATTATCTTGTGAATATTACGAGTTTAGTTTTGCTCGGATTTACTCTCAGATCACTGTAGTGACTTCAGTACATTTTCTATTCGCTGTAATATCCTGCCCAGATGGATCTCCAAAACCGCCAGTTTTTTGAGCAGCCAATTTATAGCCAGATTATACAGAGAGATATTTGTTGTTCCAATTTTGGAAGAGAAGAAGATTCGAAATAAATCTAACAATTGTTTAGCGTAAACCCAGATGTTGTAGGGCTGATCATATACTTGCAAATTGTACATTATTAAAAGCAACTTCTATATGCAGAAAGGCTACTAGTGTAAGGTGCCGAATTCTAATGATTTCTCAATGTAACAAACTAATGAGTGAAGTGCCGTCTTAACATGTTTCTGTTTGATAAAGGCCGGTAATAGTCCAAGGAGTGACTAGGTCCAAATTCTTCTGTAGATCCACTGGTATCTGTACCTGTTTATCTTCATCAACTAATTGAGAAGGGTTCCGATTTTTAACGGCAATTTAACCTGTATATCCATAAACAATTCTTGACCCTATCATTAGTCCATGACATTTCTTCTGTTTCTGAATTTTCTGCAATTGACTGGTCTTGGAGGAACTTTCGATGCCGCACAGTGTGGTAGATCGCAAATTTAGTTGCGAAACACTTCTCGATGATCAGTAGAATTCAAGGACTTTGTATCTTTCTTTTTTTCGATTTTTCATTACAGACATGAAAGTTTTTCGGTTTTCTTGCAGCTTTTTTACAACTTTGTACATTTTTAGGCGATATATACGGTTCATCAAGCCCAACTGAATTTGATGTTAAGAAACGGTAACGAAATCTACCACTTTTTATCCATTTTTCGGCTAACTTAAAACTAATAATATTTTTATTTTCCTTAAGAATTAAGAACGCCAGACAGTTTTAGATTAATCTCTTATTAATTTGAATACTGATCTTAAACTGGGTGCTAAATTGGCTACCAAAACTCTTTGACTAATCAGATATAATTTGATTTATTCTGCAGATATCGAACGGCTCTTATATGAAAAACGAAGAATTCGAAGAGAGTGGCAATTGCACAGACCGTCCCAACTTAAATCTAAGCTTAAAGATTGCATAAAAAGACTTAAAGGGCTCTTGAAATATCGGAAAATTCAATATCTAAATAAATATTTCGAAAAACTGGACGCAATTCCGCAATCAGATTACTTATTATGGCTAGCTCTAAAAGTCTTAAAAGAAAAGCCCCCTTTGTGAAATTTAAGTGGCGGTTGGCCAAGAAATGACACTTAAAAGGGGAATCTATTTGTTAGTCACTTCAAAAAAGTATTTATGTACCCCAAACATATCAAATGAAACCATTGACTTTCCACCAGTCACACACCATTTAGGAGCAGCTGTATCCCTACCTGTTGAGATTCGAAAAGACCCGGATAGCAATAAAAAATATTTCTTATTTTTAACGCCATATTACGCCTTGAAGGTTTCACTGGTTACCGGTTTTGTTTTATTTAAACTAAAGGTACGGTCACATTTGGCAAATATGTTCTCAAAAAAGCGTAACCACTTGTTTTAGCAAAAATTTGTTTGACGTTGTTTACTCTTACAGGAGTTTTGCAAGATCAAACAGCATCAAATAAATAAAAATAAATATTTGTTGTGCTTTGGCCTAATTAAGAAAAGTTTCTTTTTAAATAAATAAAAGCGTTCAAATATATGTTATTTAGTGGTTACGTCTTTTTCGGCAAATATTTGCCAAGTGTGACCGTACTTTAAGCGACATTACCGGTGACGGTGTTTTCCACAATGTTTGCAGTTTAAATCGTAGTTATGTCAGTTATTCAACTAATTTTTGCGTTTATTTATTTTTTTAATAAAATCCCAATGATTACTTCTTAGATTTTTGGAATTTGTTTAACAAAATCTTAAAAAGTTATTAAAATACGATTAAATTTATAAACGTTATCCTATTATATGCAATTGGGAGAGTAATAATAGTGTTGCATTAAAGATTTTCTCAAGCAAATAAAATTATTTCCTATATTTCCCTATAAATATGCCCTGGGATAATTAATGATTCTAACGATTTTTGTCTTCTGTAAATATTATAATTTTTTTAGTAAGTAAAGGCGATATTTAATATTTAATAACAAATGTATTGGAAAAAAAATTAAATAATTTAATTCCTCACGCATTTCAAAATTTCAGAGTCGATTTAACAATTTGACTCAAATTTTTAGAGTCTAATTGCTATATCAACTGTCATATTAATTCGGCCGCATTTCTCGAAAAAAAATCATAAAAATACTAATAATACTACATATATAGCATCCCTGCAAATAATATTGGTCTACGTGATCCATTTTAGATGAAATGGACTACTTACAACATGGTCCAATGTATTGCAGTCATGGACCATGTCATAGTTAAACAAGAGTTTGTAGTTAAACGACATGGTTTTATGTTAACACGATTGCATATTGAGTTGTTGTTGTTTAAAACTAACCCTCTTGAGTACTCCATGGAGTAGAAGCATGGAGTAGTTTTGGGACTACTCCGATGGGTTATATGGTCCAATCCTAGGACATCGCAATGTTAAATCGACCACCTTTTTTCATATATTTGGATTAGTTTTGGAGTACTCCTACTCCTCTTTGGTCTAGTCTTTACATGCATGTATGGACTAGTCGCGTTATTTGCAGGGATATAGTACTACATACACATACTTATAGTAAAAAAACACAAAATCAGTAGATAGACTTTTACAAAAATTTGTACCTAACGCTAAGTAACCTGGTATTATTGAAAACAGTTTTCGTTTTCCATTGATAAGTTCAACATAATTCATAAAATCAATTTGGTTCACTGATCCACAAAATAAATAAATATGTGCAAACAGTTCACAAATAAAAAAAAACAAGTAAGAAAGTATAGTCGGTCAAGCCCGACCATATAATACCCTACACCTAGTATATGTAAATATAAAAAAGTTCTTCAGATATGGGCGTTATATGAGAGATATCACCTATTTTGGACCAAAATTCAGTGTCATGATTTCTGTGAATATAAATATTATATGTGTTAAATTTTATGTCAATATAAATACTGTTAAAAGATTTATGGAAGTTAAAGTGAATTACGGATAGGTTCTTATATGGGAGTTTCGACTAATTATGGACCGACCATTACAAAATGTCATTATTTCTGTCTATAAGAAACTTATTTGTGTCGAATTTTATTTGATTACCATCATTTTTAAGAGATTTATGCAATGTTTGGAAGTGGGTCTAATATGGGAGCTACGACTAATTATGGACCGATCACAATAAAATTGTACCATATTATTTGTATACATATGAAATATATTTGCGTTAAATTTTATTTTGATATCAATATTTTTGAGTGAGTTATACTCTTTAAAGTGATTTTCGAAAGTGGACCTTATATGGGAGCTACGACTAATTATGGACCGATCGTCATAAAATTCTACCATATTTTATGTACATATACGAAACAAATTTGTGTGCAATATTATTTGAATACCGACATTTTGAAGAGACTTATACTCTCTTAAGTGATTTTTGGGAGCTACGACTAATTATGGACCGATCTTCACGAAATTTGTAGATGTGCTTTAGCTTTATTTACTACTTATCTTTGGTAAATTTTTTTTGCATACTTCAAATATTTATGACCGGTAAACCCCAATTTCGGGAGGAAATTTGTATGGGGGCTAGGTGAAATAATGGACCGATTTCCACCACTTGCAATCCCGTCCATCCTTTGGCCGAAAAAATATCACGTACTAAATTTTATCGAAATATTTTCAAAATTGCGGCCTGTACTCTGCGCACAAGCTTTACATGGACAGCCAGCCAGCCAGACGGACGGACGGACAGACGGCCATCATTAACGCGACTTAGAAAGTGATTCTGAGTCGATCGGTGGGTGTTGGACCAATATTTATGGGCGTTACAAACATCAGCACAAATCCAATATACCCACTATTGTGGTGTAGGGTATAAATATTGGATCTAAACACACATACATATGTAGGTACATTAAAATGGTAGTCTCTACTTTAGAAAATATAATTTCTATAATAATATACAATAATTTAATAACTATACTGAAAAAGCCGCTAATTTACATAAACATATTTTATAGTTTAACAATAAAAAAAAAACAGCAGCCAGTATAAATAATATATTTTTCAATTATATAAGTACATATGTAAACCTACTAGTGCTGGCAAAATATTGAGTAATGGGTACCTATTATCGAGTATTTGTCCTTTTTTGATACTCAATACTCAAAAGTAGTTACTCGCTACTTTCTGAGTTGTATTTTTAAGTAAGTTTAGGAGTACATGAAAATACATCACTGTATAAAAAGACAACAATGTGTAAGCTACAAAATTAAACCAACCGCCGTAATAAAGCTGTCTATTATTTCATAAGTTGTTGTTAACGTTGAATTAAAAGTTAGCTTTACATTTATTTTTGATTTACTAATAAAAGACATACAAAACCAATAATAGTTGAAGATCTATTTTTATTTTTTGAAGAAACTGCTTAAATTTGCAGATAAAAACTATGCGTTACAATTTCAAAAAATCCGTTAAAAGTATCGAGTAGTATTAAGTACCCAAATGAAAAGTATTGAATATTATTGAGTAATGGAAAGTAGTAGAATTTGCCAGCACTAACACCTACACATTAGGGAAGCCAATTCTAAATTTTTTAAATTTCAATAGGAAGCAAGAAGGTCTGCCTTCTAGAAAACAAAAACAATCACCCCTATCGTAAATAAAAATTCCACATGATATTTATTCCCTTTTATTTTTTTAACATTAAATTTGAATAGTAAAAGTGTGAAAAAGGAACAAATTTCATGTGGAATTTTTATTCACGATAGGGGTAAATACTTTTATATTTTATTTTAACCTCATAGTTCATTGTGTTCAGAATACGAGAATAAATATTAATATACTAACACTGTGGAACAAATTCAGGTTAGCAAAAGTTATGTCGATTCTGAGATTTAGGGGTGAAAATAAAGCCTAAATTACAAGACCCGTATCGCGGCGTTTGTTCGATTTTAAAGCATTTTGAAGAGCAATTATCAAGAACATTTCTGTCGTGTAAATCTATTGCTTTCTGTTTGATCTAAGTTTAATCATAATTCAAAACTTGCTTTTTCCAGCTTAATATTAATTTAATTCTCATTCCTCTTCTCTTTTTCAAAGGTGTTTCTATACCAACAAAACAACTTTTTTGTTTTCAATTGTTTTTTATTACGTATTAATTTCAAAAACAAAGATTCAGTTAAGACTCGGAACTCAGCCGAAGCTGATGTCTTTTAATTTTCGCTCGGTCGTGATAAAATTCGCTATTAATTTTTTTGAAACTTATTTCATTTTGTAAGTGATTTAAGTTAAGTGCATCGGTTTCATAAAAATAACCAAAAAAACATTGTATAATATATATTGTATTAAAAATGTCGGAACAAAAATGTAAAATGGACCATGTAATGTTTGTGGACGTTTCATAGCAAGCGATGAAAAATGTGGCAATGCGAATGATTTTTTTTTTTTTTTTTTTTGAAACCTATAAACAATATTTCTCGCAAGAGTTTATCACTGACGTATACTATGCCCCTAAAAAAGTTTGCTTTAATTGCTATTCAGCTCTTATGCAATGGAAAAGTGGAAAGAAGAAGGCTATGCCTTTTGTTAGACCAATGATGTGGTTAGACAACAGCCCGCATCAAGAAGAAAATTGCTATGGATGTATCAACTATCATAAAACTTTGAATAGAAGAAAAGCAACGAATAAAACTTATGTAGCAGTGCTAAGTGTCCAATTACCATTACCGCACTCAGAATTCGTTTCAGTACCAACATACCGAAATATTGGTCTTGAAACAGATATCAGTACTATAACCGCCGCTGCTACATCCATGGATTTCTTCTCAGAATACGACCCTGGTGAAGGTACATCTCATGAAATATCAAAGGACCCAATGCTATTTATTAACAAACATATTTAACATGCATATGTACGGGTATGTATGTATATAAATTATGATTTAATTTTTGTTTCCAATTAGTTCTTGTTTTGTTATACTATGTATGTATTTTAATTTAAATAATTTATGAACTAAATTGTTTTCATTTTTAAATTGTATGTGTTTCAATGTGAAACATTCAATCCCGAAATTTAAAAATCCAGTCCTGTTTGGTATCCCTCGTACGCATACACATATACTTTTACTACTCAGTTTGCAAGGACAATTCGTTTAAAAAATATTGGAGTAGTCAATGGGACTTGTATATCCTAAATTAGGCCCTCTAAAGGCCTCTTTTTGTTTCTTTTTGCCGCTGTTTATTGGCATTTAGTCTAATTGAAAGTTTGATTGTTTTCTATACATTATATACAATGTTTTTTAGCTGCTAGTGACATGTGTTAAAAGGCAAACATCTCCGCTAAAGATTTATTTTAATTTTCATCTGAAAGATTTAAACTTAATTTCCGAGTAATTCCAAAAAATAAAATATTTCTAATTTTATATTCAAAAATTTAAAAATTGTTCTTAATTATAAGTGTAATTTATTGAATGGTGTGAAGTAGTTTAAATAAAGTCGTAAACAGTATAAATTCTCCATAAATATTGTGGAATAAATAAGTTACGTAAAAACAATTGAAATAGTTTTCTAATCTTCCTGAACGATACTACATAATTTTATGAAAATTTAATTATTCTCTAGTTAGTCCTTTAGTTTAGTAAATACGTCAACTTTTCACTGGGATGTACTACAATAAATCAGAAAAGTAGAACAAGTCCGATACATAGTTCGTTCATATACGAAAACAAACTCATTCATTTGATCAAACATACAGTGGAGATTACAAATGAGTACATATTAGTAACATATACCTAATAAAAAAATTAGAAAATATTTTTTGTCATTTATTTTATGTTTAATGTTTAACAAAATAATTTATTAATCAAAACTAAAAGTATCAAGTTTAATTCCGAATTAAGAAAAAATACAAATGAAACTAAAACAATTTTGTACCCTACAAAAACCAAATATTTTTAATTTTTATTTCGAAGCTCGTTCTTTCGTAAACACTTTTTACACGTTTTGACATACTCTCCAACAATTTTTCAATAATTTAATTGTAATACTCCCTTATTCTCGCTGAATCCGCTGTCGAAATTCGTCCAAATAGGTTTCAGCAAATCGGTACAGTTCCAACTGTCTTTTTACAATTGACCACAAATTCTCAATATGATTGTCGTCGGAAGTTTTTGCTGGTCACTGTAATAAAAGAACAGTATCGCTTAGCCGTTCTTTCATGATTTTGGAAGTGCATATGATAGACACTCTTATTCACAAAATCGAGAAAATTAGTTTGCACAATACTTCTCATTATTCCTTCAATTATTTGCAGTGGTCCGGGTGCCATCATGTATTCGTATATCATGTCTTCCCTTCCACCATGCTTCATTGTTTCTTTAACATTATCTCCGTGAATTCTCTGAACTGTTTGGCGCCAGAAATATCCCAGCAAACCATATGAGCCCAAAAAACAATCAATCCGAAAACCTTCAGAAAAGAGGGTCATTACATTTGAAAATGGTCCGTCAGAAAGAGCTCTTAGATGATGTCAGAAAAGAGTCTTTTATGAGGGTTTTTTTGAGCTCTTAGATAATGTCAAAAAAGAGTCTTTTATGAGGTTTTTTTTTGGGATCTGTGTAAACTTCTTTTTATCATTCTTGTGTGGTACAGCTATGTTTTTTTTTGTTCAAAGCACAAATAACAGGACAACAACGCTTTGGTACACACATAATTAAGTGGAATTTCTGAGTCATACTGCGTGCCGACTCAGGACAGTAACAAGCAAATTTTTCTTTCGCTCCGAAAATGCTCTTTAGTTGGACTCTTTTCTGACTCCTTTTTCGGGGCGCTCCGAAAATACTCCTTTGTTGGACTCTTTTCTGACTCCTTTTTCGGAGAGCTCTTAGAATGGTATGCTGGGATTGTTCAGCGTCGGATTAAAAACCATTAAATTTGGATTCGTCTGACATGTCTTCAGTTATCTACTATCCAATCAATGTCTGTGTTCTCTGGCAAAATTTAACCGAGCATTAATATTTTTTATTAACAATGCAGGTTGATATTTTTTTTATTGCTGATGTGTAACCAATATCGTTTATAACTTTTTCCTACCTCTGATTTGTAGTTTTCGAACAATACAAGGCTTTTTTGGATTCTTGGATTAGTTTGAACAGCTTAGGTATTATTTCCGTAGAATAGCTACATTTTGCATTGCTAGAATATTGTCGTTAATGGTTCTTGACACTTTCTTCATTATTTATTATAATTTGTATAATAATTTGGTTTGTGTTTGATAATTTGCAAAAAGTGTCTACCACATGCAAGTAAATTAATATTAAACTAATGTTTTTTTAACGTCATAAATAAAGCAATCTCATACAAATATAATGGTAAACGATGATATTTTTGTGCAAATATTTCAAAAGTTACACTTGTGCAAAATCGACTACGTGCAAATTTTTTGTACTAATTGTTTATTTGCCAAAAATTCTTAATTTTCATTTTGTATTGTTAATTATTTTGTTTAACATTTAACCTAAAGTAAGAAACAAAAACACATTTAAATTGTTTTATTAGTTTTATTTTTATGCAATCAAAAGTACACAAGGCTCATTTTACATTTTGTGGACAATACCCCATACACAAGTGCACTCATATTAATTTTACTGAGAGTGAGAGTCAGTCATAAACAAAGCACTTTGACCAAAACGTTTTGACACTTACCTGGTTTAACAAAAACAACTGTTACTCCAACCGCAATAACTGTCATGAATAAGCTGATTTTTAGTGACTGCATTGTGCACCACCACCAGCACCACACATACGTTCAACTCCTCTGGTAGTGCACGGCCTACGATGGTTTATAACTGCGTACGTAACGACTGAAGTACGTACGTCTCCGTAAAAAAAAATCACAACAGAAAAAAGTTAATATTTTCTATATACCGACCGCAGAGCCAAAAAAAGAATAATGGTAGAAAATTTAATTAAAAAGTTATTTCTACGAACGCAATGCATTGAATTCTACATAGACATATAGTCACAAATACAAAATATATACCAACAGAGCAACACACACCCATAGTATCTATATGCACATACATCGTACATGCATATGTATAAATTAACAAAAACAATACAACTAAGCTAAATGAACTCCCCTTGCATAATATTACATACATACATACGGGTGAGATCGACTGCCCTAAGCTCTACTTCCACCAGATCTGTATCTGTGTAACCAGATCTTAAAAGTTAGTTATCTGGCTGCGTAATTTTGTAATTATACCCTACACCACCTTAGTAAGGAGGCTATATTGGATTTGCGCTGATGTTTGTAACGCCCAGAAATATTGGTCCAACACCCACCTTAAAGTATTTCCACAAAATTTGGTACGTAATATTTTTTCGGCCCAAGGATGGATGGGATTGAAACTTGTGGAAATCGGTCCATTATTGCACCTGGCCCCCATACAAATGTCCTCCTGAAATTAGGGTTTACCGGTCAAAAATCCTTGAATTATGCAAGTATCCAAACAAATTTTACCACAATTGAGTGACAAATAAAGCCAAATCAGATTTACAAATTTTGTGCAGATCGGTCCATACTTTATCATAGCTCCCACATAAGG
Source organism: Bellardia bayeri (assembly GCA_950370525.1). Lineage (NCBI taxonomy): Eukaryota > Metazoa > Arthropoda > Insecta > Diptera > Calliphoridae > Bellardia > Bellardia bayeri. The sequence goes on from OX493264.1 coordinate 60,846,075, forward strand.
CCCACTCCCGAAAATCACTTTAAAGAGCATAACTCTATTAAAAATGTCGGTATCCAAATAATATTGAACACAAATATATATTATTTATATACAAATAAAAATGTTGGTATCTAAATAAAATTGAACAGAAATAAGTTTGAAATGATGACACCTAATTTTATAATGGTCGGTCCATAATTAGCCGAAACTCCCATATTAGAGACCGTAATTTACTTTAACTTCCATAAATCTTTTAAAAGTATTTACATCGATATAAAGTATTACATACATAATATTTATATTCACAGAAATCATGACACTAAATTTTTGGATGATCGGTCCTTAATAGGGTATATCTCGCATATAGCGCATATTTTTAAAAAACTTTTTATACATATACTACATGTAGGGTATTATATGGTCGGGCTTGACCGACTGTACTTTTTTACTTGTTAATGTACAGTTAATCTAATGAAAATTTATAAAAAATTCAAAAGATTTAGGTATTGAAATAAAATTTCACTCAAGTAAGTTTCATATAAATATTTATGTATGTACACGGAAATTATACGACCAAATTTTTTTTCGGACAACTAAGGATTATATTATTTAAAATTACAAAGGATTGCACCAAAAATTGTATCAACCGATAATAATTTGTTTGTAAAAATCTATTTTTACCTAAATACGGATAAATTTGTAATCACGTTATGCATAAGTACAGAATTTGATGACGATCGGTCCATAGTTGGTCATAGGTCTCTAATAGAGACCATTTCCGAAAATCATTTATTACGAAAAATTCTCATACAAATATCGTTATCAAGTTGAAATATAATATTAATAATATTTAATATTTAATGCCTAAATCTGTTTTTGACATCAATAATCCTATCCTATATATATCAAAATCGCGGAATTTTATAAGAATCGTCCCATTATAGACCATAGCCCGCATATAAGGACAACTTCCGAAAAAAAACATTAACCTACATTTCTATCTTATATCTAAATATCGATAACTTACAGAACTAAATATAGAACAAAATGTCTGCCCATCCGTCAGTTAAAAACAATTAAATCACAATATGCCTTAAAACAATTTTCAGAAAATAATTATATGAAAAACTTTATACAGACTTAGCACTGCACGTATGTATGTATTTTGCTGTCGATGCCATTTACAATGTAAATTTTACACATAATATTTAATGGTGGGTACATAAAATTCGGTACGCCGAATATAACACCATTACTTGCTACCTATGGTTACACTTTTTCTCATATAAAAATATCTATATTTTATTGGTCCATGATATTTACAATTTTACAATTAACTGTCTGAATATCCCCGCCCCCTACACATAAAATAAAGCTTAGTTTTTTAATGTTCGTGAGCTAGACTGTTTTTTTTAATATTCTTATTTATATTTCAAGCATTTTTAATAAAAATTATTATTTTGAAAGAAATTTTAAATATTTACAAATTTACTTAATTAAAAAATGGCGTTTTAATTATATTTTTTAATAGTCATGTTAGTTTGCATGTTATCGGAACATGGTCAATATTTAGCTAATAAAAAATCGATTAATTTTGTTTTTTTATTTTCAATATTACGTAATAGAAGTATCTACATACTTGTAAAAAAAAAAACATTTTGATACCCATATTTGCCATGTTTTTGTTTTTTTTTTCGGTGCAGCTCCTAGACAGTTGTCATTAGACCCAAATGTTAATTTTGATCGAGGTAACAAAATCCCCATTTCTACTGCATAAGAAGTGATTCAATGATTCGTTCAAATGTATGTACATATACATACATACATATATAATATTTATCCATGTATGTTTGTTTGAGTATTGGAAAATCTGGTATTTCATTTTACGACAGTATACATACATATCTACATTCGTTTCGATTATTTATTTTTTTGAATGTATGTATGATTATATATATGTACATATGTACATACATATGTATGTATACAGAGTATTTAAATAATGAATTCCTAAAAAAGGAAATTTAAGCTTTAAAAAGGCTAACATTATTTGCATAGATTAACTTTTTCACAGCTCCAATCAGTATTTAGTATTTCTTCATAAATTCAAACTGGAAACTTCTGATAGATACGCTATAAATTATCTATCGTACATTAGTATTTATTCATATGGATATTTAGTGCGTATTGGGAATACGTATGTATATTAGGCCTGTGCTTAAAAAAAATTAGATTTGATTTTCATGGGTTATTTCGCTCGGCACGGGTTTTGGTTATCCGATTTTACATCAGTTAGCTTTAGACACTGAATGACAAATTAGAACCATCAAAAACAAATATATTCTATAAGAACAGGTTTAACGAACTTACATACGTGAGTTTTTTGGACTGGTGCGTATATATCCTAGAAATACAAACAGAACATATACATACATGTATTTAAGCCTGAAGCAAGCAAAAACATATTAAGAAACATCGCAAGTGGTAATGTACAAAATATGTTAACAAACGATAAAATTTTTAAAATTTTATATAGTCCCAATTTACACGAGGCAATTCTTTAAGCTAAGCTGATTACCTTTTAGACATCGGGGTGAGAAGAAGATAATATGAGTACACGCTAGTACAATAGCAACTCGTGCTACTCCCTTATTTGTATTACATATGTGTATATGTACAAATGTGTGTATACTCTCAAATAAGAATACAAGCGATTCAAGCAATAAAGAATTGTGCTGTGTAAAAGAAATTGCAAGGAAAAAATTTTATCAATCTTTTCAAGAAAAATTGCGTCTTTTAAATAGGGACATATCTATATAGATTTTTTGTTTAATCATTACACATATGAACTCAGTATTATCAGAAGAGCAGGTCGAAATAGATTCTGAGACAAAACGACATGAAACTGCAATTAACACACCACCGCCATTTCGATTCTTTCTATTATATCGGTAAATCTGATATTTATTGCACAGAATTTCAGAATTGAATACATTGTCTTTTAGCCATGTTTCAGTAAAAATAATAACATCATAATTAAAATCGAAACTGTTAACTAGAAGATTTGACAATTTAGTGTTTAAGCCACGAACATTCTGATAAACAATGATTAATTGATCGACAAGTTTAGAATTCAGTTTTTTTGGACGTTAATTAAATTTGCATTTTCATTTAACTGGAGAACGGATGGAAGAACAGCAATATTATTTTTCCTTAGATTTTCTTTAAATTCATATTCACGAACTAAAGTATTTTCAGGCCAGAAATCAGGGTTGACTATTTGCTCATAAAGATCGAAAGGAACATTGAGTTTGAAAGATGTAATCCTTCTTGGTTGAGAATAAGAGAATTTATATGTAGTAAAATCAGCTTCAAGATTCAATTTTGATTTTATATAGAAGTTAATTTGTTCAATGATGATTTTTAAACTAGTATATGGAGATTGATTGGCAGTAGAATTAGAAGTTACAGAGAGAACATTGCCATTTGCTATTTTAACTGAAGTCTGCGTATTTGAATTTTCAGACTCTGATAAGGTTTTCGACGTTGTAGCACAGTTGGTAGGGTTACTCGTTGATGTACTTGGGGTAATTATAACAGAATCAACAACATTGCAACTGGAAGCACCAGGGGCCAAATTACCGCATTCGTGATCGAATGAGCTATCGTATCGAAAAATGATTTCGATATCGAAATTTTGATAAAATGTACTAAATTTCTTGCTCGATATCGAATGCCATAATCTCAAATAAGAAAATTACGATCAATTTTACTCGATATCGAATGCGGTAATTTGGCCCCAGGACTTTGAGAAGCATTCGGTTTATTTTTATTTCTGGATGATTTGCGGCGTTTCGGTGATAATTGTGGTGGAGAATTAAGGCAGTTTAATTGTTTAAATTCCTCAAAAAGATTTCCATAAGCTGATATTTCATTAGCTAGGAAAAAAAGTTTATTTTGAATGTTTAAAAATGTATTTTTTGTGCTTTGAAAAAAACGATAGTATTCAACACCAATTTTTTGACAGACATTACAGCACCAAGGTAAACCTTTAGTTTTACAGACAGCTTCAGTAACCAAACCAGGCAATCCACTGCACTTAAAATGACACATGCTATGACAAAGCCAGCAAACCACCATTCTCTCATCATCACGTGATAAGGTACAGTTTTTGTTAAGACATTTAAATTGGTCATTCATAATTAATTCTTTACGTGTATGTCGATAATACCGGTTAGTTGTTAAATAATACAACACTGATTATTTTACGGACTTGGCAGCACTGATAAATGTGACAGATAGATATTCAGCTGATAAAGTGTTTAAAGTGTAATATGTTCAAATTTATTAAATTTTTCAAATACATTTAACAGATACACAAAGTAATAAATAAATCTACGATTTTTAATGTTGTCCATCTTTCGCAAATAATGATTTCATTTCTACGATAAATAACTCTGGATCAGCAATATTATATAGTATGGTATAGTATATTTTTACTATCCACTAACAAAATATACAGCTGTGCTTTAACCTTTAAACCGTAGTTTATATTTGCTCAATATTTTGCAACACTAACAGCTCACAAAAAAAAAAACAAGTAAGAGTTTATATTCGGCTGTGCCTAGCCGCCCCCGTCGAAAATAGGCGTGACCGCCAACAAATTTTTTTTGCTGGCATCTCCTCTAAAAGCCCTGTTTGATGAAGTTTTTTTTTTTTTTTTTTTTTTGAGCAAAGTCACTAAAACCGAATTGTTCCCCTTGTTTATACTTTGTTTGTTAAATTGCACTCAAGATTATTATGAACGTCAGCCAAACTCTGTAAACTATGGTAAGAATTGGTAATTAAATCAATTAGAAATGGTGAAAATTTAACACAATTTCAAATTATTTAACATAATTTGTCTTTCAAACAATATATAAAATACTAATAAAATTTGCACTAAGACTGAATAGAAAACACAGAATAAGGATATTCTAGTCCTATAACCAGTGTAGTTTTTGTATTTCTTATTACGTTTAGGTGAAGGGTGTTTAAGATTCGGCACAGCCGAATATAGCACTCTTACTTGTTCTATTTCTTTTTGTTCCTGGATGCCTATCGATTATTTTTTGGAATAATTGTTTATAATTTATTTCCGTGCGTTACGCAACATGATCATGGTTGGGAGAGGTATTAAGCGTTCCAATATCTTCGCTTAACTGTCGAACTTAGCTCTTGCTTATTTCGAACAAAAAAATGTTCTATCTTTTGTGCTATTTTCTACTATTCTTCTTATTATCAACTGAAGCATGCAAATTAATATAATGTTAGCTGTAGCTGGTTAAAATTTAGTTTAGCAAAAATAAAGACCTACACCGTTGGCCGACGAGACAGGAGCCGGAAACACTTATTGCATGCTCGCTAAACTTTTAAAACTTACACTATCTAGTTACAAATCAAGATTATTCGCTACATAATCGATTAATAACTCAATAAATCGAAAGAGTATGCACGATATAATTAAATCGTTAATTGAAGAAAAATAATCGATTATTACTAGTTTTTCGATTAATCGTGCCATCACTAGATGCAAGCATCGAAAATCCCGGGATTTGTTTTAAAAATTTCCGGAATTTATATATATAAACTATATTTGTTTACAAAGTCATCAACAAAAAATGTAATTTTTAAAACCTCGAAGAAATAAAGGTGAAAGAATTAAAACTCATTTTCGATTGCCAAACTCGAACGCAATTTTTGATTTGTCTAAAGTTTTTGGAATTTGGAAATTTGCATGATTTTTTCTTTATGGGTGAAATAAATCAAGGTGATTAAATTTATGTTTAAAATTAAAGGAAAAATGGTTAAAAAAAATGTTTGGTATATATTTGTAGTAGAAATTATGGAAATTTCCATCATCATCATGCAATGTTAAATCATTAGCTTAATACTAAATAGAAATAAAAGAATGCATTCAATATTATGATGGAAATTTTCACCATTATCCAAAGAAGGCTTAAAACCTCAAAAGATGAAGAATTTGTTTTACTTAAACAATGATATGAATATCTGTTGATGTTGCATTTTTATTTATGCTCAAAGAGATATGTATCAAAAAGTGATCTAGTTAAATTTCTCCTTAAAAGAAACCAATAAAAGAAGGATGATTTACTCAACACTTTTACATATTATAAAAAACCCAAAATTGAAGAGTAAATTCGATAATGAGATAGAAATGTTTGTTTTTAGAAATAAATTGAAAATGTTGATTGCGAAACGAATGAAATAATGAATGTAATTTAAATTTGTAAAAGCACCCTACAATACCTAATAATGTCTGTAACAATATGGAATAAAATATTGAATAAAAATTATTTGTTGCGGAGGGTGAGAAAGGATTGTTTATGCAATCAGAATACAAGAATTTGCTAACAAAATTTTTCTAAAATCGACGTTTTTCGTCAGCTTCATATATTGATAACAAAATTAATTCAATATTAATATTTTTAAGAAGCTTTATCGATCGATGATATTCTGTAGCTTTTAAATTAATATGAAATTAATGCCGAAATGACATATTATTTTTGTCAATCTAACATTTCAATATATTGTTATTATGTTTTTTAGTTATTAGTAAACTTTCAATCAATTTAAAATTTTTATATTTATATTTAATAACAATTTATTTAACAGAAGTTACTTGCTATTATTTATAAACTAATTTGTTGTAATATGAAACAAAAATCCCGAAAATACCGGGATCTCGGGATGCATTTATTAAATCCCAAATCCCGAAATTTAAAAAACCTGTCCCATATGGATTAAAGGAACACGTGAAATTATCGCTTAATTGACTTTAAAGAAAAACTTGACCAATATATACATTTTCCATTTTCAAAGGTTTGTGCGGTAGACTCGCCAGTTGTTTTTATATTTATTTTTATTTATTTGTCGTTGAGTTTTAAATAAATGTGTACAAAAAATGTCCATACGTACCTACATACTCGTATGTTTGTAAAGTACTCGCAGTTTAGAATATTTAGAGAAACAGAAACTGATGCAACTTTTGAATGACATCAAATAACAATGTTATTATTAATATTAAATGAGAATATTTTCTATGACATGACGTTATTGGTGCGTACATATTTAATTCTAGGCGGATTTTGCTAATTTCATAACAAATGGTAAATTAATTAAATCAATTACTCCAAAGTCAAAAAATCAATCAAAAAAAAATATATATATATATAATATATATACCAATCTACTATCAGATGATTTAACAATATAACATCGTTTTGATGTTGCATATAAAATAAATTAATAAAAAAAAAGTAAATTTGTGAATAATTTAAAAAAAAAAAATGCCTACAAATAAAAATTTAATTTTCAATTTATTTCTAAGTCATTTCATAATTTATATTTTATTATTAATATGTAGTGTGTTTTCAAAATTTTAAGATGTTTAATAATTTTTTAATTATATTGTATAACAATAAAAATGTATTTATAGCATCAGTGCATAGTTCTTCATAAACATACTTATATTTTGATTTGTAGCATAAAAGAAATAGCAATAAAGAAATGTTGGCATAAGAAACATAATAAGTTTAATAAAAAACCACCAGTGTTTTTTATCTACAAAATCTATAGTTGTCACAATCACCCAACCAACCAAATTTCATGACAAAAACATACTAAATAAATGATATACATATGTATATGTAAGTATATAAGCACACTTACTCACGTACATGTAAATAGGTTTGTAAATATGTATATTTGTTTGGCGTCTAAGTACATATGTATGTTTAAGTGTTGTTTTTTAATTATGTTTTATATGCATTTAATATGCAAACTAACACACTGACACATACAGAAATACATACATAGTATGTACATTAGGGTGGTTCTTAATTTCGACCTTTCAAAATTTGAAATTTGGTCCTAATTAGTCTGAGTTTGCTGTTTTTGGTAGAATTGCCCCAAGTTATAAAAGGATTCAAATAAGCAATACGAAATTAGAAATGTTTTTAAAGTTTAACAAGTTTGTTTCAAAAACTTTTAATTTATTGAAATCAGTTTATTCAAATCTGAACCAAAATATATAGTAACCTATTTGTGTTTTTAATGGAAATTTTCTAATTTGGAACCGCTCTAATATTTATATTTTGTACATATATATGTAAGTACATAAATATAAAAACATACAAACAATTAGTCTCTTATTTATTGTTTTGTTTATTTGTACATACGTTTTTGATTGTCAGAGATGTTTTTTGTTTTAAGTGTTAATAATTTTTTTTTTAATTTTTTGAAAAATTATCATAAATAGTGCCAGTATCGTTACTGACAATGCAAACGGGTTTAGTTCGAAGCAGCCTATTTGTCGTTTATAAAATGTATTTTATTAAATGTCTTCTGGAGGTCTTTTTGTATTTGTGACGCCGATATGTATGTATTTTTGTAGAAACAATGACTATAAATCAATTGCAGTATAATTATAATTAAATTTAATTAACTTTTCCACTCTTGTTTTTAATTTATTTTAAAAACAAAATCACAGTCTGAGCTTTGCATCCATTTAAGTGTAAATTAAAATATGTCAACAGCATAGATGACACTGACTGCATTAAGAACCCAATTAAAATACATAAATATTTCCATTAAATTACAATAAATAATAATTATCATTATTCAAAAACATCATTATCATTACTGTTAAATATGTAATTATCACTATTAATTATTACTTTTCGCATTAAACGTTGCTTAAAGATTTAATTTGAATGAAAATAAAAACAAATTATTTGTTTACATTTTATTTAAAGACATGATTTTCTCCCACTAAAAGAAACATTGAAATGAAAATAACTTTCACATACAAATACACACACAATAATTGTTATGAAATTTTAATTTTTTTTTTGTTTGTATTTTAGTATGTATATGTTAAATGTACACTGGAATGGAACTATGTGCACATTAATTCAATAAAATTTATTTGGCATTATTAAAAATAAAACCGAGAAACAAACGAAAAAACGTAGATTAATTTAAAATATATTGTCTTTTTTCAAATGCATGTTTCGTTGGCCAGTCGGTCATTTAATTTTGTTTTTTCTTTGGTTTTTTCACCTGCTTATACAATTTTCACAACATTTACACTTGTGCCATAAATAGAGAGACGATTTCTCTTTTTCACATTTCACAACTTTAACAGGTTAATAACGAATGGCGCAGTTAAGACTTTACTACGAGTATTTGCTCAGATTTTTAGCAAATATAATTATTTTTTAAAATATTAAAAAATTTTGTAATGGACACAATAATTTTATTCATTGGAAAAAATCATATTTTGTTTGCTCATTGTATAGCAGCAACATTTATCAGATATAAATTTAGTTAGTTAGTTAGTATTGTATAAGCACATACACTACACTTTTTAAAATTAAATATAATAACTTTATTACATATTTATTGATTTTATTAGATCTTTCTATTTGTATTTTATACATGTAAATGATCTCATAGTATGCATATACGAGTGTATTTGGTATACGGGGAGTGTATGATTTTAACTTTCACACTATTGATTAAATTTTGAGATTTTATTACTTTTCTTTTTCAAACTTTTAGAATTTCCGTTTCACTAAGCACTACAGTTGGTCTCACGATCAAAACTAAACTAAACTTGTTTGTTGATTCCAAATTCAAAAGACTTGAGAAAGAAGCGTAAAAACATTTCTCTCTCTCTCTTTCTCTCTCTCTCTCCTTGTTATTTGTTATCGCTCTTATTTCATTTGAAAGACTTGCACAACAAACGTGTGACATTTAGCAGCTCTGGCTTGGAAATTACTACGGTCTTGAAATATGTTTATGGATTTTCTTGTGTATTTGTGAGTGGAACCTAATTTATTTTAGATTCCAACGGTACCCATAAAATAATAATATATTAAAATAAAACCAATAACAAATTTGTAATAATGTGAAGATTACACACACATTGAAAACACATATAAATTTCATCTTACTCATATTTTCTAAATTGGATTGCAATTTGTCAATTGTCTAAATTACTTTACATTTGTATTCCTGAAATTATTACAGTAATAATGAACTCAAGCCAGAATAAAATTTTCACGGTTTTCCTAATTATTTTGAAGTTGTAGAGTAAAGATTAAGTTAAGATAGTTTATATTTAAAGATGTTTTAGCTATTAAATTTGTGTATGTAGTTAAACATTATATAATTTCTTTTGAAATAATTTACAAATATCTATATCACAATGGCAAAGTATTAGGTAGTCTTTGAACTTGAATGAATTTTAGAAACGAAGACTTTTAATATATCTATATGACTCTATGCAGTATGGCTTCTTCCCTTCCCAGTATTGGTCCTTCCCTTTGTCCTGTTTTGGTCATTTAAAATTGGATCTGAAATATAACTTGCTAAAAAATACCGCCGTAGCCTAATCTGATGGTTATGAGGGCAATGTTAAGGCAACTTATAGCGACTGTGTCTCAAAAAAATTATCTATAGAAAATAACGAAAATATAAAAAAACTAGGGTTTGCTAAAGCTTTCACGAAACGGACACCTCTTTCTTCATAGGTCCCCCGATAGACTAGGCGATATTGTGGTGGACTATCAGTCAGAGGATTGCGGGTTCGCCAAAGACTCTGGGTGTTTTCTGCAGACAAGCCAAAAAGCTTCGCAGTTTGGTATTTTTTTTTTATTTCTCAGCCGCAATTAAATTAATTTTCTATGTTAAAGTTAGGTATGTAAGATTAGTAACATAACAAAGACCAATTATTAAAATAGAATTTAGTAACTTTTATTGAAATCACAAGCATTTAAAATTTTAATTAAAATATTCTAAGTCATATTGTTTGTTTTCTTTATTTTGCTTTGTCCATAGAATTCGTGTTGCATATACAGTGTTGCCAGAAAATGAATTTCAAAATATGCTAAAACTTGAAAAACTAAGTGCTTAAATGTTCTACAGAAGAAAAAATAAGTGCTAAATTTTTTCAATGTAACAATACAATTTGTATTTCAAATGTTACAAATATAAATTATACTTTTGCTAATTTTGTTCATAACAATTGTTGACTTGTTTTAAAAAATTACATTTCATATATTAATTCAAAACTTTCCGTGTTCATTTACTTACCACACCGAAAGAAATTTAGTTGAAATATTAATAAAAGTTATTTTTACTTTGCTGATATTGACAACCACCGGTAGACGCAGCAAAAATAACAACAAATTTGTAGTAATACAAAAATTTGTAATAATAATAATAAAGAAGAATACACACACAATGTAAAACATAAGTAAATTTCGTTCTAACTCATAACATGTAATGGTGAGTTAAATAGATTATGTTTATCTTGGACAATAAACATTGCTGATGACGCCCTTGGTAGGGTAGAAAATGCATTCAGTGTGCCATTTGTCTGGAAAAAAATATAACTTCTTCGAGTTATTAATTAAAAAAATGAACTCAAGCCATATTAATGAACATTTTTCTCTAATAATAAATATAAAAAGTTCAACTAAAGTATTTCTCCAAAAGTATTTTATGGAGTAAAATAGTAAACATTTTTCGGGAAACATTTTTTTTATCAAGCAAATTATGCTAAAAAGCCTTAAGCATAATTTTTAAAAATTTCAATGCATTTTCGAGAAACAATATGCTAAATCTTGCACTGAAAGTGCTAAAATGGCAACACTGTTACCAACATACTACCACAAAATATTCTCTTTCTCTTTTTAAGAGAACTGCCGTATCAGCTGATTGTAGCTCTTTTGAAACGTCAATATTGTTACCTCTGTATACTCTGTTTACTGTGTTTGGACAAATGAAATAAAAAACTATAAACAAGCAGAAAGAAGCGAAAATGTAACAATGAACAATATTAATACTCATAGTTTCACCATCGCATTCACTGAACTGTGGAAAAGCAGAGAGCGAATGAAAAATATCCCACCTACAGTAATACCAATTACTACCGTTTTAACTATCAATTCAACATTCCTAATGACAACCATGGCAACAATAACAACCAAACAAATTGCAATACACAACAACAAAATCAAACAAAACAAACTTTAAAAGACATTAAAACTGTTTCATTTGTACATCACATCATCACACATGCACACGTATGTTCTTATATTGATAAAGGTTGCACACGAAAACAAATTTTTATTCTCAAATGTAGGGTCCAAAATTTGTTGAAACTAATATTTGAGAACTCCAATACTTTCTCACCTCCAACGAATATACTTCAAAGTTCTACATAATTCAGAATCCGGAAATTTCAAAACTACATAACAACATTTTTGAACAAGTTCTTAATTTGACTTAATGTCGAATGACTATCCTGCGAAACTACTACGATAAAATGGAGCTCTTTCAAACATTTAGGATTTGTTGATCACAAGGTACCAAAATGCAACGCTGTGCTCTATGATTTTCGACCGTATTGATATATTTTATAGAGGTACCCAAAACCACACCTGCGGACATTCGGAATGTGATCGGTCATTTACTTGAGCACAATACGAATGATAACGAGAAACATAATCTGAATAATTAACAGTAAGATTAAAAATGAGGAAGAAAGTATATAACAAGTTATTGTAATACATGTTCTTTTTCAGACGATCATCATCAATCGATTGATTTGATTGTTCTGTTCTAGCAATACAAATTAAATGACTAATATTGTACTTAAATATTCGATAATAAATAACGTATTTTTTCGTTAACAACCTTTTCAATTTCGAGTAAAACCAAGCATTCGCATACAATTCTTTACGTACTCATACATATGATGATATGTTCATCAGTGTTGCCATTGCATGTGAAAATACACATGTTGTGTATAATTTTTACCCGGATATGTAGGATGCAAAATTCATGTGTAATTTCAGATTTTCATTTATTTAAACAGATTTTTAGAATTTCTGATTTAACTATAGCTTGTAAATGTAAATATTAGATGACGATATTAAGCAACAACTTTTTTTTTTTTTTTTTTTTTTTTTATAATTAACAAACACAAACTGCGAAGCTATTGGCTTATCTGCAGAAAACACCCAGAGTCTTTGGCGGGAATCGAACCCGCAACCCTCTGACTGATAGTCTGACACACTATCGCCTAGTCTATCGGTGCACATATATATATATGCGTGATATAGAGCCTGTTATATCTTCTGATCTGTGGTATAAAATATCGACATATTGGTCGTAGAACCTGTCGTAAATCTTAATAATAGTGCAATCTGTGAAAGTCAGTTCATTTTTAAGATTGCTACGTCACAATTACATTCGTTTGTAAAGTAATTTTAAAACTCTAACCCGTCTTTTTAGCAAGAAATAAAAATAAAGCAGTTTTATTTTACAAATACATATATATTGAAATTTATTGTATACTGCAGTAATATCACAAATCCCAACCCAAAAGTTCAAAAATTTAAACGATACACAAACAAATTTATTTTTCTTGAGAGCTAGGATCAACTAGAAACGATATTCGCTATATTTGATTAAATAATTTCTACGACTATGCATTCGGTTCATGAATTCCCAACATTACTTTCTGGGAATTAAGAATTTTTCCTGGGATAATATTATAAATTTTAAAAGTTGTAACGTAGTTAAATTTTACTATTAAGTTAGCATTCCTTTAAGAGTTCTCAAACTACAAAGAACAGAAACAATAATGTTCTTGGACAAGTATTATTAAACTAAAATAACATAAAATTTATCTTACAAAAAAATTGAGGAAAAATTTTGTATTTTTATATTTATATTGGATTTGCGCTGATGTTTATAATTCCCAAAAATATTAGTCCATCACCCACCCTAAAGTATATCAATCGACTTAGAATCACTTTCGGAGTCGTTTTAACGATGTCCATCGCTCTGGCATGGACAGCCAGCCATTGAGTATAAAACGAAAGTAAGTTATGTATAAAACGAAATTACACCTACAAATTTTGTGCAGATTGGTCCATAATTGTCCATAGCTCCCATTTAAGACCCACTTCTGAAAATCATTTGAACATGCAGAAATCTTTAAAAAGTCTAACTGCCGTATCGCTCTGGCATGGACAGCCAGCCATTGAGTATAAAACGAAAGTAAGTTATGTATAAAACGAAATTACACCTACAAATTTTGTGCAGATTGGTCCATAATTGTCCATAGCTCCCATTTAAGACCCACTTCTGAAAATCATTTGAACATGCAGAAATCTTTAAAAAGTCTAACTGCCGTATTTATAAAAAATAAAGTATGCTTGAAGTGTGCTTTAAGACAAAATTTTCTTAAAGTACACTTGAAGTCTACTTTAATTGTTTATAAATACGGCAGTAAATCTTTATCTAGTTGGAATTTAACTCAAACAATACTTATATGCTCAGAAGTCATGCCACAAAATTTTTTAATGAACAGTCCAAATTAGGTTATAGCTCCCATATGCTGATTTCTGAAAAACTGTTTTTACACATATACTGGGTGTAGGGTATTATATGGTCGAGCTTGAACGACTATACCTTCTTACTTATTTTAATTTGCTACTTTTTTTAATTTGTAATTTTTTGCTTTTCGTTTACGTATAAATAATTTAATTTCATCAAACACAACTAATCTTAAAAAACAATTTCATTTAAAAATTGCTTAAACGAATTAAACATTACTAAATCTAGATTTCCGTACTAGGTGGAACAGCTGAGTTGGAAAGACTCAGTAATTTCTGGTACAGAACTAAAGAACGTGTTAAACAAGAGCAGAAGAAAAATGGAACATGCTCTTAATTTCAAAATATTATTATCAGCCATGTCACAGAATTTAATTCCGTTCGGAAGTGGAATTAATTCCGTATTTTGCTTTTTTAGAAAAGGTAAAATGAAAAAGTTTTTCGGAATGAACCCTAAAAATGCTTAAAATTACAATTCCTCATAACAAATTAAAAGTGGTTTCATTTCGAAAAAATGTTTCGTTTTACTTTTTCTATAGAAGCAAAATACTTATCCTTAAATTTATTTAATAAGGTAATTAAACCTTAATTAAATTTAATTAATGAAATTGAATTTTGATTATTGAATGCTGGGAACAAAAATTGTCATGAAAATCCTATTTGATACTATTAAAATTTAAGAATTTAAAAACTTAGTTTATGGCAAATATTTTTAAAAAGAGTATAGTAAAATATATTTTTTTTCTATTCAGCAGCTTTTATATTCATAACTACGGAGGATAGTAACTAAATATTCATCATCAGTATTAAAGTATTGAACTAATAAAACTGTCTTGGATCATCGAGACTATTAGGTTTACACCATTCATACATGCATGTAGTGATAGAGTATTCTCTAAAGATTTTAAATATAATGAAACATGTGTATATTTCGTTTGTAACACATCGAAATATTGGTCATAGAACCAAAAATCTATGTCCTTATAAGATTATAAGACGATCTATCTATGTCCGTCCATCTGTTTAACGCACAATAGAGCCTCGAAAAAAAGATTTAGATCAATGAATGGAAAGCATTCTTTGTTTCAGCGAATTTTTTGGTATTGCAAATGGGCAAAATCAATCCAGTAGGATCCGAGTTCTAGACAAATGTTTCAGACAACCTCGATATTTTTCAGATATTTTTTGATGTTTAATTAACACATTAGTCATGTGCAATTTTCACTATTCGTGGTGGCAACACTGATGTTTATGGAGTTGTAAGTGACGTTTATTAATTAACAGAAGTGTCATAGTAATCAGCACAAGTAAGACAAATCTTTAATAACGTTCTTTATACATTCATAGGTTTAATTACGCGAAAAAAAACGGGTACTTGCAAGTTTTGGTAAATTTAGCATAAAACTTGTTAAATTTTACAAAACTTTGCTATTGAAATTCGAACAAGTTTTAATAAACAAAAAAATTCTAATAATTCTAATAAAAACTTTTTTTGCAGCAATTCTTAAAAATCAGTTGGCTTCTTTCTGCACCCATATCTACAAATTATAAAATTTCCATCAAAATATTATTAATTATAATCCGTAACTTTGAAGCTAAGCTGTGCTATTTATTTACACACTGTCTGTACACATTAACCGATACAGGTGTAGTAAAGTAAATACATACATATGCATGTATGTACTAGGGTGACCGCTTATTCGAAGTTTCCAATAACCGGTTTTCGAATAAGCAGCATTTTTGATATTTGAAAAAAAAACGCAAAATTACAAAGAAGAAAGTTTCTGTGATAAAAGATATTCCCATCAAGGATAATATTGTGTAATATTTAAAGTGAATGCCAAAATTCTTATACATAGAACCCTTTAAAAAAAAGAAGTTGAAATATATAATCAAAATAAGACCAATTTTTATAAAATTCTACAGATAAAATTTGACTTTGTATTAAAACGAACAAACAAAATATCTAAATTTGTTATGATTACTTGAAGATAACATTGTCATTGTAAGTATAGAATTATTTCCTAAGTGGTTATCATCAGAGTCTCCAATGCTCAGCTCTACTCGTTACTGAATAGCAACAATATAGTTGATAAGCCAATTCCATTTATTCCCATTTCGGAAGAGTATTTATTTAAAGATATTATAGCTTTTAAGAAAGTTTTCAACGGTAATATAATATTCAACCTGAACTGAAATATAACTAAAAGTTAAAAAATGCATAATTTGGGATTATGTTATTGTAGACTTCAACTTCTTTAGATTTCAATAAGCTTGATTGTGGAAAACACAAATTTGTTTTCATACTTTCCATTATCTATTAAATAACGTGGTTTTGTGGTAACGGTAGTTTAGTAGTTTAGTGAGAACGGGATTTTAACGATAACTGTAATAGCATTTATTTCTCTAAATGGTAGATAACCACCTGTATACATGTATATACCAGTGGTGTTCAAAAATAAAAATGAAGATGTATTGGTGAGAGATTTTTCCCAGCAAACATATTGTCAAACGCTTAAAATAAGAAAAAAAAAAGAAAGAGTTTTAGCCAGATATAAACACCTTAAGAAAAAATATCAGAGACCGTAAATAACAATTCACCCCTATCGTAAATAAAAATTCCACATGAAATTTATTGCCTTTTATTTTTTTAACATTGAATTTTAATAGGAAAATGTGAAAAGGGAATAAATTTCATGTGTAATTTTTATTCACGATAGGGGTGATTACAATATGAAAAAACAATTTTAGAACAAATATTTTCAGAAAAAACAAAAATAAGTCCATCTAAAACAGTTTTTTATCTTTTGTATTCAATTGTAATTGAATCGCGTGTGTCCAACAAGAAGCAACAACAATGCTTAACAAATTTCTGAAAAAATGACGATAGTCCGTCGCATGTATTCTCATCGCTTGCTCAACGACGGGCTGAACATCACTGGTATATACTTTCTTTAGATCTAAAAGTGATGCTGAGTCGATTTAATGATTTAAAGTACGATTTAAAGGTCGCAATTTTGATGATACATATTTCGATAAAATTTCATATATAAAATATTTTCTGTCCAACGACGATGGGTATTGAAATTGGTTGAAATCGGTCCATTCTTTCACATAGCCCCAACTGTCCTCACGAAATAGAACTTTATCGACCTAAATTTATGACGATCGGTCGATAATTAGTCATCACATATAGCGCCCATTTCTAAAAACAGTTTTGCCTCATACTACTTGTTTGGTATTCTGGAAGATTAAAATTGAAGAAGTTGTTTTTAACCGGTTGAAAACCCGGCTCGATCACCCTTGTACGAGTATGTACTTGTATATGAATAAAATAATGTTTTCCATTAAACGTATCCGTACCACAAGCATTTTGTTTAAATACTCAATATACGAATTCACGAACATCTGGGTGACTGACTATGACTTCGACAACAACAACCTAAAAGTAAGTGTAAGCAGCCATTAGAAAATATGTGGGTGAATAAGCCAAAACTTTGTTTGATGGACTTTAGGAATTCGTATTTTTTGTTTTTGAATCAATTGTAGTTCTGTTAGTAACTTCACAAAGTGAAGCAAAGTGTGTTTAAATAGCCGAAAAAATTAAAACTAAAAATAAACAAACTAAGAAAAAGTTAAGTAATAAGCGTTTAATACTCGCAGCGTTAAAATACTTTGTACTAAAATTTATTGATTTATTCTTTTGTCATACGAGTAAGTGTATGTGACTAATACTGTGTTTTAACATAATTAAAAGAAAAATTACAATAGCAATACAATAATTAAGTGTTATTTGAAAGTAAGTTGAACAATTTTAATATCTATTTTAAATGGCGGTCATTTCAGGACGGATATAGAAATATTTTGAAATAAATTTATGTTAGTAGTTTTTCTGACGTCAAACGAATAAATACATATTTATTTACAAGAACTTAACAAATATTTACACTCATATGTACTTATAAAATATTCACCTTCAATAATAATAATTATTAGCAGTTATTCCGTTTAATTTCAATTTTAAAACATTCTAGAAAAATTCAAAACGCTTAATTGAAACATGATTGAAAAAAAAGCTCAATTTGATTTTGTTGTTAGTTGCTATGTATCTATCAGCATGTGCTCATCTCACACTGATTAAGAAACAATTTATTTTTGAAAACATTAAAGATTTGTTGACGACATAAATTTATATGTATGTAGACATGTTAATCGGTTATACTCAAGAGTACAATTCATATATCGATATACTTACATATAAGTATATTATAAATGCCTTTCTAAGTTTGTTTGTTCCGCAATCAGTTCTGAATGGTTGAACCGATTTTAATGAAAATTGGAAAGTAGATACATCTACTCGTATGCTGGGAAGCATCAATAGACTAAATTTGTTTAAAACTTGGACTAGGAGAGGATAAAATGGGCAAAACACTGCAAGATGATGCCTTTATTTCTTAAACAATTAAGACCAAACAACTAAACCGATTTTGTTCGTATTTGGAACATTCTTACTTGGAAGCATCAGTAGGCTATACACTGGCAATAGAAAGGCACAAAAAGGTGAACAAGTGGAAAAGTTTAAAGGTTTTGTTTTGAAATAATGATTATTTTTGTTATGAAGCAACAGCATTTTTATTTTAGCTTTTTGTAGTCAAAAAGATGTGTATTAGCAAAGTACTTTTTCGAAAGTCTATCTTCAAGGGGATAAAAACGGTTTCAAAAAAGAGGAAAATTATACTGTTAGTACTTTTTGTATACTATGTTCTAAATCGATAAAAAAAAAGTTTGACTTCTTAGATTCATTCAAATTTGCTGAGCTACTAACATAAAATTTTATATATTGATATTTTTATACCCTCCACCACCATAATTGGTAAATGATGGTATTTATAAGTTTCTCATTCCGTGTATAACACTAATAAATACTCATCTGAGACTCAACAAAGTATATATATTCTTGATCCTAACGAGATTTTAAATCGATTGAGCCATGTCCGTCTATCTGTCTGTCTGTATAACACACTCTCACGTTCAAAGGACACAACTGAAAACAACAAAGTTTACAAAAAAACCGCTTATAGTTCTCCTAACCAGTTTGGTATTGGAAATCAGCAAAATCGGTAAATTAGAACAAGAGTTATGGATCAACATGTAAGACAACCTCCATAAAAAATTGATATTTTTAAACATTTTTCTTCCAATTTTTTTTAAATATATTGCAGATATTCCCATCAAATTTTGTATGCGTTGTTTTTATGATAAAAGAAGATAGCGTGAGGAAAATAGTAAGAATAGGTCCATGATATCTCATAGCCCCCATAAAAAAATATTCCCGAAATATTGCTCAATTATACACAAATGCCTATATTTTGGAATATCATTACAAAATTCAGCAGGAATAAGATTCATGCAAAAAGGAATCGCAAAACGAAATTTTTTTTAGTTCGGTCCATCTGACTATAGACCCCATATAAAGTCCACTTCTAAAACTCACTTAAATACGAATAAAACTGGTATAAATATTGTTAAACAATTGAAATTTGACATGAGTAATCGTTATAAGTAAATAAATTGTTGTACTAAATTTGATGGTGGTCGGCCCATAATTGGTCATAGCTGCCATATAAGAACCATTTCGAAAAGCAAGTTAACCCTTAATAATGTCTAATAAATATCGATATCGAACCAACTCTTATATAGATCAGTAATTTTAATCCAGCAATCATACTAATATCGGTTATACGACAATTATGCTACTGGATTTTGTAGCTGTCAGTCGCAAATGCCAAATTATAGGCCGAACTTCACAAAATTCGGTACAACGATTGACAAATATAGGATAATATATTTATGTCGAACTTCAACCTGATAACGAATGTGTAAGAGATTTATATGGGCAATATTTTCAAACATGGACCGATTCTCAAAAAATGTTATCTTATCTTTTCAAACAAAACTTATTTATGCTGAATTTTGTAAATATGCTATTCTTTATGTACTTCTCAACCATAGATCCATATTTCGGAAAGAAATTTATATATGAGGGCTAGGAAAAATCATATATTCTTAACATTTTCACATGAGTTTATCCTTTTAATCTAGAAATTACGTGTCCGAAATTTAAGGAGATTATCTGCAATTAAACAAAATATTAAAACAAAAACAAATCGGTTCTAAACTTTCGTTTCACTGAATCGACTTTAATGAGTTTGATACTAAATGTAAATTTTTTACGTGGGAATGTTTTACACAGATAAACAAATAGACAACGCTCAATTGACTTGAAATTTCATAAGGATCCATAATATTGTACATATATATTATGGTACTTTGTTGGGTCTCAGATGAATACTTCTTAATGTTATGTGAGCCGAGATCAAAATTTGTGCCAAATTCTTAAATTTATAAATTTCTTTTTTGGTAATTTTTACTACTTTTCAATTTTAAATTTTAATTATTTTTTTTTAATGATTTCTATTATTTATGATTCAATTTGTGTTCTAAATGTTAATAATAATAAAAACAAATAGATCAAGTGGAAATGAACAATATTAAATAAAAAATTGTTTTGTTTGTGATCGAGTAGTGGAAGTTGTACAACTTATACTTTTCGCTTCTCACACATTTCAAAGGCTGCCGACAACAAACTTTTGTTGATAGTTATAAAGAATTATTTGAAAATTGTAATAGAAGCTTAATCGCTTCTATTATTTTGGTTATTAGCCAGTTATATTTTATTTCTTGGCCATTACTGACAAATTTCTACGGCTTTGAACAATTTGAGTATGTAATATAAATCTAAACTTCCTTCTTCTCACAGCTAATTTGTCGATTTTCCATCTGTTTTTTAAAGACAAAACTAGTTTGTGAATTTGTAATCTGTCTTTTTAAAGGTTTATTGGTTGTTTAATTTTTCTTTATAAAGACAAACATTTTATTTACATTTAATTTATTTCCCAAAAAAATAATTTTTTATCTTTTTTTCATATTGTTTGAAAATTTCAAACATTTTATTCTTAAAATTTAAATTTTTATGAAAATGAAATTATTAACTATAATTTAAATAATGTTATAAATTTTGGATTAATCAAAGAAACCTTTATTTTATTAGGGAATATTCGATTTCATAGGACTTTGCTTGGCCTCATAAGTGAGATTAATCGGATTGATTGTTTGTTTTACGATTTTTTTTCTTTTTCTTATAACACCAAACCCTGGGCGCAACTGTTATAGTTACACACGGAATGTCAAATGTATATATACCCTTATTCACTAATTGTGGCGGTGGAGGTATAAATAAAATATTCAATGTGCAAATGGTTCACAGCTTATTTAATGCAGTCAATTTCTACGGTACCTCAATGCAGCCACCACCACAAGTGGTATATACCACTGAATGGTTTGTCAAGTTTTGTATAACATTGAGAAATATTTATTTGAGATCCAACAAAGTATATATATTCTAGATTCCTATGGAATTTTAAGTCGATTGCGCTATGTCCGTCCGTCTGTCTATCTGTAAAACACGTGGTATTTTCTCGTATATACAAAGAGTTTAATGATGTTTCCTTTTTATACCCTACAACACCATAGTGGGGAGCGTCCATTTGATTTGAGCTGATGTTTGTCACGCCAATTAATATTAGTCCAACACCCACCTCAATGTATACCGATCAACTCAGAATCACTTTCTCAATCGATTTAACGATGTACGTTCGTTCGTCTGGGCTGCTGTCCATGTAAAATAGAGTACAGGTCGCAATTTTTAAAATATTTCGATACAATTGTATACGTGATATTTTCTCGGCCTAAGGATGGTTGGAATTGAAACTAGTGGAAATTGGTCCATTGTTTCACCTACCCAAACACAAATGTCCTCCCGAAAAATGGGTTTACCGCCCATAAATGTTTAAATTATGCAAGTATCGAAACAAATTTTAGTGCAAATGAGTGATAAATAAAGCCGAATCACATCTACAAATTTGGTGAAGATCGGTCCATAATTGATCATAGCTCCCATATAAGACCCAATTACAAAAATCACTTTAACAATCATAAATATCTAAAAAAAAATGTTGGTATCCAAATAAAATTAAACACAAATAAGTTTCATCTATACAGAAATAACGACACCTAATTTTATAATGTTCGGTCCATAATTAGACGAAACTCCCATATAAGACCCCCTCCGTAATTCACTTTAACCTCCATAAATCTTTTAAAATATTTATATCGAGACAAAATTTAACACTCATAATATTTATATACACAGAAGTAATGGCAAGAAATTATTGGATGCCCGGTCCATAATAGAGCATGTCTATTTCTGAAAAACTGTTTTATACATATACTGGGTGTAGGGTATTATATGGTCGGGCTTGACCGACTATACTTTCTTACTTGTTCTACATAAATACAATATTTTTCTCATGGTGTAGTTAATTATAATTTAATATAATAAGCGGTGATGAAAATTTTCAAGACACCCTTATGAATTTTTTTTAAACTTAATACTAGGAGGGGTACAACAGCAATGTGATCAAATTCTGAATAGGAACATTTGAAATAAAATATTTCAGATAACTTGTCTAACTTGACCGCCACCACGTCAACATTAGCTACTTCGTGAAGTCTTACTGTAAGTATAGCCTTGGAAGATTATAAATTAACTTAAGCCATTTATTTTGGAGAATGTGGAGTATTTTTAAGTGACAATTTGAACTATTCGTCCTAACAAGAGCTGCATAAAAAATAACTGCTTGAAATATCAATTTAAAGATAAATACGATTATTAAATTTAACAAACGTTTATTAAGACAGATTTGCATATAAAAATTTGCTTAATAAACGTTTGTTAAATTTAATAATCGTTTTTGAATAAGGGGGTTAGTATTCTAACTAGTACGTTACATTTCTTAGCAATATATGAACCAAGATCCCTATAGATTAATTTCGTATCTAGAACTATACCTAAGAACTTTACATATTTCTCCCAAATAATTTCGGCATTTCTATATTTATGAATATGTTATTCTGGGGAATAAAACATTATTTTCTTTTTCTGGTGACATATATCGTCTGACTTTTATCACAATTTAATGCTATTTTCCATCTGGTATAATATTTTCATAATAATATTCCAAGTGCCAGCTGGAGGTTTGAGAGTATTTCCGAGGATAATTTTCCTTAACACAAAAATGCTGTATCATCTGCAAATATAGAAATAACATAATGGTCATTAGTTGCAATACCGGCCTTAAATATATTATATAATATATGAGATAGACAGGATCCCTGAGGGCCACCAGCATTTATTGGGAAAACGTCAGAAGATTTAAAACCAATATGAACGATGAAAGTCCTGATGGTTTAAAAGCTTTGAATTATTTTCACTATAGAATAAGAAAATAAATCATAAAGTTTATGAATTTATAAATTAAGCCATCGTGCCACATAGAATCAAATGCCGCCTTAATGTTTAAGAGTACCATTCCGGCTGATTTCAAAAAAAAAAAACCTTAATTATGACCCTAATGACTCTTCCCAGAACTTTACTGATGGACGACAATAAACTGGTGGGGTGGAAAGAAGTTGGAGACTCATGGGGTTTGTGGTTTTTGGACTATAGCGACCTTAAATTTGTCTGGAAAACAGCCCAGTTTGAGACAGCTATTAATAAAATTATATATTTAAAAGGATTAATTTTTGATTTCTTTTTAAGAGTTTATAGAAATAGGAGAAAACATTTAAAACTATTATTGTTTTATTTAGAGACTTATCTCTGTATATTACTTTTCTGTGATTTGAAAAGAGCTACTTAGTAGAATAAATGTTATGACGTACATTAAATTTAATAGAAAACTACAGGATAGCAAACAGTTTTTAAACAACAACGATTGTTTTCTTTTTCAAATGTTTTATTATTTACTTATTCAGTGTACAAAAATAATCTGTCAATATTTCAAATAAAACTTCATAATGAATGTGTGTCTGTTATTGTGTGTAAAGAAAAAAATACGGATTACATACATATATTGAATGATGCCCACGTTTAATGGAAATGTTAATAACAACTTAAAGTAAAACTCCAGATATTTATTTAAAAAACATTCAAATTTTGAAAATCATCTTTGCTTTAAAGTGTACTTTTCACTATTCAAGGATCTCATGCATCTAACTTTCAATGCAAACATTGCAAATGTTTTAATAAATTATTCAGAAAATATTTTGACCATCTTTATGAGTATGACTTGAAGTAGTTTATCATCTAACAAGTCATATGCAAACATAAAATTCTAACGAACTTTCACAAAGAAAACACTCTAATAACACTCACACAAATGCAAACACACCCATCTACTTGCATGTGTGTGCATAGAGTACACCTGCAAATATAGTCAGTCAAAACTTAGATTTGTTGTTGTTTGCCAAATCATACAAAACACAGACGGCCCGAACTACAACGAATATTTACTACATCTACAGAATGCATAATTGAAAATTTCTCTCCAACATCTACATTTATAAATATTCATATACGTAGTATATACATACATCCCAGCAAACCATATGAGTCCGAAAAGAGTCTTTTCTGACACCTTTTTCGGAGCGTTAACGCTCTTTATGAGTCCAAAAAACAATCATAATTGCTCCAAAAACCTTCAGAAAAGAGGGTCATTACATTCGAAAATGGTCCGTCAGAAAGAGCTTTTAGATAATGTCAGAAAAGAGTCTTTTATGAGGGTTTTTTTGGGATCTGTGTAAACTTCTTTTTATCATTCTTGTGTGGTACAGCTATGTTTTTTTTTTTATTCAAAGTACAAATAACAGGACCCTCTTTTCTTTTCTGAAGATTTTCGGAGCAATTATGATTGTTGTTTGGGCTCATAAAGAGCGTTAACGCTCCGAAAAAGGTGTCAGAAAAGACTCTTTTCGGACTCATATGGCTTGCTGGGATAGTACATAGACAGTTATGTGTGTTTACTTTCTGTACTCGTATGTGTCTGTAAAAAGGATTTTTATACATTTAGCCCAGCATACCATTCTAGGAGCGCTCCGAAAAAGGAGTCAGAAAAGAGTACAACTAAGGAGCATTTTCGGAGCGAAAGAAAAATTTACTTGTTACTATCCTGAGTCGGCACGCAGTATGACTCAGAAATACCACTTAATTATGTTGTTGTCCTGTTAAAAACAAGATTACACAGAGCCAAAAAAAAAAACTTATAAAAGACTCTTTTTTGACATTATCTAAGAGCCCAAAAAAACCCTCATAAAAGACTCTTTTCTGACATTATCTAAGAGCTCTTTCTGACGGACCATTTTCGAATGTAATGACCCTCTTTTCTGAAGGTTTTCGGAGCAATTTTGATTGTTTTTTGGGCTCATAAAGAGCGTTAACGCTCCGAAAAAGATGTCAGAAAATACTCTTTTCGGACTCATATGGCTTGCTGGGTTAAATCTTGTGTTCACAAACATAGTTGATGCTTTAATAAGGTGGACTAATGGCGAGTTAAAATTGAGTTTCTCATCATTTGAGTTAATTTTTATGGGGAAACTATTCGGTAGCTATAATTTGCTCTTATTTAGGTATTTTCAAAACTTTGCTATCGAGGCAAATTGCAGCAGACGTGAGTTCCATACTTACAGTAATATATTTATACAAATCGTTTATAAATATCAATAAAAAAAAAATCGGTGATAAACACTTACTGAGTTTGCTAGAAAAAAATCTTCAAGAGAGTTTTTACAAGAATATGACCAGGTAATCCCCCCCCCTGTGTATTTCGATTCGTAAATAAATCAATCAAATTTATATATTTTTCATATTGTATTTCGAAAGCTTTTGCTTTCGAATCGAAATACACAATAACCCCCCAAATGACCGAATACGAGCAATTAATCTTTTAGAGTGGAATTTAAATATGTTAAGAAAAGGATTTTTTGTAAGTGTAAATAGGCACAAACAAATTCAAAATAAGCAAGCAAATAAGGATACTACGCAGAAAACAGCTCTCTAAATTTAATTTTTCTTGTTTTCAAAATTAAATAAAATTTATATCTAAGTACTCGTATATGATGTAAATCTTAATCTGTTCGAGAATAGGACAGATCTCGCAGTCGTAGAATCCATTTTAAAAGATCAGGTCAAAAACTTATATACAAACTAACTGGCCCATTGCAAATTGTCCATTGATATTCTATGCTTAAAAGTTAAATTAAATTAAATAAACAAGACTTTTTTCAAAGATTTTTACCATTAAACAATAAATAAAGTAACTTCAAAACAGTTTTCGAAACATTTTCGTTTAAATGTAATCAAAATTCGCAATAGACAATAAAAATGCAATATCTTTTGATTTTTCGGGTATCGGCGTTTTGCTGTGTCATTTCAAAAATGTTAGTGTTATGTTAAAATTTAAATTTAAAAAATATATAAAAGATTTTGAAAGTTGCTCCTTAAAGTAATTCCTAAATATACTAAACAGATACTAAATAATGCTAAGTTCCATATAAATACAAAAGGGTCACAACTCAAAATTTTCCAAAACTGACTTTTTTCCATAAATTAATTCAGAGTACACTCGTATAGTGTAATTCATTTAGACCTTTTAATAATTTGAAATAAAACACTTATAATTGAACAGCAGGTTAGAATCTTTATTACTTCCCGGAAGAACAATCTTTGACATTTACTTTTTAAAAATAATTTCACACCCCAGCAAAAAATGTGCTCCAAAAGGAGCAGGTTTTATGTATGAATTCATACCTCAAACCGCTTCAAACCTGCTGATGGGATGCATGATTTTTGTATGAGGTGTTCCTACTTTCTGCTGACAATAAGCGCTTCTTTTAACCTAATCAAACATGCAAATAAAGCACTTTCCTAAAATGTTTTTTAATTCTATGTATCTGAATGTTTTTGCTTAAGAAAAATTCATGGTGACTGAGAAGCGCGATATTCGTTTTGTAATTGACTTTCGTTGTCATACGTAAATCTGTAGGCTATAATTTCATTTTTGTTTTTCGCTTTAAAACCTTCTTCGTTGTCAGCACTAAAAAAGCATCTTTTTTGTATATAGGTTTTTATTCTCAAATTAACGCTTTTTCGATTCAAATTCAAATGGTTTCAAATCAAACGCAATATTTTTCAAAGCAATTTCAATTTTATTCAAAACAAATTAAATTATTTTCAACACAAATTAAACTTTTTACAAATCATTTTTTTTCATTTTAAATTAAATATTTTTAACTTCAAATTAATTTTTTTTATTTAAAAGCAAAATACTTAAAAAATAATTTTTATTAATATTAAATTTAGAATAAGCTTCTATTACTTGCTATATAAAGTTTTCAATGTAAGGTTTTTGGAACGCGAACGGCCTCCGCCAACATAAAAACGAACTGGAACACTTCCTGATGGATAAGCAGATTGATGTCATGATGATTGCTGAAACTCACTTGACGGCGACAGGGTACTTCAAAATTAATGGATACGTGTTGTATGATACTAAAGATCCCCGCGGAAGAGCATGTGGAGGTTCGGCAATTCTTATAAAGAGCAGAATAAAACATTATTTAATGAACAACATATGTGAGGATTACCTACAAGCAACAAACATTTGTATTGAATTCTGTCAATACAACTTTGTTTTATCATCAATTTATTCGCCGCCTCGATTTTCAATAAAAGAACATCAATACTACAGCTTCTTCAATTCCCTTGGAGCTAGATTTTTGGTTGCTGGTGACTTTAACGCCAAACACACATTTTGGGGTTCACGTCTAGTGACCCCGAAGGGTCGTGAACTCTTCAACACCATTGCCAAAATGGGCTTAGATGTACTCTCAAGCGGGCATCCCACCTACTGGCCGACGGACCGACGGAAGATTCCCGATATTATTGACTTCGGAGTAGTGAAAAATATCCCTGTAGAATCGATACAAGTGGAGCCTTCATTAGACTTGTCTTCAGATCACTCTCCTTCTATTATTTCAATGCGTTTCCTTCAAGGGTATGGCTCTCCATTTCGGGACATGTCTAAATCCAGAGTAAGTTGGATAAAGTATAAAAAGTATTTAAGTTCCCACTGCACGGAAAATGTAGTGTTGAGAACTACCGAGGATATTGATGGGTCGATTGGCAAGTTTACTGAGGACATACGAAGAGCTGTGCATCACGCTTCCACATATGACGTTGAATGCAGAAATAGGACAAACAGAACTTATTTCGCTGAACTCGAACATCTCCTGACAGAAAAAAGAAGAGTTAGAAGAGAGTGGCAAATTCACAGGTCTCCTCAACTGAAAGCTAGGCTACGGGAATGCAGAGATATACTAAGAAATTTCTTAGAAACCCAAAGAATGGCTTCACTTAAATCATACTTGGAGGGAATTGACAGTTCCCCACAATCTGACTTTTCGTTATGGAAGGCGGCACGAGGTTTAAAAAGACCAGTTAGAGGAAAGCCTCCTTTGCGAAATCCGATTGGTGACTGGGCTAGAAACGATTCCGAGAAAGGGACTTTATTTGTTAACCATTTGAGAAATGTGTTTACTATAAACAACTCAAATAATGCAACTGAATTGCCACCACTCGTTATTAGACCTCCTGTACCTCTAAGACTTAGCTTTAATGATATTCAAAGCGCTATTGGTACTCTGAACCTTAAAAAAGCTCCAGGTATGGATAAAATCAGCAACAAAATGCTCGTGGAGTTACCTCGTGTAGCTAGAAGAATTATTCTCTTTATCTTCAATGCTATTTTACGCCTAGAATACTATCCTGCAGATTGGAAGGTATGTATGATTACCATGATTCCTAAGCCAGGGAAGGACCTCACCAAAGTAGAGTCATATAGGCCAATTAGCCTACTGCCGACAATTTCAAAACTGTTTGAAAAATTGTTAATGGCTAAGTTGATTCCAATTCTGAACGACACTCAATGTATTCCAAATCATCAATTCGGGTTCAGAGCTAAACACAGTACCATCGAACAAACACACAGATTAGTAAATGTGATAAGACGGTCGTTTGAAGAGAAAAAATACTGTTCCGCGCTTTTCATTGATGTTTCCCAAGCGTTCGACAAAGTCTGGCATGAAGGTTTAATGCACAAAATAAAATTAGCTCTGCCTGCTAACACCCACAAACTTATGAAAAGTTATTTATATGGTCGCAAATTTACAATCAAAGAAGGCGATTTTTTAAGCCCCGCTCAGCCAATTGAAGCAGGAGTACCCCAGGGTAGCATACTGGGTCCTACTTTATATTTGATTTATGCATCCGATATGCCGTCAGACCCCAATATACATACTTCAACTTTTGCTGACGATACAGCCTTTATTAGCGTTCATAAGGACCATCAAATAGCATCACAGAATTTGCAGAATTATATTTATAAACTAGAGAATTGGCTTGAGCTTTGGAAAATCAGGGTTAACGAACAGAAATGTATTCATATAACCAAATTATTCCGCAACACAATGAAGTCAAATACCTCGGAATCCACCTCGATCGTCGTTTAACCTGGAAGTCTCATATTGACGCAAAACTTACACAGATGAGATTAAAAGCAGTGCAACTTAATTGGCTAATCGGCAGAAATTCTACATTAAAGTTGGATTGTAAACTTTTGTTGTACAATGCAATTCTAAAGCCAATATGGTGTTATGGAATTCAATTATGGGGTACTGCCTCAGCATCCAACATTGAAAAAATTCAAAGAGGTCAAAATAAAATTCTACGTATAATTACTGCAGCTCCATGGTACGTTAAAAATTCTCGAATTCACAAAGATCTAGGCATTCCTTTGGTGAAAGACGAATTTACAAAATACGCCTCAAAATATGTCAGCAAACTTGAACACCATCCAAACCCACTTGCACGAGACATCCTTAACTTTAGTGGCCATGTTCGGTTGAGAAGGAGGGATACCCTTGCTTTAACTCAAACGCAAAACAGATGACTGGATCAGTGGATGTAAATTTTTTTGTAGTATCATAATATTTTGTCTAGCACTGGCTGGACTTATTATTTTCTTTTAGTATTAAGATTCGAAAACTTATTGTCATTTCAATATCTGAAGATTCAATAAATAAATATAATGTATTATAAAAAAAAAAAAAAAAAAAAAAAAAAAAAAAATGTAAGGGTTCTCCAGTTGCAGCTAATGACAAATTCATAGTCATATCAACATAATAATTGTTGCAATCTGAAGGTGTTACGGATTCTACTGATCGGTTAATTATGGAGACCAAGTCCATGTTACTCTCTGGATCAGCTAGCATATTATGAGCACAGAGTTTAGTTCTTGAGAAAACTTTTTCAATTGTTTAGCATAGGGAAATATGGAGGAAGAAAAACTAAAATATGGCCGGACTAAGCAATTTTCTCTTTCACCACTTGCGTTTTGTGTATCTTTGCATTGTCAAGGATCAGCCAAGCACCTGTGATGTTGGATTCAGTTAATTTATCAATCAATTCTTCAAGGAAAGATGTGAAAATATTGGTATTAGCCGAGGAATTGGCAATTACTTTTTTATGTACAATTTCATGTATGTTCATAGCTGCAATAAGGGAAACATTGCGTCCTCTAACGGTAGGAACAATTGCATGTGCTACGGTATTTACTTTGGATCTGGCCTTATTTCTTCGAAGGTGGTAATTGAAACCGGATTCGTCAATGAATATTATTTTTTCCCTTATTTCCGGAGCGTTTTGGGCAAAATTCATTGCATACGGTATGGGTCGTTGAATTGTAACATCGGAATTTAACCGATCTATGTTAATTGTCGCAGTTTTTAAGGTAATTCGCAAAGATTTTAATGCAGTATGTATGCTGGTTGTACCTAAATTCACATTATGAATTTCTAGAATCTTTCCGCGAATACCTCTTAATGTTATACATGGATTTCTTTCAATTATCTCTTCAATTTTGTCTAATATTTCGGGAGTCAATTTGGAATGGAATGATGTCTTCCACCACGGTTTTTCATGAAAACGCACCCTTCCTTCTTGTAGCGATTTATAATGGATGTAGCTGTAATGGTTTTTCATTCGTTAGAAAACTTGATCAAAATATTTTTTTTATCTACGCTAATATGGTTATATTTTTCACGTCTTCTGGGATGACGATCAGGCGATGTTATTTCAGATATATTTTCCTTGGAAGAACTATCTGTTAGAAACTGAAGCCGACGATAATTTCGTACATTCGATACACCAGAACTAATAGCGCGACTACTTTCTTCGCTGGATGACATTTTGTTATTTATTAGTATTTATTACAAAATAAGAATTTCTTTAAAATTGTAACAACTTTAATTTCACTTGATCTACCAACTAATTGCATTTATGTTTACCGTTACAAAATGTTTTTTTTTTTTGCATTAATTAATCGGTGTTTTTATTATTGTACTGGAAAAAACCAGGTTTTTAAATCTTTCCATATTGAATTCGTGGAAAAGTTAATTTGAAGTGAAAAAAATTGAATTGGAATAAAATAAAATTTTATTCAAAAAGAAAAACATTGGAATTAAAATGAATATGTGTCGAAAATAATTTAATTTGTTCGGAATAAAATTGAGGTTGCTTTGAAAAAAATTGAGTTTGATTTTTAAAAAATTTAAATTGAACGGAAAAAGTATGAATTTGAGAGTATAAACCGTTATTTTATTCGTGAGCATTTACTGCTTCAAAAGAGTGCTTTTATTGAAGCGCTCGATATGCGCTTATTCTCTTAAGTGCTTCAAAAAACACGAATTTTTTTTACTGAGATATTTCTCAAAGAACGCTGATTATCGTAATACAGTTGAATATTTTGGAAACGTTGTCATCATGAAAATGAGATGAAAGTATAACAAGTCACACATAAACTGTGAAAAAGGGGGAACAAGGACTGAAAGTGTTAAAGTGTTAAAAATATTTATTAATTTTCATTTGAAATTAATGTCAAGATACCTGTTAGGTATAGTTATCTACATACTACTTTACACCTTCAATCTATGGATATTTGTTAAAATTACGAGCATAAGGGGATAAAACCTAAGTCTGCATTCAGAGACCACATGCGGCAACTAAATATGCAAATGTCAATAATATTACACTGTACAAGTTTGAAGATGAATTTATTGTGTCACCAAAACCGCCCCTAAAAGTACTTATTTAAATAAAATATTACCGAATTTTATAGATGAAATGAATGAATTATCGTTGAGCTCTTTCAGTGACATTGTAGAATGTACTGTAAAATGAATGTACTAAAATTTCGTCATGTAAACTCATAACTTATGCAGGATTTTCTGGCACTCTGTTACCTTCTATACGAGTACAACTCAAAATTTTTGTATCAGGGATGGAAAATGATATTTTAGTTTGCATATTCAGATTGCTAAAATTCAACTTTGTTAGAAAATACTATTACAAATTCGATTTACTGTAGAAAATTTGCTGCACAAAATATAGGCACCGTTGCATGCAAAATGAATACAAATTTTCTTTTGAGCATGAAATTAGTACCAAAAAAGTACGATCATACAATTTTTCCATGTCAGTTGATAAGTTAACAATAATTTACTGCAATTGTTAAATATTTGAAAAGCGGGCACTTGCCCACAGATAAATAAAGTGGTCATATTTAGTCCAAACATGTCGGCGTTCATTCCGTCTGACAATTTGCAATCACCCATTTACCATTTTAAAGATATATTATCCAAAATAAGACCATCTTTAAGGAAATTCTCTTATCTGACATCATGACATTTACTTTACATGTGTAAGTTTTTCTAGAATGTGTAATTTAGGAATAAGCTATATGTAATTTATAATACTCTTAGTGTCAACGCTGATGAAAAGCACAACAAGCTGGGTGTTAATTCTCGCATTCGTATGCGAATAAATTATCATTCGAACGTTCGAATTTTTTAACATTCGGAATTCCCTCATTCATTCGAATGCAACCTTGCGAGTTTTTACTCGTAAGCAAAGAAGCATTCGAGTAAAAGTGTAATATTTTTAGCAAACAGAAGAAAAAAAGAAAATATAAGTAAAAAATGTGTTACTTATTATTATTATTATATTAACAATTTTATTACTTTTAGGTCAAAAATAATAAAAATGAATTTTACACAAAATGAGATTCTGGCCGACTTTATGGCAGAACATACGGACTTGGCAAAAATTATTTTACCAAACAGTTCCCAAGGGAAGGCAAAAACTAACCAACTTTGAGAAAAGCTTGCAGCAAAACTTAATGCTTCCGGCCCACCAATTAAAGATTCAAGAGTATGTAGGTCTAAGCTGATCAGAAGCAAAACGTTAAAAAGGAATGTAACATTTAATAAATCTTCAAAAAATTCCATGCAGAGGAAAAAATACTAGCTGCAGCAGCTTTGGGTCAGTGCTCCAAAAAGATTTGGATCGAAATTTGAGTGATAATTTTACAACAACATCTCAAGCAAGAAATCGCGATATTGATGTGGGATAATGAAGAATTCGACAACACTATGCAGTGCAGTTTTCACTCCTCAGTAGAAACTGAGAAGCAAAAATCCGTGCCGATCTCAAGGTATACATACACAACTTCCAAAAGTAAGCAAAGAGAAAAAAGAAAATAAAACAAAATTATTAAAAAAAATCTTATGTCCACCGAAATATTGAAGAGATGTGACAAATTAATTGAAATAAAGGAACAGGAGGTCGAACTAATAAAGTAATTATTAGAAATAAAAAAGAAAACCTACAAACTTAAGGAAAGAGTACAAGAGCTTAACACACAAATAAAAGAAATGGAACTCCAAATAAGAAAAAAGGAATTGGAAAAACCAAATATGGAATACTAACGAAATAACAAGATCTCACTTTTATGTTTAAAGTACATATATTTTTTTAAGTTTATTATTTTAATACTACATACATATGAATATTTTTATTTTATTTGTATTTAATTAATAAATAATAATAAAATATAATATGTATGTATGTAAAGAAATGACGTGTTGCATATACATACAAACCTGCTGGAATATTATATTTTGCATTGAAATACTCCTTGCAAGCGTCACTATTTCTAGGGTTAAATTGAATTAATTGGGCACATAGCTTACGTTCCGTTTCATCCAATACACGATTAGTGATTTTTCATATAGCACTTTGACATATGCCAATTAAAAAATCATTTCCAACAGTGTGTTGAAAATTTCCGGATGTCAACAATGATAATGCTGCCACCAACTGAATTTTTGGTGGAAAGTATCCCCTCAAACTTTAACTGGCCAAGAACATTATTATGTATATGCTTCCTTTGTGAGCCTAAAACGTATTTTGAATCTAGAAAAACACATACATTAATACATATTATGTATGTATGTACTTATTTGTATGTACTTACTCATCCCTGCAAAAATCTGTGGAGTACGTGGTCCATTGTAGATAAAATGTGGTGACTACATCATGGTCCTATGTAATGGACTTATGGACCATATCATTTTCAAAGCAGAACTTCTTGTTACACGACAATTATTCGTGCTTTAACGACCGTAATCCTTGTTTAAAAACATTTGATGTAGTTACAAGGAGTAATTTTGGGACTAGTCCCGTGTTATGCAAAGCTGGATTATATGGTCCAGTCCTAGGATATCGTAATGTTAAATGGACTAGTTTAATCCTTGTTTAAAAACATTTGATGTAGTTACAAGGAGTAGTTTTGGGACTAGTCCCGTGTTATGCAAAGCTGGATTATATGGTCCAGTCCTAGGATATCGTAATGTTAAATGGACTAGTTTAATCCTTGTTTAAAAACATTTGATGTAGTTACAAGGAGTAGTTTTGGGACTAGTCCCGTGTTATGCAAAGCTGGATTATATGGTCCAGTCCTAGGATATCGTAATGTTAAATGGACTAGTTTTGGATTATGTTTGGAGTACTCCTGGTCCATTTTGGAGTAGTCCATACATGGGTGTATGGAGTACTCGCGTTTTTTGCAGGGATTGTTTGTCAATCTTGTCATGTGCACCCTGTAGATGGTTAACTAATAAGAGGGTTGGCAACACCAACATTGGAAAAAAAAAATAAATAAATAAAGAGGGACAACACGAGAGGTAGAAATTAATAAATAGTGAAGAAGAAAAAAAAAGTAAATAGATAAACAAACAAACAAACAAATATAAAGGGAATTGCTGAAAAATTGTCTGATGATAGGATAGAGAAAAATCCGACATCTTGACGACCGAGATTTCTGGACCGCCAAAAAAGAAAGATGTCGACACCTTTTGACTTTTGATTTGGCGGCGGTAAGAAGATGTCGAGGGAGTAAGTGGCCAACAAAAAAATAAAATAACGGCGGAGATATAAAACAAAAGTTTGTAGTAAGAAAATTCCTTAAAGTTTAATACAATTTTAAAAGACACTTAAAATAAACAATTGAAAAATACCAAATTAAAAGTACATGTTGATTGTATAAAATTCAACTAAATAAATGGACAAATAAAACAAATTACAAAAATAACAAAATAATACATATTAACAAAATCAATTATAGAAAGAAAATAAAACAAGTAAATTAAAATAAAGAAAAACATATACAAATTTGAAAACTAAAACTAAAGTCGCCAAAGCCACTCCATCACAACTCCATTCACCGTGGGACTTTTCCTCATCCTGGTCATCAGCCATAAACCAACTCCCGGAAAGGTCAGGTATTCACCCGACAAGTACATAGACTGAGACTCGGACTCTCACGTACCTAAAAATAAAACAATTGTATACTAATTTTAAGTAAGTAAATATAGTTTTTTTTGTGTGTTAACGAGTATCAAGTCACCTTGTATTGAGGGTGCGCGTGTCCGATTAGGCAGTGAGCTCATTTCCCAATTGATCGTCGAAAGTAGGTCCCATTGACCCTAAAAATTAAAATAAAAGAAACAAATTTACAAAAAGAAATAAGTATATGTTGTAAAATAAAAGTGTAGACCGTACGTAACCGAACAAACCATATCGGCGAAGTGGACCACTACATTAAAGCAAAACGGGCCTGTAATTTTTGGTGAATTTGGAAGACTGTTATATGAATTTTTGAACCGTTCCTTGAATTTTTTTGCGCTTATTTTAAATTGAAATTTTGAGTTTGTAAATAGTTGTCCGAGTTTAATTTAAAATTTTGAATTTTCTATTATGTTTAAAATCGAATTAATTTTGGTTTGCATTAAAATTTAAATTCAGTTTTTGTTGTTAATTTAAATAGTTCTATTAATAAACATGAAGTTTTATAACGTTTGAGTAAATTTCAAGTTTTTAATATGATTGGTTAAACAAATAGGTGGCGGTAAGTAGAAGGAATTAATTTTGCAAGTCAAAAGTGTTTGGGACATCTAAAAATTAAACTCCAGATGTCACGGAGAGGTGTAGTCTCGAGTGGGAGGGCAAAAATCCTGGCCTAACATCAGCCAGATGAACTTGAATGAACCAGCGTCGTTAATATTGAGTGTTGTATTATGTTTTTGTTTTACTTCGATGCCCCATATAATAGAATTCCTTTACAGCTGGTATGAATTTTTTATTTATGGTGTGTTAGACGTCCCAGAATGTTGACAAGAACCACCCCCACCGGCGAGCTTAAGCCCGGCAATAAGCGAGCATACCAGCGCTGTCAACAATCTGGCCACTTCAGACAGCTGGAAAATATTTTCTGCCAGCTGGGTTGTAACACATCTCTTTTTGCACACGCACACATAATAATCTTAAGGTGTCGGAGGAGTTTCTTATTTGTTTCCTTATGACATTAATGTTTTCAATCTCGTCAGAATCAGAAGACGACGAGTAAAAAACACAATTGGATCCATTTTTAATTTAAAATTATTTCTTTAAAAAATTTAGCTTTTACTTGTATTATTTTTTGCACAACCATATGTTTTTTGCTTACATTTTCTTTTATTTTATTCAGTGTTGTAATACGTACTTATTTTTTACAATACTGAAGCAATGAATCGATTCGAGTCGCACCGAGTACCATCATTCGAAAACAATTTCGATCGCGACTGCCAGAATTAGCCCTCTGATGTTGTTGCTGTTCGAATTGAACTACGAATTACTAAATGTTTTTTTTTTTTTTTTTGAGTGTAATAATATTTTTTTTAATGAAATGAATTAATGATTTAAATATGAATGAGCACAAATATGCTGATGCCGAAATATTTGAAGGAAGCACTTTTCTAAATGTTCTGTACGAGCACATACTCTTAAGGGTAATTTTACTCCATACAATGCAATTGAATTGAATTGCTAATAAAATCAAGTTGTTTTAGTTGTTTAAAGAATTTCAACAAACAGTTGAATTATGAAATGCTCTTTACAATAGTTAAACTGTGAAGTAAGAAATATTAGATTTGCAGATAATGTTTGAAACTTTATTTTCTTCGATTTACATTTTCAGCATTTTTGACTATAATTTTCCAGTTCAAGAGAGAAAAATAAAAACGATGCCATAAATATGAATAGTAACATTGTCTAGTTAAACTAAATTCAAATTAACTCTAAAAACTAAAACAACAAAAACAAAATAAAGAACATAAAGTAAAGTACATACGTAAAGTATGCAAAGTGAAATAAAAAATGAACTATTGTATGTAGGATAGTATTTATTTAGTGTGTAAAAATGATAAGTCCCATTTCAAATATTTTACAGAATAAAAAGCATCTTAATTTTAAATATTTTTGAAATCTGTTATTGAGGCAGTTTAAAACAATTAAGAATATATATTCAGCTGTGCCGATTCCACGTACATACTCGTATGTCTATATCAGATGATGCATTTTGTATCCATAACGATATTTATACGAGTTAATTTGTGTGTCGGATCCCTTATATGGGGCTATTAAATGTTATTTATATGGGCAACTTCATTTTTTGTCTGACATCAATATCGATTTGCGATAACCGTATAAACCGATATTTGAGCACGTCAAATCCGTTCGCGTTAATCATTTTTACTGCGGTTTTAATTTAAAAATTAAATAAATATTTCATACAAGGATGTTTTTGAGGTTAGAAACATTTTTTTCCTCCATAAAATTTTAAATCTTTAAAATTGTTTCGTGCGTTTTCAATTTTAGTATCAAGCTCAGTAAAGTCTTCTATTCGATGTACGTTTCAGCGCAATTGATACAGCGCTTTAGTTGTCACAAAGCGAAATGTGTTTGGGATAAACTGCCGCTACACGCGCCCGCGTTGAAACAAATTCTTTTTTTTTCACTTTATCAGTTTAGTCCGTCACGAAGAATCTATTTAGATACCTAAACATGTTCCCATGCCATGTTTTGATATAAAAAAAAAAACTTAAAAAAATGTTTGTTTTGCAAAAATTTTCAAAAGTTCATACAATTTTTGCTTTTAAAAATTTTAAAGTGCGTTTTCGCCTCGGAGGTACACTTTATGAAGTTACTTACATCACACAATGCTACTACCCAACTTAAAAGACAATTCAGATTGTCAGACGCAAAAAAGATACATTTTTACAAAATTTACACTAATTTCTTTTAAATTTGTGATCTCCGTGATACGTTATTGGTGCGCTGACACCAACTTGATATACCTCAAACTTTATAAAATTACGCAGTTTTTTTAATTCTGCGCTTAAAACTCATTTTTATTAAACGGCGCAAAACCACTATGTAAAATCTTCAAAAAGTTCAAAATTCGGAAAATTTTCGTTTCACTTGTAAACCACATGCAACTTTTCATCCAGCAGCGATATCAAATTTTTTTTTGTGGATATATCCTCCAAATCTAGTGGTTATATTTTGTGTTGGTTTGGATCTGAAAGCTAAAAACTATTAAGCTAGATTTACACGATTGAAATTTTCTTCAAAATTGATCTTCAAAATGCTTCGTGTAAACAGCAAAAATTCTTCAAAATTTATTTACTAAATAGTTATTAATTTAAAATTTATTTATTTAATAGTTATTATTAGTTATTAAATAAATAAATTTTGAAGAATTTTTGCTGTTTACACGAGTTTGAAGCATTTTGAAGAGCAATTTTAAAGAAAATTTCAATCGTGTAAATCTAGCTTTACAAAGAAACCGGAATGGATGAAAAAACTCTTGCAAGTTTCAAGTCGTTTTTTTAATTTTTCGAATTTTGGATGACCACCAATTCTTAAGGTGAACGTAAAACTTTGCACGTCATATCCTTCAAGTATAATCATCCAAACCCTGTACAATGTTTTTTTCAACTCATAAAACTTAACGGAATAAGAGCCATAGTATGTCGGTTTCAGCAGGTGCTCAAAAAATTTTAAATACCCCATATATATTTGAGATTTATTGTGAATTTCATCTCAATAACGACATATTTTAGAGTTTTTTTGGGTATTCAGTTAATCTTGGAAATTCATCTTACATGGGAACTATGGCCAGTTACTTACATATAAGACGTAGGTTAATGTATTTTTCGGAAGTGGTCATCATATGGATCTATGACCAATTATGGACCGATCGTCATACAATTCGTTACTATAAGTTACATGAGTGTATCCTTATACAATTAAAAATTTTTAAAAAATTGATTTAGAAAATGTTTGTGGTGCTTATGAAGCAAAATGTTGGAAAAATTATTTGTTTGTCATGCTTTTTGAAAATATTTTCCACATAACACTCTCTACTATCTTGGTCATCCTAGTCAGCATTAGAAAATTTTCATTTCAGGAACAAGACTTTCGTATAGCCTATTGTCTTTAGGCCATTTCCGTACAATGCGATTATTCCAGTTATGCTGTTTGTACTGGTTTCTTCCTTTAATACCTTCTCCGTATCGTGAATCCCAATCGCACAAAAAACACAAATATTTTGGACACCCAGATGCTGTTAAGCCTGTAATCAATGTAACTATTTTGAGGTCGCAGCAAATGCGCCACTGTCTTTCGTTATATTTGACTACTTCCAGAATGTGTTTTAAATTATCGAAATTTTCACTAGTTTCAGTGCTAAACGCAACCGGAATAGAAGGCATTCTATTTGTTTTGTGCAAATACACAGCTTTTAAGCTGATTAGTGAACTATCGATGAATAAACGCCAATCATCTTTTTTATTGATTAACCCTATCGTCTTCATTAACTTTTCAATTGCAATAAGCGAAATTTTATGAATCATTCATATTGAAGAACTTTTCTAACTCTTGGTGGCGTTTTCGATATGCTGTTAATTTAGTACCTTTCTCCTTTCAAAAATGAAATAAAAATTATTTTTTCTGAGTCAAACACAAATTTGCAACAATTGGTTTTGTGTCACTAGGATTGGGTCCTTTGTTATTTCTTAAGATGTACCTTCACCAGGGTCGTATTCTGAGTAGAAATCCGTGAATGTAGCAGCGGCGGTTATAGTACTGATATCTGTTTCAAGATCAATACTTCGGTATGTTAGTACTGAAACGAATTCTGAGTGCGGTAATGGTAATTGGACACTTAGCACTGCTACATAAGTTTTATTCTTTGCGTTTCTTCTATTCAAAATTTTATGATAGTTGATACATCCATAGCAATTTTCTTCTTGGTGCGGGCTGTTGGTCTAACAAAAGGCATAGCCTTCTTCTTTCCACTTTTCCATTGCATAAGAGCTGAATAGCAATTAAAGCAAACTTTTTTAGGGGCATAGTATACGTCAGTGATAAACTCTTGCGAGAAATATTGTTTATAGGTTTCAAAAAAAAAAAAAAAATCATTCGCATTGCCACATTTTTCATCGCTTGCTATGAAACGTCCACAAACATTACAAAAATGGTCCATTTTACATTTTTGTTCCGACATTTTTAATACAATATATATTATACAATGTTGTTTTGGTTATTTTTATGAAACCGATGCACTTAATTTAAATCACTTACAAAATTAAATAAGTTTCAAAAAAATTAATAGCATTTTATCACGAAAACAAAAAAGTTGTTTTGTTGGTATAGAAACACCTTTGAAGAAGAGAAGAGTAATGATAAGTAAATTAATATTGAGCTAGAAAACGCAAGTTTTGTATTATGATTAGTGGTATTCGATGTTCGATGCGTTTTGTATTGCAAAAGATTGCACTTGCAAATGTTTTGACAGTGATTGTGAGCACTTCATTTATTTCGTACTTCGCGATACTAATGCAATTTATGCACTAAACAACAATTTCTAATTGTATTTTAAAAATGCCACGAAAAAGTGCCAAAGAAAAAATTGTTGAATTTTTATTTTGATTTCTTCAGGCGTCCACTTTTTGTTTGGCTTTTCCCTTTTTATTTTCTTCTGTGGAATTGGAACTGGAGTTCCTCAGGGATGTGTTCTGGGTCCTTTGTTGGTTTTAATCTATCTAAATGATATGCAAAACTTGCCTATGTTTGGAAAGCTAACAATATTTGCTAATGATATAAATCTTCTGTATCTACATATATATGCATGAAACTGTCTTAAAAACTCAAATGGAATATGATGCAGCTATAATTGTGTAGTACATGAGAATCAATAAATTGATCATCAATGCTCAAAAAAACTAAACTAATAAGATTTAGACCTTACTTAGTAAATGGACAAAATTTCAACATATATGTATGTGGATGGAAATCAAATCATTGAAACCCAATCAACAAAATTTCTTGCAATGCACTTACAAAATAATCTTTCTTCTATATTTTTCATATTTTATAATCTACATATAATCTATTCCCTTTTTATATATATTTTTAAATTGTAATAATCTTAAGAAGAATTCATTGTAATATTTATTTTGCCAACTCGTCTCAACTATGTCCAAGTGACGCTGAGATCAACTTAAAATTGTTGTTAACTAAAATTTGAATAAATATATTATATATAATAAAAAAATTGTTTGCTCCATTGTTTGTTAATTTTCTTTATTTTATTAGTGTTTACATCTGTCAGCTGTTTACATGTCAGAGTTGCAAACGCAATACAAGTAATGAAAAAACTATACCAATTTAGTATTGCATGAACGCAATGTTTTGATAAATGCAATTGTGTGTATTTTGTTGTTGGTTTGCAATAAAAAGCTACGATGTTTTGCATTTGCACTTTTACAATGTCATTTGCACTGAACACTGAACGCCACTATTGTTTTCTTTTCAAATGAAATTTATTGAAGAAACTTAGATCAAACAGAAAGCAAAAAAGACTTAGTTATGTGGAAAACATTTTCAAAAAGTATGAAAAACAAATAATTTTTACAACATTTTGCTTCATAAGCCTAGTACTCTGTTCAAATTTGAGTTCAGAGTACTACTTTCATGAAAATTTCATGTTTATTTTTTTAACATGTATTTTGACAGCATTCCACTTGAAATTTTGAACAGAGTACTATGCTTTAAGCACTACAAAATTTTTCTAAATCAATTTTTTTAATAAATTTTAATTGTTGCACAGGTTTGGTTTTTTATTTTCATATACATGAAATATATTTGTGTTAAATATTATTTGGATACCAACATTTTTGAGTGAGTTATGCCCTTTTAAGTGATTTTCGGAAGTGGGCCTTATATGGGAGCTACGACTAATTATGGGCCGACCATAATAAAATTGTAGCGTATTAGTTGCATATATATTATATATATATTTGTGTTAAATATTATTTGGATACCAACATTTTTGAGTGAGTTATGCCCTTTAAAATGATTTTCGAAAGTGGACCTTATATGGGAGCTACGACTAATTATGGACCGATCGTCATAAACTTCTACCATATTATATGTACGAAACATATTGGTGTTCAATATTATTTGGATACCAACATTTTTAAAAGAGTAATGCTCTTTTAAGTGATTTTCGGATGTGGGCCTTATATGGGAGCTACGACTAATTATGGACAGATCTTCATGAAATTTATAGGTGTGCTTTAGCTTCAGTTACTACTCGTCTGTGGTAAATTTTGTTTGCATACTTGCATAATTGAAAGATTTATGACCGGTAAACCTCAATTTCGGGAGGACATTTGTATGGCTGCCAGGTGAAATAATGGACCGATTTACACCATTTTCAATCTAATCAATCCTTGGGCGAAAAAATATCATGTACCAAATTTTATTGAAATATCTTCAAAATTGCGACCTGTACTCTGCGCACAAGCTTTACATGGACAGCCAGCAGCCAGCAATATTTCTGGGCGTTACAAACATCAGCACAAATCCAATATACCCTCCCCACTATGGTGGTGTAGGGTATAAACATATAAACAATATGCTGAAAATCGGCATTTGACTGCAAAGTTTGAAGGTCGATTAAAAAAATATTCGAACTAACATAAACAAACGCCGCGATACGGGTCTTCTAATTTAGCCTCTATTTTCACCCCTCACCCTCAGAATCGATATAACTTATGCTTACCTGAATTTGTTCCACAGTGTAATCAAACAATTTCTTACCAATAATTATTCGACGAATTTCAAAATGAACATTTTCGAATAACAAATAATTCGATTCACTTTACGAAGAATAATCTAATAAAATAAATAAATATTTTGGTCTTAGTTTATAGTCTTTTTAAATTTTTTCATAATTTTATAATTAAAACAAGTAAGTAAGTATAGTCGTTCAAGCCCGACCATACAATACCTTACACCGATTATGTGCACAAAACCAGTTTTTCAGCACTGGGCACTATCTGGGAGCTATAATATATAATGAACCGATTTCTTAAATTTATTTGTGTTCAATTTGTATTTGAATACGAAGTGGGCCTTATATGTAAGCAATGACTAATTATGGACCGATCACCATAAACCGAATGATTTGTGTATATATGTAACATCAGAATTCTGAATGATTCTAAGTCAATTGGTATACTTTAAAGTGGATGTTAGACTAATATTTTTGGGCGTTACAAACATCAGCACAAATCATATACCT
Source organism: Bellardia bayeri (assembly GCA_950370525.1). NCBI lineage: Eukaryota > Metazoa > Arthropoda > Insecta > Diptera > Calliphoridae > Bellardia > Bellardia bayeri. The sequence continues at coordinate 60,890,413 of OX493264.1, forward strand.
CCCTACTATGTTGGTGTGGGGTATATATAGTAATTATTTAACAAAATTCCGTTTCAATTTTATTTACAAAATAAGACATGTTTAATAAACAGTTATTTGTGTATATAAATTAAATTATTATTTTAGTTATTTAGACTTTATTTTTTGATGATGGCATTTTTGAATTGGAGAAATCTAAAAATTCGTCTACAACATGAAATTATATTAACAATTTTAAATATAAACGAAAGTTAAATAAAGTTTTTTCAATCACTATAAATGAGTGGGCCCACATATGGTGGCAAAATATTGGCAAAATCGAAGTTATGTATTAAATTACGCTATATATTTGCCTCTTATTCATATCTTATGAGATGAAAACAATTTTAAATATAGTAAAAAAAACTTTTGAAAATAAAATACATAACAAAACATATTAATATATCTTATTGAAATACCTAGAATATACAAGAAGACAAAATAATGGACCAATTTGGTTTCTATATACACCGGTTTAGTGTTGGCAAAGTATTGAGTAATGGATACCGAGTATCGAGTATTTGCCCTTTTTTTGGATACTCAATACTCAAAAGTAGTTACTTGATACTTTCTGAGTTGTATTTTTAAGTAAGTTGAGTAGTACATAAAAATACATCACTGTATAAAAAGACAACAATGTGTAAGCTACAAAATTAAACCAACCGCCGTAATAAAGCTGTCTATTATTTCTTAAGTTGTTGTTAAAGTTGAATTAAAAGTTAGCTTTACATTTATTTTTGATTTAATAATAAAAGACATACAAAACCAATAATAGTTGAAGATCTATTTTTATTTTTTGAAGAAACTACTTCAATTTGCAGATAAAAACTATGCGTTACAATTTCAAAAAATCCGTTAAAAGTATCAAGTAGTATTGAGTACCCAAATGAAAAGTATTGAATATTATTGAGTAATGGAAAGTAGTAGAATTTGCCAGCACTACACCAATTTTTAAAAAAAATTGTTTTTTAATTTTTGATACCCCATTGAATGCGCCTTGAAAGACCTTTCATATGATACCAAATTTACATATACATAATTCCTTTGAAAAGAACCTTTTTATCCTTTGATCCAGCTCACCAAATATTAACCCCAGTACAAAAAAATTGAAATGAATCAAATTTTAATATTAGTGGGGAACATCCGCAACTTTATTTTGGGGCCACCCTAATGTACATAGATAGATACGTACCTTATTCGTAGTGTACGGAACATCACCTCGGAATCAAAATGTACAGAATATGGTTTGTGTACACATTCACAAACGTTAAAAAACAATTTGGGTATTTCGAACATTTTGTACCGATGTGTATGTGTACTGTAGATATGTGTATGTGTACTGTAGATAAAAATGTTCCGTACCGTGTTTTCTTTTTTCGAACGCTGGTTAAGAGCGTAAATGTATTTATTAATGTTTGTTTGGGATATGTCTCTACTCTTGGCGCCAATTCATTAGCGCTGTTAAAAAAGTTGAAAAGTTTCTCCTTTTGTGGTTGTAAAAGTATTTCTTTGTTGTGAGAACGAAGCCAAACAAACCTCGAGAAGGCAAACCAAAGTAGACTAAAGAAACCCAGCAAGCATTTCAATCAACCTTTATAATGTCCTAGCTGGAAGCCTATCTAACTGTTTCAATTATTAGCTCATGGAATAAGTAGTTGTGTTGGTGGTCAACCTACTGCTGCTGCTTTATCTTCCATTAACGCCAGGACGATTGTTCTCAAGAACTCTGAAATTATTTAGTTTTACTTTAAGTATTTCTTGTTTGTTTGTATTTTTTCTTTTCATTTTTTTGTATTTCTAGCATTTCTTAACTTTCTATCAGAAAAAAGATACCAACTAGTATTATATACATATACATACATATATGTACAAACATTTCTCAGAACTTTGGCATTAGTATGAGTGTATGTTTGTTTAGTTCAGGGTGTTTTATAAAACAAGAACGAACTAAACAAAAAATCATCATAATAAATGAAAAAGGCTCTAAAGTACCTTTTCTTACAAAGAAATGCACACAGCAGTAATTGAGTTTAAGTAGGCGATTATAAGTGTTGAAATTAAAATGGCGTCATCTCATCGCTGACTAAATTTGCTTCAAACTTGAATAAAACTAATTTAATATTAATAAATGTAGAAAGTTCATGTAATTTCTAGACAAATCGATAATGTGTATCTTTTGTTGTTTCCTTTTTAGAGACCTCAAAGATTGATTCATTATTATGGCGTTTTATATCCACGTTTTATCTATGGAAACTGTAAACGAATCTCACTGCCCAACAGAAGTTAGATAAATATTTGAAATTTTAGTAACATACGTAGAATTTTAATTACAGGTAAGTGACTCAAATAGTTATCATTTTTAGAAATAACTTATTGATTTGTGTATTTTTAAAGCATTATCAAAAACTAAAATCGTTATTTTATGTAGCGATAAACCGTCAACTTACTTTTATTCGGACAAATACATTTTGATTTTAATTTTGCATGCTGCTATCTGTAATATAATGACTGCTTGATCATTAAGCAGTTGACTTGGAGAATATCAGCTCTTTACACAATTAATGTTAGATGAGTTCTTGGAGAATCAGAGATATTACTGTCCTTTGTTTTTTACCCTTGTTTTACCCTGCCTTTACACATGCAAGTACTTGCATGCGAGTGCTGTGTACGTATTATATACGAAAACTTATTCGAAAAACTCGAATCATTTGCAAGCAGCGTTACTGTTTACACAGGAAAGTTCATTTTCAAAATGTTGTCAAAGCGTAAACTTCAAAAAATTAGTTTAAATTAACAAATGGCGCACAAAGTTTGTATTTGTTTACCAAGAGTTGCCATGGCCTTCACATGAGTATAATTGTAGGGAAATAATTATTACAATTTATTATTATTATTTTAATTATTATTTAATGCTCTAAAATGACATCAATACACTTCTTTTTTCATATTTGAAAAAAAAATATATTTTTTTTTACAAATATACATCAAATAAGTTAAATATTTATTAATTATTTTACCATAATCCATTAAATTTATTCTGAATTTTTTTATTTGGCAACTCTGTTTACCTTTCTGTCACTTTATTGCTGAAAGTATCAAAAAATCACTGTCCAGCTAAATTCACTTGCAAGTGAGCTGCAAGTGTGTACATGTGTGATTGTGTTAGGAAAAAAGTGTGAATGTATTGACTTTTTCGAACTTGCACTTGCATGTGTAAATGCCGGGTTAGTGCAGCATTGCAGCGCCTCTGGTGATAAAGTAGGCGCATTATTTTTAAATCTTGATTTGATAGTCTTTATTTAATTAATTTACTTCGGTGGCGTTTGAATGCTATACCACCGAAGGAGAGCGCTGTGATAAATATTAGTTATGATGGATAGAAAAAAAACTAATAATTATCAGAAACTGATGTGGCAGCGGCTGGGAATCGAACCCGGGATACAAATACCAACTCATGCTTAATGATCAAATACGCTAACCAATTAAGCTACAACACCCTTGTTTTCATAGTTATAAATATTACTGATAATTAATTCGAATATGTGATGAAGGATTAGATTTTTCAAATGTAATTGATAATTGTGGAAATTTGTACATGATATATTCAATACTGGCGAATGAATACAAAATAATGAACAAATTGTAAATGACAATTGATATTATGTTAAGACATAATGCATTCTGTTGCTATTTTTGATTGCAACAAAGTAAATTGTTATAGAATAATTACTCTTTTTACTTTCAATTATCGAAAATATTCTCGATTGATATTATTAACTGCAATGTTGTATACGACATTATTCGAAGCCACGCTTCCTTTTTCATCAAATATTCCATGAGTTGACATTTAATAAAACTATCATTTAATAAATATATCAATCATCCAAAAAATGTGGATCGGAATCCAGAATTCAATATAAAATTTATATTAAAGTAGCGCCCCAATTTTAAGTCTTCAGACAAACTTTAGCGTAATAATATAATACAACAGGAATAATTTCACACAAAATTTCGTACAAAAAAATCAATTTTCCAATTTATTCAATTTTCCTACTTTTGCGGAGAGATTTTCCAATTTTCCGCATTTTGCATTTTCCGCAATTTCCCATGATCTACACCAAGAACTTTCTATTTTTCCATTAAGGAATAATTTCACACAAAATTTCGTACAAAAAATCAATTTTCGATTTTTCCAATTTTCCGCATTTTCCGCAATTTTCCATGTTTTACACCAAGAACTTTCTATTTTTTCATTTGGAAAGCCATTAACGAATAATTTCACACAAAATTTCGTACCAAAAAATCAACTTTCCAATTTTTCAAATTTTCCGACTTTTGCGGAGAGATTTTCCAATTTTCCGCATTTCGCATTTTCTGCAATTTCCCATGATTTACACTAAGAACTTTCTATTTTTTAATTTGGAAAGCAATTAAGGAATAATTTCATACAAAAACTCGATTTTTCCAATTTTCGGACTTTTCCGGAGGGATTTTCCAAAATTTTCTTCCGTTAAAACCTTCTCCTCGAAAATACGAACAACTGACAAAAAATTTTACAGAAATCGGTCCAGCCGTTCTCATTTCATGAATTACTATACATTTTTTACACCGTTTATATATATATATATAGATATTCAATTATTCCGAACTGAATTTAATTTAAAGCTAAGTATAGACGATATGTTGAATCAGCATATTTATGCTGAAAAATTTGTTACAAGTGCTTACATATTGTGTAAACGCAAAATTTTTTCAGCATACGTATGTTTAACAACATTTGCTAACACTTTGTTAACAATGCCAACAAACGTATGTTGGTAATTTTAGCATATCGTGTAAACAGCATATAATTAGGGTTTGACAAATTTCCTGCGTATGTTAACAGATATGTTATTTGTTGAAAAGCGTATGCAAGCTTTTCAGCATATGGCAAATTCATATGCATATGCGATAGTGTCTGTGCGATCAGAGTTGTATTTTCTAATAAAGTAGACAAGAAAACAACAATGTCGGCTTCATTTATTTAAATCAGAAATTATAATCTACAGAACAAACGTTTAAAATTTTTGAATTGTTTGTATAGTTTATACAATTTATTATATTCACATATATCAACACAATAATTGAACACAAATATTTATTTGAATGGCGGAAAACTGCGTTTGTTTACATTAACAAAAACATATGTTTTTGAACCTTTTTGTGTAATAGTGTGGCACCTATGACATACTTTGTTGCGATTTTTTTTGAGTGTGATAGAAATCGGTCAGATTTTGCAGTAAATGAATCGTACGATTGTGTAGGATAGTGTATCACGACCTTTAATCCCAGCCGCCGATAGTTTTTTTTTATGTAAATACACTTCTTGTTGCATATGTACCTACAAACATACACACACAAGAACGCATTGTTCGAATTAATCGACACAAGTCTCTGGAAATAAACAATAAATTATTATAAATGTCTTACATGTTTTCGTGCATTATTTGCATATTTACTGCCGTATTTATAAAAAATAAAGTAGGCTTGAAGTGTGCTTTAAGACAAAATTTTCTTAAAGTACGCTTGAAGTCTACTTTAATTTTTTATAAATACAGCAATTAGTGTATAATTTAGCTCGATTTTGTTGGTAAGTTCTGCAATATTTTATTATTTATTATTATTGCTGTTTTTTACAATAAAATATGCTCTATTTTTTATACCAATTCCTTGTATAATTTTACACAATAACTTTTTTCCTCTCGTCGTTCTACCCATTTCTTTTACCAAACTCTGCGTCTTTTTGCTTTTAATTCCACTTCATCGTCATCCAAAATCAGCCCTGTACAAGCAATAGCTACACCAATTTCCCCCACGTCATCATTTATGTTTTTTTTTTATTAATATTATTTTTATTATTTAATTTTATTTCAAAAATTACATATAAAATACAGAAGTTGAATAATAATTAAAAAATGTTGTCAAACTGAATAATTTCACAAACAAATGTTTATACGACTCAGCATATGTAGCACCACATACAATTCAACATATCGTATAAACACAAAAATCGTATGCTAACTCATATGTTGACATTTGATTTGCTGACATATGCTGACATCAAATAATTTGCTACTTTCAACATATCGTCTAAACGTCTAACATATGACATAGGAATTTGCTGCTAATTTTAATCATATAGCTGTCAGCATATATATGCTGATTCAACATATCGTCTAAACTTAGCTTAAGATCAAAGAAAGCATCGTGTGTTCATTGAAAAATGTGTGCTAATGATATTAAGAAACAAAATAGGTATTTATTGTATTTTATTTAGAAATAAAGTTTAAACGAGAAAAATCTAAAATGTGAAAATTTCAAATTAAAATACTTAAAAATATAAAAGAAATCAATTATAAAATAAACAAGTAATCTGGCTAACCAAAGATAAGAACTGTAAACATTTCACTCTTTTAGCGACCTGCGTTGCTACCCTGGAAAGCCTTCTACTGTTCGATGTTAAGTTAGAAAATTCGATGATATGAGTCTTCTATGCTAGCACATCAAAGGCTCCCAGTGCTTCCCCTGAATAACTTTTTTTTGTTATGTTCCAATAAAACGAATAATTCGACTAAGAAGTTTAAACTTGTTCGAATGATTCGATCACACATTAAAATTTTTGTCAAGACGTACATACATTAAACCATAAAACCACTTTGAATGTCATAATTTCAATATCACTTTCGTTGAAATTTTCAACACCACATTTATCATCAATTCCTTTTGAGAAAATATAAATGGTATCAATAACAACGTATAATGGCCAAATTTCAATTCTGTTAATATATTGCCAGCCTATTATCGAATTACGACAGCACCATCGTTTAGTTCTTTTATTATTATTTCCGTTATTCGAAAATGGTAAATTTCGAATTATACGTAAGAAATGATTCGATTATTCGAATGAATATTATTCGAATTTATGCCCACTATTTTAAGTGATAACCAAACAACATTTTGCGATAAAATGCGGTTTCGACCCTCAGTGTGCCAGTTCCAATAATTAATGACGTAATAATGATAACGTCGAGTGAATTGTTGATAAGAAAGTTTTAAATTCAACAACGAATAAACTAAACCGAATTGAATTTAACAAACAGTGATGCTTCTACGCTCGATTAAATGAGGCGTTCGAAAATATTTTAACAAGTGTTAACATATAAATGAAATAAATATATAAACAAATTCTAATTAATACATACAAAATACCTCGCATTTTACATGAACACAGATATTAAGTAAATAAACAAAAAAAAAAGCAAGAAATAAACAAGTGATTGATAACAATTTTAAATAAACGAATAAATAAATAAATATAAGAAACTAATACGTACATTGCCTTATAGTAACATATGTACATACTTTCTATGGAAAATATTTTTTTATTAAATACATATACATACATACATATATAATCAAACGTTTATATCTTCACACTAAAAGGTAAGGTCAATTTATGTCGTTGAACTAAAGCAGTTTCATATACATACGTACATACATATATTTACATACATATGTATACCCTGCAAACATTTTTGAGATTTTCTGGCGATGGTTTTTTTGGCGATGATTACGCGATCCTTACGAATCGCTAACTATCGCCTACGCCTTACAACTAAGCGATGAATACGCGAGCGTAACAAGTAAGTCAATTTTTTTCTAAAAACACTTTATGCTGACAATAATTATAATGACTTTTACGATGTGAATCGCGCGCCATCGCCTACGCCTTACACCTAAGCGATGAATACGCGAGCGCACACAATTAACGGGAAATATCCTCACAACAATCAAAATATTTTTATATTCTTTATCGTTTAGAGAGATGAATCATCAATGTTTTCTCGGTGCATTTGTTTTTGTTTTTTTTCAGGTAACGGTAAAATAAATATTTGGTTTCAAGAACAATTAGCAAAATTGTTAAAATTGTTAATTTTAGTCTTAAGATTCAATCCAAAGAAAGAAGTAGAAACTCCAAAGAGCAGCTACTAAAAATAAAATAATAAAAAATATAATTCAGCCGATTCGCCTAATAGTCGCTGGCGAATCGCCGTTGAGTTGTGTATGGTCGAGGCGATTGATCGCGTGCGATCATTAAACTATGGTCAGGCGATTCGCCAAAACAATCGCCTGTATGACTGTCGTGATTCGCCAGCGATTCGCGAATGATGATTCGCCACTCAGTAAAAAAATTCGTGTTTTTTGAAGCACTTAAGAGAAAAAGCGCATAATAGAGCGCTTTAATAAAACCAAATAAAATATACAAAAAAGATGCTTTTTTAGTGCTGACAACGAAGAAGGTTTTAAAGCGAAAAACAAAAATGAAATTATAGCCTACAGATTTACGTATGACAACGAAAGTCAATTACAAAACGAATATCGCGCTTCTCAGTCACCATGAATTTTTCTTAAGCGAAAACATTCAGATACATAGAATTAAAAAACATTTTAGGAAAGTGCTTTATTTGCAGGTTTGATTAGGTTAAAAGAAGCTCTTATTGTGAGCAGAAAGTAGTCCTCCAAACCGGGAACACCTCATACAAAAATCATGCATCCCATCAGCAGGTGTGAAGCGATTTGAGGTATGAATTCATACATAAAACCTGCTCCTTTTGGAGCACGTTTTTTACTGGGCAGTGATTCGCCAGCGATTCGCAAATGTTGATTCGCTGGCGAATCGCGACAGGCACACAGGCTATCGTTTTGGCGAATCGCCTGACCATAGTTTAATGATCGCATGCGATCAATCGCCGCGACCATACACAACTCAACGGCGATTCGCGGGCGATCATTTGGCGATTAAAAATGTTTGCAGGGTATGTACGTATATCAAAAATATTGACGAAATATAATGTAAGCGTTAATATTCAAAGTTCATTTGTTGCTGCAATACTTTGTAAATATTATAAAATAAAATTACTATCAGATGTTATTTGGCATAGGTTTCGTCAATTTAAAAAACATTACATATCCAATTAAAATAAAGTCAAAATACAATTAGATCCATGCATAATTCTAGAACATAATTAATTAAATGCTAGATTTTATGTTTTAGTTTTTAAAAAAACTTACAAAGTACGTTTCCGTCTGACTTTCCTAGATTCAAGTTTACCTTTTTAGAGTAATTTATTTCAAAACATAAGAAATTCCATGTAATCTGCATTTAAAATAAAAATAAAAAATAAATAATAATTATTTACAGAACAGAACAGCATTATAACGCTAAGAATTGATAATTACATAAAAAATATTTTAAAAGATTTGATATAAATTATATTGTTCGTGAACTTGTCTATCAAACAATATACAACATTTGCACTACGACTGAATAAAAATATTCTAGTTCTAACAACAGTGTAGTTTTTGTATTTCTCATTATATTGTTACGAAATTATATTTCAATTTAAATTTAACGGTCGGTATCAGCATACAACATTTGTAGAAGTTTGATTTATAAACATTATTGAGAACACCCTGTTATAAACATAGCTGAGCAATATGGCAACATTAGGTTTAAACGACTTTGTCTGAATATTCTAGACACGAACATTACTCTAGACTTGCAGTCATGAACATTCTAGTATTTTAGCTCCGAACCTTCCAGAAATAATGATTGGTATATAAAGAGACTAACAGGGCCAATCAAGTGAATCAGTTTATTGTGAGTCATTGCTGTGTCAACATCAAAGTATGTTAAGTGTGTTCTTAAACTGTAACATAAGTGTGTAAAAAGACAGAATGTCCATTTTTAATTGTTTTTATGTACATTTAAATAAACACAGACTCGTTATATTTTCTCCAAACTACTTGACGCTTTTATTTTGCAATTAATAAGAATCCGGTTTATATGAAGGAAATAAACCACAGTTTTTAAAAGGTAAAAACGTAAAAATATTTAGGTGGAGGGAACTAAAGTTTCGGCACAGCCGAATATAGCACTCTAATTTGTTAAACTATGTAGTGTCAATAGACTTCCACCATTCTGTAACCAGTGGTGACCGCAAATGATAGGAAAAGTCACTTATTTTTACACTTAGCCCAAACAGCTGATGCCTGTAAAAATAAATGCCATGCAACCACACACATTCAAACGTACATGCGCCAAATTATTGGCAAACATATCAAAATAATACATATTTCAATATGTAGTACCTTTTTCATCCTCAGAGTACTAACAAATAAATTCTTTATTGTTATCATTAGAAAATAACGTATTACTAAATTTTCCATTGCGTTTGCAATATGGCAGAACTAAGATAAAGCTATCTTTATCTACCAGACTTTGAGTACTTCTAAAGTCCATAAAAATTGGTTTATACCAATTGGCATAGAATCAAAAACAAAAATTATTTTTTTATTAATTTCGCAGTTCTATATGTTATAATTAGCAACAGTATAAGGTATACAACATATCTTGATAATGATAGTAACCAGGAATAGACCTTCCCAAACTTACTTTTCGTATTTCTTAATTTTTTTATGACAGCTTCGAGTCGGATGGTTGTTAAAAAATTTAAAAGTGCAAAAGTTTTATGCACTTTTTAAAATACAGATACTTCAAATTAAAAAAATTTAAAAGTGCAAAAGTTTTATGCACTTTTTAAAAATTTTGTAAACATCGTATTAATAACACTTGCAGTACGTAGATATGATATACATACTTATACGAGTATGTATATTGTGCATATACTAATGCATATGTATGTATGTATGTATGTATTTCCATTGTCTATGTGTTCACAATTTAAGTTTATTTTATGTATCCATATATATATACATATGTATGTATGTGTGAACGTAAAAAGTAAATATGTGTATGAACTAGTTCAGTATCTAAGCCAATGCCCCTACAACTTAACAACGAGTTCAAATATTTTGTTTCCTGTTTGTGTTGTTATTTGCACGTTGCCATGTTTTGGTTTACAACCTGCACGTCAGCCATCGATATTCAACACAAATTCTAAAATTCAGCTATTAACAGCCAACAATGAAACATTTTTAAAGCTCTTTTATAGCCATCCAGTACAACTATATGGATCCATTACAATATGCACATAGCTTGTTATGGCGGTTAAATAGTAAATTGCACTTTGCTATAGAGATTAGTTTCAGTTTTTCATTATAAACTTGAAGGTCAGTGTGAAGAAAAATAATGACGTACTTTAGGAAAAAATTAAAAACTTTACCCAGTAAACGTAAAGAGTGTATGTGGGAAATGTAAAATAAATTTAAATTAAATTGAAGTGCTTCAAGTCAGACAAATGCCCATATACATAAAGTGCGATGTACATTCGTTTAAAGGTACGTAACCACTAAATAAAATATTTATACCCTACATCATAATAGTGGGGAGGGTATATTAGGTTTGTGCTGCTGTTTGTAACGCCCATAAATATTTGTCCAACACCCACCTTAACGTATACCGATCGACTCAGAATCGCTCCCTGAGTCGATTTAACAATGTCCGTCCGTCCGTCTGGCTGGCTGGCTGTCCACGTAAAGCTTGTGCGCAATTTTGAAGATATTCACTAAATATTGGTGCGTGATATTTTTTCTGCCCAATGATTGATGGAATTGAAACTGGTATAAATTAGTGTATTATTTCACCTGGCTCCCATACAAATGTCCTCCTGAAATTGGGGTTTACCGATCATAAATCTCTGAGTTATGAAAGTATCCTAACAAATTTCACTACTCTTAAAAATGTTGTTATCTGAATAAAATTTAACAAAACTAAGTTTCCATTACAAAGAAATGATGACACCTAATTTTATAATGGTCGGTCCATAATTAGTCGAAACTCCAATATAAGACATTTATGGAGGAGATAAAGTTTAACATACATAATATTTATATTAACGGAAGTCATGGCACTAAATTTTTGGATGATCGGTCCATAATAGGTAATATCTCCCATATAGCGCCCATTTCTGAAAAATTGTTTAATTTATATATATACTGGGTGTAGGGTATTATATGGTCGGGCTTGACCGACTATACTTTCTTACTTGTTTTCAACTCGTTTATTTATTAAAAAAAAACCTTCGTTTATTTAGGACAAGATACAACAAATATTTAGTCATATTTTATTTGATGCTGTTTACCTTGCAAAACTCTTGTAAGAGTAAACAACGTTAAACAAATGTTTGCTAAAACAAGTGGTTACGCTTTTTTGAGTAAATATTTGTCATACCTGACCATACCTTAAGAAACATATAGTGGAAGGCCAATGTAACCGGCATACGGCCGCGGGCGGCAACAGTATTGCCAGTGAATAAAAGTTTTGTCTGTTTACAAAATTATTCATACAAAAATTTTGAAGTATCACAATTTACCTAATCTAGCAATGCTGTGAGAAGCGTCCGCGCGGCAAAGTAGAATTTTGTTCAACTTTGCCACTTAAAACGATGTTGCCATACACATGTATATAATATGTGAAATATGAGTTTAGTTGAAAATAAAAAACAATTTCCGTCTTTTTTTTTAATACCTTTTACACCATGTAACACTAAAAAAATGTTTATTAACGAATTTATTTATTTATTTTTTTGACATTTTCCGCTTTTGCGCACATTTGCCTACTTACAAAAAGTATAAGCGGAAATAAAAACAGTTGATTGACGCCCGCGGCCGCATTCCGCTTACATTGGCCTTCCAATAATACACATACAATTTTGACATTGTGTATGTATGTGGTTTGTAGAAAGGCGTTTGATTCTAATATATCGCCTTCTCTTTCGCTATGGTGTGTTAACAGGCTGTTAAGCTTTCCCAAACTTCAAATATGAATAGCAAAATTATTAAGCTTTTAAGATATTGCCCGCTGAGGTGTTAAATTGAAATGACGAGGGACTCATACATACATGAGTCCAAAATGTTTCATAAATTCAATCAAACAGCATTTTTTAAGTGTTGAAAATAATTGGGCTTATTTTGGGACCATAATAAATAATTAATTTTACTAAAAGATAATGCAAGTAAAGGATTATACTTTTGCCATATTTATAAAGTGTGCTGCAATTCTTTGTATTAGTCTGTTTCATAAAAGTCCGAAATTATTATTGTTTAAAACTATAAAAATAACAATCAGAATATTCCTATTGACCACATTATTTGCAAACATTAAGTTTTTACTGTAATTCTGCTTATGCGGATATCACAGTTGTGAATTGCAAAAATCTTGACGTATGTAGTTTTACTTTATTTTTCTAAAATATCTTTTTGGCATAAAAGAAATTTTTCAATATTATCAAAACTAAAATATAAACTTTTACCTGTTAAACCTGTTAGTTTTAGGTAATAAAACATAAAATAAGATTCATCCACAGAATATCTATTGTTTATAGGCAATAAATAGATGTACATACATGTCCTTAATAAGAATTAAATTCAGATCAACCCCATTGAAGCTGCCAATCTCAGGTGTTATCAATCATGACAAAGAGTATAAAAACATAGAAATTACATCCGATTTGCAGTCCAAATTAGGATAATAATAAATATTCGATATTATCATTCATTTTAAACAATTCTACCATTAACATTAGTTTGTACATATATATTTTTGTTAAAGCTAAAACTTTACTTTACATAAAATTACATAAACGGTATACAATTTTGCAAAATATCGATTTAACCCATTTAAATGACATTGTCAAAAATACTCATACGGATGTGGATGGAGACTTATATAAAACCCAACACGATACATACAACTACCGTCGAAGTGAATAATAATGAAATAACAACTACACAGTATTATGACCAAAACTTAGAAATTCTCTTGAAGTAAAGGTGCTACCAGACGGGATGTATTTTACATACTATGTACTGTCACTTTTCTTACTCATATGTAATTCCGTATGTATGACAAAATTTCCATTTTACATACGATTCATAATTTTTGCTATATTTTGACATAACCTATAAATGTAAACAAAAGCTGACTTTTTAACGTGTATAAATTTCAAGAATTGCTTCGTTTGGCCAATCTAACTGCAATAGATAAATATAATAAACATAATTTAATTTATTAAAAATCGAAAAATACTTACTTTTCCATGTTCATTATCCATTTTCTTTAATTTTTCTTTACAATATATTTTTTTCAAACAGTTTTGTTTCAAAACAAACCAGCTGTTTTGTTTATGTTTGTCATAGGAAAATAGAGCATATGTATTTTACATATGCAAAGTTTCATATGTATCACACGATATGTACAACTTTTACAGATGGAAAATTTGACAGTACATATGTAAAATACATCCCGCTTGATAGCACCTTAAAAAAGATATTGTTACGTTTTTACCTTTTAAAAACGGTGGTTTATTTCATTTACATAAACCGGATTCCTTTTAATTGCAAAATAAAAGCATCAAGTAGTTTAAAGAAAATATAACGAGTTAAAAATGGGCATTCTGTCTTTTTACACACTTATGTTATGACTTAAAGTTTTAAGACACTTTGATGTTTACACAACAATGACTCACAATAAACTGATTCACTTGATTGGCCCTCTTAGTCTATTTATACACCAATCATGATTTCTAGATGGTTCGGAGCTAAGATACTAGAATGTTCATGACTGCAAGTCTAGATTGTTCATGTCTAGAATGTTCAGCCTTCTTGCATTCTGATTGCATAAACAATTTTGTTTCTCCTCCGAAACAAGTAGTTCTTATTCTATATTTATAATACATACATACATATGTATCTTTATCACTATAGACATTATGAGGTGTTGTGGAGGGCTTTAACATATTTCAATTGCATTCATTATTACATTCGTTTCGCAATCAACGTATTAATTCATTTTTAATAACAAACATTTCTATCTCATTATTAAATTCACTCTTCAGTTTTAGGATTTTTCAAAAAATTTAAAAATGTTGAGTAAATCACCCTTTGTTTCTAAGGAGAGACTTCACCAGATCACTTTTTGATATCTCTTTGAGTATTTATGTACAACATCAGCAGAGGGCTTGTCTGTTACTTTAACCGGATTTAAAAAGACAACTACATATTTGTTTAAGTAAAATAAATTATTCATCTGTTGAGCTTTTAAATCAATTAAAGCTCTTTATATACATAGGAATTTTCAAATTCCAAAAACCGTAGACACATCAAATAGTGCGTTCGAATTTGGCAATTCAAAATTAATTTTAATTCTTTCACATTTATTTCTTCGACATACTTTTGTAAAATATAAATTTTTTTATTGATGACTTTGTAAGCAAATATTAGTTTTTAAGACAACTCCCGGGATCAAGATTTTGGAATTGGCATCACTAGTGTTGATGTTTGTAACGCTAAAAAGTATTTGCCTAACATCACCTTAAAGTATGCAGATCGAATTCTGAGTCGGAAGATGTTTCGCTTTAATGTGGTACATAAATTTGGACCAGGGACGATTGGTATTGAAATTATTTGAAATTTATCGGTCATGAATGATTTTCCTCCACATTTACACATGAGCCACAAATAAGTTTTTTTTATTAAAATAGCATCCAAAAAGTTTGTACAGATCGGTCAGTAATTGACTTTTACTCCCATATATAACGAGCATAAATGCATTGAAAGTATTATTATCTAAATAAAATTCTACACATATGTACATACGAGAATGAATACAAAATTCCTTCGGTCTAATTTTATTTTATTTAAACATGTTACATCTTTTATAAGTGTTGATGATATCGAGAAACAATTTAATGCAAATAATTTGTATATGCGCTGAATAGCTTCCATACGTCTAACTAACAATCAAGAAATCTAGAGAAATGAAAATAAACATTTTATTTTAGTGTCAAACATTTTCTAATAACACTGCCTTGTACTGTTAACAGAAGAGTATACAATGTACACATATGTAAATATTTAAACTCAACCTGCATATGGATATTTGAATGTTAGCTTGTACGTGTATAAGAAAAGCAAACAAAAAATATCCTTTTATCCTTCTACTCATAGGAATATTGCTCAGATATCAACAAATTACTCATACTCGACGTTGTTAACGGATACACGTACATACTGCCGTATACAAACCATTCTCATAATATTAAATAAATGCAAAAAAACTACATTGGAACATGGTTATAAAGAATGATTTCAAATTATTTCATTAGTTCTATGTTTCTATGATAATCGTTGTAAAAATCGTAGGTATGCCTTGCACAGGAAAATTAAACAAACAATAATCATGTAGGTCTTCAGTTCCATACAACAGATGAATTACTAACTTTAGGTTTTCCGATTTTGACCATATTTTTTTAAATTAAAAAACTTTATACAAATTTAAAATCCAATTTTAATACAAAGAATATACCTATACATAGTACGTGCATTAGGTAAAAACTGGAATTAAACTACTGGAACGAGTTATCTGTTTATTATAAACCAAAATTAGCATTTCTGGTTTGAAATAATTATATTGAAGAATTCTAATTTAAATAATTAAAAAAAAAAATCCTTTATTCGTCATAAACATATTTTATATTTCGAAACGTTTCGTTTTAGAAAATGAAACCATATTCTGATAGAAAATTAAACAGCTATGAACACTTAATATTGTTACGAAATTGTATTTCAATTCAAATTTAACGGCCGGTATCAACATAGAACTTGCTTAGCAACATTTGCATTTGTAGAAGTTTCTATTTATAAACATTGTTGAACATTCTAGTATCTTAGCTCCGAACTTGCTGTATAAATAGACTAAAAGGTAAAATTCCTTAACTTACTTAAAAATTCCTTTTTTTTAACATTATTTATATGTAACTAAACATTATATTTTCAAGTGTTTCTTAATATTTATTGAATACATATTAAAAAATTTAATACGTCCGGTTTTCTGTACGACCTATTTTAACGAGAACAGAACCTACACTTCTAACAACACTAGTTGAAAATCAATTAAAATGGTTAGAATTAACGAATGTCTGAGACGTAGAGTTAGGTATAATAGGATTTTTATTATGTCTGATGGCCAAGCTGCTCTCAGAGAATTTTCTTTATATGAAATAAGGTCTAGGGTAGTTATGGACTGCTGGACATCATTGGATGAACGCGGCACGTATAATGAACTTACCTTGTGCTGGGTACCTGGTCATGAAGGCCATGCTGGTAATGAACGTGCTGATTGCTTGGCCAATAGAGGTGCTCGACGCCCATTCATAGGCCCGGAACCATTCTTTGGCATTCCACGTGGATACACTATGGAACGAATTAGTTCTTGGGTAGAATCGGAATTTTCCCGATTTTGGAACAACTTACCAGGACTTAGACAGTCCAAAAGGTTTATTACTCTCTCCAAACGAAGATCTCAATTGTTGCTATCGCTCGGAAAGGGTGAATTGAGATTACTTACTGGATTATTTACAGGACACGGTGGCTTTAGGTATCACCAATTTACTTTAGGTAATGTTGCGAATGAACAGTGTAGGTTTTGTGAACTTGAAGCCGAAATCTCTGAACATATTCTTTGCGACTGCCCAATGCTGGCAATATGCAGAACAAGATGGCTCGGAAGGGCCTTTATGGCCCCAGGGGATGTATTTGATCTCTCATCTAATAGAATAATTGTCTTTATACGCAGCCTAAATCTAACATGATCTTATAGGTTGTAGTGCTTGAGGCCTCGCTTAATAATAATAATAGAATTATAGCAAACATTTTTAAATACATTTTTAAAACTATTTTTATATGTATCTTTCCCTTCAAGAATCGAATGTAGGAAACATATTTTGACAATATTTGCAAGACATTTGTATGTTTAAATACATATATCATACAGACTGTTTTCCAACCGGCAACACTCAGAATCGTTAAAAGCATATTCGACTGTGTATGTATGTACCTATGAGTATCTATGAGTTTAGTACCCAGAGGGAAAAATATTTAGTAAAGAGGCCTTCCTAAGCGCCACCTTTTGCAGGCACACGGACAACCAGCCGCATTGCAAAATCGTTTCCATTTTACACATTGAGTTATTAGTATTAAAAGCTTTAACTTTAGATCGCTGATAGAAGTAATTCTTAAAATGGGTAATTAGTAGGTATTCTGTTGAAGACTTATTAGGAAACGTGATAAATAATGCCTCCAAGAAAACGACTTAATAATTTTATCAGGGAAAATATTACATCGGAATTCAGTGAGCAAAATACAATTTATTGCTGTAGTGACGACATAATACTCGTATGTACATACATATACATACTCGTACATATGAATTATAATGCAAAACCAAGGACTATAAATATATATATTTATATTCTTTGGGAAATATTTAAATCATGAGTTTTTAGACCTTATTTTGAAATGCAAATTTGTATGAAATTCGTTTAGAAGGAGATGAAAAGTTCTTCTATAACATCTTCTGAGGAAAGGCAGAGTGGAATGAGCATCGAATTTTAAGAATGTGTGAAACTGTCTTTTATAAGGCCTGCAAAGTGAAGCCCTAGCAAATTTTCCCGCTGGGTATGTGTGTATGTACTATACATTAAGGTGGTATTTTTATATGAACATTTTCATTTAACCACAGGTTAGAATAACGTGACACTTGGTATAAGGCTTTAACTCTGGAAATTTGAGCCAATACGTAAATGTTTACGCTCGAAGCAGTTTTGCAAGATGGAAGTGTAAAATTGCGATTTAGGTTGATTTTATTCTAATTTAATAAAAGCAAATATTATTATTATTTGTTCCTATAATTGAAAATTTGGCTTTTTAATAGTTATTTAAAAATTTAAATTAATTTGCAATTATTATTCCTTGAAAACCCATTTTTATACAATGAACCACCATAGTGGGGAGGATGTATTGGATTTGTGCTGATATTTGTAACGACCAGAAATTTTGGTCAAACCTTACCGATCGACTCAGAATCGTCACTTTCTGAGTCGATATTTGTAACGCCCAGAATTATTGATCAGAAGTCGATTTAACGATGTCCGTTCTTCCGTCCGTTCATGGCTATTCATGGAAAGCTTGTGCGCAGAATATAGGGGCCAAATTGCCGCATTCGTGATCGAATGAGCTACCGTATCGAAAAGTGATTTCGATATCGAAATTATGATAAAATGCCTGTTTATGTAAGATGAATAACTAAACAAACGTCAAAAATAATTGACGTTTTTCCTATGTAACACGAAAGTCAAATTTGTTGACGAATAACGTAACAATTGACACATTTTTTTGGGTTGTGTATCGCGTTTTTAAATGTCAAACAAACGAAAGAAAGACGAATAAAATATTTCATTCGTCCTAAAGAAATATACATATAAGAAACAGAAAAATTTTAGAAATTTTGAAATTGAAACTAAAAACATGTAAATATACACAAACAATTATGTGCTTATTTATGTAAAAGCAATGTATAATAATGATGAAAACACATTTTTTTATTAATTTAATAATTTTTCAAAATTACACAAATTTGTAAATAATTTGATTTGTTTATAATGTATATCCAGCTGTTTATTTTTTTGCTCTTAGTAGGGTAGCCATTGTTTATAGTAAATTAAGATATTCAATATGAACAAAAGTAAACAAAACAAATATATTTACATACAGGCAATACTGTGATTTGACACTTTGTTAATTTATACGTCCATAACTCAAATGAAGACGAACAATAGAGAGCGCGTTACATAAACGAAAATTGTTACGTTATCGTTGACGTTTCGTCCAGTTCGTCTAACTTTAAACGTGTAACATAAACAGGCTGTAAATTTCTTGCTCGATATCGAATGCCATAATCTCAAATAAGAAAATTACCATCAATTTTACTCGATATCGAATGCGGTAATTCGGCCCCAGGTCGCAATTTTGTAGATATTACGATAAAATTTGGTACATGATATTTTTTCGGCTCAAGGACGGATGGGATAGAAACTAGTGGAAATCGGTTAATTATTTCCCTTGGCCCCATGCAAATGTCTTCCCGAAATTGAGGTTTACCAATCATAAATGTTTAAATTATGCAAGTATTCAAACAGATTTCATTACAAATGAGTGGTAAATTAATGCCAAATCACATCTACAAATTTTGTGCAGATTGGTCTAAATAGCTCCCATAAAAGGCCTACTTCCGAAAATCACTTTACTCTCTCAAAAATGTTGGTATACAAATAATATTGAACACAATTATATTTCATATGTATGCAAATAATACGGTACAATTTAATTATGATCGGTCCATAACTAGTCGTAGCTTCCATATAAGGCCCACTTCCGAAAATCACTTTAAAGAGCATAACTCTCTCAAAACTGTTGGTATCCAAATTAAATTCAACACAAATAAGTTTCTTATATGCAGAAATAAGGACACCTAATTTTATAATGATCGGTCCGTAATTAGTCGAAACTCTGATAAATCTCCTCCATAAATCTTTTAAAAGTATTTATTTCAAGACAGAGTTTAACACATATAATATTTATATTCACAGGAATCATGACACTAAATTTTTGGGTGATCGGTCTGAAAAACTGTTTTATACATATACTGGGTGTAGGGCTTGACCGACTATACTTTCTTACTTGTTAAAGTCTGATGACTTGTCTTTATCGATATTACATAACATATCGATCCGTATACTTTGTAAATAAAAGAAGACTCCCTATTATTATACATACATACGAGTATGTATATACATATGTTCATATGTATGTTTTTATGTGCGTAGTATCAACATGTGTGTATGTATTGAGGTTGAGGACATCGTTCTATGCTTTATTTAATGCAAAACAATTTCCATGATTGAAAAAATTAAATGACAAAGAGTTTTAGTTTTGTCCTTGTAAACAATGGCGGTGTTGTTGTTGTTACTTTTGTTTTTGTCGGTGCTGCCATTTATTGTTTTTGTTGTTATTTCCATTGTTGTCATTGTTTGGGTAGTTGCAGTAACAGGTCTGTTTTAAAGATACTTTTCTCTTGTATTGTGACTGTTCGTAAAAGCCAGGGGTGCCAGATAACTTTGACGGAAATCGCCAAAAAAAAAACAAACAACTTGGAGAACTAATATTTATTTATTTTGACACGAACGCCATTTTGTAGTTGTATACGCAAATAGTTGGACTTTTTAAAAATGGTTGCTTAAATAATTTTTCTCAAATAATGTTGGAAATTTTAAAAATTCTTAAAAATCTGCTTTAGTTTAATTGAAATAAAAATGTTATCAGCGTCTGTTCAAATATTTATTTCCTATTTAAAATACACAGAAGAGAAGCAATTTTGATTTTATTTTTGCACGAATGCGTCAATTGTTAGAAATGTTTAAATGTCAAGTCAGAAAAATTATCCATGATAATTTTCATTCATATTATACAAAACACAAGCGACTGAAGTTTTTATATTTAAAAAAATCAAAAAATTATGTTTAAATATAAAATACTTTCAAATTCAAATATTTAATAATATTTATTGAGGTTATAAAAATATATATGTATGTATTTTGAGGTATAAAATTATAACACCTTCAAATATTTTAACGAAGACATGATTTTTGTATCAAGGAAACGACACGAATGAAAGCGAAATAAATGTGTTTGGAAATGATAAATTGTGCTGTACAGGATATATAAAAAATCCCGGGAAAAAAGGAAAAGTTCAAATTATATTTTAAACTTTTAAACTATTTAAACAAGATAAAATCGCCCAAAACTCTAGAATTAATAAATGGCAAAAAAATCCATAAATTTCTTAGGGAGTTTTAACATGATTGAAATTTTTAGGACTGTTTATTACGAAACATCGCCAATTTTTGAAAATATTTCGACAATTCTTCAAAAGTTTGAGAATATCATGTTTTATTTCTGGCGCTTTGATATACACTTCGTGCCATTACTATAAACGCATCTAATTTTAACTTATCGATATCTTTGATTAACCTTTTTATAGAATATTAATGTGTTATTATGTATATAGATCTTTTAAAAAATATTGTTTAAAGTTGTAGCTTTTGATTTCCGATAAATGGACATAGCGTGTTGAATTTTGTTTTTATCATTTCATTATGATGTAAACTTCCATGTGCACCATATCTGAGAGAAATCGAAAAATATAATTTGTTAGCTTACGTATCAAAGGTTTAAGATAATAGGATTGGTCGAAATAGTAACTCACGATTTTTGTTTTTTTCAAAATTTTAAACGAATCATAATTTTGGAAGCTAAATTTACTTTAAAGCTGCACGCTATTTTATGAAAAAATTAGGAATATTATTATTGATTTTGCCATTAAAGTATGGAATCTATAATATATGTATACAAAATATAAACAGTCGAAAGACTAAAAAACAAACGTAGTTATTTCTTTATTCCAACCATGCCCGTCGATTTTAAGAGTAATTTTATTAATCCGTCATTAATTATGTTGGATGTGTTGCTTAAAGACCATAAAATCGTCATAGCATTCTCTAGAACTAGAAAGCAACAAATAACTATTGATACACATTATTCGGAACTATACAATATAATTCTGCTAAGTTTTTCTGGAATGTTGACAGTACCAGTGCTTATTTTATATGAAATGAGCTGCTATCCATATTTGGTGTCAAATAAACGAAAAAAAAAATTAAAGAAAATTTGGTAGAAACTATGTCAGAAATAATTTTTAAGCTTATTAATAATAAGGGAGATTACATCCTATATTTTTTAATTTTTTTCTATATGCGTTTATAGTTATTAAAGACTAGCTATTGCAATATTCCTTATTACAAATAGAAACTTTTCAAATAATCTAATATATCGGGTTTTCCAATAGCTACTTGACAACTCTGAATTTAAATTGTGAACGCACTATTTCACTGATCATCTAATTGTTGCTTTCTTTTTTTTCAGTAAACTTAACATTTTCGTTATGGTAAAGTACACGAAGGAACAACGTTTGGAAATTATAAAAATGTACTACCGAAATTCGGAGTCGGTGACCGCAACTTTAAGAGCGTTAACTCCAATTTTCGGTCGTAATTATCGCCCTAGTAGACAAGCAATAACAAGTTTAGTGCAAAAATTTGAGTCTACATATTCATTGTGTGATGCTGTCGTGCCAGTGAGACAACGGCCTGGTCGAAGTTCCGAAAATATCGCTGCCGTTCAGGCGTCCGTAGCAAACGATTCAAATCAGTCGATTCCGCGGCGTTCTCAAGAACTGGGCATCCCCAAGACCACTTTATGGCGAATTTTGCGTAAGGATCTGGGTTTACACCCATACAAGATTAAGCTGACTCAAGAATTGAAGCCGATGGACCATTTGAGTCGACGTACGTTCTCCGATTGGGCTCTGGAGAAGATGCACCAAGATGATGAATTTCATCGCAAAATCATCTTCAGTGACGAAGCTCATTTTTGGCTCAATGGGTTCGTCAATAAGCAAAATATGCGTTATTGGTCTGCTGAAAATCCACATGTGCTTCACGAATCACCACTTCATCCACAAAAAATTACTGTTTGGTGCGCTTTGCATGCCGGCGGCGTCATTGGGCCATATTTTTTCGTCGACAATAACGATCGTCACGTTACTGTGAATGGCGATCGTTATCGCGCAATGATTAGCGATTATTTTTGGCCCGAATTGGAACACATGGACTTGGATGACATGTGGTTTCAACAAGACGGTGCCACAAGCCACACAGCACACGTTACAATCGATTTACTGAAGAGTAAGTTTGACGAGCGTGTTATCTCAAGAAATGGACCAGTCAATTGGCCGCCTCGTTCTTGCGATTTAACGCCTCTAGATTTTTTTCTTTGGGGCTACGTCAAATCATTGGTCTATGCCAACAAGCCGACAACGTTGGAAGAACTTAGAGCCAACATTGAACGCGAAATAGCGGCCATTCCGGCCGAAATGTGTGACCGAGTCATCCAAAATTGGGTCCAACGAATCGACCACTGTCGACGTGGCCGCGGTGCCCATATGAACGAAGTCGAGTTCCATTCATAAATGTTTTGAATGTATTTCAAGTCGGTAATAAAGTTTTGGAAATATCTCAAACGGTTTGCGTTTTATTTAAAAAAAAAGTTGTCAAGTCCTTATTGGAAAACCCTTTATTAATAGAATGTATTTCTGATCTACTTACAACATAAAATATAATATCCAAACCTTAATAAAATGTTTTTATTGCAAATATATTTTCATAAATTTATCAATGGTGCGTTTATAGTTGTGAGTCGCAGTGTAGGTGTTTTCAATATATTTACATAATTTTATATACCTACAGGTCATAAATCTATCGGCTCAAACTTGTGTTGGATGAATTTTGTAGGTTAAAAACTGTGATTTATGTTCTGAATTCAGTTTAAACTATTCTCCAAATGTTTAATAATTTTTATAAATGGTATTTCCTTTAAAAGATTTTTTTAAATTAACATCTCAGCACAAAGTGGAAGGAACCTAATTTGTTAAATTTGTAAACTTATTAATAATGAAAGACATTTGCGGTGTAATAAAATTTTTAATTCAACAATTTTTCACAAAAATCTTCAGTAGCATTTTCAAAATTCTTAAATCCTGTCTGAGTTGTACAAATAATAAAACTCAATAGTTAATTAATTTCCCTAAAATAAGACAATAATAACAAGTAAGAAAGTATAGTCGGTCAAGCCCGACCATATAATACCCTACACCCAATATATTAATAAAACAGTTTTACAGATATGGGCGCTATATGGGAGATATTACCTATTATTGACTGATCATCCAAAAATTTAGTGCCATGACTTCCGTCAATATATAATTATGTGTGTTAAACTTTATCTCGATATAAATACGTTTAAAAGATTTATGGAGTCAGTTTATCAACTGACTATTATAAAATTAGGTGTCATTATTTCTTTATATAAGAAACTTATTTGTGTCGAATTTTATTTGAATACCAACATTTTTAAGAAATTTATGATCGTTAAACTGATTTTCGGAAGTGGGCCTTACGAGCTACGACTAATTATGGACCGATCATAATAAAATTCTACCATATTATATGTATATGTACGAAACATATTTGTGTTCAATATTATTTAAATGCCAACATTTTAAGTGATTTTCGGAAGTGGGCATTATATGGGAGCTACGACTAATTATGGACCGATCTTCACAAAATTTGTAGATGTAATTTACCTTCGTTTATTACTTATTTGTGGTGAAATTTGTTTGCATACTTGCATAATTCAAAGATTTATGACCGGTAAATCCCAATTTCGGGAGGACATTTGTATGGGGGCCAGGTGAAATAATGGACCGATTTCCACCAGTTTCAATCCCATCCATCCTTGCGCCAAAAAAATACCACGTACTAAATTTTATCGAAATATCTTCAAAATTAGGACCTGTACTCTGCGCACAAGCCTTACATGGACAGCCAGCCAGCCAGCCAGACGGACGGACAGACGGACATCGTTAAATCGACTCAGAAAGTGATTCTGAGCCGATCGGTAAACTTTAAGGTGGCTGTTGAACCAATATTTCTGGGCGTTACAAACATCAGCACAAATCCATTATACCCTCCCCACTATTGTGGTGTAGGGTATAACAAGAAGTGCACACATTTCGAATAGGTTGTTAAACACATTGAATTGAAGAAAATTTTGTTAAACATTTTTTAATGTAAGTAGACATGTTTCAGTAAATTCTATACATTTCTTAAAATTGAATGAACTTTGTGCAAAATTTATAAAAATTAGCTAAAACTATTTAAATTAAATAACATGAATTTGAATAGAGAAAAGACATGCAAAACTAAATAAATACTTGAAATTTGTTTAATATTTCTAAATATATTTTCCATTATTTAAATCGTTGCAAACAGTATTTAATGCTGTAATAAAATAAAAAAAATTATGTCTATTCAAAGAGTAACCAATAAAATCGTAGCAAAAATTGTATTTGAGACTGTAATCGGCAAATGATAAAATGATACCGATAAATATGCAAATATGGCAATCCTGCTGTGGTTGCAGTTGTTGTTTTCTATATTTCATGGAACGTAGGAGAGACGGCAAGAAATTTTATCTTACATGTTTCAGTTAAAATAAATACATATCTACTTTGTAAGTACAAAGTGAGTTGCTGTCATTTTTGACTTGATAATGATTATGCAGTTGTCGATGATGATGTTGATGTCGATATAAAAGTAGCAATATTCTCATGCATATTTAAGTATGACTATTGCTGTATTGGCATAAGAAGGATGTCGTGCCAGTTTTTATATTGTTTTTTTTTCATTACAATAAGTATTTTAATTTTTGTCTACATTCATCTGAAATGTGTTTTTATTTCTACAATTACATAAAAAGAGGAAAAATCTAATTATTAGAATTAACTTTAAAGCAATTGACTTGAAGAAATTTTAGATTTTTTTAAATATTATTTTAATTCGATACATTTTGAAATACAACTGTTTATTTAACCAAACGTGTTAATAAATAATAATACTAGATTAAAACTCGTATGTAACAGCTTTGAGCGACATTCACAGAGATGCCAACAATACCACGGTCGCAGGATACTGCATGAATGTCGTACTTGGAGGCCGCCCACCGCCCATTGCAGATACCGAACAACAACTGCCACGGAAGACAAGAGTAGTTCTGGCACAACTGAGATCGGGATGGAGCAATAGACTTAACGCCTTTTGGTCCCCCATAGACCGTGCCGTCCCCAACCTATGTCCTGCATGTGGCCAGGATCCTCACGACACCAACCACATCTTCAATTGCCCAGTCAACCGCACTTCACTTCGTCCAATGGATTTATGGACCAATCCAGTAGAAGTAGCCCAGTAGCCCTTATTGCAGAACCCACGGATTAAAAATTAATTACTTCTAGCTGTTACAACAACAACAACATAAATAATTATATTGAATTTATAGTATATTTTCACAATTTTATGGACCTACCATTCTTAGAAACGTATTTTGGTGTCTTTTAATTTTGCTCTATACGAAGTTAAGACCGACACAATTATTCTTAGGAAATATTTGGTTTAATGTTAGTGTATGCCGGTTGGAAAACATATTTCATGACGTCCTAGGATATCTTGCAAAACATTTTCAAATGCAACCTGTCAAATTAGGATATCTTGCAAAAACAGGAAATAATAAAAATGTTACCTTTCAAATTGCTCATCTGAAGCGTAGTATCTGCCAAAATTTTAATGAAATTATCTTTAAAAAGTAAATATTATATTAGAAGTGTTACAATCTGATTGATCACCCTAAATACTCCTAAAATTATGTATGTATATTGGTCAATTTCAAAAAAAAAAAAAACACGTACACAACGTGTTTTGTTTATTTTTAAAGTTTTTTCAATTCGCCTGTAAAAGTGGCCAATTTATGTAGAAATTAATGAAGAATCAGGCAGTACTTTTAGGCTCTCAAAAAAATCAATATTTTTGGATTTTTTTTTAGGTTGTCTATGATTTCTATCTTGAGCGTCACACACCCAATATGTATAAAAAATCGCTAAAAATGCAAAAATATTTGAAATTCAAGCTTTACGATGTTCTTTTGTTTCTCAAGATTGACTTTTTCGAAAATCATCTTTTCGATTATAAACAAAAAATCACAATTCAACTTGATTTTTAATTTTTTTTAAGATAAAAATATGTATATTTTTGTAAAAAAAAAGACTTGAACTTAGAGGTTATTTGCAAAGTAATAGGCTTGTAACAATGTATTCAAAAAAACTGTAATTATAAGCGTTTTAAGGAAAAAAAATCTAAGTGTGACGCTCAAGATATTTTGTGACGATCAAGAGATTTTGTTGCACGTAAACAAGAAATAATGCCAAATCTTAAGTTTAACGCAAAAAAAGTTTATTCTTTTACAAAAAGTAAATAAAAAAACAAAAATTTTCATAAAAACTAAACATGTACATATTCTTTGATGTCTTTAACAAAAATGGAAAAAAAGAAGTAACTCGTGAAGAAACTTATACACATCTGTAAATATTTGAAAGAAAACAATAACTTAACTTAACTTAATTTACAAATTTTCATTCGAATTCTAATTCTGAATCTGTATAAACTTCATGAAATGACAAGCGGCTTTGTTTTTGTTTTCATTCTCATTTATTTTTACCACTTTCGAATTAAGTTTGTGGCAAAAACAGAATCAGTCAGTAACAATAAAAATTAAACTTAAATATACCACGATTAAACCTTTATTTCTTCTTTCTTTTATATTCGTCATTACGCGCTTTATCAAGCTTTATTATCTCTCGATATCTCCGTGCTTTTTCAGCCGCCGTTAATTTTGTTGTTTTACTCTTGAAAATTAAAAAATAAAATCAAAATTTAGCATTTTAAGCTTTGAAGCAATATATTTAAAAGTGATGCTCATGAAATATTTGCCTATTTTGGTTTTTTTCGTAGGCAAATGCACACTTTTTTTAATCATTTTTTTTTCGCTTTTTCACTTTTGTAATAATTAAAGTTTGTACTTTCCTTACGTTATTTACTTTATATAAACTTGAAATCGAAAACTGGTAATATTACTTGATTTATAAAAAAGAGATGCTCAATGCAAATTGTGGCGACAACCTTCCTTTGCAACGCCAAATTCGCACTAATTAAATTTTGACGACTATAACAAATCAAAAAACAAGAAAGAAACGCAATAATTCAAATACTTTTATTAAATGTTGCATATTTTTTGATTTTATTTTATTTTGTTTACTAAAAATTCTAACGGGGACACATGCTTTTGCATAAAAGGAATCGGAGGGAGAAACAAAACACCATTCTGAATAAACAAAAAAAACAAACATACAAATTTGAGAATTACGTTTTTATGTTACATATTCCTCACTGATCAATCTCATAATTTCGTTTTTGTTTTACCTAAAATAGTAGTGTAAGTGCGGGGTCACAAAAATTGCGTTTTTTTTAAATTGACCCATGTACATACATATGTACGTGAAATACGTTTGGAAATTAGTTTATGAAATATTTTTTAATATGCTTTTGCATTATGCAATATACAAATGTACTCGCATGTGTTATTTATATCCATTTTTTAATTTTCGAATGCTTAATGTGAATAGAAAATTAGGCAAACAATACAGTTTAATCCTGTCATCAATTCACACAAATCGTTTTAAAATGTTAAAAAGAATCAGAATAGAAATGAATTCTTAGATTATGAATCTTCGTCTTTCCATGTCTTCCAAAAAGTTTCACAAAATATTTAAGCAAAAAATCACAATTCAACAAAACTAAACTGAATTGAAGAGAAAAGTTAGTTAGAATAAAACTCAAACAAAATCACGCAATCAGACAGGAGGACGACAAACAGATAAACAGCGTTAAGAAAATAGAAAACTATAATCATTGGCAATGCATTAAAATAATTGAAATCTGTCTAAAACTTTGCAATTCCTTTTATTGAAATGAAATGTATAATTTCCATAACAGAAAGGTAACATGGTGTTCCATAAAAACAATCTTCAAGATAACAAGAACGAAAATCAAAATGGATAAAAATAAAAGAAACAAAATGTAAGAGTGTTGTTCCGAAAGTTTTTATATACCCACCTCCAATACAATACTGTCATCGATTTATGTACTCATGTGCAATTTGTGTGAAAACACTTAACAACATAAGGTTCATCCTATTTATTTAAATGTTATCGAATGTCATATACATTTGTACAATTCACAAGTAATGTTGTATGCTGTACAATATGTAAAAATGTCGTGAATGTTGTACAAAATATTACTATATAAATTACCAACAACATTTGTACAACTATTGTAAGTTCAGACGGCGCACGGTGGCTCAGAATTTAATTTTATCGGCCAAAAGTCTAATTATTTGTTTTCTAAAATTGTAATGGCATTCAATAGCATATAGCAAATATATTAAAACTAAGGTAGCCAAAAAATTAGGTCAAAATATATATTGGCAATTTTGGACGTGGTATGCTGGTAAAAAAAAAAAACAAATATTTTTACGTTATTTTAGAAAAAATTTAATTTTTGTAAATTTAATCAGAAGGAAATTACATTTCTCACAAACTATTATCGAAATTTCTTATAATATTGGCTTGATTGTAGTCTTTAAGAAACACTATGCCATATCATTGCACCCGTTATACCATTTTATAGAAAATAGAATTTCAGAGGACTAGAACTTTTGGAGCTTAAAAGGGGTTAAAAAATTTTACTACCAGCAGAAAACTAAAAGCGTCCTTTTTATCCCCATATATACTTTTGCACCTGCTCAAATTTTTTTACATCTTCATAAGACTCAATTATGTGTATGGACACCATGTCTCAGGTGAGTTGTGCTTATTAGTATTTGGATATAGTTATCAACATTTTTAGATTTCTTAGTGAATTTTTACCTACTTTTAGGCCTTTTTAGGAAGTTTTTATTCTATCTGTTTATGCTACCTGTGTACAGAATATGATGTAATTCATGTAAGAAAACGATAAAAGCCAGTGGTATTTAAATACAAACTCAGTTTCTAAAAAATATCTAAGCAGAAACAATCGAATTTTTAAAAAAAAACTTCAGCTATAAAAAAGTGTGAAAAATTTAGAAAAAAAGCAGGAAGATGTTTTAAGTTACGTTATTTTACGTTAAGTTACTGTTTTCATCAAAAACTTAACAAGTCGCTACAAAAAAGTTGGATGGAGTAACATAAATTTTGTAGCAGCTTTGCAAGCTGGTTAAGGGTAAACTTACTGTCCAGGTACCTTCAGAGAGTAAAAATCGAAACAATCTTAGAAGACCAAATCTAAAAGGCGGAAACCTAAGGATATCAATGAAGAAATCGGTTGCTAAAATATCAGTTGCGATCACAAAAACAACTAACAAAAGTAGATATTATTGAAGAAGTTATTAACGCTAGTCCAGAGAGAACACAACGGATTCTTAAAAGTATTCCAGCGCCAAGCGATGAAAACCAATTTTCAAAAGAAAAGGCGTTAGCATTATTTTTGGATTTGAAGTTAACAAATATATATATACTCAGCTCAGATTAGGTACGATTGAAAAAGTCTAATCAAATCTGTTTCCATCCTATCATTACATAACTGCTGCTAAGAAGGACTGTTTTCCACTAAAGGACACTATTAAAATCACACCAATTTCGGCAGAGGTAAAACTTCAAGATCTTCTTAATCATACAGCTCAACGCTTGCTACAATCGTTTAAAGAAAATGATTTGAAGAAATATGGAAATTGCAAGTTAACTTTCTTTTGCAAATGGTTCTTCAGGTGGTTCTTCTGGACAAAAAGAATACAAGCAATCCGTATGTGAAAATATTTTAGACAAATATATGTTCATGGTGTTGTTTTTACCATTACTATTGATAAAACATCTTAATGACTCGGAGGCTTCGACCAGTACAAGGCAAATAAAGGATATTTAGAAAAATCACACACCATCTTCTACAAAATGCTGCAGGCCAATCAAATTTGAATTTGGTTCAAAAGTTATAGATTTTTGTGCCTTTTTTATAATAAAATCAGATTCAACAAAACCTGAAATTTCATACTAAATGCTACAAAAAATCAAAAGTTCAACTTTGGTATTAAATTTCTCATCATCTACTGAACCGAGTTTAATGAAATTAAAACCGGAAAAAATTCAAGATGTCTTCTCTTCACAGGAAAAAAATTACAGAATTTTGGCCGATGAAAAACGATTCTGAGCCACTGTCCGACGTACAACTCTTATTACATTGCAATTGAAAAATAAAAAAAAATACTTTTTACCGGCTTAAATTTTTTTATTTTGGACATTGCTCTTGGCACTAATATTTGTGGCAAATTCTTTCTAGGTTTCCTCTTAAATCCTTCCCTCTAGACAGATGGACATACATAGCTAGATCGTCTTAGAATTCTATAACCCAGAATATATTGTATTTACTTTTTGGATCTGCGAACAGAATTTAACTATGTAACAAACGGAAAGACCGTGTATTACAAATGGATACACCCATATTTTTGGTGGTGGCTATAAAAAGTGAAGGAAGCTAAACTTAGAGTAGCATAGAAATCAAAGATTATTTTTTAACCCTTATGTGAGTGACAGGGTACCCGGGTAACTTTTTAAACTTTTATTGCGTTTTTTTTTTTGGTTTCAAGTTTCTTGAGGGAGTGGAACCTCTTGAGAACTCTTATTATTGTGTTTAAGATATATTTGAATAAACATTAGCTTAGGTTCTTAACTTGAGAGGGTGCTTTGGGTCAATTTACATTTTTCACCCTTAACGGAGTGACAGGGCACCCGGGTACCTTAATGGAAATTTTTAACATAACATTTTTTATTAGTATTATTTTGATTATTTTAATGAAAATGAGTTTAAAATCATATTGGTTTATTTATGTTGGAATATTTTCTTATTTTTGACATGAATGAAAATGAAAAATAAAAGACAGTGTCCGTTATTTCGTTTTTTATTTATGCAAGCAAAAACTTGAGTAAAGTACAAAAAAAATTTGAAATAGGATACACTTTACTACATATATAAAAAATCAGAAAAGCAAAAAAAAAAAAGAGTTTACTGGGTTCCTTTGAAACAGGTTTCACACAGAGGACGTTTAATTGAATGTTCGTTACAAATCGGAATACAACAACTTGCGCACGCTTTCCGAGTTTTTCTATTTATTTTATTAGTTAGAGCAGCTGCCGACAACTCTGATACGGCCACTTTCATCTCTATTTTCGGAAATTGAATTATCTTTTTGTCCACCAGGAATGAATGATGTTCCAAGAACTTGATGTATGTCAGACCGGGTGAAAGGTTTTGCAATTATTTTAGGGTTGGTCATACGTTGTTCTATATTTGCTTTACACAATTGAAAACTTAAATCCTTTAAAAATTGTCGTCGCCGATCTGTTGATTTATATTCGGCATATATATAATATAAGCTGCCAAAGCACCAATGCTAGCGGCCATCGACTTGTTCTTCTTTTTAAAGCAGGACCTCTACGTTGCCGTAACATATTTTTGTTAATGGATTGGTATTCTGCATAGAGTCAAGACGCCAACGCGTACCATCCTTTCCACAGAGTTCAGTTGTTTCTTCAAATTCTTCACTCTCATCAGAATCATATGAATCCTCGTTAGCCACTATATATCCCGTTTTTTCTGCTTCGGATGCTTCTGATATTATGTCGCAAATATTGAGCATATGTTTACCTGATATAAATTCTCCATCATCACTCCCACATTCGTTTAATATTTCATTTATATCGGTTGAGTTTAAACGAGCTTTTTTAGAACAAGAAGCCATTGTATAACACTTTACCTTCTCGCGCTTACCGATCTTATTCATGTATGCACTTAGTAATGTATGAACGGCAGTAGCAAATAAATGAATTTGTCGATCAAGCACAAAGCCAGAGGGAAATCCCCAGATTAGTGTTGATATTAGACTTTGAAAAAACATATATTTTACATTTCGTAGCATTAATCTTTTATATATATTGTACTATAATATGAAACTTTCGTATATATCGTATGTGGTACCCGGGTACCCTGTCACTCTGTTAAAGGTGTTTTTTTTTTGTCACTCACATAAGGGTTAAGCGAAACTATTTTAAATTATATTTGAGGTATGTACGTTATATAAATTACGCTTTATAAGTATTTGCAAGCATTTCAATTTTAAATACTTCTTAAATATTTAGTTACTTATTACAGTTAGGAGTACTTCCCAAACAATAATGAACGGGAATTCCCGAGAAAACAGGAAACACCAGCAAAAAATAATAAAATAACTTAAAATTGATTTGACAATATATGTATTTGCGATTTTTAACATTGAGCATTCTTAGCTATGACCCTTTTTGGCAACATTTCACGCCAAACGAATTGCTCATCTTTTGTGGCAAGGTCTATAAGTCGGGTGTGGTCAAACTTCCCAAGCACTTATTTCCAAATAGTTTTGTACAGGTATTGCAACATCTGGCAGAGTGTTGTCATGGAATGAAATCTTAAGTTTTTATGTTTGGCCGCACATTAGTTTGACATGTTGAACAACAATCTTTATGTAGTAATGCCGATGGAACTCATTCATCTTTAGCTCCGGTCAGCAAACGGTTTGTTTCATAATTCGATATTTTATAAGTAATAAACAAACTTTGTTGTTACACAATAGTGTTCAATATCTAAGCCTATCACGCGAATTTACATAATTTAACGTTTTTTTTTTAATTGAAAGTACGCCACATTGTTTTACTTATAACATATGTATGTAAATTTATTTCCATTTTCCTAATTCTTTTGACACAATGTACACATTAATAAACGTTTATTTAAGCTGATTGCCGCCCGCGGCCGCATGCCGCATACATTGGCCTTCCACTATAAGAGGTTTCCATACAAAATTTGCTTTAGAAGTTTTTATGCATAAGGGGATAAATGTTTTAGTTATTTTTAAATATTTTTTTTATTCCTATAAAATAGAATTTATTTTTGTTTAGTAACAAATGATCTTAAAAAGTGTATAGTCCGGGAAATTCCAAACCCTAACTTAATAACGGTTTGCAGCGTTGTATGGAAATGCAATAAAGAATAGGTAACGAAACTAAAAACACTCAAGTACATAATGTCATTAAAATCACACCACAATATGTTGTTGCCGTATATGTACTTACATATGTATATTTTTAGGAAGAATACCTTTCTTTAAGTATCAACTTTAAGTAATTTTTAATGTCATTGTACTTGCCACTTACTAATGTCATTATATTCTTTGATAAAATTAGGTTCATTTCAAGTCCACAAATTAAATTGGTCAATATTTTAAAATTATTTGAATCCAAAACGGAAAATGGTATATTTTTAGTAGCAATGTCGTTTTAGGTTAGATTTCTTTTAACCCCTTGTTTACATATTATACACTCGGATAAAAACCGATCTTTATATAAATAAGAATGAAATTTCTCGATAAATTATCCCGCTTGAGATTTATTTTTAAATAATTATTTAATAACGGATATGTATTAAAACAAGTAAGAAAGTATAGTCGGTCAAGCCCGACCATATAATACCCTACACCTAGTATGTATATGTAAATATAAAACAGTTTTTCAGAAATGGGCGTTATATGAGAAATATCACCTATTATGGACCAAAATTCAGTGTCATGATTTCTGTGAATATAAATATTATATGTGTTAAACTTTATCTCGATATAAATACTTTTATAAGATTTATGGAAGTTAAAGTGAATTACGGAGAGGGTCTTATATGGGAGTTTCGACTAATTATGGACCGACCATTATAAAATTAGGTGTCATCATTTCTGTATATTATTTGTGTCGAATTTTATTTGATTACCAATATTTTTAAGAAATTTATGCTCTTTAAAGTGATTTTCGGAAGTGGGCCTTATATGGGAGCTACGACTAATTATGGACCGATCATAATAAAATTGTACCGTATTAGTAGAATACATATGAAATATATTTGTGTTAAATATTATTTGGATACCAGCATTTTTAAGAGAGTTATGCTCTTTTAAGTGATTTTCGGATGTGGGCCTTATATGGGAGCTACGACTAATTATGGAGCGATCGTCATAAAATTCTGCCATATTATATGTATATGTACGAAACATATTTGTGTTTAATTTTATTCGGATAACAACATTTTTAAGAGAGTTATGCTCTTTTAAGTGATTTTCGGATGTGGGCCTTATATGGGAGCTACGACTAATTATGGAGCGATCGTCATAAAATTCTGCCATATTATATGTATATGTACGAAACATATTTGTGTTTAATTTTATTCGGATAACAACATTTTTAAGAGAGTTATGCTCTTTTAAGTGATTTTCGGAAGTGGGCGTTATATGGGAGCTACGACTAATTATGGACAGATCTTCATGAAATTTATAGGTGTGCTTTAGCTTCATTTACTACTCGTCTGTGGTAAATTGTGTTTGCATACTTGCATAATTCAAAGATTTATGACCGGTAAACCTCAATTTCGGGAGGACATTTGTATGGGGGCCAGGTAAAATAATGGACCGATTTCCACCAGTTTCAATGCCATCCATCGTTGGGCCGAAAAAAATCAGGTACAAAATTTCATCGAAATATCTTCAAAATTGCGACCTGTACTCTGCGCACAAGCTTTACATGGACAGCCAGCCAGCCAGAGAATAAAAAAAATGGTTTTATTTTACCGATAGCTAGTAACTCTCAAAAAATCTTTTTGTATACATACGAGGTCTGATCAAAAACCGTTATTACCGTTATTACATTACAAGTTAACAACCGATGACAACACTGAAGCAGTGAAGAAAATGATTTTGGATAATCGTCGAATCACTTAGAGAGAGAGGTTGCTGATGATGTTGGCATATCGTTCGGCTCATGCCAAGCAATATTTACGGATGGTTTAGGCATGAAACGTGGATCAACGACGATCTAGATTTCCTCAAAAAGGTCATAACTTGCGACGACATTAAAACCAAAGCCTAATCATCCCAATGGAAACGTCCAGAAAAGCCAAGACCGAAAAAATCACGTCAAGTTCGGTCAAATGTGAAGGTTTTGCTAACTGTTTTCTTCGACTGCAATGGCGTGGTGCATCATGAATTCTTGCCACAATGTCGTACGGTCAATAAAGAATACTACCTTGAAGTTATGCGCCATTTGCGCGATGCAATTCGTCAGAAACGCACAGAATTGTTGGAAAACCAATCATGGATTTAATTGTAACGCACCAGCTCACACATCGAGTTTTTGGGCAAAAACAAAACCGTTATCATGCTCCACCCACCGTATTTACCGGACTTGGCCCTCGCTGACTTTTTCCTCTTCCCAAAACTGAAGACACGATTGAGGATTGAGGACATAAAAGAAAAATCGAAACGGGAGCTGTTGCCGATACCAAAAAGAGTGTTTCAGAAGTGTTTCGAGAATTGGAAAAAACGCTGACATAAGTGTATTATATCTGAGGGGGATTACTTTGAAGGGGACAAGATAGTTATTGATGAATACATAAATACTTTAAAAAAAATTGAAAATAACGGTTATTTTTTTGATCAAACCTCGTATTTTGTTTTATTTATGTATGTATTTTATGTTTGTTGTTTTATTCGTAAAAATTTAGTTTAAAATCAATTAGAAATCATATCATTTACTGTAATATGTATCAAGTTCTTTTTTGCTAACATGCAATTTTAATAGAAGTTTAGTTAAAGGCGCGATATACACAGAAAAAATTTAAATTGATTTTCAATTAAAATATTCGTATATTTAATAAAACATTTAATTGAAAGTGGACCGATAAAGGAATTTGTAGTATCAATTAAAATATTTTGTAAAAAGTTAATTGAAAGTAGTTTTAAATAAAAAAATATTATATTATTTAATTGAAAATTGTTCTGAGTTTTAATAAAACTTTTAATTGATACAATTAAAAGTATAATTGAAACTCAACCAAAAAATTAATTAAATCTTTAATTAAAACTCTAATCAAAAATCAATTAAAATTTTAATCAAAACTTTAAAGAGGTACCTTATTTCTTTAACATTTTTAACAACAAGATGGTGCAAAACTAAAGATTTTTGTAAAATCTAAAAAGCCTAAACCGATTGTTAGAAATTTGATTTTTCCTGGCATACATGCCGTTGCTAGGTAAACTATTTGGCCTCTTACTTAAGGTACGGTCATATTTGGCAAATATTTACACAAAAAGCGTAACCACTTATTTTAGCACAAATTTGTTTGACGTTGTTTACTCTTACAAGAGTTTTGCAAGATCAAACAGCATCAAATAAATTAAACGTGAATAATAAAAACCCGAAAAATTGTTTTCATAAATTGTTTTATGGGTAAATTTAAAAAAACGCAATTTCTGTCTCCCTGCACTTTACACTACTATTTTAGGTAAAAAAAATGTGAGAGGGATCAGCAAGGAATATGTAATAAAGAAAAGGAATTCTTAAATTTGTATGTTTGTTTTTTTGTTTATTCAGAATGGTGTTTTGTTTCTCCCTCTGACTGCTTCCATACAAAAGCATGTGTCCCCCGTTAGAATTTTTAGTAAACAAAATAAAATAAAACCAAAAAAAAAGTAAATATGCAACATTTAATAACAATTTCGAATTATTGCGTTTCTTTCTTGTGTTTTGATTTGTTATAGTCCTCAAAACTTAATTAGTGCGAATTTGGCATTGCCAAGAAAGGTTGTCTCCACAATTTGCATTGAGCGTCACTTTTTTGCAAATCAGGTAATATTACTAGTTTTCAATTTCAAGTTTAAATAACGTAAACAAAGTAAGGAAAGTACAAACTTTAAGAAAGGTATAAATGTGGTATATTTAAGTTTAATTTTTATTGTTACTGACTGATTCTGTTTTTGCCACAAACTTAATTCGAAAGTGGTAAAAATAAATAAGAATGAAAAAAAAAAAAAAAAAAAACCGCTTGTTTACACAGATTCAAAATAAGAATTCGAATGAAAATTTATAAATTAAATTAAGTTAAGTTATTGTTTTGTGTCAAATATTTACATATGTGTATAAGTTTCTTCATGAATTATTTCCTTTTTTCCATTTTTGTTAAAGACATCAAATAATATGTATGAAAATTTTTGTTTTTTTATTTACTTTTTGTAAAAGAATAAACTTTTTTCGTTAAACTTAAGATTTGGCATTATTTCTTGTTTACGTGCAACAAAATTATTACTTTGCAAATAACTTCTAAGTTCAAGTCTTTTTTTTTTTAACAAAAATTTACATATTTTCATCATAAATTTTAAAATAACTAGTCACTTAAAAAAAACAAAAATCAAGTTGAATCGTGATTTTTTGTTTATAATCGAAAAGGTGATTTTTGCAAAAGTCAATCTTGATAAGCTTTTTATACATATTTGGTGTGTGACGCTCAAGATAGAAATCATATAAAACCTAAAAAAAATCAAAAATATTGACATTTTTATAGGCTAAAAAATAAATTGGCCACTCTTACAGGCGAATTGAAAAAACTTTAGTAATAAGCAAAAAAAAAATCGTTGTGTACGTTTTTTTGAAATTGACCACTTATACGAACGTAAAACATTTAAAAAAGCCACATATTTGAATTTCAAATAATCATAAGACTCTCTTCTGCATTATCTAGATATTGGATAACAATTGGCTATAGCTCTTTGATTAGGATTATTTTCGGAAATCACAATTCAATACAGGGAAGTATCATCAAAAAATATCACTCTATCTAATTCACTAAAGTTTGTTTCATAAGGATATAATACTTTTCGTAAAATTTGTAATATGACTGAATAATCAACAATGTAAGCTTACAGGCGAGACAATGCAAAATAATTAATTACGGCCAACAATGCAGAATCTAATCCACTTTTAAACATAATTTAATACTTATATGATAAAACATTTTAAATTTATACAAATTACGCACATTTAATAATAATTTCCCAAATTTAATTCCCCATTTTCATAAGGGAAAATGTCTGGTTTTACAAAAAACAAATTTCAAACAATCGTATATACATACAGATGGTATAATTATACAAGGTGAGTACAAATTGGCAACAAATACAACACAATAGAGGAACAAAAGGCATTTTATTTGTGTAAAATAATGTACTGCTGTCAAAAACTCTTGAAAAAGTATTACTGCACTCACCTTGTATAATTACACCATGTACATATATACATACATATGTAAATACTTTAAATAAAAATTTCTTGGAGAGAGAACAGTAGTATTTTATATTATACATACATACACACATATATTCTGGGGTCTATGAGTTATTTCTTTGTTTTTTTTTTAATATTTTACAGAATTAATGATGAAAGCCTTTTATTAGCTGATAATCACATTTCTTCATGCCTGATGCAATTATTTTTGAACCAAACACTGAATTATATCAGAAACTGGCGAATAAATCTGTGATTGACTCTCATGCATGTTACTGACAAATATTATTAACAAACACTAAATCAAACCGAGTACTTGCACATACTTTCAGGCACATACGCTCAGATACGGTGAAAACGTTTCATCACACAGTTTCAAACGAATCGATAGCAATGATAGTTAATATAATGACAATGCAAGAAAAAAATGCGATTGCCATTATTTCGCTGATGATTTTAATGATGATGCATCAACATGATATTAGCTGTGCGGCCAGTTTGCAGATACACCATCAGTCGACCACAACACAAAATGATTATCTCATTAATGAAATGCCACAGGAGAGAATGGACCAACTGAAAATACCAAAGGACCAATCATTGGTAGTTCGACTGCCGTCCAACACTCTGCTCAAATACAATTCGTACAAAGATGTTTCCATATTACATTTTCGCATGCCACCGGACACTCGACAAGCCATGTTTACATTTAAAGCCATTGAAGAATCCAAAAGTGCCTTTCGTAAGTAATTTCATTCCACCAGAAATGTATACAAAATATATCTAGCAATTCTTAAAACGTATTGTGTGGTGTGTATTTCAGAACGCAAATGCAAACCTCGTGACGTAACATTGCACCTAAAGGCCAGTAGTTATCCCGTTATAAGTCCCGAAAATATAACGTTCCCTAGAAATTTTCTTAGTGCTGATCAAAGGTAAGTTTCTTCCTATTTATGTATTTTCTTTATATGACATTAACAACAAAACAAAACGATGCGTTTTGACCTAAGCAACTATGTAGTATTGAAACCGGGAATATTTTAATTATTTAATTTAAGAAATCAATAGATTTGTTGTGATAAAAATGAATGTAGGTATATTTATAAATATACTTGGAATTCTGTCTGCATTATTGTACCTCTACTCTTTTGTTTGTTTTTCAAAGTTGTAATTAATATTAAATGGTTTTGCAAATATAAAATACATATTAATTAATCGCTTAAGCGTAGAGTGCACATGTTATTTAAATATTGGGAATAAAATAAAAACTGTAAATCTTCTAGTTCTTTAAATATTTCTCAAAAAACATCCATAAAATAAATTCATGAAAATCATTACAGTAAATATAAAGTTTTTCGATATTAATTTATAGAGAATATTATTATTTCGAACTTTTTTCATTTTATATATTAGAGAAAATTTCTTAATTAGGTTTAAGTTCATTTTTATAATTAATAACTCGAAGAATACCATTGTGAAAACTATATTTCTCTAGACAAATGGCATACTGAAATGCATTTTCTGCCCTGCCAAGGTCTTCATCAGCAATGTTTATTGTCCAAGATCTACTTGTAAATATCATCTATTTAACTCACCATTTATTGAGAAATAGAATTCGGGAATTAACATATTTCTTATTACATGTCATGAGTTAGAACGAAATTTACTTTTATTTTTACAAATGTGTGTGTATTCTTCTTTATTATTATTATTATTATTACACATTTTTGTATTACTACAAATTTGCTTTTACTATTGCTGCGTCCACCGTCGGTTGACAATTGCCCGATTTACATTATGATTTTAACGACGACGTTTAACGACGACGTTGCTTTTGGTTTGTGGTCGAGCGATGTAGTGAAGCAAGCGGGGTAGGAAAAAAGACACGATTTCTGTTTTCATGTTGTTTTTTCATATTTCTCTTTACACTCATTTCTGTTTCTGTTGTTCCGTTTTATTCTTGTTCGTATTTTGAGTTGAAAGGTTTGTTTAGAAATTCAACATGTAAAAATAAAATAAATAAATAAGGTGAATATTTTTGTAAACAAGAAAAATAGTTACATATTTTTTTGGATTTCTGTAATTATTTATGCTGTGTTCACATTATGTGTATTTGTCATGTGGAATGATTTCATGTGCATGTCAAAATTTGAGTTTTACAAAATTAAAATTTGTAAAAAAAAACGACGTCGAAAAAACAATGCAATTTTCAGTGAAAACAGATTTGTGATACCTCGCACCTGACTCTAGCTAGAATTTTTTAAAAACAGCTCTATTTTTGGGTATTTTTCTACGCATCCGGTGTTAATGGGTTAATAGAGTTGTTCAACACAGTATTAAATAAACGAATATAGAGCAAAACGAAAAGCATAAACATATTTGCAAACACAAAATTTCATGTAAAAAGTTAATTTTGTTTTTATAATTAAAACAATGTAGTCAACACTTTGATTTGAATTATACAGTTTATAATATGATTAAGAATTCTTTTTATGAGTTTATTGAATTTTTTAGCAGATTATAACACAGTTTTTAAACTTTAACTCGGGGAGCGAATGATGAAATTGAATTCAACAAAACACATCTTGCTTGTTATTGTTTTGAGCTGCAAGCTGGATACAAAATCCTGGAAATCATAAACCACATAAATAAAGCTGTCAGACGCAAACACTTATTCAAAAAAATTATCAATTGACGAACTTACATATGGTAAAGTTCAAGTTACATAACCCCATAAAGCAGTATATGAAGAACAAGCCCGTGTCATTAGGCTTCAAACTTTGGTGTTTGTGTAAGTTGGACACGGGATACCTGTATAACGTGGAAATATACACCGGAAAAAAACGTCTGTGGAGCACTGTCTTGGTTAATCTGTGGTTTTGCAGTTATGTAAACCACTAGCAAAAACGAGTTAAAGTTTATTGCGACAAGTTTTTTACTAGCGTTACTTTGCTGGACATTATACAGCAAAATTATATCATGGCATGCAAAGTAAAGCGGCGTGTTGCAGGACAAGAAGGTAAAATAAATATAGATTGGCCGTTGATTGTTCAGCACTACAACAAGACACCACCCGATCTGATGGACCAAAAAAAGGTGTACTACGAGTATGATCGCAGAAGCAAATGGCGGTTTTATATTCTATTGTACTTTGATCTCTTCGAAATTTGCGTTCATAATAGCTACGTGATATACAGCAAACTCATATTTGCTGTACAGTTTTGCAACAAACGTGATATCAATTGATTTTCGGGCAGCTTTAAAAGATGCATCCGTTGCGTCAGCCATGGCAAATAAAGCCGCACAAATATATTTTGTAATAAGTGAAATGTATTTCTTTGCTACACATCATCGCGTGACTGCTTTGGTGAAGATCACGTATAACACAGCTCTTTCAACCCCGAGTCAACTATATTTACCCTCTGGGGGTCAATATATTAGGAAAAGACATAAAAAATAAAAATTTCTTCGGCAGAAAAACTGCAGTTCTCAAAGGGTTAAAGTTAGTTTTCCGAAAAATTCTTCTTGGAAATTTCTTAAATAATG
The DNA here is from genome assembly GCA_950370525.1 of Bellardia bayeri. Lineage (NCBI taxonomy): Eukaryota > Metazoa > Arthropoda > Insecta > Diptera > Calliphoridae > Bellardia > Bellardia bayeri. The sequence continues at coordinate 60,933,653 of OX493264.1, forward strand.
TACAAATAATAGAAGTACCTTTTTGCTTGTTTGATTTTTGTTTTTTGTGGAAGAAATATTCTTATCACCTTATTCACAAAAACTTACAACAGGTTTATAATGCAAATTTCCATACAAAATTTGTTTTATAAACCTCTTATAAACATGTTGTAAGTTTTATGAATAAGTGCATTAGTATATATTTATATATATGATGATATTTATATCAAAGTATATTTTATGCCAAATAATGGCCAAAAATAAAATTTTTAACTTTAAATACAACTTTTGACTCTGCAAAGATTTTTAAACAATTATTTTTCTTTCTAGGTTTGTAAAAGTATCTAGTAGTAATTCACAAACAAATATTTAGAAAAAATCGGGTAATACTTGTATTCGCTATTAGCTATTAGAAAAAAAGTTAAAAATTTTATTTTCATATGCGATTATCTTACAAAATATATGTAAGTAATAATAAATGGCTACGACAATATTTTTTTAGTACTCAACTAGTAGATTCCATATACAAGGTGGCGCAAGAGTAAACTTCCAATCAGGCGATCTTGCTGGCCAGTGCAAATCGGCAAAACGGGAGATTAGTCGCCCGGGAAATGCATCCTTCAGCATATTGGTTGTGGCACGTGCAGTGTGTGGCGTTGCACCGTCCTGTTGGAACCACATGTTTTCCAATCCCAATTCATCGCTAAATTTATAGCATTTTCTGATAAGAGGATTACTTTTGCGCCACCTTGTAGTATAATCTTTAAAATCATATCACAAATGAAAAATTGAGATCGTTTTAAATTTCTCACATATCTATTTTGGGTACGTTTGGCATCGCCCTTGGTTAGTTTATGAGGTTCAAATATAAAACTTAAACTCGACAACATTGCCTTTACAAATTACAAATTTAATTCTCTTGTTTTCCAAATTTTCCCATTGTGCATATGGCAAACGAAATTAAAGCTTGATGTAGTGAAACTGATACAAAGTTTAAAATAATTTAGGAATATTTTTTCTGGACAATTTGCACTGAGTTTGGTCTCTAAATTCATTAGCAAAAATTTTAAATTTATAAGTCTTATTTATGTTGTTGATGAACTCTTGTAGCATTACAGAAATCAAAGTATTTATCTACAATGTGCTAGGACTTTTGAGTTTAAGATCATGCAATACTTTAATATAACATTTAAAACAAAGTTCAATAATTCACTACAATTCGTTTTTTTTTATTAATTAATCTAGAAATATATTTTTGCAATCAATATTTTATAGATAACCATAAAAGTTCAGTTAAAAATGTCAAGATATGCAACTGACCACGCAGTAGTTAAGAAAATATTAGTCTATAGAGTTCAAAAAAAAGAATTCAATAAATTAAATTGTCAACCTCCATACCTAAAAATCGTAAAGCTTCAAGTTTTACTATCTATTACAGAAAAGAATTGTAACAGAGAACAAGCCAAAAACAACAAAAAACTTAACACAAACACAATGTTACACGATTGACTGCAGTTTACAAACTTCCTTAAGACATCCGTTTCCGCTATCAATGATATTTCTTTATTTTGCTTTCTCTCTTCCTTTCTTTGTTGTACTTCACAGCACTTCCCTTCACTAACTTGTAAATACAGATATCAGTGCGTCTCTATTGCTTGAAATGCCTCCAGCTTATTTCCAAATGCTCAAATATACAAATAATGTATGTATGTGTGTGTATGTGTATCTTTAAGGGTGTATGTAAAACATACGAGTATGAATTCTAAAAGAACAAAAAAAAAGTAAAAAGAAAATAAAACTTTTTCAACTTATTTAAAGTGCAATAAAAACTGACAGAATCAATTTCATGAAATAATTTTGGTTTAAAACATTGCATTAGTTTCTGTTCGGTTCGTTTAAAGAAAATATTTCATATCCTTTTCAAGTATTTTAAAAAGTATAACAACTATTGTGTATCCCAGCTAGCATTTGGATGATTGTTTGAAGAGCGTGATCATTTCGCGACTCTTTTTTTTAATCGTTCAGACGATTGTTAGAGTAGATTTATATTTTTCGCTTCCAAACGGTGCTTTTGCGAGTCATTTTGACGTTTGTTGGACGAGTGAATCGTCGTTTACGCATTTTGGCGAGCATTGGAAGATTGTTTGCAGTCAACGATCTTATTTAGCTCTTCAAAATGATACTTTCACGAGTCATTTTGATGTTTGTCGGACGAGTGTTTTTTATGTTACCCCACAATCGTCGTTTAAGGATTCTGGCGATCATTGAAAGATTGTTGTTTCATCACAGTCGTATATTATTCTTGTAAATGATGAAATAAATGATTGGCAACGCAAGCCAACAAAAGGGATAGAACAAATGACGGGAAAGGGACAAAGTAGAAACCATGGGAAAAAAAGAGGAAAGTATTGAAAACAACATTAGGCCATAAGATCAGGTGGCTGAGCAGTTTTGGAGGTAAAAGTAAAAAAAAAATGGCTCTTGAAACTATGGTGCAACTATACAAGGTGAGTGCAGTAGCCCAGCTAACTGACTTTGTTTACAATTTACTTATGTTAAAATTAATACTTTTTCAAGTATTTTTGACAGTAGTACATTATTTTACACAAACAAAATACCTGTTGTTTCAGTTTTGTGTTGTATTTGTTGTCGATTTGCACTCACCTTGTATAGTTGCACCATGCTTGAAACGACAATTTTTTGGTTGGCGTGCTTAATGGTAAAAACGAAGATGGCAGGTGGATCATTCTAGTGTATGAGCATGATACAAGTGGAGGTGTAATAGAAGACGGAAAAATAAAATTGGTGAAACAATAAAAATTTAAAAACGAAAAAGTAAAAGTTGAGTAAAAAAAATCCTAAAATATTTTTTTTTGTAAAGAAAAACTAAATACAACTAAAACCATAAAAATAAAAGTTGAAGAAAAAAAATACTAGAAAGATAAAGTTTGGAAAGTCCACCCAAAGAGTAATAGCTTCAACACCCGCACAAGCAATACGTTTTATTTTGGGCTAACTGCCTGGAAAACTCAACCCAGGGCCAACCATTAAACCAGCAAAAGCTTCCACACAAACAGGGCCATCAAACACCTGCCCCGACACAGGGCCAACCATCAAACACCTGCCCCGACACAGGGCCAACCAGCAAACACCTGCCCCGAAACAGGGCCAACCAACAAACATCAGCCCAAACAACAGCTCTAATACCTGCGCAAGCACCAGCACCTAAAACCGCCGACACAGAGGGAATAGGAATAACATCGCAAACTTAACACCTACTCCAATAACATCAACCAATAACCAACACCTGCACCAGCTACAACAGCCTAGCAACAGGCACCACAGTCCCAGACTAACAACCGCCCAACAACACCGGTACTAACAACAGGCATAATGGTAAACCAACAAACAACAGGTATATCTTTTTTTTTTTTTTTTTATATTTTGGCCGGAGAACCAGACACTCCACTGCCAACAAACAACAGGTATTTCATTTTTTTTTTAAGTAGAAAATTTTATTATTAAATATACAGATTTACTTAAAACTACAAATTAACTTACAAGCGACGGATAAAATATTTGAACAAGCATAGGTATATATATTTAAGTACTTATACATTTTTTTTGGATAGGGAAAAACTCAGATACACCCAAAGTCTTCTACCTATATCGTCAGTCCCTGGTGGCGTCTTAGCCCAGGTGCGCACATACTCAGTTAGGGATTGAGCTCAGGCCTTTATGTTCTAAAAAGAATACAAATTTATGAAATAAATATATATATACTACCTAAAATTTCATTGTGATTCGACTTACCTTGTACGACCAAAACCTACAGAACACCTCACGTACGAACAGCAGTCGTATTTTGAAAAAGAAAAGAAAATAGAAAGTAAAGAAATTAATCAGTTTTTTTTTTTTTGTAAAGTAGAACTTTGGTTTATATAACTTTTTTATAATTGTAACAAAAGTAAAGGAATTTTTGTAAACTCTAGTACGTAAAAAGATTTAAAAGTTGTTTAAATTAAATTGATTTTTCTTTTTGTCGGTTTAGAAACTAATTAAGGCGATTGTTTGACGGCTCTTTTGAAGTAGGAATAAAAGAGTATTACATGATTCATTTCAGCGCATCGTAGACGACTCATATGGAATAGTCGCCGTCATGACACAGTTTCTCCCGTTGCACTAAATTTCCGCGATCGGAATACGACATCGCGGACGATTTATTTAATCACCAGCTCCGATCGCGGAAGTGCCCTCTACGATTAAAAATGCTAGCTGGGATTGCAAAAGTGAAAATAAACTATGTATGTATTGCAATTCTGACATTTTCACATTATTGCCGCAATTAAGGAATTAATCAAAATGAGTGATTTATAATTTATTTTCTTTTTTCATAAAGGTCAGAGTATAACTTTTATTTTCGAACTTTAAAAATAAATGGCAAAAGTAGATTTGATGCAAGTTCAAAATCATGCCTGAATAAAAAAATTATAAATAATTGTATGTAAAATTTTAAAAAAAAACGAAAATTTAAAAAAAACATAAATTTTGCAAAAACTTTAAAAACAAAACAAAATTCACAATTTTGCAAATCATAAATTAAAAAAAAATTCAAAATTTATTAAGTTCATAATTGAAATTGAAAAAAAATATTCGTATAGTATGTAAATAAAAGAGAAAGAATGTTAACAGTATCAACCACACTTGAAATAGTTTGTCCCTCGCCAAGGCATTAGAAAACAACAAAAAAAATATAAAGGTTATATATAGTAAACCATGTAAACAAAAATTAATTTATAACTGTTTTTTGAGTGATTTATTTATTTAAAATCAATTTACAAATCACTTTTTTGATTTTTGATTATATGGACGAGGTATTTTCGGTCTCTAGTTATGAGGTCAAAATTCAAAACTTAAACTCGACAACACATCCTCTGTAGGCACATACAAAACGGACTAAGCGTTTAGAAATTGCAGATTTATTTCCCTTTTTTCAAACTCCCACACTGTGCGGTCGCATTAGGTTTGGGGGACAGAGTATACAGCGGTGACAATACAATCAGCTCTTAGAAAGAGTAAGAAAATATTTTGTGGTAGTATGTTGGCAGTGTGGCCAAAACTCAAAAAGTTAAGCGGCTAAGGGCCATTTTTACAACTTGCCTCTAATGTTCTTAATAGTAATATGGTGTTCAGACATGAATTTTTAATTGAAATTTTTAATTAACCCTCTAATTGAATTTAATTATCCATACAAAATTTCAATTAAGGTAATTGCTTCATTATCAGTTAATTAGATTAAAGTAAACTTATAATAACCAAATACTTCTTATCTGTCCGATAACATCATACCTTAACTATTGCCAAGTTGTAATAATGGGTCTAAATCAGTTTAAAAATAAAACTTGTTTTAAAATGCAAAAAAAAATGTGCTAAATTTTTTTGAAATACTTTTCTGAAATAATTGTTTACAATTTGAGCTACGCATTTTTAAAACATAAACTTTTTATATAAATAATACAACTGTGAACTCAAAAACAAAACTAATTAAGGTTCTCTTCAGGAGTCCAACCTTAAAGTTAAATATTTTTTGAGTAATTTTCACACAAATTTTCATAATTATTTTTTACTGTATCAGGATTAAGTCTCCTGTAATTTGAAAAAAATTTTTAATCTTTTTAATCCACATCTAATATAAAGGATATAATTGATTGTATTTCAATCATTATGTTTCTTATTTTATTGTACCCTACATCCTGATGTTTGTAAAGCCCAAAAATATTAGTCTAACATCCACCTTAAAGTATACCAATCGACTCAGAATCACTTTCTGATTTTCAATTTAATGGCTGTCCACGCAAATTACAGGACGCAATTTGGAAGATATTTCGATTGTTGAAATTGGTTAAAATTGGTCCATTATTTCACCTAGCCTCCATACAAATGTTCTCTCGAAATAGTGCTTTATCTATCATAAATGTGTGATTTATAAACGTATACAAATAAGTTGTATATGAAACTTAATTACAACTACAAATTTTGTGCAGATCGGTCAATAATTAGTCATAGCTCCGATATAAGAACCACTTCTGAAAATAATTTCAACATGCATATAATCGGGAAATTTTATATAATTCATTCCACTAAATGTATATTCTGAACAACTAAATGGCAAAACTAAAATCTTCATAACAAAAGATGAAAGGGAGTTTTCATAGAACGTATTCTTGTATTCACAAACTTGCTTTCAAAATTCTGCGGTCGAGTTTTGAATTTCCCACTCATATGAAGTTAATGTTTGCCTTTTTAGCTCAAGAGTTTAAAAAAAAAATAAAAAAAAATTTCAAATGCTAAATGTAAAATTTTGCAGCTAAATCAAAACAAAACAAGTAAGAGTTTATATTCGGCTGTGCCGAATCTTATATACCCATCACCAGATCACCTATTATTGAGACTGATTTTCGGAACTGAACTTTAGACTAGTTCGCCTTCCATACAAAAAAAAAAAGTTGCGTCAGTCACCCCCTAGGATTAAAGATAATGTAAAAACAATTCCAAAAATATTTTTTTAGTTTTTTTGCCACGCCTACAAATATCGCCCTTTTAGTATTTTGTTCACTTTCGCTATTTTTAGTCCGATCATAACATTTTGTATACTGGTGGTCATGGCTCTGTAAGGGCTACACTTCTGTCCTTAATCTTTTTTACTAAGACGTCAAATTCTACCGAGATGAAACCTTAGAATAGCAGTATCATCAGATATCAAATATAAGAACGGTCCCTGGATGCTTTCATGAGGTATTTCTGCTTCAATAGATTGTGCGGAGCTTAAGAAATCTCCTTCTTTAAGCTTAAATCTTCGACCAGTTAAGTAGCTTTCCAAACGCTTATGTGTGTTTACGGGTAAATTTAGTTTTAACTTGTATATTAGACTATCATGCCACAGTTTCTCAACCGCTTGAGAAATGTCAATAAAAAGTAAGGAACAATACTTCTTTTCTTTAAATGTTTTTTTGAAGATATTGACAAGTTTATGGGTTTGTTCGATAGTATTGTGTTTTCTTCTGAATCCAAATTGAGGATTCGGAATACAATTGTTTTCACTTAAAATCGGGTATAACTTGTTCATGAGCATTTTCTCGAATAGCTTATTATAGATATATTTGACAATAGGCTGATATGATCTATATGATTCTACTATTGTGTGATCTTTTCCAGGCTTAGGCATCATGGTAACCAGTGAACCCTTCCATTCTAGTGGATAATATTCAGGGCGTAATATAGCGTTAAAAATAAAAAGTGTTATTCTTATTGCTATCCCGAGTAGCTCCATAAGCATTTTGTTACTGATTTTGTCAATGTCAGCTGCTTTTTTAGAGTTTAATGACGTTTTCTTTTCTGGCAAAAATGTAACATATATGTTACACTTTTTACCCATTTCTCATATAAAAAAGGAAAAAAGTGTAACATTTTTGCCAGAAAAGAAAACGCCATAAGTCAATTATAGCCTCTTCGATCTCTCGAATCTCAAAACGTGGGGGTACAGCTGGTCCTAAATGGTGTGTCACTGGTGGCAAGTCTATTGATTCATTTGATGGGTTTGGGGTAAATACTTTTTTCAAATGATTTATAAATATGTAGATTGATTTTTTCAGTGTCATCCTTGCCCAACCACTACTTAAATTTCGCAAGGGGGGCTTACATAACACAGGTCTTTTAAGATTTTTAGTCGCTCGCCATAGTGAGTAATCTGATTGCGGAGTTGCGTCCAGACTTTCTAAGTATTTATTTAGTGATTCCATTTTCCGATATTCCAGGAGCTCTTTAAATCTTTTGATGCAATATTTTAGCTTAGATTTGAGTTGGGGCGATCTGTGCAATTTCCACTCTCTTCGAGTTCTTCTTTTTTCATTTAAGAGGCATTCGACATCTGCAGAATAAATTCTGTTATATGCAGTTAGTCGAGGAGTTTGGACAGCAAGTTGTGCAGCCAGTTTAAGCTCATTATTCAAATTGATAAGAAAGTAATCGATATTTTTTGGTGTTCTTGGCGGTATGTTTTCAGAATAATGTGTAGAGGCATTTTCTATATTTAAAAAAATCGTCATGTTGAATTTTAAAAATCGTCAAAAAAATCGTAAAAATAAAAAGTCACTATTTCTAACAGTATTTTTAAATTTCGATTTAAACGAAATCATTAAAATTCAAGTTTCTCTTCAAGTCTCTTCTACAATCAAAATACATAAATTTTAATTTTTAAATAAGAAATCACAAAAAGTATAACGTTCAACACAACTTGTGTAATATTTTTATAATATTCTACAGTATTTTATAGATAAATATCTGAATTTAAAATACTAAATTTTTTAATTCAGGTTTAACTACAATGTCAAAACAATTTGATTTATTTAGATTTAAATAATCTTTTAGTAAAGAATTCCTTCAATAGATTTATTTTCTAAACATTCCGTATTTTTATTAAGTTTTGGATATTATCCCTACGGGCTAATTTCGGTCAATTATATTTTCTTCTTTAAATGATGTAAATGAAACAATTTACTTCATCAATTTGCTATACGTTTAGTCGATGTGGGTTTTCGACTTCTTCAGGAGCTATTTTATTAAGATAATTTATCTTATGTTACATCATTTGTTATTATTTAAAAATATATTGTAATTAAAACGGGAATAACACGACACCAAGTTAATTAAAATAAATGAATAAATAATTACAATTGTATAAATATAGAATAAATCACAGAATCGTCAAACTTATAACTACGGATATCACAGAACTATTACTTATAATTAATTGCAGGCATGTATTGGAGCTTAGTATTATTTTTATCTTCTTTTGTGTTGAGAGTATTCAATAGTCGTTCCTATATTCTCAAGCTCTCCAATGTGTATCTCTTATTTTCGGATTTCTCCTTGTCAAGTATTTTCACACTCTTAAAATCAACGATATGTCCGCTCTCTTTTGCGTGTTGTGAGAGTCCAACATGCGTCTCGTAGTCCCTACATAAACTTTATTGCATTGATCGCTTTCATCCCCTTTACATGTAATTTCGTAAACAACATTTTCCGTTTTCATTTTATCTATTTTGCTCTTTCTGTTAGTAAACACACGCCTCAGTGTAGAATTAGATTTGTGAGCTATCATTATGTTTTTATTGTTTATTATATTCCTTAAGGTTCTGTTTTCTGTCAGTTTAGGAATAAATGGTACACTGCAAAAAATTGATTCGTTCGTTTCGTCGTCTTTATTTCTGTTTGCATTTTTGCTGAGGATTTTGTTAATAGTGTTGATTATGATGTGTGATGGGTAATCGTTCTTTTTTAGTATTTGTCTAATTCTCTGGATGTTTTCGTTTCTGAATTGTACGTGGCTCATGTTGATTATGTTATCGACGAAATTTGTGACCGTGTTTATTTTCATTTTCATTGGTTGGGTAGAATTAAAATTGATGAGTCGTCCAGAGGAAGTCGGTTTCGTGTACCAATTAGTGATAATATGTTCTCCATCTCTTATTATGTTCATGTCTAAGTATGGTATCTGTGAAGAATTTTCCTTTTCAATAGTAAATTGTATTTTCTTATGATATGTGTTCAGTATTTCCAAAATTGTTTCCTCATCTTTCTTGTTAATAACTGCGAAAAAATCGTCAACGTATTTTGTTATGAATTTTATGTGAATATCCTTGATTTTTAGTCTATTAATTATTTCGTCAAGTAAGGTATCTAATACTATATCAGCAATTGTAGGTGATAGGGGGTTGCCCATTGGCATACCATAAGTTTGATGGTAATATTTACCATTATAAGTAAAATAATTGTTATCTGTGAGGCAAAACTTTAGTAGTCTCAGGAATTGAGATCTATCTATTGTAGTGTATTTTTCAAGTATTTCCCATTTGTCCATTATGTTATTTACGGCTAAGTGTATCGGTATATTTGTGAAAAGTGAAACCACGTCAAAAGAGACAATAATGTCATCATCGTCAAGAGTTATTTTACTAAGTTTATCTTTTAATTCTCTTGAGTTTTTTATATTATAGTAAGGATAAATCAAATTCCTTAATATAGAACCAATATGTTTCGATAATTTATAACATGGAACCTTCATTGATGCTGATATGGGTCGTAAAGGGGTATTTTCCTTGTGGATTTTCGGTAATCCATAAAGTTCGGGTGCCGCAGCTGCATAGTTCGTCATTATAAATTTTTGTATTCTTGTTATTTTGTTCTGTTTGTACAGATCATTTATCAATTTATTGTTCTGTTTTTGTAATTTAGTTGTTGGGTCCATTGGTATTCTTTGGTATGTTGTGCGATCCTCCAGTAAAATTTTCATTTTCGTATTATAGTAATTTTTATATACAATTACTGTTTTATTACCCTTATCTGCTGACGTTATCATTAAGTCTTTCTCGTGCTGTTTTATAACATGATTGTTTTTTGTTTTACATATTTAAATTTACTTGGCTGAAGATTCTTTCGACGTTTCAGATGATTGAGGTAAAGTCATTATATTTTGAATAAATTTTGTCAAAATAGGAAAAGCTCCTGTAAAATTACCCCGTTTTATTTCAGAAATTGTTTTCCAAAAATTGCATAAATTAACTTCGGTATGTGGAAATAATGATTTTAAATCTAAAAATTTTAATTCACGGAATTCAGAATCTAAATATTGCTTAACATGTTCACCAATCAAACGTGGAAATTCTTCAAGTACTTCATAAAATGAGGGACTACAATACTCACTCATAATATTATTGGAATTAATTATACTTAAACTTTTTAAATTAGTTTCAAAGTCGAATCTTTTTAAAACTAAACTCAATATAAAAATTAATACAATTATCAGTAATTTCAAGAACATCACTATCATTTAGTTTTGTTTTTCAAATAATGTCCTTTGCATATACATACACCCAAATATATGAAATTGATTGTATTTCAAAAAGTTGTTTGGGTCTTTATAATTTATTAAATATTTAATATATCATGTTTTATAAAATTGTTAATTATGGTCTAAAAAAGTATTTCCATTTGAAAATGCATATTGTGGATTTCGGCATTTTCACTTTGAAATAAACGATATATGCTATTAATAACACCAAGTACATATATTAGAAATGACAAATACAGTAAGTTTCTTTCATTTAAGTTTTCAAAAATTATTTTAGACGTATCAATATTGTCAACGTTAGCCGCAAATGAAAAATACATTTTTAAATCTTCATATAATTCTAAAATACGTACCACAACCGTCTCCAAAGATATCCATCTAGTTTGACTAGGGTGGAACACTTTTTTTTGCTTTAATTCCAACAATATTTGGATGTCATCAAATTGATGACACCTTTTCCTATTTGACAAGTAATTAAAAATATTTCTAGTAAATGTTTTAATTCGTCACCTAAAATGCCCAAAGACGTAACCCTCATTATCATAATTTTACAGGAGAAGCAAAAAGCATTATAAAATGAAAACTCTTTAATTGAAAATCGCGATTTCTTCACATCTTGTCTTAATATATTATATTTCTATATAGACGACAAACTTATTTCTGTAAAAAAAAATGTGGGTTAAGTTTTTTATGGTTTATGAAAACGTTTAAATGATGTTACGTCTTTTTCCATTTCTTGAATAAAATCGTTAGTTTGGAACGTAGAAGCTTAAAATTTTTAGGAGCATTTTATTTTAGCCTTGTGTTCCAGACTCAATCAAAAAACGAATTTTGCTTTTTTGAGGGTTACGTCTTTGGGCATTTCAGGTGACGAACTGCAGATGGCAATTTGAGACACGAGTATGGTGCACATAACGCTAGGGAGTAACAAATGCATTTCATAACAAACAATTCAGGCAAAACCAATCATGTTTTTCTTGTAATTAATATTATTTTCTTTAAAGTGATTTATAATAATTTTATAAATACCATTTGGATTACATTGGTCCACTTCCAAAAGTCAAAAAAAAAACTATTTTAAAATCGATGCACATTCGAACGACTCAGCATAACGACTTTTTGTTTGAAATGTCTGTAGATTCGTCTATGCACAACGAAAACATATTGTTGCTAATAATTCAGACATATTTATCAACTGCCTTTTCCCAATAACGTTTTTTTGGCTTTGGTTCGACCCAGTGCAAAATTTTTGGCACAATCAGAATCTAAAAACAAGTAAGAAAGTATAGTCGGTCAAGCCCGACCATATAATACCCTACACCCAGTATATGCATAAAACAGTTTTTCAGAAATGGGCGTTATATGGAAGATATAACCAAAAATTTAGTTTCATGATGTCTGTGAATATAAGTATTATATGTGTTAAACTTTATCTCGATATAAATATTTTCGAAAGATTTATGGAGCTTAAAGTGAATTACGGAAAGGGTCTTATATGGAATTTTGACTAATTATAGACCGAGCATAATAAAATTAGATCATATTATTTGTATACATATGAAATATATTTGCGTTAAATATTATTTGGATACCAACATTTTTGAGAGAGTTATGCTCTTTAAAGTGATTTTCGGAAGTGGGCCTTATATGGGACCTACTACTAATTATGGACCGATTATAATAAAATGTTACCGTATTCTTTGTATACATATAAAATATATTTGTGTTAAATATTATTTGGATACCGACATTTTTAAGAGAGTTATGCTCTTTAAAGTGATTTTCTGAAGTGGGCCTTACATGGGATCTACGAGTAATTATGGACCGATCTGCACAAAATTTGCAGATGAGCTTTTGCTTTACTTACTACTCATTTGTGATGAAATTTGTTTGGATACTTGCATAATTCAAACATTTATGATAAGTAAACCCCAATTTCAGGAGGACATTTGTATGGGTGCCAGGTGAAATAATGGACCGATTTACACCAGTTTCAATCTAATCCGTCCTTGGGCGGAACAAATATCACGTACCAAATTTTATCGAAATATCTTTAAAATTGCTACCTGTACTCTGCGCACAAGCTGTACATGGATAGCCAGCCGGCCAGACGGACGGACATCGTTAGATCGACTCAGAAAGTGATTCTGAGCTGATCCGTATACTTTAAGGTGAGTGTTGGACCAATATTTCTGGGCGTTACAAACATCAGCACATGAATCATAATGAATTTTGACATAACTTGGTCATATGATCCCCATTTAAAAATGGAAGGTTGTGTTCCACAATAAAAATACCATCATTATTTCTGCCAAACAATTTTCTTTGGAAGAAAAACATCATTTATTTTTTTCTGGCCTTCTATAATTGAGTTAACAGCAATTAATGGCCGAAATCTCGGTCATTAGTTAACCATTGGTAAACTCAAATACTAACTATTGTTTAACTATTACTTGTTATTCTTATGGCAAACTAAGCATTGCGAATAAAGAATCATTAGTTAAGCCTTTGTCATTAGCTAACTAAAAACTGTGAATTCGGCCATAAATGTTTTTGAGTAGCTTTGAGAACTGAATTGCACAAGGGGCAGTAAATTGTGTTGTTTTTTATTTTTGCCCAAACTTTAAATTCTGGATCTTTTACCCAATCCTCCTTCAATTTGCGCCTTTTTCTTTCGGTCTGAAAAAATAACTTAAAATTTAGGTAATTCTGCTAAAGAACCTTTTCATATATTTACCGCTGTTAGGCTCTGAGATGTACCAGCATCTTCATCGTCCATACAATTGGTTTTATCTTTTTTTATATATTTCAGCATTTAGTTTTTTTAATTATAGAATGCTTATTCTTTTAACAAACTATGTACAACTTCACATTAATTTACTTTTCCAATTTATAGACAACCGTTAGTTTTTTTTTTCGTTTGTCCCCGTTTACACAGGGAAACATCTAGAATTCTCTTTTGTATTTTCCTTCACGGTCATACAGGGAAACATTGTTGTCGGATACATTCCACTTTATATTTGTTTTTTGACATTTGACATTGCAGTGTTGTTTTTTTAATTTCTACTACTAATTTGTGAAATAAATAAATAAATTATAAAAGATAAAATTTATAAAAACATTTATTTTATTTAACATTGTTTATGTTTTTATTTTTATTCAAACAAAGTCAAATATAAAACATAGACAACAAAGCACGCCGAAAAGAAATAAATCAAATGTCAAAAAGCAAAGCAAATGTAAACAATACGAAAGAAAGCACAAAGCGTGCATCCGAGAACGGGAAACAAATTTCATATTCTTTTCCCCACCCGTCCCACTCTTCCAAACAAAATGTTTGCCTTCCAAATGTTTCCCTGTGTAAACGGGGACTTTGCATGCTTGATTGATATTTTTCAAGCACACTGGAAGTAATTCTCCTTTCATACTAAAAGGATCAACATTGTACACTTACACATTTATAAATATGATGGGAAAGAATACTTCCCAACATGCATTGAAAAATTATTTCTCCAATATTAGAGAAAAGCTTAATTCTCAAGTTAATTTCTAATGTAATTCTCAACTTAAGTTGAAACATTTTTCTCCTTTTTTGTTTTCAACTTGACATCAATTTGAGATTTAATATTTTATCCAATCTTTGAGAAAAATTTTAATTCTCAAGCGGATATCTAACACTTCTCCACTTGAGGCCAAACATTTTTTTAACTTGAATACGATTTGAGATAAATTTGAGATTTTTTTTTCATTTTTTATTCTCGTATGGCAGCGCTGTTTTGTGCAATCGCTTACAGATCTGGTAGCATTTATTTATTTTTTATTTTATTTATTGCACAAATGTGCAAATGTGAAAGAAGTGAAAATAGTGAAAAAAGCAAGTGTTAAAAAATATAAATAAATATAACTGCATTTAAGTGAAGGAAAGACAAGTAACGGTACGAAAAGTTTAAATATTTAATATAAAAATGAATAGATCAAAAAAAGTTAAAAGTGATGGCTTGCTGTCGGAGAGCTCATTTGCCGATGAAACTTTGGCAATGGCACCATCGACATAAAATGCTTGTGGAAACGTGTCTTTTGAGGAATTTAGAAGTGAGGGCAATTCATCTGAATCGAAAATTAAAAGTGAAAAGGAGGAAATAGTAGAAAATTTAGGTGAATTGAGGGATGAGCTTGGCGGAAAATGATAACGGATGAGGTATCTATCAAATATTCCTGGCAAGGAACTAAGACAAAACAACCCGTACGAGCTCTAAATGTTACAGCGGCATTAAAACGTAATTATGTTTTTATGTTATGATTGAAATTAATATTAACTAAATCTCATTAATCTTTTCAGAAGCTTGCAATCAAAAATTTGCAGCTGCATCTTCGGACAGCGAGTTCGAAAGAACTCTCATATCATTTTACCAACACGCCAATAACCGCCTTCATAAGAAGTTAAATTATGTAAATGGAAAAAAGGAAAATATCTCCCAAATTAATTAATATTTTTTTATTATTAAAAATATCTTTAATGAATTGTTTTTTATCAATTGTTTTTATGATCTTTTTTATGATGTTTTTTTATTATTACTAAAAAATAACTCAGATGAATTGTTTTTTATGATCTCATTATTTTATGTTTTTTTTATATAATAAATAAGTTACAAAACTAAGTAAAAAACATTGTTTATATCTTAAATTTATATAAATGGGCTTTCTTTAACATCCATTTGAAACCAATTGGAGAAATTTCTTTGATATCAAGTTGAGAATCACAAATTTCTCAATTTGATAAATAAGAAAATCATCATTATAAAAATGAGCCTTTTAAGTTGAGAAGACTATAATCGGACTATTGAGGTGCATTTGAGAATTAACGTTGGAGATTTGAGAATGGTATTTGATATCAAATGCATCTCAAGTTGATATCAAACAATAATGTTTATTGGGTTCAAATATAATTACATATGTATGTTCTTTTTTCTCTTTATGATAATAAGTGCGACAAATGGTTGTTGTGTTATATGAAAGAAACAATAATAAAAAACTAATAATGCCATATTTTCATAATGCAGAAAATCGTAATTTTCCAACAAAAAATCGTCAAACGTCATATTGCTTTTTTTGAATCAAGAAATCGTCAAAATGACGATAAATCGTCCAATCTGGCAGCTATGCTTGTGGCTGTCAACGCTAAATTACCAGTCTGACGATAATTCTAACTAAGATTCGACGTGAATTACTTCTCCCGGAATATTTTTTATAACTCCAAAATCCATAAGATCTGGTATCTTCTGTGGATCAGTAGGGCAATAAGTAGGTTTTCTGCTCTAAATCACATTCAATCTCATGTTAGAAATTGTATTGAATAAAACACGACCTTTCGGAGTAATCAGTCTTGATTCTCAGAATGTGTGCTTAGCGTTATAGTCACCAGCTGCTAGAAAACAGTGGCCTAGTGTTTTAAAGAAATTATTGTTTTGACTTTCGTTATTTGGAATCTAGGGGGTGAATATATAGACAAAATCACTATATTTCGATGACAATCTTCGATACAGATCATTGTAGCTTAAGGATAATCTTCACAAAGATGACCCGTTAAGTAGTGTTTAATTGCTGTGCCTCCGTATGCTCTGTCTCTTTAGGATCCTTAGTCTCATACATGAGATACCCATTTATGCAAAATAAACTTCTAGACGTCAAATGTGTTTCCGAAATCAGCATTTCATCGATTTGGTGATTTAAAGGAAATATTAAAGTTCGTTATTATGTTGACGAATGACCTTTGCCTATTAAGTACAGCTTGCATTTCCCGCATCATGTTACTCATAGAATTCGTAAAATTATTAATCGATTGAACAAGGATTTCCACTGTAGCTCCTTGCCGGCTAAAGTTAAAAGATGGGGTTTGATAGTTTGGCTCCATGTTGACATTATTATTGGGTAACGGGTTCTGAACATTTTGGTTGCTTTGTAGTACATTAGCTTAGGATATATTTTTGGTTGTCGGCTCCTCATATTGTGGGTATTTTATTTCAAATTGTTAGAGAGCTTTTTACAATAGAATCTCTATAGTGAGCAGTATCATTTCCTCCACAATTACATCATTTTTTTATGTTCGAATCATTTTTGGGTTTATCACAATGAGATGAACAGTAGTAGTTCACCACATGGAACTCAAACTGATGCCAACTTACAATATGATCTAGTATGATCATATTCTTGGCAGTTTAAACATTGGACGGTGCCAGATCGTTTGTGTGGTTGTGCTACCGTTCTTTTGTGCAATAAAAATCTCAGATCATAAATTGGGTGTGTTTCACCTTTCTTTAGTTTAACATCACCAGGTTCCAATTCTACTCGAAAAAGTGGTAAAAAGTTTTTAATATTTATCACGTTCTTTATCTTAAAGCCTTTAGTTTCCAAACTGTTTTTTATTTCCTGGGGTTCTACACAGGAGTCGATACCCTTAATAACAATATGAAGTCTTTTACTCTTTTTTAGTTGATAGATATAGAAAATTTTTTTAACGGGATTCAAAATCAGTTACAATTTTACTGAAATCTTTTTCATGATTAACCTGAATTTTGGTTTCATTAATATTACCTCTCTTAAAAGGGACTACAAAAAACGAATTTTTGCCAATTAGCGAAATGAAATCCTTCACTAGTTTGATGGAGTTTTGTTCTCTCAAGTATATTGGTGAGCAGTTTTAGGTAAAGTTCCCGTTTTAGTTTTTTTTTTGTTCTTACTTCGTTTGATATATTGGGCATACTTTTAGGTATATTGACATTGATATTTTCAGTGTAGTTTATTAAAGTATTAACTTTCACAGCTGTTGGTGACAGAATGCCCTTTGTTGTAATGCAATTATTTACTAACAAAGTGGGCGAACAAGAACGTGTGCAGTTTGTTAGGTTTGACAATTAAAAACGCGCTGTCATCAATTATTTAATTATTTTCCTTTTTATCACTCTCTTCTGCATTACTGTAAGGTATGCATTTCATGCTTGAGACACTCATTAAAAAAGCTCTTTATTGTTTAAACAATCTCTTATTTAAATATATATAAAATTTTTAATAATTGCGGAGTAATATTAAACACGGATGGACACGTGAAAGTCCAACAGTTATCTATGCCATTAATTGAATAGACATCTTAATACCAAGAGTTATTCGAATACATAACGCATCATAAAATCTATAGAATCGGAATTCGGAACAATATCCTGCAAGTTTGGGATTCGATTATCATTAGTGTAGTTATTGGATACGGAATTATGCCATTACTCTAAAAACTTTGGTGAAAGAAACTTTTGGATTTCTGGTAGAAGCACGAATTTCGATAAAACCTCTTTCTTTTTACATACGTCTTGGTTGTATTTTGTTATCGAAATTCCAGCAAAAAATTAATCATTTGGCATTCGGAATACGAAAAATTTGATAAGTAGCCACGATGTCATCGGCCGGTTGAAATAAATTCCGAATAGATTGGTAAGGCGTAGGATTGCCGCCGATTGTCACTGTTTTTATTTCGTGTTCTTGGACAGTTATGTTTAGTCTATTATGGCGTAAGATTATTTTTCATTTAGCATGCTTCATATCAACCAGGATTTGTCGACATATCTTGAGCATCTGCGTACTTTGCAAGTGAATAATTTAGGATTCATAAGTTCAAGAAGTTTAGATTGGACTGGGATGAACATGTTGGAAAGAGGAAATATCAAATTCCAGAATATACGGCAAAAAATATCTTAACATGTGTATGTACGAATTAAAACATTCTTCAACTAGTCTAGGTCAAGTTTTATTTTGTAGAAATATTAACAAGACAATATTCTGAAGTGGTTTTATATACACTTTCTCGAGGTGCACATCTAAAATAAGATGAGGAAGTATATTTCTTAGGGCCACAAACATTAGGTCTTACAACCAAAAGCATAACTGATGAGAGGCAGATACAGATATCAAGATTGAAAATTGGATTTGGTATGAAAGAACACTGACTGTGAATATTGATATACTATTATTTAAGCCGAAAATTGTTGCATTCATGCGAGTGAAAGGAAGTTTTAAGTGGAAGGAAGTTTGGATGGACTTTGCGAAACAAAAGACATTTCTGATCCTTAATCTATCAATTATTTTACTGTGTTTTTTCTATTCAAGTGACGGATTTTACTCTTATCAGCTTCAAAAGCAATGGAAGCAATTTTTCTGGTTAACCAAGTACGCATGGATTGTTGGAATCATGTATAACAAACCCAGTATTTCGAAGTTTATTTGACAGACAAGTATAAAATATAAGATGATGTGTGACTTGAAAGTGTTCTCGGTCCAAAACTTTATTTTAGTTAAACCTTTGATTTACCTGTGTGTGATTGACTTTCATTTTGAAATTCGCTAATGATACCGCAATACTTAGTTCCCAAGTAAATTTGCTGGTAGCTTCTACGGAATTGGGCAATAATTTGGAGAATATTGTAGAGGATGGACTTTTGATGGGATTTGAAAGAGGGGCAGTCAGACGATAACGTTCTAACCGACCTTAATTCCTGGTTAAAATTAATCTTTTGTTGTTTTTTTTATTATAGGATTCTGAGGCTTGAATTGACGTAATCGTCATATTCGCCTTCAGAATTTTATTTGCTGATTTTTTCTTTTTGTTTAAAAAAAAAGTATTTTTTTATTATTATTTAATGGTGTTTATTAAGCAAAGGTAATGATCTGCTTTTTATAGGCCAGATAATAGAAATAAATTATTGGAATTTGAAATATTTTGAATGATTTACATATATTAACACAAAACAAAATGATCAATAAAAATAACTCAACTACAGTGAGAACACAACTCAAATCACACAATTATTAAATGATATTCAATTAAATGCGAAGAAGAGTATAATTACACTAGGTAACAAAATTAATATTATTTTGAATGAAATAATGAAAAATAAATATTAATGTCTATTAAAATAATCCAAATTTAAGTTTTCGCAACCCATACGTGCCTGCATAAAATAAGCTGTGACGTAAAAAAATTATAATATTTTGTTTTTTTTAGTTTTAATATATTAAAATGTACACTTTTGCACTAAATATTTTTTTTTTTGTTATAAAATTTTTTCTTTGAAATGACACCAATATCTTTTTTAAGATCCTGTTAGTTTTGTTTTTATGAAGCTTTGAAAACAAAAAATGTACTGCATAAAAAAAGCCGTGAAAATAATCATTTTTGAAAATTCAATTCTATTATTTTTTAACTCGTAAAATTGATTTTATTAAGATTGTTTAAAGTCACAAGCCATTAAAAATATCTAACGTGCCCTACTTAGAGACTTCACAGCGTCTCTTCTCTTTGTTTCATATGTTTTTTTACTAAAATCGTTTCTTAAATAATCATTTTGAAACACTAAAATTAATAAAATCCCTTGATTTTTTGGATCAGTAGTCGATTAATGCACGTAATTTCAACAACTAGTTACTTATTAGTGCATAGTTACTAGGGTGGGTCAAAAACAAAAGTTTTCTGCATTTCGTGAGAGGCTCTGCGATAAAAAGGTGCTAAATAGTATTGCTAATCGGCATTAAAATTGTATTGCATTATTTTAAGTTTTGGAAAAAGTTGATTTTTGACATCCCTTTAATAATACTTTTTAAGTTACATATTTATACAAGATTATGCAAAATAATTTTAAGCATCGGTATATAGAGGTAATCCCGATATATTACCGTACTAAAATAAAAGAGTTAGGTAGCGATATCCAGAACTGATTCAGTCTTAAGCCTAGTACTCTGTTCAAATTTGGGAAAAATGTTGAGCAACATTAATTATTTCATACGGAAAATTTGACGTATAGCCAATGTTGCCTATCACGCGAATTTACATAATTTGACGTTTTTTTTAATTGAAAGTACGCCACATTGTTTTACTTATGTAAACAAAACACATATGTTTTGCTTTTTTGTGAATTTAAATCGAAACTAAATAAAAGTTAAAATATTAAAAAATCTGTGTTGAATCGAAATCTTTAAATAAAAATGACTGAACAAATATTACTGGCCGCTTGTGCAGCAGCACAACAAGTAATAGATATTGTTGTTGCGACAGAAGAGTTTTTGAATGAAAATTCCACGTGAAACAATTGCTACTTTAATTATTTCGCTGTGAAAAAATAATGTTGCCAGATACATTTCACATTTTTTCACAAAATTAACAGAGTACTATTTCTGCAACATTTTTTCATGAAAATTTCATGTTTATTTTTTTAACATGTATTTTGACAGCATTCCACTTGAAATTTTGAACAGAGTACTATGCTTTAAGGTTCAATTAGACGTGCCACAGACGTAAAAATATAAAACCAATCATATGTACATATGTTTATGCAATGACACAGAAATATAAATTCTGCTTTTTTATACATACATATGTACCTACATACATACATATATTACAAAATATATTTCGGCATGTAAGTGCAGAGATTTTCTAAATGTGCTTCCATTAACAACAAAACGAATTCCTGAAAGAGAGTAAAGTTTCATAACAGATCAAAGAACTGTTAGACAAATGGTTACAACTGTGTACTCTCGATGTTAGAACAACAAAACAGATTAATAAAACTTTAAAAATAAAGATGTTACGAGAAAAATCTACTCTAAAACAAAATATTAATGACCTCCCTTTGCAGTTATACATATGTATTCTGATGACGTGCAATTGACACTCGGATTTCCTCTTAATGACTTAACAGAATATGTGGCCAAATTGAATAGCGATCTGTCAATAATACACTGCTGGGCAACGGCAAATGGGCTTTGTCTCAACCCAAAAAAAAAAATCTAAATGCTTGCTAATACAAAAGAGACGTTCTGCACAGATTTGCGAACTTAACATATTTCTGAATAACATACCTATAGAAATTGTGTCACATTGAAAAAATCTTGGGATAGTTTTTAATGATAGGTTGACCTAATCAAATCATATTAATTCTATTGTAGGTGAAACGTATGCTAAACTTCGATCACTCTGGCGAACCCAACATTTTACCCCGCAAAATATTAGAATGCTACTAGCAAAAACTATTATGCCCGGTTTACTTTATGGCTATGAGCTTTTTGCCAGCTGTGATTCCATAAGTAAGCAGAAGTTAAATGTAGTTTTCAATAATGTAGTTCGATACGTGTATTAATCACGTGTCGAATTTTTCCCGCTCACTTTATGGCGTTTCATTCGAAAACCTTATAAATGTCAGAAATCTTGTGCTCCTTCCTTTTTATCTTTATCAGAAAATTAACTTTAATAGAAGCAATAGGGGAAGGAAAATTGTATCATTAAGGCGTTGCTGTCTTGTTTCGGAGTGGCAATTCTTTATACATGCTGTTCGTCTTTGGAATTTGCTTCCACATAACATTCAGCTCCTTAGTAATGCAAACGCATTTAAGAAAAATCTTTAAGTGATTTTTAAATAATTTTGTTTTAAAAACTTATTAACTGTGATTTTTATATGGGTACTCGTACATACAATTTCATAATACTTTAATTTAATTTTATTTACATTTTACTACTGCTTTCAATTTTTTATTAATATTTCTTTCTTTTTTTAACCTTTTACATTTTTTATTAAGTACCAATTGTTTCAATATTAATATTATATCATATAATAATTTTTAAACTTATTTTTGTACTTTGTCTTCTCCATTTGTATTCATACCTTTAATTCAATTAACTTCAAAATTAATTTCTACACATCTACTGGCGTTTTATTTGCTGGCAAAAATGTTACACTTTTTTCTTTTGTTATATGGGAAATGGGTAAAAACTTCGAAGTTTGCAAAAAAAAAAACGCCATAAAATAATTATAAGATTTAATCTTGTTGTTCAGGATAAGCACATTTAATAAATAAATAAAAATCAAAAAAGTTATTTGTAAATTGATTTTAAATAAATAAATCACTCAAAAAACAGTTATAAATAAATAAATAAATAAAAAAACAAACAATTACCGAAATTCCTTTGGATATATTGAGTAGTGCATCTGAAACCAAATGTGATCAGTCAGTTTGTGAAGAATCACCACAATTTCTTTGTGCCCTTCAAAAACTCAAAAAGGGGCAATTAATTTTGCATCAATGATGGGTCTACCTAATCTTTTGATACTCCAAATATTTGCATGTTTTTGATAATAAACCAAAATCAATTCTTTTTTTCTGTTTTAATTGTTTATAATCGTTGGGCAGACATTTTGTACAAAAGACGGAATTTTTTGTAAGAACCCATATGTATGTATATACTTGAGTCTACGACTATTATTTCGAAGTATTAAAAACAAATGACAAAATTAATAAAAAATCAATACAAAAATAATTAGCTTTGGTGATGGGTATACTCGTTAAAGGACCACTGAGTTAGCCTATTTTAGATTCTTAATAGTTAAATTAAATGCATCGAAAGAAAATTTGAATAAATATTTACGGCTCTTTCTTTACAGATTCAAAATTTACAATTTGCAATTTCAATCGGATGAAGTGCAACAACGCATTACAGTTGATGGTCCACAGATGGGGAATTGGTTTGCAGTGGCCTTTGTTAGCTGGACAGATCCCAACAATGATCGGATTGAACAACAAGGTAAAATAAAACAACATACACACACACACGTCTGCAAACATAAACGGAAATAAAATGTATACATGTATATTTACTAGTAAAAAAACGAATAATTCAAACATGTTCGAATCACACATGTAAAATAACTGAAATTTTTTTCAGTCACCTTTATTAACACCTATTTTCAGACAAAAAAATTATATTAGTTTTAAATGGGGTCTTATTTTATTTAACAGAAATTTAACTGCTGTGAATAAAAATTCCACGTGAAATTTATTCCCTTTTCACATTTTTCCTATTCAAATTCAATGTTAAAAAAATAAAAGGGAACAAATTTCATGTGGAATTTTTATTCCCGATAGGGGTGAAATCAATGCAATTGTGAAAAAATAAAATAAATAATATTTTTGTATGTTTGTCAAATTATTCGATTCGGTTGCTCGAGCACATTATTCGAGTTGATGTATACGAATGTAACTTAACATATTTTTAAGAAAAACAAGTAAGAAAGTATAGTCGGTCAAGCCCGACTATATAATACCCTACACCTAGTATATGTAAATATAAAAAAGTTTTTCAGAAATGGGCGTTATATGGGAGATATCACATATTTTGGACCAAAATTCAGTGTCATGATTTCTGTGAATATAAATATTATATGTGTTAAACTTTATGTCGATATAAATACTTTTAAAAGTATGTTTTTATTAATTAGAGAATGCATTCCAATTTGCCAATTGTTCCAATACGTTACAATAGTATTCTTTAAAATTCTCGAACTACTAGCCTGAACAAAAACTTTTCTCTTAAAAATAAAATATTAGTTCAATTCCTTCTCTAATTAATAAAAACAGAACACCATGGCGCGGTGTATCCGGTGTTTCGTAGTTACAAAAAATAACATAATCCACCAAAGAAAAGAGGAGAAATGACAACAAAAACATACATACATTGCTGTTATTGATCTACCAAAAAAGTAGACGCAGCAAGAAAAGCAAAAACAATTTGTAATAATACAAATTCTATAAATAGAATAACATATAAAGAATACACAAACATTGTAAACGTACATAAATTTCGTTCTGACTCACAACACGTAAAAAAGAAATATGATAATTCTCGTATTCTATTTCTCAAAAATTGATAATGGGCAATTAAGATTGCTGATGACGCCCTTGGCCGGGTAGAAAATGCATTCCAATTTGCCAATTGTTTCAATACGTTACAATAGTATTCTTTAAAATTCTCGAACTACTAGCCTGAACAAAAACTTTTCACTTCTATTATACTTTGATTATATTCTTATTTGTAATTAAGGTACACATGTACGAGTATGTAGAAATGCGTCTGCTTACAACCTTTGTATACCATCTAGGGTGTTCAAATGCGCAGCACCCTTTTATTTATTTATTTTTCATTTTCAACAAATGTGTGTTCTAACATTCCTTTATTTGTTTCCTCCTTAGCATGCATTATTATTATTTTTAACTTTTATTGTAAATTTACATATGTACATGCATACTGAGGTATCCATTCGAATATTGTTCGTTTGAATAATCGCTCAAATTCAGACCATTTTCGAACGAATAAAATAAAATGAATAAAAAAAATAAAAATAATTTTTAAATTCCACATTTTGTTTATAATAACTTTTTTCTGTAATTTGAAAGTCTTATAACCACTGTAGATAGCTCCATACATATATGTATACAAATTTAAATGGGAGATGTTATAATTCTAAAAAATTGATATTTAGCCAATATTAATATAATTTATCTCTAAAAAAATTATACTAATCAGAATGTTAGTTCAGAAGAAAGTTATATTGATGAATTGTGTTGAAAAGGGTGGTGTTATTAAATGTGTTTTCAGACGACACGATTACTTTATATAAAACATTACAAATATTCGAATAATTTGATTAATTTTAAATGTCTGATCGAATTATTGGAACCAGTTAAAATGTCTTATTCGAAAAATCAAATAATACACACACACATGCATACATATGAGTATAATATATACATACATACCCAGAGTGGTACTCCAACAATGTTTATAATAGAGGTACTATAGTGTGTGAGTTGATTGCTAACATAGGTCTCACCGTTTTCAATATCAGAGACAAACTGTCCTACAGAAGAGGAATCGGTGGTAGTATTACTGACATTACCTTTGGAACACCAAATTTTTGCAAAAATAGGATGAATTGGATAGTGACCATCAGTATATTTCGTTTAATATAGATGACCATTCGAATTTGGATTGAGGTAGATCTTTCAAGATGGAATATCAAAAAACGCAATGATGAAAACTGGCTGAATATATCACACGTGTTGAAAAACGAAATATGAGAAGTCAACCCAAAGTCATAAATGTAGAAAATGAAGATGAAAAACTAACGAGGACACTCACTAGAGCTTGTAACGAAATGTCTCGCAGCACGTCGAGCGTAAACATGAAATCATAGTATCGAACATATGGCCTGAAATTTTAGTTAAGACCGGTATCTTCCAGCTAAATGGAAGATACAGAAATTAGTTTTATTACGAAAGGGAAATAAACTAATGAACGTACTAGGTTCGCTCAATGGTTTATATACACCACTGTGCATGTTGGATTCAGTAGGAAACATTTCGAGTGTGTAATGTTGAAACGGCTAGAAGAATGTATAGATAGCCTTGCACGTCTATCCCCTATGCAACAGGCTTTTCGCAAAGGGAAAACTACAGGTAGATGTCAAAAGCGAAGTTTGCAATAAAGTTATACAAGCCAAAACAACAGGAGAATACTGCGCAATAATAACACTGGATGTGAAAAACGCTTTTAAAACAGTAAAGTGGAAGCTGGTGCTAGATGAGTTTGAAAATAAAGGAGTGGACAACTGTCTCTTTAACATAGTAGCAGATTATCTGGACAATATAATTTTATTATACGAGACGGAAAATGGAATGAGGAATACCAAATAACAGCTGTTGTACCTCAGGACTCCGTACTAGGATCATTCCTCTGGAATGTGATGTACGATGAGATATTGAACTTAAATCTACCAAAAGAAGTAGAACTATAGGATAGCTCTCGTTTTAAACCAACAAACTGCCAAACAGATGGTTGTGGAAAAATGAACCGCAGCTAGCAATGCCAAAAACAGAGGCAATATTTGTGGCAGATCGAAGAGTCTTTGAAATATCGAAGATCCGACTTGAAGATAGTAAGATTCCCTTCAAATGTACAATTGGATGACAAAATTAGCATTGAACAAAATTCGTGACAAGGCTATGCCTACAGCAAACTGGCTATATCAGAATAATGCCAAACTGTGACGGCCCTAAACGGCAAATAAGGAAAATAATAAACAGCGTAGTGCACTTCCAACTTCTACATGCTGCCCAAACATTCACCAAGGCATTGAAATTGAAGTACACCTTAAGGGAATTACAGAAACCACAATGAAGAGAATTATCAGAGACAACTTAATAAGCAAATGGCAAGAACGTTGGAAACATAAAACCTGATCCAAAGCATATACTTTTTGAATTTGAAAAGTGGCTCGAACAGAGACAAGCTTTGAATAATACGTTAGGTGAAACCTTAATGCCTAAAAATATGGTGAACGTAATGTTACTTTAGCAAATTCATGAAAATCGTGTGAAGAATTCATCACTAAAATAAGGAGAGGAGAGGTGCGCATTAGTTCCGAACCTCCTAACATAGCAAGGATAATACTGAAAAAAATACTCATCCTGATGAAATGCTGAAGTAGTCCTAGGGTTTGGTTAGTAGTGTTATCCACTGGAGTGGGTAAGTAGGAGTTGGCCCACGGACCTAACAAAAAAAAAACATACATACAAACATGAACAGAAAACATCAGCTGCAGACTTATGAAAAGTGAAAATAAAAACATTCTTTAAGACATCCCAAAACAAGCAACACAACAAAACACAGAAAAACAACATTTCGCATTAACATTATGCAACAGTTGCTGCAGCAGTATTTATTATCATAAAGAAAACCATTGAAGATTTTGTTATACATATTTACTTAGTTAATTTATTCTGGTGCACTGCATCATAATAAGAGTGATAACGACAGAAAATCCTCGGAATGTCTATTCACACTCGCACATGGATTTTAACTTACATACACGCAAATATAGGAAGTAACCTTTTTAAAGTTAAAATAACGTCAACTTCATTACTTGAAATTACTTCTACATGAATTCCCACAACGACTACTTTAAGATTTTGTGTGATTTTTGTAATTTCACATTCGATTTATATATGTAAAGTTAAAATTTTTATTAAGTTATTAAATTTCAACTAGAGGTTTAGAATCTCTAAAATAAAAGTATTTTTTAACAGTCAGTATGTGCCCTAAAATTGCCTAAGAAACTTTTGCAATTACAAAAATTGCTTTAAAATGATAAATATGTATTGTTGCGAAATTGTATTTTAATTTAAATTTAACGGTCAGTATCAACATACAGCATATTTATCAACAGATAGCGTGTTTATCAACATTTGTAGAAGTTTATAGTATCTTGGTCGAACCTTCCAGAAATTATGATTGCTGTATAGTCTATTAACAGGCCCAATCAAGTGAATCAGTTTAAATATATATACTTTGTGATTGTGAGTAATTGTTGTGTAAACATCAAAGTGTTCTAAAACTTTAAGTGTGTCCTTAATAGTGCTGGCAAAGTATTGAGTAATGGGTACCGGGTATCGAGTATTTGCCCTTTTTTTGGATACTCAATACTCAAAAGTAGTTACTCGATACTTTCTGAGTTGTAATTTTAAGGAAGTTGAGTGGGTAAAATAGTGCATAAAAATACATCACTGTATAAAAAGACAACAATGCGTAAGCTACAAAATTAAACCAACCGCCGAAATAAAGCTGTCTATTATTTCTTAAGCTGGAGGTCCACAACTCGCGTTTTGGCGTCAACGCGTTTTAAGCTTTCTAAACGTTTTAAGCGTCAGGCATTTCAAGTTACGCGAAGATTTTTCGCGTCAATATTTTTTTTTATATGTATGTACTTTTGGAGGTGATGCCGTATGCCCAGCTGATTTTTTTTTTTATATGAAGTTTTTTATCGGTTTGTTTGTCAAACTTATATAAAAAATGTTATTTCAACTGTAATTTTTTCTGGTGACATCATCTTTAAAATAAATTTGCTTTGCATTTGTCAAAGTCAGCTGTGACGCGTGCATCGCGTTCAAAAGTAGAAAGTAAACGAACTTTTCGCGTTTCAGGCGTCAGCGCGTCCTACGCTTTTGAGTGTGTAACTTAACTCATACAACTACATTGATTCTACTTTTTTGACAGTTGCTTAGAACGCGTGAAACGCGTCGACGCTTGGTGTGGACCTCCAGCTTTAAATTGTTGTTAACGTTGAATTAAAAGTTAGCTTTACATTTATTTTTGATTTAATAATAAAAGTCATACAAAACCAATAATAGTTGAAGATTTATTTTTTAATTTTTTGAAGAAACTACTTCAATTTGCAGATAAAACGCATAGTTACAATTTCAAAAAATCCGTTAAAAGTATCGAGTAGTATTGAGTACCCAAATGAAAAGTATTGAATATTATTGAGTAATGGAAAGTAGTAGAATTTGCCAGCACTAGTCCTTAAACCATAACATACATAAGTGTGTAAAAAAAAACAGTGTGTTCATTTTTAATTGTTTTTGTGTACATTTAAATAAATAAATACTCGTTATATTTTCTTTAATCTACTTGACGCTTTTATTTGGCAATTAAAAGGAATCCGGTTAACACAATCCAACATGAACCTGATAAGCCTTTTATATACCCTATTTAAACGAATAGGGTTAATATTCCCTGAGCATACAGATTCATATTGTGTGATAAATTAGAACTTGATGTCTGCGTCAGACTACATCTTTATATTGATACCACATTTACATACATACATATGTAAGTATCTATGTCCATATGTGTAAAATATGCATATCTATGTAATATGGAATGTATAATATACATATCTATCAAAATCAAAAGCCAAAAAATGTTGGTGGTTAACACAATAATGGCCAGTTTTATCTTGATATTTAAAAACGAAATTAGTTAATTTTTCCTTAAATTTAAGGTTTATTGAAATATGGTTTCTTTTTTTTCAGTCTAAAATTGTGTTTGGTATTTAATTATGATAAAAGTATGGTAGCACTATTAAATGTCAAAAAATATAAACAACTTCTTCATTTAACAGCTGATTTACTATTTAGTTTACAAATTGTTGTAACCTAAATGGACAATAGTTGCATTATTCATATCCTCTTCATCTGAATTCATTGTTTTAGTTGATATTAATAAAACAATAGCACAATGTTTTTATTCGCGGCGAGTTTATTTATTGAATATTTTTATCAAATAATAAAAAAAACTTCAATGCGCAATTTTCATAATTTGCAGAACTGTAAAAATCATATGGTAATATGAACAATTTAAGTTGTATTTAAATGGACGGATAGTCATTGATTTAAGTTATATTTAAATATGATCTATAAAAGCGAATTTGATATTTAAACAGAACTTAAGTTTAAAAACCCTTTGATTTTTAAGTTAAAAACTGGCTATAAGCCATTTTTTTCTGATTTTTACCTCTTGACTACATTACCTTCTGCCCATATATACATACATATGTCATGGCTTTTAACAAATTTTCCATAACAAATAAAATAAATAAATATTTATATATTCTTCATTTGTAGTGCGTAATTTATTATCTTATTTCTAAAAACAAAATATGTAATTATAACCTTATATCAATTTTGGGACTTTGTATATATGTATAGTATGTACATTAGAGTGTCTCGCCTTACATGCAAAAAAAGTTGGGAGTACAACACCGAATATAAAGTATTGTTGCAAGACAATTTCTAAAAAAAAAAATTTTTTGTTTTTTTGCCAAAAGTAGGGGACGCCAAAATACATTTTTTGTTATAGTCCGATCTCAAAGTGTGATATATCGATGTTTTTGTATTGAGGAGATCTATCGATGTTATTATCTTGCATTTACCTCAAGTTTACTCCCCAGATCTCAGTTCCTACCACCCTAATATCAGAACTATTGAAAAAATGAATTTTTGTTTTTTTGCCGAACGTAGGGGTTACCATTTTAAATTTTTTGTCATATCATCGATATTTACAAACAGAAAAGGCATGCTTTAAAGTAATGAGAAAAATCATGTAAAAAGTCACTGATTAAATCCCCGAAGAAATGGAATAATACCGTTACTATTCTCTCACTTTGTTTTGCTCTTCATTTTTTCATCGATCAGCGCGTATCTCGTGTATCTCTTTCGATGGCAAAAAAGAGCCAAATCTTAAAAGAGTAACGGAAACAAGTGACTCGATAAGTTGTTGTGAATGAAGAACATATCACCATATTCCAAATTAATTGGCTATGCTACGTGAACTGACAGCACTGCTATGGAAATCCAAAGGAGTATCGTGGATTATTTGATAGTTTTGTTTGCTAAATTTAATTATTTTCGCAGCTTATCCATGCCATGCTCAAAGCACACACGTAGAATTTAATTTTTTATAATATTTAGACAACACTTTTCATTTTTCATAAACTGAATTTTTTTTAATGATTTAAATTTAAATTTTCAGTTTAATTATTTTTTGTAAACTTTAATTTTCTGATATTAGGGTGGTAGGTCTCCTCAAGACAAAAACATCGATATATCACACTTTGAGATCGGACTATAAATACCGATGATATGACAAACAAAATTAAAAAGGCACAAACGGAATGACAAACTTATATATACCCTTCTCATGAGAGTGAAGAGTATAAATATACATATCTATCTAAATAAAAACTTTGAAAATATTTGTAGTGTATTTTCTAAATCAGTTATTTTTTAGTTAAGACTAAAAACCGCACGAAAAACCGTACACGTTGGCTGTACTTCGCACGTTTTTATGCGACACACAGATGTTTTATGTTCTCCCAGGCCATGACACAAAAAACCCGTTATAATTGCAAAATTAGGGACCAAAATAAAGTCGCGAGTAGTAAAAAATTAGTTTTAGGTCAGGAGACCAAAATTGTTAAATCACAGCCAACGTGCTAATTGTGTTGAGAAATAAAAATTATAGCTACTCGTGAAGTTTTAAACGATTTTTATACCCTCCACCACCATAAGTGGTGAATGAGGGTATGGTTGGTTGGTTGGTTACGTGGTAGTTCACTACGTGTGAACACTTAAGTAGAGTCGAAGGGACACTCGTCAGATTTACTGTCGTATACAACATACTGTAGCTAATATGTGTACAGAAAGTCGTGTTTTGCTAAACCCCCAACCTGTAGCTGTGAGATATCTCAGTAGGTCATTGAGTTTTGAGCCGGCTACCTCACCAAGGTTGTTCAACGTATAGTTTCCCAATAATTTATGTCTCCTGACACTCAGGGCTGGGCATTCGCAGAGAAGGTGGAAAATCGTTTCCTCTTTTTCCCTATCCTTACAACTACGACAATGGTCGTTAAAAGGGAGTCCCAGGCGATTTGCGTGCTTGCCTAATGTCCAGTGTCCCGTTAATACTGCCAGCAACCTTGATATATCCTTCCTATTTCGGGTTATCAGTTGCGTAGTGCGTTTCTCGTTAAAAGATGGCCACATCAACTTGGCTATCCTACATGTGTCTAAATTACGCCATCTATACTCAGCCTTTGTAAGAAAATGTCTGAAGATAATACCTTTGATAGTCCCCGGTGGAATTGCTACTGAGACCCCATCGGAGATATCCAAGGCAGATTCCGTTCTGGCTAGTTTGTCTGCCCGTTAATTGCCGTAGTAGTTCCTATGCGCAGGCACCTAGACCAAGAATTCCTACATTGCTTAACTAGTGAAGATGAAATTGTATATGCATTAAGTGAGAGGAGTGCCGCCTGATTGTCCACAAAAATACCTATATTGCCGATAATGTTATGTTCATGTAGTGTATTATAAGCTGCCATGATTGCAAAGATTTCCGACTTGAAAACACTACACTCATTCGGAAGACGATTCTAGATGCCTACCTCAGGTTCGTCACAGAAGACCCCAGAACCAACACCGCAGCTCATCTTAGAACCGTCTGTGTATATCCTAGTGTCATATTTGTGCAGGAAATTACCCCTATTCCACTCACTCCTGGGAATTAAGTCCTTGAATGCTCTATCAAAATCCGTGTATGGAGTAATATAGTCAGATGGTTGGAGAACGTTCGAAGGCAACTGACCAAGAATCCCCGCGTGGCCATATATTCTCGATCTCCAACAACCGGACGCTTGAAGCCTCGCTGCGCTGCAGGCAGAAGTGGCCATTATGTGCAGGTCAATTGGCATAAGGTGCAATATAGTGTTAAGCGCCAGTTATGCCAATGCAGGCTGATCTCTGGACTTTGTATAGTTGGTCTACGACATACTTCTTTCTAGTTGCAGTCCACCATACAAGAGATCCGTAGATAAGAATTGGACGTACTATAGCCGTATACATCCATTTAAATATGCTGGGACTGAGTCCTCATATTCTACCAAACATCTTACGACAGGTGTAATAGGCCACCGTTGCCTTCTTTACCCTGTGTTTAGTATTTAGCTTCCATGACAATTTAGAGTCCAGTATGATGCCTAGATATTTTGCATTATATGAAAGGGGGATTTCGCAGTTTTTCAACCTTAGACGTTTGAAGCTTGAGATCTTGATCTTCTTCGTGAAAAGTACAAGTTCCGTTTTGCTTGGGTTAACCCCAAGACCATTAACCGTGGCCCAGTTGTCGAGCAACCCCAAAGCAGTGGACATAATCTCACTGATCACGTCCGGAAACAGACCTGGTACAAGTATCACCACATCGTCCGCATAAGCGACAACTTTTATCCCCTTTCTGTCTAGATCAATGAGAATCGAGTTAATAACGATAAGCCACAGTAGTGGAGAGATTACTCCTCTCTGTGGAGTGCCTCTCTCAACTTGATTGGACTTAACGGTATTACCAAAATTTGCTGTGACTATTCTTGAATTCAACATGGTAACCAACCAGTTATTGATGTATTCTTCAACGTCTAGGATAGTAAGAGCTTGCTGAATTGCAAGAGTAGTTACATTATTGAAAGCACCCTCTATATAATGAGGGTATACTATATTACGTTTGTTATTCCGTGTGAAACTTTGTTAATATTCATCTGAGACCTAACAAAGTAAATTGCTCTTATAAAATCTCACATTCGGAAAATATATTAAACAGGAATATACGAAAACGTTCAAATTTTTATAAACTGCCCACATTTGATGACACCGCCACCACAGTCGCCACACCTTGACGTTTTCGAAAATTAATGGTCAAATTTAGAAATCAGCATGAGACACATAATATCTAAAAGAAACGATTTAAAAGAGCGCTACTGATGGAATGGTCGAATATTTCGCCGAGTATTCCCCATGCCAAATAATATTAATTCTGTTATATGTAGATAATAAAGGCTATCACACCAAATATTAAATCGTGTAATTGCCAGTTATAATTCAAATTTAAATTTTCGAATCCCATACGTGCTTGCATAAAAATAAAAGTGAACAAATTTCACGTGGAATTTTTATTTACGATAGAGGTGAATATTAAAATGTACATTTTTGCACTAAATATTTTTTGTTTGTTAGACTATAACCAATTTCTTTTTTAAGATCCTGTTAGTTTTCTTTTTATGCAGCTTTGAAAATAAAAGTATCTTATCCTTTTTTTATAATATCATTTCTCACTAATGGAGAATAAGACAATTATTGGGCCAGTCGAATTATGTAAACCATTTATTAATTATATAAATTAAAAATTGTGAAATTGCAGACATTAGTTTTTTAAAAACTCTTGAAAATGGTAAACACATGTAGGTAATTAATTTAACAGCTAAAATTAAATAAAACAAGCTAACTTGAATACGTTGTCCTAATCCAAATAATTAGCGCTAAACCCGAATAACAAACACCGAATATGGATATTCTGGGCTTTTGTACTATTGCAGTCTCATCACATTAAGGTGAAGGATATTTGAGATTCGGCATAGCCGAATATAGCACTATTACTTGTTTATTTGAAAACGATTTACTAACGAAGTAGCGAATAGACAAGTAGTAGTTACGAAACTTGTAGTTTGTTATAGGCCGCATAATAAATCGCACGATTAATGACAAAAATATTTAGTACTCCTCAAATAATATTAAATTCACTTCATTGTTACGTACTTATGTAATTCGAAATCAGATCTTTACTTCGCCCACGTTTATGGTATTAATTACATATTCATATGTATACACATTAGTTTTTTAGTATATACGTAACCACATTTCCGAAACATTTCAGAGTTTATCGCAATTAAGAGCAATTACACACACATTTGATTATGGTCACTAAACAATCCTTTTCATTACAGGTCTTGCTGCCTCATGTGACACATTGTTGTTGGCTGA
This sequence comes from Bellardia bayeri, assembly GCA_950370525.1. Classification (NCBI taxonomy): domain Eukaryota; kingdom Metazoa; phylum Arthropoda; class Insecta; order Diptera; family Calliphoridae; genus Bellardia; species Bellardia bayeri. The sequence continues at coordinate 60,968,616 of OX493264.1, forward strand.
AATGTCGGTATCACGTTTCCATCCGATTATCATAAATAATGGTCAAGTGCATAATAGCACTCTAACAAGCAAAAGCGATGAACAAAATACGACCACCAATAGCAATGGCAGGTTACGAACTGCTGGGAATACACAACAACATCACAGCCATCAACAGGAGGATCAACTGCAACAAAAGCAACAACTGAATGGTATAAACAATGTCAAAAACTTCAACAATTTAACTTTGTCTGACATTGATAGAAATGAAACAACTACAACAAGAGCAACAGAAACAAAAACAGCAGTACCTAAAATAGCTTCTATAACTGAATTGTACACGCAAACACCATCATCAAATTTGACCACCCAATCCCCAAACACTGCATCTTCACCGTATACACATGCATCTGCAACGACCTCAAAATCATATAGTAAAATGAACATGAACAATAGAAGTAGTTCCACTACAACCACAAACAATGAAATCATTTACAAATTCTATGTGCCTCGTAACATTGGGGTAGCCACTGCACGCATCACATTTGGCCAAGTGTGTTTGCATTGTCCCGATGTCGGCTTTCATATACAGGCGAACGCCTTCCCCAGCATTGGTGCAGAGGCTGAGAAGAGTCATGAATGTAATTACATACACAGCACTATTATTAAACCAAATCAAACAGGAGAAATCTCTATTGAGTTTTATGTGCAACCCATGACTTGGCACTATGCCCTGTTCAAGTTTGTCAGCCAAACGGGTTTAACGGTTAATTCAGTTTTAGGTCAGACACGACCAGAAGCCAAACAAAATGAACAAGTGCGACTAAGAAACACTGAGCATTTGCATAGATTAAAGCGGCACGGGGATTCTGTTGCAACATCTGCAACGACCGAAAGTAATGAGACGACCACTTGGTACCATTTGCCATTTGTGATGCAAATTGATTACCATGAGCCATTGGACATAGACGAAAAGAGTGAAAATGATTCCACCAGTGAAAATTATGAAACCGAGACAAGTTCTAATACAACGCAAACTAAAGGATCCAGCAACGTTTGGGATCCTAAGCTATTTCGCGACATGGAGTTTTATCCGCTCTTAAGACAAACTTATCGTGAGTTTTTCATGTACGACTATGATTTAGTGCCCGATGAAAATGGCACAGTACCAATGGTGTTAAATCTAACTGCCGGTATGCCAGCTGGATTTGCCTTTGAAGTGGGTGAAGTGTATGACATAGGCGGTACTTTATCCTTCGCAGTGTCCATGAAACATGGCAACAAAGCTTCAAACCCAGAGGCTGTAAAATCAATGCCTTCTATACCCAGCACGAGTGAACGCAGTGGAATTTTAGCGGAAAAACTCATAGGTAATCCCAATGTTGATACAAAAAATGACAATGATGGAGAGAACGGCAAGGGAAAATCAAAAAGTAAAAACTTGCCTCGAAGTAATCAAACAATTATTGTTTGCATGCATATTGGAGAACCTGGAGAGCCTACATGGCCCGATAAGTGTCGCTATGGCCGCCGATTGTTACCTGCATCGAGTATAGTCAATAACACGGACTCAAATACCAGTACAGGTCTAATTCATGTGCCTTTTCCTGAAAGTGGTAAATGGTATATCACCATGGGCCTATATTGCCATGGAGCCGAGACAGCATCACGTGCAACTATCATCGATAGCGTTAAAGAATTTGTGAAGAAGTTTGCTTACATGTTGGTCTACATGCCACAGACATGTGCTTGTGCATCGAAACTACCACGATATCGGGACTGCGTCAACGACCCCAACTGCCTTGGTGCTATGAATGAAACTGAAACCCTTAAAATTAAAGAGTGCCTTATGGATTCAAAATGTACCTCAAATCATCTTGAGATGACACAGAAATTTGAGGTCCACCATAAATTCGCAACTGAGCAGCACTTTGCCCTCGATAACTGTAGCACTTCGGTGGTATTTACCATTTCGTCGAGCCCCTGTGTAGCAGGACGATGTGGTCGTTATGGTCGTTGCTATCATTACATGTCTGGTGGCTTCGTTTTCTCCACCTGTGTTTGCATGAAAGGCTACCGAGGTTGGGACTGTACGGAGGACTCGCAAGTACCTTCCAGCATATCTATTCTAATGGCCTCACTATTACTTACCCTCAGCAATCTATTGTTTTTGCCAAGTATTTACGTAGCCAGTCGCCGGCAATTCTACACCGAGGCCGTAATTTATTTCTTTGCCATGTTCTTCTCAATATTTTATCACGCCTGCGACTCTGGAGAAGACGAATACAGTTTTTGTTTAGTCAAAATCGGTGTGTTGCAATTTTGTGATTTCTACTGTGGACTACTGGCCATTTGGGTCACACTGGTGGCCATGTCTCACGTCCGACAACAATTTGTTTCACTTCTACATATGCTGGGGGCCATACTTCTGGCTTTTGGAACAGAGCTGAATAAACAAAGTCTCTGGGTGTTTCTCGCACCTGCTCTGACAGGTATTTGCCTTATATCGGCCAGCTGGGGAATGCGTTGTTACAAGTCTCGCAAGTGGTTTCCGTCTCGTCGATATTTAACGGTCTACATGCCATTGGGTACAGTTCTTGTGATGGTGGGCCTAGTTTGTTATGCTTTCTTGCAAACAAAACAAAACTATCACATAGTCCATTCCGTTTGGCACATGGTAATGGCATTGAGCATCTTATGTCTCTTGCCCTCGCGTAAATCATTCATACCGAAATGCTAGCATTCGCCTTACACCCGCGAATTCTTGCTCACCGACCAGGAGTTCTACATGTGAACTTTAGCTCTACACTCTGGGTGGCTATAGAAAGTTATACGAAACTATGACCAAGATTGCGACCATTTGTTGTATCCATTCGCCCACACTGCAACGACCACAGCACCAATATTCCACTTTGCCCGAACTCTCTATAGTTTTAGTAGCTGTCAGTGTGTTCGTCAATATCACCATCGACGCCGTCGTCATAGTATAGATCTAGTTGTAGTTATTAATCTAAGAAACTGTATCATCTACTATTATACCTACTGGTTAAATATAAATATATATAATAAATATATAGAAAACTAATTCGGCTGTGCCGAATCATACCCTTCACCTTAGTAAAAAGAAGAATTTAAATCTGATTTTTTAAGAAAAACTGTTATTTGATTATATAAAAATAATTATTTTACTGATTTCCATTAGAAAATGAATGTACATATAATATCTACATGCCCATTAGGTTTTTGCAAAAGACAGACAAAAGAATCGTTTGTGGAATTTCTAAACATATAATTTGTGTTTTCAATTTTAAGCTTCCAAATACGATTTCAAAGATTATATGAATTCGGCAAAAAACCTTACTCTGAAAGGTAAATTTACCAAAACGCAAAAATATAACAGGTACGTAGAGGAATCTTCAATTTTATTCGAACTTATCTTTATTTTAAATTATAATTTATTGAGCTTTAGGTCAGATATTTATAAATCGTATTTTCATCGTATTTTCAGGGAAACAATTTAAATATGTAAATAAATATTTTTCAGTTAACAAAAAAAAAAACCGATAATAATTCTCGACTTTTATCTTTCATTTATCAATTGAATGCTAATAGGCTCCAAATGTTATTCTACTCGTATTTTAATGATTTGTAATTGAAAACTTTGTGTAATTACAAATAAAAATTAATTCAAACTCGTGAATTACTACTTACAACATATTTTGAAATCCATTTTAGACCTATGGTTTTTAGGGCAAAGTTGCTTACAATTCTTCGTGGAATCATTTTCTGGCCAAATATCGTCTCATACATAATCGTATTCATAGTGTCGCAAATTAATAGACGTACATGGTGAAGGGTATAATTAAAAGAATCTGAGTTACTAACACAATTAATGTTAGATGGAATATTTGGAATATGTGTTGTACGAGGATGTCTCTAGATTTTAAATAGATACATACATATGTAAGTATATATAATACATACATACGTTTGTAAATTATATTAAACGATAATCACTAGACATGTATGTATGTAAGTGTAATAATGTACATATGTACTCGTATAGGTATGTTAATTATATAGTAAACATGTCCATATAATTTATGTATGTGTAAAGTAACTATAAATACAGACAAAATTACATAAGTATATGTTATAGCAATAACAATACATATATTTTATTAACAAATAAATATGTATATAAATGACTAAATTAATAAGTAGATGATGAATTTGATATATACATATACATACATACATATAAACATAGTACATATAATAGATCAAATGAAAACACATACATATTCGAAATTTATTTTTTTATTTACAAATTTCTTAAGCGCATATTGAAGGTTCCGATCCTGTCTCACACGTTCGCTAATAAAAAATAATATATATGTACATATGTACATTAATTTAATGAAATAAATGCTGGTTTGAGCATATGCATTTTAATGCAGATATACAAAGGAATAAATTCAGTTATTTTTTTATCAATTTGTTTCCAATGAAAGTTACATTAACACTTAAGAATGCGGTAATATTTTCAAAGGTATTATTTTGATTCTGCCAATGTTTGACCAACAAAGAATTTATGTTTCAAAATCTATTTAAAAATTTGTCAGTCTTTTATTTTACTAAATAAACACAGATTGGTTATTAGAATTCTAACATTTCGCAGTAACATTTATATATTTGTAGAAGGAACTATCGGACTACTCATTTAAAGGATCCTTATTTATTGATTGAAATGTTTAAATTCTTTGAATACTTATTAGTAAGAAGTTTTTCGATTATTGGAACGAACATTATTGGAATGGATACTAGACCTATTGTTTCAAAAATAATGGGTTTTAAAGACCTAATTATGTACAGTAATGGTCATATAATTAAAACATTCATCAGAACAGGAACTTATTAAAATTTTTTTTTCTATTTATAAAAATACAATAAAAATGTTTTCAATACTTAATTCTAAGCCTGACTACTTTTATTTGCAACCCAAAGTGGATCAGAATCGTTTTTCATCGGCCAAAAATCTGTAACTTTTGAACAGATGAAAATATTTTAGTGAAGAGAAAACATCTTGAATTTTTCTTCAGTTTTCATTTCATTAACAACGGTTCAGTAGTTGATAAGAAATTTAAAGTTAAACTTTTGGTTTTTGTAGCATTTAGTACGAAAATGACCGATTTTTATTTTGTTGATTCTGATTTTATTATAAAAAGGCACAAAAAGAAAAAAACATTTTAATAATATCCAAGATAATTTTGTGAAAAGGTATCAACTTTATAAATTCTGCAATAGGTTTCAAGAGATCCGGCCTTTTTATTGCCTCTTTTCATTTTTTATTTAAATAACAAGGACAAAAAAATTTTATATTTTACTTTAATAACAATAAAAGAAAATTATATTATTCATTCGGTTGGAAAGTTGATTAAAAATATTCCATATTGAGTTCTGTATGAAATCTGTAATCTTTATTCCTTTTTTCCTGAGCTTCCTCTGATAGATCTCCAAGTGGTACTAAATGTTGCTTAATTACATCCTCTTCATGATAAAGAATTTGTAAGCTGTTGCAGACATTTTTCGCCAATCATGTAAACAGACGATGAATTTAGAAGGGACACCAAAAGAGAACGTCAGCAGAGTCGCGGTGACAAATGGCAGCGCGTGAACCCACTCTATGCAAAAACAGTACGTTAATTATTAACACCATCACTCTCTTTTGTCTCTTTTGTATAGTAAACGATTCATTCGGATAGTCGGATTCTTCAAATGTTTTGTATATTTTTAATAAAAATTTAATTTTTTTCTTATTTTAACATGTAAAATAATATTTATACTGCATAAAAAACATAAACTAAGTAATTTAAATTAATTAATATGCTTATTTATTCCAAGTTTAAACCGATTATTTTAAAAACGAACTTTATTTACTTTGGCTGATTGTATGTATTAATATTATATTTTTTACGAATGGCTTCAAATCTTTTTGCCGATTTCGTGTTTCGCCAAAGCGCGAGATACTTTGGCACAAAATTCTGCTGACTGTACTTTGTGTCAGGCCATGAAGGTCACCAGCATCGTCTTGCCACTAAAAATAACCATATTTGACTTTAGATACCAAAACTTGTAGATCTGCTCATATTCCACACCCCCTGCGGATAGCTGTCCTTTTGGTTTAGATATACGTTCTAAATAAAAAAAAAAATCACATTAAAAAATATATAATTTTTCCGATTCTTGTCATTAAATTTAAAGTATCAATTTGTATGTAAAAATCCACCAAAAAAATCACAAAACTTTATTTTTTAAAATAGTGAAATATGTATTTTAACGTCATTTTAAAGTACACCCAACTCTCTTTTTACACGTTCCTCAGAATTCCGTGTAAAAAAGAGGCGTTTCCTATAGTAAAATGGGGATACGTTCTATGTCATCTGAAAACCCTATAAGATGAAATAAAGAACTTTACTTCGAAAAACCGCGTAGAAAGCGTTGAAAACTATAAAATTTCAGATATGCATACAAATTGTATGTTGAGCATTAAAACTTAAAATACATAATTCATACAGGTGAAAAATTGGTAGAGCAAGCAAAAAACAAAAGAAATCTGTTAATCCAGAATTAAGAACAGAAAAATTAGAATAGAATAAAACATGCAAACAAAATGTGTAGGTAAGAGTTATCGAATAAGGGGATTTCCAGTTACTACTATTTCAGTAATGGCGCCAAGTGTGGTAAAAACAAACATAATTACAAGACAGTGATTTTGAAACCGTACTAGATTAAACTTTTTTTTTCAACCGTGTAACTTCAAATCCGTGTAAAAAGAAACCCTGTAAAAAAGAGTTGGGTGTATGTAAGTAGCTGCTTTAAATTATTTAATGTTATCATCGCTTTACATGACGTGTGTTATGCTTAAAATTGTTTTTGAATGATACTTTAAGGAATTTTGCTTAACATTGGTTTACCAGGCTGTGTTAAGTTTTTTTTGATTAAAACTGTTAAAATTTTAAACCAGGCAAGATTGGAATTATGTTTTAATTATATGGCCACCACTTCATATATAATCCCACAATTCTGACCTTTTACTCAAAATTACTTTCTGAGTCTATTTAACAATGTCCGTCCGTCTGTCCGTATGGCTGGCAGTCCATGTAAAGCTTGTGCGCAGAGTACAGGTGGCAATTTTGAAGATATTTCAATAAAATTTCACCTGGCCCACATACAAATGTCTTCCGGAAATAGGGGTTTACGGATAATAAATGCTTTAATTATGCAAGTATCCATACAAATTTCACCACAAATGAGTAATAAATGAAGCCAAATCACATCTACAAATTTTGCGTAAATCGGTCCATAATTTATAGCTCGCATCCGAAAATCACAAAGACCATAACTCTCTTAAAAATATCGGTATCCAAATAATATTGAACACAAATATATTTTATATACATATATACAAATAATATGGTGCAATTTTATGATGACGATCCATAATTAGTTGTAGGTCCCATAGAAGGCCAACTTTCGAAAATCATATAACTCTCTTAAAAATGTTGGTATCTAATATTCAACCCGAATATGTTTCATATATACAAAATTGATTCAGCCAAATTTTATGATGATCGGTCATAGCATTCATCTAAGGCCTACTTCCGAAAATTACTTTAATGACCATAAATCTCTTTAAAATGTTGGTTTCCAAATAAAATTCTACCTAATTTTCCCATTAAAGACTCTGTCCGTAATTCACTTTAACCTCCATAAATCTTTTTAAAATATTTATATCAAGATAAAGTCTAACATACATACATATTTTTGGATAATATAGCTCCCATTTCTGAAAAACTGTTTTATACATATACTGGGTGTAGGGTATTATATGGGCGGACTTGACCGACTATACTTTCTTACTTACATATATGTATGTGTTAAACTTTATCTCGATATAAATACTTTTAAAAGATTTATGAAGCTTAAAGTGAATTATTATGAACCGATCATAATAAAATTCAATATTATTTGGATACCAACATTTTTGAGTGAGTTATGATCTTTAAAGTGATGTTTTTATAACAGTCTTATATGGGAGCTACGACTAATTATGGACCGATCACAATAAAATTGTACCGTATTATTTGTATATATATAAAATATATTTGTGTTAAATTTTATTTGGATACCAACATTATTGAGTGAGTTATGCTCTTTAAAGTGATGTTTGGTATCAGTCTTATATGGGAGCTACGACTAATTATGGATCGATCTTCACGAAATTTGTAGATATGGTTTTGCTTCATTTACTACTCATCTGTGGTAAATTTTGTTTGCATACTTGAATAATTCAAAGATTTATGACCGGTAAACCCCAATTTCGGGAGGACATTTGTATTGGGCAGGTGAAATAATGGACCGATTTCCACCAGTTTCAATCCCATGTATCCTTGGGACGAAAAAATATTACGTACCAAATTGTATCTAAATATCTTCAAAATTGCCACCACTACTCTGCACACAAGCTTTACATGGACAGCCAGCCAGCCAGACGGACGGACGGGCGGACATCGCTAAATCGACTCAGAAAGTGATTCTGAGCCGATCAGTATACTTTAAGGTGGGTGTTGGACCAATATTTATGAGCGTTATAAACATCAGCATAAATCCAATATACCCTCCCCACTATTGTGTTGTAGGGTATAAATAAAATCCAGTTGGTAAAATTCTATGTCTATACCTTATACATTGATAAAATCTATTACAAATCTATTATGGATGAAGTTACTATGCTTCAGAATATTCTTCTACAGAACAAGATTTAAAAGTGCTCCGGCATCACTGGTTTCAAATGTATTGTTAACAAATTATGAAGATGTTTTGGTTTTGTTCGTTTCAAAAAATATTAATTAAAATCAAATCCGCTTTTAAAACATGCGGAAGAAAAATATGTAATTCATTAAATAACTTAGACTTTGATCGCAAATGATGTTTATTCATTCTAATAGGTCAAAATTTGATTTATTGAAATGGAATATAATGAAATGAAATGCCAACGATTGTTAGTCACTCGAAATCAATTAAGATTGGATGTCTATTAGGGTTGGGGTTCGAAAATTCCCGCCTGGGAAATTGAATTAATTGTTTGGCAAAAATGGGAATTTTTGAAAGTAATTACATTTTAGTAATAAGCAACGATAGTTGCTGTAAAACCAGCAAAAATTAAGATTAATTTTACGAAAGATTTGCGATTTTTTCATTTGTAATTTTACAGTTTTCATATTTTTCATTTATGAATGTATAAATAAATGAATTTCATAAAACACAAATAAGCTTTAAAAAAAAGTCAAACATTTGAAAAAATTTTGAAATTTTATTAAATAATTTTTAAGCTTGAGGTCAATTTTTTTATTTTTTTTATAAAAGATTTTTTTATTTTTATATACAATTAACTCGATATTTCGATTTCCTTTGGAAATCTTCTTCAGGAGTTATTTTAATATTATTCCACTTGACCTAGCAATAAAAATTATAGAAGAAAATTGGAAAAAAATTTCCGAATTTACTGATATTAAGAAAAATTTATTCTTACGAATCATAAAATTCTGTATAGTTGACAATAGGTATTTCCAATATGATGGTAAAATATATACACAAGAAAAGGGACTTCCAATGGGTTCACCAGCATCTCCAATAATAGCAGATATTGTAATGGAGAAATTATTAGAGACATGTATTGAAAAATTATCAATAAAACCAAAAATACTAACAAAATATGTAGATGACTTATTTTGTATAATTGAAGATAATAAAATCGATATTTTATTATCAACATTCAACTCATTTGATCAGAATATAAAATTTACTATTGAAAAAGAATAAAATTCAATTTCATATTTAGATATATTAGTTACAAGAATGGGAAACAATGTAGTATTTGATTGATATAAAAAACCAACTTCATCTGGAAGAATTTTAAATTATTTCTCAAAACACCCAAAAAGAATTAATTTAAACACTGCTAAAAATATTAACAATTAGTGACATTAGATTTCATAAGAAATAATTAGAAATATATTAAAAGATAATAGTTTTCCTAATGAACTCATTTGCAGATTAATAAAACAAGTTAATACAAAGAAATCCTATATTAATAAACACCTCTATTTTGACTTTCGATTCGAATCGAAATTTTCTGCGTTTGGCAAATTTGGTATTCTGAGTTTCGATTCCGCTACGTTTCTTTCGAGTGTAGGTATTCCATATTACGATCGTAGTTACGTTTTTCTACACTTATATTTTAGCAACGGAATTTTTTTCGTTTAGTCTTTTTATAAACTTAAAAAGTGTTTAATTTATAAAATGTAAGTATAAAATGTTTAAAAAGTGATTTATATAAATTTTTGTTGTACGGAAAATCAAGAGGTGATATGCAGCAACATAGAACATGGTTAAACAAATGTGTAATGGTAGAACGAAGGAGTTTTGAATTACTGTCACTACAAACAGGAAAGCAGCCTATTTATTTATTTTTCCAGGTCAAAAACAACGACATTAGAGAAATACGAAAAGCTGGCAAGTTTAATGTCAACAAAACAGGATATTGCTTGCGGCTACCATTTACGCTCCCAGGAGGAAGTTCAGGTATTTTCTTTTCAAGCCGTACCTCTGTGTTCTGAGTCACATTGTTCTCCTATTCCACCAATAAAGCCACTGTTATGGATTCCATTTTTCCTTCAAACACAAAAAATAAAAATACCACCTCCGGCTTGACAGGAGTCTTAGCACTTAAATATTTTGCAAACAAAAATTATTACCTTTTTATTCTTATTAATTCACAAGTCTTTTGTGTAATTTTATTTTTATTATTTCTCTTACAAATTTTTTTATTTTCCTATTTTTATTGTTTGTTGTGACTTTTGGTTATTAAAATAGTAACAAACTTGCTCATTTCTCTGTTTCTATTCCACATTTCTTAGTAACAAATTCGTTTTAAAAACATTGTTGTCTTCTTCTTGTTTTTTCGAATAAGTTTTTGTTTGGAATACCAATTTTCGATCGTAACGTAACTGAATGCGGAGACGTAATCGAAAGTCAGAATAGGGGTGAATGGAATTTCAGAACCAAAAATTTATAAGTCAATATCATATATACCTGGATTTTCAGAAAGAATAGAACATTCAAATATATGTATACTATATAAGAAAACAACATACAAAATGGCACATAAGGTGAATAATAACGTAGGAAGATTATTTACAAAAACTAAAGATAGATTAGAAAAGACAGATATGTCAAATTTAGTAAATAAAATTTCTTGTGGTGGTAATAGTAACGAGCAATGTAACAAAATATATATAGAAACAACAAGGACAAAACTTAAAAGTAGATTAGCAGGACATATGTACATTGACCAGAAATATAGAAATTATAATTCAACACAAAAAATAGCTTTATCAACCCATTGTAGAGATTTTAAGCACTACTCAGATTTTGATAACTTGAACACAGAATATCATACAAAACGAAGATACATGTTAGAAATGATACATATCAATAATGTACCATCAGAAAGAAGAATAAATTTTAAAAAAAGACACAAAAAACTTAGCTCAAAATTACAGACACCTATTGAACAAAAATATAAATATTAATAATAGGAGAAATTAACACAATTTATGTATTTAAAAAATGTTATCATTCCAAAATGTTATTATTCAAAATGTTACTATATTTCTGTTAAAATTATTTACTGTTCAATGTTATTATCGAAGATTTACAATTATTTTTCTGTAAAACATATTTTTCAATTTTGTCAACCCCTTTCAAACTTATATCAAAATATTTTTTTACACATAGAAAATTTGTTATAATATTAAAATAACTCCTGAAGAAGATTTCCAAAAGAAATCGAAATATCGATTTAATTGTATATAAAAATAAAAAAATCTTTGATAAAAAAACAAAAAAGTGACCTCAATCATAAAAAAAAGGTCGAAGAAAATAGAATAAAATTATTTAAAAATTTTTAAAGAAATTTAATTTCTTGAGAATAATGTAAAGAAATAATTCAGTAAAGTATGAGTACTAGGAGGAAAATAAGGATTAGGATGATCCAGTCATTTCTTAAATTAAAGAAAGCAATAAATAGAGCTGATAAAGGGCTTGTTCCAGATTTAGTAGATGTGTTAAAATCTATTCATTATGCACATTATTTATCTAAAAATATTATTATCTATAAATTGTACGCATTTCCAAAATATGTAAAGTTAATGACGATATTGATGTCATTGATAAATTCATTGATAAACTTCCAAAGACTGGTAACTTTGTCACTAAAATAACAAATCGTTGGCATATGACTATAAGAGCTAGTTTCTGGGATAAAGATAATCTACATTTTTCACTTAAACCTAGATTAAACTAAAAATTGTGTTTCTCAGTTATTATTTATTTGATATATAATCTAGGTTTAACTGAGCATCATTGGTGAGTTAAACGTAGATATAAAATGTCAAAATAAAATAAACAATTCAACAAGTGAAAAGAAATTTACGACATTTTAACAAAAATTAAAAAAAAATGGATTATTCTAGTGATGATGAGAATTTAAGTGATTCAAACACATATAATATCTTAAATATGTCAATTGTTAGAAAGATACGAACAATAAGAACACGTCCAAATCATTTCTGCCTTTATACCGACGCCGAATTCTTTCAAAGATTTCGCTTAACAAACTAATTTATTTAAAAAAAAACAAAAATTCTCTAAAAACCTAAATAATAATTCATTTCTAACAATTGCAAATTGTAATTTTTTAGAATTCCTTAGGAAACGTTGGTTTGATTTTTTGCGAAAATTTAAGAAATTTCCATATTTATATAAAAAATTAGGAGGAATGCCATATGTGTTTTGACTGAACAGTACGGCAATGCTAACAAAATTGACAGGAGGTAATCTACTACTGAGAATGGGCTACTAATTGATTTTGTAATCATGGTGATTGCTTTTAACGGTGTCAACCGGGAAATCCCAAACCCTAATACCCATGCTTGTGTACTTACTTATATCGAAATAGACTCAAGAATGCCAAACTGAAGTTCTATACAAATTGATTTCGTTGGTTTTTAATACTTTTAAATTAAGCAAAATGAAGAATTGTCACGTTATTTTTTTTAAAATTAAACATTTTTGAATTATCGAATCTGACATCCCTATATACCTACATATGTATATGTATGCACGTAATTATAACTGTTAACATATGTTAAAACTTTTGATTTTTTAATGCCATGAAACTGAAAAGTACTTTTTTCCAAGAAAGCACAAAATATTCAGCCTTATTATGAGTGTCGTTTTCTTTTTACGACAACGACTCTTTCGTAATAGATTAAAGATAAAATTAAATTTGTTTCTTTGATCTATTACGAAACAGTCGTTGTCGTAAAAAAAACGACACTCATAATAAGGCATAAAACTGATTTGCGTACTTTCAACATTTTATAGTCGCTTATTCACATATGTATATCATTAGGTATAAATTTTGAAATTTTGGATACAAATTAGAAATAGTTAATAAGAAAAAAAAAAACGAATGAAATTTAAACTTTGATTCAAATAATTGAATTTAATAGTTCAAATGTCTGCATAAAAGTGTGTATGGATCCCTACTGCATGTAACAGATATAGCAAATAAAAATGTCTTGGAAAGGGTTTGTAATGCTTGAAAAACCATACCGTGCTACTAATACACATATTTACCAATATTGTAGTATGTTGGTGGTCGTAGCATGTCTCCTGAATTCTGAAGCTTTAGCATAAACTAACTACAACTAAAATGTACTAAATACAAACTATTTCTACTATCACTCACTACTACTTATAAGAATACTGCTGTATATATTCGAAATTGAAATGCATTAATGTACATATTTGAATTAAAAAAATATGTACATAAGTATTTTGGAATAATAAAACTGTAATGAATCTGAAATATATTTTGTTCTAAAAATTGTTTTATTGCTTATTTATTAGGTAACGAGGTAAGTATCACATATTTTTGCAATTACATATTAAATTTACATATATTTAAGCATTTTATTATTAACAAACAATTGATTTATTTATTTTTTTTTTTAATACATTTTAGTTATTTTTGAATCTTCAGATGTTGAAATGACAATAAGTTTTCGAATCTGAATACTAAAAGAAAATAATAAGTCCAGCCAGTGCTAGACAAAATGTTATGATACTACAAAAAATTTACATTCACTGATCCAGTCATCTGATTTGAGCTTGAGTTAAAGCAAGGGTATCCCTCCTTCTCAACCGAACATATTTTGAGGCATATTTTGTAAATTCGACTTTCACCAAAGGAATGCCCAGATCTTTGTGAATTCGAGAATTTTTAACGTACCATAGAGCTGCAGTAATTATACGTAGAATTTTATTTTGACCCCTTTGAATTTTTTCAATGTTGGATGCTGAGGCTGTACCCCATAATTGAATTTCATAACACCATATTGGCTTTAGAATTGCATTGTACGACAAAAGTTTGCAATCCAACTTAATGTAGAATTACTGCCGATTAGCCAATTAAGTTGCACTGCTTTTAATCTCATCTGTGTAAGTTTTGCGTCGATATGATACTTCCAAGTTAAACGACGATCGAGGTGGATTCCGAGGTATTTGACTTCATTGTGTTGCGGAATAATTTGGTTATTTATTCTGACGAACGAGCAGGTATCTTTTCGCAATGTGAAAGTTATATGAATACATTTCTGTTCGTTAACCCTGATTTTCCAAAGCTCAAGCCAATTCTGCAAAAGTTGAAGTATGTATTATGGGGTCTGACGGCATGTCGGATTTATAAATCAAATATAAAGTAGGACCCAGTATGCTATCCTGGGGTACTCCTGCTTCAATTGGCTGAGCGGGGCTTAAAAAATCGCCTTCTTTGATTGTAAATTTGCGACCATATAAATAACTTTTCATAAGTTTGTGGGTGTTAGCAGGCAGAGATAATTTTATTTTATGCATTAAACCTTCATGCCAGACTTTGTCGAACGCTTGGGAAACATCAATGAAAAGCGCGGAACAGTATTTTTTCTCTTCAAACGATCGTCTTATCACATTTACTAATCTGTGTGTTTGTTCGATGGTACTGTGTTTAGCTTTCAACCCGAATTGGTGATTTGGAATACATTGAGTGTCGTTCAGAATTGGAATCAACTTAGCCATTAACAATTTTTCAAACAGTTTTGAAATTGTCGGCAGTAGGCTAATTGGCCTATATGACTCTACTTTGGTGGGGTCCTTCCCTGGCTTATTAATCATGGTAATTATAGATACCTTCCAATCTGTAGGATAGTATTCTAGGCGTAAAATAGCATTGAAGATAAAGAGGATAATTCTTCCAGCTACACGAGGTAACTCCACAAGCATTTTGTTGCTGATGTTATCCATACCTGGAGCTTTTTTAAGGTTCAGAGTACCAATAGCGCTTTGAACATCATTAAAGCTAAGTCTTAGAGGTACAGGAGGTCTAATAACGAGTGGTGGCAAATCAGATGCATTATTTGAGTTGTTTATAGTAAACACATTTCTCAAATGGTTAACAAATAAAGTCCCCTTCTCGGAATTATTTATTTAATATTAAATGAGAATTATTCCTCTTGCGAGTATTTGAAAAATTTAAAAAAAATGTGTCTTCGAAGTTTTACTTCAAGTTAAATATACAAATTGATTGAAATATACAAAAATAAATTGTAGTTTATACAATTGTTTTTCAAACAGTTTGTATATTTAACTTGAAGTAAAACTTCGAATAAAAATTTTTATTCAATATTTTAATATTGTTTGTTTGTATTTAAGTTACCTCTTTAATAGGAAAATTTATGTGGCCTGATATAATCATAACACCATCACCAATTACGGCTTACGCCAAAATGAGACTCGTCCAGGAAGATCCACCGATCTATACCTTCGTATAGGAAATCTGACTTCTCGAACTCAACTCCTGAGTTTAATGGCCTTCACCAATATCCAGAAAGAGTTTAGTTTGATACTCCACTACGACAAACTTATATGTAGGTTATACTCGTATATAACCAAAAAAAAACTATAGCATGTGGTCAATGCAAACTTCTAGAACCCGTAACGCGATACAGTTATACGACGCCAAATATTAACTAATGCGAGTGAGACGCGACTCTCGAAGGCAGCGAAACAAGGACGGCCTGATTACCCTTAAGAGAGTCCTTTCTGCACCCAGAGCTAAATTACGACTGAATTTTAATATTGTTTTACTTTAATTGCCGCTTAAACTTTCTTCGAAAATCTAACACTGATTGAAGTATGTTGTAAAAATAAATAACCAAACAGAACTTTAAAAAAAAATAATAAAACGTCTTCTGTTCCAAAATCTGTTCAAACTGATTTTAACATGAAGCATTTTCTATTATTCACAAAAAATATAATTTTAATAAAATCTTATATTTGAAAATACTTTGAACACATGTTCCTAATCTGCAATAAAACTCAAAATCTGTTATTTATATATTTATATTTAGTTCGTTTATTTGACCTTTTTTTAATATTTAATAGTTTCTTTTTACAAGCAATAAGGTCACTTGAATTTTATATAAAAATATTTAATTTATTTATATATATTTATTTCCAATATTTCGCTATCACAATGGATAGCTTCTTCAGGGATAATATAAGTTTTGAATTATAATCAAATAATAATTGAAAATGAAAAAAAGAAAAAATTTTTAACAGAAAATGAAAAGCTTATAATTATGATATATATATGTATATAAAACTTGTTTGAAATAATAAATGAAAAATTATATATATAATATTTTTAGTTTCTAAACTTATTCTTATAAATTAAATGTCTGTAATTTTGAGCTACATTGTCTGTATCTGTTTTAAAATTAATTCTCTTTTCTATCGGTGCATTAATAATATGTAACATTTCTAACATAAATCGTCTTTTATAATTTGTTTCTGTATTTAATATATAGTAGTAGTATTTTCAAAATCTGGATAATGATCTAAATTGTAACAGTGTGATGTTAATGCAGTTTTTTGAGAAGAAGTATGTTTGTGTTTTTGGTCAGATTTATGTCCAGCTAATCTATATGTAATATGCAGAACAAGATCCTTAATTTAAGTATAAAACAAAAACACTATATCTTAGATTATAATAAGAAACTTTTAATGAAAATACAACACAATTTAAACAACATTTTCACACATGATATAATGAATACACACATATTAGAAAGTTTAATCATCTAGTTGACTTACAGAAAAAAGAATTAGATATTAATTTTAATAAAAAATTGTTCATAAATAAAACGAATACAGATATACCAATAGATATACAATGGAATCTTTCATTAGAAAACAAACACGCATTACCAATCACGAAAGAAGAATTTGCAGTTCTTAGGATGATAGCAGAAGGAGAAGATTTCATACAGACTATAAAAGAAAAAGAGGAACAAGAAATAGCAAGGACTAGACTAACTACTATAATAGATAAAAGTATCAATAAAATAAAATTATCTAATAGAGATAAATTCATCCTTAATAATGTTAAAAAAACAGAACATTTTCTTAAAACTAACAAAAATATTTTAATTTTAAATGCAGATAAAGGTAACATTACAGTTGCTATGAATACATCTGATTATATTTCAAGAATGAATGATATTCTTAATGATCAGTCAACATATTAAATAAAGATCCGACAATTAAATTACAACAGACAAATAACAATATAGTAGAAAAACTTAGCAAATTAGAAATTATTACAATGATGGAATAGAAAAATTTAAAAATAACGTCAGCTATAGCTCCGAAATTATATGGAGTTCCTAAAATCCATAAGGAAACATTTCCATTAAGACCTATTTGTTCATGTATAAATTCTCCATCACAAATTCTCAAAAACATGACTAAAAATTCCATATATAATATAAAGGACTCATTACAATTTAAGGATAGAATTAAACAAATAAGAATAGAAAATGATGAAAAAATCATTTCTTTAGATGTAATTTCATTATTTCCTAGTATACCTATAGATTTAGCATTAAATATTATAGAAACGAAATGGAATATAATTAGAGAATATACATCTATGGAGAAAGAATTGTTTTTAGAAATTGTAAAATTTTGCATACAGGATAACAGATACTTTCAATATAACAACAAAATATATTCTCAGCATAAAGGTCTACCTATGGGTTCTCCAGCTTCTCCAATTATAGCAGATATAATTATGGAAGAACTACTTAATACTTGTATTAACAAATTGTCTATTAAACCAAAAATTATAACAAAATATGTGGATGATTTATTTTGTATTATTTCAGATTATGAAATAATAAATATATTAAACATATTTAATTCTTTTCATCAAAATATTAAATTTACAGTTGAAAAAGAATCTAATAATAAACTTCCATATTTAGATACAATAGTAATTAGAAATGGAGATAAATTACTAATAGATTGGTATCAAAAACCGATTTCATCAGGAAGGATTATTAATTATTATTCTAAACATCCAAAGAGAGTTATTATAAATACGGCTAAAAACTTAATAGATAAAGTTCTAAATATTAGTGACAAAATATTTCATAAAAATAATAAAATAAAAATCAAACAAATTTTAAAAAATAATAGTTTTCCAAATGAACTAATTAATAAATTAATAAGACAATATAAAAGACCAATAAATAATAATACAAATATAAATTCTGAACCTAAAATGTATAAATCTCTAACTTATATTCCATTAATTTCTGAACGATTAGAAAATTCAAAATTTTATGACAGGAATAATTATAAGATAGCCCATAAGACTTATAACACATTAAATAGATTATATAGTAAAATAAAAGATAAAACAGTAAAATTAGATAAATCCAATAATGTTTATAAAATTCCGGAGAAGGGTAAAAATGATGAAAAATGTAATAAAATATATGTAGGTACAACTAAGAACAAATTGAAAACTAGATTAGCTGGACATAAATCTGACCAAAAACACAAACATACTTCTTCTCAAAAAACTGCAGACAATGTAGCTCAAAATTACAGACATTTAATTTATAAGAATAAGTTTAGAAACTAAAAATATTCTATATATAATTTTTCATTTATTATTTCAAACAAGTTTTACATACATATATATATCATAATTGTATATCATAATTATATACTTTTCATTTTCTGTTAAAAATTTTTTCTTTTTTTCATTTTCAATTATTATTTTATTATAATTCAAAACTTATATTATCCCTGAAGAAGCTATCCATTGTGATAGCGAAATATTGGAAATAAATATATATAAATAAATTAAATATTTTTATATAAAATTCAAGTGACATTATTGCTTGTAAAAAGAAACTATTAAATAAAATTTTTCTAATATAATTTGGATGTAGTTGTTCCTTAGGGGTTTAGGTTTAGGACTTGAAGATTGATAACTTAATCAAATTAATTAATTTTATAAATGTTTCGGATGTCATTATACCCACCACCAAAATAATGGGGAGTATATTGCGTTCGTCATTCCGTTTGTAACACATCAAAATAATGGTCGTAAAGCCAAAAATTCTATATATTCTGAGTCCTTATAAGATTCTAAGACAATCTAGCCATATCCGTCCGTAAGTATGTAAAAATTATACCATTGACTTTTGTGATAGTTGATCCATAATTGGCCAAACCTGCCACTTCCGAGAATAACCACAGAGTATACAGAGGTGATAATATTGACGTTTCAAAATTCTAAAATGAGTTTCCTAGAGCTTGTTGGTACTTTATATCTTGTGTGTTAAAGTAAATCGCTTTATGTTACACGCTGCAAAAATATAAACAAAGTGTAAATTGTTGATTATAAAAAAATTAAATTTTTATAAATATCATCATTGGGATGAAATTCTACAAAAATAAATATAAATTACGGTATAATAATTTATGAAGTTCGACTAGGTGATTTAAATAAATAAATAAGAATTCATATACCTACTTTGTTGGGTATCATAAGACGGTCAAATTTGGTTTTAGCTTCGTCCGCAAACTTGACGTCCACAATTTCTGGCACATTAAGGATTTTCCATCATCCGTCTATGTTTGCCCAAGTTGCAACAGGTACAATAATTTTTGTATTTTGTTTGCCTTTAATAATTTTCATTTTTTCTTTCCTTGTTTATTGTTAAAGCTCATTTTTTAGGAGGTTATAAAAATTGATTAAAATCTAGGCCTAAAATCAACCCTACTTCAATGCCGTAAATAAAAAAAATACGATAACACTTTACTACTTGTGTCACGTGAAAAACTAGCATTTTGTATACCTACCATCAAAAAGGTGGTTTGTTATTCCGTTTGTAACACATCGAAATAATGGTCGTACAACCAAAACATCTACACGAGTATATACTGGGTCCTCAGAAGATACTAAGGCGACCTAGACCAGTCTGTCCGTCTGTTGAAGGCACGATAGAGCTTCGAAAAAAAAACATAGAACAATGAAATTTTTACCAAACATTCTTTGATCCACCGAAATGTTTGGTATTGAAAACGGGCAAAATCGGTCCACTGGGATCCGAGTTATAGATAACAGTTTCAGACTGCCACGGTATTTTTTGCTATTTTCTTCAAATATAATGCAGAAAATATCATGAAATTTTGTACTTTATTTTTATTATAGAATGGCAAGTCCTGTTGAAAATGGTAGGAATCGGTACACGATTTATCATAACCCCAATACAAATGTCTTCCCGGATTATGGCTTTATGGTACAAATGTAAATGCCTATAGAAAATAAAACTGGGATATGCATAAAATTCTTATAATTCTATAAATTCTTATAATTCTAATTGATATGAAATTCAACTAAAATAAATAGAAATTACGGTACAATATTTTATGCAGTTTGCCCCATAATAGGTGATTAGGTGGTGGGTATATAAGATTCGGTATATAAGATATAAGCCGAATATAAACTTTTTGTTTTTTAGTTTTAATACAGTGAGCAAAAAAAATACAACTTGTACACTTGTTAAATTAAAATAAAAGAAAACAGAGAGATTAAATAAACAACAGATTATAACTTTTATTTAACAATAATTAAATTTTAAGGTCCATATTTTATTTCTAATAAAAATTCTTCTTCATTTTGTATATTTCTACATTATAAAAACAACAAAATCATAAAGATGCTAAAATTCATAGACAAAAAAATAGTTGTACAGAACAATAAACTTAACGTAACTTCAAAAATGATTAAAATATTTAGGTTTTTAGTATTTTGTATGGTGGCCTTTAGCTTCTTTAACAGATAGGAGTCTTCGTAGCATTGAATGGACTAGATTTTTTGTAACTTCTTGGGGAATAGAACTCCAGATATCATTGAGAGCGTTTTGTAAGGATTCTTTTCAGGAAATGCGGTAATCTTTAAATTTTGTTTTCATATGAGCCCATAAATGCTTAATCGGATTTAAATTCGGGCTCTAGGGAGGATAAGACAAAACTTTTGTTGTGTTATAAAGCAACCACTCCTTTACGATGGCGGCTTTGGATCATTATCTTGATTGAAAAAAATGCATCCCCTAAACCCATTTTTGGGCGGATGGTGGCAAATTATTTTTTAGAATATTTAAATAATCCGTTTTATTCATTGTACCCTCGATAAACACAAGATTACCCACTCCATTAGCACTCATACACCCTCAAACCATAACATTGCCGCCACCGTGCTTAATCGTGTGAGAAACATCTTGTGGATTTAGTGCTTTCTCTTCCTTTCTCCAGACAGATTTACGCCCATCACTTCCAAATATATTGAATTTTGATTCATCTGTAAAGATTACATTTTCCCAAAATGCATTTTCTTTATGTAGGTACTCGTTTGCATACGCTAATCGGGTTTTAATATTTGCCTTGGAAAGAAGCACGGTGGCGTGTTATAGTTTGAGGGTGTATGAGTGATATATCTGATATTCCCCAAGAAGCTACAAAAAATCTAGTCCATTCGATGCCACGAAGACTCCTATCTGTTAAAGAAGCTAAAGGCCACCATACAAAATACTAAAAACCTAAATATTTTAATCATTTTTGAAGTTACGTTAAGTTTATTGTTCTGTACAACTATTTTTTTTGTCTATGAATTTTAGCATCTTTATGTTTTTGTTGTTTTTATAATGTAGAAATATACAAAATGAAGAAGAATTTTTATTAGAAATAAAATATGGACCTTAAAATTTAATTATTGTTAAATAAAAGTTATAATCTGTTGTTTATTTAATCTCTGTGTTTTCTTTTATTTTAATTTAACAAGTGTACAAGTTGTTTTTTTGCTCACTGTATATTAAAATTTCCATTTTTACATTAAATGTTTTATTTTTTAGATGATAACATTTTATCTTTTAAATGACACCAATTTCTTAAAAAAAGAAATTCAAAAAAAAAACAAGTAAGAGTGCTATATTCGGTTGTGCCGAATCTTAAATACCCTCTACCTAAACGTAATAAGAAATACAAAAACTACACTGGTTATAGGACTAGAATATCGTTATTCTGTGTTTTCTATTCAGTTTTAGTGCAAATTTAATTATTATTTTATATATTGTTTGAGAGACAATTTTAAGACCAACATAATTTATGTTAAATATTTTGAAATTTTGTCTAATTTTCACCATTTTTAATTGATGTAATTACCAATTCTTACCATAATTTACAGAGTTTGTCTGATATTCATAATAATCTTGAGTGTAATTTAACAAACAGAGTATAAAAAAGGGAAACAATTCGGTTTTACTGACTTTGCTCAAAAAAAAAAAAACTTCATAAAATAGGGCTTTTAGAGGAAATGCCAGCAAAAAGAATTTGTTGGCGGTCACGCCTATTTTCGAGGGGGCGGGCTCGTAAAGTTGAAAATATATAGGCCTATATCTCGGGAACTACTGGGTGTATGATAATTTGTAATACATTAAATAAAAGGTATTAAAAATACCTTTCCAACGATATATATAATGATTATAAAATATGGACCGAATATGGGTTAAATCCGAAAAGAATATTTTTTGACCCGAATTTATTTGTTTTTTGGAAATGGTTCTGATATGGCAGCTATGACAAATTATGGGCCGATCTTCTTAATTTTGGAACAGTTATTTTCATGCATATTTAAGATATATATTAGTATTAACGTGGATTTCGGAAGTGGACCTTATATGGGAGACATAGTCAAATATGGACCGATATTCTCAAAATCCTGCAGTTTGATTTAGGCATGTATGTAAATGATCCGTGTAAAATTTTGGATTGGTACCCTTATTTATAAGAGATTTATAAGTATTAAAGTGATATTCGGAAGAGGGCTTTATATGGGACATACGGTTAAAAATAGACCGAAATTCACAAAATTTTGTGGGATGATTTGTGTAAAGTTTTGAGTCAGTACCGATATGTCTTTTTCAGATGAGGTCCTTGTATGGGAGCTATGACCAATTCTGGGCCGACCACCACAAAATTTAGTACAATTTATTTCCCTATAAAGATTATTCATGTCAAATTTTAGCCGTTTAACATTATTTATATCTGTTTTATACGTATTTAAGTGAATTTTGGAAGTGGACTTTATATGGGGGCTATGGTCAAGCATTGACCGAACTAAAAAAAAATTCGTTTTGCGATTTATTTTTGCATAAAACTTATTTTTGCTGAATTTTGTTTTGATATTCCAATTTTATAGGCATTTATGTATAATTGAGCAATATTTCGGGAAGATTTTTGTATGGGGGCTATGAGAAATCATGGACCGATTCATACTATTTTCCACACACTTTCTTTTTTTATCATAAAAACAACGTATACAAAATTTCATGGTATTATCTGCAATATACTTCAAAATATTGCAATAAAATGTACAAAAAATATCAAATTTTTATGGAGGTTGTCTCACATATTGGTCCATAACTCTGGTTGGCCTAAACAGATTTTGCTGATATTAAATAGCAAACTTCTCGAAAGCATGTCTGACAGAATTATTGAAGATTTCCCGAAGATATCTAGCGACTTCAAAAAACTGATTTCAACATCCAGACAGACAGACGGACATGGCTTAATCGACTCCGCTATCTATAAGGATTCAGAATATACTTTATATATATACTTTATAGGATCGGAAAATTATATTGTGGAAATTACAAACGGAATGACAAACTTATATATACCCTTCTCATGAAGGTGAAGGTTATAAAAAAGAAATTGCTGTATATACTGCATAAAATATGCTGTTATAATCAACCATAAATATACTTTATACATATAACAAAATTCCGAAAAGGAGTTAATTTATTTCGCATTTGAAAAACAAAATGCACTAAAATCAAAACGAAATTATACGTAGGTATGTTTTTCTAAGCATTCTTTTAATTTTTTTTTAAATACTATATAAGTAAAAAATATTTATACCTATTAAAAATTTATATGATGAAGGTTTTGCTGATTGCACATTTTTTATCTAATGCCGATTTCACGTTCAAACTGCTCAGCTTTTAGCGTCCCGTCAATACTTTCACAATTTTTATTAAAAACACTGTAAGCACTTACTTCATTTCGGTTCTTTTGGCCCGTACGTGTATTCAAGTAAATTCCAACAAGTGCTGACATCATTAAGAAGACTATTCCAAATTGCAGTTCAATCGCTATTATGTATAGAGTCACCCAAAAAGCTAAGTAAACTATGCGAAGACTATACTTTAAAATGCGACTATCTGAATCATCAATTGCAAGAGTCGTGTTCTTTTGGATAGTTTCTTCTTCCGATAATAAGGCGACATCATCGCTATCTACATCAGATAGACTCTGTAATGACTTCGGAATATTATCATCCGTCTCAAAATCCTTTAATGATCAATTGGACAAGTTTAATTAGCAGAAATAGTTCGTAACAAATTTGACATACATACGTGTATGGTCACAGTAGTGTTATCTGGACGCTCATTATCATTTTGGCCTTTTACACCCAGCATCAGAAATCCTTTAATACTCTTCTTAAAACGTTTAATTTGTTCTTGACGCCTCTTACGCAGACGATAATTTTTTAATTTATCTTCAATATTTTCCATTTATTACATTAACAACTTGCAAAACAATATTACTTTTCTAAATGAACAACAACAACAACAACATTAATATAAAAGTAAATAATAAAACAGTGTTGTAAAGTTCCACGTATGAATGTCACCGAATCAGTGTTGCCAAAACATGCCAGCAAAAATAGCCAGAATGGATAAAAAAAACGCCAGAAACCACTAAACGTTAAAAATAAACCAGTTGAAATTCGGCTAAATACTACCATGGATAAACCTTAACTCTTACATGTATGATTTAAATGCTTTAATTACATGCGGTTTTTATACCCTACACCACCATAGTAAAGAGGCTATATTGGATTTGTGCTGATGTTTATAACGCCCAGAAATATTGGTCCAACACGCACCTGTCAATGTAAAACTTGTACACAAAGTACAAGACGCAATTTTCAAGATATTTCGATAAAATTTGGTACCTGAAATTTTTTATAAATGTTTGTATGCAAGCAGATTTCACCACAAAAGAGTGGTAAATAAAGCCAAATCAGATCTACAAATTTTGTGTAGATCGGTACATAATTTATCATACCTTTCGTATAAGGCCCATTCCCGAAAATCACTTTAAAGATTATAAATTTCTTAAAAATGTTGGTATCTATATATAATTCAATACAAATAAGTTTCATATATGTATACAAAAATGTCCTCCCGAAATTGGGGTTTACTGGTCATAAATCTTTGAATGGTGAAAGTATGCAAACAAATGAGTAATAAATGAAGCTAAATATACAAATTTCGTGAAGATCGGTCCATAATTAGTCGTAGCTCCCTTATAAGGTCCACTTCCGAAAATCACTTAAAAGAGCATAACTCTTTTAAAAATGTCGGTATCTAAATAATATTGAACACAAATATGTTCCATACATATGCATATAATATTGTAGAAATTTATGACCATCGGTCCATAATTAGTCGTAGCTCCCATATAAGGCCGACTTCCGAAAATCACTTAAAAGAGCATAACTCTTTTAAAACTGTTGGTATCTAAATAATATTGAACAGAAATATGTTCCGTACAAATACATATAACATGGTGGAATTTAAAATGACAAAAATTAACGTCATATGAGTGGGAAAATCAAAACTCAACAGTAGAATTTTAGAAGCAAGTTTATTAATACAAGAATGAGTTTTGATGAACACTTCCTTTCATCTTTTGTTTTGAAGATTTTAGTTTTGCCAATCAATTCTATAAAAACCAAGTTAGAATGTACAGTCAGCCAAGCCCATTTATATTACTAGTTGAGAGATTTTCAGAAGTGGTGGTTAATTATCGACCAATCGTTATAAAATTAAGTGCCCTGATTTCCAATTTTTAATTGCATTTGGATACCAACATTTTAGTGAGTCTCGGACTTATATCGGAGCAATGACTAATAACAGACCAAGGGATCATTATTTATATATATAACTTATTTGTATTGAATATTATTAATTTTGACTAATGACTAATTTTGGCTATGACCGATCTGCACAAAATCTGTAAGTATTTGTGGCAAAATTTAGTTGGATACATTTATAAATCACACATTTATGATCGATAAAACCCTATCTCGAGAGGACATTTGTATGGAGTCGTAGTGAAATAATGGATCAATTTCAACAATCGAAACATTTTTAAAATTGCGACCTGTACTTTGCGCGAATAGCCATTTACTCAAATCAGAATGTGATGCCGAGTCGATTTGTATAATTTAAGGTGGGTGTTAGACTTATTAGTGTGCTTTTCGTAAGTGGTCCTTATATGCGAGCTTTCACCAATTAAAAGCCGTTCGTCATGAAATTCGGACATGTCCATTTTCAACAGGACATGTCTTTGTACAACAAAAGTTAAATATGCAAAATTTCTTGAAATTATTTGCAATATATTTAATCAAATATATCAAAACAATTTTTAGAAATATTGTGGTCTCAAATTTTGGTTTAGAACTCTGAGTATCAAGCAGTCGTGATTAACAAAGAATATTTTAACAAAGTTGCATCCTTCTAAGTTTCAATCTTGCGATTGAGGTGGGTTTTGAAAATGGTTTAAATAAAAAATTAAAAATATTTGTTTAATTGTTGATTTTATTGTATCTAATTAAAGTATGTATGTATATGTAGATAGTTGTTAAATAAATTCGTTAACTTAACAAGAATATAAAAACAAATTGTAATGTTTTTATGGTTAAAAGCATTAAGAGATGAGAAAATTAAAATGCGATTGGGTTAAAATTTTGGAAGCAAATATCAACTCATATAAGTCATATACATACATTTAGTTGTATATGTCTACAATAGATACGATATAGGAGTGATTTGCTCGTTTGCCACAATTTCAATTATTTTTAATATATTTTTTTTAAATTCTTTCTCTGCACGAAAGAACTTTAAACTTGTTTACGATAAACTACAATAAATATATCGTTACTAAATGTCTTTAAATTTTTATAGTTTCCTGGTGGAGAGTATATACGATACGTGAGTAAGGAATAAATAAATAAATAAACAAACAAACACAAAAATTAATAAATTAATAAATTTCGAATAAATGTATTTTGGTTTTAACGATTAAACGAAAGTTGTCAAATATCTATGTAGTATGTATAGATTGTAAATGTATTATGTATGAATTTTTGTAAATATTCAGCAAATATGTATGTATGTATGTCAAAATGAACTCAATCAAATGGGTCCGATGGATAAAGCTCATTTTATATATGATATTTAGTACATAGTAAAGTTTTTATAAAATGACTAAGTTAGAAGACAGAAGGATGAAATTCGCGGATTCCCTAAATTATTCCTCTTCCGTTTCATCTTCAGTGGTTGTGGCATCGACAACATCAGCATCAGCATCACCACTGCTTATGATTAGATCAATGGTAGGCTCTTGTTGTTGCTCGGCAGTGGCAGGTTCTTCAACAATGGGTTCATTGGCAGTTGAGGCAGTGGTTTCAGATTGTTGAATGGTTTCTAATTCTTGAGCAGAGATTTCGGCTTCTTGACGTGCAATTTCCGCTAATTCAGCTGCTTGGCGGGCCAATTCAGCTTCGCGATCTTCTTCGGCTTGTTTTTCGATTTCAGCCAATCTCTTAATTTCTTCCTCACGAATGCGTTGCTCTTCGGCGAGACGAGCAATTTCTTCAGCCTTACGAGCAGCTTCTTCCGCTTGTTTAGCCTCCTCAGCTAGTCTGGCTTCTTCGGCTAATGTAGCCTCTTCAGCTAACCTAGCCTCTTCGGCCAATTTAGCCTCTTGTTCTAGACGTTGTTTCTCTTCTTCAGCAGCCTTACGTTTTTGTTCAACTTCGAGAGCCCTAAAAAAGTCGGAAATAAGTAGATAATTTGAAATTTTGCGTGAAAATTATACACAAAGTTTACATACTTTTTTTCAGCTTCTTTGGCTGCCTTGAGAGCTTCCTCAGCTTGTTTTTCGATCTCGGCCAAACGGTTCATTTCTTCTTCCTCTTCTTTGCGTTTGCGTTCTTCCTCTAAACGTGCGGCCTCTTCTGCCTTGTGGGTAGATTCTTCTTTGGCTTTACGTTCAGCAGCTTCTTCAGCTTTGCGTTTAACTTCTTCTTCCAAGGCTCTGAAATTAATAAATCAATTTTTTAATGTTGCATTATTTTTTTATAAACCGGAAGGGGAACAATTTATTGTTTAATAACATAGACTTCTAGTACAGTGTATCTATGTATGTATATTGCCTATACTTTTTCAATAAAAATTAATTCTCATTTATTCATAAAATTGTAAAGAGCATGTAAAAATATGATTTATTTTTTGTAATTGGGTTTTCTGTTCTTTCTTAAATTTTATTGGAAACCGCTTAAACTAAATTTATCCCGAGCAGAGATTAACTACCAACTAAGAAGAACACTATATACCAATGTAAACAACGAAAAAATCCACCGGGTGCTGATATCCATAAATACATGTCTGTATACGGTCGTCTGCCAAGGTAAAAACCATTTCTTTTGCAAATTAACAGATTGTTGAGGTTATCATTCTCTGAGATCCATTAAAATACAAATTTTGCCTATCGGCAATATGTTACATTCCATGGCGAAAGCAAATGCAACATTTTCAGATGGTCGACGTAGACTCTGGTGGAAACCAAATACGAGTAAAGCCTTAAGTATAATAAAACAAAATCCACGGTTAATTATGATGGCGATTTTATGTTGATATTAGGCTGCATTTCTGCCAATGGAGTTGGTAATTTTGTATAATAATACTGATGATATTATGGACTAACATGATTATTGGCCTATTCTAAAAAGAAATCGTAACTCCAGAACCGAAAAATGGACCTACAAAGAAATTGTCGGCCAAGCTATCAAATTTAAGAATTATATGTAACTCATTTAATAAATTAGGAAATAGGTTTGCAATAAAACACAAAATTACATAATAATTCCGATCATCACAAAATTAGGCCAAATGATTTATGTATATGTACATGTACGAAACATATTTGTTTTGAATTTTGTTTGTGGTCAATTATTTTACCATATACATATATTTATCATATATATTATGGTATATTTAAGTTTTTAAATCGTAGATTGTTAATCAAATTATTTGAGAATTTGTAAACTTATATTTCAAATTTGAATAGCCCACATGGTTCAATCTGACCTTTTGTGCTTCTATTGATCATGATGTATAAGATACTAATTTCCACTGAAAATTTCGTGATAATATTTAGCAGATATTCCGATTAACAGGTTCCGTTGTAAGACTTCCCATTTACGTATGTAAATTTGGACATTATTAGAAAACATTAATGGCTAAATTCACAGTCTTTAGTTTAGTTAATGATACTTTAATCGCAATGCTTAGTTTGCCATAAGAATACCAAGTAATAGTTAAACAATAGTTAGTATTTTAGTTTACCAATGGCTAACTAATGACCGAGAATTCCAGCTTTTGAGATCAGAATTTGAGCAGAATTTATCCATGGAGGGTTTTTACTTTTTTCAAATACAATCTCTCTTAAAAAATATTTAACAATATCGTCTCTGAAAACTGCATTTAAATTTTTTTCCAGAATGTTTTTGCATTCAACTCATCCAGACGCATCTTCGAGTGGTATTTATATATTAATATACGAGGTGCTCTAAAAAATGTTTGTGATTGTACAAATCCACAAAAATTTTGTTGTTTCGTAACAAAGAAACGCTTTCTTTTCTTAGTGTTCAAAAACTTTCTATTGATGCTGCCAAGTTAAAATTTATTTATGTTGCAAATTTTAAATAAATCGTTAAGCTATTTGGGCTTGATTGTTTAATAAATAAAGATACCAATTTGACTGATTCTTACCAATTTTATCCCTTCCTGGTTAAAGTCTTAAAAAAATAAATTGCCTATTGTCTATGTTCAATGAAATTTCAATGAAATCGGTTCAGCCACTTGGGCTTACCGATTTAAATTTGAAGTTTAGATAAAATATAGTACATATATAGCCTATGTACGCTTCTACGTTTCAAATTTCAATGAAAGCAGTTTAGTCGGTTTGGCGTGATTGCGAACATATTTATAAAGGCATTTATAATACATATATTTATGTATGTATGTACATATATACATATACAATTATTTGGATAAACACAAAATTCCTTGAAAGAAAACTTTTTTAAAGGTACTTTTCTAATACATATTTTTGTTTTTACAGAGAAAACAAAAATGCAGTTGATCATAACAAAGTTAATCATTATTTGAAAACAAAATACTACAATTTTTATCCTTCCTCTTTATCGAAGTCTGACAAAAATATAAAGCCTGTTGGCATTTCCAAGTATGGATTTACATACATACATTCCAACTTTCCATAAAATCGGTTCAGCCGTTTTGGCGTGACTGCAGAACAAACAAACAAGCAGACATACAAACACATTGGTTATGTATACATACGAGTATGTTTGTATGTATATGATATGTGTGGATACGTGTATAAATCAAACATTTATGAACGATAAACCAATTTAAATACCAATCGTCACATATTACACATACATATTGTTAAATTTTATTGAAATATCTTCAAAATTCCGACCTGTACTCTGCGCAGAAAGTTTGACACAATGTAATGACGGCCAAACGGACAGACATCGTTAAACCGGCTCAGAAAGTGAATCTGAGACGATCGGTATACTTTATTAAATTAATATTTTTTTCCTTACAAGCATCGGCACAAATTCAATAAAACCTCCCCACTATATTCAATTACAGTTGTTACCAGTATTTTTTTATATCTGTATATAGAATCACAATCTATGCTCCCATATAAGGCCCACTTCCGAAAATTATTTTAACGGGTATAATTGACCTAGAAATGGTGCTATCAAAATGAAGTATAGCATCTTTAGGGAAAATAAAATTTATTAACAAATTCACAAAATAACCGTAAAAATATTTTTCAATAGAACAGAATTGTCAGAATGAAATAATTTTAAAAAATACAAAAACAAAAATATGAAAAAATAATTTAATTTCCCTTTCCCGTTTTAATAAATTAACTGTCGTATTTTTAAAAAATTAAAGTAGACTTCAAATGTACTTTAAGAAAATTTTGTATGAAAATTTTGTCAAGCCTACTATATTTTTTATAAATACGGCAGTTTGTGTCTATAGGTTTTAGCAACATTATCTGTATCTGTTTTTAAATTAATTCTAAGATCTTTTGAAACATTTTTAAATTCTAACATTTCTAACATACTCGAATATGTAAAATTTTTTCATTCTGACAATTCTGTTAGGCCCGGTTTACATTATAAAATTTTTGTCGCTGCGATTCTTGTCGTATCTTCTTTGAAATTGTATTTGCGTCTACATTGTGAGATTTTTGTTGCAGAGATTTTTTGTGGATGCGTACATGTTTTTATATATTTTGTAGCTAGCACATACATACATGTATGAAAATAGAAAAACAATAAATGAGGGAACACGTGTACATGCATATGTGTACCCCTTTTTATACGACTGACCGCTCTCGCCTACAAAGCAAGAATCGCAGCGACAAAAATTTCATAATGTAAACCGGGACTTATATTGAAAAATATTTTTACGGTTATTTTGTGAATTATTGTAAATTTTTTAATAAATTTTATTTTCCCTGAAGCTCGAAATAAAATAATTTTTAATAAAGATATAAAGGTTTTATTATAATAAAAAAGCTTGAACAATTTCTGAAGTAGAACTTCGGGAATTTTTTATTTTATACATAAAACACTGAGTTGACTATTTTGTTTACATAAAAACTAATTATGTACTTAGTCAGGACCAGCAATACTGGCCGGACCAACTAGTTTGAAATAAAAAATATGGGGCATACATTTTAAAATTGTATTAATTTATACTCGTAGTTTATATGGTTTATTTATTTTAAAGTCAATATTTAAGAAAGCGCATACAAATACATGTTTTAAACTAAGACATTACTATAATATATATGTAGGTACATATATATATATGTATATGATTAAGAACCATTTAAGTTTTTTTCCGACAGTCTTGTGTGTTTGTGTAACGGACTTAATGGTAATGGAAAAATTATTATGTGATCATCTTACTTCTGTTCGCGACGTTTAGCTTCGTCGGCACGTTGAGCCTTTTTTTTCTCCAATTCGACGACATCCAACTCCTCTTCATTGACTGTCATGAGACGTTCCTGGCGCAATCGTTGCTTTTCCTTAGTTTCATCATCAATAGGATCTTCTAATGGTCTGGGAGCAGAGAATCTCCTGCTAGGGCGATTGGGATCCAATTCGGGGTCTTGAAAAGATAAAACGAATTCAATTCAAATATTTAAATTCACATAATTATGTTATTCACAACACAATATCACTTTCTCAAATTTAATTAATATTTAGCTAAATAATACAACACAATCTAAAGTTGGAATAATTGCAATTTAAAAAAAAAAAAAAAAGAAAACAAAACATGAAATATGAATCTGTACTTACTCTTCTCATACCTGAACGGTTATGAAAATGTTTTATGTCCTGCTCATGGCCTTTTGCAGATTAGTACAAATCTTAACGACCGTCTTAAGCGTTGGATTTGCAAATAATTTGAAATAATTGTTTTAAAAAGTGGTTATTAATAGAAAAAACATATCTACATATTCATATATATATGTATATACAAATTGTCCAAAAATTAAGAATATATATAAATAATTTAATAAATTGCTAAATACATACATACATATGTAAGTACATTTGTTAAAATGGATGACGCCTTCTAAAGTTATACGATAATGAACATTGATAATTTTTTACAAAAATATTACAGCTGCCCAACTTTACTGGGATACATGATTTTAATGTAAAAACAAATTAAGATGAAACAAATTCAAATCTCTATTATTGTGTCGATAAAGCTTTGAATTGCTCTGGTCATAAACGAACATTTTGTTAATTTGCAGATATTAAATGGAAACTCATGAAGTTTATAAATATGGTAAATTTTATTTAAACTTTTCTTATTTCAAAGAGAGTATATTTAATTCGTTGTTAGTTTATTAAACGTATTGTTATGTTAAAGGTCAAATACGAGTACATACACACATACATAAGTGATGTCTTGTGTTGCATTAATGGATTGATTGATTGCATTATTATTTAAGAGATTTTGTTTTGTTAAAAGTACTATAGTAGTTTATGGCGGTATTATGTATTTATAAGTTTATTAATCTGTGATTGATATTTGAAATGTTTGAAATTTAACATATTGAATACTCCCATTTAAGGTGAATACTGAGAGTATTAACTTTCTCTCAAAATACCGATTTTGGAATTAAAGATTAATTACGTGTTCATTTAAATTAATCTTCGTTTAGCTGGCTAAAAGTCGGTTTAGTGCCGTTGCTGAAATATGGGGCTACTTTCGACTTAGTTTAGATAAGGTGATATTTTTTATTAAATTGTTTGATAAATGCATTATTTACTTTATTTATATAGTATGTATTAGGTTGGTTTTTTCGAATTTCGAGGCACATTTTAATAAATTTTACTTTTTTCAAATCGAATAATGTTAACCTGTGACGTCAGGATCTGAAGTTGAGAAATGCTTCTACGAGAGGAACTATCATTAAATACATCATAGGTTTCTGCAAAAAAAAAACTGAAAAACTGTATGGAGACAAAGTTCCATACATCAAATGAAGCAAGAGATTGGAGTCTCTGACAGAATAATCAAGTAGCAGTAAAATCGACAGATGCGACTGAGTTTTTTTAAATTTTGTAATCACATATGATTAAATGCGGTTATGAAAAGGATTTATTTCCTCCTTATAGAATCTGTGTAAGTAAGCAATGGAATTATTATTTAAAATTTTCACCGACAAGCAAATAAATTTTATTTGCTTATATTATAATTACTAAAATGAATTTGCAAAATTTTGAAAATTAAATATCTTCGACTGACTCGCTTTGTAATAATTTAAATGATTTTTCGACACATATTGACGTCACATCGCGCACTACGACAACAACAATTTTGATTTAAAATAATTTGATTGTTCTTGCTCCTCTTGAATCTTAATAGTTTGCAAAAACAAAAATACATGAATACTTAATATATTAATTTATATTGTTTTTACGAAATATCAAGGCAGAATATGCCAAACTATTATGACCACACTTGTTTGTATCTCGTTGAAATAAATGTCCGTTCTGTACCCCTCATAACAGCCGTTTCTTCGTCACATGTGACAGAGATTAATATACAATTCATTGAAATCTTCCACATGTCCACAGTCGAGAGCTTTAATAATTCGTTTCTTCAGTCATGTCCTCTTTGAAAATTGTATATATGCCAATGCTAGGGGGCATTGAAATGGGTGCAAAATATATGGGTCAAGGCCATTTAATTGTTATCTCTCATCTCTCTATAATACTCACGATCGTCTACGTTCAGTTTTAAATTTTCATTCTCGCCCATTAAAGATCAGTGTCGATTTAAGACAATAAAAATCATATTACGGTTTTTGTATTCGCCTGGTGTTTTGTTTATATGTACTATCTACATATCACCAGATAGACATAAAACTGGCAAACGAATTTGAAAATCCCCACCCAACCGCAACCCAACACTTTCTGAATACAAGAACTCGGTTATAATAAAAACACATTCGTACATTTTCGATTTTCTTAAAATTTATATATTGTTTTGCATTTAATTTGTGGTTTCTTTCTTTTCGTTCATTTATTTTATGTGGTAGTACCAGTTTTTATAATAATAGTAATTAAATACGTAATAAAAAAAAAAATCATATAAAAATAAATTTCTTTTCACAGATATTTTCTTTGGCATAAGTAGTATTTTTCTTTAGTTGCATATTCTTATTTTTCTAAGTTTGTTATAGATACGTATGTACATACATATGTATGTATGTAGATACGTTGATAAATTCATTATTAAGTAAATGTATTTTTTTTTTGGTAAATAATTCGTATGAAGCAGTTCAATATAAAATTGTAAATATTTCAAAAAAAAATCATACATTGGCAAAAAAGATATGACAATCTATATAAAACAAAATCAACAAATAAAAGAACAATAATTTCTTAAATATCTTGTTAATAGAAAAACTAATTTAAATTACAAATTAAATGGCGATCGTGTGTATGTATCTGTATTGTATCTATGTATGTGAAAGTTTATGTGTGTCTGTAGAGATGCGTTGCATGGAACGAATGAATGCCTGTTGTACGAGTAATAGATTATTGAGTGTATTTTTCATGTTTCGCGTATGAACTGAAGCATACAAAATTTAGAACATAACTATAAATAAAACATTATTAATTATTAACAAAATTAATTTGTTTTCATTAAAAGACGTTGTTAAAATTTATTGACAGATCAGTTCCGAATTTATATTTTTGTATATTTTCGGGTATGAATTGTAATGGATCTATCTGTTTGTTTGGGTCGGTCTAATGCGGAAACACACATACAGTTCTGTTATGGATTTTATTCATTCGTATCGTTTTTTGTTTTTGTTTTAACATACACTTATTTCAAACACATACATTTAGGCCTCAACCTCAGCAGCGCATACTGCAAAGAATCATTGAATTATAGAAAAAAAACACATAAATGTTAGCTAAATACAATTAAATGAAATCAACAAAACAAAAAAAAATAATTAGATGTTATTGTTATATGCATGGAAAGATGAATTAACAAAAACAAACAAAATGTTAGTCACAAATGTTGAAAATGTGAGTGAGAAAAGTGAGACGTAAAGGGACCAACAAAAAATAAATTCTAAGTTTATCCTTTATTATACCATTCACCTTCATGAGAAGGGTATATATAAGTTTGTCATTCCGTTTGTAATTTCCACAATATAATTTTGCGACCCTATAACGTGTATATACATATTCTGGATCCTTATAGATAGCGGAGTCTATTAAGCTATGTCCGTCTGTCTGTTGAAATCAATTTTCTGAAGTCCCCAGATATCTTCGGGATACAAATCTTTAATAATTCTGTCAGACATGCTTTCCAGAAGTTTGCTATTTAAAATCAGCAAAATCCGTCCATAAATAACGGAGATATAAGCAAAAAGGCGAGACAACCTCTGAAATTTTCATCAAAAAAAAAAAAACTATCAAACAAAGTGTATTAATATTGTTACGAACAACTTTATCAACAGATGGCGTGTTTATGATCATACAACTTGTTTAGCATTTGTAGTAGTTTTGATTTATAAACATTATTGTTATAAACTGTTATAAACACAGCAATATGGCAATATTGAATTTTAACGACTTTGACTGAATATTCTAGACACGAACATTCTAGTATCTTAGTTTCGAACCTTCCACAAATTATGATTGCTGTATAAATAGACTAAAAGGGCCAATCAAGTGAATCTGTTTATATTTTTTAAGGGCCACTGCAACGTGAAACCGTCCGTATGTACGGCTATGTACGCATGTTGATACGCATGAGATGATACATAGATGATCGAAGTGCAATTATTTACAATATTGAATTGGATTAGAAGGAAATGTGTTCGATTTTTTGTTTTGTTTGCCTTTAATGAAATGTTGAACACTTACCTGTATCGACACTTTCCACTTTTTCTTCGATCTTTTTCTCTTTCTTGACTGTGGGGTGTCTCAAGTACCATGACAAAAGATTAATATCAGTACGTACTCTATCTGTATCATAGAGAGGACTTCTAACATTGTAAGCCTTATCGCCACAAATCCTTACCGAAGCGAGATGACTTTTGCCTTTTATATAGTTTTTTTTTTATATATATCATTTTATAAATTTTTTGTATTAATTAAAATTATTTTATTATGTACATATTGTATGAGTGTTTGTGTTTGTGTTTGTGTTTGCAAGTAATAGAGATTGTAAAGATAATTGTGTTGTTTTGTATCAAATTGGGAAAGAATGGAAGAGATTTCAATTCAGCCCATTAATAAATCTATCTAAACAATCGCAAAAAAAAAAACTAGGAGAAAAGTATGGTATACTTACCAACATATTTGTGAGCTGGCTCTGGATACATAGACATTCTGTGAACTTCTTTGGCAATGTGGCGCACGGGATTCGTGATGCGAGACACATAAGCATCGAAGGCCACATCAGTAGTGGGTTCATAACTGCACATAAATATCGATAATATTGCAAGTGTTCATTTCAGAACTTGTACGTTTTAAAACTTACCCAGTTACTGGGAATGGAGTCATGCTGCGTGCACGACGAACTACAGGTGTATGCAAATCACGGATAAGAGATTGAGCTCTATGACGTATCCTGCCGGTTTCCTCGCGGAACGTCTATAGTTTGATAGGAATTATTCAAAAATATAACAATAAGTTAATATATGGAAAAACGAGCATGTTTATAGAATTATGTTTGCAGAAAGCATCAATAGAGAGCCAGAGAGGTAGAGCAGAAATAGGAAATCAATAAAACAGAATTTAAACACAACTCACGGTGAAGGGTTCAGTGCTGAGGTAATTTGTTAGTGCTCGGGCACCATAACCGGGCAGAGTTCTCTTCAAGTATGAGGGAGTTATACGTACTGGAGA
Source organism: Bellardia bayeri (assembly GCA_950370525.1). Lineage (NCBI taxonomy): Eukaryota > Metazoa > Arthropoda > Insecta > Diptera > Calliphoridae > Bellardia > Bellardia bayeri. The sequence goes on from OX493264.1 coordinate 61,006,828, forward strand.
AGTTGTTACTCTCACGGGAGACAAGGAGCGTGAGTAGATACGAGATATTGGCGACGAGTACAAATAGGTTGGTGACGTATAAACGTATGACGATGGTGTATAAGCCGAAATGTATCTCGGTGTATAAGACGAAACATATGGAGTATAAGACGAATAATAGGTGGTCGATGGGATATATGATGATGTATATGTCATTGGTGTGGTGTAAGTGTAAGAAGATATACGCTCAGGCGACGTTACAACACGAGTAGTAGTCGTACGAGTAATACGAACTGGTGATGGCGAACGAATTACACGTGTTATCACACGGGCTGGGGAAGTAACGACTCGAACTGGCGATGAAATCACACGAGTTCCACGAGTATAGCTTGAGGTCGAGTATATCGGATAACTCGATTTGTACACCTATATATTGTATATATACATATTGTCAGGCAACATGTTTAACATTCATTAATTCATTGGTGATAAAAAATAAAACTCTATATGTACTAGGTATGTACGTACCTATGATGAGTGATGTATGTTTGTATGAATTTCTTTGTCTATGAAATTTTAAGTGAGATATGTATAAAACTATTTAACCATATTACCTTTATATTACGCTATCATAATCACCACATACATACATACATATGAATACGTTTGTGGTAATCATATTATCGTTGTATATAATCATATAAAACACCGTATTAAGATCATGGCTTTTGGCAACGGAATTACCATTAAAAAAGGATTTTCAGTGAATAACGCCGAAAGAAGCTTTCCAACTACTAATAAAATTACCTTTATGTATAGGAAAAGCTAGCTCTAGATTACAGATTAATTGTATTGTATTAACTTTAGAACCATTTAAGTCATTACCAACAATTCCTTTAAAATAAATGCATAATTGTCTACTATCTGTCTGCTATTTGTTTCAGGAGTTGTAAGTTGTCTGAATTTACAATAGTTGTACATATTTTGATGTATATTCTATATAAATTTTTTGTACAACACCTACTATATTTATACCGTACACCACAATAGTGGGGAGGGTATATTGGATTTGTGCTGATGTTTGTAACGCCCAGAAATATTGGTCCAACACCCACCGATCGACTTAGAATCACTTTCTCAGTCAATTTAACGATGTCCGTCCGTCCGTCTGGCTGGCTGTCCATGTAAAGCTGGTGCGCAGAGTACAGGTCGCAATTTTGAAGATATTTCGATAAAATTTGATACGTGGTATTTTTTCGGCCCAAGGATGGATGGGATTGAAACTGGTGGAAATCGGTCCATTATTTTACCTGGCCCTCATACAAAAGTCCTCCCGAAATTGGGGTTTACCGATCATAAATGTTTTAATTATGCAAGGAACCAAACAAATTTAATCACAAGCCGAATCACATCTACAAATTTCGTGCAGATCGGTCAATAATTAGTCGTAGCTCTCATATAAGGCCAACTTCCGAAAATTACTTTAAAGAGCATAACTCACCCAAAAATGTTGGTATCCAAACCATATTTAACACATATATATTTCGTATATATACAAATAATACGGTACAATTTTATTATTATCGGTTCATAATTAATCGTAGCTCCCATAGAAGGCCTACTTCCGAAAATCACTTTAACGATCATAAATTGTTTAAGAATGTTGGTAATCAAATAAAATTCGACACAAATAATATACAGAAATAAATAATGATCGGTCCGTAACTAGTCGAAACTCCCAAATAACACCCTTCCCGTAATTATTTTTAACCTTCATAAATCTTTTAAAAGTATTTACTTATATCGAGATAAAGTTTAACATACACAATATTTATATTCACAGAAATCATGATACTAAATTTTTGGATGATCGGTCCATAATAGGTCATATCTCCCATACAGTGCACATTTCTGAAAAAATGTTTTATACATATGTATACTAAGTGTAGGGTATTATATGGTCGGGCTTGACCGTCTATACTTTCTTACTTGTTTAATATATTTTTTTAGTTGTATGAATGTTTTAAGTTTTGCCAAAAAGTTCATATCTGTATATTAAACCAAAATTAACTTATGCTCCATTGCATGATGACCCTCTGCGGAAAAAGACTATTTTCAATTTCAAGCGAGTTTGAAGCTGTGTCTTAAAGCATCTTATATTAAGCAAGTAAGAATTTATATTAGGCTGTACCGAATCTTATCTACCCACCACAAAATCACCTATTATGGGCCGAACTTCATAAAATATTGCACCGGAATAGTCCTCATAAGGGAACTACGACCTTTTACGGGGCAATCATCATGAAATTCTGTATATGTATATGCGAATTATTTGTGTTTTCGGAATGAAACCTAGACGTTTTTAAAATTAAAATTCCACATAGCAAATTAAAAGTAGTTTCATTCCGAAATAATTTTTCGTTTTACTTTTGCTATATACAGCCATGTCACAGAATTAGATTTCGTTCGGAAGTGGAATTAATTCCGTATTTGTTTTCTATAGAAAAAGTAAAACGAACAATTTTTTCGGAGTGAAACCTAGAAATACTTAAAATCACAATTCCACATGGCAAATTGAAAGTGGTTTCATTCCGAACAAATTTTTCGTTTTGCTTTTTCTATAGAAGCAAAAAACGGAATTAATCCACTTCCGAACGCAATTAAATTCTGTGACATGGTTGAATATTTTGGCTATGGTCAAATATGGAACGATCATATTGAGGTTGGCAATTTTTGTATATGTATGGACTGTTTATATTGAATTTCAACTTAATGGTTGTTTTTGTAAGGGATTTATGCGCATTTAAGTGATTTCGTCTTAGAATCATTCTCATAGATGCAATGGTACCATTTGTCATCTACATTTTTTCAAAAACTTTTTTATTATATTTCGCAGACTTTGGAAATCCAAGATGAATGGACATTACGGTAATTTAAAAACAAATTGAAGCATACTTCGAACATTTTTCTAAATTTAATTGTTCATCATTAGACATGGAGATGAAGGAAGATTCTTCACAGAGTGAAAATTGTTTTTTCACTTGTATTGCTCATTTTGTTTATTTGTTGAGACTCTACTTTTGCCATTGATAATATTGTCAATCAGAGAGTTGTATCATACAATGTACAACATACAACATTAGTTTTGAATGGAACCATTGATTCGGGATAAATTTCTCAAAGTGTTTCTTCTCTACATTGAGGAAAAATATGTAGTGTTTTAAAAGTTTTACTTTTACAAATATTTATTTCACAATTAACACAAAATTGTCAAAAACTGAATGTATCCAAGTAGGTACTACTATTACATATTTCTTTCCAAATCGATGCCAAAATCCTTAAACTGTCTGCAACGGATAAATAACTAACTCATACATACATATGTAGTATGTATGTTTATATGACGCACTATGACTCTAAAAATATGAAATTGCATATTGATTAATAAAATGACAGAGATCTTAATCGCGTCCCAAAATTGAGTAAAGATAAGCAAAAAACAATTATTGAGGGCAAGGTTTTATAGAAATGATGGTATATATAGATTTCTCATTTCTACAGTATTTATTTGCGACACTATAAAGTACTCGTATATGTGACCCGGCCTATGAAAAGGTGGCTTATGACTCAAAAAAGAAATTGCGAGACACAGCTGTTAAAGATAGTAGTTTTTCTTTTGCCAAAAGGCAACCAAAAAAGGCAAAAGAGCATAAATGAGATAAGTTTGTGTGTGTATATAAGGAGCGATGTTTCTTTCAATGCAAAGCACAAACCAGTTTCTGACCGAAAAAATCGGAGGATGCTTCACCAGCCACCAAAGTGGCATCGAAGGAACCAAAGGCTTCATCGTCAAAACCTAAACCGAAGAAGTCTTTAGCTTCATCTTCAAATCAAGATTCAAAAAAGAAAGAACTGAAGAAACCTGCGACTTCAACTGCAATAACAAAATCAAGAAAACGTAAGGCCTCATCTCCAGAAGGAGATTCGAAAAAACGAGCAACTTCAAAGGTTTCAACAAGGATAGCGACAAAGAAAACTACCGCTAAATACATATTTTTTGTGCAAAACAGCTTTTTCTGGATTTTCAATAAAATTCTGTTTTTCTTTCATTTGTGCTCTTCTTTCTTTACATTTTTAGTACACTTCTAACCAAGTTAGGACTTTCTAGTTTTCACCACGTGAAAGAGCGTCTCAAAAACTATCGAAACCAAAAAAAAAAGTGGAAAATTTTTTTTTTTGAGTCATAAGCCGGGTCACATATATGTATGTACGAGTATATATATTTTTCTATTAGGTAAAAGGTTCATATGATTCGGATGTGTCTGTCTCTCTGACAATGACATAGGCAATTGTGGTTTTTGTTAAATAGTTGTAGCTAGTTGTCTTTTAAGTAACATAAATTAGTATTTTGATTATTGTTTACTCGTATATATGAATCTGTTTTTTCATTCTCTAAAATATGCAAATGACTTATTGGTTCAAAAATTTAAATTAAAAATCATAGTTGTTGGTGTTGTATGTAGTAAAATGTTGCAAGACATATCATACATAGATGGGAAGGACGATTTCACTGCTCAGTTTTCGTCGCAACCTAAAAAGGCTTATTGTCTGTTTATTTACAGGTCACTGTACTTTTGGAGCACACGCCAGAAGACTAGGTCTACAGTATAACAATTACTGTAGAAGCTGTCATAACGAGGAGGAAGATGAAATCCATTTCCTCTGCCAATGTCCGGCCCTATAAATAAAAAGGGAACGTATATTAGGGCACCCTATCTTTCATGCTTAGGGGAGCTATCAAGGATGAATCCGAGACGAGTCTATACCTTTTATAAGCAATCTGAATGGTTCGAAAGGGAAACAACCAATGCAGAGTGATCGACAGGTAGTCTACCAACGGGGTAGCACGATAGGATCAGCATGATGGACCCAAGTGAGCTGTTTCTCTAAGAACTGCTGCCCATGGAACCAAACCTAACCTAACCTTGTTAGATTTTAAAATCTTAAATAAAAACATAAATTTGTAAAAAAAATGTCGGCTTTATTTTTTATTAAAAACACTGCTATTGTACATGGTTGATATTGAAACAAAAATTGCGAAATCTGACAATAATTACCCATTTCAATATTTTTTGTGCTGAATAAACTGACCAAGAGTAGTAAATAATGTAGGAAAAAATTAAATCAACGTATATTATTGTAGTTTAATTAAAACTTTAGTATTTTATGGAAAAAGATTTAATATTTTATTGACTTATTATAGTTAAGATATGCAATGGTAATGACACACTTTTCAATTACTACACAGAAAAAATTATTGCCCGACAAATTTTAATTAAACTTTTAATTGAGTCTTCATTGATTTTTAATTAAACTTTAAATCATATCAATTAAATTTTTAATTGAAAAACAATTTTCAATTCAATAATATAATATTTTTTTTAATTAAAACTACTTTTAATTAAATTTTTACAAAATGTTTTAATTGATACTACAAATTCCTTCATCGGTCCACTTTCAGTTAAATGTTTAATTAAATATACGAATATTTTAATTGAAAATCAATTTTAATTTTTCTTTGTGTACATACTATCTGCATTACTTTGAAGTAGCCTAATAATCTCTTCTTTATTATCTGATAACTAATATACTATTACCGGCTTTTAATTTAATCAAAGTGTTGACCTATCTATAATCTGTTAAACCATTTGGCAAGAACGTGATTTTATTCTATAAGATATTCATAAAAAATTAACTAAAATATTATTGAACTATGAAGTTTATCATACAAAAGTAGTAAATTATCATAAATAGATCCATGATCAGCAATGTGAATCACCAAAAATGGCATCTCAACATTTATTACATTATTTGCTTCTAACAAAAGAAAAGTAGGCAGTATACAACGTTTTAAACTTGATATAAAAATGTTCCTGAAATATTCAGAATATTCTTTCATTCTTTATTATACCCACCATCAAAAATATAAGGGATCATTCCGTTTGTAACACATCGAAATACTAGATCCACAAAAGTTTAATCCTTAAAAAATTTTAAGACGATATATTTTGTTATGATTAGTCCATATAACAAATTCATAAATTCCAGAACAAGCCTCAAACATAAACAAGTTCATTTTGTGACTATCGATGACGATGAAGGCACTGCAGTGCCTAAGGAAAGTCCATTTCATGGATGTTTGAGTTCATTTCAAATTTTCCGAAATATTCTCTGTTCAGAAAAGTTCGCTATTAAAAATGGCCAAACAATTTAAGATTAAAATATTTGTTTATCTGCAGTTAAAAAAAAAAAATAAAATACGAGGAGACTAGGATACCGAATTTGATATAAATATTTATTTTTAATAGCTAACATAGTTCGGTCTTACCACTTTACATATGTATGTATCTTGTTCGCAATAACATTTAAATGCAAATGAATCTAAGAAACTGATAGCTACCATTAATATGTTCTAGTAATAGAAAATGATAAGTATTGAATGGATATTAAACGTTATGTGTCTGTCGGATTCTGGAAGGTCACTTGGCTCGCCTATTTCCTACTGGTTATAAAACTCGCAGTATATTGCAATTGTATTAAGTGTATATACTTACTAACCATTTGTGGTGAGTGTAAATATCAATCCATGTTGAAAAGGAATTCGTTCTATGCAACAATACATTGACGGTGTAGTACGTTTATATTAAAGAAGATCGTTAATATGACAAATATAATTCAACAATAACAGTTTTAATGTGCAAAACAAACAAAATGGATGAGTGATGACAAAAAATGGAAATGAATGAATAAATGGAACAAACTGAGTGAAATATTCTTAAATATTGCGGGTACTTACGCGAGCAACCTTGGTTACAGTTGGATACTGAAAGCCAGAAACAGAAAGAAAATAATAAATAACTAAATCAAAAGTATAAATACTTATAATGTTAATCACTACTGAAAATGCCTGGAGATCGGAATAGAAAAACGTTGATTGAAAGGATGAAAACATTTCAAAACGGATTGCATCAGCTAAATTCATTTTCGCCAAATCCATATCATTAAATAAAATGTACAATTTTACTGTTTTTGTTTTTGGTTAATTAAAAGAATCCAACTTTATTGACTGATCTTGTTGCACAATAATGTATCACATGTTATTTGTTCTTACAACTTTTGAAAGCAAAATATTTAGAAATTCTCAGTAAACTTAAGTTTTAAAAGAATGAAATAAATCAAAATACAACTGATACTGTTGGCTGTATTTGTTTTTAATTAATTAGTTAAATTAAATTGAAAATTCCTTAAATATATTGCAATGACAATGACAATTTCATTTTTATTTTCAATTATGTAATTCAAATCGATTCTTAAAATCGGCCTCATTTATTTTCCATTTAATATTCTTTGTTAAATACGAGTATTGCATATTGGGTATTAGTATAAAAAGTATATGTACGTGATCATTACTAAAACTAAGATTGTTACATTTTAAAAGTTTAATATTTGTTTTCAAATACTTATACAATTTGTATTTATGTATTAGAAATTTAAGAATATAAGTACATGGTGAGTAAAAATGGATGATTAGTAAGTACAATTTTAATGCTGTGGCTATTTTGATGGCCTGACAGACAACTTCATGTATATCCAAGTTTAGTTCGGGTTAGGCCCCATTTAGACACGGTAGGAGAAGTGACGATAACGGTTACCACCAGGCAAATTTCCAGTGGTGGTGGAAGAGTAACTGTAGCCACCGGGACCACCACCTGAGGTGCTAGTGCGTTCGGTGCTGTAGTTGTAACCACCGGGACCACTGCGAGATGTTGATTCATAAGAGGACTCGTATGAAGAGCGTTCGGGTCTAGTGTAAGGATTGCTGGAATCGTAGTTGTTCTTTTCTACACTGGATTTGTATGAGTAAGAATAGTCATTGGAGCCGCGGGTACGATGGGTGCCAGGAGCAGAGCTGCACAGGTCCAAGCGAGGAGTCTGCGAATTTTCAGTAAAATACATTTACAAAAATTTTACCTTTAGTTTTACGTAATCTTGTAAAAAAATTCAACAATTATTATTACATTGCTAAACTAACTAACTAACTTAGGCTTCACTAAATTTCAAAACTATCAAAAATTCCAGATATTAGCCAACTGGCTATTTCTTAGTCTTGGCGTTCAATACAAACAAGCTCTAACTAATGCTTGGTTTTCACTATGTCATTTTTGTTGTCAAATTGTCCAAATTTGTTGGCAATTGTATGAAAACGGGTTGTCATATCATGATTTTCATGATTGCAAACATAGATGATGCCATATGACAACCCGTTTTCATACAATTGCCAACAATTTGGACAATATGACAACAAAAATGACATAGTGAAAACGCGGCCTAAGAAGGAGTCTAAATAAACTCGTAAGCATTTTAATGAAAGGAAATTGAAACATGTTTGAATTTACGTAAAAAAACGTTTCATCTTTTTCATTCGATTTAGAAAGATAAATTAAATGTAATGGAACAAGCAAAAATTGGCATTAAATAAAGAATAAATAAAAAACAACAACATTTAGCCATACAATTATTATAGATTGTACATAATATATTAGAAATTATAATTATAATGAAGTACATAGTATACAAATCATTGAATAGATAAAAGTGCATACATACATAAGTAAAGAAATAATGACAAATTGTTGAGGATTTTATACATACATACATACATACATACATACAAACAAATAATCAAACAAACAAATTTCTAATTAGAAGTGGGAGAGTGTGTGTGTATGTGTATGTGAACATTTGAAACAAACCCAAAATTGTATAGAAATTGTTGCATGAATTATGAAAATAATTGTTTCATTGTGTAATTAATATTTTTAGTATTAATAGATATATCTGGTGACCATGGCACCAGATTTCGGATTCCGGAAAGTTTCACGTCTAACCGGCAACGATTCGGAGGCGGCACGATGCATGCGTGGCAAGACTGCATCTAAACTGTCGCGTGATGTGCGACCAGCTGTATTGCCGCCAGCCTCGACAGTGTCAATGTGTTGTCGCACCATTGATAAAATACGTTCGCGATTTTTATCACGGGCTGGCACGTATGGCTTGATCGGTTCGTTGAGCACTTTATAGCTCGGCTTAATGGCGGCTCTATTAATTGGATCTAAAATTGAAATTTTACGCTCTTCACGTTCAGGACGGCGTCGGCCAAAAGCTGTTATTGGTTCCGTAATCAAAGATGGTCGTGGCACAAACGGACACTTTTCCCAGTCTATTGGTGTTTTTGTTGGTCTCTGTAAAGTGCCCACAGGGGAAATTTAAAAACAAAAAAAAAAAAAAAATCAACTGTATCTTAATAATAGGTTTTGAGTTTTTCTTTTCAATATTTTTTCTTGGTTTAGAAGGCGAAGCTACATTTATACATAAACTCATATCAGAAGCACAAACTGTATGTGCAAGGACAGCAATCATATACATATTTACAGCAAAAACTGTGCCGGTGCGTACAGGGTTTTTCAAAATTAGAATATTTGTTTATAGAAAAAAAGGATGTAATTATAAAAGAAAAATGTGTTATAAACGATTGAATGAATAAATTGGCGATTTGTGCAAGTTATTGAGTAGTTATTTCATTTATTTATTTATTTTCTCAGTCATATAAATATTTAGCATCAAACAAAAATATGTTAATTAATTTTTCTGTACAATGTAAGTAGATATGTATTAAATTTCCTAACTTTGCGCGCAGTGTGGTGGTAAGTATTCAAAATTAATAAAATTCAAATCGTGGATAGTGGTGAGAGAGTGAACGAAAACGTGCAAATTTAGTAGTTAGGCTTTAATAGTTAGATTAGGTAGACATTTTATTTAATGCATGTAATATTTATGTACATATTCAGTTTCATTTCCAAAAAAAAATAAAAATAAAATAAAAAATAAGACAACTCAAAACCAAAAATGCCTATAAGAAATAAAAACCTAACTACAACAAATTAGAGTGCTCCTTATTATACTTAAGAAAAAATTATTCAGCTGTGTGTCGAGTCTTAGATTTATACTTCGCTAGTATACTGCAGAACAAATTAAAAAAAGAACAATGTTGTTTTTTTTTTTGGTGAAAATGGCATATTTTGCGTATACGGAACGACGTTAGTTTGGTGCGGATATTGGGCCGACGATTTAATGTCGACATGAGATACGTGTCACAATGGCCATTCTGCATTAACGATTTGACTTAAAATACACATGATCTACGATTTGAACCCGCTTCGCTTTTTCTTGTTGAATGTTCACCCAATACCCTCAAAGTTAATACAACCCAGAATATGGCACTAATACCACATTAAAAATTGGACCTTTGGGATTCGTGCTATAGTGCGAAAGCGTGTAACGAAACGATGCCATATTCGACATACAGTGTCTCACACACAATTTGTTTTATACGTCTTTAATGTTTAATATTAATCTTAAAGTATGTAACTGAGATTAAGTTATATGAAACTCGGTACAACCGTATATTGCACTCATACTTTGACATTTTAATAGAAAATGCGTAGTTTTCAAATGTACATATGTACATATACATATGTATGTATATATAATACAAACTTAAAAATAAAAACAAATTAATCAAAACAAATAAAGAAAAATGAGACGTAAGTGTTATTTTTTTTAATTATTTCGCATGTTCTTATAACTCAATATTGGAAAATATTAAAAACGTTTTTAAAAATATGGACTTAAAAACAAAATGATAAACAAAATGATTAAATTCTAAATTTAGAATGAAATAAGTTTAAAAAAAATCTATTATTTTTATTAATACAAAGATATTAATATATGTATGTATGTACATATATGTATGTATGTTTGTATATATAATTTGTTTTTAAGGTGAAAATTTTTAATAAAATATTCATACATACAATATTGATATGTACATACATATTATTGTACATAAACAAAATCGTTTGAAACAAAAAAGACCTTGTCAAAAAAGTAAAAACAAAATCTGTGATATTTTAATGGCAAATCCTACACATTTTCTTAATTTTGCGATTCTCCATAAAATATTTATAGAGATTTTGAAAAGATGCGCGCGCATATTACATTACAAAACAATGTATGAGCATTTTTACCCGGAAAATCTTGGCATTTTTCAAATTACAAACAAATATTCAAAATTAAACTTAAAGTAAATATCTATGTATGTACATACATATGTATGAGCATATGTACATATGTTTGTATATAATATTTAATGTTCGACGATATTAACGCAGATGTACACATTCTATGTAATGTTATTTACATATTGCAACTAAAATATTTGTTTATTGACGGCTAATACAATTCAGCATAATGTCAAAGTTAATTTGAAAATATTTCTGCACAAACTATCATTGCATTTACATAATTAGTTGATTAAGGAAAAACGGAAAACTTGAATCATGTAAAATACATTAAGGTGTCATCATCACTATAATACACAAAATAATTGAGCGTAATAAGAAAACAATCAAACAGAGAGACATACAAAGTAGGAGAGACCATTATTTATTTATTATTATGCATATGTACATATGTTTGTATGTATGTATGTCTTTTATATTATATTAAATATACAAAAATACCAAAAGACTTGGCATGAATGGTAAAAATTTTAATATTCTCATTTTTTATTAATTTTCCCGGCAAATTATTAAGCACACATACACAGATCCATGTACATGCATGCTTTTTTAATGTTTATATTTTTATTATTTCGTTTATTTATTTGAGAAAAATGTGTATTACGTAATAATTTTTAAAATATTGCAAAATTATTCAAGTTTTCAACAAATGAAAAATAAATTTTCTATTTTCTAAAATGTTTACGAAAATGTTTATACAAGTAAGTATGTACATACATACATATGTAAATATGTATACATACTTGTATATGTATGTATGTATAGAAATGCATTTGCAATTATTAATTGACCTTGAAATATAATCTACGAGTAAATACGCGCAGCCTTTCTTTAAACGAAACTAAAATTGTTTTTATTTATAAAATTGTCTTATTAACTAATTTACAAATAAAACACAAACAATTTTGATATAAACAAAATAAAATACATACATTCATACAGATACTCAGTAACATTTATTTTATACACCATAGTTTACTAAAGCTTTATTTTTTAAGTTTTTAACATTTAATTTTACTTTTATCTTTATACAAATCAGATATATACACGTAAAATTACTAATTACATTCACATGCCTTTATTCATTTATTATCTATTTATCTATTTATTTATTTACCTACATATATCTATAAACATATGCAAGTTAAAACATGATTTTTGAAAACCGTTTCAATTAATTTCATTTATTTAGCTTTGAAAAATTTGATATAAAAAATATAAATACATACATATCAAAAAATACAGCCTTTAAAACATCACAGTTGAAATTCGGAATTAACATTTGACAACAGGTGCTAAAAGCGAACCTAAAAATGTCTAAATACGCACTCACGCAGTATTATATCAAAGTGTTGGCATACGAAGTCCTTGTGATTAACACAGTGTGAAATATTATTCTGAAAATCTTAAGAATAAAAACAGAATAGCAATATTCTCGCTAAGTGAATAAATGTAGATTGTTGAAATTTAAAAATACCTTCAAAAGCTTTGTTTTCGTTTATGATTTTGCGACTATGATGTGAATAGATTTTTTTAAAGACTGACCTACAAAGTCTTGTTAACTCATATTTAGAACATACAGTTAAATTTATGATAAATAAAATTAAATTTACGAAAAAAATACGGTTGTTTCTAAATTTGTAGTAAAATTGCTTCAGTTTATAACAAAAAAGTACAAATATAAATTGAAAATAAAAAAATCTACCAAGTACATACTGATAATCATCTGAAAAAAATCGGTAATTTACAATATATTAAAGTTTATGATAGTTGGTTTTATTTAGAATAAATAAGTATGTATGTATTTGAATAATTTCATTTCAAACCTAACAATGAAATCAAAATTCCAAAGACCTATATTCGCATAAACATTAACGACATTAGGATATATGATCTGATACATATTTATATGCAGATGAGGTTTTGTTTAAAAATTTTCCCAAAAGACTTGTTCAATTGGGTTGATTCATTTTCTAAAAATTTGTTTTGGGTACAGTTTTCTTACAATTACAAGAATAACTTTAACTTTTGATTCGTCCAGTAATCATTTTTCATTGTCACTTTTCCGCTAATTAAATACTATGTAAGAAGGAACTCGCAAAATAAAGTAACTACTGTATTCAATGATTTTAAAACGATGTTATGTTTATTTGGACTTAGACAGTATATTTCTTCTGGGACATACTGATATTAAAATAGAAAATTTCTAAATCTTTTTTGATGTTAAAGGTGGTATTATTTCCCATTTAAACCGAACAACCTTAAGGTTGTTGTCTAATCAAGCCTGTAGTTTGACATATGTATGTATGTAGTAAACGACTATGCAATTTTGCAATTTTCTTATCTTCATAATATTTAATATTTTTTCTATAGATTAATTACCAATGAACATATGTAGTTACAATATGCACAAGTAAATTTAATTCATAGTTTTGTTACAGTACTAGTCAGATGTGCAGGTTTCAGTCAGGAGATCAACAAATGATATTGATTTTTAAAGTACGGGATGACTTTCCTAGGAACCTGCAACTCTGAGCAGTATTGTATAATTGATTTTAATAAACACATACATGCATATACATACATATCTACTAACTATAAATGTATCTTACTTCAAGACTAAATATTATGTATACATACATATATAATTGTTAAGAAATTGCGACAAATATTTCAATTATCCAACAAACACAAAGTTATGATATTTTCATTTGACATCGAACGTAATTCTCAAATCATTCTTAAAACTAAATACAGGTGTGAATTTTACATTTAATTAATGAAATAACATTAAATAAAATAACAAATGTTGTTCTGATAATTGAATTTTAGTTTATGAAAAACTTTTTGTATTTCTCATTTAAATTCAATTTATTGTTTAATTATGTACTTTTAAATATACGTATTTCTTGATTGTACTTTAACACACATTGACAATGACAAAATTACAAGAAAAATGTTTTTAATAACAATTTCCATACAAAAAAAAGTTGACAAGTTTAAATTTTTTTTCTAATTTTATTACTTTCACGATGTTCAGTTGACAAAGGTATGAATTAACATAAAAGTTCTCGTTTCTTAGTAGTAAGCCTTATTTCAAACTCTTCAGTTTTAGCTGACCAGTTTTTGTTCAATTCTCTTTTGAACTTGCCTTTTCATTCACACACGTCAATTCAATTTTCATACTTTTAATGCAAATCAACATGCATGAAAGAAAAAAAAACGAAAGGAAAGGAAATAAGAAAATTGACTAGCACCATCAAATTTTGTACCCCTTTTATTCTCTTTTCCCTTCTCATCCAAAAATACTTGCCTTGACGAGTCAGAATTGAAGAGTGTGAAAGCGATAAATTATTTTCATACGTTTGACATTTGTGAACGTGATTAATTTACAATCATTTTCAATTTAATATAAAACCTGAATATTTGCTGGGCTTAATTATCTTATTTAATAATACATACTCGTATGTGTATGACATCATTTATCATTCAATGTACTTATTGTAACATTTAAACGCTTCGAAAACAAAACGTTTTACAGAAAACAGACACTTAACATGATATGTGGCGTATATGGATAATGCGACAAATATATATATATATATATATATATATATATATATATATATGTATATAGATATTTTATTAAAAAAAAAACATTAAGTAGAATATCATCAAAATTTAACATATGAAAAAATCAAAAATAGGTTAATGATAAATATAATAATGCAGTTTCAAACGTGTTTCAATTCCGACCAGGTTCTTTCTTTCCATTATCACTAAACAAATTTCAATTCAATTCAAGAAAAGCTTAAAATTTTTTAAAAATAAAAAAACTAAAATATTTTGAAAATAAAATTATGTTTACAGCAAGTAGAACACAAAAGCAATTAAAAGAAAATAAAAACAAATTATTAAATATTAAATAAACTCATAAAAGAAAGGCATTGAAAATTGAATATTGTTTTTTTATTCTTTCTTTATTTCTTCTGCTAACACAAATTTGAAATGCCAACCTTAAGGTACATACATACATATATGTATGTATGTATGTATATAAGCAAATAACTATATATACATATGTACATACATACATATGTATGTATATATTTTCTTTTGTTGAAAATTGTGTTTAAAATATTCACATATATACATAATAATTCACATATTAACGAACTGCCCGTATGTCGGCTGGTCGGCCGGTCGGTCGGTAGGTAGTTCCGATCCGTTTATTCATTAATCTGTCTGACTTTTGTTTTTATTGTTGTTTGGCATAAACACCTTTCAGCGATTTTTAAACTAAACAAATTTATATATTTTGCACACGGTTCCTTTTTTCAATTATTCATGATTATTCACCAATAATAAAAATACGATTTTAGTTTAATTTTTCTTATTTTCAGTTTCTTTGAGATGAAAAGTTGTAAATTTTTATTGAGTAAATTCATAAATATTTTTCTGATATCATTTTCTTCGGTTGGAATTAAATTTTATATGTTTTTGTATGATGATATGATATTTTAAACACAATTTTCAGTTTCCAATATTCAATATTCTTCTTTTTTTAGTTTATAGTTGTTTGACTTGATTAGGATTAAAACCACACTACACTCTATTTAAACTATAAAATTTAAAATTCTTTTTGGAGTAAGGAATTCAAAAATCCTAGCTAAGTATTCTTGCAAAAGGAAGAATTTATGGTGTAAACGTATCAAGTAAAAGTAGTGAAAACGCTTACCGAAACTGCGTAAGAGGTAACAACTGGCCTGGAAGAGTAGGTTCTGCGGGTAGTAAATCCACTTTCGTAAACCATTTTCGTTCGATTTAGTTTAAAATAATTTCAAATTTAATAAGAATTTGTTTTTTAATTTAGATAATTGATTATCTTTTAATAATATAACACTAGGTCCACTGAGGATTTTTTATAATTTTTATTTTGTATAACTCGTTTCGTGTGTGCACTTAGCGCCCGTTCGAGATCTTCTGAATTGTTCGTTGCTGGTGGAAGCCGTTTTTGATTTTCGAAAAAAGATTTGAAAATAATGTAAATTTATTTCGTTTCTCTCTCAGTGCCAAATTATTTTTGGAATAACTTATACATTCAAACATGCACATACATAAGTATTAAAAATTCAAAACTAATGTTCAATACTTAACAAATTGTTGTTAGTGTGAGTGTCGCGACGTTATACCCGAATCTCATTTTCGCTCGAAATAAAATTTGTGAAATTTCACTACAAATTGAGAGGAATTTATTAATTTTTTCTTCAACTTTTTGTTTGTTTGGAGATTTAAGAAATATTTTCTCATAAGATATTACATGCCTGCAGACATATTTGTAAGATTTTGAAATGTATGTGTATGAATCTGAAAATATTACAAATATTCTCCTATATGTATATATATCTACTATATATACATATGTATATACGTACATATATACATACATATGTACATTAGTACATTTGCAAGTGTATTAACTCTCCTCCTTAGAAATGTGTTAAAATGTCTCTGAAATGGACTAGATTAATTTCTTGTTTATAAAAACAAGAAAATATTTTTACTGTACATCATTCCAAATGTTAAAACTTTTTGCGTAGGATTTTTTTGTTTTCGTTTTTATTTTCAGTGTTTTTGAATTTTAAAATTTAACTTAAGGTAAAAATTTAGAAAAAAATATAATACTAAAATTAGTTTTATATTGTTCTAATTTAATACGAATGTCATAGTTTGTGTTTTTTTATTTTTCTAACGTAAATTACTTTCAATGATCTTGAAATGTTTATAAAATCTTAAAATGTATGTGTGAATATATAATTATGTAGGTTATTGACGTCTTCCTGTTCAACAATCATTGCATTGTTAATTATTATACCCAACACCACCATAGTGGGGAGGGTATATTGGCTTTGTGCTGATGTTTGTAACGCCCAGAAATATTGGTCCAACACCCACCTTAAAATATATCGATCTACTAAGAATCACTTTCTGAGTCGATTTAACAATGGCCGTCCGTCCGTCCGTCCGTCTGGCTGGCTGTCCATGTAAAGCTTGTGCGCAGAGTACAAGTCGCAATTTTGAAGATATTTCGATAAAATTTGGTACATGATATTTTTTCGGCCCAAGGATACATGGGATTAAAACAAGTATGCAAACACATTTAACCACAGATGAGTAGTAAATGAATCTAAAGCACATCTACAAATTTCGTGAAGATCGGTCCATAATTAGTCGTAGCTCCCATATAAGGCTCACTTCCGAAAATCACTTAAAAGAGCATAACTCTTTTAAAAATGTTGGTATCCGAATAATATTGAACACAAATATGTTTCGTACAAATACATAAAACATTATAGAATTTTATGACGATCGGTCCATAATTTGTCTTAGCTCCCATATAAGGCCCACTTCCGAAAGCCACTTTAATGACCGTAAATTTCTTAAAAATGTTGGTATCCAAATAAAATTCTTGTTTCTTGTATAAAGAAATAATGACACCTAATTTTATAATATATCGAGATAAAGTTTAACACACATAATATTTATATTCACGGAAGTCATGGCACTAATTTTTTGGATGATCGGTCCATAATAGGATATATATCCTATATAACGTACATTTCTGAAACGTACATATACTAGGTGTAGGATATTATATGGTCGGGCTTGACCGACTATACTTTCTTACTTGTTTTTATTGTATTAGTAAATAATACACTAAAAAATAAATTATTATTTATATTATATATATGTATATGTACGAGTATGTGTTTATATGTACCATTACCATTTAAGCGGATAACTTCACTAACACCACCCTGGAACTACTTCAGCATTTCATCAGGATGGGTATTTTTCTGTATTATTCCTACGTTCTCCTTATTATCTACGGAAGTTGGGAACTACTGCGCACCTTTCTTTCATTATTTGATTGATGGATTCTTCATACGATTTTCATAAATTTGCGGAATGTAGCATTACGTTCAGCATGTTTTCAGGTGTTAGGATTTCACCTGACGTATTATTCAAAGTTTGTCTTTGTTCCAGCTACTTTTCACATTCAAAAAGTAATGATTTGCATCTTTCCTATCGCTCCGCATGAGTCACAGCTGCGTATCTCTTTTATTTTAAATCTATCTAGATATTTATTAAAACTGCCGTGGTTGGTCAACACTTAAGTTAAGAAATATCCCACGCTGCCATGTTTTCGTTCAATTCAGGATTTTATATTTTGCATCATCTTCTTCTTGGATCCAACGTTCTTACCATTCGATTCGCGCAACTTATAGACGACTTCGTCATTTTTATGGCGTACATAATCGTCCATCTGAACAAGCCATTCGTCGAACTGTGGATAGATTTCGTACCACATACTCTCTAGAGGATGCAATAACACCAACACGTCGAAGGAATGTGCGTACTGAAGAGAATATCGCCGCTGTAAACGAAAGTGTGGGCTCTGTCCGTCCACTACGTGGAAAATTTTGCGCAAAGATCTCGGCCTACACCCGTATAAGATCCAGCTGGTGCAGGAATTGAAGCCACGAGACCATTATATGCGTCGTTCTTTCGCCGATTGGGCTCTAGAGCAGTTGGCAACTGACCCGTTGTTTTATCGCAAAATTGTGTTCAGCGATGAGGCGCATTTTTGGCTTAACGGGTTTGTTAATAAGCAAAATTGCCGCAAATGGAGCGAGACCAATCCACAAGAGACCCTACAGACTCCATTACATCCAGAAAAATGCACCGTTTGGTGCGGTTTTCACGCTGGTGGCATCATCGGACCTTATTTCTTCAAAAATGAGGCCGGAGCTCGCGTTACGGTCAATGGAGATCGTTACCGCACCATGATCAATGATTTTTTGTTTGAAAATATGGATGACATTGATCCGGAGGAGATGTACTTTCAACAGGATGGCGCTACGTGCCATACGGCGAACGCAACTATCGACTTATAGAAATCAAAATTTGGCGATAAGTTGATTTCGAGAAATGGACCTGTCAATTGGCCTCCAAGGTCGTGCGATTTGACACCTCTCGATTATTTCCTGTGGGGCTACGTAAAGTCACTGGTTTCTGCTGATAAACCAGCAACAATTGACGCCTTGGAGGCCAGCATTGTTCGTGTTATTCGTGACATACGGCCAGCAGTGCTCGAAAAAGTGGCCCAAAATTGGACGTCCAGAATGCGCTTCGTCAAGAACTGCCGCGGTGCCCATATACCCGAAATCATTTTCAAATGTTAATGTCACGTATTGATCTTTCGAATAAAAAAAATTTTGATTACAATTTAATTTTTTGTGTTATTTTTTATAATTTAAAGTTCTATCGGGCTTAAAAAACACCCTTTATATTGATCTGAAGTTTATGCTTATTTTATTAATAATTATATTAATAATATTAATAAACTGACGAAAAGTAAAAAGAAATTTTATTTATAATCTTCATAAATGGAAAATAAAATATTAATATTAAAAATATGTTATGCAATCAGAATACAAGGATTTGCTAACAAATTTTCGTCAGCTTCATATATTGATAACAAAATTAAATCAATATTTTTAAGAAGCCTTATCGATCGATGATATTCTGTAGCTTTTAAATTAATATAGAAATTAATGGTGAAATGGCATATTATTTCTGTCAATTTAACATTGCATCAATTTAAATTTTTTGTTTTCCAACATACATACATATTTGTATTTAACGTAATTACCTTTTTGGAAATAAACTGTTATTATTTATAAACCAATTTGTTTAGTATGAAACAAAAATCCCGATCCCGGGATTCATTTATGAAATCCCGAATTACGGGATTTGAAAAACCATCCCTACTTTCCACGCTTAATAAATTTCGCATTTTAATAAGGACCCAGACTGTTTTGTTCTACGACCATTATTTCGATGTGTTACAAACGAAATGACAATCGCAATGTATCTATCCCCATCTATTTCGTGGTGGGTATAATATGATATTTTTGCATAAAACCGTTAATAAATTTCAGTGATGCTATAGTTTTTACCATGTTGTATGAAGAATTTGGATTTTAAGCTAATTGATATTAAGTAGTTGTAGTTGTATACTGGCATTATTTATGTACATATAATAATTCAATTTTACCTCCTGGCCCACGATGTCGAACGATAACGTTCGCTTAGATAAGACTTAAGACACAAACTTGATTGTGGAATAAACAAACTTGATTGAGTAAAAAATCGATACGATAAAAAGTTTGTATCGTAAGTCTTATCTAAGCGAACGTTATCGTTCGACATCGTGGGCCAGGCGGTTAACTATATATACATATGCATAAGTCTGTTATTCCGTTATTCTGTTATTATACCCTTCACCTTTATGAGAAGGGTATATATAAGTTTGTCATTCCGTTTGCAATTTTCAAAATATAATTTTCCGACCCTATAAAGCATAGATGTATATTCTGGATCCTTATAGATAGCGGAGTCTATTAAGCCATGTCCGTCTTTCTGAATTTTAAATAAAAGTCAACAAAATTTTTTAAAAATGCCCAGAATTTCAATTGTTGCTGTTTTAAATGAACAAAAACATCAAAACGCAGCTGAAAAGCTACGAAGAAGAAATTCCTCTGTCATATTCCAGTGCTGTGTAAATATTTTTAATTTTCGTAATTTTTTGACAAAAGTTTTCTTGTCTTGGTGTCAGCACCAACTTTGAAATTTTTAACATTTTATTTAAATATTAATGAGATAATTAAAAAAACTATGAAATAATAAAATTATTTATTTAATTGTCATTATAAATTAGTAGTATGAGTTTTTTTTCTCTATAAAATCATAAAAAATAACTATTCCACTTTAGAAATCTAACGCGGTTTCATTCCGAAAAACAAAACAGTTTTTCGTTTTCTAAAGATTCAATCAATTTACGGAATCAAAACCACTTTCTATCGGAATTGAGTTCTGTGACATGGCTGATATTTTACAGAAAATTTTAAGTGCTTAGATTATTCTGTCCAAGATACATATAATTGTGAGTTAAATAACCAATGCAAAATTCAATGTCAAAAAACAATCAACTTTAACCACGAAAACCTTGAAAATGAGAAAAATTACCAACAGCCTCAAATATTATTTATTTAATGTGACATGCTTGCAAAAATGTTTATTTAAATAATAAACAAATTTAAAAATGACTGTGCGCTGCTTTCACATTTTTATAATTCAATTATAAACGTCTGGATCTCAATGAGAAAACATCCACACACAGATTTGAGTTGAATAATACAGTTGTGATCAAAATAATAGAACTAAATTACTAAATACAATTTATTCAGCTTCGGGAAAATAATTGTTTAAACCCTAATATACCTATGTACATATTTTAATGCATTTAAATATCGGAAACATTTTTTCTGTACTAAATTTCATAAATATTGCTATGTAAAATCTACACTAAATGTGTAGTTAATCTATAGAAACATTTTTATGTTCATACATACTAAACAATATTTTATATAAAAACTAGCTGACCCGGTAAACGTTGCTTTGCCTTCAAATTTTATTTTTATTGGAAAGGTTTTATGGCAATCGGTCTATTATGCCAAATGCCAACAGTGCTATCTTTGAAAAGGAGCGTGGCATTGCCTACTTCCACCAAAGATGTATAGTATCCAGCTGACACAGCAGACGTTGTCCTGCATAATATTTCAAGCGATTAGGATATTAACCAAAGTATGAAATGAAAGACAAATAATAAAATAATTTAATTTTCTTTATTTTGAAATAACATTAATTTTTCTAATTTTATCATAATGCGATTTTATGAACAGTATTTTTAGTTAACTCCTGCGGATGGTTTTCCTAAGCGAGAACACGCCACATGTAATTGGTCATGTGAAAAGATCGGATTTTCTAGATCTAACCCATAAATCGACATACTTTGTCCTTGTGGCTTATTAATAGTCATGGCAAATGCCAAGCGAATGGGAAATTGCAGACGTCTGAATGGAATGGGTGAGTCTGAAGGGATCATTGGTATTCGTGGCAGAAGAACAACTTCATCTTCAAACACAAAGGGCCGTTCGTACCACGCCCCTTTGTACAATCCCACCCATATTTGCAGCAGCACTTAAAAAATGCACACCAAACCGACGTACCAAATTTTGTTCAAATACCGTTATCAGGAGCAGAAATAATAGATTTTTAATTTGTGGTTTGTATGGGAGATACCACGCCCCTTTGTCCAATTAGACCGAATTGTAAATCTAAACCACCCGGGGTGCCACCCAAACGCATACAAAAAATTTATGCAAATCGGTCCAGCCGTTTAGGAGGAGTTCAGTCGCAACACACGTACAGTAGAATTATATATATAAAGATAAATCCATTTAACTAATTAAAGGCACAAATCCATTTAACACATTTAAATCTCAATAAAACGTCGGAATCGAAATAAAAAAGGGCTTTAAACAAAAACACATTAACAATCGTTAAAAACGTAGTTCTCGGTATACAATTTTACAGCATCGGTACTTAACCTCTACAACGTCAAACTATGGAGATACTACTTCACTTTTGAAAATGATTTCGATATTCGCAAAACTTAGTTGTCGTATTCTGCCGGCATTATCTCCATATTATATCAAAGTAATTCGCACAGCACCATAGTGGGGAAGGTTTGTAAAGCTCATAAATATTAGTCCAATTCCCACCTAAAAGTATACCGATCGACACAGAATCACTTCCTGAGTCGATTTAACGATGTACGTCCATCCGGAAGTCAGTCTGAGTGTCCATGTAAGGATTGTGCGCAAATTTAAAGCTACATATTTCGATAAAATTGTATGCATTATATTTTTTGGCTTTTATTAAAACTAGTTGAAATCGGTAAATTATATCACCAAGGTCAAATAATTCCTAACTTGAGAAGTTAAGAAATTTTCACTAATATGCCATTTACACCAAAATAAAAACTGATTGGTTTTTGAAAAACAAAATTTCACATGTTGTACATGTATGGATACAACTATCTGATTGTGAACACAATTTTAAGCAAAGTCTCCCACTTCCAAAAAACAGTTTTAGCTTATATACTCGGTGTAAGTAAGTCCTATTTCTCACGCTAACCAGTTTTTGTTCAATTCTCTTTTGAACTTGAATCGTTTTTCGTGCTCTTAAACGTGAAGTTTCTACTTTTTCATGGAAATAAATATGCAAACAACTTCGCGTAAAATAAGACGGAGAAAATAAAGGAGAAAAAAGTTAATAAGAAAATTGACTAGTGCCGTCAATTTTATTCTATTTTCTCCTTCTCCTTCCGAATTCAAACGTATGAAACCCTCCGATGAGTGACAGTTCTGAACTTCACGGCCGTGTGAAAAGGTCCCTACGGACCTTTTTTGTAAATCATGTTTTTTTCATATAAAAATTTTTTTTTTGATTTTTTTTTTTGTTTTTATTGTTTATAACTAAATTCTACATACAAAAATAATTTTTTAAATTTTTTTAACCCAAAGGCATTAGGGATGATGCTAAAAACAAAAAATTCTAAGAACTGGTTTATTGCTAGTAGTATAAAATTAGAATATTGTGCCTTTCCTTGAAAGCAATAAAGTTCATGTCTTCGAATTTTTCTTAGATTTTTTTGTTTTTATCACCATCCCTAATGTCTTTGAGTTTAGGTCTTTGTGTTCAGAACAATTAAATTATGTGTTGAAATAATAAAAAAATTATAATGATGCCCAAAAACATGCATTAATTAGTGAAATTCAGTACAAGGTTCATACGGACCTATTCACACGTCCGCGTACTATTCTCACCTAAATCTCAATAACTCCTAAAGCAATGATCCGATCGGCTTGATATTTTTTCCAAAATGCACAACAAAATACTCTTGGAATACAGATTAACTTTGGGGGGTTGTAGTGGCCGAAGTAGGAGTAATTTCAGTTTGAAAAGGCAAAAAGGTCCCTAGGGACCTTCTCACTCATCGGAGGGTTAACAAAACTAGAAATACTTTATATATGTTTTGTTTATGTAGCTTATTATATTGTGGTACAACTCCGCTGAGGAATATAGGGCGTGTTTCGCATTTAAATGGTTGCTCTTGATTGATGCTCGCGGTTTCCCAGTTATACGAATTTTAGCATTTACTTTATAAAATGTTCATATGGATGTCAAAATTGTCCATAATAAATTTGAAGACACTAACTGGGATATACGACGTGTGCGTAGCACCTCGTCCACTTGCAATTTAAAACAAAAATTTAGATATTTCTATTAATTTGGACAAAATTGTATATTTTTAGTCTATATATCTAAATAAATTGTTCACCAATGCCAATGAGAAATTTTCGAAAAGATTTATTATGTTTGTATTTATATGTAGATACGTGTTTGAATGATTTTTCACATTCATATGAAGATCTCGAAATTTATGTAGGATACGAAATCGTTTAAACATTTGTACACATTATTGCTCATGGAACTCAAGAATTGTTATTATTTTTCTAAATTTAAGTAATTTGACTAAGACATAATTAGCAATTGGCATCACAAAACGGTATAAAAAATATAAATATATTATGACGACAATAAACGAATATATGTCAAACAATTTACAATTTTTTAGAATATGAGTAAGAATACCTTTATCCTGCCTTTACACATGCAAGTACTTGCATGCGAGTGCTGTGTACGTATTATATACGAAAATTTATTCGAAAAACTCGACTAGCTCTGCAAGTGAAAAAATGTGAGTGTATTGAGTTTTTCGAACTTGCACTTGTATGTGTAAATGCCGGGTTAGTAAAACTAAATTGTTTTTTTTTCAATTCAAGGGAAAACTGATTAACCATTACGACACTGAGCACGTGTTCAACTGTATAAAAATTAATAAATAAAAAATAACTTGCAATAACTGAATAAAATAATTTTTATTTTAACTTATCACCGAGATGTCTAAGATGTATCCACAGATAAATTATAGCCCCGATTACCGTTTACAACACAAAGGTCCAGTTTTTAGGAGAAGTATTAAACTTGGTTTGTTAGTGGTTTAGTTAAACTTTAATAACATTCAAACTTTTTTTAATCCACCTAGTCGTTTTTCAGTGGTAGTTTAAGAAATGTCAAATTATTTCATGTTACCATATTTTACACATAATAAAAATTTCTTATATTAATGTGATAGCATTCTAAAATTTCTCTAAAACATAAACAAATAAAAGCGGGAAAAGAAAAAACCAATAAAAAAATCATAAAAATGAATAAGGTCGATACAAATAGTTTAAAACGTTCAACCAATTTTACTTCGAAAGAAATAGAAACATTAATTAAATTGGTGAAAGTATATATAGAGTGTAAGAAAACTGACCGCACTTCTTCGGAAGAAAAAGTAAAAGCGTGGGTTGAAATTGAAGGAGAATTCAATTCAATATTCTATAGTTATCGTTCACATAAAACCCTAAAGACAATGTATTAGAATATGAAAAAGACTGCTAAAGGAAACTACGCAAAAGATAAGGAAGAGTTATACAGAACTGGTGGCCCTCTTCGAATGTCTCTGATCTTGACGAAAGCATATACGATGATGACTTTATATCGAACTCTAGTAAGTTTATTTTTCAATTCTTTTACTTTTTTAAAAAATCATTTTTTTTTTTAAATTTGAAGCACAAAAAGAGGAGGATACTTTTCTAGAAGAAACTCTCGATTGTATTATTGATGACCAACCAGTGGCTTACCTGAAATGGGACAAATATGCACCGATAATGTTAAGATCTAAAAAACATGAAGCTATCCGTACAGGATAAAAAAGATCAACCAAAGATGTTTGGGCCGATGTTAGTGAATTAAAAATAAAAAAACTCAAGTTAGAAATTTCTGTGATTGAGGAAGAAAACCAAATACGAATTGGAAATCAACCACTTGAAAAAGTCACAAAAAAGAAAATAATAAACAAAAAATTAAATAACAGGAAATCCGTATTAAATCTTGAACACCTTAAAATGGAGAATAAAAAATCAAATTTTAGTAAAGAAAATTACTAACCAAATATCAAATTTAAGGTAGAGTTACTGCCTTGTAGGAAAAAAACTATGTACCAAACACACCACCAAATATAATTTTATAATTAATGAATTTTAGATATAAATATGCTAAAGGAGGACAAATTTTTCAATTTTTTTGTTGTTGTTGTTGTTGTTGTTTATATAATATTAAAAAAAATCAGAATACATTCTGAAAAATACTTAAAGATTTAAAAATATACCGATGTGCCAAAAATTAAAAAAAATCTCTAAGATTTTTTATATTTTAAAATAATATATTAATGAATTTTAGATATATGAAGTATGCCAAAGAAATACAAATTTTTATGTTTTTAGTTTCTTTAACCCATATGTGCCGGCCATACTACATGTAGTACACCTTTTACCTTCAATTTTCTGCGTTTACTGTGATTAAAACTTTCTAGTATACTTGATGCTGTGATACAGAATGTAACGGTCAACAAAACATGCCTTGATAAGTTTTGTAAACGGTGATTGCTTATGTGTATTTTTATGGATCAGAGATTTCAGTTTTGTGAAATCGGCAAAAGTATGAAGATGTCACGTTTAAAAAAAAAGTTTTATATTCATATATTATTTTTGTTTCAATATTTTTTGTTAATTATAATAGTTGTAAAAACGACTACAGTATTTTTCGCTTATAGTCACATCGCTGAGTTACACGCAATGTTGTGACGTATATAAACAACTTATGTGATTATAAAAAAAACAGATTTATTTCATTTATATATCACTGCAAAAAACCCGAGAAGTCCATACATGCGTGTATGGACCAGGAGTACTCCAAACATAATCCATTTGTATAAAAAAAAACTAGTCCATTTAACACTACGATGTCCTAGGACTGGACCATATAATCCAGCTTTGCATAACACGGGACTAGTCCCAAAACTACTCCTTGTAACTACTTCAAATGTTTTACAACAACGATTACAGTCGTTAAAACACGAATAATTGTCGTGTAACAAGAAGTTCTGCTTTGTAAATGAAATGGTCTATGAGTCCATTACATAGGACCATGATGTAGTCACCACATTTTAGCTACATTGGACCACGTATGCCACAGATTTTTGCAGGGATGTACATATAGTATAGTATGTACATACATATGCATATGTATTATAAACAAATATATAAATACTTTGTGCCTTAAAAGGCACTACTTATATATTGATTAAATATCGTTAAAAAAGAAAAATGTCAAAATTGCTGTTGTATTTTACCATTTGATTTTTAATACATTTTATTGCTTTGTAGCTTAAATTGCTATGTAATAGATATTATCTAAATGTATTTGACAATACCCTAAATAATGTGCATATAAGTAAGCTTTAAATAACCACACATATATGTCAAATGTGATTATATCGCTCATGGATTATATCGTTAATATTTTGTATGATTTTGACTTATATAGCGCTGTCAAAACGTGCATTTTGGACTATATCGCCAAATGAACTATAAGCGAAGTGACTATAAGCGAAAAGTACTGTACATAGCAAAAGTATATGTGAAAAATAAAATTATATGTGATTTTTTTGATGTATTTGCTGACATACTACATGTAGTACGTTCGGCATTAGTGTGCAAAATGGTGAAAACAAAAACTTTATTTTTTTCCGGATTTTTAATATTCAATGAGATAATAAATGTCTCAGAGGAAACGGATGAAGAGTTTTTGCAAAATTCTTACGACATCTGAATTGTGCCTACTCAAAGTGCGAACAACTACGTCACAGATGAAGATTCTGGAGAAGAAGATGAAGTGAATTTTGAAAACTTAAATGCTGAGGCTGAGCTTTTCGAAATTATCATTCTACTCATTCGGATAGTGAAGACGTTCTTGCAATCAAAAACAGTCTGGACGAAACAGACAATTTCGCAAAAGTGAAACTATTTTGAACAAGAGTTTCCAAAGTAATGCTCCGAAAACCGTACATCAGTCAGATGGTTCCATACTATGGTAGTCACATACATAAAAGTTGCTGAATAATAAACGACTTGAATTAAATCACAAGAAATTATGTACTGTCTTTTGCTTCTATATGTGCCGAGCGTACTACATGTAGTACGGGCTCAAAATCCAAGTTAAATAATATTTTTTTTTATTCTTTCATCAGTTTTGTAATATAATGTGTCAGAATAAAACTATTTTGGAAAACTACGAAGATTGTTGCACTAGTATGCTCGTCGGCATATCTGGGTTAAAATAAATAACAAAACCTTAATCTGTTTTTTTTTTATTTTATTTTATTATTCGACAACGTTGTCTTCGATTCACTTTACCATCAATAACAATGTTTTTGCTGATGAATGGAAATATTTGAAAGGATATAAAAACTTTTAAAGATTAAAATGGTTCTTGTTTCAGGTTTTTTTCGCTTGGATGGTAGGTCAAAACGAGAAATAATAGTAAATTGTTGTAATGATAAATATGAATCACAATAATTTTTTGAAGTAATCATTTATAAGAACACGACGTACTAAATTATTTGAATCATTATTGATAACTCTGTTATGTGGTACTGATAGTACAAAATCATCCGCTTCTTCTACATTGTTGTCCAATTTTGGCAATTGAATTTCTTTGTTAATGCAGCAAATGTTGTGAAGTACAGCTGTAGCGACTATTATTAAGACGACTGCCTAACGACAAAATTGGGAATCTTCTTTTCCAAACCCCATAACTTCGTGCTTTCTTCTGGGCTTTTTGGATTTATTAGTGGAGTCATTATATATTTTTTATTTGGATATCCACCATCTCCAACTATTAAACTATCACCAAATTCACCGCTTTCAAATCTTGAGTATATTTTTGAATTTCTAAAAATGTTAGAATCATATGCTGATCCCTGCCAGCGAGCTACGATGTTGGTAATTTTTAAATGGGCATCACAAGTAGTTTGAACATTAAGGGAAAAGAACCCCTTTCCACCTGCATTATTTCCACCTAATTATAGAAGAAAATTAGTTTAAATAAAAAAAGAAATAATCCCTTTACCTGGAGATAATATTTTAAAATGTGTTGTACTGTAACTAGAATCTTTTTGGTTGTGTTTTGGTCAGAGCTCACCAGCCGATTTAACTGAGCGGCGAAACGCCCTTATTTGAGAAATAAAACAAAAAAACAAGTTAATATGTTTGCACTTGGATTATCTCTGATTTTATTTAAAATTATACTTGACTTATATACTAAATTAATAAGTGATCAGCAAATATCACATTTCTTCATTTACCCTTAGTTTAACTTAAGTTGAATGTACTGAGTGATATTTCCTGAGTATACAATAAAATATTATATAATTTTAACTATGCAAAGTTGAAATGATAGCATTATTTTATTTGACCATTTGTTCTTTTATTTTGTTTACTTTTCTTTTGTTAATTTAATGCTATCATACAATGATGTGTACAATTATAGCACGCACACTATAGTGTGCAGTCTATTGCAGCATTGACTTTTGGAAATTTTGCAATCTTATAAAATTCCTGTTTGCTAATGGAAATCTCCTGATGTGATTTTGGAAATATTATAAAATGGTCCTTTAAAAGCGCAATATAATGGGACACTCTAGTTACTACTTTTGAAATCGTTGACTTAGAGACACCATTTACATCGCCTATGGTCATTAACATGCCCCCAGTGGCATATAACCTCAAAATTATTAAAAACATTTGTTCTTCTGACAAAGCATTGTTCCTTAAAAAGTAATTTTAAATAAAAGTATTAATTTAATTAACAAATATTTACCAATTCGTTGGATTTTTAATGAGTGGACCAATAAGTTCCAAAATGCTATACGCTGATAGCTTGGACAGACGGAATCGCTGATAAAATTCGGCATCATCATATAATTAAAAATGGTTTGGACGAGCTCTTAATGTCCGGGGTTTTCGTAATATAGTTCTATTTAAATTATTATATATTTCCGAATCACTTAATATCCATCATCTGAGGAAAAATCCATTTTATTATAATTTATTTTATGTTATAAGGTAAAACTTAAAACAATTAGCTCGTTTATTTTATAGTACTTTTAAACAAATAATATGTTTTGACAAATATGAATCGAGTTTAAACGCCCATTCTTAAAGTAAATTAAACAATTAAAACAAAGTAAATTACATCCAAAAAACTTAATTTGAAGTTTAAACTAAGCTAAAACAATAAACATGGTTGAACTACATCATAAAAACTGGCTCTAAGTATGTACTCGTATTTTGCTGTTGTATGTTGTAAACTGCGATTACGATTCACAAAAGTTATCGGCTTAATCGTAATATTTATTGATTTTATTTATTTATTAAAAAATTTATTATAATTAAAATGCCTGCTGTGTTGTAGTCAAGACCATGCAGCATTTTAGTGTTGTGACCGATAATCAGGAAATATATTTTCTCGTACAAATATCAATACATTTGACTCTAGAGGGTTTAAAACCGAAAATAACCTAAAACTAGCAATTGTGTTATTTAATCACATCCGGATATACTTTCTTACATGATTTCAAATTATTTTCTTTGTAGAGAATAAACATTAAATAATTTCAAAATAAAAAATATCTCAACAATATTATTTCGAGTCAACAAATATTTATGTACATATTTATGTAAATATTTAATTTAACATTCACAAGTCTCTGACAAGCATGGAATATGCGTTTTTGGACAACAATTTGGCACATATGTTTGTGGAATGCATATAAGAGGACTAAGCTTGCTAGATTGTTGAGAATATTGACATTGACTATTATAAAATAGGAAGAATGAAAATGAATAGAATAATAATATATAATAAAAATTAAAATTAATTATTTACCACAATTCACGTTGTTCCATAAAAGCACGTAAATAATCACAGGCTCTAACTTCATCAGCTCGTGAGGGTTTAGTTTGTCTGTATTGATAAGATTCTGGCTTTTGAAGCAGCTTTCTTATGTGACTAAAACTCGCCGCAGTATTAGGGCCAACATTGCCTGCTCGTCGAACTTTATTACGCAAATTAGTGATAACATGATAATTTCTTTCTTTTGATTTTCCAATATCATCGAAGCCTTGGGACTTGCGATGCTTATTTGACTTGTGATTTTTTGATTTATTTGAGTTTTTAGCTGTGATGTCTTTTAAATTTTTTCCTTTTAAGTATTTCCTTTTAATGGCGACTTCGTCATCACTACTAATAACAGCATCAACTATATCTACGCTATATTTATTTTTTACCTTTCTGTTTTTTGTTTTAGCCATTTCAGCGTTTTTTAGTTGTTGTCTACTCATCTTTTCATATATTTTGCTATTAAGGCTACTAAATTTTTCTCTTCCATTGTAATTTACAAAAGATACGTTGTCATCTTTTAAACCTCGTTCGCTATCGTTCAAAAATTGTCCCCTCTTGGCGTGAGCATTCTCATCGTCGACCTTCTTACTATCACTTCTTTGATTTGCAATCGTTTTGTCTTCTATGACATGTTCAGCATTTCTGTTGCGTTTTGTGTTAAACTTTTGTTTCCCTGTTAATGTTGTTTCCTTATAGTGTTGCTCATCATAGCCGTTACCTTTGCCTTCAACACGTTTAGTACTTTCCAATATTTTGTTTCTTTTGTCATCAACATAATTAACTTTGACATCTTCCCCAGCATTTTTACTCTTGCCTCTCTTTGCCTGGTCACGATTAGAAACGACGACATTAGAATCGAAGTTTTCGCCATCATTTCCTGGCTTCATACCAATTATTTTGCCTCCTCTGCCATCGTGGCCCATAATGATATTTTGTTTGTTTTGTAATCGGTAACGATCTTCACTGGAAATTTGTTCATATTTTTCATATTTTCCATTTTCATCTCCTAAACTAATTATAATTAAGAAAAGTTATTTACATAGAAGTTAAAGTTAGCTTCCTACCAGCTATTTTGCCTCCCCTACCATCTTGGCCATTAATATTGTTGTGTTTATTTTGTAATCGGTAGCGATCTTCTTTGAACGGTTGTTCATACTTTTGATGTTTTCTATTTTCTTCCCCTAAAGCAATTGTAATTGTCAATTTTGAAAGTTATTCACATCAAACTGAATACAATACAATAATAGCATTTACTAACCACAAGAACCAGATCGATGTATTCTTACGTTGATACTATTACCACCGTCAAAGATCGTATACTTTTCACGACACTGAGATCGATTGTAATCCTTAAAGATTTTATGACAAATTTTTCTTAAAGTCGTGAAAGTGCGACCGTTTATGAATTCACATTGATCGCACCATGTGTTATTGCATCTTGTTTGGCAGCAGTGGTCAATATAATCCGAGCAACTAGATGTACTGCAAAAGCAACATTTGATTGTCATATGAAATTAGTTGAATAAAAGACGATGCATATTTTCTTCTTACCCAGATGCAGTTAAAATGCTTGTGCATCGATTTATACGATTTGCCATTTTTCCGAAATTAACATTTTTAACAAAGTTAAAACTTGAAATTTTTTAATTATTTTCGTAAAATATTTTGTTTTAAATTTTTTGGCTTTTAAAATTTTTGTGAGAATGAGAAATGCTATTTATTGGATTTGACATACATACGTACATACATACATACAATAATATACTGGTATATTAAATAAAAATACTTATTTTTTTATAATTTTTATACCCACCACCAGAAAAATGGGGATATATTAAGTATGTCATTCCGTTTGTAACACATTTCGGGTCCTTACAAGATTCCGTCTGTCAGTCTGTTCAAGTGCTCAAAAAAAAGATATAGAACAATGAAATTATTTGTTCCACCGAAATGTTTGGTATTGAAAATGGGCAAAATCGGTTCATCAGGATTCGATTTATAGACCAAAGTTTCAGACAATTTCGATATTTTTCACAATTTTCTTCAAATATAAAGCAGATAATATCATGAAAATTTGCACACTTTATTTTTATTATAACTCCTGTTGAAAATTGTTAGAATCGGTCCACGACTTCTCATAGCCCCCATACAAATGTTTTCCAGTAATATGGCTTTTGGGTACATAAATGTCTATAGAAAAGCAGCATTCATACAAAATCCAGCAAAAATAAATTTCACGCAACGAGAAATATCAAAACGATATTTTGTTTGCATCGGGCCTAATTTTGACATAGCTTTCTACAAAGTCCACTTCCGATAATCACTTAAATTGGAATAAATATCTTATAAAAATTACTAACAAGTCGAAATTCAACACAAATAATCCATGTCTACATATAAATCGTCGTACTAAATTTCATAATGATCGGTTCATAATAAGTCATAGCTCTGTTATGAGGATAACTTCCAAAAAACTCATTAACCTACATGAACATCCATATCGAATCGAAATTTTATATAGATCAGATAAAAGTATGTTAAAATTATAATATTGGTTTTTGTAATAATTGGCTATGGACTCCCATGCAACATCCACTTCCACAGAATTACCACACAGACAATTTTGACGTTTCAAAAAGCCAAAATCAGTTTCCTAGGGCTTGTTGGTATCTAAATTATTGTATGTCAAAGTAATTCGTTACATGCTGCCAAAAACAAAAATATAAACAAAGGGCAGTTCTGAAAGAAAGAGATAAATATAAAATGTGACTATCTTCCGTCTCGTGACACCTCCGTGGAATAATTGGAATATGAATGAAATTGTTGTAAATGTTGTTATTGAGATAGGAAAGACTTCAATGGCTAATTAAATATTACAATTGATAATAGAATAGTAAAAAATAGCAACCTAAGCTAATAATAATAATAGCATTGTTTTAATTTATGTAAATAAATATAATTTACTTAATATTAATGTTTTATTACCAAACAGCGTCAAATTTGTAACACAAAGAAACATTCAGAAAGTTAAAATGAATATATGCCTAAGTTAGCAATAGAACGTCAAATATCAAATCAATTTTGATTCCTATTGAAATATTCAGTTAACTTTCTACGATAAATGGTATAAGAAAATGAAAATGACCGTAAATCAATCGGTAAGTGATTCCAACCAAGTACGAGCAACAGTTATAAGAAATGATCTTTCGAAAACTGCGTTATTTTTAAATAAAAAAAGGAGTTCAAAACAAGTAAGAAAGTATAGTCGGTCAAGCCCGACCATATAATACCCTACACCTAGTATATGTAAATATAAAACAGTTTTTCAGAAATGGGCGTTATATGGGAGATATCACCATAAATATTATATGTGTTAAACTTTATCTCGATATAAATACTTTTAAAATATTTATGGAAGTTAAAGTGAAGTACGGAGATGGCCGTATATGGGAGCTACGACTAATTATGGACCGTCGTCATAAAATTCTACCATGTCATATGTATATGTACGAAACATATTTGTGTTAAATATTATTTGGATACCAACATTTTTAAGAGAGTTATGCTCTTTTAAGTGATTTTCGAAAGTGGGTCTTATATGGGAGCTACGACTAATTATGGACCGATCACAATAAAATTTTACTGTATTATTTGTATATATATTAAATATATTTGTGTTAAATATTATTTGGATATCAACATTTTTAAAAGAGTTATGTTCTTTTAAGTGATTTTCAGAAGTGGGCCTTATATGAGCGCTACGACTAATTATGGACCGATCGTCATAAAATTCTATGTATATACACAAAACATATATGGCAGCTTTCAGAAAAATCGTTCGAAATGGATAAATCGTGCTGCAAAAAACTCTCAGAAAAAAAAATTTTCTCTGGAAAAATTTTTTGTTAAGAACAAATGGGTGGATCCATCTTTAGTGTTCGTAGTCTTTTAATAATATTTTTAAAATTTTGATTTTGTATTTGCTGTAAGTTTTTTCAATATGTTGAGCTGCCCCAAGCAGTGATACCATGTCTAATATATGATTCAAAACTTGAAAAGCATCACAATTGCTTAAATAAAATATGATATATGTAGTTTGTCTAAGCTTTCTGAAGTAGTTGATATGTGTTATTTGCGAGATGTGGTGATTTGTTGTATAAAATTTTTGTTTTTGATGGATTGATGACAAGGCTATTACGTTTAGTTCGTTTTGTATGACCCCGTTTGCATCTTCTAATTTCTTATTAGAGACTACAATTGCAGTGTCATCCTCATAGGCAAACACTGAGCTCTCTTTAAGAATATTTATTTTATTTTGAGCTTTATGGAACGTCATTGCATTTTGAACCATTGTAAGCAATTGTCTCTTATTCCAATTCTTTCTAGGATTTCCAAAAGGTTAGAATGCAAAAGTGTATAGAAATCTTTGCTGAAATCAATAAATAACAGCCATACCTAAATACCGATGGAAAGCGTTTTTTAAATGTCAAAATTTCTCATGCTCATACATTTTGTATGGAGCATACCGAAACAACGCGGCGGCAACGTTTTGCTATTGGAAAATCCGATTTTGACAAGGCGTTTCACAGTGAAGTTAGTTGCAAAAGAAAACAAAAAAAAAAAAAAAAAAAAAACAAAAATAAAACAACAATGTCCAGCAGTTATAATACACAGGGTCGTTTAATTTATTTGTTTGATAACCCTGTTTTCATCGTTTTGACATAATGCTCAGCGTAAATATACGTTCCGCTTTCCGTCGGTATTTAGGTATGGCTGTAATGTAAAGCAGCGAATATGTTTATTTACGTGATTTAAAAAATTAACTAAAAGTTGATTTACATACATATATTTTTTTATTTTCTAGAATTCATAGTGGTTGTGATTTAGAATATTATATTTGCTTAAAAATTCATTTAATCTTCTGACTATTTTTTCTTCGGGAACTTTTTCAATTACAGGTATATGGCTATTGGCTTACAGTTATTAATATCGCTTTTCCTACCAATCTTCGCAAAGATCACTCAGTAAGCAGTGTTTAATTATTTTTTATTAAAATTGATGTGCCTCCACATACTCTACCTCTTGGGTCCTTAGTTTCTTAAATGAGATACCCATTTATACGAAATATACTTCGAGACGTCAAATGTGTTTCCAAAATCAGAATCACATCAATTTGGTGACTTTTTTAGGAAATATTCGACTTTGTTTTTATGTTGGCACAGTTTATGGCCTATTAAGTACAGCTTGCAATAGCATGGATTACATTTTAAGCATTCTTGCATCATGTTACTCAAAGAATTAGTAAAATTAATAACCGATTGAACAAGGGTTTCCACTGTAACTTCTAGCCAACTAAAGTTAAAAGATGGGGTTTGATTGTTTGGATCGATGTTGACATTATTATTGGATAACGGTCTGAACAGTTTGGTTGCTTTTTAAAATATTAGCGTAGGCAAGTTACGTTTCGAAGGTTCGGTACTTGTACTGTGGGTACTTTATTTCCAAATGTTAGAGAGCGCTTTACAATGGAATATACTGGTCAACTTCGATAGTTAGCAGTTCCACAATTACTACATTTTTCATGTCCGAATCATTTATTGGTTTATCACACTGAGATGAACAATGTAGTTTACCACATGAGACGCAAACTGGTGTCAACATACAATATGATCTAGTATGACCATTTTCTTGGCCGTTTAAACATTGAACTGGACGGGACCAGATATTTTGAGGGTGCTGCAGCTGAATTGATTAGCGCATTTGATCATTAGGCATGAGATAGTATTTGTGGCCTGGGTTCGATTCCCAGCTGCTGCCACTCAAACAACATCAGTTTCTGATAATTATTAGTTTTTTATTTTATCACAACTAATATTTATTACAGCGACCTCCTTCGGTGGTATAGCATTGAAACGCCACCGAAGTAAAATAATTAAATAATGGCAATATATCAAGCTTTTATCAATTCGCCTACTCACCACCAGAGGCGCTGCAATACTGTACTACTAATAAACATAACGTGCAATTATAGTGTTGTCTTATGAAAAGCTTTTCTCTCCTTTCACCACATATTCTTCTCCTACCTATCTCCTTTCTAAAGAAAGTAACACAATTAATTAATTAATTAATATATAGGCATATTAATTGTTTGAGTGTTACTTTACTATTAAATACCTCAGATCACAAATTGGATGTGTTTCACCTATCTTTAGTTTAACACACCAAGTCCAGTTCTTCTCCACGATTTTTAATGTTTATCACGTTCTTTATCTTAAAGCCTTAAAAAACTACTACTACTACTCTTTGGCTGATAGGTATAGGAATTTTTTTACGAGTTTCAAACTCTGTTACAATTTTACGATAATAATTTTCACGATTAACCTAAATTATGGTTTCATTGATATTACCTCTCTTGAATGGGACCACAAAAATCGAATTTTCGTCAATTAACGAATTTGATCTCCTACATATATTGGAGGTGTAAATGATTTTTTTATTTTGGAATCAGTTGTTATACCCTACACCACAATAGTGGGGAGGGTATATTTAATTTGTGCTGATGTTAGTAACGCCCAGAAATATTGGTCCAACACCCACCTTAAAGTATACCGATAGGCTCAGAATCACTTTCTGGGTCGATTTAGCGATATCCGTCCGTCCGTCTGGCTGACTGTCCATGTAAAGCTTTTGCGCAGAGTACAGGTCGCAATTTTGAAGATCTTTCGATAAAATTTGGTACATAATATTTTTATGGCCCAAGGACGGATGGGATTGAAACTGGTGGGAATCGGTCCATTATTTCACCTGGCCCCCATACAAATGTGTTCCCAAAATTGGGGTTTACCGGTCATAAAAATTTGAATTATGCAAGAATGCAAACAAATTTCACCACAAATAAGTAATAAATGAAGGTAAATCACATCTACAAATTTTGTACAGATCGGTCCATAATTAGTTGTAGCTTTCATATAAGGCCCACTTCCGAAAATCACTTAAAAGAGCATAACTCTTTTAAAAATATTGGTATCCAAATAATATTGAACACAAATATGATTCATATATAGTCGTAGTCGTAGCTCCCATATAAGGCCCACTTCCGAAAATCACTTAAAAGAGCATAACTCTCTTAAAAATGTTGGTATCCAAATAATATTGAACACAAATATGATTCATATATATATATATATATAATTCTTCTTCTTCTTCTTCTCTTCTCTCTATTCTAAAAATCTAATATTCCTCCTCCTCTTCTTTTCTTTACTTCCTATTTCTATTACTTCCTCTATCAAGGCATCGCAATGGGCCATATTGGTCTCTGGGTGAAGGTGTGAGGTGACTCACACCAGCCTTATTACCTACCTACCTACCTACCTATATATAATATAGTAGAATTTTATGACGATCGGTCCATAATTAGTCGTAGCTCCCATATAATGCCCACTTCCGAAAATCACTTAAAATGTTGGCATTTAAATAATATTGAACACAAATATGTTTCGTACATATACATATAATATGGTAGAATTTTATTATGATCGGTCCATAATTAGTCGTAGCTCGTAAGGCCCACTTCCGAAAATCACTTTATCGATCATAAATTTCTTAAAAATGTTGGTATTCAAATAAAATTTGACACAAATAAGTTTCTTATATACAGAAATAATGACACCTAATTTTATAATAGTCACTTCATAAATAGTCAAAACTCCCATATAACACCCTTTTCGTAATTCACTTTAACCTCCATAAATCTTTTAAACGTATTTATATCGAGATAAAGTTTAACACACATAATTATATATTGACGGAAGTCATGGCACTAAATTTTTGGATGAAAGTTGGGACTTCTTTTATCTATATTTATGCCACCAAATTTAATATATTAAACACACAAAACAATAAAACACACAAAACAAAACAAGAAGTAAACACAAAACCCGAAACATAAAATTGTTGGCAAATTTTATTCAAAAAATCACCTGTTTTCTGAAATATATCGATAGTTTTTTTGACATTTCAAAGTGCTACCATATTTTTACCACACAATCATAACAGCAATTAATACTACGTTTCCACGGTACATGCTTCGCTCTCTATTCATGCTTCACACCCCAATCATGAGCGAAACAACTTGCTTCACCATACAAAATTTTAACAGCGAATCAAGTAGATTCATATTGAATCTACTTGCGAAGCACGAAAAATTGCACTCTTCTCTAATTTTTATCGCAAGTTTATCTGCACTAGCTGTAAAAATTTAATATTATTGTAAACAAAGCAAATTATTTTCTTGTTGCTGGAAGTAAAGAAAGTAAATACGTACGAATGTATGTTTTTTTTTCAAATAAGCTAACTAATTTCCACTCACTTTTTTTGTCCATTAAAAAAATTATTCTCCACAAATTGTAAATTCGGTTTTTTTTTATTCTATTTGTTTATTAAAAACAACTGTCAAATCGAATCAAGTTTATTAGTCATGTAAACAGCATGATTCATAAACATGATTCAGAAAGCGAAGCAGTTGATTCAAGTCGTCGTGGGAACATAGTATAAGTATGACTGAAAAAATTAATCTGGGGCCAAATCACCGGATTCGATATCGAGTGAAAATTATCGTAATTTTCTTATTTGAGATTATGGCATTCGATATCGAGTAAGAAATTTAGTACATTTTATCATAATTTCGATATCGAAATCATTTTTCGATACGATAGCTCATTCGATCACGAATGCGGTGATTTGGCCCCTGTATTTAAATGCAACTTAGGATTTTATGAAAATTAACTAAAACTACACTTAAATACGTACTGTTTTATTGGGCATAAGGAATATTATGTAAATATTAAACACATGAGTTCGTGATTTAAAATACTTTTCTTATTTCGATTGTTTAAAATAATTAATTAAAAAAATTGTCTGCATTTGTTGTAAACAGGAAAGCGCTGAAATCTTTAAACACATACACACAATGTACAAAAAAAGCATTGACGGTTGGTTGATTTCTTGATTGCATGATACAAAAGTTTTTACGCCTGCGTAATGTTGACAGTATTCGAGCATATGTACTATATGTATATACATTAGGGTATATACAATATCTAGTAAAAACTTCCAAGTAAATTACATTATTGAATAAAACGTCAATGTATTCCTTTTATGCAATCATGCCTCACTACTTAGCTGACTCCAATTTCCATACATATTTTTGGAACATTCGTCAGATATGTGGTCTTTTTAATGCAGAGAGAAGTCAATTGGGTTTTTTATATGTACATGTTTAAACAGTCTCTATATACTCTAGTTGTTATTTTACCCACCAGAATTAATCTATTGGAGAGTCTATTTGTCACTAATTATCCTTTAGAAGCATTTAATTTATACATAGTAAAATTGTATAGTAGCAACCGAACAGTCTAGAAATAATTTTATTTGGAAATAAATTGGTAGCTCGTCTACAATTTTAAATATTGTAGATGTTCGGGCCCACAAAATTGTCGTATGTCAGAAACTTTGTATTTAGATACTACTTGACTTTGTGTTTTAGTGTAAAGGAATACCTAGGGGTGGAACATTTTAAAAACTATGTATATGTACGTTATGTTGCTGATAAAATTTGAAATGAAACATAAAAAATGTGCATACAGTTATCTGGTTACACGCATCCAAATCCAGAACGTCTAAAATAGTAGTGAATAGCGAAATATAAAATAGAAGAAATCAAAAATCCAAAATGTACAAAATAAGTCCACCCTAATATACATACATATAATATGTATAGGTATGTAAAATTTTAAACAATTACATGCTTACGTACATACTTACATACATATGTACGTACACAGTGGTGTATTTGCTTACTAAGGTACAAATCAAATTGCGATTGCTATTGTTGCTTTTATTATTTAATTAAATGTTTTATTTTTGTCGTGTTTTGCATAGTTACATATATTCAATCCAATGATGCCAGATGATATTTAAAATCATCCTTACATTCTCACCATGGTGCAACTATACAAGGTGAGTGCAAATCGACAACAAATACAACACAAAACAGAAACAACAGGCATTTTGTTTGTGTAAAATAATGTACTACTGTCAAAAATACTCGAAAAAGTATTACTTTTGACATAAGTAAATTGTAAACAAAGTCAATCAGCTGGGCTACTGCACTCACCTTGTTTAGTTGCACCATGATTCTAACTTAAAAAAAAATAAATCCTGTAATAATTTAAAGCCATTGTATTAAAGAAAATAATATTTTTGTAAATAAAAAAAAAGAGAAATTTCACCAACTTACCTTTAAAAATACTTGTGTATTTTGAAAATGAGTGGTTTTTGTGAAGATTATCTTTAAGTTACTACGATCTGTATTAATGATTGTTATTGAAGTATAGTGATTTTGTCTGTATATAAACCTCCTTTATTTCAAATAACAGAAAGTCAATACAAAAATTTATTTAAGTCACTAGGCCCGCACACATTCTAGGGATCAAGACTGATTACTCCGAAATGTTGTGTTTTGCATGATACAATTTCTAAAATGGGATTGAATGTGATTTCGAGCGGATAACCTACTTACTGGCCTACTGAACGATAGAAAATACCAGATGTTGTTGATTTTGGAGTGATAAAAAAAATCCCAAGAGAAATGATTCAAGTTGAATTTTTGTTAGAATTATCATTAGATAACTCACCCACAATTGTTACTATATCGAGCCCCCGAGAAATTGTATCTCCGACTCTCTCTATTGAAGAGCTACTTAACTAGTCGGACATTTAAGCTTAAAGGAGACTTCTTAATTTCTGCACAACCCATTGAAGCAGGAGTACCCTAAGGAGGAATCCTGGGACCATTCATATATTGTATATATATGTACATACATCTGATATGCTAACAAACAATCGTACTCACACATCTACATTTGATGATGATACACTAGAGCCCCGATTTGCATCGTTAATAGGGACTGGGGAAATGCGACGCAAATCGAATCAATTTTTTCTATACAAATATATTGATTTTTTGTTGAATGGGTCCAAAATTTAAAAATTTAGCTAGCAAAATCATAGTTTTTATTACAAAAACCCATAAGACGTTTGATTATATTTATTTCAGCAGGTTTTTGTAATCATTAAAAAGAAATAATTGAAAATATATTTTCAAACAAGGAATAAAAAATATTTAAGGAGAAAAAAAATCTATTTACATACATACATAAAAGTACAACCAAAATTAATTTAATAGCACGTAACTTCATATGATAAGTATGAATAAAATGGGAATTCCCGTTTTTATAGACAAATAGGCAAAATATTCACATGTAATTATGGTATATAGTAACGCAAATTGGAAGCAAAACGATGCAAAACAGATTGACACAAAATTTCAAAGTCGGCGGAAACAACGGAAAAAACGGAAACAAAACGACGCAAAGCGGATTAAACCACATTTAGAAAAGCGACGCAAGTCGAAACGACGCAAATCGAGGCTCTAGTGTACTGCAATTCTAAGCACTCATGAAAACCCTCAATCTCGCTCCCTACAAAATCATATATTTGAATTAGAAAATTGGCAATGGAGGACAAAATTTAATGAACAGGAATGCACACACATAACCTTTACATTGCGTATATAATCAAGCAATAACACAACAATCCAAAGTTAAATACCTCGGTATACACCTTGATCGTCGCCCTACATTAAAAATAACTCATTGAAATTTAAACAAATTAATTTACTTATTGGCAAAAACTTTAAGCTTAGGTTATATTGTAAACGCCTACTTTATAATTCAATCATAAAACCTATATAGTGAACGGACTCAGTTTTAAATGTAGACAGAATTCAAAGACGCCTAAACAAATTGTCACAATTGCCCCCTGGTATATAAAAAATTTTAATATTCATAAAGACCTAAATGTGCTTTAATAAAAACTGAGATTC
This sequence comes from Bellardia bayeri, assembly GCA_950370525.1. Classification (NCBI taxonomy): domain Eukaryota; kingdom Metazoa; phylum Arthropoda; class Insecta; order Diptera; family Calliphoridae; genus Bellardia; species Bellardia bayeri. The sequence continues at coordinate 61,049,836 of OX493264.1, forward strand.
AAAAAATGCAGTAAAATACTTTAAAAAGCTTGGAGTACACTCAAACCCATTAGCCCGCAACATATTAAATAATGGTGGCTGGCTTTATTCGAGGAAAACGAAGGGATACAGCGGAACTGAGCCAAAGAGAAGAACGAAGAATGCCTACTTTATACTTATAATCAATAATGGTCAAAAATTTTCGCCCGGCACTGGCTGGACTAAATAATTAAAATTTATTAGATATAAGATTTGAAATACTTATTGTTAGTTCTTTTTTGTTAATGAAGATACAATAAATACGGCAGTTTCTGCGCTATTCATAAAAAATAAAGTAGGTTTAAAGTGTGCTTTTAGAAAAAATTTTCTTAAAGTACATTTGAAGTCTACTTTAAGTTTTTATCAATAAGGGCAAAAAAAAATTAAAATCACCCCTATCGTGAATAAAAATTCCACATGAAATTTGTTCCCTTTTCACATTTTCCTATTAAAATTCAATGTTAAAAAAATAAAAGGGAACAAATTTCATGTGGAATTTTTATTCACGATAGGGGTGAATGTTGCAATTTTTAGTTCGTGTTATTGAAAATTTTATTTTGAAATTTGTATTTCGAACAAAATTTTCCATATCTCTAAAAAATAGAAAAATTTCCTACATCTGACATCACTAATAAAATTTTACTTTCGTAATAAAAAAAATGTTTTCTTTCATTGGGATTTTTGTCGTCATTTTTAAACAATTTTCACTTTTACACTTTTACGTACGTATGTACATATGTATCTATGTATGTGGTTATAATACAAGCACACGGTAAAATACAAAAACTCAACTTAATTTTATTAATATATATGATGAGCATATATTAGAGCAATTATTTTTAATTTGATGACGAAATTACTATAAACGTAACTACTCCGTGGTGTCTTCATTTGATAAATACTTATCACAACACGTAATGTTATCGAAACAAAATTATCTACATATGTACATAAGTTGAAACTCCGATAGTTTTGTCAAATTTTATAATTTTTTCTCTTGACAAATATTTGAAGTATGTATGTACAAGTTAAAAATTCAAAAATTGTATACGAATTTATATATATAGTGTAAAAAAGTCATATTCAGAACATAACTTCATACATAATTTCTGGGAAACAGGAATAAAAAATTCAGAATCGGCAATATTTTTCTAAATGTACGTATGTATGTATATATGTACCTACTGGTATACTTACATATGTATGTATATATGCAACTTAAAATAACAAGTTTTGGCATTATTAGAAAAGTTCATGAAAAATTAAAATTGCTCTGACTTTGCTTCGTTAATTTCGAACTAATTTATTGTTATCATCAATATTAAAGTACTACAAATTTCCCACTGCCATTAATCTTACTCCAGTAGAAGCATACATATGTACATGCTTACGTATTTTCCTTAAAGTTCATTAAATTAAAATGTTAAAAAATTATCATTAGAAGCTACAAGTACCAAAATAAAATTTTCTTCATTTTTTTAATTTAAAATGCTTCTCCATTTTGGCGAAAATGTATGTCACACTGGTACGTCTCAAACCATGGTGAGTGCATAAGCACAGCTGTCAAAAGTAATACTTTTTCAAGTGTTTTTGACAGTAGTACATTATTTTACACAAACAAAATGTCTGTTGTTTTTGTATTGTGTTGTATTTGTTGCCGATTTATACTCACCTTGTATAGTTACACCATGTCTCAAACAGTACAATTTTGTGTTCCTTTGATCAAGAAAAATTTATGTATATAAGATAGGATGTGTGTATGCATGTAACGTATGGACTCAAAACCGGCTGGGCCGATTTTGATGAAATTTTCAGGGAATCTTCAGGCGGCTGACACTGTGAAGTCTGATTTTTGATTTTCAGTCTGCGGGCGAAGGGGCGTGGCAAAATCCAATTTTCATACTGCACCACCAATGACATATTTTATTTTTTTTTTGAAAGCTGTTGTCATGTTTTTCAAAACGAGATATCAAACTCTTAAATCGGTTATGTAGTTCTGAAGATATTTACAAAAAAACTTATGTTATTAACGATCCAATATCAAAATTTTAAAACTTTCGAAATGTTGCATTTAAAAATCCGAGTTTTCGGTTTATTTACAAAATATTTACATCATTCGATTACAGAAAGAAGAATTTCCAATCCTTAGGATGATAGCAGAAGGAGAAGATTTCGTACAGACTATAAAAGAAAAAGAGGAACAAGAAATAGCAAGGACTAGACTTACTACTATAATAGATAACCATATCAATAAAATAAAATTATATAATAGAGATAAATTCATTCTTAACAATGTTAAAAAAACAGAACAATTTCTTAAAATTAACAAAATTACAGTTGCTATGAATAAATCGGATTATATTTCAAGAATGAATGATATTCTTAATGATCAATCAACATATAAAATAAAGATCCGACAATTAAATTACAACAGACAAATAACAATATAGTAGAAAAACTTAGCAAATTAGAAATTATTACAATGATGAAAAAGAAAAATTTAAAAATAACGTCAGCTATAGCTCCGAAATTATATGGAGTTCCTAAAATCCATAAAGAAACATTTCCCTTAAGATCTATTTGTTCATGTATAAATTCTCCATCACAAATTCTCAAAAACATGACTAAAAATTCCATATATTTAAGGATAGAATTAAACAAATAAGAATAGAAAATGATGAAAAAATCATTTCTTTAGATGTAATTTCATTATTTCCTAGTATACCTATAGATTTAGCTTTAAATATTATAGAAAAGAAATGGAATATAATTAGAGAATATACATCTATGGAGAAAGAATTGTTTTTAGAAATTGTAAAATTTTGCATACAGGATAACAGATACTTTCAATATAACAACAAAATATATTCTCAGCATAAAGGTCTACCTATGGGTTCTCCAGCTTCTCCAATTATAGCAGATATAATTATGGAAGAACTACTTAATACATGTATTAACAAATTGTCTATTAAACCAAAAATAATAACAAAATATGTGGATGATTTATTTTGTATTATTTCAGATTATGAAATAATAAATATATTAAACATATTTAATTCTTTTCACCAAAATATTAAATTTACAATTGAAAAAGAATCTAATAATAAACTTCCATATTTAGATACAATAGTAATTAGAAATGGAGATAAATTACTAATAGATTGGTATCAAAAACCGATTTCATCAGGAAGAATTATTAATTATTATTCTAAACATCCAAAGAGAGTTATTATAAATACGGCTAAAAACTTAATAGATAAAGTTCTAAATATTAGTGACAAAATATTTCATAAAAATAATAAAATAAAAATCAAACAAATTTTAAAAGATAATAGTTTTCCAAATGAACTAAATTACAAATTAATAAAATACCAAAGATTATAATACAAATATGATTTCTGAAAAATTTTATGACAAGAATAATTACAGACAATGTAGCTCAGAATTACAGACATTTAATTTATAAGAATAAGTTTAGAAACTAAAAATATTACATATATAATTTTTCATTTATTATTTCAAACAAGTTTTATATACATATATATATCATAATTGTATATCATAATTATAAGCTTTTCATTTTCTGTTAAAAAATTTTTCATTTTTATACATACTTCAATTATTATATTATTATAATTCAAAACTTGTATTATCCCTGAGGAAACTATCCATTGTGATAGCGAAATATTGGATATTAAAATATAAAAATATATAAAACATTTTTATATAAATATTAAAAGTGACCTAATTGCTTGAAAAAACAATTTGATAATATTATATTATCAATCGATGGAAACAACTTTGTGTGCTCTTGCATTTAAGATACCTACATTTTGTGCACATTTTTGAGTTTTTTTCAAACGCTGATAAAAAATAACGGTACATTCAAACAAATTGCTCGAATCACTTGACCGGACTCTACGTGATTTTCGAGGAATCTACAAACCGATGGGCGCTCTTATTCTTTTTATTGGTGATTTTTTGCCTGTTATTCCAAGATCAATGCCCGCAGATGAGCTGAACGCATGCTTGAAAGCTTCATATCTATGGAACCGAGTCGAGAAAATCACGCTATCGACGAACATGCGTGTATATTTGTTTCAAGACCCGTCTGCCCAAATATTCTCAAAACAACTTTTTGACATCGGAAATGGAAAAATTCCAATTAATCGCGCCACAGAGGAGATTTCGTTCCCGTCTTACTTCTGTCAAATGCAATAAATATTCAAGCCGTTATCGACAAGATATTCCCAAGTCTAACAATATTCTACAAAATTTCGGATTGGCTCTCTGAACGTGCAATTTAGGCACCAAAAATGATGATGTCAACAAGCTCAATGAGCAAATTCAATTGAAACTGCCCGGCAAATTAATCAAATACAAATCGATCGACACAGTAATGGATGAAGAACAAGCCATCAACTATCCCACTGAATTTTTGAATTCATTGGAACCACCCGGAATACCACCGCGTGTGCTAACAGTAAAGGTTGGATCGCCGGTAATTCTTATTCGCAACTTAAACGCACCAAAGTTATGCAACGGAACCAGATTGGCCATCATCATCGGTGGCAGATTCAAAGACGAAGACGTACTTATTCCACGAATTCCGATGATTTCCAACGATATACCATTCCAATTCAAGCGACTCCAATTCCCTTTACTATTGCCATCAATAAAGCACAAGTCCAATCATTGACTATTGCTGGCTTAATTTTGGAAAATTTATGTTTTCAACACGGCCAGTTGTATGTGGCTTGCTCCCGATTAGGCACGCCAAAAAAATAACATTGTCTATCCGCTGGCCTTAAGATGAAGTAATAAATAAATATAATTTCCAATTTGCCTTAAATAGATGCGTTTCTTTTTTGATTGAGCCCATATCTACACCGTATGTAAGTTATTCTGTAACAAAACTTTATGATAGGTATTCTATGGATTTTTATTTAAAGGCCGCAAATTTCGTGAAAAGCTCAATTTGAATCGTGTGGTAATACAACACTAATGTTTGCTTAAGGCCAGCAGCGCGGACCGGGTCAGCTAGTTTATATTTAAAAAATTATGTTTTGATTTTATTGATATTTTGAATTTTATTTCAATCTATTTGTTCAGAATATAGAAAGTATATCAAATCGTACCAAATCTATCGTACCCCCTAATCAATCTAACATGTTTAGTTTATATAGGTTATATATATGGGTATTTTCATACAGACGTACGTGACATTTGTACGCATATGGAGTAATATAAATCTCACAAAAATAGAAGTTAATGAAAAACAATATTACAGTTATGTTGCAATCAAAATCTTCTATGTTTGAGAAAAAAATGGGCAGGCTCGAAACTGTGGTGTCGAAAATATCCGATCAAAATAAGGTGATAACGTACGTGACAAAAACGGAAGTGGTTTTAAGGAATATTTACGTACATGCGAATGTCTGCGAATCATGGGAGTTTTTCTTTTCTTAAAAAATTCCTAAAATAAACTAAATAATGTACCTTTACAATCATTTCATATTTAAAAAGAAATCATCTCTGGTTAGTTTTATATAAAAGAAAAACATAATAACGCACGTGACAATTTTTCTCGTATATAAATAATGAAATGTAATTTGTAGATAATTTTAGACATAAATTTGGGGAAAGGAAATAAAAGTGTTTACTTATTAAAAAAATGATGTGATAATAAAAATAATACAATTTCATAAAATGTTTATTCATATTAATTCATTACATAGTTATTAACTAAACTGTAACATTTTTTCGTAATGAGTAAGGCAATTTTTTTACATAACGTACGTGACATAAGAATACCATCCAAAGCAAATCAAAAAAATACCGTTATTCGAGCTCGAACTTCTCGTTTTTCTCATTATTATAGTTATTTGTTATTGCAAATGTATTATACCCTACACAACCATAGTGGGGAGGGTATATTGGATTTGTGCTAATGTTTGTAACGCCCAGGAATATTGGTCCAACACCCACCTTAAAGTATACCGATCGACTGAGTCGATTTAACGATGTCCGTCCGTCCGTCTGGCTGGCTGTCCATGTAAAGTTTGTGCGCAGAGTACAGGTTGCAATTTTTAAGATATTTCGATAGGCCCAAGGATGGATGGGATTGAAACTGGTAAAAATCGGTCCATTATTTCAACTGACCCCATACAAGTGTCCTCCCGAAATTGGGGTTTACCAATCATAAATGTTTGAATTATGCAAGTATCCAAACAAATTTCATCAGACTGGAGTGGTAAATTAAGCCCAATCACATGTACAAATTTTGTGCAGATCGGTCCATAATTACTCGTAGCTACCATATAAGGCCCACTTCCGAAAATCACTTTAAAGAGCATAACTCTCTCAAAAATGTTGGTATCCAAATAACATTGAACGCAAATATATTGCATATATATACAAATAATACGATATAATTTTATTATGGTCGGTCCATAATTGGTCGTAGCTACCCCACTTCCGAAAATGACTTTAAAGAGCATAACTCTCTCAAAAATGTTGGTATCTAAATAATATTTAACATAAATATATTTCATATGTATACAAATAATACGGTACAATTTTATTATGATCGGTCCATAATTGGTCGTAGCTCTCATATTAGGCCCACTTGCGAAAATCACTTTAAAGAGCATAACTCTATCAAAAATGTTGGTATCCAAATAATATTTAACGCAAATATATTTCATATGTATACAAATAATACGGTACAATTTTATTATGATCGGTCCATAATTAGTCGTAGCTCCCATATAAGGCCCACTTTCGAAATTCACTTTAACGACCATAAATTTCTTAAAAATTTTGGTATTGAAATAAAATTTGACACTAATAAGTTTCTTATATACAGAAATAATGACACCTAATTTTATAATGGTCGGTCCATACTTAGTCGAAACTCCCATATAAGACCCTCTCCGTAATTAAATTTAAGGTCCATAAATCTTTTAAACGTATTTATATCGAGATAAAGTTTAACACATATAATATTTATATTCATAGACATCATGACACTAAAATTTTGGATGATCGGTCCACAATATGTTATATATCCCACATAACGCCCATTCCAAAAAAAACTGTTTTATACATATACTGGGTGTAGGGTATTATATGGTCGGGCTTGGCCGACTATACTTTCTTACTTGTTTTTAAGATGTAATTGTAATGTTTCAAATCTATAAATTTACTTAATAGCAATGAGAAAATAATTTATTTTATTTGCAAAAACTGAGTCGAAGAGACATTCAGTTTTTCTCTTCCATTTTTTAGTTTTAAAATTCCAATAACCTGTAAATTCTTCCATATTATGAAAAATCGAATATTTTTCTCTTATTAAATCATATTATAAACATTTTTCAAGTATTTTTATTTTTTTGGTCGTGGTTGACATTTTCATGGAACTACCCATATGTAAGTTTATACCAAACTCAAAAAAAGGTTATTTTAGAAGGTGAAAAGTATACTAAATTCACCTTTTGTGGATTCTTGCGGATCTTGTGTTCAATTAATTGATTCTATTTTAACTATTATTAAATATACAAAAAGTACAATAAGAACTTTTCAAAAGTATCATTAATTACACCTCTGTAATGTTTTCATATTATGTATGTATGTATGTTTAGTTCAATTTTTCAAGGTTCATCATTATAGAATAATAAAAAAGTACAATGATCATATATATATGTCTAATTTCATATACCTAAAGAATACAAAAAAAGTGCAACAATGACTTCCCCTTGGATTCTCTCTTGCTCAGAAACATACATACGAGTCACTGATGGCAAACATGGTACAATTGTACTTTTTTTGATACATTTTAAACACAGTTGGTACCGTGGTACTACCACGAGTCATATGATCCAATTTCAAAATACTATTGCATCAAAATTTGGTATTTCAGAAGAAACAGATAAATATCAGCCATGTCACAGAATTTAATTCCGTTCGGAAGTGGAATTATTTCCGTATTTTGCTTCCAAAGAAAAAGTAAAACGAACAATTGGTGTCATTCCGAACAAATTTTCGTTTTGCCTTTTCTATAGAAGCAAAAAATGGAATTAATTCCACTTTCGAACGGAATTAAATTCTGTGACATGGCCGTATATCATATAAGTTACTATTTGTGTAATAATGCAAGCAAAAGAGATTTTATTCAATTTCATGAACATTTTGAAACTGATATTAATTTGATCTTTAAATATGCATTTATAAGAAGATTATTACGACAATAAATTTTTGGTTGAATTATCGAACAATATGAGTCTTTGACATATTCATTTACATTAAATGATTTTGAGGCTGAATTCAAAAACTAAAGCTTAAAATGTAGTTAATCAGGATTTCAAAAACGTTAGAAGTTAACTTTTCTATTTCTTTTATTCTTACAATAATAATTCTAGTTATTTTGGAAATATATATATTTACCAAGGTTAACTTTTCGCAAATGACTCGATACTTCATAAATAAGAATATTTTTAGATAATCGCGACAATTAACGCAAGAATGTTGCTATAAGATATATCGAATTTGCGATAAAGTAAATTTGTGGTAAAGTTTTATGATTATTTAACAAATATTAAAAATGGTACCATGGATGTCTAAAAAGTACATTTTATTTATATAGTTGGTACGAAAAACAAAAACCCATTTTCCATCACTGAAACAAGTACATACTCGTATGTATGTATATGCTAATTTCATGTGTCTAGGTCAGTTTTATAGACTCATCTAATAATAAGTAAAACGAAAAAATATCATACCAAATACCATATTAAACTTATTTGTGTATGATTTTATTTGGTTACCAAAAGTGTTAAGATATTTATACTCTTTAAACTGATTTTCGGAAACTATATTTCAATTATTACCCGATTCGTAAATACAAGTTTTAAATTATACCTTTAAATGTCTTTGGGACTCTGTTCAATCGTATGAATATGATACATTTATCTTTAAAAGTGATACCCGATGCACATAGGAAAATAATTGTGAAACTATCGGTAAAGTTTAAGGTTTAATGATTTTCAAATGGTGTTACAAACCTCAGTCGCATATACATACATGTGATGATGAACTAAGGATATTAAAATTAGATGTTAGAAATGTCATAATGAATGAATAAATTAACTTCCATCAGACATATTTCTCTTCAAGCTAGTCAGAGAAGATTACAAATAATTTTAAACTACACGTACTAAGTACATTGAATATAAGAAAGCCTCCATTCGTGTAAAAAAATAATTGATATTTTCAACTAAAATTTAATAATTTGTGTTCTGGTGTTAGAGGTTTGTGTACCAGTTAAAAGATCTTTTTTAATGTACAATTTTGGCATCATTTGAAATGCCTTAGAAAGTCGCATCTAATGGCATATACTAATTTGCAAGCATGTCTAAACATACTAATACCGCTAAGTCGTTTGTTTATAATGCATGTATGTATATAAATATAACACCGGAATCTAATTCCAAATATCAAGAATAATTAGACCTATTGTTCCCCGAAAATACGAGAGGGTTATCCATGATAAAAGTATTGTGATGCTAATTTCGAAGACGCATTTAACCAAGAGATATATTGTACTTTGTATATTCATCACCAAAAGATGGGGGTATATTGCGTTTGTCATTCCGTTTGTAACACATCGAAATATTGGTCGTAAATACAAAACGAATATATATGTAGGTATATATTCTGAGAACTTCAGTTGACGGTACGATAGGGCTTCGAAAGAAGGACCGATTCGGATAGAATATTTCCCCAAATAATTATTGTTAATCAGGAATGTTAAAATGGGTCAATTCGGTTTAGCAGAACCAGAGTTATGGACCAAAAATTTTAGTCAACCTCGAAATTTCTCAAAAATCTTTTGTAAATGTATTACGAAAATATAATGAAGTTTGCGCATATTATTTCTATTATAAAATGATTTCCCCTAGCCCCCATACAAAATTGAACAAGAATAGGTTTCATATAAATATTAAATAATCATCCCATACATACATCTACAAATACATATATGTATATATCAAATAAATGTATGTACGTATGGACTCCAAAACGGCTGGGGCGATTTTGATGAAATTTTCAGGGAATCTTCAGAATATTTAGGCGGCTGGCACTCTGAACTCATATTGCATTACCAATGACATATAGGCTGTTTTCATAAACGCAGTATGCAATGCAACACTGCATTGCATAGAGTTCATAAACGTCATTGTCTTTTGTTTTTTTGACAATGCCTTAAATTCATTAATGCATGACAACGCTTTTGAATGCGCAGAGTTGTAAAATTTGTGCAGTGTTTTTATTTGTGATGCTTTATGATTTTTTAACAATTCAAATGACGGATATATTAACGTAAGTTAAAATTTAACATACAAATATGATTCATTTAAGTTTTTTTTTCAATGAATATACACATATTAATTTATGAGATTCACATAACAATTATTTTTATAAAATACCCGAAAAAAACATACGAAAAGCAGTATTAGCATTCATAAACGTTTAAAAATGTACTTGCATTATTTGACAACGCAGTGTTGACATTAAGTATAGCTTTGCATTGTAAACGCATATGTTTGCAGTGTTGCATTGCATACTGCGTTTATGAAAACAGCCATACATACATTATTTATATTTATTTTTTTGAAAGCCGTTATCATGGTTTTCAAAACGAGATATCAAACTCTTAAATCGGTTATGTAGTTCCGAAGATATTTACATCATTCAATGATATGTAGTACATATGGTATTGGTATAATTAGGAATACGTACCAGGAGAAAAGTGGGTGGGACCACGCCCCTTTTTAGGAAAATTAAAAATCGTAATATAGTCTTAACTACTGGACCGATCGTCTTTAAATTTTCACAATAGGATATTCTTACGAAATAATAAATTCTTGACTATGTAAGTGGACAAAGGAGCATGACCTCGCCCACTGAAATTATTTTTCCACATGAAGAAGATGGATATCACTTTCAAATGCGTCAAATCAATCAAGCAACCCGCAAGGCCGTTAATTATCCTGTTGAGTTCTTAAATTCACTCGATGTGCCAGGCTTTCCACCACATGTGATACAACTTAAAATTGGAGTGCCAATTATTTTACTGCGTAATATCGATCACCACGGCTTTGCAATGGCACTCGACTTGCAGTAAAAACAAAAAACTGAGAAATATTTTAATAGAAGCGACCATTATAACAGAAAATATAAAGGTATAGATGTACTTTTGCTACGTATTCCGTGTATATGTGTATGCTCCTGATGGGCAAACTAAAAATATTGTATATCCTAAAGCATTGCAATAAATACATTAAAATTAAATAAATAAATGTCTGTAAATATATAAATACGTTTTTGTTTATTTTATAACCAAGGGGGTAGCGAAGCACACCGGGTTTAGCTACACGTATAAAAATCGACCATATAGGCTGAACTATAATTAGCTATCGATAACATTTAAATGTATGAATCTAGCATTATCCTGTAGATAAAAAACACATACATTTATTGAGAGAATTGTGCCAACTGTTTTTGAAGAAGGAATATTAGTTTCAAATTAGATTTATATTAACAGAAATATTTAAAAAATAAATTGAAAACTGTTGTGTGAATTTTGATAATTTCAATTTGAGCAAATTTTCTTTTTGTTTGATTGTTTCCAACTTATTTTATTTATAATTCTTATTTTTAAATAAGTATATTTACTTACAAAATAAAAATATTAATAAATTGCAACTGGAAATGATTTTAAAAAATAAATAAAATAATGATTATCAAAAGTTCAATATAGTTGCACTTGCTTCAAAATTTCTTTAATTTTATATATAAAAATTGCGTATAGTAATAATTTATTTTGAATAATTTTATTTTTGTTTTTTACAAATTGGGCTACACTATTTTTATTCACCTAAACATACTTAGTATGTGTGTAATTATACACATGTGTAATATACATAAGTACGGATAAGGCATTCATTACTTAAAACTTAAAACTTCTTCAAAGCTCTTCCAAAATGTATCGTTTTGGTAGAATGATTTTTTATTTAATAAATATGAAAATTACTATTAACAATTACAATGCAGTAAGTAGTAAAAATGTATCTACATTTTCATAGATAATTTTTATAGATATGTATATAGTACATGTATATATGTCTGAAGATACATATACACACATTTATAAATTATATTGTGTTGTAAGATTAAATGTAATAATGTACAACGATTACACACTTATGTGCTTAAATATGTGTAGACAACCAAACACTTAAATTTGTACTTCTTGGTTCAGAGTGTCTGCAAATTGTTTGTTTGTAACAAGTGTCATTGTATTTTAAAATTGCTTAAAATGTCTACATTTTAGTTAAATGGAAATTACTTTAATTTGTATAAAAAGGTTTGACAGATCTCGCATTGTCGTCAGTTAACAGCAGTTAAAACAAGTGTTTAAATAAAAAATAAAGTAAAAAAAAAATCAAATAAAATTTAAAAGTATCTTAAAGGACTTTCTAAATAAGGATTAACAATATGTTTCGCATAGATTTTATATCGTTATGTGTCTGTGTATGTGCAACAAGTTTTCTATACGGAAGTGTGTGCGCTGTTCCAAAATATGATACAAGTGGAAAGTGAGTGGTTGCATACAGTGCAAGATATAACTATAAAAAAAGATGTAACTTAACAAATATTTGTGTAAAATAATAAATTTTCTACGTAACCCCTGAAGTTCCTGCAAAATGCCTCCTTAAAAAAAATATTCAAGAACATCCTTTTAAGGAATATTTTATTCGCCTTCAACGACAAAAACAACAAGATAAAACTTAAAATCAGTGACTAATTTCCGATCAACATAGTCGTATTAATGATGAAATATTCAATATTTTAAAATTGTTAATTTTGAAAAATTACGTTAAAATGCGATTTTATTTTGACGGATTCAACGTGAAATATTTTATTAAAACCGATACTTAGATATTGATATTATCTACAGTGATGGTATCTCCTTACATACATACATAAGTATATAAGAACGTGTCTTAGGTAGTAACTGGATTAAAACTGCATTTATTTTCTCTTATTTACCGAATGATCGCCAGCATAGTTAGTTTTCTTTTGAGCCCTTTTTAAGGATATCACATAGAAATGAACAATGATAGTTCCCACAAGTCCACTATATGAAGCTACAATACTTTTCAATTGATAAGTACACAAATATTTCTTACTATCTTTTAGGTATTCAGAGATGTTTCCACAGTGTTTACACAGTTGGTTTTTAAAAATTAACTTTTTAAAATGACTTAAAAAGAAAACTTTAATTACCTCAACAAACTTCTGTAAATGAAATAATAACTGATTGAATTAATTACTTTTAATCGTAATAAATATTAACAATATTACTTATGTATGTATATAAAAAGAGTAGAACATTTATCATAACTTCTGCCATTATGGCTGAAGTATAATCGAGTTTAAAGGTACGGTCACACTTGGCAAATATTTGCCGAAAAAGTCAAAACCGCTAAATAAAATATACTTGTACTCGTTTATTAATTAAAAAAAAACTTCGGTAATCTAGGACAACAAACAACAAACATTTAGTTTAATATTTTTTGATGATGTTTGATCTTGCAAAACTCCTGTAACAGAACACAACGTCAAACAAATTTGTACTAAAACAAGTGGTTACGCTTTTTTGGGTAAATATTTGCCATGTTTGACCATACCTCAAGTTTTACATTTGTGACTGATGTATACGAGTATATAAATTTTTTGGAAATAAATCCGCCAAGTATAAACAATTTACATGAGCATAGCTTGAGTATTTGACTTTCAAGTTTTGTAAACGGACCCCACATACCATCCAGGGACTTAAAATAGAGAACTTTTTAAGAACATTTCCTGGACTAGAATGTTTTGTTTAGATAAAGTAATTCCTGATCTTACAAAAAAGATTCAAGTCAATATCTTTATTATATTCAAAAATATACCACTTTACTAATACAGGTAACCCTCCTACAACACGGTAGATAGGTTCCTAGAAAACGCCGTGTTGTAGGAAAACGTGTTATTTGAGGCTAGGAGACAGTGTAAAATATAAATTTTTTTTAATTAAATATTTTCTTTAAATTCATTGTTTTTATTAGAAATATGTACGTACATAAAATCAATTTATTCGCAACAACTTTGTTAGCACTTGAGACTCTGTATGTACATATGTATGTATGTATACTTAATGATTTGTATTTCAATCGAAGCTCGATATGAGATACTTCGGGTATTCCCCAATTTTACTTTCGGTGGATACGAAAATTGTGTAGACACACATACACTTTGCTGAATCACCGAAATCTAACTAGATCGTAACAACTCAATCACAACTCAATCATGATAAAGTTGCAACTCCAATTTATCGTGTTAGAATGAAACCGTGTTGTAGATGAGGAGGGTTACCGCAAATTGTTTTTCGTGTAAGATCGAAATCGTTTTGTAGGAAGCCGTCTTGTAGGAGGGTTACCTGTACTTCGAAATTAATGCACATTTTAACATTAGAAAACAAGTATAAAAGTAAAGACGGTCAAGCCCAACCATATATATACCCTACAGTTTTCAACTATTTAGTGGCATGAATTCTTATTTATCTTTATATGAAACTTATTTGTGTTGAATTCTATTTAGATACCTAAATTTATAAGAAATTTATGGGCTTAACGCGTAATTTTTGGAAGTGGGCCTTGAATAATAATGGATCGATCATCATAGAATTTGACCGCATGATTTGTGTATATGAAACATATTTTCGTTATATATTATTTGGATAATCTACATTTTTAAGAGAGTTATGGATTTTTAAAGCGATTTTCGGAAGTGGGTCTTATATGGGAGCATTAGTCAATTATGGATCGATCTGCACAAAATTTGTAGGTACGACTTGGCATGTCATATATAACATATTTATGGCGAAATTTGTTTCGATACGTGCATATATCAATCATTTATGGTCGATAAAGCTCTATTTCGGGAGAACATTTGTATGGGTGCCAGGTGAAATAATTTCAATCCAATTTCAATCCCAACCGTCGTTGGACTGAAAAAATATTATGTTACTAATTTTATCGAAATAACGTGATATTATTTATTAGTGGATGATATTTTGAAACCCTAATTTAGAATATAGCGATAAAGGTATATGCAAACATTCAGATTTTCTTTCATCAGGGGATTATTGATCATTAAATAAGAAACATAGTACATATGTATAACTTAAATAAATATTATAATTATTAAGGAGTTTCCTTCAGGCTAATTTGGTCTAATGTTTGTTTCCAAACGTAAACAAGTAAGAAAGTATAGTCGGTCAAGCCCGACCATATAATACCCTACACCTAGTATATGTAAATATAAAACAGTTTTTCAGAAATCGGCGTTATATGGGAGATATCACCATATTTTGGACCAAAATTCAGTGTCATGATTTCTGTGAATATAAATATTATATGTGTTAAACTTTATCGCGATATAAATACTTTTAAAAGATCTATTGAGGGTAAAGTGAATTACGGAGAGGTTCTTATATGGGAGTTTCGATTAATTATGGACCGATCAAAATAAAATTGTACCGTAAAATTTGTATGTATAAGAAATATATTTGTGTTGGCTGGCTGTGCATGTAAAGCTTGTGCGCAGAGTACAGGTCGCAATTTTGAAGATGTCTCGATAAAAGTTGGTACGTGATATTTTTTTGGGATTTCACCTAGCCCCCATACAAATATCCTTCCGAAATTATGCATGTATGCAAACAAAATTTACCACAGATGAGTAATAAATGAAGCTAAAGCACATATACAAATTTCGTGAAGATTGGTCCATAATTAGTCGTAGCTCCCATATAAGGCCCACTTCCAAAAATTACTTAAAAGAGCATAATTCTCTTAAAAATTGGTATTGGTATCCAAATAATATTGAACACAAATATGTTTCGTACATATACATATAATATGGTACAATTTTATTGTGATCGGTACATAATTAGTCGTAGCTCCTATATAAGAACCACTTCCGAAAATCATTTTAAAGAGCATAACTCACTCAAAAATGTTGGTATCCAAATAATATTCAACACAAATATATTTCATATGTATACTAATAATACGGTACAATCTTATTGTGATCTGTCCATAATTAGCCGTAGCTCCCATATAAGACCCACTTTCGAAAATCACTTTAAAGAGCATAAATTTCTGAAAAATGTTGGTAATCAAATAAAATTCGACACAAATAAGTTTCTTATATACAGAAATAACGACACCTATAATGGTCGGTCCATAATTATTCGAAACTCCCATATAAGACCCTCTCCGTAACTCACTTTAACTTCCATAAAGACTTTAAAAGTATGTATTTATATTGCGATAAAGTTTAACACATATAATATTTATATTCACAGAAATCATGACACTGAATTTTGGTCCAGAATAGGTGATATCTTCCATATAACAGCCATTTCTGAAAAACTGTTTTATATTTACATATACTAGGTGTAGGGTATTATATGGTCGGGCTTGACCGACTATACTTTCTTGCTGGTTTTTTGTTGTATGCGTAAACTCTCCAGTGTATACCTTTTGTTTTCCTTCCTTTCTATATATACAATATTTTAACATTATCAAAGTCTGGATATAGAAAGGAAGGAAAGAAGAACAACAATGAATGAATACGAAAGAAGACAAAGACAACACGAAACTTCAATACTACTCTGCAATTAATAATTAAATCAGTCCTGTGATATTCAGGGGTGTCATAGAAACCAATATTGTCAGAAATGGTTTTAAAACCGACAAGAAAAAATGCTTTGGTGTCATAGGGCACTGCTACACGTTCAATAAATATCGAGATATTTCTAGTATGACACCAAAGCATTTTTTTGTCGGTTTTAAAACCAATTAATATCCAATGATAATAAAATATCAAAGCTGTAAGTAAAACTTAGTCTATAAGTTAAAGCTGTGTAATAAAACAATAAATTTTGTCACTAGATTATTTAGAACGATACCCCTGAAGAAGTTAGAATATTAGTTTTATTCGTTGGGTAAATAAAATAAAATAAAAATCGAACCGGTTTTTTATTTACGTTTGGAAATAAATATTTGACCAAATTAGCCTGAAGGAAACTCCTTAATAATTATAATAATTATAAACATTGGTCACAAAAACAAATTAATTAACTAAATATTATTATTATAATACTTATCGCTCATTTTCGACAAGTCATAACTAAAAAATTTAAATTTCGAGTAAATTTTTTTAATAAATTTGCTAAGCTGATTTCATTAACCGCAAGCAAATTTCAAAAATTTAAATTCAGATTTTAGAATTATAATTGCTTAAATTACCATTCAATAATTTCAGATTTTATAACGACAAAAACGAATGGAGTCGTTCATTATATAACGAAAATAAAACGCAGCAATTTGAGCAAGACAGCTCAACAACTAAAGACCGTTTGCAAAGATTAGGATATACTACAGGCTATGGGACAATAAATGTAAGTATTTTTTGTTCCTTGTCACTATAAAAATCTACCATATGTAACTCTCTTTTAATATTTTACAATACGTTTCTAGGGCTACCCAGCAGGAACTGGCATTTCAGCCTATAACCCCATAAAACTTGATTTGGGCGGTGTGGTATTAGGAACTCTAGTTGGTATCGGTGCTATCATTATAATACCAAAACTATTAAGTGCATTCCATGGTGGCTACTCTGGATACGGCAGAAGTAATCATCTGCAATTATGTAATCTATTAAAACAATTTTATTTAATTTTAATTGTATCTTTTAGGTGAAAATGAAAATGATTTGTCATCGTTGACAAATTTCATGAATAAACTCGATGATGTTTTGGGCCAAAATAATATAGATTCAACAAGTTGCATGCAGCGTGCTATTTGCAGTTATGTACGTTCAACCGAATATAATATGAAAATGGGTGCATCTGATCAAATGGATGAATTTATTCATATGATGTCTGAGTAAGTTTGCCAAGAAAAGATAAAATTCTACTATAAACTAAGAACAATAGAAAACATAAAAACGATTCTAATTAAAATTTCTACGTGTTGGTTTCTAACTATTATATGCATTAAATGTATTGTTTTCTTCCTAAAGTCCAATTTGTTAGATTATTGTAACACATAGCGCAGGTTATTAAGATTCACTTCTTCAAACTCTGGGCTTTAGACGAAAACGAGTGGTCGGAAGACCAATGACTGTCACAAAACATGATTTGTAATACTCCCTTGAATATAGAAAATTCAAAAGATTTTATTTATGATAATTAATTAATTAAGTTTACAAAAACAACAGAGATTTCATTTTTGGTGTATCAACTTGGTCCATCCCAAAAAATGCTTGTCATCCTTACGAGTATTTGTATTTTTTTATTGAATAACTGAAAATATTTAGCACACCCAGTCATTAATTTAAAAAACATATAATTTTATGTTGCTCATTTAAAAATAACTTAAAATGTTATTCCCTTTTATTCGTCTTTTGCCTAGAAACCCCAATTTACACTCGTGCAAACATTTATAGTAATACTAATAGCAACATACTTAAAGAATTCAGGCGTTAATGAGTCATGTAATGATTTAGCAAAAATATTGATCAAAAATCATGATGAAACTGCCTACATACACATATACATATATTTCAGAAACTGAGTCCGAAAACAAATCATGATCTCCGTAAAATATTTTCATAATTTTTTACTGTTAATATTCATTCATAACAATAAATCTATTTTAAATTTTTAATTTTCCTATCCATATCCAAGCTTTTTATAATCGGTTTATGTTAGAACTTCACTGTAATTGGACTTTGAGGAAGAAAAAGTATTCACCCCTATCGTGAATAAAAATTCCACATGAAATTTGTTCCCTTTTCACATTTTCCTATTAAAATTCAATGTTAAAAAAAATAAAAGGGAACAAGTTTCATGTGGAATTTTTATTCACGATAGAGGTGATTATTTAAATATTACTTTGCTACGTACAACGATCCATCCCTGGTGCGATTTTATTTTTTTCAAAAGTAAATACGTAGTAGATAAATAAATAGTTTAGTATGAATCACATAGAATATTTGCTTGTATTTAGTCTATTATAAGATTTGTTGTTTATAATTAAGAATATGTAGTTGTTTGGTTTATTTATTGTATATAAATGATATTCGCATATATGCACATAGTTCTTACACACATATGTATGTATATATTTTTGTATATATTTTATTTTAGGAATTCACTGGTCGATTACCTGTTGGATGGCACAGCAATTAAAGAGGCATTAGAACATGGCAAACAAATTAATGCGAAACCATGTGAAGAAGTGTATACCAATTGCCCACTGGACAGTAAGAAGGTGACCAGCATGCTAATTAAGTTGTTGCCAAAAAAGTCAAGAACAACATCATCATCATCAACAACAAACAATAATCAATAAAACTGTAATACATATGTATAAATAAATATAAATCTAAAAATATATACATTCGTATTAAACAATTTGATTTTACAACATAAAATCCATTATTATTATTTGGCAGTATAACATACATTTATCATGTTTTATGTTAAAGACATGCATTAAATGCATTCAAATTATTCATTTTCATTATTTTACCTACAAATTATAAAAACACTAAATAATAAGATATGAATTGTTTAATTAATTTATGATGGTGTTGTTAAGCAGTTGTTTGTATAGAAAAATATGTACATTAGACAGGTACAAATTGCAAACATGTTGAAATCGTGGCCTTCTCAAGCCCGTCATATACATACATACATACATATATGTACTATATGTATATGTATATTTATAAAATTTCAAACAAATCTAGCATTTTTAAGAGATCTTTATAATTACAATATACAGTACTTTTAACTAATAGTCCATTTAGCGATATAGTCCAAAAAAGCCCTCTATAAATTAAATTCATACAAAATATGAACGATAAATGTAGTCCATGCACGATATAATCACATTTGACATATATGCCAGCTATATTTTACATGCAAATTATTGAGGATATTGTCACATACATTTAGATAATATCAAATAGTAATTTAAGCTACAAACCAATAAAATGTACTAAAAATCAAATGGTAAAATACAACCGTGTGTTTATTTTAACAGTTTTGTTTTTTTAACGATATATAATCAATATTTATTTGTATATATGTATTTGTTTATAACGTATACAATACATATGCATACATATATTTTTTTTTTTTTTTTTCTAATACATTATATTTATTTATTGAATCTTCAGATATTGAAATGACAATAAGTTTTCGAATCTTAATACTAAAAGAAAATAATAAGTCCAGCCAGTGCTAGACAAAATATTATGATACTACAAAAAAATTTACATCCACTGATCCAGTCATCTGTTTTGCGTTTGAGTTAAAGCAAGGGTATCCCTCCTTCTCAACCGAACATGGCCACTAAAGTTAAGGATGTCTCGTGCAAGTGGGTTTGGATGGTGTTCAAGTTTGCTGACATATTTTGAGGCGTATTTTGTAAATTCGTCTTTCACCAAAGGAATGCCTAGATCTTTGTGAATTCGAGAATTTTTAACGTACCATGGAGCTGCAGTAATTATACGTAGAATTTTATTTTGACCTCTTTGAATTTTTTCAATGTTGGATGCTGAGGCAGTACCCCATAATTGAATTCCATAACACCATATTGGCTTTAGAATTGCATTGTACAACAAAAGTTTACAATCCAACTTTAA
This sequence comes from Bellardia bayeri, assembly GCA_950370525.1. Taxonomy (NCBI): domain Eukaryota; kingdom Metazoa; phylum Arthropoda; class Insecta; order Diptera; family Calliphoridae; genus Bellardia; species Bellardia bayeri. The sequence goes on from OX493264.1 coordinate 61,070,683, forward strand.
TGTAGAATTTCTGCCGATTAGCCAATTAAGTTGCACTGCTTTTAATCTCATCTGTGTAAGTTTTGCGTCAATATGAGACTTCCAGGTTAAACGACGATCGAGGTGGATTCCGAGGTATTTGACTTCATTGTGTTGCGGAATAATTTGGTTATTTATTCTGATGGACGAGCAGGTATCTTTTCGCAATGTGAAAGTTATATGAATACATTTCTGTTCGTTAACCCTGATTTTCCAAAGCTCAAGCCAATTCTCTAGTTTATAAATATAATTCTGCAAATTCTGTGATGCTATTTGATGGTCCTTATGAACGCTAATAAAGGCTGTATCGTCAGCAAAAGTTGAAGTATGTATATTGGGGTCTGACGGCATATCGGATGCATAAATCAAATATAAAGTAGGACCCAGTATGCTACCCTGGGGTACTCCTGCTTCAATTGGCTGAGCGGGGCTTAAAAAATCGCCTTCTTTGATTGTAAATTTGCGACCATATAAATAACTTTTCATAAGTTTGTGGGTGTTAGCAGGCAGAGCTAATTTTATTTTGTGCATTAAACCTTCATGCCATACTTTGTCGAACGCTTGGGAAACATCAATGAAAAGCGCGGAACAGTATTTTTTCTCTTCAAACGACCGTCTTATCACATTTACTAATCTGTGTGTTTGTTCGATGGTACTGTGTTTAGCTCTGAACCCGAATTGATGGTTTGGAATATATTGAGTGTCGTTCAGAATTGGAATCAACTTAGCCATTAACAATTTTTCAAACAGTTTTGAAATTGTCGGCAGTAGGCTAATTGGCCTATATGACTCTACTTTGGTGAGGTCCTTCCCTGGCTTAGGAATCATGGTAATCATAGATACCTTCCAATCTGCAGGATAGTATTCTAGGCGTAAAATAGCATTGAAGATAAAGAGAATAATTCTTCTAGCTACACGAGGTAACAGCATACATATATAAATGAAATAAATCTGTTTTCTTTTTTATAATCACTTAAATTGTTTATATCCGATTTTGTTTATTATGGCATATAAAAAATTAGTCTTATAATCACATTAGCGATACATTGCGTGCAACTAAGCGATGTGACTATAAGCGAAAAGTACTGTATATCGATTTCGAGCTCACTGTTTAACACCAAACAGTTTAATTATTCACAGAGTCATCAACCGATTTATTAACATTTTTGAAGTTAAGAAGAAAAAAAGTTGACAACTGTCAAAAATTGCCGAAAAGTCTATATTTCACAAAATTAAAAATGTCGAAAAGTCGGTTTTTCAAAAATTTAAGAATACTGTTTTATTGTAATGGAAATTTTTCGTAATATAAATATGACATTTAATAAATATCATGGCATTCACAGGCATTCAAAACACACAGAAAAAATGCATACATACATATGTGGAATATTTTTTAACGATATTTTAGCTTATTTCGCAAATATTTAAAATGTTTTTAGTATTTGACTTAATATGCAAAAAATTGTATACATATGTACGCAATTTTACGGCGATTGTCCAATATCCAAAAGGCTACACTGCGGCATTTTTTATAATTATTCTCTACACCACCTGTGAGGGCCAACTGAATTTAACTGTACATGCAGATATGAAAAAAAAATATAAAAAACTAGATGGCATTTGCTAAAGAAAGGTATTACACAAATATTCAATTCATTTTGAGTAATTTTAATGATTTTGTTAATTTTAAAAAAAGTATTCTTAGTCATGCGGGAGTCTTAGTTATATCCCGTCAAAGTTTTAGTAAGATCGGTCCAGCAGTCTGGCCTTCCTGGCAGGCGTTGTAATTAATTAAAAAAAAGTGTGCGTTAGAGTAGGTGTGTTCATACCAACTCAGAAACCTTTCCGGGCTCGTGCACAACAACTTTGCCAAAGATAATCACATAATCAAATACATAGTTTACGATTCTAAAAAGGGCATACATGCAAACATTTATTTTTTGAGATGGGGCATGAAAGTGGGCGTGACACATAACATTTTTATTTTTAACTCGCCTTCAGTAAGATGTGTATGCAACTTGTTTGAAGTAAATCTGTAAAAATACATGCAGAAGCAATTAATCAATTTAAAAAAGTGGGCGTTAAAGTAGGCGTGGTCCTATCAACTCAGAAACCTTCCCGGGTTCATGCACAACAACTTTGCCGAAGATAATAACATGATCAGATGTATAGTTTGCGAGAATAGAATAGTAGAAATGAATTTCAAAAAAGTACCAATATAAGTGTACTGAAATTTGGCCCTTTTTACACCTTTATATTTGAGTCATTAATAGCATGTTCTAGGTTCTTTTTTGTGTGGATGGAAGAATATTTTATCTTTTTTTTTTTTTTTTTTAAATTGAATAAATAATATCAAATGTCCGTTTTTACCCCGTTTTTGTCCCTTTTTTGTCACCCGTGAAAAAATAATTTTTAAAAAAGTACCTATTAATTATCCGTAATACGTACTATTAAAAAATAATAGTTCATGGCATTTTTAGTGAGAAAATACATTTTTAGGCCATAGGAATTCGAATTTCAAAAAAGTACCAAGAAGATTTCTAGTCTTTATTGATCTAAGCCAGATGCATTTATTATAGTATATACATGTTAACGGAGCGTTCAACGGGGACTATTTTTACCCCATATGGTCACTTGAATTTCGAATTTCAAAAAAGTACCAGACACCTGTCGGCTATTTTTTTGATTAAAGGCGGACGCATTTAAAATATTATTTCTAAGTTTACTTTTTTTGGAGATACAGAGGTACTGGTTTTACCCGTTTTTGCCGCATTTGTCCCCCTTAGCGACGGAATTTCAAAAAATCCCTTCTTAGTGATCTACATGTTGTAAAAGGAACCCATTACCCGAATTTCAAGTTTATAGCTTTAGCGGTTTGGGCTGTGCGATGATGAATGAATAAGTCACGTTACTCTTTTATATATATAAGATTAATGAAGTAAAAATTTATTTCATATAAAAAAATGTTGAGCCATTGAAAATTGTTTGAGCTAATAAATATAATAATATGTAAGTGCGGGATTTTTTTATGAATTATTTTTATGAAGAAAATATAATTTTTATATGAATAGAAATAACAATTTCCATGCAAATGTATTCCCGGAATTTGGCTCTATGGTTGCTAAATACCTATTAAAAAACAGTATTCATTTCAAATTCATAAAAAGAGAAAACATATAACGATTTTTTGTTTGCATCGGTCTAAATTTGATAGCCCTCATATAAAGTCCACTTTCAAATTACTTAAATGGTCATAAAACAATCACAAGCAAGTCAAAATTCGACTTATCGGCTTATATTTGACCATAGCCATCGACACAAATAATCCACACTACATCTATAAATCATATGGGGACCACTTCTGAAAAACACATTAATCACTTAAACATTTTTTTAAAATTCGATATCGAACTGAAATTTTACACAGCTCACTTATATGTAAGTTAACATTTATTTATTGAATTTTGCGAAGGTCACTACATATTTGGCCATAGGTTCATTTCGAGAATAACTGGAATAACAAAAAAACTCTAAACTCTATATAGTGGATTACAACTTATTTCAGCCAGCTTCTGTTAAGAATAAAAAGTGCGCATAATTTCGAAGTAAAGATAGATATTAACAAAATATAAATAAAGGTTTATAGCATATCACCTAAAATCAGAAATATGTAAAAATTTTATACACTCTCCAAGTTACACTTACATATAAAAACTGACAAGCTAAAAACTAACCCCCTTATTCAAAAACGATTATTAAATTTAACAAACGTTTATTAAGACAGATTTGCATATAAAAATTTGCTTAATAAACCTTTGTTAAATATAATAATCGTTTTTTTATAAGGTGGTAAAAATATAGGTGCAAAAGTAGTAACAGCTTATTTCAACCAGTTATATAAAAAAAAATCATTTAAATTAGGAAAAATATTTTTTATTTCTAAAACTTAGTATGGCCTCATTTTTGATCAATTACAGCTTTTAGGCTTTTTTGCATAGATTCCATTATTCCACTATTGCGAATAAGTTCTCAATACCATTCAAATCAGGTGACTGTGCCGGCGGTTGCATCAAGTGGGGACAATTCCAAATCATCTATGGCTGCACAATACCTGATCGTTATCCTGATAAAACAGAAATTACTCCCTAATACCCAGTTATTCAGCACTTTGCAGTAAATTGAATTTAAAAACATCAAGATACATATTTTTTCCATCGTACTTTCAATAAACTGCAGGTTTCCTACACCACCTGATGGCATACAAGCCCAAACTATGCCACTGTCACCGACATGCTTCACTGTTGGTTTTACATTTTTGTTTTGGAGCTCTGTATTGCGCTTGCGAAACGTAAGTTTGCCCATCCAAACCAAAGATACTAAATTTAGACTTGTCCGCAAAAAAAACATATTTCCAAAAGTTTAGGTCTTTGGTAACGCATTCTTTAGAATATTTCAGACACGCTTGTTGATTTTGACTGTTGATACAGATTTTTTTCCGGGCTCATCATTGAAACTATTATTTAAATGATATTTAAAGTACACGACGAATAGTTTATGCGCTACATGTTTTGCGTATCCAATTATGGAGCCGCCAACTTAGGGTTCTGCCTCATTTTTCTGAAGATGTATCGCTCATTAACTTCATTAAAAATAACGGCTGAATCCTTATAATTTCCCGAAAAAAAATAATAAAAATAATTTGGAAATAAAGTTTCAAGATACAAGAAACTATTTGTTAAAAAAATGCTTACTTTGTAAAAACAAAAATGTTACAATAACTTAAAAAGTTTTTTCGAGATCGAGGCCAATTATTTGTAAAAAATGTATATATTATTTATTAAATTATTTCTTCCAATATTTCGATATCCTTCGGATATCATTATCAAGGAATGAGTTACAATTATATTTTTAAGAGACGTATTATTGTCCCCACCATTATTATCAAAAGAAAGGTCAAAAAAATGAAAATTTAATTTAATGTTACAATAACTTGAAGTTAAGTTTTAAGAAAAAGTTTAATTCAATTAAGTTTTTACTTTTGGAAAGACAACACGTGAATAAAACAAATTAAAATAAAAGATTCAGTGTCTTAATAAGTAGAATATTAATTGGTATTATTGCGTTAACAAATGAAATATTATCGTAACTGGCGCCCAACATACTGGGATATTCCAAGGATAACGCATCCCATAGGCTGCATCAAATAAGGATACTCCCAATAAACGCACCTCATAAGCTGCAGAGGAAAATTCCAAAAAGGAACAACTCACCCCACGGAAACTCCCATTGTTTGATAATTTAACCAACAATTTCTTCTCGAAATAAACATCTTATAGATGCATATCTAAAGATCAAATTGATACCAGTACCAAAATGTTCATAAAATTTAATAAAATCTCTTTGCATTAGATATTACAAATTTCATCTGACATACCAAATTGTAATACAACAGTATTTTAAAATTGTACCAAATGACTCGTGATAGTACCACGGTACCAACTGTGCCAATACTGAATTGAACGAACCAATGGTGTCCCCAAAATAGATGGAGGTGCACTCTTGGCGCTAAAGAGCTGCACTACAGTCCTAAAAAGTCATTAAAAATTATAAATATGTGTTGTCCGTTGCATAACATTTGCAATTATTTTAAATGCAATATGTAGTACTTATTTCTTTGAAAGAATTTAATGATATCAGCTTTACTTTTTTATATGTCTCAAAACAAAGCCAATATTTAGAAATTTAAATTTTATGTTTAAATGCATTCCGCCAATGTCCCAAAATTGGGACGGTCCTAAACAACTGTAGAGCAAATTATATTAGTTCTTAGATTATGGCGGGTAATGTGTTAAAGCAAAGTGACATGAAAAAGACCGCGTTCTTAGTAAATAATGGGAAGTATGAGTTCACGAACTTCCATTTGGGCTGAAAAATGCCCCATCAATTTTCCAAAGGGCTCTGGACGACGTCTTGCCAGAACACATTGGCATTAGATGATATTATCATCTTTGCAGAAGACAAACAGCCACTTCTGAAGAATCTTCAGACAGTTTTTTAAACACTAGAGCGTGGAAACCTGAAAGTCCAGTTAGACAAATGTGATTTTCTAAAGACAGAAGTTGAATTTTTCGGTTTTATAGTGTTCAGCTTAGGATTTAAAACTAATCTGGAAAGACTTAAAGCAATAAGGGACGTTCCTGTTCCCAAAACCCTAAGATCTTTTCTGGGTCTTTCAAACTTTTACAGATGCTTCGTTAGGGATTATGCAAAATTAGCAAAGCCCCTGACTATGCTTTTAAGAAGGGAGAAGGGACGATTTTCCAAACATTCCTCTAAAAACATTGATTTAAATCTGAACGAGGAAGCAATAAGTGCTTGCAGCAAATTAAAAAATTTACTAATATCTAAAGACGTCCTGCAGGCTAATCCTAATTTCAGTACAGAATTCCATTGAACATCCCAGATGCCTCTAATTATGCCCTTTGGACTGTGCTGTCGCAGGAAGATAGGCCCATTATTTTTTGTCCAGGACTTTAAGTAAATCGGAGCAGCACTATGCATCTAATGAAAAAGAGTTACTTGCAATAATATGGGCTGTGAAATCACTGAGAAACTATCTATATGGTTCAACAAGGCTAAAGATATTCACAGACCATATGCCCTTAACCTACACCTTAAATAATAAGAATTCAGATTATAAATTAAAAAGGTGGAAGGCATTCTTAGAAGATTATAATTATCAACTTCTTTACAAACCTTTAAGTACAAATGTCGTCGCGGATTCTCTATCAAGAATTCCACGGAAAGTATCACATATAAATTCCATGACTACGACGCAACATAGCGACGACAGTTCTTTGCAAAATCTGATTCAATATTCCGACGCACTACTCAACGCTTTCAAAAACCAGATTATTTTAAATTCACTAGAGACACCTCGAAATAATATTTACAACCTACCATAGATACACAATATCGGAACCAATTCTGACAACAGAAAATTTGACCCTCTGAAAAAATATTTTAATCCATCGGTTACTAACTGTATAAAAACTAATGATCACATCCTTGGTAAAATCCATTAAATTTTCAGGGAAAACTTTAGTGAATACAAGTCAAATAAACCAGAATTATGGTAAAAGGAATTGATAAATGAGGAGGATCAAGAGAATGAAATCATAAAAGAACACGAAAGATCTGAAAGGAATAGTTGTGAGACCAAAGCTCAGATTATTAGCAGGTATTACTTCCCTCAAATGCATGCGAAAATTAAACGGTTGATAAAGCTTTGCAAGGTTTGTAGGGAAAACAATTATGACCGCCATCCAAACAAAATTGTACTGCTTGAAACATCATCTTTATCACAGAGAAAAAAGCTATTTTGACAGCTATTAACAAATTCTCAAAGTATGCACAGGTTAGAATGTTAAAGTCCCGAGCGACAAAGTACTTGAAGGAACCGTTAATAGAAATTTTATTTTTTGATCTATCAAAAGCTTTTTAATTGGTAGACCACGATATATTATGTGAGAAGCTTCATTTTGTCGGATTATCTGAAAATGCAATTACATTACTTAAAGATTACTTAACGGAAAGAAAGCAATATGTTCAATTCAACAATTCAAAGAGTGACGTGTTAGATTTACAGTGTGGAGTTCCGCAAGGAAGTGTGCTTGGCCACTGTTATTTAAAACTTATATTGATGACATAAAAAACATAAAATTCAATGGGCATTTGTTTATGTATGCACACAGAAAAAAAATTATGTTTTTTTTTCAATTAAACCTTTAATTGATTTTAAAATAATTTTCAATTAAAATTTTAATTGATTCAATTACTTTTTCTGATAATTTCAATTAAGTCTCACATTTTTTTTAATTGATACTATCATTTTGTTTACAGATCCGATTTCAATTAAATTTTTAATTGAAACTCATTTTTATTTTTTTCTGTGCAGACGACATATGCCTATTCTAGAAATATCAGCATGAAAAAGTCTTACAGACGCAGACTGAATATGATGCAACAAGCTTTTAAGAGTAAATAAACTCTTATTAAATGAACAAAAGACTAAATTTATCAGATTCAAATCTTATATTGGCAGAAATGAAGAGCCTATGAAAATACATGTTGATGGCAACCTAATATGTGAATCTGCAAATGTTATATATCTTGGTATACACTTTAGTCAAAATTTATTATGGGATAGTCACATAAATATGATAAAGGCAAACATTTCTTCAGGAATTGGAATACTTTACAAATTTAAAAATAAATTGGATATTAAAACCAAACTTTTACTTTACCAGTTCTTAATTCATTCGCACTTAACATACCTTCCTATGATTTATGGATTTAGAACAAGTACTAGCTTAAAGATGTTGCAATCAGCTCAAAATAAAGCGCTAAAAATCGTCTTCAAAATGTAATTCCTGCAAGAGGACTCCATAAGTAACAGCCAATTCGGCGCTGGGGCAATACAGTGTGGCTGTTTTCAAAAACGCAGTATGCAATGCAACATTTCATTGCATAGAGTTCATAATAGCATTTAGAAATATAATATAAAAATGTTTGTGTTAGGATTCTCTTTAATAGTCCAATATCTTTATATTTTATGTGATAAAAGTTTTTGAATTATGTTCTAAATGCTATTATGAACGCTATGCAATGAAATGTTGCATTGCATACTGCGTTTATGTAAACAGCCTGTATTATTGTAGATAATTAACTGAAATAAAATGAAAAAAAAAAAATTCTTTTGCCCTTTGGTATGCCAGAGTTTGTCGTAATGGACAATGAAAAATCCTTAAATTCGATGGCACAGAAAAAAATTAAAATTGGTTTTCAATTAAAATATTCGTATATTAAATTAAACATTTAATTGAAAGTGTACCGATGAAGGAATTTGTAGTATCAATTAAAATATTTTGTAAAAATTGAATTAAAAGTAGTTTTAATTAAAAAAAAATATTATAATATTGAATTAAAAATTGTTTTTCAATTAAAAAATTAATTGATATGATTAAAAGTTTAATTAAAAATCAATCAAGACTCAATTAAAAGTTTAATTAAAATTTGTCGGGCAATAATTTTTCCTGTGCAGTAACATTCATGTTAGAAAACGCTAGTTCTGTCAATGGGCAAATAAAAAGATTCCACTTATCGTTGACAGAGCTAATGAGGTGTCTAAAGTCAGGAAATGCTCATAACTCCTTTTCCGAACTTCTTCATAGATGCTTGCACGAATACAATAATTTCGTGCATTCCACTACACTTAGGAAAACGGTGGATGTTTTTCGGTATACAAGTGTCAAATGACCCTGAAAAACTTGAAAGGGATAAGATGGAGACTGCTGAAAGGTTAAAACAGAAACAAGCAAAAAAAAAATGAATAAATGTTTAGGCACCAAATTAAGCAAAAATTGACCCGAGGAAATTTTCAAAGAAAATCGGAAAACTACCGTTGTTAGAGACTCGGGTCGAGTCGTGCATAAGAATAACATTAGAAACTAAAAAAAATCTCTTTTAGGATCCTGTTTGCAATGGCGAATGCAGAAATAAAAATCCTAGATTACTCCAATTCCCAAATTATATCCATAAATACCGGCTACGCTAAGATACAGACTGGAAACTTTGAAATTATACATGTGATTGAGACAGACAACTATCAGAACCTGATAAACATAATACAACAGACTTTAAATGACAACAAATCCCATTCACATCCTTTGTACCCTTTCCTATCCCATGCAACCAATCAGCTGCAAAGTTGTATAATATAAACGACCTTGCAAAACTACAAATGAAATTTTTTTTTTTTCATCTTCATTTTTTATTTATTGAATCTTCATTATTTAAAAAATGAACTAACAATAATTGATCAAATCTTATTCCAATATATCTGTGACAATAAATAATAATGGCTTAAATCGAAATTTCGTGTTTTGAGATATTAAGGGTGGGTTTTGTCTAAAATAAAACAAAACTGTTAATTTTATTGAAAAAAAAAATGTTTTATTAGTTATGAAAAAATCCATTGGCAGAAAAATAAAAACTAAAGTGAACTTAAGCTACTATATTGAAAGGCAAAATATTTTTTATTGATAGTAAGTCGAGATAAGTGCTTTAGGTTAAATTGAAAAATGTGGAAAACCTGAGATAAGATAATTTTTTTTAACAGCTTAGTCAAATATGAGGTTTTTTTTATGAGGAATAATTTGAATGGGCTGTTAGTTATTAAACTTAAGTGTACATAAGTTTTAATGCTCAAACATTTTAATATTAATGTAGCCACCTTAAAAAAAATTAAGTTGAGCTCAGATGTTATGGCTTATGTATTATTTTCCAAAAAAACTTAAGTTAAAATATAAATGCTTATAGTTTTATTAATAATGACATTTTATACTTGAAATTTAGCTGAGTGATAGATCTTGAAGAAGAGAATAAGAATATGTAATAAAATGAAAAAGCACTTATATCAACTTAAGCCATTATTACTTATTGCCACAGATATTATTTTATGTCCTAACCAATGCCGGACGAAAATTTTTCTTCTTCACAGTTGCTGTTCACATTATAGGTGTTTAGCGCTCTTCTGGTCGGATGAGTTCTGCGGTGTCTCTTCTTCGTAGGCGGATTTGGCCACCAGCATTTAGAATGTTCCTAGCTAGTGGATTCGGGTGCAATTCGAGTTTTTTTAAGTATTTTACTGCTTATTTCGTAATCATACAGGCATGTTCTGCAAATCACTTTTTATCAAAGTGATTTGAAATCACATAAAAGGTGTTCTGTGCACATAAGTTTGTGATTTTAAAACGTTCAGTTTTCAAATCACTTTGTTATTTTTACATGGATAACATTAAAATAAATTAATCAATATGTTTTTTATTAATTTGCTTTTACAACAGCACATTTTATTAAAAAAAAAACACCTAAAAATTAATAAAAAAAAACTTGAGACACATTTTTTTCCTTAAACAATTTATTTACTTTTGTGATTTCTTTTGTGATTTTAGGCTTGTTTTTAGTTGTCAGCTGTTTCTGATTTTCGAAAATACACAGAAGCTTGCCTTGTATTTGACCTTTATCTATGTACTTACAATGCTTCGGTCATACCATTGGATCAGATAAAACCCGCAAACAACGCTTTTTAATGCTTTCATCTCTTAACTGCTTGTTTTTAACTCAATTAAATATATTAAAGAAGCTACAGGCATTTTATTTTATATATGTACGTTTTATTCGGCCCTGTTCTGTAAACCGAATTCGAGTAAATTTCTCGTTTTAAAACGAATTCACATTTTTTGGTGTTCTGTAATCTGAATTCACATAATTTTTCTCGTTTTGAAACCGAGTAAACAAACATAGTCGAAAGGAAATCGAATGTGTAATTATTTTAATAAATGAACACAAAAATAACAAAAAAAAACAGGTGCAATATAAAATATGAAGTCTTTTTTATTTACATATTCTATTAAAATTACATGCATTTTAATTTATTTGAATTTAAAAAAAATATATTTTAAAAGCATCTTAAAACTTCTAAATATTTTTGCTTTAAGAATGACAAAAAAAGTTTAATGAACCAAACACTTTTTTATAGAGAATATAAAAGGCATTTGAATAAACAAAACTCTTGTAATAATAGTAAACATTATAGATTAAATTTTTATGACAAACACTTTATAACTAAATTAAATTTTAATTCAAAAAACTTATTTAAAATAAAATAATTGCGTAAATCACAAGTATTTTGCAAAAACACAATTTATTTTTAAGATGGCAATCACCATTTCTTCTTATATCTTTCTTTTTATTACAAATTGTTTTTTAATCAACAGCTGACTTTGACGTTTAACTAAAAATTCGAACCTAATTTCGAATCATATCAATACGAGTAATTTGCAGAAAACCAAAAAGCGATTTATTCGGTTTTAGAAATTTCTCGTTTTTAAGAACGATTCGATTTACAGAACAGGGCCGATTGTTTCTAAAAAAAATATTTCAAAATTAACAAATCAGCTGTTTTCTCGTGCTTTCGTCAAATTAAAACACACCGAAAAACACAATGGTGTGATTTACAGAACAGCACAAAATCACACGTGTGATTTCAAAACGGTATGTGATTTGAAATCACGTGATTTTCAGAATATGCCTGATATTTTTAACTAATATTACTTTAAGATCTTTGTGAAAATTTGCGTTTTTTACATACCAGGGAGCTGCTGTAATTATTCGAAGAAGTTTATTTTGGCGCCTTTGAATTTTTTCAATGTTAGAGGCCGAGGCGGTGCCCCATAACTGGATATCGTAGCACCAGATAGGCTTCAAAATAGAGTTGTAAAGTAGAAGTTTACAATCGAGACTGAGCACAGAATTTCTTCCAATAAGCCAGTGAATTTTCATTTCTTTTAGCTTCATTTGAGTTAATTTTATCTCTATGTGGCATTTCCAAGTTAACCGCCTATCTAGATGAATACCGAGATATTTTACATGTGAGTGTTGATGCATTATTTGATTATTAATAGTAATAGCTGAAAGTGACGTGTTCGCATTTTTGTTCATTGATATTTACCCTGCATTGCTTTAACCACATTTCTAATTGTAATAGTACATGATCCTGTAAGAATCGGGATGCTACCTGACGGTTTTCGTGTACGCTTAGGAAAGCCGTATCGTCAGCAAATGTTGTTAGTTACTGTTAGGCATATCAGAAGTATATATTAAATATAATAGAGGATCCAGAATGCTTCCTTGAGGGACTCCAGCGCCAATTGGCTGAGTAGAACTTAAAAAGTCGCCTTCTTTAATAATAAATTTGCGACCTATTAAATAGCTTTCTAACAGCTTGTGTGTGTTTACTAGACCTGCCCTTATTTCTATGAAGATTTTTCAAAATGGTGGCGCATAGGAGAGTAGGGTCCAAAAAGTTTCCATTTTATGCCGCAACGCAAAATTGAGTTGAATAATAAGACAAGGTTTTATTATAATAAATTAGGAACTTTATTCGGCATTTTTGAAAAAACTCAATTTTGGTAACAGTTTTGTCAATATTTTGTAATTTTCTTATTTTTATGTTCACTAAACCTTTTCAATAAACTATTACTCAGAAAAATCTGATAAAAAATAATAAAGTTACAATATCTTAAACATTAACTAAAGATGTTTTTTTGAACGATGGATATTTTTTGCGATAAGCTTGACCAACTTGCAAGAAGAATTGCTTTTCGTCTTCTTTGTTTGTCAATATCCGATTATAGTCCATCATGAACTTCACTCCTCTTTCAGTGGTGTCATTAACGACGGCTAAATTTTTGCAGAAAACGCGGCCTTCTTTAAAACTCTCGTTGGTTTCTCATGTTGATAGGTCAAATTCCAAAAACTCCGGCGACAAACCGAACCGCACAAAGAAATTGTTAGTCTTGTTTGAAATGAAGTCGCTCAAGCTATGGTTCGCGAATGTTTGCGGTTTTGAAACGGCCCGATTTTGATCCACTTCAATAATAGGCTCATCGTATGCAAGGCGCTCAACCATTTTTCGTTTCTGTTCAAGAGGAACATTCGAGTCAAAGAAAGCCAAAGCATTGGTTCTGCTGATAAATACCACATGTGGTTACTCATCTTCTTCAATATGGCAGCAGAAACTGGAGCATCAATTTGAGCGTATTCAATGGAATCTCGTATGAAATTGAAATCCTGGTTTGGAGCATTAATTGGATTTGTACAACCAATCCATGCACGAATGTAGATTCGCGCCAAGAAAATGCACACGTCGCGCAATCCACTCAATTCTCTTGCCGTCAATGTGAAATGGTTGCGGAAAAGGAAAATGTTGAGTGAATAAATGCCTTTTGCCATCCATCGCGCGTTGCTGTTAGCGCCAGGAGAACGGAAGCTACCACAATGTGTTTCACCCAAAACAGCAACTAGTTGGAGAAACTCTCTATAATAATTTCGAGGGTGACGTTCTTTCAACTGCTGATTGCAGTGTCGATTTCGTCCTCGACACCATTCTGGAATGCAGTCTGGTCAAGACTCTTCCAGACTTTCGCGAATCTCTCGAACAATTGAACTTTAGGACCGCTGCTTGTCGACGATTGCACTTCAAAAACCTGGCGCAGAACGATTTCGTAAATATGATGGCGACAGGCCAAGTGCAGCAGTTCTCGACGGCAATACTGTGGTTTCTGCAAGATAATGCAAGCGCCATTGAGAGCTCCAGTGTTGTACGTAGATTTTTATACCCTTCACCTTCATGAGAAGGGTATATATAAGTTTGTCATTCCGTTTGTAATTTACACAATATAAAGGATATATATTCTGGATCCTTATAGATAGCGGTGTCTATTAAGCTATGTCCGTCTGTCTGTCTGTTGAAATCAATTTTCTGAAGTCCCCAGATATATTCGGGATACAAATCTTCAATAATTCTGTCAGACATGTCAAAGTGTTTCAAGTGTGTTCTTAAACCGTAATATAAATGTGTAAAAAGACAGTGTTCATTTTTTTATTAGGTTTGTGTACATTTAAATAAATAAAGACTCGTTATATTTTCTTCAAACTACTTGACGCCTTTATTTTGCAATTAAAAAGAATCCGGTTTATTTAAAGGAAATAAACCAACGTTTTTAAAAAGGTAAAAACGTAACAATATAATATGTATATGTATGTATGTATATAATATAATTATGCATCCACCACAAAGGTTAAGGGTATATAAGATTCGGCATAGCCGAATATAGCACTCTTACTTATTTTTATATAAATTATTACATTTAAGACTAATATTACCTGTGTAAAAAAAAGCAATGTGCGAAACAGTAAGTAACGGTTTTTAACCACCTGTGCAGGAGCTAAATGACGTTATTTTATGGAGCAAAATAAATGTGCCTGTTTTGCATAACTTTTAAAATATTAACAACAAAAATAATATTTAATAAAAAAATCAAATCTGGGCTCCAGGTACTCAGTATATTGTGATTATTGCATAAAATTGGTAACAGGATCATTTTGAAGCTTCGAGAGTAGAATGGAAAAAGTGTATACGAAATTAGAGTTATTCCAAATAAACTCGTTGAAGAGAAATTACTATTTTTAGTTAGAAAATAGTGCGAAATTTCAAAATGTCAAGGAGATAGTGGCATATCAGTAGTAAATCAGTGCTTAAAGGATTTCATATATTTTTTAAAACTATTTTGGCATTCAGCACAAAGAAAAAAGGATCGATTTGTAAGCATGCATGCCAAATGGCTGGAAGGAATATGGCAATACCTATTTTTGGGAGTTCGTCTTCAAAACGACTACAAAAGCCGTTTGTTGAATTGACCGAAAGAAGTTAGAGAAAAAAACTGAAATCTTGCGAACTCAATGCGATTTTCGGCTTTACAGGCAGAATTTTGCTAGAAAGTTTTCGAGGGTTCAGTGAACAAAAATATTATAAATAGACGTTTGCTCAGTTCTGACCCACTGATTACTAGCATAAGACTAACTCCAAAAAAAGTCATTACCCTTTACGAAAGAAGCAATTTCTTTTATGCTTTCACCTGTACTTGGATCTGAAGAGAGTTCAGATTCGGAAGAGGATTTTGAAGAAACAGACGAAGAAGGACCATGGCACTCATCATCATCTTAGTTCAAAAGAGAAGCTATTTTAAATAAATTAGTTGTTATTATTTTAAAGAAAATTTGTTGTTACTATTATAAATAGGTTATAATTACGAATAAAATAATTATTTTCAGATAAATTAAATACTATAAAATACATAAGACACATAAAATCTTAAAAATGAATATTTTTCAGGAATTAAAAAAAAATTTTACAATGTCGTTCCGGGGGGTGAGCTTGGAGGGATACCTCCCCCTGCACATAAAAGTTAAAAAATTAATTTTTATAGTATTAAGGCGTTAGTAATATATTTTTTTTAAATATTATTAACTGTAACCGCCCACAAAATAGGACGGGGTCGAAAAGTGTAATTTCACGATCTCCTGGGTCTAATTTTAGGTTTTTTAACTTTCGCCGACGTTAAAAGTTGAATTTGCCAAACAAAAGTATGGAAAAACTTGAAAAAAGCATTTTTCAGAGGTTGGATTAGTTCTTCTAGGGGGAACTTTTTCCTCCTTGATCCGATTTTATTTATTTTTAAGGGGTACCTGCCTATGACAATAACACACATTTCTGCCAAGTTTCATCGAGCTAAAACAAAAAGTAATCCCCGGCTAGTTTGGCAGAGGTACGTTTCTATTAGCGTTCATTATAGTGTATGATCGGAAGATAATTCTAAGGAAATTGTAAAATTTATTAAAACTAACGAAATTCCTAATGAAACCACTGTAACTACTGTAAATATAAAATAGAAATGCTAAAGGAAGAATTGTTAAACATTCAGTATGCCATTTATTGGGCAAAGGTAGGAATAGTTAATTAATTTATTTTATTCAATAAGGAAGTAAATATTGTAAAACATGTATATTTCGATACGTGTCGAGTAAGCAAATCACCGCATTCGATAGAATTAAAACATATGTTTTTGAATGTCAACAAAAAAAAAAAAAAGACGTACATTCAATTCAAAAGATTAGTGTAAAATATTATTAAATTAAATTAAAAGTAATCCTTCTTTGCTATTTTATTTATCTTCATCAGACTCCGAGGAAGAAAGTTGTGTTGTGCGCATTAGAAAAGAAATAAGTGATCCATTATCTTTGTCGGCAACCGCGCAAGATAAATATATGTATGTAAATCTAGATTTTAATTATTGGTTTTAACTTTCAGTTTAGATTGTCGAAGGAAGCATTTAATTTATTGGACATATGTATGTCCACAGCAATGCAGCCAAATCTGCAATTATCGGCCACACTTTCACTTTTGGCAAGTGGAAGTTTTTAAT
The DNA here is from genome assembly GCA_950370525.1 of Bellardia bayeri. Classification (NCBI taxonomy): domain Eukaryota; kingdom Metazoa; phylum Arthropoda; class Insecta; order Diptera; family Calliphoridae; genus Bellardia; species Bellardia bayeri. Next base: position 61,087,590 of record OX493264.1, read on the forward strand.
ACACGGTGGGGAATGATTATTTAGTAGGATTAGGACAAATCACAGTATCTAAAATTGTTACCCACGTTATAAATGAAATTAAAACAAAACCTTGGCACAACTTTCCGCCAAAAAGACGTAAATTCATGGCTTTGCGTCTATGAATGGTGGGCCACCCATATTTAATTTCTTTGATCAATTGATCCCATAGCCTCTCTGACACTATTCTCCCTTGGCCGCAATTGAGTAAAATATTTTTAGCCAACTGAGGATGCTAGCTAGGCCATAAATTCTGCCATAATTTCTTTTTAGTGTGCATTTATTTTGTTTATGTTTGTCATGTCAAAACATGTACTAAAGTATGTACTATATAAGTTAAATAAACTTACATTTTTTTTATTTGCACAAAATTGTAGAGAAATGTTGATTTTTAAAATGTTTGACCTTGAAATTGTATATTTTACTCTATACGATTGCCACTAACGTATCGAATGACAGATCGAGTGATGTAACTTAGTTACGATACTTTTCATTCGATATCTAATGTCATGATAAAATAAAAAATTCCGATCAATTTTGCTCGATATCGAATGCGGTGTTTTTGTAAAGGATTCGATTCCGTTTATTAATTTAGAAGAACCTTTTGAGTTTTTCGAAGCCAGAATAGCTTATAATAATGATATCTTAATTTATATTAGAAGCATAATAGTAATGATTTGGAAAATATAGATAATGACACGTGCGTAACTGATTTATTGAGAAGCCATGCATCAAATTGCACGTTAACAAATAATGACCATATACTCACAGTTGAAGAAATTGCTCCAGGGCTGCTCCTGTTTAATCAATATAATAACACTGTTCACATTAATAACGAACCACGTAACCTTAATGGAACGTACATATTACAATATCACAATGTAACAATAACAGTAGGAAACAAAGCATACGAGTACAATTATTTCCAAATGACGGAAGCGAAGCCACTACCAGCCATTTTGCAGCCGGGTCAACTATTGAGGAAGAACTGACTATGGAAACAGTGAATGAACTCAATCTAAATAACAGAAAATCCATTGCTCTTTTGGATACCAAAACCAAATCGAATTCTATGGGCACTATTGGCCTACTCTTAGTTTGTATTATTTTGCGTGCAGGACTACTGGCAAAGAAAAGAAACACCCAGACCAAATTAAACGAAGTTCCAACCCCGGTATCAATAGTACAAGTACCACTTCCTGAATGGAATACGGCGAACGTAACTGGTGTACAACAAATACCAAGATTGTCGAATATTCCCTAATTTTGCAACATAACGATCGAGGACGTTCGTAACCATTAGCAAAAAAAAATTGGTTTACCTTTACAATTAGAAATCTAATTGACTTCTGCTAATGCAATTAGATATTAAATTAGCTCAAATTAATTATTCAATTAATTTTCCATAGAATTATTGAAGTGAACGAATAATGATGTAAGTCACTGTATTGCTGAAAGCGAATATACCCGGTCATTGTAGTTATTAAACAGTTAGTACGTACGTTAAATAGGTGTGCATGTATGTAATATATGTAGTACATATTATGTACATAAGTTATACATATACATATATATACAATATATATATATATATAAATATATATATAAATATATATATAAATATATATATAAATATATATATAAATATATATATGAAATTCATATTATGAATATTTTAGTTTTTTTTTGTTTTTGAAAATATCAAAGTAATTGATTCTAATTCGAGCTAATTGAATATATAATTACATTAGCAGAATTCAATTAGATTTCTAATTGTAAAGGTAAACCAATTTTTTTGCTAATGGCAACTAATTGCAATTAGTTTTACCATTGGAATAAAAATTTCAATTATCTAATGGGAATTAGTTGAACTAATTCTAATTGTTTAATGAATTAGAGAATTTCTTAAAAGAATGTTAATTAGCAATTATTATCATTATCTAATCATTATTTAACATCTGTGAGTTTATATAACACTTTTTCAAACGTCAGTTTTTACGAATCTGTATATATCTGTCTTTATAATGAACAAAAACTAAAAAAAAAAAATAAACGACTGTCAAACTTAAAAATTTGCAGAAGTATAGAATTGAATATTGTTACCATTAAGTTTATTTTAAGAAGTTTGAGCTGAATTTTGTTTAGTTTTCAAGTATGAATTTTTAACTAGTACCTTCCAAAACCTATAGAACAGATGAAAAATATCAAGTAATTTAATTAAATTGGTTACAAACGAATTTTTGAATTGAATAGAATTTTAAAAAATCAATATGTATATATATATATAGAATGTAACTTAAAAAATATTAAAACATTAAACTGAAAATTAATACTAATGATGATTAATATAATTAAAAGGGTTTGGCAGAAATTCGTGTAAAAACTGCAAACCTGTTGGTAATAGATGAATTTCTTCACGGAAGTGGTGAAGTGGTGGTGAAGCAATATCTTTAAAGCTCAGCTTCTTAAGATTTAACAATTCAACTTTAACTTCAGTTTTCTCTACATACTTAAAATCACTATCAGTTCTGTTGACAATTTTGCGAATAATTTTACGTACGTAATTCCTGCATCCATATCTGTAAAAAAAAATAGTTCAAATTATCATTGAAATTATTTCTGAAATTGTAATAAAAATTGTTTAATACCTTATAATCGATGATTGGTTAGCAAAACTTATTCGCTGCAAATGATTGACCATCTTGATTGTGTCCAAACACACTCGATCGATTATTTGTAGCATTTTTACTATAGCAGCTTCATCGCTATCTTCACACAAAGACTGAATATCGAAAGGTAAATTCAATTTTAATTGAAAATCTAAAACATAATCAATTGCTTTCCAATTCTCTGAAAAAGAAAAAAATGTTTCTTAATGAAATGAAAATAAAAAAATAAGCCTCTTACTTTCTATCACATGGCCTTTTTCAAGTTTTACAGACTTTAAATTTATCTCGTGTCCTAAAGAATCAATTTCATCAAATGCCAATACGACCGAAAAAGTAAACATTTTTTTATGCGTGAAGCGTAATATACCTCGACACTGCATTTGAAAATCAAATATCCAATTTATTGAGTTTGCTCTAAAAAAAAACAAAATTGTAATTTAAACTAAACAATTGGCACAAAAGTTCAAAATGTTGTATGTACCTTAAAAGAGCATCTAATCTCAAAACGAAAGGCAGTTTTTCTAAAGCCGCAGTATTTTGGTGTTTGCCCAGGAGATCCATTTCAAAACTAAAAAAAATATAAATTCTTTATTATTGTTGTTTTCAACTTATATGTGTGTAGTATTGAGTGTCCCACTGGATAAATTTTTGTAGGAATAATATTAAAACGAGACATATATCCAAATATGATAAATACGGGAAAATAAAAAAAAAAATTGGTTCTTCAGTTTCCTACCAGACAACACCCATAGAGTTCTGCAAAATTGGTTCGGAAAGTCAACTTATTTTGTAAATATAAAAGAAAACAAGTTAGAGTGCCGAATCTTAAATACCCTCCACCTAAATATAATGAGAATTACAAAAACTACTCTGGTGTTAGTGCTAGAAAATCCTTACTTAGTATTTCTTATTCAGTCTTAGCGAAATATATGTACAATTAGTGTCATTAATATTCGGTATTACTAAAGATATATGTTTATAATATATAATTAAAAACCTCAGCGATTAACTTGCGTGCACTTAAGCGTGGGTTAGCTTTAATTTTTTGCACAATTGAGCTTTCTTTCCTCCTAGTCAATTTTTTTTGGCTGCTCTGTCTGCTTTATGAAGTGTATTCTTTCTTCGTTCTTATGTCTCTAAGGTTCTCCAACCACCTGATCAGTCCCTAGACCTCAATCTGTTTGAGAATTTGTGGGATGAGTTGGACCGGTGTATCCGCAAACGCAGAATGACATCAGTATCTGAGTTGAAATCGAGACTTCAAGAAGAATGGGATCGAATTCCGGTAGCCTATACAGCTAACATAGTGAAAACAGGCAAATCGTCTAAGTGAAGTTGTTACAAAGGGGTTATCCAACAAAGTACTAATTTTAGTATTCAAGTGTTTTTATGCGTTATTTATTATGTTCTCTAAATATTAAATATTATTATTATGTTCTCTAAATATCTGAATATTAATGACGCACAATATATTGGCTACCGGAATTAATTTAGTTTTTTTATTATATTGTTATTGTTTTTTTATAAATACAGAAGTGAATTCCCAAATGTCTTTATATGTTCTTAATAAATAAAAAAAAATATTATAAAAATATGCAAATGTGCCTTAAAATGAATCAGTTGAACATATATGAATCTTTAGTAATACCGAATATTAATGACACTAATTTTATATGTCAGACAAATTTACGCAATCATAATTTACATACATATATAATTTTTTTTTTTTAATTTCAATCAAACTATTATTTACAGAATTTGTCTGTTTATTTTAACAATCTTTTGTAATACAATTTATTTATACAATTATTTATTAAATTGGTAAACATTCCTCGATTGGCTCAACATTTTTCCATATTCAACACAAGTGAAGAAACATGCGTAGTATAAAATAAGTAAGGTTATAAGGTAAGGCTTATTTTGGTTGAATTTCATCTCAATAATGTTATTTACAACAGTTTAATTGTTGTTTGGGAGCTATTGCAACTAGTATAATTGCCGTATAACCGATACTACTATGATTCTGTATTAAAATTACTGGTCTATTGGTGCAATATCGATATTTTTAGACATTTTGTGGGTTAATTTGTTTTTCGGAAGCGGTCCTTATAATCGGAGCAGTGACCAATTTTGGGCCGATATTCTTAAAATTTGGTACAGAGAGTTTTATGAGGATATATGCCGTCGAATTTCAACATAATGCAGGTATATTGAAGAGATATATGAGATTTTTTGAAGTAGACCTTATTTTTATGTGTATATTATACACATATAAATTATTTTTGATTTGGGTAGTACTAATATTTATAAGATATATATAAAGATTAATATCTTTCTTGAATGTGGTCTTTATGTGGGAGCTATGACCAATTATGGGCCGACCATCATAAAATTCATTACAGGAAATTATATATCTATAAGGATTATTTGTGGCGTATTTTAACCTGGTGAGAATTTTAATAACGGATTTACACGTATTTAAAGTAAATTTCGGAAGTGGAGTTTATATGTGGAGTCTATGATCAAACATGGACCAACCTAAACAAAATTGCGTTTTGGAATTTCTTTTTACATGAAACTTATTTTTGCTTAATTTTGAGTTGATATTGTTATTTTATACGAATTTATATATCATTGGGGGCTATGAGAAATCATGGACCGATTTTTACTATTTTCATCACAGTTTCTCCTTTTATCATAGAAATAATGTATACAAAATTTAATGGTATTATCTGTAACATATTTAAACAAAATAGCAAAAAACTAGCGGAAAATATTATATTTTAATGGAGGTTGTCACTCATTTTGGTCCATAACTCTTGTTCTACAACACCGATTTGCTTTGGAGAATTATAAAAGTTTTTTTATAAACTTTGCTGATTATGGTTACGTATTTTAGACATGAAGTATTTAACACAGACAGGCAGACGGGCATAGCTCAATCGACTTATAATTCCATAAGGATCAAAAATATATGTATACTTTGTTGGGACTCAGACGAATATGTCTCAATGTTTCACACGGAGTGACAAACTTATATATACCCTCATTCCCCACTTGTTGTGGTGGAGGATATCAATAGATATTGCAAACTGTAAACATGCAAATTTGTCAAGGTGATGCGGCCTTTATACAATATGAAGCGCAGTAGACAACTCTTGAATATGAAATGTTTGTTTTGACGGTTCATTGCAGGACTGTCTAGGTCTTCATTAGTTGAGACATAAGTACATTTTATGAGCGTATGTATCCAGTCTATCTGTGATATCGGAACCATACTGTGTGGCATTATTGGATACCTGAACGCAACAGTTTGGATATGGCATCTAGTCTTTATCTAGTTCAATGAGTTGTCTGGTAATACCAGTGATTGAAAATCAAGATCAAAGTACAATTTTTTGTACTATTAATATTATTAAAATTAAAATTAATAATAGTAATATTAATATAATGGAAATTAATGGGTCCATTACGGATGACAACCGAACCTCAGTGGAGTTGACAGTTGGCAAAAACATATTACAGATGGTAACTGATAACTGTAAGCTGTTAACTTCAGTTGCCGAACATGGCTACCGAGAATTTGTGGTTGCTTTGATTTTTATTATAAGTGGTAAATTTTAAATGTTAGTTTTTTTGTTGTTAAACTATTTATATTTTTAACATATAAATGTTTATTTTCCACTCGAAAATTCGAAAAACAGATTAACACGAAAGTTGCTTTACATAATAACAACTTGCATGTCAGTTGCGTTGCCTATTGGCAACCTAACTCCAGTTTGGTTGCTATACATAATCGACCTGCAAAATATTTCTGAGAATCGTTTTGAAAAAAAAAATTAATTTTAATTTCCATTATATTAATATTAATAATAGTAAATTAATATTATTGCAATATATATAACATTGATATAATGGAGACTAAAATTTTTCTGTGAATCGTTCTGAAAAAAATTGTACTTTGATATTGATTTTCAATCACTAGTAGGAAACTTCATTCGCGTTGTTTGAGATATATAAGATTCAAAAAAAAATTTGGGACGTAATTACGAATAGGATTACTTACCTCAACATATCTTTTTCATATTTTTTAATGCATTGTGTTATAAGACTAAATTCGTCTTCTCGTTTGTCTATATCGCATATTATTTGGCTATCATCATCGGAAATATTATAATGATTGATTATTGTTCGATCTAAACTCACACGCTGCCACAAAAAATTAACATCCGCTATAGCAGGCCGTTTGCGTAAACGTCTTAAGCGGTCCAGTCCCAAGTCGGGAAGTGGCGGTAATGCAGGTAAAACAAAAGACTCGGATGCACTTGAAGTAGTCTCATTTAAAAACGTGTCCTGACAACGTTTACATTTTCGACAAACACCCGAAACATTACGCAAATAATTCACGCTTTCATTCTTCTTTTTCCAATTTTGAATAGTCTCACTTGCAACTGCTTCAATTGGAGGAGATATGTCCTCCGCATAATTGTCTTCGTGGTCTTCGTATGAAATTCGTACAAGACTTAAACGAGTTTTTTCTATATCTTCCAATGTTAGATTTAAATAGCGATTCTCCATGCTTTTGTTAGCATGTTCTATAGCATTAATACCGCTTGTGTTAATTTGCTCTAAAGCTAAGCTATTCTCAGTTTGTAGAACAAGATTGTTGCTGTTTCTTTGAGCTTCAAAAAATACCGTAACATCAGATATGGTTATAGGATTACCTTCAAATATTGATGGCTTTCCACCTGGGAGAATTTCTACATCAAAGACTGTTGTGTCTCTCCTTTGTGTAAATGTTGTAGCCCTGCGCATGAATTGAATGCTCTCCGCAAGATTATCACCATCTGTCTGCTCAGTATCAGCATCTTTGTGATTCTCTCTGCTTGTTTCAAGTAAGGTAAATGATATATTTGATTTTATTCCACTACTTATAGGTATTGGAATACGAGATTTTCTCTGTTTTGACGGAGTTTGTAATAAAGATTCATTTAAAACAATCCCGGAAATTTCCATAACATTATTACTTATTGCGTGATTACATAGGTCAAATGCCTCCTGCCTCATTGACTCTTCCATATTATTAGACTGTTCGTTGGGACCTACAATTGGTGAAGATGTGTCCGATTCATCCATTAGACAATAGTCAAATAACAAGGTTTGTCTCTTTTTTGGAATTGAAAGTACTGGCGTTAAATTGGCGGGTAAACGTTTGTTAGCGACTTCGTTTCGAAACGGACTAAGATATTCTTCTTCTTTAGCCTTTTTTTCAGCAGCCTTAAATTCTAAAAGCGATAGTCGTGGTGTAATGTAAAACATACGATTATTTGGGTTATTATCAGGAGTCATTGCAGAATTTTCCTGTTTATTTGTTATTTTTGATTTGTTGGTCAATGAATTTGAACTGATGTAACGTGCCAAAGCCATTTTTGCGGCATTCAAAGGTTCTGCAGTCTCATTGAGTTGAAACATTTCAGCAGGAGTGAACGATTGATCAAGTGACATGTCATTATTGCCATCAAAGTATAAAGTTTTACGTTTCTCTTCATTTGGATGATTATTTTCAGACAAACTGGAAACTTTTTTTTCTTCTTCATCTTCTTCTTCAGGAGTACTTTGAATGGGCTGCGGAACATCTAAACTCAAATCCATCTTAAAATTGTCTACGTCACGCAATATTGTGCATAGTTGGGATTTATTTACAGTTTCATTCCTTTTTTGTTCGTCTCCATTCAATTCTAAATCCATACATTTAGCGGTATAAATACTTTTTCTACTTGGCCGAATATCAATATTGTCATCTGCTTTATTGCAATTAATTGCATCAATAGTGGGATCTAACAACTGATCATTGTTTAGCGAGGAAGAATCTGATTTTTCTTCAACTTCGTTGAGCGTAACATCCATATCTTGAGATATATGTATACTTTTCCTTGATTGTGAAACTTTTTTATCTGTTTTGTCATCTGCATTATTGCAATTAATTGCTTCAATAGTCGGATCTAACAACTGATCATTGTTTAGCGATGAAGAATCTGATTTTTCTTCAACTTCGTTGAGCGTAACATCCATATCTTGAGATATATGTATACTTTTCCTTGATTGTGAAACTTTTTTATCTGTTTTGTCATCTGCATTATTGCAATTAATTGCATCAATAGTCGGATCTAACAACTGATCATTGTTTAGCGAGGAAGAATCTGATTTTTCTTCAACTTCGTTGAGCGTAACATCCATATCTTGAGATATATGTATACTTTTCATTGATTGTGAAACTTTTTTACACAATTGATGATCTAGAGCCTGTGCTTTAGTTTCATCCAGTTCGCAAGCGTCGTCATTAAAATGTAATGTTTTCCTCTTTGACTTTGAATGACAAATAAATGCATCTGGATTTACAGCTTCAAAATTTTTATCAATTTGAATCGATTTTGCTTCAAATGAAATTTCATTGTTCAAACATGATGTTTTTCTTTTTGAATTTGAATTGCAAAAGCTTGTTTTAGTGTTTTCTTTCTCAACATTTTTCACCAAATGACTCGATACTTTTTCTAATGGACTTTCATTGTTAAAATACTTTCCGTTTTCTATAGGAATTTCACTGTTGAAATATAATGTTTTTCTCATTGGATTTAAATTGCGCATGCGTGAATCAGCTTGAACAGTTTCAGTGGTTTTCTCAATTTGTAAGGATGCTTTTTCTAAGGATTGTGTTTTAATAGTTCCATCCAAGTTGTTCTCCTGGTGGTACATGAAAGACTGTGGATTTTCACGGATTTCAAAATTCTCAGGTACATTTACCATTACTAAATTATCATCAATTATACTATCATTGTCGAAGTATGTGGTGTGTCTTCGAGGATTTTTAGATTTTTCGGAAAGTTCTTGAATATCTTGAACATTTACAGAATCCTGACCTTGATAATTTGTCTCATCAGACACCTTGTCATTTGCTATATCTTCGTTTAAATACAAGGTTTGTCTTCTGCGACTATAGATAACATTTTTTTCCACGTTTATTCCAATTTGTTTGTCATCAATATCATCATGACAATTTGTTAAATTGTAGGTACAATTATTACCATAAACAATATTTGTTTTGATTGAATTTTCCTTTATAACATCAGTGTCAAATGATTCATCAATATTATTGTTGAGATGCATTGTTTGTCTTGGACATTTGTCGAATACACCTTTATTTTGATAATTTAAGTCTTGATCAACAGCCTCACTGAGGTATAAAGTATGCGTCGAGGGTATCTGCTGTTTTATGGTGTCCTGTTCTTTATTCTCATTGTTGAATAAAATTGCTTGCCTTGTACTTTTCTCGATCGATACCTGTTGTTGTTTTTCAATATCCTGGACATAATTGTAATCATTTTCCATTTTTTTATTTGTACAAATACGTTCTTGTTTATTTCCATTACTATGCGAGTCATGCATAACTTGTTGATCCTTATTGATGATATTATTATGATTGTTTGTGTTATCACACGATTCGATGTTATCACATAAATATAAAGTTTGCCCCTGATGGAGAATGTTGATGTCGACATTTTGTCCATGTTCTTTATATTTACAAGATCCAACATCACTTGAAACGTCCATTATATCATATGCATCCATAAAGTTATTACATTCTTTTATATTTGTAATCGTTTGTGTAAATACTGGTTTAGCATTTCGAAACATAGAACTGAGGGTATCATTGCTGAAACAAAAATATTAAAATTGAATGTAAATAAATTAAGTTAAAACGCTATATATCCCCTACCTAAAACTAGAATTACTCAAACTATACCCCAGCAGTTCTGTACAGACTACTAAACAATTTTTAACTTTAATTTTGTAACATATTATGGAAAAGAGTATAATTTACTGATATCTTGATATATAAAATAAAATTAAAGAAGCTAAGTATTGCTTTTGTCTTATTAATTGGTGGTCTTCAATATATATTGTTGAATCATTTGATAAGTATGTATGTGCTTATTGTAATAGAGAGAAGTCTTTCCATTCTCTGCAATATCGTAGCTTCAACCGATAGGGGGATGTGCCATAGCTAGACCATCTTAAAATTTAAAAATAATTAATAAGCATTTAGAAAATGTATAATTTTATAGATCTACTTCCAATATTTCGATGTGTCTTTTTGGTGGTGGGTATAAACGAATAAAGGATATTTTTTAGGATTTCCTCTGAGAGCATTATGTTGCTACCAGAGTACCGAGAATGCTCGAATTGATGTATTTTGTGAACGAATTTAATTCGATCGAATTTTATATGTGAATTTAATTTGAATTTTCCCGCGATATACGAAAGAATTTGAAATATAAAAAGGGAAAATTTTTTCTTTCGCCAATTAAATTTAAAAGAATTAATCGCGAATTTTATTTTTCTGTTGTGAAGGAAAATTTAACACAAAAAAATGTTGTTTTGTCACAGAATAGCAAAATATGTGGAAACATATACTCGTATACAAATGTATATTTATATGTGTGCAATTTCATTAGTACACATTGTTTACGTAAACGATAAATTTGAATGATAAACTTCAAAAATCTGCATTGTCGCTTGTATAATGCATGAATAATGTTTTCATAGCTAATTTTGTATGAACATACATATATAGTATATAGATATATCTGAATATATATTAAGGATGGGCCAATTTGTTCGTGTGAGAAAAAACGTATGGCGAATTTAGATTTTTTTTATTTAATTCAATAAACTAAACAGTTTTCGAGTTACGCGAATATTTATTGGACAACCCTCTCCATTTTTAAATAATGCTATATCTCAAAAACTAGAGCTAACCTAAAAAAAAAAAACGGTTAGCACCACTGGACTCAGCGTACTCGATTTAACTTTACCCAATAGGTGCCCCGTTTGTCGGTAAAAAGTGTAAAAATTGAGCACAGTGTTATCAACCGACCGATTAGGTATCATGATTTCTGCATATGTATATGAAACTTGTGTTGAATTTGATTTGGATACCAAGATTTATTTTCATATGGGAGCTATGATCAATTATTGACCGATCTGCACAAAATTTATAGACGTGATTAGGCTTCATGTACAACATATTTGCGCCGAAATTTGTTTGGAGCTAGGTGAAATAATTTTTTTTTTCAACCAATTTCAATTCCAACCGTTCGATAATATATTGGACCAAAAAATATCATGTATCGAATATTATCGAAATATCTTCAAAATAGCGACCTGTACTTTGCGCACAAGTTTACATACAGTTAGTCTGACGGACGGACATCGTTAAATCGGCTCAGTAAGTAATTAAGGTGGGTGTTATATTAATATTTCTGAGCATTACAAACATCATCACGAATCCAATACACAATCCCCACTATGGTCTTATACGGTATATAAAGAGAAATTCTTACACAACGAACATTTTAATGTCGTGTACAAGATTTTTTTCTTTCTTGCTTGCAATACCAAAAGAAAAACTATTCGAAACCACTTCTATTTCTATAAAACTATTTAATATTTCATGGATTTGGATTAATAAATATTTTTTGCAAATTGTATTTTATGTGTTGTATTAAGTATGTGTTATATTGATATACAAAACACTTTGTATTTTTAGATAAAATTGTTTACCCAATAAAATTAATGTATAAAAATAAATAAATTACACCTTGCTCGTAGATCGCAGATAAAAAAGAATTAAAAAAGAAACTAAAAAAATGTAAATGGCAACTTACCACAATTTTTTAGACTTTACACTTGAACTTTGCAAACCTAAGTCAAGTTTACTTGCGGCATCCCTTAGTGATTCATCAAATAAACCCATGATGTCATTCAGTTGTGTTATTTCCCTTTTTGAACTATTCCTGGATACGGTCTCATCACTCAATTTAGCTCTTGTTAGAAAACTTGTATTGTCCAGCAATAAATCATCGGCTTGTGAGTACCGGCATTTAGCATTATTTTTCCTGTCTTGTACAACGATGACATCTTGTGTATTATTAAAATCGAAATAATTATTTGAATTTACAAATTTTGAGTCTTTGTTCGTAGTGTCGTCGGATGATATCGCTATGTTTACATCCTCAAAAACGAGTGTTCTTCTTTGTTCGGTGGATGGTTGAGATATTTGAACATATTTCGAATGGAAGTTGGATGCGGCATTTCGGGCCTTTCGATCAGTATTGGGAGTTTTAGGAATATTTGCAAACACATTTATTTTGCCATGTTCAATTTCGTCATTTAACTGTTTAAGATTAAACGCTTTGAACTCGGATGGAATTAATGGTGACGACGATTCAGACGACAAAGACATATTTTTTACATTATTCAATGAGAAATTTAAGGATTTATCCGTATTTGGTTGATTTTTAGTTTCTATTGATACAGCTTCAACATCTATAACGTTAGGAGTCGGCACATTTTGTTCTTGCTTCTTTTTGTACCGCAGCATTCTTTGTTCCTCCAAATTAATTGAATTTTTTGCTTTATTTACATGTAATGCACATATCTTGCGAACAACTAATTTAGGCTGTTGACTATGTTTGTTGATACTGCCCGGTACATTTAAACTGTTGACAGAAACAGGTACTTGTATTAACTTGACGGGAGTCTCACATATATCCTCATTTAAATTAATCGTTTGCCTGGATAAATTACTTTTAACTTCGAGTAAACTGGTTTCTATGGGTTGATTGAAATTTATAGTGGGTCGACTTTTTACTTTGGGTATGGCTCCATGTTGACTACATTTAGTAGCAGGCGCGGAATCAACTTCCATTGATTTATCAAAATTTATAGTTTGCCGAGACTTATCAGTAGACGCAAAATTATACTCCGTTTTTACATTTTTTGGTGATAGTTCAATGGTCTTATTAAAGTTATTACTCTGTCTCGGTCTCATTTTTTGAATGGGTTGATTTATCTGAGCGATTTCATATTTGCCTTTTGGTGATATTTCAATCGGTTGGTTAAAGTTAATTGTTGGTCTGAAATTTATTTTATTTTTGCTCAATGTCTCTTTTGGAGACATTTCAACGATTTCATTAAAGTTTATCTTTGACCTCGATTTCATATTTGGCTCTATATTACGAGAGTGTATACTGTTTTCTATTTGCATATTATCGTCGCAGTCTTGTAAAAAAGAAAAACGATTTACTTTTTCAAGAAACGCAAGCGATTCCATTTCAACATTTACACTATTTATATGAGACTGCGATAATATTTTATCATTAATTTCCATTTCGCAACAGTCATTTTGAGTTTCGTTCGCACTTCTTGTTGATGCTGGATTAACATTTTCTTTATCATATTGTTTAGCCGTAATGGGTGATAGATGCATATCTGTGGCTTGTTGTATGGTTTTTCTTTTATTGTCAACCTTTCTGTTTGAAGCAGAAACCTGTTCATTGCTTGATATTGACAATGAATCATTCATATAAATTGTTATTGGTTCCTTTAAGTTTTTACCTTTAGTACATGTAAAATCAAGGTATTGATCCTAGAATTTTAAAAATTATAAAAAACATGTAAAATTTAAATTTCTGATTGTTTGTTGTTTTTTAATAAATAATAAAACTTCGAACTACCAGAACCAACACTGGTTAAAGGATTGATGTTTGTCTGTTGACTGACCGGCACCGCAGTGGTGTATGTGGTTAGAAATGTGGAAAAAATCGAATGAGAGAAAGTGGGATTTCTCGAAACATATGTAAATTCAACAACCCAGGTTCGAATCCTAGTCAAGAAAAATTATCGAAAATTTTTAATAATAAAATTTTTCAAGTTGTAATTCCTAACTTCAGTAAAAATAATTTAATGAACTTAAGCCTGACTAAAATTATCAAGAAATTAATAAATAATCTTTATTTTAATTTCCAGTTTGGGCATAAATCAGTGATTTCATGAAGTCAAACTATTTTATATTGTTTAAAATCAATTATTTTAAACAATAATTTTATAGTTGTACTTTTGCCTTATATATTTTGAATTCCAATATCTAAAAATTTGTATAACCTTAGACATAAATGTTATAACAGCAAGTGTAACGATTAATCCTATTGTGAATTATTTATTAACGTTAACGCCTAACAAGTTAAAGCTGCTATAAAATGTATAATAATAATGAAAAACCTAAGTTAGTTACATAGTTAGAAAAAAGAAAATGTAGACTCACTTCTTCTTCCAACTGAACGGTGAGCAACTCAAATAAAATATACTCATATATTGAATTATAACCCTAAACTCTTTTATTTCAACATCTACCGCTTTTATAATTTTTCATTCTGGTGAGGAATTATAAAAACATTGAGACAAAATAAAACAACCAAATTCTACAAACCAGCGGCCTCAACCAAAAGCTACGGGCTTATCTACCCTTCTTACGTATTTAGGTGCAACCTTCAATGTCTACCTACAGCCCACTCTTCATCATCTAACACCTAAATATCCCATCCCTCTAAAAAAGCCCTGGATAACTTACAAATATTTTGTTCATATATAATCGCTAATGAGTTACTTTTAGTGTAAGGCAGTTAGCTGAATTTTTAAATATAGTTATAGGAAATGCATATTTCAAAGATAGTGGCAGTTTAAAGACTTCTCTTAAATTCATTATAAATTCCTTTCGAATTTAAATAAATGTAAATGATTTGAAGTACTTAAAAATAACACCCGAATGTTAATTTGGGTATGTGATCTGAGAATTTAAATATTTCAATTCACTGTAAACAACAATGATCTCCAATGACAAACTAATGAGAAATTAATGTGAAGGCCAGCTTTATTGATGAAGAAAACATTTAAAATATATGAAAATATCGTTTGGTTTTATTGAATACCAACCATCAGAATCTAAATCAATATCCCATCCTGACATCTGAATGGAGTAACGAATAGGCAGAAGTTATTAATTTGGGTACCGATCTTTCTTATGACAATTTACAGACAGAAAAAATAGACACTGGCAACGGTATACATAAACAAGAATTTCCATGAGCGATTGATGTCAGCTCGCTAGTCAGCAAAGAATTTTATTATAATTATGACTGTGGTTGTTCAGAATTTTTTTCTGTCATGAATAAAGCATGTCGGCTTTATGTTGCTTGAAATATGTTTTCTTAAGCCACCAAATAGCCTACACGAACCTAAACGGTGTCAATATATAAGATGTATTCTTGAAGATTTTGATACTGAAAATCAGTTAGCGATAACGCTAATTTCGATTATTCACCCCTATCGTGAATAAAAATTCCACGTGAAATTTGTTCACTTTTCACATTTTTCCTATTTAAATTCAATGTTAAAAAAATGAATGTGAACAAATTTCATGTGGAATTTTAATTTACGATAGGGGTGATTATGTTAACGGTATTTTTAGTATTTTTTGTAATTGTTTTGGTAACATTATTTTCGCGATAACCATTCTTCGTTTTTGGTAACGGTAGCTTAGCGGCAACGGAAAGTCTGTCCAAAAATGACCCAAATGAAAAAAAAAATGAATTTTCGTAATTTAAAATTATTTATAGGTTAAAGGTAACTTTAGAGCCTACTTTCAACGTCAGCTATTGCACAAAAGTTTTTTTTTTTTTTTGCTCAAAAAATGGTATTTGGTGCAACTCACTTGTACAAAAATACAAAGAAGTTTGCAATCCCAGCTAGGAAACCTAGGACACGAAAGTCCACTTTAGCAAAAGATATAGTTATTTTTAGAGCCAGAAAAAAATCCATTTTTAAGTTCACGCGAAATAAAGGCTGAAATTGGACAGCAAATAAGCGCAGAAATATCCACACGGACAAATGTGTTCTAAGATTTGAGTGAAGCACCTGCCGTTTGGCTTAATCTTCACTACGTACTTAAACGCAGGACGGACTCGGCCCGTCAACCGCATTGTAAGACCCTGTGAGTGACATGGAGCCATGTCTCATCAGAGTATCATACTTGCATGCCCCTACAGGGGCACACAATTTGCAATTTCTCAATACATGACTGCAAGATCATGTAAAGATCACCTTGCTAGAGTGATTGGGCTATCTAATCCCTGCCGTCTATAACTTAGTACTATTAGTAAAGCCCATAGAACAGGATCCTCGAACTTACGTAGTACTCGACAGACTACGAAAGCCTTAGATCCTATGCGTTCCATGAGCACGTAACTAAGAGTCTTCGCTAATTAACAACGGCTCTGTTGAGATCGGCAACAGCACCTAGGACAATTTGGTTGGCTTGAAATCTGCTTTTGCGGGAAGTCAAACATCAGCCATTAAACCAACTGCCATTCTTCCCGCTTTGGGTGGCAACCACAGCCACTACGTGGACACCGAAGTGACCTCAACCAATTATCAGTTAGGGGACAAGCTCCCAATAGTTAAATTGGGGACAAGTCCCCGGGCTTTAACTGATCCCGTAGTACCAGATAAAGACTCTGGTTAGCTTCGACCTTCCTCTGGTAAACCAGATTCCACTCTATCTAGTTTCGAACCCTTGCAAATTCATGGGACTAGTAACCATTTTATCCCGACATTGAGTAATGTATAGGTGATTGATCACTTATACTTTGCTCGCCGGGTTTTTCTATAGGCCTGTGGTGGGGGTTTGGTCTAGGTGGGGCGTGCACCTAGACCTGGCCCCCAGGCCAATTATCCACACGGACAATAAGAAGACACTTAAATGAAGCAGGACTTTGTGGGTGCATTGCACAAAAAAAACTCATGTCTTGAAAAAAAATATATCATGAAGCGGTTGCGGTTCGCAAAAGAAATGCTCAAAAAAGATCCACGTTACTGAAATAGAGTTCTCTGGAGCGACGAATCTAGTTTTAGTTGTTCCAATCTGATGGAAAATCGTACATTAGACGTCATCCAAATAAAGCCTTAGACCTCAGGTAAACTGTTAAAACAATATGTGGCGGTTTTTTTCTGGTCTGGGGGGTTACTCTCTATTGCGATGCGAAAGAAAATTCGATGTGTAAGTGTATCAATTTGCACGCTTATCGCATCGCAATAGAGAGTAACCCCCTGGGTTGCTTTTTCTTGGCGTGGTGTGGGTCTAATTGCACGAGTTTAGGGAATAAAGTATCAGCATCCATTTTGGAAAATGTAATGGAACCGTATTGCTTTGAGAATTTGCCCGGTCCAATACATTTTCTAGCATGATAATGACCCAAAGAACACTTCACGGTTAGTGAATTTTTAGTTTTAATATGTTAACCTAAATCTTTCAAATATATGAACCAACACATTTTAAAACAAAAAAAAAACTGTATAAATTGCAAATACAGATAGAATAAAAAAAATTTGTTTTGCAGAAAAATAGTAAAAAAAATAATATAAAAATGGATTATCATTGTACTTCTTCTCATTCTTTGTAGTCAAGTATAAATTTTTTCTTTTATTTTTTGGTTCAACAAAATAATTGTCCTATAAATCAAACTAACATGCTTTTTTGTACTTGAAAATTGATTTTATTTTAATTATTTTCTCCAGATTATTATTTAATAATGCGTAAATTTAGCATTAAACACAATAACTTCATAAATTCTATTTTTAATTGATTCGTATAGGGATTTTGAATAGTCGAGGGATATTTCACCCCATGCAGCTTTTATTCCAACAATAAGCTCATCCTTGGCTTCGTATTGTTTTCCTCCTTCGTATACCTTACGCGTTAGCCAACCACAAACATTTTCTATTATGTTAATGTCGGGCGAATAGGGTAGCCAGTTTAAGGTATCGATATTTTGGCTGGCAATCCACGATTTTACTACACGTGTCGTGTGTATAGTTGCGTTATCATGTTGATAAATCCACTCTAGTGGTCCAAAAATATTTTTTATCTTAGGGAAAGTTTGTTCCAATAGGGTTTTGTAAATATTTTCGGTCATTCGGGTACACTGAATAACAACGTCAATAGTGCCGCAGTATGAAATTGCAGCCCATACCATAAGAAATTTTTCGTCCTTACGCATATATGCATATAAAAGTTATAGCCATTGGGGCCATCCAAATAAAATTTTTTTTCATCCGAAAAAATTACTTTTCGCCAATCGTTATCGCTTAAATTGTCTTTGAACATTCCATGCCATATGATCTTTGGCAAACTGAAGGCGCTGTTGTTGACGGAGTGCATTTAATGGAGTTTTTTTCTTTAGTTTTCGGAGTCATGCTTAAAATAGCGCGACGTACTGTTGATTAATTTGCCTTAACTCCTGCTAAATGCAACTCCTGTTAGAGCTGTGCAAGTACCTCCTTTGTAATTTTAATTATATGTTTCACGATGTTTTATGTAATTCATTACCACATTATGACTTCCTCCAATTTTTATAGCGATTTATCGATAAGAATAATTTTTACCATTTCTGACCAATTTAAAGAACTTTTTCTTCCCATATTGATTTAGCTAACTGCAGTCAAAAACTGTAATTTTAATTTTATTTGGTTTTTATAAAGCTTTATTACAACCGCCCACCGATTTAAGTTAAAAATGCATGTGGTTCTATTCTGTTGAACAAAAAAATTATTGAAAAATTTTATATTTGACTACAAAGAATGAGAAAAAGAAACGTTATAATCCATTTTATATTATTTTTTTTAAACAATTTTATTTTTCGAGATTAAGGTCAGTTTTTATTTTTTCGGATATTTCGCTACAGAATGTGTAACATCTTCAGGGAAACAATAACAAAATTTAAAATTAATAACAATAAAAATATTTTTCAAAAAATTTTTTCAAAAAATAAAAATAAAAACTGACCTTAATCTCGAAAAATAAAATTGTTTAATTAATAAAAAGGTCGAACAATCAGTTAAATAATCATTACTTTTTTTAGTTAAATTATCATTCACAGTATCAACTATTTTTCTGCAAAACAAAATTTTTTTATTCTATCTGTATTTGAAATTTATACAGTTTTTTTGCTTTAAAATGTGTTGGTATTATCCTGATGAACCCGCAGTGTATATGCTGAAAAGTCGTTTCTAATTATATGGCCACAACTGTATGTATATAGAATTAATAGAAACAAAAGAAAAATAAACAGAAAGACCATCATCAAACACCCAACAACAATACAACAGTATAATTAATCATGTTCTTAGGAAAAAATAATACAATTCCAAGAATTATTAAAAACAATGCCAAAAATATTGACTCGAATTAAAAAACATACTTTTGTAAACAATTATATTTTATTTTTCGAAAATAAGGTCTAATATTGTTTTTATTTTTTATTTATTTTTTTTCAGGAAAACAATAACGATCACGCCCATTTTACCCATGACTATTCACATTAACAAATAATCAACGTGCACAAATTTCTAAGACTCTGGTATTATAGAACTGTAGATATATGATATTAAATATTTACTTTGTATGGGAGCTGCCACTCCCACTGGTCCGATCGCGCCAATTTTTTTCCTGATTATTCAAATCAGTAACATATGGGATAGTGCAATGTTTCAAAACTCTTGCTATCACAATAGTCAAGATATATAATGTTATTCAATTTATGTGGGAGGGGCCACGCCCACTTGAAATATATATCACCGTAAACGTAATTTGGACTGCAACCTTTCAAATGAAACCAGTTTGGGCCAAATCGGTTGGATAGTTTTAGAGTCTATAGAGGACAAACATACAAACATTGTATTTTATATATATATATGTACGTAGATTGATCTATACACCAATGATATCAATTATACTTTTGATGAATTCCCACGACAGTCGGTTCAATGCACCGAAATGACCCGAGATCACTCGGCCAAGGGCTGTCAACTCAGCAATTACTGCTGTTACAACATCAACAACATTATCCTTTTGATTGCAAAAATATAGCTTTAAGCCAGTTAATCTTAATTACAAATAAATGTTAATAAAACTTGTAGGAATGAAAAGTTAATAATTTATTTTATTTTATTTATTTTTTTTTTCAATATTTGTATCGTACTACTAATTTACTAATTATTTTATAAATTCATTGTTCTATCTATGATCACTATTTTAATTTGCCTTTCAATGATTTACAAGTTTAGAAGATTCTTATTATTGCGATTTTGGTAATAGATTTTAAAAATATATTATTTATTATTTTATCACATCAAAAGCAATTAAAATAAGATTTTATGTTTTGTGTTTTTTGTTTTCATTGAAAAAGTAAAAGATATTTTAAACTATTTTTTAACAAAAACAAGTAAGAGTTTATATTCGGATGTGTGGAATCTTATATATAACGGGTCCGCCATCTAATGTTTGTTTTTCAACTAGTGCTTATTTCGTAAATGGTAACACTTAGCTCATGTCTGATTTAACAGATAATTAGTTTTATCCTTCCGCTGAACGAATATGGTTTTATATACGCTTGAACAACGCTCGGAAATATTGCGACATTACTTTGAAAATCATGGTAATGTTGCAGAATGTGTGCGAAAATTGCGTACGGATTTTGGAAGAAGAGAAGCACCGTTCGTTATCTTGTGAAAAAAGTGAAAGAAACTGTCATCCTCATCGATAAACCAAAGCGTGAAAAGCCAAAAACAGTGCGTACACCCGAGAATATTGCTGCTGTGGCAGAAAGTGTGCGTGAAGCGCCATCAACATCAATTCACCGTCGTTCTCAACAATTGAACATTTCAAAGAGACGAAATGAGACGAATTTTGCATAAAGACCTTGGTATGACGCCATACAAAGTCCAATTGGTTCAGGAGTTGAAGCCAACTGACTATCCAATGGGTTTTCGCTTCGCTAAGTGGGCTTGCGATCGACTTACAGAAGATGCCGATTTTGCCAAAAAAAAAAAATCATCTTTTCAGATGAAGCTCATTTTGATCTTGGCGGGTATGTAAACAAGCAAAATTGTCGCATTTGGGGCACAGAAAACCCGCACATTGAGAAGCCGATGCACCCAAAACGAGTCACTGTTTGGTGCGGATTTTGGTCCAGAGGCATAATTGGGCCATTTTTCTTCGAAAATGAGCAAGGATTGGCCGTTACAGTCAATGGCGATCGTTATCGGGCCATGTTGAACGAATTTTTGTTCACAAAAATTGAAGATGAGCAACATTTGGTTTCAACAGGACGGCGCTACGTGCCACACAGCCGAAGCTACACTCGATGTTTTGCGCCCTGTTTTTGAAGATCGCATTATGAGCCGCAGAGCTGATGTCGTTTGGCAACCTCGGAGCTGTGATTTGACACCGTTGGACTATTATTTGTGGGGTGCCGTCAAAGATAAGTATTACGTCGACAAGCCAGAGACCATTGACGCTTTAAAGGACAATATTCGCGAAGCCATTGGTGAAATACAGCTGCACACAATCGATAATTTGCTTAAAAATTGGACCGATCGTCTAGGCTACTGCATGTCTAGCCGAGGCAGCCATTTGAATGAAATTACATATTTTCCAATTTTAACCGGAAGGATTGTACTTTCAAATAAAAAAAAAAATTTGAGAAAATATTCAGTAGTTTTTTTTTTATAGCATTTTCAAAAAAAAAAAAAAGTTATTTGGCGGACCCTTTACAACATCAATAACAATATTTGCATCTCCATAACGATATACTTTAGAGTTTTTTGGTTATTTCAGTTATTCTCGGAACTAGACCTTATATGGGAGCTTTGACCGATTATGGGCCGATCACAATACAGTTCGTTACGAATATTTATATAATCTGTGGATTATTTGTGTCGAATTTCAACTTGATAGAAATATTTAAAAGATATTTAGGTGATTTTTCGAAAGTAAACTTTATGTAGGTGCTTTGGTCAAATATTTACCGATTGTCATAAAATTCGATACACCAATTTATAAATAAATGTGTGTTTGTCGAATTTCAACCTGATAGTAGGTAATTTTTATAAGAGGTTTATGAGAATTTAAGTTATTTTCGAAAGTGGACTTTATATGGGGGCTATGATCAATTATGCAAACAATATAGGGTAGTGTATATAAAAATATTTATCACAACAATTGTAATTGTTAATGTATAGCTTCAATTTTGGAAAATTTTCAAATGTCTATTTTAAAATGTAATATTTTCA
Organism: Bellardia bayeri; assembly: GCA_950370525.1. NCBI lineage: Eukaryota > Metazoa > Arthropoda > Insecta > Diptera > Calliphoridae > Bellardia > Bellardia bayeri. The sequence goes on from OX493264.1 coordinate 61,110,302, forward strand.
TACGAAATTGTAATATTAAATTTTTTCTGCTTTTTTGAAAATCAACAAACATAAATTGTTATAAATACCTGGTCCATATATTCGTTGAAGACTGACACACTTTTGATATCGGATATTTCTGAATCATTTCCTCTCATATTTGATGTATCACCCCTTAATTCTCTCATAAATTCAACCGTTCTTTCACTAGACATAGTTGATCGTGCTTCTTTTTCATCGTCTTCTAATGAAAAGCTATACAAATTATTTGTTTCTTCGGCAGCATTGTCCTGTTTAACTTGAAATTGAATTTCTTCATCGTTTAGTGTAATATCGACACTATACTCAATAGGGTAAATTTTACTATTTTGATTTTGATACGAAACATTTATTAAATCTGTATTTGCACTAAGGATTGATAGGTTATTACTAATGGACACATTTTGATGATGGTGACTTATTTCCATTTGCAAATCTTGTCGAATTGTAGCAGGTTGAACAATATTTTCTTTATTTTCTTTTTTTTTTAGTGAACTTCGTGGATACTTATTCATTGCAGATGTGCCTAAATTTGATGCTGTTTCGTTCACATTTAAATGATCCGAAATTTCATAAGAGTTATTCCATGACTTTGGTTCCTCTTCTCCATGAAAAACCCTGAAATTATTCATGATTACAGATATTTATACAATAACATTGGTAATTTTTGTACTTGCCTTACTGAATTTTTACCACTAAAACTGATGCGCCTCTTTATCTGCGTTTTCATATTATCCATGTCCTTTGCTATGGATTTTCGTAGCTAATAATTTAAATTAAAAATTTTGTACATAACACATCATAATAGGTATTCCAAATTAATTACATACATATCTCTAAATACAGTCTCATGCGTAAACTATCGACCTATACCATCATATAAGAACCTATCTCCACTATCAAATAAAAAAATATGAACCAACATAGGACACTTGACTATAAAGTGTCACAATAATACTAAAAAGTATACTGATGGAGACCAAAAAAACTTTAAATTCGCAGATTTCAGCCTACTACATGAAGGTATAGGTCGACTGATGCTTTACTTTGAATCAACGTAAAACTCTGGCAGTGTGTAGTATAAACCGCCAATGTTTAAAAAATTGTTAAGCATAGATGACCTTGATATATAACTACATCTTGCTGCTCTCAAATAAACTTACCGCACTTCTCCTTTTCTTCGAGTCCATTTTTTAATTTTAAAAAGTATTTTTATATTGACAAAATATTTAATTTATAAACTTATAGGAACAAATGAAAAACATAGCCACCTTAAAAAGACGCTTTAATATTTTGAATTGTTGTTTTCAAGTATAGTTGTTGGCTGCACTGCTTTTGATAATAATACGATAACAAAACAATGTAATCGATAAAACAGTGAATGCTGCAGAGTTGCTTTTTTATTTGAAATTGTACAAAATTTTTCTATAGAGTTTCTTGGCACTAATAAAGTTGTCTCCCGAGAAGATAACAAAGCAGTGATGAAAAATGATATTTTGGTTTTTGTTCCAACTATATATATAATATGTACTTTTTGGATCTCCACAGTAACATTTTTAATATTTGTTATATAATAATAAAGGTTAAGCACAAACTTATTTAATCGAAAATTCGATACCTATATGTATGTATCTTATGGCAACATTTTTAACATTACTTTATTTAACGAATGTTTAAACAAACTGGTATTAATTTATTGCAAGTGATAAAAAAGAATACGGTGTAAGACTTCCTCAAAAAGTCATTATCTAACTTATGGTGATTTTGTAAATGCTACAAAACTGGTGTTTATTGAAAAATGTTACCAGATAAAGCGTTTGTTCACGATATGCAACTAGTGTTGCAAGAAGAAAGAAAGGCAAAGAAATAGTGTTAGTTTCGCAATAAAATGTTTCCTGTCTGTATTTGTTTATATATATAGTTAGACAACCACTTTTGACTATTTTTAATTATTATTTGCGTTTATTATTGCGATTGTCTAAAATATTCTTATTTATGAAGTATCGGATTATTTTGTTTGCTTCGATTAACCGTGATTACCGCTATTATCCGTGATGGCAGAATTTTTTTTATTAACTTCAAATTCATACGTACAATATAATAAACATGAAAACGGGGAATTCCCTTGTTTACATACGATGAGTTGGAAGCATTTTAAAGTGATTAGTTTAATTTTGAAATTTGGGAAATACGGATGATTAGATCTATGTAAATATATTTAGTCTGGCATCGTTACCAGTGGTAAAAGGACAAACATTTTAAATATTGAAGATAAAGTCAAAATAATTAACGAGCATTCAAAAATAATGTGAGTTTTAAAATGCTAGCTCAAAATTACAAAGTTTTAAGAAGAATTAATTTGTTTTAATATAAATATGTATGTACACCAATGTTAAATAATAATAATATTTAAAAACTGTATAATCAAAATTGCAATTCAATTAACCGTGAAAATCGATTATCCGTAATGCGTCTGGTCCCGTCCATCACGGATAATCGAGGCCCGACTGTATATATTTATTTATTGAATCTTCAAATGCATTGTGCTATTTGTAATAGGAATTCAGAAATTTTTAAAATAAAGATATAACCCTGCCTTTACCCGGCATTTACACATGCAAGTTCGAAAAACTCAATACACTCACATTTTTTTCACTTGCAGAGCTACTCGAGTTTTTCGAATAAGTTTTCGTATATAATACGTACACAGCAAGTACTTGCATGTGTAATCCTCCTTTACACATGCAAGTACTTGCATGCGAGTGCTGTGTACTCCTGTGTGCGAAAAACTCGATTAGCTCTGCAAGTGAAAAAATGTGAGTGTATTAGTAAAAAAATGTGAGTGTATTGAGTTTTTCGAACTTGCACTTGCATGTGTAAATGCCGGGTAAAGGCAGGGTTACACATGCAACCCAGCAAACCATATGAGTCCGAAAAGAGTCTTTTCTGACACCTTTTTCGGAGCGTTAACACTCTTTATGAGCACAAAAAACAATCATAATTGCTCCGAAAACCTTCAGAAAAGAGGGTCATTACGTTCGAAAATGGTCCGTCAGAAAGAGCTCTTAGATAATGTCAGAAAAGATTCTTTTATGAGGGTTTTTTTGGGATCTTAAAGAGCTCTTAGATAATGCCAGAAAAGAGTCTTTTATGAGATTTTTTTTGGACGCTGTGTAATCTTGTTTTTATCATTCTTGTGTGTTACAGCTATGTTTTTTTTTTGTTCAAAGCCCAAATAACAGGACAACAACGCTTTGGTGTGTGTAATTAAGTGGAATTTCTGAGTCATACTGCGTGCCGACTCGGGACAGTAACAATTTCGCTCCGAAAATGCTCTTTAGTTGGACTCTTTTCTGACTCCTTTTTCGGAGCGCTCCGAAAATACTCTTTTGTTGGACTCTTTTCTGACTCCTTTTTCGGAGCGCTCCTAGAATGGTATGCTGGGAAGTACTTGCATGCGAGTGCTGTGTACGTATTATACGAAAACTTATTCGAAAAACTCGAGTAGCTCTGCAAGTGAAAAAAATGTGAGTGTATTGAGTTTTTAGAACTTGCACTTGCAGGTGTAAATGCCGGGTAACTATGAAATTAAAAAGTTGTGGGTGTACGTATGTAATTATGCGGTATGAATGTAATAATAACAACAAAAACAAGAATGGTATAGAAAGAATGGAAATTCATCAATATTTATGGACATTTATTTTCAAAATGATAGAAAATTAAAAAAAATGTAACAAAAAAACAGTAAGTTGGTGAAAACGAAATTTTTCAATGAGAAAATTTTACTTTTAGACACATTATGTGCATATGTATGTATGTATAGGTAGTGTTTTAAGAGAAAGGCAACAACAACTCAGAAGAAGTTTTTAATAATAACATGCATTCATATTGATTTGCAAACATCATACGTTGTTTGAACTTGTTTGTATTCTGAATGAAATGAAGAATTGCACGTGATAGTACAAATGATCGACTTATGTTCATAAAAAATTGTGTGTTTCTTAATTCGAATTCTAATATTTGTAACAGGTAAACAAAAAAAAACAAATAAGTAGCAGAGAAAAAAATGTGCAGCGAAAAATCGAATGTGCAATATAGAAATGAAACAAAGGTTTGAGTAAAAAAGATAACAAAAGCATTAATTGCAAGATAGAAAATGCAACAACAATATGTTATGAATAGAACAGCGTAATTATGAAATAAAATTGTAATATGTGTGCATGCAACAAGAACTGCAAAATTGAAAATCAATAACAACAAAATATGAACACAACTACGCACAGGTTGAGAAACTCCTTTAATTGATGTGTATAGTAACTTTTTATTTTCTGCGTCCAGGTGTCTATATAATACGAAAGTTCGTTTCTGTACTGGCTTGAACTTTGGTCTCTGGAATTTGCCCGCGTCGTATAGAAACGACGTAGAAATTATTCTTACCTACAAGTTGAGTCAACATGTTGACTATGCTATTTGATGTTTGCTCCCGCAGATAGATAGGTGGCGGTTTAACTTCTTTAGTGGCTGTTCCATTAGCTGATTCTGCTTCTTCATCGTCAGGTATGGATAGTACAGAGAATCTGTTACTACTTGTTGGCAAAGAGACTACGTTAGAACCTTCGTATTGTTTGGCCTTGCGTTCTTTTTTTGCACTTAAGTAATTTTTATTTAATTCTGGATATCGAATATTTTCAGTGCTCACGCTCGGAGAGCTTACCACAATATACGCATTTCTGCTATTTGTGCTGGGCCTACTCTCCTTGTTGCGAGTATTTGTGAGGCTCATTCACAAATCTCTTCAGGCACCTTAGCAGCAAGAAAAGCAAAAAAAAAAAACAAATTTGTAATAATACAAGATTTTTAAATAATAATAAAGAATACACACATTGTAAACGTACTTAAATTTTGTTCTAACTCACAACACGTATAGAAAAAAGAAATATGATAATTCTCGTATTCTATTTCTCAAAAAACGGTGAGTTAAATAGATGATATTTACAGATTGATCATGGACAATGAAGATTGCTGATGACGCCTTTGGCAGGGTAGAAAATGCATTCCAATTTGCCAATTGTTCCAGTACTTTACAATAGTATTCTTGATTATTCGAACTATTAGCCTGAATAAAAAACTTTTCTTTTAAAAAGATATTATTTTTTTTTACCTATTACAAATTTTTTTTATTTCATTTTATTTCACTGATACACGTCCGTACTCGTCAAGAACTGGTAAATGAACCAAAAATGGACTATTCAAAACGAAACTAGAAAATCAAAAATCTAATGTTGAAGAAATTTCTGAACTTTTAAAAATAATAAACGAATTCGAACATGTTTTTTTATATTGAAAGAGATAATTTATTTTGCGTTTGCAAATATAAACACAAAATTCCAACCAAAAATGAGATACCTGTTTATTCAAGGACATATCGTTTACCGGTTACTGAAATGTTAGAATCAGGAATAATAACGAAATCCAATAGTCCATATAATGCACCTATCTGGGTTGTTCCTAAAAAAATGGACAATTCTGGGCAACAAAAATGGAGAGTAGTAGTTGATTACTGGAAACTGAATGATGTTACGATTAAGGATAAATTTCCAATACCCAATATGGATGATCTATTTTCAAAATTAGGAAATTCACAATATTTTATCACAATAGATTTAGCAAAAGACTTTCACCAAATTGAGATTTTAGTAGAAGATAGACATAAGACTGCTTTTTCAACTTCAAGAGGACATTACAAATTTACAAGAATTCCATTCGGGTTAAAAAATGACCCTGCCTCGTTTCAACGTATGATGAACGAAGTGCTTCAAGACAATATAAATAATATATGCGTAGTTTACCTTGATGATATTATAGTATTTTCCACATCCATCGGGGAACATATTTTGGCATTAACAAATTTGTTTAAGAGATTATCCGAATATAATCTTAAAGTCCAAGTTGATAAATGCAATTTTTTAGACATGAATCGGAATATTTAGGATACATAATAACCCCTAATGGAATATAACCATACCCTGACAAGATTAATATTATTGGAAAAATTTCAATACCTAAAACCATGGTGTAACTATCCAAGGTGAGTGCAAACCGGCAACAAATACAACACAATACAGAAACAACAGGGGCCAAATTACCGCATTCGTGATCGAATGAGTATCGTATCGAAAAATGATTTCGATATCGAAATTATGATAAAATGTACTAAATTTCTTGCTCGAAATCGAATGCCATAATCTCAAATAAGAAAATTACGATCAATTTTACTCGATATCGAATGCGGTAATTTGGCCCCAGGCATTTTGTTTGTGTAAAATAATGTACTACTTTCAAAAACACTTGAAAAAGTATTACTTATTAGTATAAAAGACTATAGCCAGAGAGCCTTGCCTATGATTTCGAATCTTAAGAAAGGTTCAGTAATTAATATTAATGATCAAAGATACATTGATTCCTTTAATAAATTAAAGACAATTTTATGTAATACACCATTCTTGGCATATCCATTATTTGACAAATTATTTGTTTTTAACTGCCGATGCCAGTAACGAATCATTAGGTGCTGTATTGTCCCAAAATGGCCATCCATTTGCTTTCTCATCACGTTCCTTGAATAACCATGAACATTTATAGCGCTATTGAGAAGAAATTATTGGCAATTGTATGGGCAGTAAAATATTTATATTTATATCGGAGAAAATTCAAAATTCAGACAGATCATAGACCACTTGTATGACTAAATTCATTAAAGGAACCAAATGTAAAGTTACAGAGATGGAAGATACAGCTGAATGAATATGATTTTGAAGTTGAATATATTAAGGGTAAAACAAATAAAGTAGCTGATTATCTTAGCCGTCTAGATGTAAATACATTAACAGAGGAAGAACAAAATATACAATCTGACGTAGCCACAATTCATAGTGGACAAGATAATTTAAATGACCATATTTTTATATCAGAATCTCCAGTCAATATATATAGAAATCAAATTATAATGAGTTTAGGAAATAATTATAAATACGAGAAACAAATTTTATACGGAATGAAAACAACACATATGATTACTATAAAAGATCATCAAATAACATCAAAAGAAATATGTACTTCATATTGACATTTGTTTTTTAGACAAAAGTACTACGTTTTTAACATGCATTGATAAGCTCACTAAACATGTATCAATTCATTATTTATATGACAAAAATTCACTAACTATCGTAGAAATGCTAAGAGAACTATTTGCTATTTTAGGTAAACCATGTAAGATAATAGCTGATAATGAGTTTAACACTGCATACATTAAACATTTTTTGAATACAAAGAATATAGATTTTCATTTTACATCCCCAAATACCCATACAAGAAATTCAGATATAGAGCGCTTTCATCTGACGTTGAATGAATATGCCTTTTTAATCTAGAAAAAGAAAATAAGGATATTAGTGATAAAACGTTGGTATTCAAGTTTGTGCAAATTTACAATGATACAATACATAGTACTACAGGGTACAAACCAAATGATCTGCTACATAATAAGGTAGATAAAAAGATATGGCAAACATTACATGATAGTGTTCACAATAGAAAGATTGAAAGAATATTAAGTCATTTATTGCACTGTAGGTCAAAGATGAATTTACACTTGGTATTTTCTTCCTTGTGGGCAAAGGAGTTTGTGATTGCTGGTCTGGAGAGCAAACAAATTCCGTGTCCAGAGGATCAAGTATTTCTATAATGCTGTTATTGAGCTCCATGTTTAAGCTACATTTATATAATAATTCCATAATAATTATTATATTTACAACAATTAAAACTAATTTTACTTACAGATATACAGTTTCACGAAAACAGAACAATTAAAAAATTCATATTAACGCTTATTGTCCACTTTGATTGTCGCTCAAGAAACCAATAAATATTGGCGCAATTACAACATTTTTATTGCCACATTATTGCGATTGCCGTGCCACCGTTAAAAAATATAATGTCGAAGGTTGTCGTATGAACCAAAAAATTCTGAGTTCACACGATTGGTACTCTTATATAAATCACACCAATAATTGGTACATTGCGGCAATCATAAGATCTTACTTTAAAAGAGAAAAACGATCAAGTGTGTACTCGTCTTATTTACCCCTCACTCCGATATCTAAAAGGTAGTCATCTTAGCTTAAAGAATTGCTTCGTGTAAATTGGGATTTACGATATGTTACTTGCGGCATGACAAAATCAATTGATGGTAGTTATATCAAAATGTTTCAGATGTGGGCCATATAGACATGCGACACCCAGATGTAACCCTGAGGCCACGTCGCACATTTTCGTGCGACACCAAAATGTTACTTTGAGGCCGCACATTTTCGTACATTTTAATATGAAATTTTATATGGAATTTGGATTCTCTGGCCTGTGGTGAACATTTTGGTATATTTCCCATGATATTTTTGTGTATATTTTTAATGCTTTGGCAGCCAACGTGTTAAATGGTTGGTCGTGTTTATAATTCAGGCCTTAGCCACCAGGATAGAAATAGAGAGCAACAAACTAAAAATAACTTGTTTGGATCTGATGAAATATTTCCATTTTTTTGCTAGCCCTTGGACGAATGGAATTATCTTAACTCTGCTGTATATCGGACACCGGCTCCCATTAGTTAATTTTTTAATCGTACATTAGTTAAAGTCGACTCTTCAGTAATATATGTATGTAAATCTAGTTTAGGTGATTTATTTCCAAATAGAAGATAATTTTCGTCAATTTGGGAATCTGGGAATAAATATTCATAAATTTTCTGAGATAAAAATATTTTAATTTCTTTAGCTTAGAATTTGTTTTAAAGTTTAAATTATACAGTGCAATGCACTTTTAAACCTGTGCAAAACACACAAAATATTTGAATCTTAATTAATTATTACCTTTTATTCTGGAGTAATATTTATTTTTACCAAGATACCGTGCGTTCATAACCAAATTCTAGCTGAATTAGTTTAAAGTATAATATACTACACAATATTATTGAGCGTTAGCGTTACTCAATTTGTTTTTCAATAGAGAATAGCACTAAAAAAATATTTTGCAATAAAATCCATATAAATTATTAGAAGCTCTTTTTAGACTGAATATTAAAAATAATTCAGTTTGCAGCGAAAATGTTGTACCATTTTTAAAAATTTTGTTCGAACTTATAACTTTACCCAAATAAACCAAGTAAGAGGAAATATAGCCAAGACCTTTTTTATCATATATGCTGATTTATTTGCTTATAAAACGCTTAACATTTGAGTGTTTTATGGCATAAAATATTTTTATTATATAAGTAAAAAATTTTTATTTTAAATTTATTTTATTATTTAAATAAATAAATTACAAATGTCGTAAAAGTGTCTTAAAGTTTTTGAAAGCCGAAAATTCTCTCCCATGCACATTAAAAGAAGTAAAATAGGCACTCATTGTAATTATTAAATTAAATTGTAACAAGTAAGAGTTTATATTCGACTGTGCCGAATCTTTTATACCCAACACCAAATCACCTATTATGGAGATTTATGCTCATTTAAGTGATTTTCGGAACTGGACTTTATATGGGGACTACCGTCAAATATGGACCGATCATCATAAAATTTGGTACCACGATGTAGATGTATATTTCAACGTGAGTCATTTTTAAAAAGGATTTATGTTCATTTAACTGATTGTCGAAAGTGGTCTTTGTATAGGGCTATGCCAAAATTATGGACCGATGCAAACAAAATATTGTTTTAAGATTTCACTTTGCATGAAACTTATTATTGCAGAATTTTGTTTAGATACGGCTTTTCTATAGACATTTATGTCCCATAAAGCCATATTCCGGTAAGACATTTGTATGGAAACTATGAGAAATCGTGAACCGATTCCGACCGTTTTCTTCCGACCATTTTCCTTCTGTAATAAAAATAAAGCGCGCAAAATTTCATGATATCTGCATTATATTTGAAGAAAACAGCAAAAAATATCTGAAAAATATCGAAACTTTGATCTATAACTCAGATCCTACTAGACACATTTTGCCCATTTGCAATACCAAACATTTCGGTGGATCAAAGAATATTTTGTAATAATTTCATTGTTCTATGTGGTGGAAATTGATCGGTTTTCAAATAAAAAGAAAATTAACAAACGGTTTTATTTTTCATTTTTGTTTTTTTTTTCAAATTGTTTCAAGTGTTTTAAGTTGTTTTTAATATAAAAAGATTTATCAAGATTTATCTTTTTTAATAATAAATAATTCGAATCACAACGAATAAGATTAAAGTATGCTTCAGACCCATTGAATATGCAGGAAACTAGGTTTAAAGAATGTTCTCGTATAAACAAGGTCGGATTTATTAGGAATCTTTCAAAGGTAGACCAAGCTTATTTAACTCATGAGCGAAAGTTTGCCAAAGCCTCTCTACTTCAACTCTATTACATATAAAATTTTGGTTTGCCAGTTGTGGGTGTTTTTCCATAAAATACTTCTTGAGAAGTATTTGTGTGCTTTTTTATTTCAGATTATTTAAATATATATGTACATACATACATATCGATGGTCACAAGTAGAAAAGCCCTAACTCATATTTTGTACGAATCGGTCCATGATTTCTCATAGCCCCATATTTTCCCGAAATATGGGGATATCAATACAAAATTCAGCAGAAATAAATTTAATGCCAAAATAAATCGCAACGAAATTGTTTTTAGTTCGGTCCATGTTTGACCATAGCCCCCATATAAAGTCCACTTCCAAAATTCTTTTAAATACGTATAAAACTGGTATAAATATTGTTATCAAGTTCAAATTTGACATAAATAATCCTTATAGGTAAATAAGTTGTTGTACTAAATTTTATGGTGGTCGGCCCATAATTGGTCATAGTTCCCATAAGAGGACCACATCCGAGTCATTTATCATTATATATGTATATCTTATAAATATCGGTATCGATTCAAAACTTTAAATAGATCATTTAAATATACAAAAATCATTCCACAAAATTTTGTGAATTTCGGTCCATATTTGACCGTATCTCCCATATAACGACCTCTTCCAAAAATCACTTCTACACTCGTAAATCTCTTATAAATAACGGTAACGATCCAACATTTTACACTGATCATTTGCATACTCGACAAAATCAAACTTCTGGCTTTTGAGAATATCGGTCCATATTTGACCGTATCTCCCATATAACGACCTCTTCCAAAAATCACTTCTACACTCGTAAATCTCTTATAAATAATTTTACACTGATCATTTGCATACTCGACAAAATCAAACTTCTGGGTTTTGAGAATATCGGTCCATATTTGACTATATCCCCCATATAAGGTCCACTTCCGAAATTCACTTTAATACTAATATGTATCTTAAATATACCGTTATTACGTTGGAATTCGAAGTGAGATATCCTCATTTGCATAAAATTCACTATTCCAATATTTAAGAAGTTCGGCCCATGATTTGCCATATCTGCGATATAAGGAACATTTCCGAAAAACAATTTAACCCACAAAAATGTATAATAAATATCGAACCATCTTTTATACAGATCGGTTATAAGGCAATTATGTTACTGGATTTTGTAGCTTTCAGTCAATAATAGCTCCTGAATTAAGTTCACTTCTGAGCATAGCAACCAAACATACAACTCTTGTAAATAACGTTATTGAGATGAAATTCAACCAAAATAAGCCTAAAATGCGTAGAAATTACATTAGTGGATACTGGATTTAGAATTTATCCGTACATAATTAGTCTACTTCTATGCCACCCACAAATCTCTTGTAGTAAGTTCAACCAAAATAAGCATCTCCTTATAATCTTATAATTTTTTATACTGTTTCTTAACTTGTTGTGAATATTGAAAAATGTTCTTTTAATTTTATAAATTGTTAAATTACACTCAAGGTTGTTATGAAAATCAGACAAACTCTGTAAATTATCTTTGAAGATAGACTTTTAAAAAAGTACGCAGAAAGTAAAAATAGAAATGTTGCTCATAACAAAAACAATTATTATTTTGGAAATTTTAAGTTATATAGCCTATTGACGCTTCCAAGTAAGAATTTATCTATGATTCATTTTATCCTTTCCTGGCCCAAGTTTTTGAAAAAGATATGGCCTATTCACGCTTTCAATCATGGACGTTCCAAATTTCAATACAATCGGTTCAGCCGTTTAGGCGTAATTGCGGAACAAAGAAGCTTACAACATTTATAATAAATAAAAATAAAATGGTCCATGTGTGTAATGGCATCACGTGAGAACGGCTGGAGCGATTTGGCTGATTTTTTTTCTTCGATTTTAAATTCTCAGATGGTTTGCAAAGAAAAAAAATTCAAAAATTCCAGGTAAAACTCGGATTTTTTTTTTGTGTCGTCACCTTTAATAAAAAATCCCCCTAAAGTATGCTGTTCAAATTTAGATATTTTATTTGCAAATAAATAAGAACAGGTAAATCGAATCGTTTTTAAAAACGAGAAATTTCTAAAACCGGATAAATCGCTTTTTGGTGTTCTGCAAATAACTCGTATTGATATGATTCGAAGTTAGGTTCGAATTTTTAGTTAAACGTCAAAGTCAGCTGTTGATTAAAAAAATTCACAATTTGCAAATAAAAAGAAAGATATAAGAAAAAATGGTGATCGCCATCTTAAAAATAAATTGTGTTTTTGCAAAATACTTGTGATTTACGCAATTATTTTATTTAAAATAAGTTTTTTTGAATTAAAATTTAATTTAGTTATAGTGTTCGTCATAAAAATTTACCCCCTTATTCAAAAACGATTATTAAATTTAGCAAACGTTAAGTAAATTTTTATATGCAAATCTGTCTTAATAAACGTTTGTTAAATTTAATAATCGTTTTTGAATAAGGGGGTTAATGTATAATTCTTACTATTATTACAAGAGTATTGTTTATTCAAATGCCTTTTATATTCTCTATATAAAAAAGTGTTTTGTTCATTAAACTTTTTTGTCACTCTTAAAGCAAAACTATGTAGAAGTTTTAAGATGCTTTTAAAATATATTTTTTTAAAATTCAAATATATTAAATGCATGTAATTTTAATAGAATAAATAAAAAAAGACTTCATATTTTATATTTCACTTGTTTTTTTGTTATTTTTGTGGTCATGTAATCTTGCATGGAATTCCCATATACAATATGTTAAATCTAAAATAGCTCCAGTAGTTGGAATCTTGTATAAACTTAGACTCGATTTGAGATCAAAACTCATGATATTTGAATCGTTAATACAGAGCAATATTAATTATTTGTTACTTATTTATGGACACAAGAGAAATGCTGATTTAAAATCTTTGCAGGTTTTGCAAAACAAAGCACTGAAAAATATTTATAAACTGCCTAATTTATTCTCTACTTCATCATTATATAAATATATAGCACGTACTGTTTTGCCTGTTACGGTTTACACAAAATGCAACTGCTTGTTTATGTATATAAGGTTTTGCACAATATTGGACACCATATGATCATATTGCAGTTTAATCAACATAATGTAAATACAAGGCAAATATCTAATTTACAAACAGTCAGGTGCCTCCTAGAATCTACTAAGCAAAGGATTGAATACAACGGTAGTTTACAATATAATAACCTGCCAATATTTGTTAAAAATTCGGAATCTATTTCTGTATTTAAAAGAATATTTGCTTCAAAATCTCGACATGCTTCTACTATAACAATTAAATTAAATACCTAAAATATAATTGCAAATTTCTTACCATTATTATTTTTTTCTTTTTTTTTGGAATTCCTATAAATGTAACTTATATCTAGTAAATAATTGTTGCCAGATAGCCTCAACAATGCCATAATGGCGCTGAGACCTTAATTGTAATTTTGAAATATGCTAATAAAAAGTATTTTTGAAAAAAAAAATAAATAATTACACATTCGATTTCCTTTCGACTAGGTTTGTTTACTCGGTTTCAAAACGAGAAAAATTATGTGAATTCGGTTTACAGAAGACCAAAAAATGTGAATTCGTTTTAAAACGAGAAATTTACTCAGATTCGGTTTACAGAACAGGGCCGTATATCTACATATACATATATAAAAATTAAATGGCATCACGTGAAAACGGCTGGAGCGATTTGGTTGATTTTTTTATTTTATTCGAAATTTTCAGATGGTTTGTAAAAAAAAAATTTTTAAATTTCTGGTAAAACTTGGAAATATATTGCCTGCTTTTCACTTCTCACTTTTTCTTAATAAGAGACATTTTTTGAAGAACTAGCACCAAAGCCTCTTTTTCACTTCTCATTTTTTTAAGTATGACACAATTTTGTGAAAACTAAAGCAATTAAATTTTACTGCCTCATTTTTCTTAATACGAGACATTTTTTGAACTGACACCAAAGCCTCCTTTTCATTTCCGGGGCGGTCAGCTAGTTTATAATAAATATTTATGTATATGTACATAAGTAGATTCTTACATTTTGTATTCAAATGTCAATTTTCATTAAAGGTGGGATTACTATGGTGAAGTATAGAAAAATGTATAGAATATTACTACACAAGTTACCAATTAACAAAAACCAATAATTTATTTACATACATATATGATGTATTTAGGAATTATTATAAAACGCATTCATACAGCGAAAAACATCTTTATTGTATCCTTCCAAATATGGACGACCGGTTTTATAACCACATTCAGCAAACAGATCCATATTTGATTCGTTGAACCAATAATTTTTCAAATCATTATTTTCTCCAAGAGCCAAAGTATTTAATTGTAAAATACCGAAATGAAATGTGCGTCCATCTGTCTGTATACTTTGTACGACAATTGGTTTTGGTAAATTTTCTATTGCAGATTCCTTGAGGCAAAACAAAAATATTATAAATTATCAGAAACTTCAAATGAACAATACTTTACCCCGTATAACTGTTTTGCTCGTGCAGCTGCTACTGCAAAAGCTTTCAACATTGTGCGACTCTGAAATTGATTGATTGTAACTCCAACATCATGCAGATTTCCAACAAATTCCTTATTAAAAAACGTAATAATTGTATGGGGATTTGAACAACTAATGCTTTTGCTAAGGGCTGAATGAAGAAATTATTTAAATGCCTATTATTTCATATGATAAATATAGTCTTACGATAAAATGTTTCCGTTGTATAGATATTTTTCTTTGGCAAAGAAATTGTGTATTTAATAGGATATAAATCCGGCAATTCTCCATCATATTTAACTTTGATTTGGTCAATTGGACGTGACGATGTTATCAATTTTTCGGCAGATAATTCAAACTGCAATAAATCGTTTCCTTTAGGAACAGTAACCTTGAAATCAACCTGATCAAGTAATTGGCGACGAGAGGTAACAGATCGCCCCGATAACTTTTCACATTCAGAAATCAATTTGTTAGTTAGCAAACGACTAAAATTAATCTAATAAATAATAAGAACTAAACAATTGAAATATGTCTTGTTACTTTTTACGCTGGTGAGAAATTCCATAATCCCTTGGTAGATTAAAAGCCGGTCTATCAGATAATTTCACTTTTGGCAATTTTACTTGTTCTGCATCCAAAACATGTGAGGCCATTATCAATTGGTGAACATGTCGGTCAATATTAGTAGGTAATTGTATTTTCGTTATAGAATCTTCGATAGTTTTCGGAAAACCCTTGATTTCTATTGTTTTTGTGAGAACTTGAGCTTGTTGCACACCCTCAAGTAAAACGTTAGCGTTTCCATACATATGGCATTTTTGTTGGTGCCAGTGCGGATGTGATTCATCCTCTGGCATTACGGCTGAATGATTTCCCACGATTTCATATCTACAAAGCAAAATATTGTCAAATAACTTATTAATATTAATAAATCAATAATCTTACCGTTGCTTTTCCAATTTTGGATGGATTACATCTTCAACATCTTTCACTTGAATGGCAAATTTTTGCAATTCGCTAGCAGCGCCGGTATCATTTGGAATACGTTTGCCCTGCAATTGCCAATGTTTTTTAAATGTCCAACCCAAATGTTGGGCATATAATCTTGGAGAAAAACGCATTTCAATTCACAAATTATCCAGCCAACTGTTATTAACCTTTTAGCTATCGAAAGAAAAACATATTTTTTAAGGTTATCTAATATTATGAATTTACGAACTTAGTTGTATGTAGAATACATGGTTGATAACTTTAGTAGTAAACTAAACACAAACGAATGGCGTATTTATCAAGGGGGGCAACCACAATCGTAATTCAACACTAGGTGAGAGAACTCACGCGTCATGTTCATTATCGCTTAATGGATTTAGGCTGTCCTTTTCTGTGTAATTCAACAATTTATAAAATTAAAAAAACATTTTTTCCATATTCACTACAAGTTAAGAAACAGGGTATAAAAAAGGGTAGGATTATAAGATGAGGCTTCTTTTGGTTGAATTTGATCTCAATAACTTTATTTACAAGAGATATGTGGGTGGCATAGTAGCAACGGATCAATTATGGACTTAAATCTTCTAAATCCAGTAATGTGATTTGGTTGAAATTCATCTCAATAACGTTATTTACAAGAGTTGTATGATCGGAAGTGAACTTAATTTGGGATCTATTGCCAAATATGGACTGACTCACAGCTACAAAATTCAGTAGCATAATTGCCCTATAACAAATATTTGTGTGATTTCTGGATTTATTCGCTTTCCACTAAAAACGATTTAAAATAATTTCAATCAGATTCCAAATTAAGACAATTCAATGACATCATGTTAAGGAAACAGTTGAGCACGGTTTCCGCTGCGTATTATGCAAACTTATCTTCCCGATTTGTGGATAAGAGCGCTTTGGCAGCGAGTTATTTGCAAGTGAAAGAGTATTACAAATGAAGTAATTACTAATTTGGTGGAGAGTATGACAAAACTCTACACGTGTTTTAGGAAATAAAAAGAACCCGGCAGTTCCAAAAAAACCGATGTCCATCACTAGCATTCTCAGACGATGTTGAGGATAAAGCATAAGCCAAGTTCACTAACTTAAAGAAAATTTTTATTGTCGATTTCCAAGTAAATTTTAGTGTAAGTTCTGCACTACCACTATCTGTTTGTTGAAACTGAAAATCTTGTGTAATACACCTAACTATGGTATAAATAATAAATTTTTACATTCTGTGTATAAATCCCATTGCATTTTATTAAACAAACTAAACATCAAAAATAATTAATAATATATAAAATGTTTAAAAACGTCGTTTTTTTAAATACAAATTGGATAATCTGGTAAATTTCGACGTTGGTCAAACCAATAATAATTTACAATAAAATAAACGGGATTTTCACAGTACAAAAATTATAGAATTACTTCCAAATATTAATTATTACATATGTATGTATATACCTACTTTTATTTTATTTTTTACTGTCAGGGCGGCCATGGAATTGTTAAGTTTGCATTAGGAAGTATTTGTCTGCTGTTTGTGGGATTGTTTGTTGTTTTACAATAGCAAAAAGGATACATTAAGGGGGATTTTAGTAGCAAATAAAACAACTTACATATATCTATAAAACTTTAGTCTTAATATAATCAAGCTTACAATATTCATCGCTAATATCAACGCATTCTGTATATATTATTTTCGTGAACCTCTGAATGTTCACCCTTAAACTGCACCTCAATATTAAAATCAAGATCACGGTTGTTGCGTTCGTTGGGTTTCATTTTAAATGTACCCTTTATCTCTTCGCCTTTTTTGACTGTTAGGTATTCGTCCAAATAAAAGACAGTCTGTTTCCAATGTGTGTATGTGGCCTCCGGCGAAGTGCTGAAACCAAGACGTTTGTGGCACTTTGTAAATTCGATATTGAAGTATGTAACTAGAGCCTGTACAAAATCGTTGCGTTTAATAATCAAACTGAACGGTGATACAAATTCTAAATCGGATTTTTTGACTGTATACAAATCGACTTCCTTTATAAGATAAGACGTGGACACCACCTGCTTTGGGTCAACCACATCGACCAGAGGTTCAGTTACAGCCACCTTACGAATACAACTCATATCGAAGCCATAAACATCATCCCACCAATTTATTTTCTCATCTTTATATTGCCTATCTTCAATAGCTGTAATATAAAGTGTGCCACGATCGGGAAACATCATGCCATCAGATTTCAGCCACTTGTCACGTGCAAACAATACTGTATCCAACATAGACTCATAAAACAGGCAATATCTGTAGTTAAATTTACATTATTATTTTAATTTCCTGTAATTTATTTATAATTTTTATACTAACCCCATCCACTCAGAGATAATGATGTCCACTTTTTCAATACCATTTGGCAATTCAATATCCTCAAT
Source organism: Bellardia bayeri (assembly GCA_950370525.1). NCBI lineage: Eukaryota > Metazoa > Arthropoda > Insecta > Diptera > Calliphoridae > Bellardia > Bellardia bayeri. Next base: position 61,128,698 of record OX493264.1, read on the forward strand.
TTTTCCCTTGACCACTTTAATAACATCATTCAAATTGTTGTCAATAACTACTTGGCGGGCATATTCGACAATATTGGAACAATCTACCGCAATAACTGTGGCAGCACCAGCTTTAGCTGCAAACATGGATAAAATACCAGTACCGCAACCCACATCCAAAACAACCTTAAAGGATAAAATTTATTGGAAAATTATCATACTGCCGCAATTGTGGACGACTTACCTTTCCTCGAAAAAGGTGCTTATTGTGATACATGGCGTTGCGGTAAGTGATGGTTCTAACTTCGTCTTTCAGCATCTCCTCGTGTATACCAAAATGAGCGTACGAATCAAAGTAGTAATCACGAGAAGTCATTTCTTCAGCCGTTGCTACCTTTCCATCACAATCCGTAATCGACTTTTTTGTGACATTATTCACTGTTTCGTTGGCATTATTGGTGGACTGCATAATTATATCCTCAGACTAAATGAACACAAAAATGAAAAAAAAAACGCGAGTATGAGCAAGTCAAACAAGCATGTATTCAATCACTCAATATAATTATAATACTCACCATTTTCTCTTGTTATTATTTAAAAAAGAAAAGATGCTTTATAATTTCGGACTACTGTTTCCTGAATTGAGCTGTCTATTAAGATAAAATAAAACTTATTTTCACGTTAACAAATCTATTTTCTCTATTCCGTTCAGTTCAATATAACAGCGCGGTGTTCCTTGTTAAAAGCGGGTTTTATTCGCACACCGCATGTCAATTGCAGTAATGATAACTTAGAGACTTTTTTTAACGAAATTTAGCGATTTTAAAAGTCTTTAGCGGAAAAAAAATTTTCAATACTTCTATTGCGATTTTACCGCACTCAATATTTTTATAAAAATATAAACCGAATGTACTTTTTTTCAAATCCATAAATCTTTTTTAGCTATCTCATGTCTGATAGAACATATTCATATCTACAATTTTAAAGTTAATTAAGGATTTGAACTACGAAGAACATTATTAATATAAAAGTAAGAATGTTATTATTCATCGCAATAATTTTTCAGCATTATCATGATAAATTCATTAAATAATCTAAAGTAAAAAGAATCTTGATTTAATTTTGTTACCAATATATGACGCTGACAAAAAACATCAATGTTGGTCTTTCTTGCTTAATTTCTGGTTTCACTAGTTCAACACTTAATATGCACTCACTTTTTGATATCTCTTTGAGCTTAAATACGACAATTGCCTTCACTGTTAATTTAACCGGATTTCAAATGACAACTATTTGTTTAGCTTCTTTATTGGAATTTCCAATTCCAAAAACCGACGGCACATTAAATAGTCCGTTATAGTTTGGCAATCCAAAATTAATTTTTATTGACTTTGTAAATAATTTTTAAATACTTCTGACCTTTTCACTTAGGGATTTAATGTGGAATTTGTCATTAGATCTCTTTTATTTTCTCTTGCTAAAGATGCTAAAAAATCATTGATTTATGTTTTGTGTATGCAAAAAAACAGATAAAAACAATTATACTTCTATAATCTTTAACACAAATACTAATTTTCAGGATTTATTAAAACAAATCCCGGGATTTCGGGATTAGCATCCCTAGTTTACACCAACCGCGTGTCTTTTAATTTGTATAAACCCTGGTGGAGTCCATTAAAAACTCAACTTTAATACTGGTGGAAAACCATTTAAAACTTAAAGCGGAATCTGGTGGAGTATTATTTATAACTTAACGAATGAACTGGTTGAGTACCATTAACACTCTTGATATTAATTTGAAGGCTTAAGCGTCATAGCTTCCTATATTTATGTATACGACGACTAGAGATTAATTAATGTGAAATTAATTCTCAGCCATCCAAATTTAAATTAAAAAAATAATGTGATATTTTTTATAAAAATTAATTTATTACTGATGCATTCAATGATTTTAATTAGAATTAGGAAGATCTGCGGAGGGGAAAACAAACCATAAACCGCTATTTCCAATGACAATGTTTTCTAGAGCTGTAAATGCCTAAATATTTGTATGTTTTCATCCTAGTATTTTTTTATTCTCTCGAATATTCTTCTAGAGTGCAATAAAATCTTTCAATCATGCCATCAGATTGAGGATGTAGGGAAGTTATTTTGGTTTTTACATACCTCTAATGTAACACCGAAGTGTCACATTCAGTTGTTCACAAATGAGTCTACAACGATTCGAGTTACCTGGTTTGATATCGCATATATCTCTGTACACTTGCTGAAATAATCCATAACCATTACAACATATCGAGTTCTGAAATCACTGATATAAGATGAGGCTTTTTTGTTTGAATCTGATCTCAATAACATTATTTATAAACAATTTATGGGTGGAATAGATGAAATGGACCAATTATATAGCTTCTAAATCCAGTATCCACTAATGTGATTTCTATGTATTCTAGGATTATATTAGTTGAATTTCATCTCAATAGCGTTATTGAATTGGAATTGGACTTAATTCAGGAGCTATTATTGACTGACAGCTACAAAATCCAATAGCTTAATTGCCGTATAACCGATCCTAATAGGATTTCTGGAGTAAAATTTCTGATCCATATAAAAGTTGGTTCGATATCGATATTTATTAGACATTTTTGTTGGTTTATTTGTTTTTCAGAAATGGTTCTTATATGGCAGCTATGACAAATTATGGGCCGATCTTTTCAAATTTTGGAACAGTTATTTTCATGCATATGAGGATATTTCATGTCGAATTTCAACATAATAACGGTATATTTGAGATATATATTAGTATTAACGTGGATTTTGGGAGTGGACGTGAGAGTGTTTTACACAGTCGAATAGACGGACATGGTTAAATCGACTTAGAATTTCATAAGGAGCAAGAAAATATATACTTTGTTGGGTCTTATATGAATATTAAACAAGTAAGAAAGTATAGTCGGTCAAGCCCGACCATATAATACCCTACACCCAGTATATGTATAAAACAGTTTTTCAGAAATCGGCATTGTATGGGATATATAACCTATTGTGGACCGATCATCCAAAAATTTAGTGTCATGATGTCTGTGAATATAAGTATTATATGTGTTAAACTTTATTTATTTATGGAGCTTAAAGTGAATTACGGAGAGGGTCTTATATAGGAGTTTCGCCTAATTATGGACCGACCATTATAAAATTGTACCTTATTATTTGTATACATATGAAATATATTTGCATACAATATTTCGTAAGAATTGTGAAAATTTAATGACAATCGGTCCAGTAGTTAAGATTATATTACTGTTTTTAATTTTTCTAAAAAGGGGCGTGGTCCCACCCTCTTTTCTCCTGGTACGTATTCCTAATTATGCCAATACCATATGTACCAAATATCATCGACGTAGGTCAAAAAATGCCCAAATATGGGCGGTGCCACTCCCGTTTGTCTAATCAAATCTTCATATAGCCTATTATTTCTTCCAGGGTCACGGTAACATGCTGTAAAAATTTCAGTAAGAGCGGTTCAAGGGTTTGGCCGGAGTAGAATCAATTACACATTTAAAAAAAGTAGGAGTGGTCGAAAGAAATAAGAAGCTTTGGCACATAAAATTTTTATTTTTACCTCGCCTTCTGTAAGATGTGTATTCAAATTGTTTGAAGTAAATCTGTAAAAACCCATGCAGACGAAATTAATCAATTTAAAAAAGTGGGCGTTAGAGTAGGCGTGGTCGTACCAACTGAGAAATCTACCCGGACTCATACACAACAACTTTGCCGAAGATCATCACATGATTCTAAAAAGGACATACATACAAACATTAATTTTTTGAGATGGGGCGAGAAAGTGGGCGTGGCATATAGTTTTATATATAGATTAATATTAATTTTGTATACTTTGTACTCACTTTGTACTGGTACGTCCAATTTTTCCATGATTATTCATAATATAACCAACGTGCACAAATTTCTAAGACTCTGGTTATTATAGAACTGTAGATATATGATATTAAATATTTACTTTGTATGAGAGCTGACACGCTCAATGGTCCGATCTCGCCCATTTTTCCTATGACTATTCACATTAACAAATAATCAACGTGCACAAATTTATAAGACTATGGCTATTATAGAACTGTAGATATATGATATTAAATATTTACTTTGTATGGGAGCTGCCACTCCCACTGGTCCGATCCCGCCCATTTTTCCCCTGATTATTCAAATCAGTAACATATGGGATACTGCAATGTTTCAAAACTTTTGCTATCACAATATATATTATGTCCTGTGGTTCCTAGTAGGAGTAAAATCACAATAGTCAAGATATATGATGTTATTAAATTTATATAGCCAAAAACCTAATTTGGACTATAACCTTTCAAATGAAACCGGTTTGGGGTAAAACGGTTGGATAGTTTTAGATTCTATAGAGGACAAACATACAAACATTGTATTTTATATATATATGTAGATAGACAGATATATGAATATATATTCGGTTTTATAGAACATATATCGCAAAAACAAAATAAATTAAAACTTATTTTGATGATTTCACTTTTTATGTTATTGTATTAAGTATAAGAAAAACCTAAACAAATTAAAAAAAATTGGTTAGTAATGAAAATATATTTATAATTTGGCTGTGTATAATTGATCTTGGCAACTCTACTTTATAACCATTAATACAAATACAACACTGTTTTGCAATTCGGCGGGAAAATGTGTTTGTATCAAAACAAATGCCTTTATCTTGCTCGCATATTTCTTTGGGAAAGCGAAGTCGTTGGTTGTTTTTTTTTTAGTAAATTAAAAATTCTTGATTTTTTACTAAACAATATTATATAAAAATGGACGGTTTTGATGAAGCTGGAATTTTTTTCTCTGATAATTTATTGGGTGATGGACAGCAGGGACAGGATGGGCATCAAATTAATATGCAGGCTGTAAAGAAGAAGTACAAGGAGTTTCTTCGCACATTTAATGAAGATAATTTCTTTTATAAATATCGGTATGTACATTGACTGTCAGGGTTGTTTCGTCCTCCTATGTTATATATTTTTTGTTTACAATTTAGTGATACTTTAAAGAGGAACTATCTTAATGGGCGATACTTTTTGGAGGTGGAAATGGAAGATTTGGCTGGTTTTGATGAAACATTAGCAGACAAGCTTAATAAACAACCAACAGAACATCTGCAAATATTTGAAGAAGCTGCCAAAGAAGTAGCAGATGAAATAACTGCCCCTAGACCTGAAGCAGAAGAAAATATGCACGATATACAAATATTATTGATGTCTAATGCAAATCCCACAAATGTGCGAGAATTAAAATCGGATTGTGTTTCAAAGCTGGTAAAAATAGCCGGCATTATAGTTGCAGCTTCAGGTATTAAAGCTAAAGCTACAAAAATGTCAATCATGTGCCGATCTTGTCATACAGTCATTCCTAACCTTAAGGTAAATCCTGGACTCGAGGGTTATGCTTTGCCGCGAAAATGTAACACTGATCAGGCCGGTCGACCCAAGTGTCCCTTGGATCCGTTCTTTATCATGCCTGATAAGTGTAAATGTGTAGATTTCCAAACACTAAAGCTTCAAGAGTTACCCGATTATGTACCCCAAGGTGAAATCCCTAGACATTTACAATTATTCTGCGAACGTTCCCTTTGTGAACGAGTAGTTCCTGGCAATCGAGTGCTTATACAAGGCATCTATTCAATTCGCAAAGTTGGTAAACCCTCGCGTCAAGACGGTCGTGAAAAAGCGGTTGTTGGTGTCAGATCTCCTTACATGCGCGTTGTTGGAATAACCGTCGATACGGAAGGCTCTGGAGCCATTTCACGATATAGTAATATTACTAATGAGGAGGAGGAAACGTTCCGTCGAATGGCAGCTTCATCAGATATCTATGAACGTTTATCGAAATCTCTAGCTCCAAGTATTTTTGGATCTGAGGATATAAAAAAAGCAATAACATGCATGCTCTTTGGTGGTTCACGAAAACGTCTTCCTGATGGTTTGTGTCGCCGTGGAGATATCAACGTTTTGTTGCTGGGCGATCCTGGTACTGCAAAGTCGCAGTTATTAAAGTTTGTGGAGAAAGTAGCACCAATAGGAGTTTATACTTCGGGAAAAGGCTCTAGTGCTGCTGGTTTAACAGCATCTGTAATTAAGGATCCAGCAACGGTATGTTATAATATATAATTCTAAATATTAAGTGTAACATTATTTTTCTATAATTGAATGACAATATAAAATGCATGAGAACTGCATCTAAAATAATAATACATTAGTTTAAGTCGAACTCGTAGAGCATGTTCTTTCGAATTTTCTTATTTGTAGAATGATTACATCAAACATTTGTCCTTTTATACAAATATTTTATTTCAATCAAATAACAAATTAACTTAATACCAATGCAATAACATGTAATAATGGAATTTCATTAATTTGGTTAAAATTTTTAAAAAATAATAAAAAAATGTTAGTAGTGCAATTATGAATTCAGGTTTTAAGCCTTATGCTATGAATCATACTGGTACTGGTAGAAATGGTAGTTGTTGTTAAGACTCAGCTTTTTCTAAACAATTATGGTAAATTTAACAAATCAATATGCAACATAATTCCTTCAATAAAATGTTTTATGTAATTACCGAACTTTCACCATACTTTACTGAAGTTTTTAAATGTTTTGATATGAGCTCCTCCTTAGCTTTTTGCAACAAGTATGTTGTTTTTTTTGTGTGTAATTAATTTTAAGCAATATTTTCAAATCAGTTCTATGGGGAATATTCCTAGGGGTTATAGTTTTGCTTGTTTTGAATAATCCTGTTTGTTAAGAGCTACAGTAGCATTACCTTTATCTGCTCTTAAAATAAGTATATTTCTCTTTAATTTCAAGAATTTTTCAGCTTTATTAACTTTATCTATTATACATTTATCTCTATTTGTCAGTCTCATTTTATTAAGATGGTTATCCATAACAATTGTTAATTTAGTTCTAGCTATTTCTTGTTCTTCTTTTTGTTCAGTGTCTGTATAAAATCTTCTCCGTCCGTTATCCATTTTAAAATTGGAAACTCTTTTTCCACTGTAATTCCGTCGGATTATCTAAGTTAATTCCTAATTACTTTTGTAAGTCCTGTAAAGAGTTAAATTTCTTTTTGTGTATTTTCTTTATCTTCTCATTGAAAGATGTTGGCAATTTTTCTTCATATTGTATAAATTGCTTCATATGTAAAATGATCATATAAATTTCTTTTTATCACTAATGACTCACTTTGAAAATAAAAAAAACTTTGAAAATAGAAAAACACGAATTACTGAAATATTTTTAAAGTGAGTTATTAGTGATAAAAAGAAATTAAACACTGAATATAACTACAAACGTCGTTATATGTACCTAACTCAGCACACATAAGAGCGTCTATTGTGATTGCTAAAAAATTAAAAATTTGCGATTAAGAATTTGAAACGGTTATATTCAACGACGAAAAGTGTTTGTGGTGACATTGGCGTGATAAAAGAAGCCCAAGTGAGACATGTTTTAAGCGAAACCACGGTGGTGGATCTCTGATGAAATATACATACATATGTAAATCTTCTAGATAATAATTTAATAGACTTTGCAGCTGAGTTATATGGTGATAATTAGGCATTCCAACTAGGTAACGCTCCGATTCATATCGCACATAAAACAAAGAACCAGTATTAGGGTGGCCAGCCGTAAGTCCCGATCTCAATTTACTAGAAGATTTTTGGGAAATTCTTTCCGCCAAAGTATTTTCAAAGGGAAAACAAGATACTACATACAATTTCAAAAGACTTGAAAAATACAATATGAAAGAGTGGAATAAAATTAATATACCAACTCTAAAATACTTGGTAGGATCAATGCAACTAGTTTTAATACAAAAGTGGAATGCCATATCGTATTAATATTATAAATATTTTTTTAAAGAGTAAACATTTTGTGTTAATTATAGTTAATATTTTTTGATGCACCATACATATAAATATTTTCTATGAAATTTATATTATATTTTGTTTTTTTATGGTATAAAAAGAAAATAATTTTTTTTATTAATTTTAAATCACCGTAAGACATACTTGAAAATAATAATAATTAAAAAAAAATCTTGTTTTTAAATAATTTTAACTCATATTCACCCCTATCGTGAATAAAAATTCCACGTGAAATTTGTTCACTTTCACATTTTTCCTATTTAAATTCAATGTTAAAAAAATAAAAGTGATCAAGTGTGCAATTGGACAAACTTGCGAGACTTGTCTCATGAAGCCACTTTTTAAGTTTTGTGCAATCTAACAACGTCAGTTTGTGAGAAAAGTCAAGTCAAAAATAAATAAAATAAAATAAACTTAAAATTTTTGTTTTAAAAAAGATATTTATTTTTAAAAATGCCTAAAAAAAGTCAAACGACTAAATTACTCAGATTATTTGAAGAAGTTACCATTTGTGGTATGTTAACACTTGAATTTTGTGGTAAAATTTATGATAAGCACAAATCCTTTTGTGTATGTCACTCTTTTACTTATATTTTTTGGTTGTTAATAAATATTCAAAGTAAGGCAAAAGAAGAGATTTTGGAAGTTTTTACATATGTTCTTGCTGCTGGAGAATATTTTCGCTATGTAATGCCATTTGTTCGTCATTCAGTCCCGAAATCAGACAATTTTCTAAGTTTTTCATGGACCTCATTCCTGCAAGCAATTTGCGGTAGAAATGCATTAACATTTGTTTTATATAGCTTGGGTTAAAGTGGAGAAGGCACATCTCTATGCAAAATCCATGGAATGAAAATGCACAATTGAAAAAATAATATTGGAGGAATGGAATAAATACCAAACGAATACGATTTCAATAAATTAATTTGTTCAATGAAAAAGAGGGTACAGGCCACATTAAATACTAAGTTGCAATTATTAAAATTTTTCATTATTACTCTATTAATGTATTCTATAATGAGAACTAATTCTCATTATACTATATGCATTTGAAAACTTTGAATATTCATAACTTTTGAACTAATAGATATATCATATACATTTGTTCACGTTCAATCTTTAAGCTTTAAAATTATACAAACATGTTGTAATGTGCTTGTACCAAAAACCCATTGGTTTCTTTTCTAATACTAAATGCTTAATTATTTACATTTACAGCGCAATTTTATAATGGAAGGAGGAGCAATGGTATTGGCAGATGGAGGTGTTGTTTGTATTGATGAATTTGATAAAATGCGTGAAGATGATAGAGTCGCCATTCACGAAGCAATGGAGCAACAGACCATTTCGATTGCTAAAGCTGGCATTACTACGACATTGAACTCTCGATGCTCTGTGTTGGCTGCAGCCAATTCTATATTTGGTCGTTGGGATGATACTAAAGGAGAAGAAAATATTGATTTTATGCCAACCATTCTATCACGTTTTGATATGATATTCATTGTAAAGGATGTTCACGACGAATCACGAGATATAACCATGGCCAAGCATATTATAAATGTTCATCTGTCGTCCAACAGATCAGGGCCTGCTGAGCAGACCGAGGGCGAAATTTCATTAGCTCTATTTAAGAAGTACATTCACTTTTGTCGAACTCACTGTGGACCACGTTTAAGTGAGGAAGCTGGCCAAAAACTTAAAAGTCGATATGTGCTTATGCGCAGTGGAGCTGGACAACAGGAAAAAGCAGCTGATAAACGTCTAAGCATTCCGATTACAGTTCGTCAGTTGGAGGCCATTATCCGAATTTCGGAATCTCTGGCTAAAATGCGTCTGTTGCCGTTCGCTAATGACGAACATGTTAATGAATCGTTGCGTCTTTTCCAAGTTTCTACATTAGATGCTGCGATGACCGGCAGTCTGGCAGGAGCTGAAGGCTTTACAACAGAAGAAGATCAAGAAATATTAAATCGTATTGAAAAACAATTAAAAAGACGTTTTGCCATTGGATCCCAAGTATCAGAACAGAACGTAATACAGGTAAGCTAAATAAATTATTTTATGTTCCACTTATAAATTCAAGAAATTCTATTTTTATACAATTTCTTAGGATTTCTTGCGCCAAAAGTATGAAGAGCGTACAATTCTTAAAGTAATTCATACCATGATACGACGCGGAGAATTGCAGCATCGTATGCAACGCAAAATGTTGTATCGTTTATGTTAATCTTTATTTCTTTTTAATGTTTATTGTTTTTTAAAAAGTTTATCATTTATCAAACTTTTACGAATAAAATTATTTGTCCAATTTGCAATAGCTTAATTTGTCAATTTTACAGTAGTTTACAAATCTGGGAGTTTATTGTGGATTTCGATACGAATCGCAAGATCTTTCGAAAAAGATTTCCGATACGAAAACTAAATCGTATTGTGTAATACGTTCGAAAGACGTACAGAGTTGTATTTACATTTTTACCGGGCTCCAAATCTAATGATGTTAAAAATTTTACGAATACTGCCGCAGTTTTTTGTAAGTGTCGAAATTAGTTTAAAAAAGAATTACGTTAGCTAGAGTAACAACCAACAAACTAAACAATAGATAGCGTTTTTCATAAATTCGAAATAATTTAAGCAAGTTTATTATTACGTATCTATGTTGCAAGCAGTACCAGTATTTTAATTAGCGTATATTTGTAATATATGTATTAAGTCCTTATTAATTTAATTTTTTTTATTCTTTATTATTTTATTTATTTCTAATTTCGTTATACATATTTTTAATTTGCGTTTTGGGACATTTATTATTATTTAGTTAATAAATTTTATGTTTCATTATTTATTTAGTTGGGGAGCTGATTAATTAAAATAAATGTAATTATGTTTATGATCCGCACTAATTGCAAACAAATCGCTCTAATAGTATTATGGAATAGAAACTACTTGGCCTTCCATCGGTGACTGAAACGCTAAGTTTGTGCGAAGCGAGAATTATCTTCGCTATCACATATTCAGACATGTGATGGCAATCGAATCAGTTCTGAAAATACATTTTAATGCATTTATAATCTAATTTTTAAAATTTTTGTTTTAAGATTCTCTTTAGTAGCCCAATATCTTTATATTTTATGTGATAAAAGTTTTTCAATACAGAAATATTACGAAAAAAATTGACTTCTAAAACTCATTCGTTTTCGATTTCCATCACATTCTGGTTGTCTTGGCACATTCAATTTTTGAAGGTTTAGCTTTCAGTAATAAAGTTATTATTAATCACACCTAGAAACCAGAACCCATTTTAAAGACAGCGTTTTGTATCTCTC